>CM060903.1:93054313-95554313 GCA_030737815.1 Allium fistulosum
CGAACTCTTCAAAGTCATCATATTTTGAATCCCTAAAATTTTACTGAGGTATAAATCATATTTTCATTTGAATATTTGATACAATATGCCTTCTTCTTCTCTTTTACTTCTTTTAGTTATGTTTTCTGCATTGTTAATTCCTTAGATTTATCATTTATTACTGCTTTACTAACTATAATTGTCATGAATGAAAAAAATGTCTCTTTTTTTAGCTTATGTTTTTATACTTAATAGTTTCTTAATAAATGACTAAATTAGATGTTTAAATTTTAATATGAATTGGTTCTCCTAAAATGAACTAAGTGATAATAAATGAGTGCTTGTATTGCTGGTTTCACAAATAATATGGTTCATTCTTCTAATATCTGTAATTTAGATATCAATTGTAATATAATATTCTAAATTGTTTATTCTCATAAAATGCAATAAATGTGAATAATTAAGAATGCTTTTACTGCAGGTTAATTGTAGTGTTTGGAGTAATGTTTTAGCAAGAATAAAGGCATAAGAAAACCAAGATTGGTTTTTCCAAACATGTTAATTTCCTTGTCATATATGTTTATTTTGCATTACTAGTTTGCTAATATTCTCATTACTAACATCATCTAAATATTTCTTAATAATTATCAATTACTATTAATTTTTTTATCACTAATTTTATGGTCCTTTTGATAATACTTATCTAGATCAATTAGGAAGAAACAGATGTATAATTCAATTTTTATTTGTTTGTAACGTTAAATAACTATACCTTGTCTGTCCTAAGCCCGGAATAAGGATTAAGGTTTTGTTTTGAAATTGAAAGAAAAAATACAGGGAAGAGTAAATATTAAGGTTCCAATAAATTAATTTTTCTTAAGGCCCCGAAATGCTTTGGACGACCCTGTACAAATATTATCATCATTGATGCACTTGGCATACTATTCTGGTCCCTATAGAAGCTTTTTATTGTTACAACATAATATAATATATTGATATTACTGTGGAGTAAATTTTTTTATATCTTCATTTCACAGTGCACATGCAAGACCCTTGGCGGCACATTGTGTCGTTCGTCTATCCAGTGGTGAACAAAGAAATGTATTCTTCCATAGGTTGCTGTTTGAAAACAGTGATGATGCCACAACAGTTTATGAGTATGTGAGGGATAAAGGCATACAAACCGATTCTAAGGGAACTACAATTTTTCAATATTTTCCCAAGCATGTAAGGTATTGTTATCCAAGTGGACTTCTCGAGGGAAAGGAATTGAAGCTATATGTGGAAAAGTTTTCACTGGAGTTGCTGCAAAAGATAACGACAAGTTCTTCGGTCAATTATGAAACTGAAGATGAAAGCGAGAAGAAAAAGAAAGTATTAATAACGCTATACCAAAGAGCTAATAGATGAGTAAGTGGCTAATCCGGTCAAGTACTATAAGAACTTTGTTATATTATTAATTTGTTATGATGATCACGAGAAGTACATTATAAGAACCTTGTTGTGTTTGTCATTACTAGTTTCCTTATATTTATTAATACTATCATCCAGATTACTTAATCAAACATGTAATGATTATGCATGTGCATTTACATTATCTTTGTATGTTTCTATCTTATACACATTGATTGTGAATTGGACACATCATTTTTATTATTTACAAATTCTCTACTCTTCGGTTCTCCTTTATTTCATCAGGCAAACTTCATATACATCCCCATGATAAAAACATGTTTGCTTTTTATTTGCTTTTGTGGGATTTAACACATGCTTGACTTTTACCGACACTTCCAAATGAATGCTTTCATTTCGTGCCTTAAAATTCTTAGTTGTTCCACGCTAGTGTCAATTGTTTCAATTTATTTAGCCACAGATTCCATTTGCTTTGGAAAACGTCTTTTGGAGACATAAATCATATTAGAATTCCCTAATGTTTTTTACCATTAAGCTTATGTCCTAATTTTAAAGAAATAGAGACCTAAGCAGATGGTTGTCTCAGAAAATATTTTTTCCATTCGATGTCTCTAATAACCCCACGATTTGGACATAATTATTATAAATAAATATAAAATTTAAAAACATTACAAAATGGGGGAATTAATTATACGTGAACCTAAAGTACATTTTAATTATTTAGGTGCCCTATTTAGATCTTCTCAAATGGAAAACTTGGACAATAAGTTTCATTTTTATTGAGTTAAACTGTATATTAATTTAATTACTACATTTTTATGATAAGCTAATTCCACATTATTTTATGTTGTTGGTTTATGGTAGGATCGCTGAATATTTAGGCGTTTATAAAAATTATCAATTGTGAAATTCTAGAAAACCTACAAGAAAAAATGTATCTTACAATTGCAAATGAACATTGCTAAATCGCTTTAACAACATTTGCTATCGCCACATCCACGATTGCAAAATAAACATACATTTCACAACATCAACATAATAATGCAAACACATTTATAGATCACGTATTCAGTCTTCAGATTCGTCTCACATCGAAAAAATCATATAAAAAAAATTGTTTTCTTACCTTATGTTTATTATTTCAACCATTTTTACTATTCATTGCTGATATAATAATAATAACTTAGACAAATTTTCAAATTAGACTCAAGAAAAAAACATATTTCAGCACTTATGCCTTATTCAAAATTTATTACAAAAATATGTCTTTTTTGGCTTATTACACCATTATACCTACCCAATCCAATTTTTCGCAACTACCAATTTTTTTTTAAAATTACACTTGCGCAATTCAAAATTGCACTAGTATAAATTTTGTTTAAAGAAAAAATACAGTTACGCAATTCAAATTTACGTAAAACAAGGCTTGTTTTGGTAACAAGTTTTGTTTCAGACCTAAAGTTCAAATAAGTTTTTTGTGGGGCCTAAGTTAAAATTTGGTCCTGCCAACTTTCTAAAATTAATGCCAAGATAGTTTATAAAATGTACATTATTGTGCAGATTCTACATCATCCATCCATGGTCGTTGTGCCATTTATTGTACTTCTCAGGATGCACTCAACAGTACCACCACTTAATATCATCTATTATATGGCATGTAGTGCGCATAGCATGAAATAAATTTTTTCAAATAAAAATCTAATCCTAAGTCACAAGCCCAGAATAATCTTATATTTTGGGATTTAAACAACATAATTTGAAACTATTATAGATGGGTTTAATTTCCTCATTAATCAACAAGAAGTATGAGACTAGCACTTCATGTCTACCAAATACTAGCATCTGCTAATGTCATAATTGAATTAGCTAGAAGCTTGTAAAGCATGGTATATGATAGTAATATTTTCAGTTTAAACATCACTAATTAATTCATTTCGTACAAATAATTTACGTAGTTCAATATAAATAGTGCATATAGGCTTGCCTTGACTTTTCCACGAGAGGTACTGGCAGCAATTTTCTACAAATGCATCTCATGTATCGGGTTTATTCTCCTTATATGGATTTGCCTAAGGGAAATATTGGTCCACATCCATCTATCTGAAAAAAATTAGATCCAAATCTCTTACATTTATAACTTATAGACTGCATCCCTCTTTTAAATAATTAAAAAACAAATACCTGTGTTCCCATATCTACTTTCATTTTCCAAATCGTTGATATAAATACACTGCCTATCAAAAAAATGAAAGCAAAAAACTCTCGATCGAACAACAAATACTTAATTTGCAATTTAAATTTCGTTTACACTGTCAATCGACCATATAGAGGGAACGCTTACAGCATTAATCGAGTAACTGTACGAAGGGAAAAATAAATCGAACTAGATTCCCTAAATAATAGAAATATCTGCAAATTTGTTGAAAGCTATTTTCAATGTTCAAAGATGGAAAACAACGATGACTATTATGAAGAACGCATTAGTTCAAATGGAAAATCCTAAATATAAAGAACAAAAGGTTATATGAATTAGGATTTTGCTATATATATTGATTATTGTGTGTGTGTATAAGTGAAAGTTATGGAAAATATTTGACATGTATAGTTTTGGTTCATGGTAGATTGAAATAGTTGATTCTGCAGAAAGTGTAGGATATAGTGAAAAATAAAGAACGGCTAATAATTTATTGTTATCAGTGTTTTCGAGAAATATTACAATATTTTTACTGTAAGTACTAAAAACGTCAAATATTTCACATATGTAATTTTGATTGATGTTCGGTTCTAATTGTAGTATACAATCAAAAATGGTGAAAGGAATATAACAAATATTTGTATTAAAAATTATTTTAGATCTAGCTATTTTTATTACAAAAACCTTTACATGAATATTAAGAGTGTCAAATAATTATAATATGTAGTTTTGAACCATTGAAGAATGAAATTAGTGAAAATTTCCCTGGAAATTAATTATAGTATACAACTAGATGATCAAATGAGGATGGCGAATATTTGTAGATAATTTTGATATTAAGTTTATGAATTTAATTTTCTTTTAACTGAAAATATTAAAAACATCATATATTAATCAAACAAAGTTTAGATTTTTGATAGATTAAATTTTTAGTATATATGCATTTACATAACAAGCATACAATATGAAATATTTATAATAAATATAGGGAATGGAAAACACTACTAGAAAGGCTTCAGAAAGCGACATAGCCTAGCGACGGCTAGCAACGGCTAAAAAAAGCAGCTGTTGCTAGCCGTCACTAGCCGTCACTTATCGCGTTATACAAACCTGCTGCCGAGAGAAAACATTTTCATTCTCTGTGATGCCCCACTCCGAGACCCACATTAGCAAAGAGTATTACTAGGTAACACCGTCTGCTAATACGGAGAATGAAGCTGGATAGGAGCGACCATTTATAGCATTGTCTTAATTATCTATTGAATACGCCGGCAGTTGCCATTTCTTACATAAATGGATCGACATATCCAACAAATACTTAATACAAAGCCATATGTGGCTGAAGGATCTATCAGAATAAAATATAACAACTCAAATGTAATACACATCACAGAACAGTGGATCGTCATACATTTTCATATATACAGATACATTACAGAGTATACAAAATGATACATGTCAATTGGTAAAGCAAACCACAATGTACATGTGAGTCAAAAGAATACATATCAGAGTTATAGACAAAAACGACTACACAAAAAGCTATAACAAAAAGGAACTAGCAGAATAGTCCATGCGGAAGCAAAAGAGGCTAAGTCCAATGTACCTAACCTGCAACATCTCGGTCTGACCCGAGTATAAAATACACGGATCAGTCTAGCTAAACAAATCAGTTAGATATACTAATGATAATGAACATACAAAATCATAAAGTACCACAAATATCTCCAAAAGAGATAACCAAATCATCTAACATAAGATGAATCAAAACAAGCCTCATATTATAGGCAACTCCAATAGCCAAGGATATCATATCCCAAAACAAGCCAAAAGGCAAATAACAAATACCAATAAAGGTACACAAGTTTCCACAAGGTAATCGCTATATATTGTGTGGATCAGAGAACCTACCCCGAAAGGCGATACTCTAGGGAAATATAATTGTCAAAGAAACAAGAGATGCTCGAGCTTAGTACTATATAACAAGGATCCATACGCCCGAAGGCAACACCCGAAGGCAACAAACCGTAGTGGCGGTACTGGACACCACTGTCCGGCGAAATGTGTCACAACTCTCAGTAAGGAACCCGAAAAATGTTAACGTGAGTCCCATACCCCACGTTCGCACTAAACGGTTTACTATCCGTTAGTCAATTTCACACTCAAAGCAGTATAAAGTTCACCTCATCTTATCGGTAAACCAGACCCGAAGGTCAAAACGATCAAATGAATAGATTAGGAATTAACTGAAAAGATGAACGCACGTGTTCATAGCACGCGTTTTATCTAATCATTTAATTCTCCTCCCTCTTCGCTCGGAGTGCAAAATTGTGTGTGTTTTAAATGGAAATTATAAATCGGAGAAACGAGCCTTTAATACAATTTACAAAGATCACTTTATAAAAACCCGTGTACGAAATCTAAAAAGAATCATCAAAGTCAAATAATGCAATAACAACTAATTGGATCAACACGAATCGATCAAACAATTGAAATTCAATCAAAAATAGGTAAATAGGCAAAAATAGGCAATCCCAAACGTCTGTGGGTCAATCCAGACGTCTGGATTTTGGTTCTGGAAATTCAGAAACCATCCAGACGTCTGGAGGGTGGCTTCACACGTCTGACAGGGTGGGTCAGACGTCTGAAAGGGTGTTTCAGATGTGTGAAAGGTTGTTTCAGACGTCTGACTCTGTTTTCTGCCATTTTTATAAATTTCCGCCGTATAAACTTTTGCTCCAGGTTTAAAACAAGACGTCTGAACTTGCATTTCAGACGTCTGAAGACCTGGTCTGGGCAACGATTTGCCTAGGCCAAAGTGGCCAAAACAATTCGGGAGCGATCGATCGAGCAATGACGACCAAGGATTTACGCCAAACGACAACCCGGCCTTATAGGCTCTTCGATACACACTAAACATCAAAGTCCAAACATCCACAAGAGGATTTTCATAAAATTGGACCAAAACACAAAAATTGGAATATTCACCAATTCAATTCAAATCAAAAGCATACAAACATAGGTAAGTGTTAGGAATTCATACCTAACAACACTGATATCTATAGAAGTAGATGTGAGTTCAAAAACTCACCTTTTTAACTCAAAACAAAGATGAGAAGCACACACACAAGGAAAAGATCAACCACTCTTCACTTCAACTCTACAAGCTTCAATCTAAGATCAACACAATTATTTCCTAAATTAGGGTTTAGGAATTTTTTGAAATCGAAGAGGAATTGAGATGGAGAAGGAGAAAAGAAGGCTTACCTAAGCTTCTCTTCGAATTTGGAGCAAGAATTTGAGTTTGCAATTGAATCTAGAGCTTGGAATTTCTAATTCCTCTTCTCTTCCCCCATTTTCAGTTGAGCTTAAATGTTAAGAAAATGAAGTGAGTGAATGGAGAGGAGAGGGGGCTGAGTTAGAGTATATGATGAGTTGGGTGAAACCCAAACCCAAAAGCCCAACAGAAAATAGCAAAATTCAACTCACTTCAAACATATCAAAGCTTATACTCAAAAAAGTCGCAAACGCCATTTTGGACTCAATGGAAGTGGTCCCGAGTCCTAATTCTACCGTTTGCAAAAAGTAGCTTTTCAGACTTAAATCCGACTAACGACGCTATATTTAAATAAAATATTTAAATATAAAATCGTAAAATATGCGGGTTATTACAAATCTCCCCTCCTTAACAAAATTGCATCCACGCAATTCCTAGAGAAGAATTTGTAACAACTACATACTTACAACCAAGAAGACAAGAAAAATAAGCTTGAGATAAAAAGATATTCTCACCATTTGTGACGCCCCACCTCTATACCCACGCTAGCCAAGAACACTACGGAGTAGTGCTGTAACTAGCACAGAGAATAAGGCTGTTGAGGAGCGACCATCCGTGTAATTGCTTTGTGCGAGCACCGATATGTCAGATAATAAAACATGCATTTCATTTTTAGAGGAAATCCGACATACCGATACAACTCAAAGCTACTACACAGTGGCTATAATAGTTTAGGACAATAGATATACAAATAACACAGATAACATAAATGCGGAATACAGATGAAACGAAAAGTCTCATATATATAATAACTGATAACAGTTACAATACATTTGACACAATACAAATGATACAACTACAACTGTCGACTCAAGAAGTTATATATACAAGTACATTATCGACTAATATACATGAATACATTATCATCTTAAAACAGACACACTGACTACTACAACACGACGAAGACCACTTCAAATGATATAAAAAGTCTTCATAGCTCTAGCAGCAACCCAAAGCTAAAAATCTACAACCTGTAAATACTCGGTCTGACCCGAGTATTAAATTCAAAAGAAAATAATACACGGGTCAGTCTAATTCAAACTCAGTTATTAGTGCATAGAAACAATAATAATCAAATATCAAATAGACGACAGTCACAGAAATCTCGTATACCCAACTTCTCGATAAGAGAACCGGATAACGGTAGATATAACACTAAACAGTGTTAATCCACAAAACAGAAATCCAAAGCAATTTAAACAATTGAAATATCAATTTGAAACTGTCAAATCTGATAGGGCTGCAGTACACGCACGCGTGTACTGCCTCGCCACTATCACAAGAGATACACAAAAGCTCAGTGAAAGTCACAAATGATCACAAGGTCAAACCCTGAAATCGGGTTCAACTCAGGGATAACAGAGAGTAACAAACAAAGTCAAGAGATTCAAGATTACAGAATGTAGAACCTACTCTAGACAGAATGACAACGTACATGCAAGTATACAACAGTGAACAACAACTGTCGATCAAGCTAAAGATATCAATGCCACTGACCCAAGTACACTAACCAAATGCAATATTGAGGTCAATTCGAGTATACCATAGAGATGAATACAAATGACCAGAGGAATGCACAAAGCTGCTACAGGGAGGAACAGAATTATACAAAAGAGACTGTGCTATGCAGTGAAGCCAAACAGGTCAGGGATGAACGAAATTCAACAGTGAAGAGATGATCAAAGTCAGGTGATATTGTGAACAAGTAACAGTGCATCATGAAGCAAAACCAAGTGCAGCTGAAAGACTGAATATTTCTTCTTAAAAAATCAAATTGAAAAAGATTAACAGAAATTTTCAAGATAGAGCAGACTACAAAGTCAATTCAAGTATGCAGAGAGCAATATGAAGCAATGCAATACAAGTATACACAAGCAACTCAGTGATGTTCATATGACCAAAGATCAAACAGAATGGCAACAGACTCAAGTGACCAGAGTAGCTCAAGTTCAAGTAAATACAAATTAGTGTCCAGAATCAAATAAACAAATATAGTTCAAGTGTTCAGTTGCAACACTGACTCAAATGTATGCATATCAGACAATCAGTGGCAAATGTTCAAGTAAAACAGTGTTGAACAAGATGATCAAGTAACCAGAGCTACTCAGGGTACATAAGCTACAAGTGTCAGGTCATCAGACTACTACAACAAATCAATACAACCAGACTTAACTGCAAACTCGAGTGAAGACAGTGGCTAAAGAATAAACACTGTAATGACAAAGTGATCGAAGCAGAAGTCAAAGTCAAAATAATCGAAGCCGAGTCCGAGAATCAAATAACAGCTCAACATCACAGACCGAAGTCAATTCTCAAGTAGATTGACAAAGGAACAAATGTACATACTCAGTGCATCAAGTGTCAACATCACCATGAACAGTAGCAAGTTCAACGAACAAAATGACCAAAGTACATCAAAACAAGCATATACAGAACTACAAGTGATGCAGCATAATAAACAGTCGCGAATGACCAATGTCAAATGATCAATGAAGATTACAGAAGTCGAAGTATAAAAATGCAGACGTAAGTCAATAAATCAATGCTACAGAGATGAACAAATGGAAGTGTCGGAGTCATAACAATATTCAATGCCGAAATCGTCTTTTTGAAAAGGTCAAAGATTTGAGAATCAGGAAAGTTTCGATACCGTGAAATTCAAGTAAAATCGCACGTTCAAAATCGAAGCCGTGATCAAACAAATATGGACAGCGACTGTAAGCAACTACAAAGTGAAATGGAGTTCACTGAGAAATGCATTTGCAGATGCCAACATCGATGAATATATTAAGTAGCAGAAGAGTAAGTTGAAGAATTTAAGAAATAGGAAAGTTTTTAAAACCAGGGTCATCAAAACGAATTATCAACGTCGAAATGTTTTTAAAAAAAAAACCAAGTCAAAGCCGGTGATAAACAAACATCTCAAAATTCAAAACCATTTCAAAGCCGAGTATATCATACTGTGGTGGCCAAGCAAAGTCAGAAGAAATCAACTATACGCACATGGAAAAGGTCAGAATTCATCGCAATCCTCCAAACAATATCGAACAGCCAAAGATGAATTCAACATAGAATATACGAACGAGAAAACAGGATTTCGAACCCATATAAATTCAAACCCAAAAACACGCATAGGAGAAATGAATTAGATGTGAGTGCAAGTTTACTCACCTTCTTCGACGTGGCAACCGAGAGCAACGAGAAATCACACCGAAGTCGAGTTTCAGAAACCCTAAAGAGCGCGCAAAGCAGAAAGCAAGCACGAATCATCTTCTCGAGCAAAGCCAAGCAACATCAATATCTCAAGCAAAGCCGAGCGCTCAAGGGAACAAAGGGAACGAAGCCCTAATTTTCCAGATCGAAGGAAGAGCAATCGCGGCCGCCATTTTTCACTCAAGAATTAAAAAAAAGGATCGGGTCTAGAAATAAAAAGAAGGGCCGGCTAAAGGGGAAAGGGTTTGCAATCCAAATGAAGAATGAATCGAGAAGGGGGCAAATCAGGTAGAACAAAATAAGAAAGGGAACGGGTCGAACGATTTTTCAAAAGAATTTTAACTTGATAAAATTCCAATAAAATTTGGCGAACGATTTAATCACCTAGTGACGATCATTAATTTCTATGAATATCCGGGTTGTTACAGACTCCCCTCCTTAAAAAAAATTTGTCCTCGCAATCATAAGGAATAAATGGACAAAAGGTAACAACCAAAAGAGTATGGTAATGTCGAAGGCATAAGCAAAGCAAATGTCAGCAGGGAAGTATTAGATAAGAAATCAAAAGGTTCGACTGCTTCAAATCAAAAGAATCAACATCGTGGGAATCAGGGATCAAAATCAGACGACTAACAAAAGCAAGAACAATCGAGTTCCAGCAACTAAAAGAGAAGGAAAAAAAAAACAGAGCAGAAATCCCATACAGAGCACGAATTAAATGTGAGTAAATCAAATTACTCACCTGAATCGCCAGAGAAAAAGACGAAGCTCAAATCTCAAAATCGCAAATATTCAATCATTAAAAATGATAATCGAATTTTCAAATCGCAAATAGGTTTAACTATCAAAAAATGATAATCAAATTTCACAAATATCTGATTATCAAAAACGATAATCAGGAACACAAACATTCGATTAATCAAATCGAAAAATATTTAATTATCTCAAACGATAATCAAATTTCACAAATATTTGATTATCAAAAACGATAATCAAAAACACAAACATTCGATTAATCAAATCGAAAAATATTTAATTATCTCAAACGATAATCAAATCGGAAAATATTTAATTATCACAAATGATAATCAAATTTCACAAATATTTGATTATCAAAAACGATAATCAGAAACACAAACATCCGATTATCAAAAACGATAATCAGAAGTCGTAAATATTCAATTAACGAGTCCAGAATTAACCGAAGTAGTAAAAGTATGGTTCCATACTCCTTACTTTTGCTAAATCGTTTAAATCTCTTTATCGTTTCCTTGAAAGTGCAGGATTGTGTGTTTTAAAAAAAATAACATTTCACATTCTCAAACGGACAAGTCCGGAATTAAGAGAATCAGTAAAAGAAAGGGGTCATAGTCCTCGATTTTTCTGAAACGTTTAAATCGCTTCCTCGTTCTTCTGAAAATGTAAACTGTAAAAATTTTGAAAACAATTTTAATTTATATTTTTGAAACAACTTTTTAAAAATAAAGAATTTTGAAAACACGTGATTAAATTAGCAATATCAATAGCAACTTAGATAAGGAAATTGCACTTCTCAAAGTACAGTAAAACGGACAACAAATTCAGCATTGCGGGAGAGCCGCTTGTAAATCCATTTTGAAATTGACGGTTACTGAAGTTAACACGTCAAAATTTCATCAAAATAACTGGCATCAAAGTATAATACCAATGAATTTTCATTCATAAAAAAAATGTCACAAGAATCTTCTCAAAGATAGAAAGGGATATCATACCCTAAACTTGTATTCATAACAAGTCAATAACACATGAATTCACCAATGCACAAAAATTGATAAACATATCAATAGAAATCACGAAAATTGGTGAAGCACAAAATTCCAGAAATCATCACAAGAAATCCAGAAATCACAAGAAGGGGGGGGGGGAGGCCTATCACAAGATGGGAGTATAGAAACTCCAAAACACTGGTATCACAAGACGAGACGCTATCTCATGATGGCTAACCATTAAAGTTTCACACAGGAATGGTCCGAAGACCGTGGGTCGCTATCCCACACGTGTGAGTCGGAATCACACAGATTGAGGTCTAGGCTAACCTCGCAGAGAAAGAGACATCGCACATTTGCTAGTCTAAATCATAAAAAGGAAAAGGGAAAGGCCTATCACAAAATGGGAGCATGAAAACTCCAAAACACCGGTATCACAAGACGAGACGCTATCTCATGGAAGCCATCCATTAAATTTTCACACAGGAATGGTCCGAAGACCGTGGGTCGCTATCCCACACGTGTGAGTCGGAATCACACAGATTGAGGTCTAGGCTAACCTCGCAGAGAAAAAGATATGTGGGAGTGGAATCACACAAATTAAGGTCCAGACTAACCAAAAAGCAAAAAGGTATGTGTGAATGGAATCACACAAGTGGTGTCTAGTCTAACCTCGCAAACAAAAAGATATGTGTGAGTGGAATCACACAAATTAAGGTCTAGACTAACCAAAAAGCAAAAAGGTATGTGTGAATGGAATCACACAAGTGGTGTCTAGTCTAACCTCGCAAACAAAAAGATATGTGTGAGTGGAATCACACAAATTAAGGTCCAGACTAACCAAAAAGCAAAAAGGTATGTGTGAATGGAACCACACAAGTGGTGTCTAGTCTAACCTCGCAAACAAAAAGATATGTGTGAGTGGAATCACACAAATTAAGGTCTAGACTAACCAAAAAGCAAAAAGGTATGTGTGAATGGAATCACACAAGTGGTGTCTAGTCTAACCTCACAAACAAAAAGATATGTGTGAGTGGAATCACACAAATTAAGGTCTAGACTAACCAAAAAGCAAAAAGGTATGTGTGAATGGAATCACACAAGTGGTGTCTAGTCTAACCTCGCAAACAAAAAGATATGTGTGAGTGGAATCACACAAATTAAGGTCCAGACTAACCAAAAAGCAAAAAGGTATGTGTGAATGGAATCACACAAGTGGTGTCTAGTCTAACCTTGCAAACAAAAAGATATGTGTGAGTCGGAATCACACTACTGCGGTCTAGACTAACCTTGCGGACAAAGAGATATGTGTGAGTCGGAATCACACCACTGCGGTCTAGTCTAACCTTGCAAACAAAGAGACATCGCACAATGGCTAGTCTAATCATAAAATGATCGTCATGATCAACGAGAAGTGTCAATTACACTAAGCTAGTAAATATAAAAGTTTAACTTCATGTCTCATAACCACTTGCTTAACTTAAATATTTACGAACAAACTGTAAATCTACACTAGAAAATTGTCACAAAAGGTTCAATCGAACAAGTCCAGGAGTTAACCGACGAAGTAAACGCAAGCGTTTCATACCACTTGTTTTACTAGGCCGTTTAATTCAATTTCTCATACGAGTGAAATAAAGGCTTGTATATACTAATAGATCGGAAAACGGTTTAAGAAAAAGAGCTTTGTAGTAAATTAGTTTTGAAATCGTTTGGAGAAAAGGATTTTGATATTTACTACTAGTATAGAAAACCTTTATATTTTTAAAGTGACAAATCACAAAAATGATTGTAGAAACAATCAATCACAAGAATTCACATACGAAGATGTGAATAGAATCCAAAGAATTTGATTCCAAATTCATCAAAGTAGGAATACCAAAAATTCCAGAAATAGAAGTTATCAAAATCGACAAAGGTGATAACAACTAATTAGAAAAGAAGAATCGATTATCAACTGGAAAAACAAAGCAAAACGAGCAGAAATGCATAAATGACTTCAACAAAAGTAATAATCAAGTCAATGTCGAAGCCAACAATTAATAGCCGCAGTCGAGTACAAAATGAATCAATCATCATTATCAAAGAAACCAACGGCAAACAAAATCAGAGCCTTGAAAATCAAGAAATTAGCAATTTCTCAAAAACAAAGTGATCGAAGTCGAATGGAATTCAAGATGAGGAAAACACAAAATATCAAGTTCAAAATCGTTGAGATTCAAACTAGATGTGAATGAGAAATCAAAATCACTCAATTTGCAACTGGTCCAGCTATTTTTCATCACAGTGTAACAGGTACACAATGACACTCATAGCATAGAACAAAAGTGGAACAAAGTCCAAAAGTCAAAATGGCTTTAATTTGCCAAATTAAAACAAAATCAACATCGGCTAAATCAATTCAAAGTCGAAAACACAAGCATAAGCGTTAGGAATTCATACCTAACAGTCAAAAATAGTCATATGTAAAGATGAGAGATAAAACATCGACAAATAGTTGTAACACATGTTCCATCTAAGTTATGTTTTATAATTGTCCTAAACCCCAGGCTCTGATACCAAGCTGTGACGCCCCACCTCTATACCCACGCTAGCCAAGAACACTACGGAGTAGTGCTGTCAACTAGCACGGAGAATAAGGCTGTTGAGGAGCGACCATCCGTGTAATTGCTTTGTGCGAGCACCGATATGTTAGATAATAAAACATGCATTTCATTTTTAGAGGAAATCCGACATACCGATACAACTCAAAGCTACTACACAGTGGCTATAATAGTTTAGGACAATAGATATAAAAATAACACAGATAACATAAATGCGGAATACAGATGAAACGAAAAGTCTCATATATATAATAACTGATATCAGTTACAATACATTTGACACAATACAAATGATACAACTACAATTGTCGACTCAAGAAGTTATATATACAAGTACATTATCGACTAATATACATGAATACATTATCATCTTAAAACAGACACACTGACTACTACAACACGACGAAGACCACTTCAAATGATATAAAAAGTCTTCATAGCTCTAGCAGCAACCCAAAGCTAAAAATCTACAACCTGTAAATACTCGGTCTGACCCGAGTATTAAATTCAAAAGAAAATAATACACGGGTCAGTCTAATTCAAACTCAGTTATTAGTGCATAGAAACAATAATAATCAAATATCAAATAGACGACAGTCACAGAAATCTCGTATACCCAACTTCTCGATAAGAGAACCGGATAACGGTAGATATAACACTAAACAGTGTTAATCCACAAAACAGAAATCCAAAGCAATTTAAACAATTGAAATATCAATTTGAAATTGTCAAATCTGATAGGGCTGCAGTACACGCACGCGTGTACTGCCTCGCCACTATCACAAGAGATACACAAAAGCTCAGTGAAAGTCACAAATGATCACAAGGTCAAACCCTGAAATCGGGTTCAACTCAGGGATAACAGAGAGTAACAAACAAAGTCAAGAGATTCAAGATTACAGAATGTAGAACCTACTCTAGACAGTATGACAACGTACATGCAAGTATACAACAGTGAACAGCAACTGTCGATCAAGCTAAAGATATCAATGCCACTGACCCAAGTACACTAACCAAATGCAATATTGAGGTCAATTCGAGTATACCATAGAGATGAATACAAATGACCAGAGGAATGCACAAAGCTGCTACAGGGAGGAACAGAATTATACAAAAGAGACTGTGCTATGCAGTGAAGCCAAACATGTCAGGGATGAACGAAATTCAACAGTGCAGAGATGATCAAAGTCAGGTGATATTGTGAACAAGTAACAGTGCATTATGAAGCAAAACCAAGTGCAGCTGAAAGACTGAATATTTCTTCTTAAAAAATCAAATTGAAAAAGATTAACAGAAATTTTCAAGATAGAGCAGACTACAAAGTCAATTCAAGTATGCAGAGAGCAATATGAAGCAATGCAATACAAGTATACACAAGCAACTCAGTGATGTTCATATGACCAAAGATCAAACAGAATGGCAACAGACTCAAGTGACCAGAGTAGCTCAAGTTCAAGTAAATACAAATTAGTGTCCAGAATCAAATAAACAAATATAGTTCAAGTGTTCAGTTGCAACACTGACTCAAATGTATGCATATCAGACAATCAGTGGCAAATGTTCAAGTAAAACAGTGTTGAACAAGATGATCAAGTAACCAGAGCTACTCAGGGTACATAAGCTACAAGTGTCAGGTCATCAGACTACTACAACAAATCAATACAACCAGACTTAACTGCAAACTCGAGTGAAGACAGTGGCTAAAGAATAAACACTGTAATGACAAAGTGATCGAAGCAGAAGTCAAAGTCAAAATAATCGAAGCCGAGTCCGAGAATCAAATAACAGCTCAACATCACAGACCGAAGTCAATTCTCAAGTAGATTGACAAAGGAACAAATGTACATACTCAGTGCATCAAGTGTCAACATCACCATGAACAGTAGCAAGTTCAACGAACAAAATGACCAAAGTACATCAAAACAAGCATATACAGAACTACAAGTGATGCAGCATAATAAACAGTCGCGAATGACCAATGTCAAATGATCAAAGAAGATTACAGAAGTCGAAGTATAAAAATGCAGACGTAAGTCAATAAATCAATGCTACAGAGATGAACAAATGGAAGTGTCGGAGTCATAACAATATTCAATGCCGAAATCGTCTTTTTGAAAAGGTCAAAGATTTGAGAATCAGGAAAGTTTCGATACCGTGAAATTCAAGTAAAATCGCACGTTCAAAATCGAAGTCGTGATCAAACAAATATGGACAGTGACTGTAAGCAACTACAAAGTGAAATGGAGTTCACTGAGAAATGCAATTGCAGATGCCAACATCGATGAATATATTAAGTAGCAGAAGAGTAAGTTGAAGAATTTAAGAAATAGGAAAGTTTTTAAAACCAGGGTCATCAAAACGAATTATCAACGTCGAAATGTTTTTTAAAAAAAAACAAAGTCAAAGCCGGTGATAAACAAACATCTCAAAATTCAAAACCATTTCAAAGCCGAGTATATCATACTGTGGTGGCCAAGAAAAGTCAGAAGAAACCAACTATACGCACATGGAAAAGGTCAGAATTCATCGCAATCCTCCAAACAATATCGAACAGCCAAAGACGAATTCAACATAGAATATACGAACGAGAAAACAGGATTTCGAACCCATATAAATTCAAACCCAAAAACACGCATAGGAGAAATGAATTAGATGTGAGTGCAAGTTTACTCACCTTCTTCGACGTGGCAACCGAGAGCAACGAGAAATCACACCGAAGTCGAGTTTCAGAAACCCTAAGGAGCGCGCAAAGCAGAAAGCAAGCACGAATCATCTTCTCGAGCAAAGCCAAGCAACATCAATATCTCAAGCAAAGCCGAGCGCTCAAGGGAACAAAGGGAACGAAGCCCTAATTTTCCAGATCGAAGGAAGAGCAATCGCGGCCGCCATTTTTCACTCAAGAATTAAAAAAAAGGATCGGGTCTAGAAATAAAAAGAAGGGCCGGCTAAAAGGGGAAAGGGTTTGCAATCCAAATGAAGAATGAATCGAGAAGGGGGCAAATCAGGTCGAACAAAATAAGAAAGGGAACGGGTCGAACGATTTTTCAAAAGAATTTTAACTTGATAAAATTCCAATAAAATTTGGCGAACGATTTAATCACCTAGTGACGATCATTAATTTCTATGAATATCCGGGTTGTTACACCATTGCTAAGAAAAGATAGAAAACCTGGATAGGATCGCTCGATAAACTCTCTGGTTTCCCAAGTACAGTCGTTGGGGTTAGCGGACCATTGAACTTTAATAAGCGGCACGTCCTTGTTTCGAAGGTGTTTCACCTCCGAGGCAAGTACACGAATATGCTGCTGTACAATAGATAAATCTGGTGAGATCTCAATCCCTTGCAAATCAGGAGAGTCGATAACAGAATCTGATTCCCGAAGACACTTCCGAAGCTAAGAGACGTGAAACACGTTGTGAACTCCGGATAGATAAGCTGGAAGTGAAACTCTATAAGCCACAGGGCCAATACATTCAGTAATAAGAAATGGTCCTACATAGCAAGGAGCCAATTTCCCTGTCACACTAAAGCGCATAACCCCTTTCAAAGGAGAAACACGAATAAAGACGAGATCACTAACCGAGAACTCGAGTGGCTTCCTACGGTTATCCGCGTAGGATTTCTGGCGGCTTTGTGCCTCTTTCATTCTCTGACGAATAAGGACAATCTTCTCAGCAGAATCATGAACAAACTCTGGGCTAAGAATAAGCTTCTCCCCAGATTCCAACCAACATGAAGGTGATCAACATGGCCTTCCGTATAAGACTTCGAAAGGAGCCATACCGATACTGGACTGAAAACTATATTTGTAGGAGAACTCCACAAGGGGTAGATGATCCTCCCAACTACCTTCGAAATCAAGAATACAAATATGGAGAAGATCCTCTAAGATATGATTCACCCGTTCAGTCTGTCCATCAGACTGTGGATGATAAGCTGTGCTGAAATTAAGCTTTGTTCCCAAAGCTTGCTGAAGACTCTACTAGAAATGACTGGTGAATAAAGGATCACGGTCACTCACAATCGACTAGGAACACCGTGAAGTCTCACGATTTCCTTGATAAATAACTTAGCCAAAAGAGAAGCAGTCCTATTAGATTTAATAGGAATAAAATGAGCTGACATGGTGAGGCGATCAACAATAACCCAAATGCTAGAATGGACCAATCTCGTACGAGGTAGGCCATCAATGAAATCCATCGAAATCTGATCCCATTTCCACAATGGAATCTCTAGAGGCTGAAGGAGACCAGAAGGGCACTGATGTTCGGCTTTAATACGCTGACAATTCATGCAATTACTCACATAACTCGCCACATCGCGCTTCATGCCTTCCCAATAATAAAGGCGATGCATGTCATCATACATCTTACTACACCAGGATGAATGGTATACTTAGAATAATGACAATCATCAAGAATGTCATGCCTAAGTGCAGAATCAGAAAGCACAACAAGACGGTCCTTCTTGCGAAGACACCCATGAAAATCAATACTGAAATCCCGCAAAGCCTCATCACGGGGTTCAGTCTTGCAAAGATGAATAAGATGCACAAGATCAGGATCGCGCCGTTGAGCTTCGGCAATACTATCCAATAAAGAGGGTCGAGCTTCCAAACTGAATAATGCTATCGGAGAATCAGAGGATGGAGCTCGATCACGAATATCACAAAAAGATAGAGTCCCAAGAACTTCCCATTCGGCAAGCATCATAGAAACGACAGCCAAATGTCTGCGACTAAGCGCATCAGCAACACGATTACCCTTACCAGGGGTATATTGGATATTAAAGTCATAGGAGGCAAGAAACTAGAAACAATGTTGTTGCCTCATATTGAGTTCCTTCTGAGTGAACAAATACTTCAAGGATTTATGATCGGTATAGAGAATGAAGCGCTCGCCTAATAAATAGTGTCGCCAAATCTTCAAGGCGAAGACAATGGCGGCTAACTCAAGATCATGAGTGGCATAGCAAACCTCATTCGGACGTAGTTTCCTAGAAGCATAAGCAACTACCTGATCCTTCTGCATAAGCACGACATCGAGACCACTACCACAAGCATCGGTGTAGACAACAAGATCAAGATTTCCCTCGGAAACCACAAGAATAGGAGCATTAGTGAGAAGTTCCTTTAATGTCAGAAAGGAAGCTTCACACTTGTCGGACCAAATATATTGAATGCCTTTCCGAGTAAGGCTGGTGAGAGGAAGCACAACACGGGAAAAGTCCTTAATGAACCGATGGTAATAACCCGCCAATCCAAGGAAACTACGAATCTCATGAACATTCTCAGGCCTCTTCCAATTCTGGATAGCTTCGATCTTTGAGGGATCAACAGAAATGCCGTTGGAAGATACAACATGGCCTAAGAACTTAACCTTATTCTCCCAAAAATGGCACTTGGAGAATTTGGCTTTAAGATGATGGTGACGAAGAGTACTCAAGACAATTCTCAAGTGATTAGCATGCTCGGCTTCAGACTTAGAATAAACAAGAATGTCGTCAATGAAAACAAGGACGAACTTATCGAGATATTCCCGGAATACTCGATTCATAAGATCAACAAAGAAAGCCGGGGCGTTCGTCAAACCGAACAGCATAATGAGCCACTCGAAAGAACCGTATCGAATGCGGAAAGCTGTAAGCGGTATGCTATCTTCCGCAACTCGGAGCTGATGAAAACCTGTGGCAAGGTCGAGCTGAGAGAAGACCTTAGTGCCACTCAATAGATCGAACATATCATCGATCCTAAAAGGATACCTATTCCTGATGGTCAACTCGTTAAGCTTGCGATAGTCGATGCAGAGCCTAAGAGTTCCATCTGAGTTCTTCACGAAGGCGACCGTGGTACCCCACGGTGAAAAACTAGACTGAATCAACTGTTTGGACTCAAGCTATAAAAGCTGCTTCTTGAGTTCCTCATTTTCTTTTGTAGACATCCTCGTGGGAGGACGGCCAACTGGCTGCGCGCCTGGAATGAGATCAATGCGGAACTCGATCGCCCGCTTGGGTGGCAAACTCGAAACCGGCTCAAAAACATCAGAGAAGTCACAAACAATAGGAATACGAGATATATCATCATCATCTCGTGAGTCAAGAGAATATAAGGCCATTTCGGAATTATCCACATCCCGAAGAACAAGTGATAGCTGAGTAGACGAATCCGGTTGTCGAAGATATAAAATTCTTTCAGAACAAATAATCCTGGCATCGTATCTCACTAGCCAGTCCATACCCAAAATCATATCAAAATCCAAATAAGAAATAACATGCAGATTCGCATGAAAAGAAAAGCCACATAAAACAATATCAACATCATCACAAAGCATGCTAAGGGTTGCGGATCCCCCAATAGGATTCGCAATCCTCAACGAAGTAACCATACAAGAAACATCTAAAGACAATCATCGACGAGCTTTTTCTGTACGAAAGAATGCTAAGCACCCATATCGAAAAGAACTCGAATACTACGGTCATGAAACAAAATAGAACCTTCCAAAATAGATGGAGATATACCTCTGGGCCGAGAAGAACCTCCAGAAGCTTTAGCAACATAAAACTTGCCAGACTTGGCATTAGTAGGAGCAGTAGGGCAGGTGGAAACAAAGTGACCTTCCTTCTTGCAATAATCGCAGAAGAGAGGTTTAGAACAAGCTCGAATCATATGATCAGGAGAGCCATAATTGAAACACTTTTGAATGGAAGGTGTTCCAACAGATTGAGAGTTAGGACCAAATTCAATAGGCTTTTTCTTCTTGGAAGGGAGAAATCCCTGCTTATGAAATGGAAACCTCTTCTTATTGGGGTTCTTGCGAACCTCAACATCATCACCACTATCACACTCCTTCTCGATGGCCTCAAGATGAAGTGCCGAATCAACCAACTCCTCAAAAGAAAGCTTAAGCTGGAGCATTAAAGACTTCTTAAGATATTTCTTAAGACCAGAGACAAACTTCATATTCTTCTTATAAAAAGTGTTAATGAATTCAAGACCATACTTAGATAAGGCCTCGAAAGATGCAACATAATCAGAAATGGAGGACTTCCCTTGCTTCAACTCAAGGAAGCGACATGCTAATAAAACATTCTCAGATTTAGGAACAAATTTGAGTTCGAATCATTCCCGAAACTGAGTCCAAGAAAGAACAGACTCATCAAGTTCGAATATAAGAAGCTCGTACCAATCAAAGGCATGCTCTCGCAATAAGCTAGAAGTTACAAGAACTCGATCATGGTCAGAAAGATCCATGCGAGAGAAGATACGTTCGCATGTACCAATCCAAGCTTGGACCTCAAGAACGGACTAGGAGCCTTTGAATGGCTTTCCACCAAGATGAGAAAAATCACTGCACAGGCATGCAAAGGCAGGCTTGTGTGGAGGAGATGCACGAATAGGAGCTGGAGGCTGAGTGCTCCTAAAGAACTCCAAGAACTGATCAGCAGACATATAAACACCGTCCGGATGCGAGCCACTGGATTGCCCAGCATCCGAGCGTCGTCCTCGGCCTCTTCCAGCCATTAGTTGAAAGATAAGATAAGAAAAAGATTATTAACAAGGTATATATCATTAATTCGAATATGGAATTCTACGGAATAAAAATGCATTCCTAGACGTATTCCCAAAATTCTATCTACCTCAAAGGCACGGAAAGAAATAATTAAGGCACGATGATTCAAAGATTTGTAACATTTGTATTACCCTTTGATGTACCGTAATATGCATCTCTGTTCTATGTTTACCATATTTTCTTCTGAACTCAGCTCTGATACCAAGCTGTGACGCCCCACTCCGAGACCAACATTGGCAAAGAGTATTACTAGGTAACACCGTCCGCTAATACGGAGAATAGTGCTGGATAGGAGCGACCATCTATAGCCTTGTCTTAATTATCTGTTGAATATGCCGACAATTGCCATTTCTTACCTAAATGGATCGACATATCCAATAAATACTTAATACAAAGCCATAGGTGGCTGAAGGATCTATCAGAATAAAATATAACAACTCAAATGTAATACACATCACAGAACAATGGATCATCATATATTTTCACATATACAGATACATTACAGAGTATACAAAATGATACATGTCAAGTGATAAAGCAAACTACAATGTACAGGTGAGTCAAAAGAATACATATCAGAGTTATAGACAAAAACGACTACACAAAAAGCTATAACAAAAAGGAACTGGCAGAATAGTCCATGCGGAAGCAAAAGAGGCTAAGTCCAATGTACCAAACCTGAAACATCTCTGTCTGACCCGAGTATAAAATACACGGGTCAGTCTAGCTAAACGAATCAGTTAGATACACTAATGATAATGAACATACAAAATCATAAAGTACCACAAATATCTCTAAAAGAGATAACCAAATCATCTAACATAAGATGAATCAAAACAAGCCTCATATCATAGGCAACTCCAATAGCCAAGGATATCATATCCCAAAACAAGCAAAAAGGAAAATAACAAATACCAATAAAGGTACACAAGTTTCCACAAGGTAATCGCTATATATTATGTGGATCAAAGAACCTACCCCGAAAGGCGATACTCTAGGGAAATATAATTGTCAAAGAAACAAAAGATGCTCGAGCTCAGTACTGTATAACAAGGATCCATACGCCCGAAGGCAATGCCCGAAGGCAACAAACCGTAGTGGCGGTACTGGACACCACTGTCTGGCGAAATGTGTCAAAACTCTCAGTAAGGAACCCGGAAAATGTTAACATGAGTCCCATACCCCACGTTCGCACTAAACGGTTTACTATCCGTTAGTCAATTTCACACTCAAAGCAGTATAAAGTTCACCTCATCTCATCGGTAAACCAGACCCGAAAGTCAAAACGATCAACCGAATAGATTAGGAATTAACTGAAAAGATGAACGCACGTGTTCATAGCACGTGTTTTATCTAATCATTTAATTCTCCTCCCTCTTCGCTCGTAGTGCAAAATTGTGTGTGTTTTAAATAGAAATTATAAATCGGAGAAATGAGCCTTTAATACAATTTACAAAGATCACTTTATAAAAACCCATGTACGAAATCTAAAAAGAATCATCAAAGTCAAAGAATGCAATAAAAACTAATTGGACCAACACGAATCGATCAAACAATGGAAATTCAATCAAAAATAGGCAAATAGGCAAAAATAGGCAATCCCAAATGTCTGGGGGTCAATCCAGATGTCTGGATTTAGGTTCTGGAAATTCAGAAACCATCCAGACGTCTGGAGGGTGGCTTCAGACGTCTGATAGGGTGGTTCAGACGTCTGAAAGGGTGGTTCAGACGTCTAACAAGGTGTTTCAGACGTCTGAAAGTTTGTTTCAGACGTCTGACTCTGTTTTCTGCCATTTTTATAAATTTCTGGCATATAAACTTTAGCTCTAGGTTTAATACCAAACATCTGAACTTGCATTTCAGACGTTTGAAGAACTGGTCTGGGCAACAATTTGCCTAAGCCAAAGTGGCCAAAATAATTCGAGAGCGATCGATCGAGCAATGACGACCAAGGATTTACGCCAAACGACAACCCGTCCTTATAGGCTCTTCGATACACCCTAAACATCAAAGTCCAAACATCCACAAGAGGATTTTCATAAAATTGGACCAAAACTCAAAAATTGGAATATTCACCAATTGAATTTAAATCAAAAGCAAATGGACATAGATAAGTGTTAGGAATTCATACCTAACAACAATGATATCTATAGAAGTAGATGTGAGTTCAAAAACTCACCTTTTTAACTCAAAACAAATATGAGAAGCACAAACACAAGGAAAAGATTAACCACTCTTCACTTCAACTCTACAAGCTTCAATCTAAGATCAAAAGAAGTATTTCCTAAATTAGGGTTTAGGAATTTTGTAAAATCGAAGAGGAATTGAGATGGAGAAGGAGAAAAGAAGGCTTACCTAAGCTTCTCTTCGAATTTGGAGCAAGAATTTGTTATTGAATCTAGGGCTTGGAATTTCTAATTCCTCTTCTCTTCCCCCATTTTCAGTTGAGCTTAAATGTTAAGAAAATGAAGTGAGTGAATGGAGAGGAAATGGGGCTGAGTTAGAGTATACGATGAGTTGGGTGAAACCCAAACCTAAATGCCCAACAGAAAATAGCAAAATTCAACTCACTCCAAACATATCAAAGCTTATACTCAAAAAAGTCGCAAATGCCATTTTGGACTCAATGGAAGTGGTCCCGAGTCCTAATTCAACCGTTTGCAAAAAGTAGATTTTCGGACTTAAATCCGACTAACGACGCTATATTTAAATAAAATATTTAAATATAAAATTGTAAAATATGCGGGTTGTTACATTCTCCCTTTCCACAAATCCACTCAGATCCGCCGCCCCCCGCCACCAGCCGCCGCCCTCCGCCACCAGGAGCCGTCGCAACCTTCCGTCGCTAATTTCAACCTCTCCAAACTTGCCGGTATCTCCTATTTTCCATTATCTTTGTTTAATTTAGGTTTAAATTAAATTAGTTGATGATTTAGGGATTTGGAATTGGATGATTTAGAGGTTTGGAATTGATGAATATATGTTATTATTTATGATATATAGTTTATTATTTGAATTGGGTATATAATGGTAAACCTAATTTAGAAAATTAGTTGATTATGTGTTTGAAAATGGTGATTATTGCGTATTAGGTGATGATAATTAGTGTTGATTTGGTGGTATTAATTAGTGAATTTATTGTTTACTATGTTGTTAAAAATTATGGCTAACTTAAAATCCAAAAAATAGTCCATGATTATTGAATAATATGTTTATTGATAAGTTTACGAGAATGTTTGTTATACTGTTGTAAGTGCTAACTACTTATTTAGTTCACAAACTCGTTAATTAAAATTTATGTAGTTAAACAAAAGTTAAAATATGTTTTAAAATTTTAGATTTAATTAATAAATATTTAAATAGTTAAATGAATTATAAAATAGTTTTTGTAGTTGTTAAAATATTAACTCATAGTTCCCATTTGTGAGATAAGGCATATTTTCCGAGTTACTGATAGTCCCCATGGATTTTGATTCATAATTAAACGAATTCTATTTGGCTACATTACTAAAAAAATTTAAGATCATTATTTCACTAAAGACCACTAATACTTCAATATTAATATTTTCTAATTTGTGCTTTATTTATGTGAACCCCTTAGAGAATTTTTGGCCCCGTCTGAAAAATGTTGTATATGATCGTTATATGGATATTCGTTTTTCCACAGAACGGACATCTATATTCATCTGATACAACATTTGTTGGATTTGTCCTAGTACTTGGACAAGTTACAAACACAATAAAGTGATCATATTTTATAAATCATTTCAGTTTAAACGGTTTAGAAAATTTCGATGGCACTTCCTTTTTTCCCTGTGTACACGCATTTGTTAACGATACAGGGAATAAAGGGAAGTGCTGCCAAAATTTTTTAGAATCGTTTAACCTGAAATGATTTATAAAATATGATTACGTTATTGTGTTTGTAATGGGAAGTAGGATAATCGACCGTCAAAGTAAAAAAACAATAAACTTAAGAATTGAAAATTTGAATGCAGTATTTATTTGAATTTGTTAAAATAGTAAAGGGTTATATATGAATTTTTACAAGACTTTAATATGAAGTGTGTTATTCAATCTTCTAACCTACATTTTACAAATCAAGAAATATGTTCGATTATTTTCTCGATCGTAGTTGGATGTATGAACCTCGAAAAGGTATGAAAGGATCAATAAAAGAACGTTTCTGTAATGGTGTACACGTATTTATTAGATTTGCTCAATCTAATAATCCAAATAACGTAGACATTCGTTGTTCGTGTAGTAAGTGCAAATATCTGAAGCATTGAAAACCAGATGTAGTAGAAGTACATTCGTACAAATTTGGTTTTGTGCCGAATTATTACTTATGGGATCGTCATGGAGAACTTGTTCAACCTACACCTAATCCTGTAGTGTTAGAGGACGATAATACTATGACCAATCCTATAGAAAACATGGTGCAAGATGCTACACGATCAATGTTTCCTACCTTTGACCAAGGTGATGATGGGAACGAAAATGTTGACGAAGAGCCGACCGCGGAAGCTATATTTTTTATGATTTATTGGATTCTGCTAAGAGGCCATTGTGGGATGGATGTACAAGCGGAACCAAATTATCTGTAACCGCCGAATACATCACTATGAAATCGAAATTTAATCTTACAGAAGCTGCATTTACAACAGTTGTACAAACTGCAAAACGACACATGCCACCTAATAATTTGATGTGTGATAGTCACTATAAAGTAAAAAAACTTATGTCTGCTTTTGGATTGCCGTACTAGAAGATAGATACATGTGTAAAAGGTTGCATGCTGTATTGGAAAGAAGACGCTCATCTTACTAAATGCAGAATATGTAACGAGGAAAGATACAAACCAAGAAAAAAGAAGGAAAAGAAGTTCCATATAAGAGGATGCATTATTTACCCATCACTCCCAGACATCAACGGTTATATGCATCTTCTGCTACAGCATGTCATATGCGATGGCACAGTGTGAGAACACCAGAAGAAGGAACTTTGATACATCCATCTGATGGAGAAGCATGAAAACATTTCGATAAGACTTATCCTGAATTTGCGGCAGAGAGCCGTAATGTTAGGCTTGGCTTATGTACGGATGGATTTTCGCAATTTTCTCAGTTTGGTAATAAATATTCATCATGGCCTATTATTATTACTCTTTATAATTTACCTCCATGGATGTGTATGAAAACTCCATATATGTTTCTAACGATTGTCGTCCCCGGTCCCGATGATCCGACATAAGGAATTGATGTTTATCTACAACCACTAATCGACGAGTTGAAAACACTGTGGCATGAAGGAGTTGAAACGTACGACATTTCGAGAAAAAGGAATTTTCGTATGTTTGCTTCTTTATTATGGACTATTAGTGATTTTCCCGCATATGGCATGCTCTCAGGTTGGAGCACATCTGGACGTCTAGCTTGTCCTTATTGTATGGATGAAACGCGAGCATTTTCATTAAAGTATGGAAAGAAAATTTCTTGGTTTGACTGTCATCGGTGTTTTCTACATATCAATCATAAATTTAGAATGGATAAAAAGAACTTTAAAGCTAACAGAGTAGAGAGTATGCTACCACCTAAGGTTTGGACAAGTGAAGATGTATATGAAATTGTAAAAGACTACCCAAAGATACATGAAACTGGGGTACATGTTGAAATTCCAGGTAAATCGGACATTCATAACTGGTGCAAGCAAAGTATATTCTGGGAGTTACCGTACTGGAAAAATCTCCTACTCCGACATAACATTGACGTTATGCACAACGAAAAAAATGTGTTTGACAACGTGTTTAATACAATTTTGAATGTGAAGGGGAAAACCAAGGACGATGCGAATTCAAGACGTGATATATTACACTTCTGTAAGCAGCCCGAACTTCAATTATACGATGATAATAAGAAACCCAAAGCATGCTATGAGCTAGACAACAAGCAAGTAAAACTTGATCTAAAGTGGGTGGAAGGGCTAAGAGTTCAGGGAAAAAGCCAAGTTGGATGGGGGATGATATTTGGGCTGGATTCCAACTATATTGGGAATCTGAAGCATTCAAAGTAAGTTATATTGTCACTACATTTTTACATTAAAATGCGTTGAATTATTTTACTTAATAGTGTGTATAAATTAATAGGAATTATCGGCAAGAAACAAGGCTAATAGGAACAAAAACCCCGCTTTACATCGTGGTGGCTCGAAATTCTTCTAACAACATAGGATGGAATTGGAAAATAAATTAACCAATATTTATGTTATTGATGTATATATTTACTAGTGTCTCTTTACCATATATTCTATTCTTGTATATAATCTATTCTTGTATATACTCATGCAAATTATCAATATAATCTATTCTTGTATATATTCAGTGGGCAAAGTATGAAAGGGAGTCTACAGCGACAGAGGTTTTCAGAGTCACACATGCAGTGGAGCATACAGATGAGGATGGGAATGTTTCATATGGTTGGTCGGATGACAAGGCTGCTTCTGTAATGGTAAATATTTTTATTTCTGTAATGAAAATATTTCATATTTGTTTATTTTACAGTAAATAAGTAAATTGTATAGCAATTGTGTCAAATATCTGTTCGTCATTGTAGGAGAGATGTGACACCCCACTCCGAGACCCACATTGGCAAAGAGTATTACACGGTAACACCGTCTGCTAATGCGGAGAATAGAGCTGGTTAGAAGCGACCATCTATAGCCTTGTCTTAATTATCTATTGAATACGCCGACAATGCCACTTCTTACTTAAATGGATCGACATATCCAATAAATAATTAATACAAAGCCATAGGCGGCTGAGGATCTATCAGAATAAAATATAACAACTCAAATGTAATACACATCGTAGAACAATAGATCATCACGTACATTTTCACATATACAGATACATTATAGAGTTTACAAAATGATACTCGACAAGTGGTAAAGCAAACCACAATATACAGGCGAGTCAAAAGAATACATATCAGAGTTACAGGCAAAAAGGACTACACAAAAAGCTATAACAAAAAGGAGCTAGCGGAATAGTCCAAGCGAAAGCAAAATAAGCTAAATCCAATGTACCTAACCCGAAACATCTCGGTTTGACCCGAGTATAAAATATACACGGGTCAGTCTAGCTAAACAAATCAGTTAGATAAACTAAATGATAATGAACATACATAGTCATAAAGTACCACAAATATCTCCAAAAGAGATAACCAAATCATCTAACAAAAGATGAATCAAAACAAGCCTCATATCATAGGCAACTCAAATAAACCAAGGATATTATATCCCAAATAAAGCCAAAAGGCAATAAAAAATACTAATAAAGGTAACACAAGTTTCCACAAGGTAATCGTTATATATCGTGTGGTTCAAAGAACCTACACCGAAGGGCGATACACTTGGAAAATATAATTGTCAAAGAAACAAAAGATGCTCGAGCTCAGTACTGTATAACAAGGATCCACAAACCCGAAGGCTCAAACCTAGTATCACACAAGCGGTGACGATGGACCAACTCCAAATGTGATACTATAGGGCAACAAACCCGAAGGCACAAACTCGAAGGTACAAACCCGAAGGCAACATACCCGAAGGCAACAAACCCAATATCACTCGAGCGGTGACGATGGACCAACTCCAAAAGTGATACTATAAGGCAACAAACCATAGTGGTGAAGGTCCGAAGGCCCAGTACTGGACACCACTAACTGGCAGAATGTGTCACAACTCTCAGAAAGGAACCCGGAAAATGTTAACGTGAGTCCCATACCACACGTTCGCACTAAACGGTTTACTAACCGTTAGTCAATTTCACACTCAAAGCAGTACAAAGTTCACCTCATCTCATCGGTAAACCAGACCCAAAAGTCAAAACGGTCAAAAAAATAGATTAGGAATTAACTGAAAAGATAAACGCACGTGTTCATAGCATGCGTTTTACTTAATCATTTGATTCTCCTCCCTCTTCGCTCGAAGTGCAAAATTGTGTGTGTTTTAAATAGAAATTAGAAGTTAGAGAAACAAGTTTTTAATACAATTTAAAAAGATCATTTTATAAATACCCATGCACAAAATCAAAAAGGAATCATCAAAGTTAAAAATGCGATAACAACTGATTGGATCGACACGAATCGATCGAAATTGGAAAACCAAAGCAAAATAGGTGAATTGGCTGAGATAAGCAGGTCAGTCGACTAAACCAAGGGGTCAGTCGACTGGACCAGTGCGTGGAAATTTTTTTTTCCAGGTCAGTCGACTGAACTAGTGGGTCAGTCGACTGACACATAGGTACGCAATTTTCTACCCCAGGGTTAGTCGACTGGCCCAGAAGGTCAGTCGACTGATACAGACCCAGGCAAATTCCTGGGGTCTGGTTCAGTCGACTGACCTATTGATTCAATCGACTGAACCTGCTACCAGAGCAAAATCAGCCTATCCCCCTTTTTGGGGCAAAATCCGATAACACGGACGGGAGCGACGAACGAGCAACCACGGCCAAGGATTTAAGCCAAGCGACAACCTAGCCTTGTATGGCCCTCCGAAACACTCCACTAACGTGTTCAAACATCAAAGATTGGATTTTTCACAAAATTGGATTCCAAAAACCAAAAATTGGACAATTCACCAAACTGATCCAAATCGAACACAAATGAACATGAATTGATGTTAGGAATTCTTACCCAACAACAACAAAAGCTATAGGCTTAGATGTGAGTTCAAAAATCTCACCTTTAAACTCAAAAACACGAAAGAGAAGCTATAGAGCAAGGCAAGAGCAATCACTCTTCAAGGAAGCTTCAATCTAAGCTCAAAAGAAAACATTTCCTAAGTTAGGGTTTAGAACATTTCAGAAATCAAAGAGAGATTGAGATGGAGAAGGTGGAAAGAAGGCTTACCTTAGCTTTTCTTTGAATTTGGAGGAAGAATTGAGTTTGCAAAAGGAAACTAGGGTTTTGAATTTTAATTTCCCATTCCCCTCCCCATTTTTGCTGAAGCTTTGATGTTAGGAAAATAAGAATGAAGTGAAGAGGAGAGGTGGACTGAGCTAGGGTGTTAAGATGGGTTAGTGGGCTAAAACCCAAACCCAAAGCCCTAAATGAAAACATCCAAATTCAACCCACTCCAAACATATCGAAGCTTATACTCAAAAAAGTCGCAAATGCCATTTTGGACTCAATGGAAGTGGTCCCGAGTCCTAATTCGACCGTTTGCAAAAAGTGACATTTCAGACTTCAATCCGATTAATGATTCTATATTTAAATAAAATATTTAATTATTCAATCGTAAAATATGCGGGTTGTTACAGACTCCCCTCCTTAAAGAAATTGCATCCTCGCAATAATTAAGAGGAAAATATAAAGTAAAAACCATAAAAGCGTATCAACTCAAAAGAAAATTTGAAATAAGAAGTTCACCATGAAGAGCACGAAAGAGTAAGTCCGTATGTGTTTGCTCAATGGATTCTCAAGTATCCCAAGAGCAATCCATAGGATTTGAGGACCATTGAACTTTCACAAGAAGAACATCTTTATTTCGAAGGCGTTTAACCTTCGAAGTAATGATACGAATAGAATGTTTCTCATAAGTCAAATTTGGTAAAACTTCTATTTTCTCAATTACATCGGGCTCAAGAACAGAATCGGAATCCCTAAGGTATTTCCGTAGTTGAGAGACGTGGAAAACGTCAAGAATAGCAAAAGAATTGAGCCGATAATAAAAGAGGTGACAAGCCACGGAAACAATGCGTTCGATGATGGGGAATGGACCAACATATCGAGATGCTAATTTTCCCGATCAACTAAAACGCACATCACCCATCAAAGGTGAAACATGAATTGAATTCACGATCTCATATCTCATAAGTGGATAAAGTCTCGAGATCACTCCATTCGGATATCATTATGGAAACAACCGCTTGCTGCTCTCGGCTAAGGGCATCGGCAACACGATTACCCTTTTCCAGAGTACAAAGAAGATCAAGATCATAAGATGCAAGGAACTCGAGCCAATGTTGTTGACGCAATTTAAGTTCATTTTTGAGAAAACAAATATCTCAAAGATTTACGATCGGTGTAGAGAACAAATTTCTCTCCCAAAAGATAATGAGCCAAAATCTCAGAACGAAAACAATAGCCGTGAGCACCAGATAATGAATGGCATATCTAGTCTCGACAAGCTTTAATTGTCAAGAAGCTAATGCGATAACACATTCCCCTTTGCTAGAGAATGGCACCAAAACCAATACGACTAGTATCGATACAAACAATAAAGTCTTGGTTCCCTTTGGGAACCGCAAGAATAAAAGCATTGGAAAAGTGTTCCTTTAATCGATTCTCTTTCCCGGAAAGTTAAAACTTTCAAAATTATAATTAACTTTGTATATATTCGTCTTTTTTTAGAAAAATTAACTTTTTACAAGAATTTTATTGTGTCTAACTGTCTCATCAAAGCGTTTAGGAGATTCCTATCGATAACGTTGATCAAGCGCATCGACCAGAATTCTTAAAGCATTCAATGGGCGAAACAACACAAAATCATCTTATATATGATAACCATGTCTCTTATAAAATTTACAAATATTCTTTGCTCGTTCAAGAACAAAACCCAATCATTTTTATAAATACCTTATTAAAAGGATTTGCAAATTTTAAATTTTTTATCTTCACCCATAATCAATTAATATAAGGATAAACTAATCGAGATATCCGTAGAATACTCGATTCACAAAATGGATGAAATAAGGTAGAAGGTTCGTCATACCGAATGACATAACGAACCAAACACAAAGATCACAATGAGTGCGGAATACGGTAAGAGGATGCTACCTTCCGCAACTCGTTGCTGAAGAAAACTGGTGGCAAGGTCGAGCTGAAAAGACCTTAGCACCACACAAAAGATTGCTTAGGTGATAATCCTAAGACAAGCTCAAAATATGCCAGAAAATTCACAAATTACCTGAATGAGAGAAATAATATTCTCCTCATCCCGTAGGTTTAAGGAATTAAAATGATAACACCGAATTTGGAAATCAAGATCATTAAGAACAAAAGAAATCTGCTTAACAAATTGAAGATGTCGAAGATAAATAGTCCACATTAGACATAGGATATGGCCTTCATAATAATTAAGCCAATCCTTTCCCAAAAATCAATTTCAGAGCCTAAATAACGCATAACATGCAAATCGGCTCGAAAAGAATAATCACAAAAATAATCTCGACATTTTACAAAGCAAACTGAGTGTTGCAAATCCACCAACCGGATTCGCAATTCTCAGTGAAGTTATCAAACCCAAAATATTTAAAGAAAAAGTATCAACAAATTCTTTTGACATAAAAGAGTGGGACGCACCCATATCAAAAGAAACCAAATAGGAAGATCACGAAATAAAATAATGCCATCAAGGATAGAAGGAGAATTACCTCTGGACTGAGGGGAACCTCCAGAAGCCTTAGCAACATAAAGCTTGCCAGACTTGGCACTAGCAGGAGCAGTAGGGCAGGTAGAAATACGATGACCTTCCTTCTTGCAATAACGGCAGAAGAGAGGCTCAGGACAAGATCAAATCATATGATCAGGAGAACAATAATTGAAACACTTCCGAATGGAAGGTGTTCCAGCAGATTGAGAGTTAGAACCAGATTCAACAGGCTTTTCCTTCTTGGAAGGGAGAAATTCCTGCTTATGAAATGGAAACTTATTCTTATTGGGATTCTCGCGAACCTCAATATCATCACCACTAACGCACTCCTTCTCGATGGCTTCGAGATGAAGTGCTGAGTCAACCAACTCCTCAAAAGAAAGCTTAAGCTGAAGCATTAAAGATTTCTTAAGATATTTCTTAGGATCAGAGACAAACTTCAGATTCTTCTTATAAGAAGTGCTAATGATTTCAAGACCATACTTAGATAAGGCCTCGAATGATGCAACATATTCAGAAACGGAGGACTTCCCTTGCTTCAACTCAAGGAAGCGACGGGCTAATAAAACTTTCTCAGATTCAGGAACGAATTTGAGTTCGAATCGTTCCCGAAACTGAGTCCAAAGAACAGACTCATCAAGTTCGGCTATAAGAAGCTCGTAACAATCAAGGGCATGCTCTTGCAATAAGCTAGAAGTTACAAGAACACGATCATGGTCAGAAAGATCCATGCGAGAAAAGATACGCTAACATGTGCGAATCCAAGCTTGGACCTCTGTTCGTCGACGGAAATTCTATCGGTTTAGAAAACCGTCGAACGAATTTAGAAATAAAATAACCGCAAGCGCACGGCGTACTATTGAAGTACGTGGCGAGTACGGGTCGATCCACAGGGAATTGATGATTTTAAATCTCTATTCAATCAAATTATACCAAAGTCGAGAGATTGTTAAGCTAGAAAAATGAGAAAACTAACAAACTAGCAAAAGAAAATTGATAAAAATATGAGAGTGTGAAGGTAATTTAGAGATAATTTCACTCTCTAGATCATATAGTTCAACCAAATATGAAATTATGATCTCTCTTTTTTTGGTCATAGGTGAATTTAAATGATGTGTTTATTATAAGTATGGCTCATTTGTGCTATTAATTAGCTCAACATAAGCCATCAAACTATAACACAACCTTTAAACCACTTACTACTCTCATGAAAATGACAACAAAGTTGAAAATGAAATCTATTTTAAGTATGGCCTATTAACTATTAATTAGAAATATAGACCATCAAATTTGAATTTCAAATCACTTTCTTATGCCATAATCATATTTTGATGAAGAGGCATTTGTGTTAGTGATTGTTTAAGCATAGTCTATTTGGTGTCAACAATATAGGCTATCAAATTCAAAACAAAAACAACAAATTAAACCACTTCAAGCATTGTCATTAAGCACAAAAAGAGAGCTATAATTATCAAAATGTTGAAGTTACATGATTAGAGGCTTCATTACCCCTAAATTGAAGGGATTAGCCTCTCATATTTTTTATCAAAACAACAAATGTAGCTTGCAACATGAAAGCAAAAGAAAAGGAAAATGAAAGCTAATGGAAAAGAGAACTACTATTCTACTTGCATGAAAAATAAAAGAAATCTACACTACAACATGAAAGGAAATAAATAAGAAAAGAAGAAAAGAGCATGTATTTAAAGTTGCATAAAAAGAAATTACATGAAAGAAGAAATGGCTAAGTAGCCATGAAAAGAAAAGAGAAGCTTTCTTTTATTTTGAGCCTAAACTAATCTAAAGAGAGACTAAGGGAGAGAGAAGTTACATGAAGATATGGGGTATTTATATAAGTGTTAAACCCTAATTCATATTTTTGGGGAATGCCCAAATTGCCCTTGTAGGAAGTGTGGTGGCCAAGTAATCATTAACATCCACTAATCATCATTTAAGTGTATATGAAGCCATTAATTCCATAAGCATATGCATTAATTAGTCTCTAATTTGTACATGAAGAAAGGTGGGTAGGTGGGGTCCTCCATTATCTTCACTTTGAATTATTTCCATCTTCATTCCTTTGTGTTCTATTTGTGCATGCATATCTTCTTCATTAATCCACTTGTAATTGAAATCAAATTCCTACAAAATAGTATGGAAATTTATAATTAAATTTTCTCAAGTTAATTTATGCACAAAAATGTCTATTTTGCCCTTGGATGAAGATGAATATGTGACAATTTGGAATTATTTGAATTTTGGTTTAAACAAGTTAAAATACCCGATATGATCATTTATTTAATTTAAATAGATTAAATATGGTGGTAAAAATATGAATATTTACGTGCACATCAACCTCATTAACGAACTCGGAGCCTTTGAATGGCTTTCCTCCAAGATGAAAGAAATCGCTACACATGCATGCAAAAATAGACTTGCGTGGAGGAGATGCTTGAATAGGAGCTGGAGGCTGAGTGCTCCTAAATAACTCCAAAAACTAAACGGCAGACATATAAACGTCGTGCGGATGTGAGCCACTGGATTGCCCAGCATCCGAGCGTCGTCCTCTGCCTCTTCCGGCCATTGGCTGAAGGTTAAGATAAGATAAAGATTATTCACAAGGTAGATATCATTAATTCAAATATGGAATACTATGGAATAAAATGCATTCCTAGACGTATTCCCAAAATTCTATCTACCCTAAAGGCACGGAAAGAATAAAAGGCACGATGATTCAAAGATTTGTAACATTCGTACTACCCTTTGATGTACCGTAATATGTGTCTCTGTTCTATGTTTATCATATTTTGTTCTAAACTCAGCTCCGATACCAAGCCATGACGCCCCACTCCGAGACCCACATTGGCAAAGAGTATTACAGGGTAACACCGTCTGCTAATGCGGAGAATAGAGCTGGTTAGGAGCGACCATCTATAGCCTTGTCTAAATTATCTATTGAATATGCTGACAATGCCACTTCTTACTTAAATGGATCGACATATCCAATAAATACTTAATACAAAGCCATAGGTGGCTGAGGATCTATCAGAATAAAATATAACAACTCAAATGTAAAACACATCGTAGAACAGTAGATCATCACATACATTTTCACATATACAGATACATTATAGAGTTTACAAAATGGTACTCGACAAGTGGTAAAGCAAACCACAATATACAGGCGAGTCAAAGGAAAGCATATCAGAGTTGCAGGCAAAAAGGACTACACAAAAAGCTATAACAAAAAGGAGCTAGCGGAATAGTCCAAGCGGAAGCATAATAGGCTAAGTCCAATGTACCTAACCTAAAACATCTCGGTCTAATCCGAGTATAAAATACACGGGTCAGTCTAGCTAAACAAATCAGTTATACAAACTAGTGTGAACCCGTGATTCGCACACAGAATCGTACAACTTAATTAGCAATTTCTCCGTAGTTATGCCATTGAAATTCATGACTCATGTATGCATATTTTGTATATCGATGACAAAGGATGAAGAGACGGTTGAAAAGCAATAGTTGTATTTGAGTGAAAATGAGTATTAAAAAAGCGGAGCACAGTAGGAAATTTAGACAGATTTGTACAATTCATGCTTGCTGTGTCGGACAAACGCATCTAACAAATGCATGGGTTGTTACCCTGCATAAAACTAATGATTTTCGTATGTGGACATTGTTGTATATTTTAAAACTTTCACATGCACAACATAATGTTTGAAGGTTGAGAATTCCAAGGATATATACAAAGACAACAAAACAATATAAATACAAAGTGTATTCCATGCATAAATATTTTATTTAACATGCAACTAAGTTGCTGTCATGTAGTCTTGGAATAGCATGGGATATAATATGGTGAAAAATAATAAATCATACTCGGGGATACAGTGGTAGTTTAGACATATCAACTTCTACTTGGTTTATACTTTAACTACATACTTCTAATTTCAAAAAAGTTTAAAGTTTGATTTTATTGGGAGAAAGTGTTATGTTCTACTTGTTCTCTTTGTAAAAGTATTGCAATGATCTAGAAATAAAACTTCAAGATTCAGCAAAAAAATTATTTTTAATATATGCTAGTTTAGTTGATGTAGTTAATGACGAAATCATCAAAGATTAGACGACAAAATTAACATTGTTACTGAGTTATGTCATATGCCATTGCACATCATAGTCTCATGTTATTAATTTCATGCCTAAAAATAAGGTAGTCCAAATAACGGTAGACATAATGATATTATCCAATATTCATTAAAAGAATATAGATAATTTTATCGTATGTGTAACAGTAGTCTAATACCAATACTATAAAACAGAGAAATATTACTAAGTAACCATTAGACACTATCCACGAAGCCTCCATGGCCAACGAATTGGGCTGATTGGTTCTATTTTGCTACACGGATTATTAATATTGTACCTGCATATTTTGAGGACATGTGTTAGTGTAACAACCCGCATTTTTGACCGTTCAAGTCGACAATAATCCACACATGTCCAACTCAAACCGTTCAAAAAGGCAGATGGTTATTGGGGTTAAATAAGAAAAGAAAGAAAGAACAGAAACAAACTCAGAATCTCGCAGCGGAAGGATAAAGTATAATAATAAAATAATAGTTCATGAAGCTGTTAAATAAACATTGGAATATTATTATACAACAATAATCAGAGTTACATACATTCAGAGTAATACAATAATGCAGCGGAACATAGTACAATGCATGGATATAGTAATAGTAAATATACCAAATCTTCATCTTCGTCCTCCAGAATAATCTTCAATCTAAACTGAAATGCTCAGGCTGACCCGAGCGCAATGAAAAACAAAACACTCGAGTCAGGACTAAAATATCTTATGTCAGTTAAATCGAAATGGATAAATATGAATGCAATAACTTAAGAGATGTTACGGGTTTTTCCATCTCCCAAGGATCCGTTAAACTATCTACTACATAGTATGTACGCTATATACACTAGGGTCTAATCAGTAAGGTAAGATATCAAAATAGCGTTAAGTCGTGGCCCATTCCACCCTTAACACATTTTTATTCCCAATAGCATATACAAGACCGTAGTTTCCCCAAAACCGGAAGTCACCAGAGGGCAATCCATATACTAAAGGTACAAACCAAAATCGTAGTGGTCGCGAATAGGATAATCAGTATGACAAGGTACATGAGGCAATACCAACTAGGATACTAGTAGTAGCGTGATCCGGACTGATGTTGGGCATAGCAGCTACTATCCCAACACCGCGAAACAACACTCCCAAATCGCGGGGTGCACCCAAATCGAATCACAAAAGTAATAGACATGGTATCGAAGGAGTGTGTCCGCTAGAGATGGCGATCCTCAATGGCCCGGCGCGGCTCCTGTTTTAGTCATGTCAGGGGTCATCCAAAATCGTTCTCTTTCTTCAAATCAACACGTTCACCAAAACCATCCACTTCGTTCTGGATCAACACTCCACGAATATAGTTATTAAAGTGGTTTTCGGTATCGACAGAGAGTATGTCCATATCCGATCCCGGTCTCTTTAATAACTACGTTATATTTTTCACACCGGTTGGATCTTTTACATTTCAAATCGATTCATAATTGATATCAAAATATCATATTCGCTTCAAAATCAAATCCATTTCAAAATCATCATATCTACTCAAATATACGATTTCATTTCAAAATCATTTTTCGCCTCAATATCTCATTTCGATTTCAAAATCAATTTTCGCCTCAATATCTCATTTCGATTTCAAAATCATTTTTCGCCTCAAAATCTCACAAAACGATTCACATAAACTCGAATTCCAAAATTTAAAATTTAATCAAATTTCAAATCATCAATTTCAACTCGATTCAGCTTCTCAATAAACCATTTCAAATTATCAATTTCAAATACATATTTGAACCACAAAATAAGCCATTTCAGTTTCAATATATTTCGAAACTTTAAATACTTCACATTTCAAAACAGCTCATATATTTATATAAGAATATAAGATTCGCTTTAAACCATTTCGTATTCAAATTAGAATATACTTCAAATTAAACATCCGTATTAAGTAGTTTACTTAATTTCTGTAGCAATTCCAATTCAATAAACTTAGATTCACATTCGGATTTCAAGAATTCATTTAAGTATTACATTCCAAATCAATTTCAGTTCAAATCACATTCAAATCAATTTTATCTTCAAATTTAATTCAATAGTTTCAATTTAGTCCAATTCACAAATTTCTTTGAATTTCAATTAAATTCCAAATTAATTAAATCTCAATTTCAAATCAATTTTCAATTCCAAACTCAACTTGAAATATCATTTCATATAAATTTTCTTAGAAATATTCAGAGTTCGATAAAAAGTCCAATCTTTTACAACAAATCAACTTTCGAAAATTTACGCCGTATTTCGATTTTTTTCTTAAAATCTAAACTTCGAATAATTAAACAATTTCATTTACCAAGTTTAAATTCCAACATTTCGAGCTTCAATTCAAAATAATTCAATTTCCATAAATTGGATTTTTATTCTTAAAATCAATTCATTTAAATAATTTCAAAACAACTTTTTTTTTAAAATCATTTAATTTAACCATCCCGGTGTCCGTATATAATTTCCTAACCTATGGCCAAGTGGATAATTATTTCAATTTTAATTTCAAGGATGGACATATATCATTTCAATCCAAATAGATGTCATAGGTATATCATTTCAACCTATTTCTTAATTTATTCGAAATGATTCAGTTTACAGTTTATATGCAATAAACAATGTACATGATGATAGCATGATATATCAAAATAAATAAACAACCAATATCGACCAATAGCATCCATCACAACAAATCAACCATAAAGCCAATAACATTCACAACAACTACATAATTATCAATATCAGGTAATTTGATCGCAATTAAATTTTAACTTCAATTTGACTGTCAATTTAATTTTCAACGGTGAATTCAAATGACAATCTATATGACAATTAAATTTTTATCAAACAACGACAAATAAATCCATATCACTTCATAATGTCAGATTTAACTACCATAAAGATATTCAGTCAATTGTGAGCGTATAAACACTCACCTTTGATTTAAAGCCCGTTAATAAGACCCAAAATTTCACAGTCTCGGAATGCAACCAAACTTGCTCATAATGTAGATCTCGTCGCTACGATTCCGACGCCACCTGTTTCGCCCGAAACGGATCTCGTATGCAGAAGTTACGCTTAAATTAATATAACGATATAATTTAAACATGATTTGCAGTATAATAAAATTAATTAATCGCTTAACCTTCTTCTTCACGCGCAGCACACCCGAACCCACTTCACGCCGTTCATCTTCATCCACGCGCGCAGCAAACGACGACCGGACATCGATCAGGGGGCATCATCACGTGCGCCTCGCCTTGCTCCACCTCCGCGCCAAGTTTCGCCACCCCATTCGCCACCGTTTGCACGCAAACCAAGAAAAACGCGCACGCTTCCAAGTCAGATCTGGGCGAATCCGTGGCGTATTAGCAGCAATCAACCGTATGGATTCGAAGAGCTCGTCGAGATCTACACTTTTGCTTTTGGAATTTTTTGATTTCGTTGAACGGATTGAGAGATATTAAGGAAAGAAGTTTCGAAATTTTCTGGCCATTGAATAGGTGGCGGCCATGAGATAGAGTTAGGGTTTCTGAAATGAAAAATGATAAAACTGTCTCGGTTTTGAGTGTGTATTTATAAAGTTAGGTCCAAAATCATCCGAACTCCAATCGAGACATGCCGCCAGGCGTTTATAAGGTTTTACCCATATTCCGGACGCAATGGAACTAGTCCCAAGGCCTAATTCAATCGTATGTGGAAGATAGCTTTTTGAAGTCGATTATTTTAATTAACGACGTTAAATTTCTACGCGTTTCAAGCTCGCACGACCAAACGACAAGTCCGATTGCTACGAAAATTGAAACCTTACAATAATTCACTATTACGGATCCGATGAAACTAGTTTCGTCGAAATCCGAGACAGTTGTAAAAATGGCTATTTCTACAGTCTAATTTCAATATAAAATTCCCAATTTTAAATTATTAACTTTTAAATCAAATTTCAATTGTTCACAAATTTCATTTTTTATTTCACAGTAATTACAATCTTTTACAATGCAGTTTTCTATTATAAATCCAGTATAAAAGATTTAATAAGATTCAGCGTTCAATTATATTGTAATTCAAATTCAAGTTATTTAATTCCAATTGAATTCTTTTATTTCGATTTACGCTTTCATTATTGAATCAACCATTTTCTTATACATTATTATCAATAGTTTATAATTCATTTACTTTCATTTTCTTCAGCTATCATCTTATTTAAATTCACAGTAATATTAAATTACATTCATTTACGTTGATTTCCATATTATAACTTCATTATTAAATCTACCATTTTATTTATTCTTTGTTTACAATCATAACATATTTGGTTTACAATCAAATTCAATTCATTATTTACATTCACTACAAGTTAACATCCATATTAAATTTACAAATAAGTTATTTCAGAATTCAGTTTTGTATTTTAACTTGTAATTCACATTTAACAACACAAAATTTTATTTCCTTCGGATTTTTATCCAAAATTTTTATTTTAATTCGTATTTTTAAAGTGTTAAAAATACGGGTCGTTACAGTTAGTTTGATGGAAAACCTATTAATGGTTCATGAACCAAAACTATGGACATAAGGTGTACATAATTACCACTTTCAAATCTTTTCCACAGAAGCTACAAAACCTACAATTTTGCAAATATCAACGTCATTGTAATAGGCACCTTTTCTTAAAAAAAATCTTTTATAAAATAAGCTTTATTTCGAACTAAAACCCAAAAATAATACATACATACATAACTTAGGTAGAAACTGCAAATAGAAGGTCGGAAAGTCCTAGAAATACAAATAAATAGCAAAGTAAACAACCATCTTCCCAACATTAAATCATTTTTCTCTTTGTCAAAAGCTTGGATTTTGCACTATAAGCAGCTATCCAAATGAGCAGTTGCCAGTTGGTTTTATTGAACTTTAGTGCTTAGAACCCCATTCCACATCAATTGCATGCTATACATCCATAAACCTATGAGATATTAGGCAAACTCTTTACGAACTAAAATTTCAAATGTTTTAAAAAAGTCAAAACTAACTAATTACTAAACATTCACTATAAGTTGGAAACATATATTACAAATTCATTAGTCAGCCATCATTTAAATATAATATAACAATAGTTTCTCCACCATTTGATTTTTGATATGTGGCATGTACTAATTTAATATATAATATAATGATTACGCATGTAAGGATATGCAAGTATGAAATAAGCTTTTAAATAACTGCAAACATGTTAGGTGTTCATGCAGTCTAATACTCTACACCTTAGCACAAAAACAATATGATCGTACTACTTGACAACAATGCTCATTTGGGTTTTCTGATTCAATGACCATACAATTTCCAACTATATCTATATTTTAAAGATACACGTTTACCATTATATTACTAAACTTTACACCGCTTCAAAATTTTGGAAAACCTTATTTTCAAAAGCTACTGTATATTTACCACTTTGAAATATAGCACATGTTAGGTGTGGCTCGCATTGTATTAGAGTGGGTGCGTAGATTGGTTTATGATTAGTCCCACATCGCAAGATATTCTAAAAGAGATCAGCATATATATGGGATTGGTAGCATGTAACAACAAGAGATTCCTTTTGTTACAAATAAATGTTGCCATGAAAATATATGTGCTTTGGGGGATGTAGGGATATCCAATCATGACGCTGACACCAAATGAGCTTCGTTCAGTGGTCTTGCTTCTTCTACACTAAATGAAGTGCGCGCATAGCGGAAGATGCAAGGGGTGTCGAAACAATTTCAACATGGTATCAGAGCCGATGGTTCAATGGGACCAATATGATGCAGCATTGACCTAAGTATGCTCCAATATGTGGTTTGAGTTCGGGATTCTCATTAAGGTGGAGTTATAAGTTAAAACGCGGTCTGCTCCAACCGTGGAAAAGAGAACTCTTTGTGAAACAGCTTGGCCAAACTACTGGAGGTGGTAGCGACCTAATCTAAACTGCTGGAGGTGTTAGCGACCTTATCCAAGTGTTTGAGGGCTCTGTATAACTTCAAGTTGAATTGAGAAAATGCTCGCCAAGGTGGAGATCTGTTAGGTGTGGCTCGCATTGTATAAGAGTGGGTGCGTAGATTGGATTATGATTAGTCCCACATCGCAAGATATTCTAAAAGAGATCAGCATATATATGGGATTGGTAGCATGTAACAACAAGGGATTCCTTTTGTTACAAATAAATGTTGCCATGAAAATATATGTGCTCTGGGGGATGTAGGGATATCCAATCATGACGCTGGCACCAAATGAGCTTCGTTCAGTGGTCTTGCCTCTTCTACACTAAATGAAGTGCGCGCATAGCGGAAGATGCGAGGGGTGTCGAAACAATTTCAACAGCACAAACATCATTTTGGTATCTCTATATTGTTTGTGTGTGTAACGGCAGTTTGTATGTTTTATAAATAAGTGAATGTAACACAGATCGTTTAAGTATTTAAACCTTTAAAAATGGTTGAAAATGTTAGCTGTTATAGAAGAAGAGAGAGGATGAAAGGAATAAATGGTAAATGCCTGATTTGATATATTGTAATGAAGTAATCAATCACAATGAGTGACCATATGCGTAAAGCAATAATTCTTCAAAAGGAATTACTGGTTGATTATGCCAGACAAATATAGATGAAAATTTAGTATAACCCAGTCAGCTAATAAAATATGTACTGAGAATTACGTCAATATGACCAACTTTTTATTTCAAATTTGTTTGAAGACATTATTCCTGAGGATGACCGCCTATTTTTGATGTTTTTATCTTCTTGCCATGTTGTCTAAAATTATCAAAATGATTAACTTGTCATAATCACTTGGCCATACAAATAAACTATGGGTGGCACTCGATTGTGGTGAGTATGTGAACATGTCAGTAAACTTATGATATCAAATCTCTATGTTACACTTTGCAATTTTGCTACTATTGTGCAAGAATAATCAATGACTCATAAAGTTTTAAGTTTACTGTATTTTGCGTGATCTAAAAAGGTCTCAGCTGAGTAGCATTTAGAGAAACAAAATGGAAGAGTGATCAACTAGCTATATTTTCTATTTTAATCAGAGAAAATGTTTAAAATAAAGTCAAAATAAAGAACTTAGTAATACTTACAGAAGAAAAGACCAAGAAGATCAATTGTGAAAGTCTATATGGATCGATAATATAGTTAAACTACGACTAGCAAGTGCGGAATTAAAAATAATAGTAAATGGCAATAATAAAAAATGACACCAGGGATTTTTATACTGGTTCGAACTTCTCGTTCTACGTCCAGTCCCAGACTGCTTCTGGAATTTCTCGAATAACCCTCACTTAACCCGGAGGAACAGGTATTACACCGCCTGAGCAACCGAACAGGACTTTTCCGCCTAAGCAACCGAATAGGACTTTTCTGCCTAAGCAACCGAATAGGACTTCAATTACAATTTGGTAAATTGTTTCTTGACTTGTGTGTTCTTTGAATAACACGAATATAGTCAATGTAGTACACCCTTCCTATAATCTTCTTGATATGATGATTTGAATGTGCAAAGATAGGAAGTATAGATTGAAAATCACTTGAGATTATAACAATATAAGATCAGAAAAGATAGAAAGAATTAGTTATTGAAATAGTGAATTTTCATCTCTATTTATAGTGTTGAATAGTTTTAATTCAATAGTTGCAACTATTTGAAGAAGTGCAACTCTTGGTGAAGAAGACAACTCTTCAGATTTTGCTATTTTATGAAGAGATGCTTCAGTTCGTCAAGTTCAGATGTCTGAGATAAAAGTGACAGATGTCTGAATAATTTTGAATTTCGAAAAAATAAAAGGAAAACATAAACAGTTAATTTAGACGTCTGTCTTTTAATTCAGACGTCTGTCTAGGGTGACAGACGTCTGTTATTAAATGACAGACGTCTATTTCATATAGAAATAGAGGCATTAACAACATAGTGCTCAGACGTCTGTTATCTTAATTTAGACGTCTGATATTGATGTCAGACGTCTGAATTAATATACAGACGTCTATTTCTGTACTGTTCTGTTCCTTTTTCCATTTTAGTATTTTTGAACTTGAGAAAATATATAATTTTGAAAATACCTTTTTATATTTATTTTAAAGCATGATTTTCAAAAGTATATTTGTGTGTGTGTGTGTTTCATCACCATATCAGAGATTGTACATATATAACTAAATAGATTTTATAAAGAACTTTAATCTTGTTGATGATAATAGCTTCTTTTGACGATTCCTGCAAGAATATTTGACATAATAGTATATAGATTGAAATATATAGTTGTCGCATTAAAATCGAAGAAGGCAGGTTTCAACATTCTCCCCCTTTTTGATGATGACAACTATATAATTCATCGATTAGTATAATCATACCTTTTGCTCCCCCTGTCAATATGACCATATTATATAGCATAAATATAATTATTTCTCCCCCTTTGTCATTAACAAAAAGAATTGTTGGGGTTGATTTGGATAAAAAGAAGTAACAAAACTGTGAATAACACACTAATTAAGAGATGTAAACAGACCAAGCAAGATAATAACAAATAAATGTTTAGGATACATCATTTGTTTACCTAACATAAGAAAGACAGATAAAATTATACAATCTTATCATTCACCATTGTTTGAACCAAAACAAATTTTATGAGAGAAGACATTGATTGAACCAAAAGAGAAACCAAAAGAAAAAACCATCTTCATTCACCATTCTCCCCAAGTTGGATAAGAAGGAGGTGAGGATCCATGAGACTTTTTCCATAATTGACGAAGAATTGTCTTGATATTTTTCAATTCTCGTGCATTCTCTTCGACTTTGGCATCTAAGTAATCAAATCTAGAATTAATGGAAGAAAAGCCTTGTGCTATTTGTTGAGAAATTTTCTTTTGATTTTTAGAAATAATGATGTCGGATTTGAGCTTTTCATTTTTAGTATACGAGCGAGAAGTACCAGAAATTAGTTCTATCTCGAAATTTTCCGAATTTGGGTTTTGAATAAAAGCTTGCTCAAAAGCTTCATCTTCATCTTCTTCTTCATCTTCCCTTTCTTCATCATCCTTTTCTTTTTCAGTATCGCCTTCATCTCCATTATGTCTGAAACTACTTACTTTTGCTTTTCCTTTTTCTTTTTGTAAAGCAAGTTGTTCCGCTTTATAATCATTAAATGTTGGAAATGTCGGAGGAGATTCTGGTAATCCCATTAAACTGAAGAAGCGAATGTTGGATACCTTGATTTTTTCAAATTCAATTGATGGACTTTGAATAGAGAAGGCAATTAGAATTCGAGTAATATAGGGAGCATAGATAATTGAGCGTTTCTTGGAGTCATGATAAGTGCGAAAAGCATCATAAAAGTATTGAGCCCAATTGATTTGAGTATTGGATAGAATTGATTGAAGTGCCTTATCTTCATCATCGTAAATGACCTCATGGCTTCCTTGTCGGGGAAAAATTGTTTTTATTAGCATTCTAAGCAATAGTCGAGGTCGAGGACGAAGATGATTTGATCTATCTGTGGATTTTTCAGGTTCAAAAAGATAATATTCTATTTGTTTAAGTTCCTCTCCTTCTAACTTAAAGTCATCTATGTCGACACCTTCCGAACTACATTTTAAAATTCTTCCAATGTCAGAAGGAGTTATTTGCAGAATGTTTCCAAAAACGCTTGTCCAAAGCGTTCCTTTTTCTCGATGAAGTCTAATTTTTGGATTGTTAACATTTGCTAGAAATAATAAAACACTAAGTCTACAAATGTTGACTTGATTATCTTTGAAATCAATAAGGCTTGTAATCTGAGATCTATCAGTATAGAGCCTAAGTTTGTAGAAAGGAAAATGATCAAGATTATGAAAAATACCATGAAATGATTGAAGAGAACATAAATGCTTGTAACGAGCCATGCTTCGAGGTTCGTGGTATAACCACGCTTCAATTTGATCTTCCGAAGGAAGAATGTGAGGAGGTTGATGAGATGAATCTCCTTTTTGTTTCTTAGATTTGGGCGCCATATGATAAATTGGAAAAAGCTAGGGTTTCGAGTTTGAGAGACGAGAAGAAGATAATAAACCGTTTGGAATAACGTATATAGATTTTCTTCTTAACAGGGTTTCGGACGTCTGAAAATTAAACAGACGTCTGAGATTCTGTAGAATAAGAACAAAGACTAGAAGAACAGACGTCTAAAAATTTATGACAGACGTCTAAGACGTATAACAGACGTCTAAAAATAATTTAAAGACGGCTCAGAAGGTTTAAAATGAAACAGAGAGTTAAAAACATTTTGCACTAAATTCAGACGTCTGATAGTTTTATGTTTAGACGTCTATTATGAATAACAGACGTCTGTTATTTTTAAACAGACGGCTAATTGTTGGCTGCAAAAGTATAGTCAGATTTAGACGTCTGTGAAAAATGACTCAGACGTCTGTGTGTCTGAAAATAGTAAAAGTAGTTGTTTTTACAAACGTCTGATGAAAAATATATACGTCTGTCTGTCTGATAAAAAAATTTCTTTAGCTTAGGCTTAAAAAAAAATTAATAGTTTATTTATTTCTATTGATAAGAACATAAAACAAGTATAAATCAACAAATCAAACATACAGACATATATATTATCTATTTAGGAGTCTTTGGAGTTTTTGGAGACTTCGGAGACTTCCCTTTGGATGATTCGTGTTGATTTTGTTCAGCAGACTGATAAATAGGAGACCATTGAGGTTGACGTTCCCATGAATTTAGGGATACATGAGGACGTTGCGGTGAGAGAATATGTGCATTTGTGTTGATCGGAGATGAACCACATATTTTTGCAGCACATCGTTCAAGAAAACTGAGTCGTCTTCCATGACTCTTTTGTTCAAAATACATTTCTCGCTGAAGATCAAGTGTTTCCCTCTGATAGTGATGTAAATCATCTATCTTTTCCTTAGTAGATGGAGATGGAAATAAATTTCTTCGCGTACGTTTATTTTCCGGCGTATATCCCGTATGATGACTTTGTGGTGGACATATCGGAATATAAGCTGGAGTTGGAGTCGGAAGTTCGGAAGACCCAGAACTAGGAGTTTCAAAATTAATTGAAGAAAATTCAGATGTATAGGAGGGCTCATTTGAAGATGAACCAGCCATGGTATATAAGAATAATGCAAAGTTAAAAAACATATTTGAATAATAATTTTTTTTTTGCTTTCACCTTTGTAAAAAGAATAGATAAGCTGAATGATAATTTTCTTTGGGAAGAAGAAATTTATAAACAACTAAAAACTAAAAAATAAATGGTTAAGATTCAAAGAAGAGAAAATTTAATGTTAACCAAAAACAATATGTGTGGGTAAAAAAAATTTAAATAAAGATAGAATAGCTGAAGTATACTTCATAAATTTTTGAGAGAGATTATACCAAGTTCTCGTCTCAATTTTACAAAAATGTTTTCATTTAACGGTTTGGTAAAAATATCTGCTAATTGATTTTCCGAAGATATAAATTCTAGATTGATTATATCTTTTTCAATATTATCACGAAGAAAATGATGACGAATATCAATATGTTTTGTCCGTGAATGATTTACTGGATTTTTAGATAAATTAATAGCACTGGAGTTATCACAGAAGATTGTAGATTTAGATAAGTTAAAACCAAAATCTTGAAGAGTTTGTTGCATATAAATTACTTGAGCACACGCCAAAGCTGCAGATATATATTCTGCTTCACAAGTAGAAAGTGATATGCAATTTTGTTTCTTACTGAACCAAGATACTAGAGACCGTCCAATGAAGTGACAAGTCCCACTTGTACTTTTTCTATCTGTCCGACTTCCTCCAAAATCAGCATCACTATATGATACTAATTCAAAAGGACATTCTTTCGGATAAAATAGTCCAAAATCTTTGGTTTTGTTGAGATAACGTAAAATACGTTTCACTGCTCTAATATGTGATTCTTTAGGATTGGCTTGAAATCGTGCACACAAACAGACACTCATCATTATATCGGGTCTACTAGTAGTTAAATATAGTAACGATCCAATCATACTTCGATATAACTTTTGGTCTACACTCTTGCCATTTTCATCTTTTTCAAGATGTATGGTTGTACTCATAGGAGTAGGTTTGGCAGAGGTATTTTCCATACCAAAGCGTTTGATTAAATTATTACAATATTTTTCTTCATTTATAAAAATACCATTATTAATTTGTTTAATTTGAAGTCCAAGAAAATATGTTAATTCTCCCATATGAGACATTTCAAATTCATTTGTCATTATTTTAGAAAATTCTTGACATAATTTATCATTAGTTGATCCAAAAATAATATCATCTACATAAATTTGAACAATTAAAATATCATGTTTCTTTTTCTTAATAAAAAGAGTTTGATCAACCTTTCCAATTTCAAAACCAGAATTGATTAAATAAGTTTTTAAACGATCATACCAAGCACGAGGTGCTTGTTTCAAACCATATAAAGCCTTTTTAAGTTTATAAACATGTTCTGGAAATTGTTCGTGTATAAACAAGGGAAGTTGTTCAACATAAACATTTTCTTTAATAAATCCATTTAAAAAAGCACTTTTAACATTCATTTGATATAATTTGAAATCATGAAAGCAAGCATAGGCTAATAGAATTCGTATTGCTTCTAATCTTGCGACAGGAGCAAATGTTTCTTCATAGTCAATTCCTTCTTCCTGATTATATCCTTGAGCAACTAATCTAGCTTTATTTCTAGTGATATTACCATTTTCATCAGCTTTATTTTTAAAAACCCATTTAGTGCCAATAACTGTTTGATCAGTTGGTCGTGGAACTAAATCCCAAACGTCATTTCTTTCGAATTGGTTTAGTTCTTCTTGCATCGCAATAATCCAATAATCATCAGTTGAGGCTTCCTTAATTTTTTTAGGTTCTATATTAGAAAGAAACGCTATATGACCCATTTGATTTAGCTGATTTCTAGTTTTAACTCTTTCACCAATTTCTCCTATAATATTTTGAATTGGATGATCTTTTAAAATTCTTGGAGGAGATATCAATTCAGTTTCAAATTGATTTATAGAAGTGATATTGTCAGGTGTATTGTTGTCAAAAGTAGAATTTGAATTTGTTACAATGTCTTCATCATCATTTGTTTTAATTTTGAAATTTTCATCAAATGATACATGAAGTGTTTCTTCAATAGATTTAGTTCTTATATTATAGATTCTATATGCTTTGCTTCGTTCGGAATATCCGATGAATATACATTCATCCGATTTTGGATCAAACTTACCTAATTGATCTTTTGTATTTAAAGCAAAACATTTAGAACCAAAAACTTTAAAGTAAGATATATTAGGTTTTCTACCGATGAAGAGTTCATATGGAGTATGTTTAGTTAAAGGTCGAATAGATACACGATTTAGGACATAACAAGCAGTAGCAACGGCTTCTGCCCAAAATTGTTTTGGAAGAGTGGTTCCATTCAATAAAGTCCTAGCACATTCTTGAAGTGTTCTATTTTTACGTTCAACAACTCCATTTTGTTGAGGCGTTCTTGGAAATGAAAAGTTATGAAATATTCCTTTTTTATTACAGAACTTCTCAAACATTTCATTTTCAAATTCTCCTCCATGATCACTTCTAATATTTTTAATTTTTAGGTTTTTAATATTTTGAATACGTTTAGCAAAGATTTTGAAATTTTCAAAAGTATCACTTTTGTTTTTCATAAATAAATTCCAAGTATAGCTAGAGAAGTCATCAACTATTACAAAGACATATCTATTGTGATTAATAGATTGAGTCTGAGTTGGTCCAAATAAGTCTAGATGCAACAATTCAAGAGGTTGCAAAGTTGAGATGATCTTCTTGGATTTAAAAGTAGATTTAGTTAGCTTTCCTAGTTGACAAGCATCACAAATGCTATTTACCTTAAAATTCATTTTAGGTAATCCTTTTACCAAATTATTTTTGGATAATTTATTAATAGCTTTGAAATTTATATGACAAAATCTTTTATGCCATAGCCAAGGATCATTTTCTTTGACTAATAAGCACATATTTGTATTATGATTTATTTTCATATTTAAAATATAAATATTATGATCTCTTACTCCTTCGAAAATGATATTTTTGTTATGATAAAAAATATTGCATTTATTTTCAGAAAATACTATGTTAAAACCTTTATCACATAATTGACTAATACTTAGTAAGTTATGTTTTAAATTTTTAACTAATAAGACATTTGTAATAAGAGGTAATTTAGATGTACCGTCATTGCTCACATCGCCTTTGCCGATGATGTAACCTTTTGAATTATCTCCAAAAGTGACAGATCCTCCATCTGAGTAGATAATGTTAGTTAACATATTTTTGTCGCCTATCATATGTTTTGAGCAACCACTGTCTAGAATTCATTTTCCTCTTTTCTTAATCGGTACCTGCAAAAAATATTGAAATTCTATTGGTACCCACTTCCTCTATAGGGTCCTAAGGGTTAAATCTTAGGAAGCCAAACCCAGTTGGGTTTAGAGTTCCCTTTAAAAATAAAATTCTCATTCTTATGTACAGACATAATAAAAGATTTAATGTAGTTTTTCCTAATCAAATTATTATTAGTTTTTGGAACCAAAATCATAATTGATTTTGGATGAATGATTTTTGAAGAAGATTTTTGAACAGATATAGATTCCTTTTTCTTAAAATTTGTATATAAAGAACCATTATTTTTAGAATGCTTTTGTATTGGTTTATATCCTAATCCCTTTTTATTTGAACAAGTTTGAGGATTCTCAATTATTTTAGAGAGACTCTCTCTTCCACTGTTAAATTTAGAAACATTTTTAGAAATATTTTCCAGTTTTGTTTTAAGATTTGATACTTCTATATCAAGTGTTTTAATATTAGAGTTTAAATCATAATTTTCTTTTGCTAATTTAACATTCTCTTATTTCTGTTTTTCTATTTCACTGCTTAAATCAGTCAATTGAGATGTTATATTAACATAAGATTCTTGAGATTTTACTAACTCTTCCTCTAATATTTTCTTTTCATCTTTTAACATGTCAGTTTCTATTTCAGTTCTATTTATCCTAAAGCATCTTTATATTTACTCTTTAGAATTCTAAGTTTATCTAACAATTCAGAGTTTATTTCTATTAAATCGTCAAAAGTTAGATCACTTACTTCATCATTTGTTGCCATAAAACAAACGTTGGCTTGTTCTGAATCACTGTCATTTTCACTGTCTGATGAAGAAGATTCTGTATCATCCCATGTAACTGAGAAGGCTTGTTTCTTTTTATATTTGCCCTTTTTGATATTATTTTCTTTCTTCCGATCAGGACAATCTTTCTTTATGTGGCCCTTCTTGTGACATTCGTAGCATTCAAGAGATGAACTTGATGGCTTATTAAAACCCTTGTTATTTCCAAATTTATTACCCTTTTTGAATTTTAAAAACTTTTTGAAATTCTTAGCTATAAATGCCATATCATCTTCTGATTCAGAGTCTTCTTTTTCTGCTTGAAAAGCGATAGTTTTCTTGTCCTGTGCTTGTGCTCGTCTTGCCTGCAAATTTACTTCATAGGACATTAGATTTCCTCTTAACTCTTCTGTTTTTATGGTTGAAATATCATTAGCTTCCTCGATAGCTAAGACTTTTCGTTCCCATTCATCAGTTAAAGAGTTAAGGATTTTTGATACAACATCAGATTCAGTAAAAGTGACTTCTAAAGCTAAAAGAGAGTGATAAATATCCTGGAATCTAGAGTACATTTCACTAATACTTTCTCCTTGTTTCATCCTAAAATTTTGAAATTGGTTTTTAAGCATAGAGATCTTGCTTTGTTTTACTTTATTTGTTCCTTCGTGTGTAACCTTAAGAGTATTCCAAATTTCATATCCAGTTTTACAAATACTAACTCGATTAAATTCATTTTTGTCTAATGCGCAAAATAACATGTTCATTGCTTTTGCGTTTGCTGTAGCATCTAGTTTTTGTGTATTAGACCAAGCAGCATATCCTGTAGTAGGAATATGATATTCAGTTTGAATGATATTCCAAGTTTCAAATCCACTTGCTTGCATAAAAATTCTCATTCTAGTTGACCAATAACTATAATTTAATCCGTTAAACAATGGTGGTCGTGTAGTGGCTTGTCCCTCAGTAAAACTGTTGCTAATTGTCCATATTTTAAAAAAATATCAGATAACTGTGTTATAGTTATGTGATGACCTGCTCTGATACCAAATGAAAGTCTATATGGATCGATAATATAGTTAAACTACGACTAGCAAGTGCGGAATTAAAAATAATAGTAAATGGCAATAATAAAAAATGACACCAGGGATTTTTATACTGGTTCGAACTTCTCGTTCTACGTCCAGTCCCAGACTGCTTCTGGAATTTCTCGAATAACCCTCACTTAACCCGGAGGAACATGTATTACACCGCCTGAGCAACCGAACAAGACTTTTCCGCCTAAGCAACCGAATAGGACTTTTCTGCCTAAGAACCGAATAGGACTTCAATTACAATTTGGTAAATTGTTTCTTGACTTGTGTGTTCTTTGAATAACACGAATATAGTCAATGTAGTACACCCTTCCTATAATCTTCTTGATATGATGATTTGAATGTGCAAAGATAGGAAGTATAGATTGAAAATCACTTGAGATTATAACAATATAAGATCAGAAAAGATAGCAAGAATTAGTTATTGAAATAGTGAATTTTCATCTCTATTTATAGTGTTGAATAGTTTTAATTCAATAGTTGCAACTATTTGAAGAAGTGCAACTCTTGGTGAAGAAGACAACTCTTCAGATTTTGCTATTTTATGAAGAGATGCTTCAGTTCGTCAAGTTCAGATGTCTGAGATAAAAGTGACAGATGTCTGAATAATTTTGAATTTCGAAAAAATAAAAGGAAAACAAAAACAGTTAATTTAGACGTCTGTCTTTTAATTCAGACGTCTGTCTAGGATGACAGACGTCTGTTATTAAATGACAGACGTCTATTTCATATAGAAATAGAGGCATTAACAACATAGTGCTCAGACGTCTGTTATCTTAATTTAGACGTCTAATATTGATGTCAGACGTCTGAATTAATATACAGACGTCTATTTCTGTACTGTTCTGTTCCTTTGTCCATTTTAGTATTTTTGAACTTGAGAAAATATATAATTTTGAAAATACCTTTTTATATTTATTTTAAAGCATGATTTTCAAAAGTATATTTGTGTGTGTGTGTGTTTCATCACCATATCAGAGATTGTACATATAGATTTTATAAAGAACTTTAATCTTGTTGATGATAATAGCTTCTTTTGACGATTCCTGCAAGAATATTTGACATAATAGTATATAGATTGAAATATATAGTTGTCGCATTAAAATCGAAGAAGGCAGGTTTCAACAAATTGCCTAATTATTCTTGAGATATTCCTGGAATGAAAACATATAAAATAGAATTAAATATGATTTTCATAGACGCTAAGCTTTAAATTTTAGAGAAGTTTAGTCCCATCTATTGTAGACCTAAGAGGCTTAACCACATTTTCCAGCTTTATCAATTGCAACGCTTGTAAAAAGGATTGGCAAAGCGTATCTAAACCAAAGACACTATACAATTAGTATTGTGACATTACAATAAACAAAATGCTCGAATTGGTTTTTTCTTGTTTATATATACAAAACAGTAGAGATTGAAATCTTAAGCAGTCAATGGAATGTTACTGTTGTGTCACATAGATATTCATCTCATAGTAGTTTAGTATAATTTTGTCCTCTGCGTATAGTTCCATGTAATAAGTTGAATTATATATGCAGTGTAAAAATCACAGCAGTTTGATTAGACGCATAAGTGGAGTATATACAATCAAATATCTTTTAATCATAAGAAAAGCTGAACATTTGTAGTATAATATGGTATGATCCGGATGATCTTATTTTTATTTTATCATGCAGATTGCATAATAAGTTGAAATAAACTATTTAAAAACAAAAGTAAGAGAAAAATATACATCTTCAATAATTTACTTTGTTTGATGTATATAATATACCACATTAGTAATTTAAAAAGGAAAAAAGAAATACATAAATCATCATCAGACTTACAACCTTATATCAAATCTATTGAAAAATCCAAAGGAACATTCTTATAACAAAACCAACAACTTCCAGATTATAATCCATAATCCACTCTATATATGTTGAATTCATTGTTCTCACAAACAAATAAGTTAACATGAGTCAACCTTAGCTTTCTAGGTCCAGAAACCACTACCACATTTTGTTTACCTTTTCATCAGCATCAAACTAAATTGTTGTTACCACTATTCCTATAACATTCAAAGCATGATTTGCTCAACCGGGATGACATATTTTCTATTAACATAACTTCCAAATAATTTGGTCGAACAACCTTATTACAGTAAGGTGTATGTCAAAAAAAATAGTGCAAGACATTGGATTTACAAAAGGTGGTTTATTAAACTAAGGTGCTTTGAACATGAAAAGTTAATGTACCTTTCACATGAAATTGGTTTCCAAAGGATAAAAATCAATTATACAAATAAAAAAACTAACCAAATACTAATCAAACTGTGTAAAAAATTAAAGGTAGTTCAAAATTTACCACCTCTATATTCTTTCCATTACTTCCTACAACCACAGCCGTAGGCCCGTATATCTCTTTTTTTTAAATGTTAAAGCAAATCATGTAAAACAAATTAGAAAAGTTATACAAAGATCCCATGATTGACTTAATCGAAATATTAGAATATACTATCAGCATATGAACAGAACTGACTTATTAGCCAACATATTTTGATAGATGCCTCCTCTTGGAAGAAACTGCGTAAAAGCAAAGTAAAAACCAAATGGGAAGCTATAAAAATAACAGAAGTATTCCTTTGAAAATTATATGCAAATAAGAAATAATATTTATATAATTTTCTAGCCTTAATGTTGTTTCCTTTGTAGTTAGGATGATATAAATATAGCTATTAGACTACATTGCCAAAAATTGAACATATTTGAAATTCGCATGACCAGGCAATTTGCAGTTTTTTATGGAACCAAATATGAAAGTAAGAAGCAATGGTTACAAAATTAGAAATATAATTATCAATTATGTTAATTTCACCTTATAAGAAGTTGTACAAAACATTAAAAAATAGCGGTGAAACGATGACTTCAAGCACCAATTATTTGATAGCTAAATCAAATGAAAACATTGGATGCCTGATTATCATGGTACGACACCCTTGTTACGCACATGGATTCAACTATACTTTATTTGTAATAAAAAATAAGCCTATTAGAATGGTTTCAACATTTTCTCCTTACATTTATTGGAAGTTAAATAGTTATCACATCATTAATATGCAGTTAGGTTAATATCATGAAATGTCTACAATATTAAAGATTAAAAGATTAGTAAACAATTAGTAAACAATTAGTATTCCACTGACCATAATTAATTTGTAAGCAATTAGTATTCCACTGACCATAAATTATTTGTAAACAGTTAGTATTCCACTGATCATAAATCATTCGTGTTAAAGACTAAAATGTATGCAATCTTCAATACTTTCAGTAGGGTATACTTTTTAATATTGAAAAGTTATATACGCATCTTTGATTTTAAAATGTATATTACTATTATATATACAATCTCTTTTGGTCGTCATTGGATGGTGTTAATTGTTATTATGGAGACGTGCAGTTTTTTTACCAAATTCTCATTTTCGATGTTATACCAATGCCATTCAGAGCTCAACAATTTTATTACTGCTTATTGCAAGGATGACAATGTTACTCAGTCTAATTTAAACATTTTGCATTATCATCCACTTTGAGTGAAGGATGCTTCTGCACAATATCATCATGATACATGGTCCGAGCTATTTGATAGAAAAAAAGTTGTCGAAAATAGTCTAAATGACCAAACATATTGAATCCTCTGAGTTTCTGTAATTCAGTTTAATAACTTTTTGCTATTATTTCAACTTTAAATAAAATGATTGCACGTTATGTACATATTCTTCTATCTCATTCTTACAACAAAGCTTCAAATACAGCTCTTTAGAATAATAATGCTAAATGTTTGCTTTCAACCCAATCTCAAAAACTGCTCATATGAACGTCATTTCAACCGCAAAGTATACGGTGTTTGCACTCAAGCCTATGGTAATTCATCAGCCTACATTGTCAAATATAAAATATATTTATTTTCAACGACCATATTATACTTCTTCATTTTTGATCCAATTCTACTGTTTATCACACCATGGCGTACCCATACCTGATCCACTCCTGCTAGCTCACTTCAAACCTATCCAGGTTCCTTCTGTCAGGATATCCTACATACTATACTAAATGAACAACATATCAAAAGGTCCCGTTTCGGACTGGAACAAACATACCATACTACACATGTCTCATTTTTTATATTTCGAACCTAAAACTATTTCATTATAGTCAAATTGAATAGAGGCTAGAAACAAAATGGAAGAACGGGCATGGCAGCAAATTTCTATCATGCATAAAATTTCAATATAACAGACTTAGTATTCAATTGAATAGGATGGGTTTATGGTAGCAGTTACAGCCTAACAGCAAGACCGGTTTTACACATGAAAGAAGTATCGGCTAATTGGTAATTGATTAGACATATTTGAATATATCTGTTTCAATCAACTGACTGTTAGAATTTGTGGGTGAACACAAAAAGGACTACTGAAGTGCATTTTGTTTGGGAAAACAAAAAAAATGAAATCAAAGTGGTATATGCTACCGTGCAGAGGAAATGCATGGCACCAAAAAGGACTATTGAACCTTTCATTCTTTTTATGCAAGCCAAGTTGAATATTCCTGAAATCATGATGCCACGATCAGCAACTAATAAACAACATAGTAAATACAACACACGGGTATAGCTAGACTATTTTCTTATAGTAACTAATAATTATTTATTCTTTTCTTTAGGAAATATCTATGCCTGATGGAAATTGACTTGAGCATCACGCATTTAGTTCATTTATTGGAAAATGGATCAATCTTGAACACTTAAAACAATATATTTCAGAATACCGTGTTACAGTTCATTTAGTTTATCTTTGCACAATCATGGTCATTATTATTTCAAATTTGTTTCTTACACTAAATAGTTGTAATATTCTAAATTACACAACATATAGCTAACATTTGGAACACATATGTGGTTTGGTCCAAAAGTTATATACTGATTAAGTTTTTCAGTTTTATATTTTTTCAGTTACTATATTCCCTAGGTTGGTCACAATTATTTTCTAAATACAAAATGCTTGTTGGATAATCACAAATCATGATATTATTCCAATTCTTGTCAACAAAAGTAAAGTAATGAAAATGAAGTGACTGACATCTTTGGAAGACGATCTAGAATAAAGAGATTTAAAATTTATCGAACTTCTGATCACATGTTGCAATGATGTTACCCCTAGTTCTCCATAAAGCAACCATATAATACATAGGGGACACCAAGAAGTGATATACTATGCATACAAAAGAACATATAAGTACAATAAGTTAAGTTATATTAGAACAAATGATGAAGGAGAGTTACTTTTATAAAGATGAGATTCCACAAATCTGAAATGTTAAGTATGATATTGTATTAACGAATTTTAAATTGTTGCTTTGTACATATAATTCATTATTCTTGTCGTTTAAATTATCAATAACATGACTTATTGAGTGTATATTGTAAATGTACTATAAGAAAAAAATTGCTAAGAAGCAAACCTACATTTTATAGCAATTTGTTATTGCTTGCACTCAGCATGTTGATATGCAGTGATTCTATTATGATGCAATTTCAATAAATTGGTAATTTATAAAGCAATTTAGCAACCCCATAATAATCAAAAAAGTAAATCTGAAAAGTCTTGGTATTAAGCATTCAAAGCAAAGAAGTCATAACTCAAATCCAATAAGTAACTGCACATAACCAACTATATTACATCAGTGACAACAGATGTAATCCAACAAACATTTATAAAATAATGCATTGAAAAGCAAATTAAGTTTTGCTAGGATATTATCCTAGCTTTACAAATAATCGTTTTCTTAGAGAAGCTCAAACAATATGTAAATCAAAAGAAGGTGAAGCTCTTAATGAAAAGAACTGTATCGGCTAGTTTTAAAAATGTCATATAAAATGAAAAGCCTGATTAATAAGCTTTTTTTATAGGCTAACAAATTAGAGCTAAAAACCTGAGAAATTCAATAGAAGATAACCCAGCATGGCAAACAAAAATAGCGGCAAAGGCAAATCCATCAAGCCCGTCAAGTCTCATAACCACATTATCTTCCATCTCTGACCTTAGCCCTTGAACTTTACTTGAACCCAATCTGACAGAAGAAATTCCACCAGCTGAAGGAGATTTAGCGTCCACAGCAATTGCGAAGCATTTAATCTTGGTTGTGGTTCTACAGCGTTTTATGTGCGTGTTTCTGAAGAGGAACTGCTACAGTCGCGAGCTCAGCAGTAGCAGCAGTGTTTACTGTGTTGAATGTTAAAGTATTTCACTGTACCCAGAAGAAAGGGAGAAGGATAAGAACTTTCCAAATGCATAGGACAGAGAAAAAATTGTGGTTGACATCCAAGTTCATACCAATTAATTATTTCATTAGTAATTGTAGATCAATGAAATAATAGACCATTGAGAAATCAATTTAGCCAAAAAGCATAATGTTTACAATTTGAATTCATGGAAGAAATCATTCATCTTGGACATTTCATTATTAGATTCATTTTCAAATACCTTAACTATAAAATGTTACCCTCATAGTTTAATAAAGTAATTAAGCTTGAAGAATTGTATTTTTCTAAGCCCGTCAATTGATACCTAAAAAAACCTAAATCCATCTGAATCCATATCTGAATAGCGGGTAAATATATGATATTTGAAAACACGGAAATGGATGCGGATATGGAGGCAACCGCATTAGAAAATTATTCGTTCATTTTTTTTGTTAAGATTATAGTGTGCTTGTGTTTTTGTATTTTTATTACAATGAAAGATGAGTTTATTATTTTCTTGCATTAATAGTTTATATTTATCTACATTCAGTATGTAGTAACTGCTCAAAACTAGTTGTTATCATAATATTGGTCTAATTTTTATATCTTTATTACTAATGGGATAGATTGTTTACCAAAAAACATACAATACAACGGTCTTATTTTCAATGGCTTCCTGCTAATTTCTCTAGGCTGTGAATCTCTATTTCTTAATCCCCGGTTTATCTCTTCTGCCTAAATTCGTGCGTGCTCTCATCTTTTGAGCGCGCTCGTCTCCCTCTTTCTCTGTGGTAACTAGGGTTTCGTATGGAGTTGGGGCTTTTTTATTATCGAGGCGATTTCGTGGATTCCTGTCCCTCGTTTGTTGATTTAGCTGATGCTCTTTTGGCGATTGTGGCCCCGCCGTTATCGGTTTGCTTAACCAGTTCTTGCTCGGTTGAGATTTGCGTGTTTTCCCAATTATCGGCTTCGGCTTTGTCCCGATTCAAGTTTCTGGTTGTGGGTGGGCGATTTATGGAGTTACTACCTTGTTTCTCTTATTCAGTGCGTGGCCCGTCCACCCCTAACTCGCTCTCTAGAACTGTTGTTGAGCGTGAGCATTTTTCCGCCTTCCCTTGCTTATCGGCGACCTTCGGTGATCGGGAATTCATCACCCGATTTGAACCGTGCCTACATTTCGGGGAAGCGGTGGGAGACCTGGAGCTGCACCATTTTGGGTCGTGTTTTGGCTCACTGGAGTCTGGATCTGGTTCCGTTTGTGGTGGATTTACTTCGAGTGAAAAGCGAGTTATTTCCACTTGCTTTGCCCCTCGTCTCTCTGTTCGCAGGGCAATGGATTCGGCGTGTTTGCGTGAGGTTGATTGTGTTTTTGGGTCGTTTGGCTCTGCCGGATTCGCTGGTGGCAGCGGGGCAATGGATTTGACCACCATTCCTCTGCTCTCAGCTAATAGGATGGTATCTGGGTTTACTCTTGGTGAGTTGTTGCCTGGTAGCTCGCCTGTAACCTCGGACGTAGCACCCTTGGCGTCTCCGTATGTTGGTGTTGGTTTGTCGTCTGATCGGTTCTTTATCGATAAGGAACTCCCCAGTTCTTTACCGCTGTGGGCTCCGTCCTCTAATCGGCAGGTTGGTGGCGCCTTGGGTAGGCAGGTTTGTTCTTCTGCTTCTTATAGTTTCTTTTTCGTTGTGTTTGATGGATACCTTTTACTTGTTGGGTTGTTGGCCATTGAGGCCGATTCTGATTGCCTGAGCTTTGTCACACGCTTGTGTGCGCTCTTTGTCATCTCTCCTGACTTGGTTTCATCGCCACTATCTGGTACCCGGTCAGGACCCTTTTGCTTTCCTCGGTTTGCCTTGCCCTGCCGTGGTGTCTTGTCCTGCTGTTTGCTTCATAAGCTTTGGTTTCTGAATGGTGTGTAGGCCTCCCAATGCATTATCGGTTATGACCGTACTTTTATTAGAGTATGGTTCGACCGATTGGAATCCGTTTGTTGAATTCTTGTATTATGTCATAACGAGTTCTTTACTGTGTCGGTTGTGACATTTTCCTTTTATTGTGCTTCTTCCCGATCGGCTACCTTTCGGTATTGTCGATGGTTGTTTCAGGCCTGGTGCGGTCGGCGTGGGCGTTCTCTTAGCTCTTGACGTATAGCGATCGTCTATGACCGCTATACGGGCAGGTTGGGTTCTTGCCAGCCACCTTCGGTCTGCTCGGGTGATCTATACACTTGGGCTAAGTCGAGACTCCTACCCTCTTCGCGGGGCTGTCTGATTAGTGACATTCTGGCAGTGGTAGGACTCCCACAACAATTTGGGAAGCAACCTGATTGCTCTCCTACACTTTTTAGTCGTCCGTTTGTAAATGCTTTTCCCGATCATTCGTCTATCACCTCCTTTTATTCGTCGGTAGATTCGGTGGTTGCTTCTGCTGTAGGCTACTCCGTCGGTTCTTCAACCGACATCGCAGTGCATGCCGCGCCTTCTTTCGACTGGCTCATCTGGCAGGCTGGATTGCGAGTGGATCGCATCCCGTCTTGCTTTCGGATTCCTTATGGTTTCCGGGTCCGTGTCGACCCTTCTCCTCTGCGCTGCTCTTCGGAGTGCTCTCTTTCCTCATCTTCGTGCCCTCTTTCCATCTTTATTCCCCTGATGAGCAAGGCTGAGATTGCGCTCCTTAATGAGCGGCTAGATTGTTTGGCTAGGAACTCCTCTCCTTCGTCCTCTTTGGTCAGCTCCTCTTCGTCTCCTTTGGACGGGACCGGGGGTGAGGTGATGTTTGAGCCGTCCGACCCTCTTCCTCGATCGTCTCGTCGCAGGTCACGGAGAGCCATTTCTACTCCTTGCACCATTCGCACACGCTCTATAGCGGCGTCTGAGCAGATCGACCGATCGGCTCGGTTTTCTCTGTATTTGGTTTGAGTTTGAGTTGTTTTTCGACCCTTTCTCCTCGCTCTCTTCCTTTATTTTCTCATGGCGAATTTTCTCTTCTGGAATATTCGTGGTGTTGGCAACGATGCGTCTTTGGCTAGGCTAAAATGCATTATAAGGAAGCAATCTGTTGGGTTGGTCGCACTCCTGGAGCCCATGATTGATCCGGCTAATATTTCCCGGATCGTATTATCCCTAGGATTTGGCGGTGGCTCGACGAATGTCTCGGGAAAGATTTGGATTTTGTGGTCCAAATCGTTTGTGGTTCTTCCCGCTTTCGATTCCTCTCAACTTTTTTCCGTGGTGTGTTCGTCCCCCTCCTTTGTTCCCTCTTTTCTCTTCTCGGCAGTCTACGCCAAATGTGATCGTTTGGGTAGGTTGGCTCTTTGGTCTGATATTCTTACTCTCGATTCTTTTGGCTTCTCTACTTCTGTGATTGGCGGCGACTTCAATATCGTCGCATGCCAAGCGGAAAAACGGGGTGGAGCGGCCATTAACCGAGGGGCAATGGCGGATTTCAACTCGTTCATCGTCTCATCTAGCCTCTCGGAGATTCCCTTTGTGGGATCTGCTTTCACCTGGTCTAAAAACCAAGAAGGTCTGACTCGTATCCTCTCTAGACTGGACCGGGTTTTCGGTTCAGAGGATTGGTTTCGCCTTCCATTCTCCTTCTCTATCGCTCATCTCCATCGGTCTTTCTCGAACCATGCTCCTATGATTGTTCGCTGTTCTCCACTATCGCTCTCGGGGCCCTCTTCTTTTCGGTTCCAGAGCATGTGGAGGTCCCACCACTCGTTCCTTCAAGTGGTTTCTAGCTCTTGGAGCGACCCTGTTTCTGCATCTCCCTGTACTGCTTTTGGGCGCAAGCTGACGCATCTCAAGGCTTGCCTTAAGGTGTGGAACGTTGATGTTTTCAAGAACATTTTCGATCGCATTCGTTTGGCCGAAGAGGTGCTTATCGTTGCCGAATCTTTATTTGACGAGCATCTGTCCGCTGCCAACAAGGAGGCGTGGGCCCTTGCCCAAGCTTCTTTCTCTTTGGAACTTCGAGTCGAGAATGACTACCTCCGTCAAAAGGCGAGGGTCAAGTGAGCAGTCGACGGTGATGCGAACTCCAAATTCTTCCATTCCTCTATTCGTAAGAAGAATAGCCTTCTCTCGATTGGTGAGATTATGCGTCCTGATCTCACATCGGCCTCTTCGCCCGAAGAAGTCAAAGATATCATTCTTTCCCACTTCCATTCCTTTCTGGGCTCCCCTTCTGTCTCGGTTACAGACCCGGCCCTTTTAGCTTTCATCCCTCATTTGGTCCTCTCCACGGAGTGTGTCGTGCTCACGGATCTCCCGTCCCCTGAGGAGATCCGTGCTTGTGTTTTTGCTTTGAGCAAGGATAGTGCCAGTGGTCCTGACGGATTCAACGGTGTCTTTTATAGGTCTGCCTGGTCTATTATCCAGGCTGATTTTTGTCTTGCTATTCAATCCTTCTTCTCGGGAGGGAATCTTCCCGCTGGTTGGACTTCCACCAACCTGATTCTCATTCCTAAGTGCGACAACCCAAGGTCGTGTTCTGATTTCCGTCCGATAAGCCTCTGCAACTTTTCGAACAAGGTTATCTCGAAAATTCTGGCCACCCGTCTGGCGCCTTTCCTTGAGCGTATCATTTCCCCGTCTCAAGCAGGTTTTGTCAAAGGACGTCTTATCACTGATAACGTCCTTCTTGCCCAGGAACTGATCTCTCAAATTGATCGGAAAGTTAGGGGTTCTAATGTAGTTTTTAAACTGGACATGGCTAAGGCCTACGATCGCATGTCCTGGTTTTTCGTCATCAAGGTCTTAAGGACATTCGAGTTTCCGGAGGCGTTGATTGACATGGTGTGGAGGCTTATCTCCAACGTTTGGTTCTCTGTCCTCATTAACGGCTCAGCCCGTGGGTACTTCAAAGCTGGGAGGGGATTGCGTCAAGGAGATCCGCTCTCGCCTTCTTTGTTTGTGATTGCGGCTGAGGATTTTATTCGCGGTCTACAATCCTTAACCATTTATGGTCAAATCCAACGGTTCGGTATCCCGCGGGGTTGTCCCCTTATCTCCTCCTTATCCTTCGCAGATGACATTGTCATTTTCTCTAATGGCATCCGTTCCTCTGTTCGGAGGCTCCTTAGCTTTATCCATCAATACGAGAGATCTTCGGGTCAACTCGTTAACCCCTCCAAATGTTGCTTCGTTCATTCGAAGGACTTGTCTCAATCTAGCGCTTCCTGGATCGAGACTACCTCCGGTTTCAAGGAAACTTCCCTTCCACTTCCTTACCTTGGTATTGTCCTTTATCGGGGCAGGAAGCTTAATGCTCTTTTCGATCCCTTGACCAACAAAGTGAGGGGTAAGATATTACGCTGGAATGCGTCTCTTCTGTCCCAGGCCGGTAGGCTTGTTCTTATCAAGTCAGTTTTGGATTCGATGGGAACTCATATTTTCGCGGCTATGACCCCTACTTCATCCTTCTTCTGGTCTTACCGGTCGTTGGCTTCTTCGTTCTTATGGGGAAACAAGGTAAACGGCCTCCGCCACCACTGGGTGTCGTGGGACGTGGTTTGTCGCCCAAAATCTGAAGGCGGTTTAGGCCTGCGAAACCCATCTGACCTTTGCAAGGCCTTTGCGTGTAAGTTGTGGTACTGGTTTGGGGTTAACGACTCCCTTTGGGCGTCGTTCCTCCGAGCTAAATACCATAGACTAGCGGGCTCTAATTTCTCGGGCTCTCCGTCTTATGCTAGTGAGACCTGGAAGCATATGCAGTCGGTTAAGGCTTTATCTGACTCCCACGGCGGCTTGACGAGCTGGGATGGCGATTCGTTCTCCATCCTGAAAGCCTGGTCCTCTATCAGAACTCTATCCCCTAATCGTCTGGAATTTTCGTTCATATGGGATTCTCGTATTCCTCCCAAGGTATCTCTTCTGATGTGGCGAATCCTGGACGATGGGTTGCCACTCGACGAGAATCTCCAAAAGATCGGCATCCCTTTCGTCTCCCGTTGTCGTTGCTGTGGCAACGGGGAAACGGAATCTTTGAACCATTTGTTTTTTGGTGGCTTCACTGCCAGAGCTTGCTGGAATTACTTCGGGAATCTGGTTGGTGTTCGGAGTAATGCAAGATCCCTTTCTATTCCTCTTTTTTCTTGGTGGTTTGGGAACTCGAGAAAATCTCTTCGGTTTAGCGTGTTTAGATTAATCCCGTGTCTCATATGCTGGCACGTCTGGTGCGCGAGGAATAAGGCCATCTTCGACACCATTCCTATGGATCCGCAGTCCATTATCCAGCGTGTGAGGAATGATGTCTTCCTGGCCTATCGGGGAAGACCCTTCAGGGGACCCATGAGCCACCGGTCCCAGCGGCTAGTGGGACTCCTATCGATCTCCTTCGCTCTAACAGCCGCTAGACTAGGAGTTGGTTGAGTCATCGTTATGAGGTGGTGTCCTTCACACACCACTTTTTCCCCCTCCGCCCCTTTTTTTATTTTTAACGTGTTTGCTAGTCTTCTCTTCAGGAGTTTTCGGTCTTTTCTTCGCTTGGCTTACGTTTGGGCTAGTTTGGCGGTTTATTTCTGGTGTTTCCCAGGGCTGTTTGATCGGGCTTTATTTCATCTTGTTCCACTGTCGCTCCTCTCCTTGTGTACTTGTGGTGGATTTCGCTGGTAGACCTTAGGCTGTTTCCTCCATCTCTGTGCTCTGTCCGAGGTACCGTAGCCATCTTCATTGGTCGGTGGCATTGCCGGTAATCTAGAAGGTTTTCCAAGCAGCGACGGTATTTTCTAGACTTTTCCAGATTTGCCGTCCTGTTTTTGCAGCTTATGTGCGTCCCCTCGTGGTTCTTCCGTCCTGGATTCTCATTCCGGAAGGATTTTTCTCCTTCCCTAGGAGTCTGCTTTCACTGGTTTCGCAGTCATTGCTGTACCTCGGTGTGGTGCTGTTGTGGTTTGGCTTGGTGGTCTGGCCTAAACTTTCTGGTAAAGGCGGGTTGGCGGTTGCTGGTGGTTTTCTTTTTCTATTTTCTGTTTTTGTGTAGGTTTTGGTGGAGCTGTGTCATTGTCCTTCTGGCTTTTCATTTTTGTAGCTCTGCTTTTTCGTCTTTGGGAGGCATATGCCCTTCATATGTTTCGCCTTTTTCTGTAAGCCACCGGAGAATGGCGATTATTCTCCTTTTTTTTGGTTTATATATTCCTTGTTTATAAATAAAAAACACATTATGTTAAACTAAAATTTCCTATTTGTATTTCTTGATTTATTGATTGTTAGCAGATAGGATAATTATCTAATATTTGTCCATATCGACGGATGCGGATATTCAATAATTAAAAATTATTTCGGATTCACAAGTGGATATAGCACCATCCACATATAACAGTATCCATTGACGTGCCTATATTTTTCTATTATCTTCAATTGATTAAAATTAGGAAGTTATTAAGGAATCCACACGATAATAAATCAAAACCTTAAATTAATTAAGGATGCAAACTATAATAAAAATTCACAAAGTTGGCTTGGGTGCATCATATTTCTATGTATTTGAAAAAGCCATGCTTCGAGAGATGGGTGAACAATAAAACAAAAGAATTAAGAATTAAAAAAAATTAATTTTTCGTATTAAGCTACTAAAGAATGAAAAGTGCTTAATTCAAATAAACGGTGTTGGAAATAAACAAAAATAATATTTACAAAAGCATGTTGTTCCAAAAATCTTACATGATGTAGAAGAGTAGTGTTGCTATTCATTGACTGTCTGGAGAAGTGATGGCCGGCGATTTCTTATGGCCACCTGAAGAAGAAGCTCGCTAAGTCGTCCGTTGCAATTTTGCACGAAGAATAATTCCGAGCTCGTAATTGTTCGTATTAAGCTACTAAAGAATGAAAAGTGCTTGATTCAAATATAACATCTACTATTCATATTCATTGTTTGTTGATAGTAAAACAAAGTCCAAAACTTATTCAAAATAAGTAGAAATCGTATATATAATTATAATGTAGATTTTTACTAAGATGTTTGATGAGAAGATTTTGACTAAGATGAAAATCCTATTAAATTATAATAAAAAATCGTTGTAAGGGAGATATATTCCTAAATAAGTTTGCTTTAATATCAGCTGATTAGGAGAAATTTTATAACCTGATGGAAAAAATAATTTTACTATGCTAAAACATGCATATTTATTACAAAACTGAGTGCAAATTAATCATTTCCATGATAAAACTAGTAAATTCCCTTCATGCTTCATATATCATGATTGCTAAGTAATACATCAACCATGTTCAGGGCATAGATGGAATAATGGAAATGTATGGGTGGAAAAAAGCATGCATTACCTTTTTGTACAATGCTAGAGTTATTGGGAACTGAAAATTCAAGACCATACCAACCTGAACTTAATATAATGACAATAAGGGTATCCAAAATGTTACCTGAACATATAGTTGCATCTAATGGCGAAGTGGTTATATTTACAATGGAGAAATAACTTACCAGACCATGAAGAAATTATATGCAGGTATGATATAGCAATGAGTTGCACAAACATGGCTATGATATTTCCTTTTGATGGAATCTTCTATTTGGACAATGATTCTCTCTCAGTAACTCATCACTTACCTTTATTTTTGTAAGTCTTCCTTAACAACTGCTAACAAAATCCATTGGTCATTTTCTAGAACAAAATATTGTCATTATATTTATCCAAGCAAATATACGTTTGTGTATATAATAACCACAATTATATAACAACAAACCAAGGCACAATAGACAACTTGCATAATTTACAACTACTACAAAGTGAAAAATAATGATCATATTTTACAAAAATTATCATGCATTATTTGAAATTAGCGGTGTCCATCTAACCTTAGGTGGAGTTGGAATGTAAAAAAGGTAATCGAACAAAAGAACACAAATTCGTAACCCACTCGAAAATTAATTCAAAATCATACGATTAGGATATCTATCATAATAGTTTAGTAAGCACTCTTTTTCTTAGCTTTCAGATATGAAGGATGAATTCGGGAATGTGGTTGGAATTGCTAAAATGTCGGTTAGCACGAAAAGATTGAATAGTGGTTGTACTATGCTGTTAGCCCATAATTATGAGGCAAGGAAGATATAAATTTGTTGAATTCATATAAAATAAAAATGAACAAAAAAGGAGAGGACTAAGGACATATAAGTTATGGCTAATTATAGCAGTTCACATAAGTTCCCTTTTAATATAAAAGACTTAAATAGAAATATAAATTAACATAGAAACCTATGTTGCATTGTTGTATGTACATTTCATAATCTCAATTGTAAGTTCATACATACCATTAAAGAAGCAAACTGTACAGTTTTAGCAGTCATAAATATTTATGAAAAAAGTACCCAAGGATGCAGAATATGATAATTGACGCACGGATTAATCAAAACGATCTTCAATCGATGAAAGTAGCAATCTGTGGATTGATGGATACTGAAATGCCCGAACTCGTTGATCCGAAGATACCGAACTCTAGCTATCTCTGACTCGTTGATCCGAAGATACCGGGAAAGAGATCTACGATTCTTCAACATTGATCTTGCGCACAAGATTCCGTGAATCGGCTTCAGCAAACGATGATTCGAGCGCACTCGAATGACGTAAGTGGAGATAGGAGATACACTCGACTACCAATTGAAATTGAAAGCACAAAGCTAACAAAAGAGAATTTTATTCAATATTCAACAACCTTTACAAATGAGAGACTCGGCCTATTTATAGGCATTTTACAACTCACACAAAAAAACAACAAAATTCACCAACTCCTAAGTCGGTTCCGAGTTAACAGTCACGACCTAACATAAGTCGTACACGACTTAAGCCCAAACAGTTACAACTCAACACACACAAAAACTTCAAAGAAAATACAAGTACTTAGGTCGGAAACGACCTATAGATGACGACTTACAAACAGGTACGAGCTAAAAAGAAACACAAACGACTCAAAGATAAATGGCTCAGCATTAACGGCTCAGATTGACGCGGCATCAAGATCTTTGGCTACAAGCTTTCTTGCGACTTAAGAAACAGAGAATACAAACACCACTTAGGTCGTTGACGACCTAACAACTTCCACGACTTACGACTTATAACAGTTGTGACTTAACAATAGCTTCTTCACGACTTAAAGAACCAACGGTAGAGATTGACTCGGCATGAATTAACGGTAACAAGTCTTCAGCGACTTACAAACAGGCGGCATCCCAGAACAACGACTTAAGGAAATCAATGGTTTAGATTAACTCGCAGAAGAATCAACGGCCACATCTTCACGCGACTTACGACTTAAGAACTTCACGAGTTAAACTTCAGCGACTTACGAGCTAATTCTTCTAGGTCGTAACTCGCTTCCTCTTCATGCCTTTTGTTAAGTCGTGGACGACTTATACCTTCAGCTTCGTTAAGTCGTGGGCTTTTACTAGGTCGCTGCCGAGTTATACTAAGTCGCTGGGACGACTTAAAACCTTCGTTAGGTTGCGCACTCGAGTTAACTCGTTCACTAGGTCGCTGCCGAGTTATACTAAGTCGCTGGGACGACTTAAAAACTTCGTTAGGTCGTGAACTCAACGCACTCTCTTCCTCTGGCTTCCAACTAAGTCGTAGACGACTTATAATCTTCCCTTTAGGTCGTAACCGACCTAGGCCTTTGTTATCTCGTGGCGCTCGTGGCACTCCCTTAAGTCGTAGGCAACTTTTGTCAGTATCCATAAGTCGTGACCGACTTATACCTTCTCCTCTGGGCTGAGCTGCATCATCCTCCCTAGGTTGAGAAAAATTCGACCTCGAATTTGTAAATTCTTCTCTACCAGCTCGTTCATCTCCGTGATATGGTACGAGATGTTTAACATTGAACACATCAGACGTATACACATCATCTGGCAGCTTCAATTTATAAGCATTTTCATTGATTCGTTTCACAACTTCCACCGGACCAATTTTCCTGGCTTTCAGCTTGTTATAAGCGCCTACTGGAAAACGTTCTTTTGTTAACACTGCATAAACCATATCTCCTTCATTAAACTCAACATTTCATCGTTTCAAATCTGCAGATTGTTTATACTTCTCATTTGCTTTCTCTAATCGTTCTTGAACGATTTTATGACATTCCGTCAGCCCTTCAACAAAATCAGCAGCTTTCTTAATTGTCCCCTTTGAGTGTGGTATCACCGTTAAATCCAACGGTCCTTTCGGTAAGCTCGAATAGACAATCTGGAATGGACTGAACTCAGTACTTCGATTCACAGCATGATTATGAGCAAATTCTGCCTGGCATAACTTCACATCCCAACTCTTCAGATTATCTTGAACAAGACACCTCAACAAGTTTCCCAACGATCTATTCACAACCTCGGTCTGTCCATCCGTTTGCGGGTGATAAGCACTACTAAACTTCAGCTTCGTTCCCACCATTTTCCACAAACTCAACCAAAAGTGACTCAGAAACCGAGTATCTCTATCTGACACAATAGATTCTGGCAACCCATGAAGTCAATAGATCTCCTTGAAAAACAATTGAGCAACATGAACAGCATCCGCCGTCTTCTTACAAGCAATAAAATGTGCCATTTTCGAGAATCTGTCAACTACCACATAAATGGAATCGTTACCCCTTTGAGTTCTAGGCAAACCCAAAACAAAATCCATACTGATATCCACCCATGGTTTTACAGGTACGGGTAACGGCATATATAACCCAGCATTAGTCGCAGTTCCTTTCGAAACTTGACAAATATGACAACGCTCCACAAACTTCTCTACCTCTTTCCTCATTGATGGCCAAAAGTAGGATTGTGAAATCAACTGTAAGGTACGGTCTCTCCTAACATGTCCCTCTTCATGTAATTCCTTGATAATCTTCATTCTCAGACTACCCTCCGGTATGCACAATCGATTTCCTTTAAAAATAAAACCATCTACCATCACGAACTCATCCGTCTCTCCCTCCTTGACTTGATCAACAAACTTTGCAAAGTAAGGATCATCGGTAAATAATTCTGGTAATATTTCAAACCCCGTCACTTCAACCTTCAATGTAGTTAACAAGTGATTTCTTCTACTCAACGCATCCGCAACACGATTCGTCACTCCCGACTTGTGTTTCACAACAAATGTAAATTGTTGCAGATATGCAATCCACGATGCATGTCTCGCTGAAATCTTGTCTTGCCCTTGCAAATGCTTCAATGCTTCATGATCAGTATACAGACCAAACTCCTTTTGAAATAGATAGTGTCTCCAGTGTTTAATAGATTGTACAACAGCATAGAATTCCACATCATACGTACTGTACCTCATCTTCGCTCCTGACAACTTCTCACTGAAATATGCAATTGGACGTCCCTTCTGACTCAACACTCCTCCAATTCCAACCTTGGATGCATCAGTATGTAGTTCAAACACTAACTGAAAATCTGGTAATATTAGAATTGGTGCAGACGTCAAAAGTTCTTTGATTCGCTCAAAAGCAACCCCGGCTTCCTCCTTCCATGCAAACTGTTTACCCTTCATGCAGTCAGTAACAGGTGCCATCACACTACTAAAGTGTGGTATAAACCTTCGATAGAATGAAGCCAACCCGTGGAAACTACGAACTTCCGTTATCGTCTTGGGCTGCGGCCAATCTCTAATTGCTTCGACTTTACTTTGGTCAACCTGTATTCCTTTTTTCGATACAACATATCCCAGAAATAAAACACTATGCGTCATGAACACGCATTTCTTCGTTGCAGCATAGAATTGTTCTTGTCGCAATACCATCAGCACTTCTCTAAGATGATTCAAATGTTCTTCTGGACTCCCACTATAAATCAGAATATCATCAAAATACACCACCACAAATTTCCCATTGAATGGTCGAAAAATCTGATTCATCACCCTCATAAAAGTACTCGGTGCATTGGATAAACCAAATGGCATGACCAACCATTCGTATAGACCCTCCCTGTTTTTAAAAGCAGTCTTCCACTCATCTACTGGTCTGATACGAATTTGATGATATCTGCTCTTCAAATCAATCTTCGAAAAGATAGTAGCTCCGCTTATTTGATCTAACAAGTCATCCAACCTCGGCATTGGAAATCTATATCTCACAGTAATCTTATTCAATGCTCGACTGTCAGTGCACATCCTCCACGTCCCATCCTTCTTAGGTACCAATAAAGCTGGTACAGCACAAGGACTCAGACTCTCCTGCACACGCCCCTGTTCAAGCAATTCCTCCACTTGCCTCCGCAACTCTTCATGTTCCTTCAGACTCATTCGATAATGTGGTCTGTGTGGCAACACAGCACCTGGAACAAGATCTATCTGATGTTGTATATCCCTCAACGGTGGCAACTCCGTTGGTAACTCCTCTGGGAATACATCGTCAAATTCTTTCAAAATTGGTTTAACTTCTTCTGGAATTTCAACTTCTTCACTACTTTCTCGCCCGATCAACAAAAATACTTCAGGCTCCTCTTCAACTTCCTTCACAAACTCCTTCGAAGATAACAAAGTTTTAAGTTCTTCAATCTCCTCCAACTTGTGTTCCTCCTGTTGTCGCTTCTTTGGAACTAGAGTAATCTTCGTGCCTTCAAACATGAAACTGTAATTGTTGGTACGTCCATCATGTTGCACCGCTCTATCATACTGCCACGGTCTCCCCAACAACAAATGACAAACGTCCATGTCCACAACATCGCACCAGATTTCGTCTTTATATTTCTTCCCAATGGAAAACTTCACACGAGCCCTTCGTCCAACCTTCACCTCCCCGCCTTTTCTCAACCAAGCTAGCTAGTACGGTTTCAGATGTTTCTCAGTTTTCAATGCCAAATTTCTCACAGCTTCTGACGAAATTATATTATCACAGCTTCCAGCATCAATAACAAATTTGCAAACTTTCCCCAGAATGGTACATGTTGACTGAAAAATATTGCTCCTCAACCAACTACAATCCTCCTCTTGCTTTGGTGTCAAACAGGACCTCTTCATCATGAGATTATAACCTTCGTCTCCCGACACTTCTTCTTCCTCTTCATCAGGTGGTGAATTGGAACATTCAGCTTCTTCATCCTCATCCTCAACCTCTGCTATCATAGCTCTCTTCTTCGGCTTTGGACATTCATTACTTTTGTGGCCCAACTCTTGGCAATTATAACATTTGAAACTATTATTGACTTTCGCCTTCCCAACCTCATTCACAGCTGATTTTGCAACAGCTTTTGAAACATTAGAACTCCCACTAACTCCCTTCACTGGATTGTTGGAATTTGTAAACACACCACCTCCTCGTCTACCCTGCTTCTCCCAAGCCAACGCTTTCTGATGTGCTTCCGCTACAGATCTTGGATCGAACATATTAACCATATCCTGAATCTGCATTCGCAATCCTCCAACAAATCTAGATGTCAGTTGTTCTTCCGTTTCCATAATATCATTCCTTGCAATAAGCTGATAAAACTCATCTGCGTAATCATTAACAGTCTTTGTGCCCTGCCTCAAGTTCTGCAAACGTTGATACATCAGAGATTGATAATTGTAAGGTAAGAACGTTGCTTTCATCAATTTCTTCATCTTCTCCCAAGATTCAACTTTTGACTTTCCCATCCGATCACGTGTAAGTTTGGTCTGCTGCCACCATGCCAAAGCTCTACCCCTCAACCTTGTAGCAACCAACTTCACTCTACGATGTTCTGGAACTTCTTTAAAGTCAAAAATCTCTTCAACATTAGCCACCCAATCTAGAAACTCCTCCGCTTGCATACCACCTTTGAACTCAGGAATTTCAGTCTTCATCCCCGACTCCCACTTGTGATCATATTCAGAGTAATTTCTCCCTTGTCCTCGTCCTTGTCCTCGAACACTACCACCATCATACTCCTCTTCAAAATCAGATGTATATCGTTGTCTATCTCGTCCACCCACATCTCTACTACCATTACGCCTTCCACCTTCATCCCTTCTATCGATATTCCTCCGTTCACGATCATTCACGTTCCTCCCACGCCCTTGATCATTTTCAACACTTCTGTCTCGATTGGAATGTGGCGAGACTCTACTACCCCCATGGTTAGATTCAGGTGAAACCCTTCTCCGATTTTGATTCATCTCCGTCATAAGCTTCTCTAACCGACCAATTCCTTCGTTAAGCTTTTCACTAAAGTTCTCATTGATTCTTTGCTCCATCTCATCAGCCTCTTCTCTTCGATACAAAGCTTCTACGTTTGGTGACGATTAGCTCTCCTTGGCGGCATACTTGAAAACTCCCAAACTTCAAAATTCAAACACTTTTCGGACTTTGATCCAAAATGAAACGGATCGAAAACTTCCACTTTGTAGCAAATCGCGATGAACACGATGGACAAAGTTTCGGCCTCCAATTCAAATTCGATCAAACAACTTCGAACAATGATGAACACTTCTTCCTCTCGGCCACGGCTCAAACTTCAACTTCTCGGCTAAACAACTTCAACTTCAAAATGATTAGGCTCCAAGTCTCGATCCAGCTATGATTGGCTAGAACAAGCTCTGATACCAAAACTGACGCAGCGGATTAATCAAAACGATCTTCAATCGATGAAAGTAGCAATCTGTGGATTGATGGATACTGAAATGCCCGAACTCGTTGATCCGAAGATACCGAACTCTAGCTATCTCTGACTCGTTGATCCGAAGATACCAGGAAAGAGATCTACGATTCTTCAACGTTGATATTGCGCACAAGATTCCGTGAATCGGCTTCAGCAAACGATGATTCGAGCGCACTCGAATGACGTAAGTGGAGATAGGAGATACACTCGACTACCAATTGAAATTGAAAGCACAAAGCTAACAAAAGAGAATTTTATTCAATATTCAACAACCTTTACAAATGAGAGACTCGGCCTATTTATAGGCGTTTTACAACTCACACAAAAAAACAACAAAATTCACTAACTCCTAAGTCGGTTCCGAGTTAACAATCACGACCTAACATAAGTCGTACACGACTTAAGCCCAAACAGTTACAACTCAACACACACAAAAACTTCAAAGAAAATACAAGACTTAGGTCGGAAACGACCTATAGATGACGACTTACAAACAGGTACGAGCTAAAAAGAAACACAAACGACTCAAAGATAAACGGCTCAGCATTAACGGCTGAGATTGACGCGGCATCAAGATCCTTGGCTACAAGCTTTCTTGCGACTTAAGAAATAGAGAATACAAACACCACTTAGGTCGTTGACGACCTAACAACTTCCACGACTTACGACTTATAACAGTTGCGACTTAATAATAGCTTCTTCACGACTTAAAGAACCAACGGTAGAGATTGACTCGGCAGGAATTAACGGTAACAAGTCTTCAGCGAATTACAAACAGGCGGCATCCCAGAACAACGACTTAAGGAAATCAATGGTTTAGATTAACTCGTAGAAGAATCAACGGCCACATCTTCACGCGACTTACGACTTAAGAACTTCATGAGTTAAACTTCAGCGACTTACGAGCTAATTCTTCTAGGTCGTAACTCGCTTCCTCTTCATGCCTTTTGTTAAGTCGTGGACGACTTATACCTTCAGCTTCGTTAAGTCATGGGCTTTTACTAGGTCGCTGCCGAGTTATACTAAGTCGCTGGGACGACTTAAAACCTTCGTTAGGTCGCGCACTCGAGTTAACTCGTTCACTAGGTCGCTGCCGAGTTATACTAAGTCGCTGGGACGACTTAAAAACTTTGTTAGGTCGTGAACTCAACGTACTCTCTTCCTCTGGCTTCCAACTAAGTCGTAGACGACTTATAATCTTCCCTTTCGGTCGTAACCGACCTAGGCCTTTGTTATCTCGTGGCGCTCGTGGCACTCCCTTAAGTCGTAGGCAACTTTTGTCAGTTTCCATAAGTCGTGACCGACTTATACCTTCTCCTCTGGGCTGAGTTGCATCAATAATACATCAAAATTAGACAAAATTTGGTTCTTACAGTATCAAATTCAGCATTTTTCTACTATTTCATTTTAAACTTAAAAACAATCTACCAACTTTGAAACGCCCCAACTAAAAATACACAAAATGATCTCATATAATTATTAATTCAAGCAACATTAAAATCATTGTAGTTAAGGTATGATGACTTAACATATTTGTTGTGTCAATGATGTGCTACTATAGTCCTATCTCCCTTAGATATAAATGCTGTCAATTGGAATAGCAATATCCATATCAGCATAGGCATATTCAACACTATTGATTCTTAAGAGGAAGAGAGTGAGAAAGAAATTAACTAAAATGAAATAATCAATATGTAATTCCATTTTATTTGTATTCAAACTTGTGGATTAAATTTAGAAAGCACTAATTAGTAATCAATTCCTTTTAATTAGACCTAATCATACTCTATTATAAATGGGGGAAAATATGTGTAAATTGTCAAACCAAAAGATATTGAAGATCTTGTTATAAAAATTTATTTCTTTCTAGAAAGATAAATCATATTCATAAGGATTAAGACTCACAAAACTGAAATTTACCTATTAAATTAAATACTTTTTCTAACAGCCTATGTATCTGTAGTAGAATAACCTATATAGATGGAAAAAAAATTATGATTATATCACACAGATAAGCTGACCAACATTAGTTATGAATAATTTTGATGTTGCTAGAAAAATCTGTGACAATTTTATTGATGATTTTCACACTACATAATATGTTGCCTAAAATGAATATAGGTTAGACACACAAAACATGATGCATGCTCTAAAAAAATTGTCATCAACTCATGTCAGATGACAACGTTTAATTTTATGGTTGATACATAACATACATGCGGACATGTAGTCATAACCAATACTAACAGTACCTGGTAACGTTCGCTATTGTAAACTAAAATCAAATTACTCATGAATTGCACAACTAAAAATAATTCTCTCTGAAACACAACAGTGGTTATGGCACAGGTTTCTGTCCATGAAAACACAACAGTGTTGTCTTTAATATATTGAAACATGAATTTTGTTTCAAATAATTATTTGTTCAACAGCATATGGCATGCAACCTTTAAATTTAAATGCATTTGGAATGCACGTAATAACCCATGAGGACCTATGTTTCTTGTCATTTGTAGATTCACATCATGCAACAGAGCACAGATAACAGTATTATAACCAAACACAAAAGACTATAAGGAAGAAAAGAAAATTTTAACATAGCACTTGTTATGAGCATAAACATTGTAATAAAATTTAAATGGAAAATAAAAAAGATACAGAGGGAGTAACTAAATTACTGAACCTGCAATATTGAACAGCCTGGTGAATGCTTATTTTTCTGAATTTTTGATAGCTTGTAGGAAGCTGCCATTTTGGAGATCTAGTCACTGATGCAAAAAATATATTATATTTTGAAACAGTTAACCACCTAAATGATATTGTTCGCCGAAGGAAAATACAAAAATATATTATATTTTGATTTGGTACAAAGGTTAAGTTGTAGGAGGGTTCAACCAAGTCAGCGATGTAATAAAAATTACAAATCAAAAGATCAGGATCTGTAAGTCTAAATGACATTAGGAAAATGCAATGAATTCACATATTCATATCGCTCTTACCATCCACTAAGACATTCTAAATCATCCACATGATCAATTTATTCAATATTTTAGCCAAAACTATTGTTTTAAGCTCCAGTATTATATCGATATGTGCTAATCTAAGATTCTACTTCAGTGGCGATTGGGATTATATATACAAATCCGGCAACAACATATCAATATGCGAAAACAACAATCATCGTACAATAAATACAACTGAACAATGGTTATTCGATTGATAAAACAGATATTTAATGAGTCAGAAACATAATTTTATGAATAGACATACCCGATTTTTTGCCCATACGCAGAAAGGAGGAGCGCGTCGGCAGGGCTGAACGGGTGAAGAATCAAGCTATCGGTGGGAAAGTGACACCAAATCGACCCAAAAGACGGCAGGATGTAAAGTAAGGTGGCGGACATGGGGTAGCAGTTCGGATGATAAACACCGATGGGTTGTTACAATCAAACAAAACATGAAAATTTCATACGAAATAAGCATGAAATATCGAAAGCTTAATATAATAATACCTCATAATATTCTGATTCTTTGTTCGATAGTAAAAAACTTAGCGGAGCAGCGATGCTTTTAGGGTTAGGGTTTAGTGATCTGTGACGAAGGGAAAGAAAGAACGTAAATCTAAGCTGACATGATTCAGCAAGTATATATTGGGAAATGAAGATTTAGGGTTAGCAAGAGAAAAGAGGAATGGGAGAAGATTAAATGATGGTCTTTCGTAAGAGGGTAGAAAATATGGAAGGGACAAAAGAGAAAGAGGAGCCGTGACAATTAAGTTGAGAAAGAGAAAGAATGATTTAGGGTTAAGTCGGAGACTGTTCAGTTGCCAAATTTCAAGGGAGTCTGTGTGAGCTTGAAATTTAACTCACTAATAATAGTATAGACTAGTGTGAACCCGTGCTTCGCACACGGAAGTTGGAAAAATATAGTTGTATAACAAATTAACGATGAAATACAAAAGCATATACTAAAGCAGTTAAACAACCATGAGTCCTATAAAATAGGATTAAAGGTGTAAAAGAAAATAATGCTTCCATTACATAATATGTAGTTCTTTAAGTAGAATCCTATTATAATCCAACATAGAATACGTATTATATAATAGGTTGTGTAAACCTCTTTTGTTAAATGCTTTTATGACATAGATAGAACAATCAGTATATGATATTGTTGATATATATGATAACTATTGATAAAAAACAGAGAAAACCACATAGAAAAATAAAATAGTATCACAATAGTTAGTAGGCAAATCATAACTAAAGCAATGTGTTTTCAAACAATTCAGTTGGAAAACATTTATGCACCGTACGTAAGTAATAGAGATTGCCAAAAGATTAATGGATCAAAAAGTAACAATGAAGGTGGACTTTTACCGCCAGAAATATGATTTATTTTCTGTTATTATTATAGCAGAACCAAAAAATCAGATACTAATAATTCTGTTTTTAGGAACTTGTTGATGTCAGAAAGCAAGCAAGTGAATAAAGAGAAAAACCTTTTCATGTTTTTCTTTGGCCACAAATGTAAGCTCTCTAGTCAGTTGGTCTCATTCATTGTTTTCCTGCAATTTAATTATTTTAAAGTTAGTAATAGTGGTAGCAGTAAAGGATGCTTTAACAACTCAGCAAAAAGAAATAACAATGTAAGTTGTTTTTTTGAATAAGAAATAAAATCAATATGTAAAAGCAGGAATGGAATTTTACTTTTTTATATACCAGCAATTTAGAAAGCATAAAAAACTGAAACCTAGGTTACTGGATGGTCATGCATTGGCATGCAAAACCAATTGTATAGATTAAAAAATTTATGGGTATAAGACATTGTTAATGAAATATAAAATTCTTTGACTTGGACCTGAATTTAATTTTATGGTTGTCTGAAAGTAGCAATTGCCAATGTGAACATAAATTGAGCATGTAAAATAAGGGCATTCATTAAGCCTCACATATGAAATATGTATAATCATGGAAGAAAAAGGCATACTTGCCTAAAAAGTTTCTTAGAGATTCATTGTTTGATAAGTCAATTTGCTAATTCATTTCTAAATGTGTTGATATAGATAAACTGAAATAATATGCCAAAAAACTTTATTCTAGACCTAGTGATAACTTATAGGATATATGTATTTTCTACTTGTATTACCATAAAATTCAACTTTTTACCTATTTGTAATGGCATCGAGTGGACAACAGTTGACAGGATCAGATTTGTACCTGAAATAGTACAAATATTCAGAAAAAGCTTGTTCTTAATGGGAAGAAATTAAGATAAAAATAACAAATGTGTACTCTTCCAAAAAAAATGTTTTATAGGAATCTCTAAGCACAGTAAAAGAAACTTGCAGTTTCATTGGTGGGAGGAAAAATGATTCAATGGCTACAGAATCTTAGACTCGAGTTGTTTGAGTCGGTTGTCCTAATAATGGATCCTATATTTCATAACAGATATAAATCTTTTAAGAAACGATTAGCTTATAAGTTGATGTTTTTCTTACACATATTCATCGGTCAAAATTTCCTACTATAATTCAATATTTGCATTCAAACATTAACATCAATAGAAAGGTTAGCAATTTCCAATCTTTGGCCTGAATATGCACTTGCATATCAACCGACATGACTTTTATCTTGATTCAACTTAAATATCCAGTAGGAAAAGGCACTAAAAGATAGAAAGATTAACCTGCTTATAAGATATCTATGTACCCGGTACACTTCCTTATCTTTAATAATCTTCATAACGCTACATTTATATTTAGAGCAACTTTTTCAATTATACAAAGGTTCAAATTAAATTTTAGCAAAACACAATTCAGTTTTTAACAATATAATGATTATAGTTTAGAAGAAGCACTCAAGCACAATAATCAATTCAATTGCTCAAAGTTAAAACATGTTTCTAACATATTCCATGAAATAGGCAACCATGGTGGCGTTATGAACATCTGCAAGTGTAGTGCAATTATCTAAAAAAAATGAAACTGGTATCCAAAAAGCTCTCATCTATTACAGGATTTCAAAACTACTGTTAAGTAGGTGAGAAACGTCCGTAGAAAGCATCAAATCCAAATGATCCTTTCACAGCACCGTCGTCTTCTTGTTCTTGCAAATGAGTTTAGCATAACATATGTGACGACCTCCCTTGACCCCTGCACCGAACCTAGAGATAGTGCGCTGTAAAGTGTGCCAGGCGACCATGGACGATTGCAAGGGTAAATTTAAACAACAGAATCTATCGTATTACTCACAACGCATGGACAAAATACAATAGAATATATACATAGTGAAGCTTCACAGAATAGAATCTCATCAATAAAACTTCATAATAGTTGAATACAAACATCTGAATAGTCAATACATCAAGCCTCACTACATAACACTCAGAGAATATACAAACAGCGGAACATCCGGTACATATAGAAAGAAGATAATATGCAAGCCTCCAGCTCGTCTTCGACATCAGCATCGTGGAAAGCAAGAACAATACCTGTCACCTGTTACCTAGTCTGCCCGTCCCAAAATAGACGAACAGCCCAAGGCAATAAGAGTTAAAACATAAAGCCTTGAGTCAGACAGCAGTCTTAGTGAGCGGTAAATTAACTAACAACATACCAAGAGAGCATAAAGGAAAAGGAATAGGAATACAACCCTCCCACTCCACCTCTTTCTACAGTGATAGCCCCCAAACACACACTAAGTAGAAGCAATCATAATAGAGCATACAATTTAAAGCAAAGCAATTTTCACTCGAGTCAAGGGCGATGCTTTCCAAGTACAAACCCCCAAGGCCTAAACCAAGATCAGATAAGCACCCAGAAAATACCGCTCTTGAGACCGAGTGATGATACAACCAAACATCCATGACTCTGGCTATCACTGTTATCATTGCTTCGATACCACCGTTAATTGAATGACCGACACATTCTTTCAGCCGTCCGTCATGGGCTAATGGAAACCCCGGTTCTAGACATTACTCCCGCACGTCGTCGTGACCCGTGCCTAGGACTATCGAATCTGCCCAGAGTACTTGACTACCAATCAGTAGCCTTCAAGGACTATCGAATCTGCCCAACGTACTCTTGCTTTGAGCATGCTAGAACATTCAACAACGATGAGATCTCAGCCTTCTAGTCATCCTCCTCGACGACTATTTTCATACTAGCTCAAGCGCCTCTCGAGCCAACCATTATCCTCAACTCGAACCATATCACCGAGTTATCAACATGCTTGGAATGATCCCGTCTGGATTAGACCAAGACTATCTCATATCATGCCTCGCCTCATCATCATCATAGCAAAGCTTCATCTCAACATCATCATCAAATCTATCCATATGAGCTTCATCATCCGCTATATATGCCACGAGCAACTTTTCCAATTCAAGAGCCTTTCCCATAGCTTTTGAATCATCTTCGACCAACTTGTCTAAATCAAATCATCAATCATCTAATTCATAGCAATCAATCAAGTCAAACATTAATCCAAGTAATCAAGCATTCAAATATAAGCTAAATGGACAATTATAACAATAATGGCAATTTCGTAATTAAAGAGTCAAAAGTCTAACAAGCATGAAACATGATCAATATCTCTATAATCTTGATGAATGAACTTGCATAGGTTATCACTTAGTAAAATGGTTGTCAAATCATCATGAACAATGGATCTATATGGATCTATACTTAGGTTTACAAAGATGCATGGAAATCACTACTTTAACTCCAAATTAAGCCAACGATCTGATATACTCCTTCGGATCCGTGTGAGAGATAATCACCACTCACCAAATCACCTAAACAACCCCCAAAACAACACGCTTCAGATCTGGACAGCGAAGGATCTAGCTCGATCTATCACAAATCCGCTTTAAACGATGAAATCTCTCTTCGAAGGATGAAGATCTTCAATCTAAGCTCTTCGATCTTAGATTTGGATGGAAGGAATCACAAGACTAGAGTGGAGAAAAGAAGTGAAGAAGTGTAGAAGTCGAGCTCTAAAAATGGCAGCACTTCGTCGCTTCGAAAATCCGCATCTAAAAATGTGAGCAAAGGCGTGTATTTATAGGCTGATTTCCCCTCTTAAGTCGTCTCCGACTTAACTCTCTCTCCGCCTCACGACCTAATTGCCTCAACGACCTACGACTTAATATACCCAGCGACCTATGACCTAATAATGCGCGCGCGACCTACGACTTAACAAGTGCGCGACTTAACTGGGTAACTGACCTAAAACCCACACGACTTAACAAGGTTGCGGCTTAACAGGGGATACGACTTACGACTTAACTTAGATGCGCGACTTAACACATGCCGAGTTAACTCGGAATATCTCTATAACTCCTAGGTCGCTCACGACTCAGCGACCTAACTCCTTAAACCTTCACGCGACCTAAACAATGCGCATCCACGACCTAACTATACCTAGTACTATCATAGGTCGTCTACGACCTACCACTCCTGCTACAGTGACTCAACGACTCAAATGTCTCCGACTTAAGACTTAATAGATCTTACGACCTAACCCTGACAAGCTCCTAAGTCGCTCACGACTTACCCTCTTAGGTCGCTAACTCGCTTATCCCCTAAGGTCGCAAATCCTTAGGTCGTCTAATTCTATAGGTCGCTCCTATCTCTTAGGTCGTCTACGACCTAACCTATTTTACGACCTAAGCTATCACACGACCCAACTCCTATACGACCTATCCCCAAAATCCTTAGGTCGCCAGTTTCTATGAGTCGCCTATTTCCTTAAGTCGGTCATTACCTTAAGTCGTCTAAATCCTTAAGTCGGTCAAATACTGTAGGTTCTTCCAATCCCTTAGGTCGTTCACTCGACCTAGCCTACCCCACGACTCAACTTCTAAACGACTTAAGTTACAACATGGCTTAACTTCTAGACAACTTAACAATACTAACAATCTAATAACGACTGTTTTACGATATTTCGATCCGTAAAAATACGGGTCGTTACATTCTCTCCCCCTTAGGAATTTCGCCCCTGAAATTCCAAACAAACAAGAGCAATCAAAGACTATTCTGCACGCCTACCATCCATAGCAATCAACAAACCATGCATCCAATTCTAGCTTTGCACGCAGAATTCTAAAACTAGAACAAGTTACAATATCGTGAGATGACACGACACCTTAGGGCCATACCTTGAAGAGTTCAGGATGAGCTGCTTTCATCCTCTCTTCCACCTCCCACGTACAGTCGTTATCATCATCACTCCATTGTATCTTGAGCAACTTAACTACCTTCCTCCTAAGCTGTTTCATGTCGGTTTCCACAACACGAAGCGGCTTATGAGGTCTCTTACGACTAGGTCAACTACGAAATCTTCACAGCTATCAGCAGAAACCACTGTATTCGAGTCGTGCACATACTTCCGTAGATACGATATGTGAAAAACATTGTGCACACCCGACATCTTCTCTGGTAACTCCAATCTATAGGCTAGCTTTCCAATTCGCTCGATGATCGGGAATGGTCCAACAAATCTCGGAGTCAATTTCCCTTTCTTCCCTAATCGAATAACATTCTTCAGTGGAGAAATCTTCACAAAAACCATATCACCTACGTCGAATTCCAAATCCTTACGACGCTTATCGGCATAACTTTTCTGACGGTCTTGGGCTGCCTTCATTCGTTGCCGAATGATCTCTATACAATCTGAAGTCTGTCGAATCATCTCTGGCCCAAGCATCAGCTTTTCTCCAGTCTCTAACCAACATGTCGGAGAGTTACACGGTCTTCCATACAATGCTTCATACGGTGCCATACCAATGCTTGACTGGTAACTGTTGTTGTATGAAAATTCCACCAAATGAAGGTGATCTTCCCATGATCCTCCGAAATCCAAAACACAAGCTCTGAGGAGATCTTCTAAAACTCGGTTGACTCTCTCGGTCTGACCATCTGTTTGAGGGTGATAAGCTGTACTCAAACACAACTCGGTTCCCAAAACTTCCTGAAAACTCTTCCAAAATCCACTATTGAACAATGGGTCTCGATCGCTCACTATACTCTTCGGAATACCATGGAATCGAACAATCCACTTAACATACAACTCTGCCAACCTTGATGCAGTCCTAGTCGATCGAACAGGAATGAATCTTGCACTCTTAGTCAGACGATCTACAATGACCCAAATCCCCTCATTTCCCGTTCTTGTTCTAGGTAGTCCATCAATAAAATCCATCGATACTTGTTCCCACTTCCATGTAGGAACTTCTAATGGCTGAAGCAATCCACTTGGCTTCTTCTGTTCGGCTTTTACCAACTGGCAGTTCGTGCACTTGGAAATAAAATTTCCAACATCCTTCTTCATACCTTCCCAGTAATAGGTTCTCTTCATATCCCGATACATCTTATTTCCACCTGGATGAATTGTCAACTTTGAGTGATGACTTTCCTTCAGAACTTCACTCCTCAATTCATCTATATCGGGAACAACTAGTCGTCCTTGTTTCCGAAGCCAACCTTCTCGATCAACCTCGAACCCTTTAACCTTTTCTGGGTCCATTCCAGATTCCAAATCATGGATAATCTTGACAAGCTTATTGTCTCGCTTTTGGCTCTCGCCAATCCTTTCCACAAGAGTGGGTCTTATCGATAAGTTTGCCAACATCTCAGGTTCCAATCCACATCTGGGCCTGAAGTCAAAACCAGCTAAATACTCGAGATTCTTCCATTCTGAAAACATGGCTCCTAATCCTGCATGTCTTCGACTTAACGCATCTGCCACTGCATTACCTTTTCCCGGAGTATAAGCTATACCAAAATCATATGATGTCAAAAACTCTAGCCAACGTTGCTGCCGAAGATTCAAATCCTTTTGGGAGAAAAGATACTTCAACGACTTATGATCCGTAAACAACTCGAATCGAACTCCCAATAGATAATGTCTCCACATCTTCAGAGCAAAAACAATCGCCGCTAACTCCAAATCATGAGTCGGGTAATTCCTCTCATGCGGCTTCAGTTGTCGACTTGCATACGCAACAACTTTATCCCTCTGCATCAGCACTGCTCCAAGTCCAGTACCACATGCGTCGGTGTAAACCACCATCTCGTCATTCCCACTTGGAATAGTCAAAATAGAAGCACTTGTCAATCACTCTTTCAGGATTCTAAAAGCTTGCTCACACTTATCTTCCCATCTGAACACTTGGTTCTTCTTTGTCAATCCTGTTAATGGTGCAGCCACCTTGGAGAAGTGTTTGATAAACCGTCGATAATATCCTGCTAATCCAAGAAAACTTCTCACATCAGATGCATTCTTAGGTCTAACCCAATCCTGGATTGCTGCCACCTTAGCAGGATCAACCGCTATTCCATTTCCAGAGATAACATGGCCTAAGAACCTCACTTCACTCTTCCAGAAGTGACACTTCGAAAACTTAGCCTTCGGCTGATGTTTCCGTAAGATTTCCAAAACAATACGCAAGTGCGTCTTGTGCTCTTCTTCAGTTCTGGAATAAATCAGAATATCATCCACGAACACAAGCACGAACTTGTTCAACTGATCTCTGAACACTCTATTCATAAGATCCACAAAATATGCTGGCGCGTTAGTCAATCCAAACGGCATTACCAGCCACTCAAAGAAACCGGATGGTGTCCTAAAAGCAGTCTTCGGCACACTATCCTTAGCCACTCTCAACTGGTGAAATCCCGTTGCCAAATCCATCTGAGAAAACACCTTAGCTTCGTGAAGCTGATCAAACAAGTCATCTATTCTCGGCAATGGATACTTGTTCTTTTTAGTTACCTTATTCAGCTCACGATAATCCACGCACAACCTCAACGATCCATCCGCTTTGGTTGCGAACACAACTGGAGCACCCCATTCGGACACACTACGCCGAATGAATTCTTTCTGCAAAAGATCATCAACCTGCACCTTCAACTCCTGCTATTCCCTAGGCGCCATCCGCCTAAGAGGCATCACAACAGGTCTGGCTCCTTCAGCTAGATCTATACGAAACTCGATCTCTCTATGCGGCGGTAACCCTTTGACCTCGGCAAAGACATCCTCAAATCCATTAGCGATTGGCACAGATGACAGTCCATCCCGTGGAACAACCAGCGAATACATGAAGCTCATGAAGACGCCTTCTTCATGCTTACATCGTATCACAATCTTTCGCCCCTCCACATTCTCGACTGTCACCTCCAACCTTTCACAATCAACCCGCATACTTCCTAAGCCAGTCCATACCCAAAATAATTCCGAACCCCGCAAAGTTCAGAACAAAACAATCACAAACAAAAGAGCAACCATGACTCGACACAATCAGACCACGGCATAGCATATACAAACAAGACGAACCCCCAACTGGATTAGTCACAACAAATGGCCTATCAACAATATCCGGTTCCAAACCCAACCGGCCTACAAGTTCGTTACAAACAAACGAATGCGACGCCCCAGTATCAAATAACACTCTAACTGGAACACCACATATGGAAAGAGTACCTTGAACCACCACACCCTTTCCTTTCTCTTCAACGGTAGGAGCTTTCGAAGATGATGGAACAACCCCCAAAGCATAAGCTTGCACAATCTGCTTGTCCTTCCGCGGTTCTGGACAATTCTTCCTGATATGCCCCAGCTTGTCACAGTTGTGACACTTCATCGGTACCTTCGGATTCTTACAATCCCTAGAGAAATGGCCCTTCTGCTTACAATTATAGCAGGTCACTTCGCCCTTCGGCTTCTTCTGGCCCTCCTTACCCTTTTGTTGCTGCTGCTTCCTCTTCTTGTTTCCACCCTGCTGTGGTCTAGACTCCTCCTTGGTCACAGCAACAACAGATCCCTCTTTAGGAAACAGATTCTCATGCCTGAGAGCTTTCTCTACAAGCTTCTCAAATGGGTCATCCAAATGATCCACCAACTGCCTCCCAAGATAACTGTCCAAGCCTGTCACAAACTTCTCATTCTTCTGATATGCAGATTCAATATACGACCGGGCATACTTGGACAAACCTTCGAACTCAGAAACATACTCAAGAACTGGTCTTCCACCTTGCTTGAGCTCCACGAACTTCTTGAACAGAACATACTTCTGAGCTGTAGAAATGAACTTAGCTTCAAATCTGACTTGGAATTGCTCCCAAGTAATCTCTTCCTCCGGAGTATCAATGGTGATAGAGTTCCACCAATCAGAAGCTCTCCCTTGAAGCTGTCTTGATGCAAGTTTCCTTTTAGTTGCATCATCGATTCCCAAGTCACCAAAGATCCTTCTACAAGCATCTATCCACCTCTGAACTTCAATGGTTGATTCTGTTCCCAAGAAAACCTTTCCTCCAAGAGCAGTGTAGTCCTTACACAGCTTAGCAAAATCCACCGGTTTTGGAGTTTGAACTTGAACTCCAACATCCAACGATGGCCCCGGAGCTGGCATCCTTCTCATGATCGAAGTCATCATAGCTTCGAACATAGCAGCATAATCAGCAGCCCCCTCAGTAGCACGGCCTTCCCTAGCAGCTGGTCTCCCTCTTTGACTCATTCTCAATATCTATAAAAAGGAATGATTAGCACATCTAGAGAAACAACTGCATAAAGGACTCAAACTCTACTAAGCTACTATATTATATATAGTAATCATCCATCAAAATACAATTACGTCTCTCATACGTAGTTACGTCAGCGAGCGTTGGGTAAAATCGATTAACCAATGCTCTGATACCAAATGTGACGACCGCCCATGACCCCTGCACCGAACCTAGAGATAGTGCGCTGTAAAGTGTGCCAGGCGACCATGGACGATTGCCAGGGTAAATTTAAACAACAGAATCTATCGTATTACTCACAGCGCATGGAAAAAATACAATAGAATATATACATAGTGAAGCTTCACAGAATAGAATCTCATCAATAAAACTTCATAATAGTTGAATACAAACATCTGAATAGTCAATACATCAAGCCTCACTACATAACACTCAGAGAATATACAAACAGCGGAACATCCAGTACATATAGAAAGAAGATAATATGTAAGCCTCCAACTCGTCTTCGACATCAGCATCGTGGAAAGCAAGAACAGCACCTGTCACCTGTTACCTAGTCTTCCCGTCCCAAAATGGACGAACAGCCCAAGGCAATAAGAGTTAAAACATAAAGCCTTGAGTCAGACAACAGTCTTAGTGAGCGGTAAATTAACTAACAACATACCAAGAGAGCATAAAGGAAAAGGAATAGGAATACAACCCTCCCACTCCACCTCTTTCTACAGTGATAGCCCCCAGACACACACTAAGTAGAAGCAATCATAACAGAGCATACAATTTAAAGCAAAGCAATTTTCACTTGAGTCAAGGGCGATGCTTTCCAAGTACAAACCCCCAAGGCCTAAACCAAGATCAGATAAGCACCCAGAAAATACCGCTCTTGAGACCGAGTGATGATACAACCAAACATCCATGACTCTGGCTATCACTGTTATCATTGCTTCGATACCACCGTTAATTGAATGACCGGCACATTCTTTCAGCCATTTGTCAAGGGCTAATGGAAACCCCGGTTCTAGACATTACTCCCGCACGTCGTCGTGACCCGTGCCTAGGACTATCGAATCTGCCTAGAGTACTTGACTACCAATCAGTAGCCTTCAGGGACTATCGAATCTGCCCAACGTACTCTTGCTTTGAGCATGCTAGAACCTTCAACAACAATGAGATCTCAGCCTTCTAGTCATCCTCCTCGACGACTATTTTCATACTAGCTCAAGCGCCTCTCGAGCCAACCATTATCCTCAACTCGAACCATATCACCGAGTTATCAACATGCTTGGAATGATCCCGTCTGGATTAGACCAAGACTATCTCATATCATGCCTCACCTCATCATCATCATAGCAAAGCTTCATCTCAACATCATCATCAAATCTATCCATATGAGCTTCATCATCCGCTATATATGCCACGAGCAACTTTTCCAATTCAAGAGCCTTTCCCTTAGCTTTTGAATCATCTTCGACCAACTTGTCTAAATCAAATCATCAATCATCTAATTCATAGCAATCAATCAAGTCAAACATTAATCCAAGTAATCAAGCATTCAAATATAAGCTAAATGGACAATTATAACAATAATGGCAATTTCGTAATTAAAGAGTCAAAAGTCTAACAAGCATGAAACATGATCAATATCTCTATAATCTTGACGAATGAACCTGCATAGGTTATCACTTAGTAAAATGGTTGTCAAATCATCGTGAACAATAGATCTATATGGATCTATACTTAGGTTTACAAAAATGCATGGAAATCACTACTTTAACTCCAAATTAAGCCAACGATCTGATATACTCCTTCGGATCCGTGTGAGAGATAATCACCACTCACCAAATCACCTAAACAACCCCCAAAACAACACGCTTCAGATCTGGATAGCGAAGGATCTAGCTCGATCTATCACAAATCCGCTTTAAACGATGAAATCTCTCTTCGAAGGATGAAGATCTTCAATCTAAGCTCTTCGATCTTCGATTTGGATGGAAGGAATCACAAGACTAGAGTGGAGAAAAGAAGTGAAGAAGTGTAGAAGTCGAGCTCTAAAAATGGCAGCACTTCGTCGCTTCGAAAATCCGCATCTAAAAATGTGAGCAAAGGCGTGTATTTATAGGCTGATTTCCCCCCCCCTTAAGTTGTCTCCGACTTAACTCTCTCTCCGCCTCATGACCTAACTGCCTCAACGACCTACGACTTAACATACCCAGCGACCTATGACCTAATAATGCACGCGCGACCTACGACTTAACAAGTGCGCGACTTAACTGGGTAACTAACCTAAAACCTACACGACTTAACAAGGTTGCGGCTTAACAGGGGATACGACTTACGACTTAACTTAGATGCGCGACTTAACACATGCCGAGTTAACTCGGAATATCTCTATAACTCCTAGGTCGCTCACGACTCAGCGACCTAACTCCTTAAAACTTCACGCGACCTAAACAATGCGCATCCACGACCTAACTATACCCAGTACTATCATAGGTCGTCTACGACCTACTACTCCTGCTACAGTGACTCAACGACTCAAATGTCTCCGACTTAAGACTTAATAGATCTTATGACCTAACCCTGACACGCTCCTAAGTTGCTCACGACTTACCCTCTTAGGTCGCTAACTCGCTTATCCCCTAAGGTCGCAAATCCTTAGGTCGTCTAATTCTATAGGTCGCTCCTATCTCTTAGGTCGTCTACGACCTAACCTATTCTACAACCTAAGCTATCACACGACCCAACTCCTATACGACCTATCCCCAAAATCCTTAGGTCGCCAGTTTCTATGAGTCGCCTATTTCCTTAAGTCGGTCATTACCTTAAGTCGTCTAAATCCTTAAGTCGGTCAAATACTGTAGGTTCTTCCAATCCCTTAGGTCGTTCACTCGACCTAGCCTACCCCACGACTCAACTTCTAAACGACTTAAGTTACAACATGGCTTAACTTCTAGACAACTTAACAATACTAACAATCTAATAACGACTGTTTTACGATATTTCGATCCGTAAAAATACGGGTCGTTACAACATATTAAGAGAGGTTTGAAGTATAGGATGATGTAGGCCAAAACATGCATTGATCTAGTAATGACTGGGGCATTGCTGTAAGTTAAACCGAGACAGATGTCACAGTAAATAAGTAAATATGTTATAGTAAATATGTTTATTTCTGTAATGAAAATATTTCATATTTGTTTATTTTACAGTAAATAAGTTAATTGTATAGCAATTGTGTCAAATATCTATTCGTAATTGTAGGAGAGATGTGACACCCCACTCCGAGACCCACATTGGCAAAGAGTATTACAAGGTAACACCGTCTGCTAATGCGGAGAATAGAGCTGGTTAGGAGCGACCATCTATAGCCTTGTCTTAATTATCTATTGAATACGCCGACAATGCCACTTCTTACTTAAATGGATCGACATATCCAATAAATAATTAATACAAAGCCATAGGCGGTTGAGGATCTATCAGAATAAAATATAACAACTCAAATGTAATACACATCGCAGAACAATAGATTATCATGTACATTTTCACATATACAGATACATTATAGAGTTTACAAAATGATACTCGACAAGTGGTAAAGAAAACCACAATATACAGGCGAGTCAAAAGAATACATATCAGAGTTACATGAAAAAAGGACTACACAAAAAGCTATAACAAAAAGGAGCTAGCGGAATAGTCCAAGCGAAAGCAAATTAGGCTAAATCCAATGTACCTAACCTGAAACATCTCGGTCTGACCCGAGTATAAAATACACGGGTCAGTCTAACTAAACAAATTAGTTAGATAAACTAAATGATAATGAACATACATAGTCATAAAGTACCACAAATATCTCCAAAAGAGATAACCAAATCATCTAACAAAAGATGAATCAAAACAAGCCTCATATCATAGGCAACTCAAATATACCAAGGATATTATATCCCAAATCAAGCCAAAAAGCAATAACAAATACTAATAAAGGTAACACAAGTTTCCACAAGGTAATCGCTATATATCGTGTGGTTCAAAGAACCTACACCGAAGGGCGATACACTAGGAAATTATAATTGTCAAAGAAACAAAAGATGCTCGAGCTCAGTACTGTATAACAAGGATCCACAAACCCGAAGGCTCAAACCCAATATCACACAAGCGGTGACGATGGACCAACTCCAAAAGTGATACTATAGGGCAACAAACCCGAAGGCACAAACCCGAAGGTACAAACCCGAAGGCAACATACCCGAAAGCAAAAAACCCAATATCACTCGAGCGGTGACGATGGGCCAACTCCAAAAGTGATACTATAGGGCAACAAACCGTAGTGGCGAAGGTCCGAAGGCCCAGTACTGGACACCACTAACAGGCAGAATGTGTCACAACTCTCAGAAAGGAACCCGGAAAATGTTAACGTGAGTCCCATACCACACGTTCGCACTAAACGGTTTACTAACCGTTAGTCAATTTCACGCTAAAATCAGTACAAAGTTCACCTCATCTCATCGGTAAACCAAACCCAAAGGTCAAAACGGTCAAAAAATAGATTAGGAATTAACTGAAAAGATAAACGCACGTGTTCATAGCACGCGTTTTATTTAATCATTTGATTCTCCTCTGTAATATCCCGGAATTTTTAACAATATCAATTTAGTAACCTATATTTAAGAATTAAATTGATATTGATAATTTTGTTAATAACAATTCAAATTGATTTAATAATCTTCTTCAATAATTATTTAATTGGTTATTTTATCTTTTAAAAATAATAAATTGATTTCTATTTATAATATAAATATATGGTTTATATTTTAAATAGATTAGCATTGTTTTAATTTTAATATGTATAAGTTTTATTTATTAACATGGTTTGTTTTTATTTATAAATTTATACACATATTTAAATATAAACTAACAAATGAAAATTAGGCTAATACACACATTAGTTTGTAAATCAAGTACTAATTATTTTAAAGAGACAAGTGTTGCGTTTTCAAACATTCATTTAACAAGTGTTAAATTTTAAAACCTTTAAGATAACATGTGTTAACATATTAATCAAGGTAAGAGACAAGTGTCTTTCTCTAATTTTTTCTTTTCTTTTCTTTAAATTTTAATAAACCATAATTACAACATATAAAAACTTCCACCTTCTTTGTTCATTTTTTTTTACAATTCGAAATGAAATCAAAACCAAAATTTTCAAATGCATTGAAAACACTCCTCAAAACCAAAACTGAAAACCCTGTAATACATTCCTCTAAACCAAATGCATACCAGAGAAAATATCATCAAACTTGCAATCAAATTTTCTAGCCAGCTTCAATTTCAAATCCGAGATCAAGAACCTGAAACCATCCCTCAAAACTCAGATCAAAATATAATTCCTGTAATTCATTTTCCAAATCAAAAGCCTGAAATTCATTTCTCAAACCAATATGCAAACCTGTAATGATTTATCTTCAACCTGGAAAACATTTTCAAGCATGCCAGCAACATAAAGTTTTCCAGTATGATTAATCAAGGCAGCAATACAAAAGTTTCAAGCATTCAAGTTTCTGGAATCAACAAGGCAATGCAAATCTTCAATTTCAGTTTCATAAAGCTCTCTGCATTTTTAAATGGTGAGTAAACCTTTATTTTTTAAAACAGTTTTAAAATCTGAGAATAAATTTAAATGTTGTGATAAATGTTATAGTAATTTGGTTTGCATATGATTTACCTGTGAATGTATGCTAGTATAATAAAATGCATGTTCTAAAAATCAGTATGTATACATATATACTTCTCTGTTATTTTAATGTGAGTAGATTAAACTTAAACAGTTTTAATTAGATTCATATGATAGATATTTGAAGTAAAAGTGTGATGCATGTTGAATATATGTATGCATGTTGTTGTGAATATGAATATATGTGTATAAATAAGTATAGAGTTTTGTGTATATGATTTTATTCAGGTGTGCATGTCTGTTTGAATCCCTGTTCTCCTCTGTTTCATATTACAGGTTTCAAATACTAGAATTAAACTCCAATTTCTTTACCTGTTATTGTTAAACTTTGGGTTAGAAACAAAATGGTTAGTATATTCAAAATCTATGTACTAAAAATAGATTCAGGTATCTGATGTTTGGAAATCCTCTGAAAACTTAGAATTTAGTAACCATTCTAACATAAATGTTAAAATCAAATGATGTAATTTGATGAATCAATTATACAAATTGTATTGTCTTTATAAAATATGAATTTTAAAAAGAAAATCAGAATTTTTAGTATTAAAATGAAGATGCATTTTGGGAATATTGGGAAAATGTTTTCTGAGCATTTTCTGGCGATCGGAACATTTTTGGTGATCGTGGTTTCGTCTGGAGATAGCTTGATTATCAGAAAGTTTGGGAAAAATGGTAGACGAATTTATTTCTCATTGAGGCATTGATGATCGATCGAATTGGGTTTAAACCCTAGATTTTTGCATGGTCGGAAACGGGATCACTGCGACATCTCAGGTTGATCGAGTGGCTCGAGATTTTGGGGACGATGGAGTGGAGGTCTGGCAAAGCTAGTGACATGGCGGCGTGACGTCAGATGATCGGGAACGTGAGAACGAAGAGTTTTCTGGTGATGGATTAGTTTCCAGTTTCGACTGATTTGTTCGATTTCGTTTCGCCGCGAGTTCGACAAGGCCAAGGGGTAGAGTTCATCAGGGAGACCATCGGTGATTTGGAGATGGCTGGAGCGATAGTCGAAGGCGTTCTGATCGGTGTGCACGTGCACTTGTGCACGGTGGTGTCAGCGAAATTGTGGCCTCGGAAAGGAAGGATTTTTCTCGAAGGGAGACTCGGGATTTTGGAAGATGGACTCGAGGCTGGTAGTGATTCGTGAGTGTTATTATGTCAGTAGTTTAACTTTAAAACTAAAAAAAAAAAAATAATATAAAGAAGAATCTCGGGATAGACTCGAGTATATGCCGGGATGGACTCGGGTATGTTTATATCAGTGAAAAGTTTTTTTATAAAAAAAAAAAACAAGTTTTAAAGTTTAAATTGAAAACTAGTTTAAACTATTACTTGTTAATGTTAAGGCATTTAAAGGAAGTTATGTTTTATTTACTTTAATTTATCATGATAAATGATTATTTATTATAAAACCTTAATTAATGATTTAATTAAGAAAAGTTAGTTATTAAGATAAAATGTTCTAATGGTAATTAAGGCATTAATAAGATAATGTTTATCTTAAGATAATTAAAGTTTTAATGTTTTGTTATTAATTAAGTTAATTAAGGAAATTAGATATAATTAATTAATTTAATTAGTAATGATCAAGGATTAGTTAAGAAATTAATTAAGAGTAATTATTTAACTTAATTAACTCAATAATGAAGGTTGATTTAATTAATGACTAAAGGATAATTAATTTGTAATTAATAAATTAAGTAATTAGAGGTAAACTCAATGGTAATTAAGAAGTACTTAATTTGTAATTAAGTTTTATAAATTAATAATTAAGTTTTATTAATTATTTATTAAAGGGTGATTAATTTGTAATTAAAGATTAATTAAGGATTAATCAAATGATAATTCAGGTTTAATTAACTAAAATTAAGGATTGATTAATTTGTTATTAAGTTTTATTAATTGATAATTAAGGTTTATTAATTAATAATTAAAAGGATAATTAATCTATAATTAAAGATTAATTAATTGGTTTAAAGAGTAATTAAGGATGAATTACTCAAGTATAATTAATGATATGAATGTGATTGATTTAAGTTAATTAATTTGTAAATTAATTAAAGATAATCACTTGATAAAGACATTAAGTATGAATACTTAATAAGATTGATATGTATAATTACATAGTGTAGGTAATTAATGTATAATTACAGGATGTAATTAATTAAAGGAAATTACTTAATGGGAAGTAATGGAAGTATAATTACTTTACAAAAAGTAATTAAGGATTAATTATTTGGTAATTAATTAAAGGATTAAAGAAATTAATTAAGAAGTTAATTAATTAAGGTAAGTAATCATAGGATGATAATTACTGTATATGATTAATTAAGGTGGATTAATAGAAAGGATTAATTAAAGTTTAATAAATTAAAGTAATTAATTAAGGATAATTAATTAATTAATGGAAATAATTAATTAAGGATAATTAATCAATGCAATTAATAAAAGTAATTAATGGTTAATTACTGTTAATGGGTAAGAATAATTAATTTGTGAAATTAATTAAGGATAATTACTTTATGTAATAAATAATTAATCAAGAGTGATTAATATTTAATGATTAATTAATTAAATGGATTGTAATTAATTAATGTTGATTAAGCAAAGAATAGGAATTAATTCTTAAGTAATTAATTTAATTTAAGTTGATTAAATTAATTATAATAGAGATTAATAAATGGTTGCTTATGAATGATGGTTGAGTAGAATGTCTGATTTGGTTGATATCTATTGGATGATATACTATGATATTCTGTGATATGATATTAGATATATCTGTGATAAATGTGTAATATTTATCTATGTTAAAGCTGTGTGAATTCAAGTATTGAATATAGATAAGTTAAATTGTTTAAACCTTTAAACAACTTGGCCTTAAAAGATACGTTTTGGATTTCGATGAGACCGGGATCGGGTTTCCGTATACCGGTATTCCAGGTCTGGAGACCCGAATACCACATCGATCCAAATTAACGATAGGTCGTGAATCTCAAGTGAAGATGAAGATTCAGAGTGCAAGGGTTATTGTCGTTAACTCTGAGGGTGATTCCAAAACGAGTGTAACGAGATAATGCCTTCGGTTTCGTTCGAACCCGGAACGAACTTGTATGGATTGAATGCTTTCAGAACATCGTCAGGAGGACGGTGAGCATTCTAAGTGATGTGTTCTGATTTAAAGGTAATCGTAGCCTCAAGCCTCATCAAACCGGGAATGGCTAAAACAGGGGAGGTGCAGCAAGGTTAGTGGGTAGCACCCAAGTAGTATAAGATTCCCCTGTCTAGAGGTCCCTTCTTTTTATTCGACTGTGTGGGCGGTTGAATAGCTACAACCGCTGGGGTTTCTTATGCGGGAATTATCCAGTAAGGGATGGTTCCGGCCTTGTGTTGCAGGGGATTGGGCGTGATCCTCGGTACGTTGATCTAGGCCACGTACTGTGACGGGCGGTACCCCGGTAGCCCTGCCATTGTATGGAATCCAAAATCCAATAAGTGCCGTACGTATTAGTTGTGCCCAACTATGTTGGAACGTGAGATGTAAGCATTCCAGCTATTTCTGTATTTTACTTGAAAACCCTAGACCCTATTATAATATAACTGGATTTCCTATCAAATGTTTTGGTTAGCGTAAGGTAAAAACTTACCCATGTTTATTTGTGGGGAGTCTTACGTGATACCTTTGTTTTCAAAAGGTTTTAAAGTTAAGCAACTTTAACCCGTTTACTCACACCAGACCCATGTCTGACCCAAGTGTTTATTTCTTTTTTTATAAACTCTTGGGTACTCAAATTTTTACGAGTAGCCAAGGGATTCAGGTTTGCTTTGACGAATTCTGAAGGAGCAATGGAGCAGAAGGCTTCAGCGTGTAGATATCTGTATTTCCGCTGTGTTGATCTCTGAGTCGTTTGTTTAAGTTGTATTTTGAGTTGTAATAACTAGACAGGTGTTTATAACTGTCTAGTATGTGTTGTATAAAGCTGTGTATCTCTGATGTATATGATACAATGTAATATCTTATTTGATTAATATAATTTATTCGTTCCGCTGTTTAGATTCTGATATTGATTCTTCTTTCTTCTCTATCTTTTCTTTTTTTCTATCCCTTTCTTTCTTCAAGATGATACGACTTTTGTGGAGAAAAAGCCGGGCCGTCACAGTTGGTATCAGAGCGCTAGGTTGAGTGAATACCTAGGCTTTGGAGTGAATTCTTTCTTGAGAGAGCGTATTTGTAATTTTTTAACTATATATATATTTTTATTCTACCTATTTGTTGGGTTACCTGTTCGGGTTTTCCAATATAAGATATAAAGGTAGATAGAGTGGTGGTGTGTGAAACACGACTACCAATGTTTGGAATTTGAATGTCTGAGGTTGGAAATGTATCTGTCGAGACTGTAGACCTAATACCGTCTCGAGTGAGTTTTGTTTGATGTAAGGATTTCATAAATCTCTGAAGGAACTGTTAAGGTTCATATTTGAAGTTTGGATGAGTAGAGTTAGTTCTGTCGGAAGAGCAGAAGCGAGTGATGGTATCTGGGTACCTCAGGAAGCAGTAGTTGCGTGATGAGACGCAATGACTGGATGTTTATGAAGATGTTTTCTTTTGAAACAAGTTAAGGAAGTGTGTCTGCTTCGGTGTTGTGGCTGAGTTCAGCAGGGTCTTTTCTGTTTGGTTTGAGGTCCGAGTTTCTCGAGAAGCTTTGGATAGGAAGTTCTGGCATCTGTGTCAGCAGTGCAACTCGAAAGTGTTTTGTGTTCCAGTAGGAAGATCTTTTGGCTTTGCAGTTTTCTAGAGGTGGAATTCAGAAGCAGCAGAAGGGATCTATTTCTTCGATGGATTGGTTAAATAGCATAAGCTGTTCTGATTAGTTAAGAAAGTAGTATCTTTGGATATTGGATTGGATAGGATCGCAAAAGTGACTTGCGATAGTTTGAGTATTCTCTTGGGTTATCAAGAATTTTTCTGGATGTTTTCTGGGAAGTCAGAAGTTTGTCTGCATTTGAGATTGAGTTCTGTATCGACTTGATTTCAAGATTGATACCAGAAGTTCAGCTAGGTAGAAGAATGTCTCCTAGAGAAAGGATTTGGTGAAGCAGCTCAGTATTTCATAGAACTTCTGAGTTTTCTTTTTATGGATCTTTGAACCATATTTCCAGGATGTGTTATCTAGCCTGTTGAACCATATTTCCGAGATGTGATTAGTTTGTGCTCGAGTTCATCGACGACATTCTCATCTTCTCCAGATCAGAGTTGTGCAGCGGAAGCAAGATTGCAGCTGTTCTAGAGTGGAAGCAACTGGAAGTTGCAGTATTAGAAAGTTTCTACAGGAAATTTTTCCGGATTTGAGGCCAGAATTGGCAGTGCATCTGTTTTGTCTTTTCCGGATAGGAGAAGTAAGTTGTAGTCTACTGATGATGGTGGAGTAGAGTTTGTGTTCTGGATTTTGGGTTGATCTTGAGGAGATCATTTTGATGAGTTGATTGGTCTAGTCTGTTTCTAAAAGCATCATCAAGGGGTGAGCTGATCAGTAAGGAAATAAGCAGCCCAGGATCGTCTGGAGAGTTTTGTGGATTTGAGACAGAGGAATTTGGATTCTAAAGTCGGAGATTTGATTTTGGATAAGTTTTCTCCGATCATAAAGGAGCTGTAAGTTTGGGTAAGGCTGAGAAGCTAGCTCTGAAGAGTTTTGGGTCTTTTCTGTGATCTTGGAGAATAAGTGTTTGATCTACAGGATTGGATTTCCAGTTTGGATAACTGGGATTCCATGAGTATCACATATCTCTGAGGGAATACGTGTATGATCTATGTCTGGTTTCGGAACCAGCAGTTGTCGAGTTTTGGTTGTTGAGTCAGACTCGTCTGTAGTCTGACATCTTGTCTAGTGTATAGATGTAGTTGAATAAAAGCTTTGTAGCTTCATAGTATTGATTGTTTGGATTCTCTAGAGCGAGTATCCCGGTATCTATATACACCTGGGGAAACTCGAAGAAATTCTATCCAGAATTTGTCTGCATAATTAGATTTGTTTGATTGGTTGAATTGGCTGCTATGGTTGTTAGCATATGTTTGATATATGCTTGTGTTTTAAAATTAAATCTTTAATGAGATTATTAAATTTCCTTTGTTTTAAATTTCGGGGACGAAATTCTTTTAAGGGGGAAGGATTGTAATATCCCGGAATTTTTAACAATATCAATTTAGTAACCTATATTTAAGAATTAAATTGATATTGATAATTTTGTTAATAACAATTCAAATTGATTTAATAATCTTCTTCAATAATTATTTAATTGGTTATTTTATCTTTTAAAAATAATAAATTGATTTCTATTTATAATATAAATATATGGTTTATATTTTAAATAGATTAGCATTGTTTTAATTTTAATATGTATAAGTTTTATTTATTAACATGGTTTGTTTTTATTTATAAATTTATACACATATTTAAATATAAACTAACAAATGAAAATTAGGCTAATACACACATTAGTTTGTAAATCAAGTACTAATTATTTTAAAGAGACAAGTGTTGCGTTTTCAAACATTCATTTAACAAGTGTTAAATTTTAAAACCTTTAAGATAACATGTGTTAACATATTAATCAAGGTAAGAGACAAGTGTCTTTCTCTAATTTTTTCTTTTCTTTTCTTTAAATTTTAATAAACCATAATTACATCATATAAAAACTTCCACCTTCTTTGTTCATTTTTTTTTACAATTCGAAATGAAATCAAAACCAAAATTTTCAAATGCATTGAAAACACTCCTCAAAACCAAAACTGAAAACCCTGTAATACATTCCTCTAAACCAAATGCATACCAGAGAAAATATCATCAAACTTGCAATCAAATTTTCTAGCCAGCTTCAATTTCAAATCCGAGATCAAGAACCTGAAACCATCCCTCAAAACTCAGATCAAAATATAATTCCTGTAATTCATTTTCCAAATCAAAAGCCTGAAATTCATTTCTCAAACCAATATGCAAACCTGTAATGATTTATCTTCAACCTGGAAAACATTTTCAAGCATGCCAGCAACATAAAGTTTTCCAGTATGATTAATCAAGGCAGCAATACAAAAGTTTCAAGCATTCAAGTTTCTGGAATCAACAAGGCAATGCAAATCTTCAATTTCAGTTTCATAAAGCTCTCTGCATTTTTAAATGGTGAGTAAACCTTTATTTTTTAAAACAGTTTTAAAATCTGAGAATAAATTTAAATGTTGTGATAAATGTTATAGTAATTTGGTTTGCATATGATTTACCTGTGAATGTATGCTAGTATAATAAAATGCATGTTCTAAAAATCAGTATGTATACATATATACTTCTCTGTTATTTTAATGTGAGTAGATTAAACTTAAACAGTTTTAATTAGATTCATATGATAGATATTTGAAGTAAAAGTGTGATGCATGTTGAATATATGTATGCATGTTGTTGTGAATATGAATATATGTGTATAAATAAGTATAGAGTTTTTTGTATATGATTTTATTCAGGTGTGCATGTCTGTTTGAATCCCTGTTCTCCTCTGTTTCATATTACAGGTTTCAAATACTAGAATTAAACTCCAATTTCTTTACCTGTTATTGTTAAACTTTGGGTTAGAAACAAAATGGTTAGTATATTCAAAATCTATGTACTAAAAATAGATTCAGGTATCTGATGTTTGGAAATCCTCTGAAAACTTAGAATTTAGTAACCATTCTAACATAAATGTTAAAATCAAATGATGTAATTTGATGAATCAATTATACAAATTGTATTGTCTTTATAAAATATGAATTTTAAAAAGAAAATCAGAATTTTTAGTATTAAAATGAAGATGCATTTTGGGAATATTGGGAAAATGTTTTCTGAGCATTTTCTGGCGATCGGAACATTTTTGGTGATCGTGGTTTCGTCTGGAGATAGCTTGATTATCAGAAAGTTTGGGAAAAATGGTAGACGAATTTATTTCTCATTGAGGCATTGATGATCGATCGAATTGGGTTTAAACCCTAGATTTTTGCGTGGTCGGAAACGGGATCACTGCGACATCTCAGGTTGATCGAGTGGCTCGAGATTTTGGGGACGATGGAGTGGAGGTCTGGCAAAGCTAGTGACATGGCGGCGTGACGTCAGATGATCGGGAACGTGAGAACGAAGAGTTTTCTAGTGATGGATTAGTTTCCAGTTTCGACTGATTTGTTCGATTTCGTTTCGCCGCGAGTTCGACAAGGCCAAGGGGTAGAGTTCATCAGGGAGACCATCGGTGATTTGGAGATGGCTGGAGCGATAGTCGGAGGCGTTCTGATCGGTGTGCACGTGCACTTGTGCACGGTGGTGTCAGCGAAATTGTGGCCTCGGAAAGGAAGGATTTTTCTCGAAGGGAGACTCGGGATTTTGGAAGATGGACTCGAGGCTGGTAGTGATTCGTGAGTGTTATTATGTCAGTAGTTTAACTTTAAAACTAAAAAAAAAAAATATAATATAAAGAAGAATCTCGGGATAGACTCGAGTATATGCCGGGATGGACTCGGGTATGTTTATATCAGTGAAAAGTTTTTTTATAAAAAAAAAAAAAACAAGTTTTAAAGTTTAAATTGAAAACTAGTTTAAACTATTACTTGTTAATGTTAAGGCATTTAAAGGAAGTTATGTTTTATTTACTTTAATTTATCATGATAAATGATTATTTATTATAAAACCTTAATTAATGATTTAATTAAGAAAAGTTAGTTATTAAGATAAAATGTTCTAATGGTAATTAAGGCATTAATAAGATAATGTTTATCTTAAGATAATTAAAGTTTTAATGTTTTGTTATTAATTAAGTTAATTAAGGAAATTAGATATAATTAATTAATTTAATTAGTAATGATCAAGGATTAGTTAAGAAATTAATTAAGAGTAATTATTTAACTTAATTAACTCAATAATGAAGGTTGATTTAATTAATGACTAAAGGATAATTAATTTGTAATTAATAAATTAAGTAATTAGAGGTAAACTCAATGGTAATTAAGAAGTACTTAATTTGTAATTAAGTTTTATAAATTAATAATTAAGTTTTATTAATTATTTATTAAAGGGTGATTAATTTGTAATTAAAGATTAATTAAGGATTAATTAAATGATAATTCAGGTTTAATTAACTAAAATTAAGGATTGATTAATTTGTTATTAAGTTTTATTAATTGATAATTAAGGTTTATTAATTAATAATTAAAAGGATAATTAATCTATAATTAAAGATTAATTAATTGGTTTAAAGAGTAATTAAGGATGAATTACTCAAGTATAATTAATGATATGAATGTGATTGATTTAAGTTAATTAATTTGTAAATTAATTAAAGATAATCACTTGATAAAGACATTAAGTATGAATACTTAATAAGATTGATAAGTATAATTACATAGTGTAGGTAATTAATGTATAATTACAGGATGTAATTAATTAAAGGAAATTACTTAATGGGAAGTAATGGAAGTATAATTACTTTACAAAAAGTAATTAAGGATTAATTATTTGGTAATTAATTAAAGGATTAAAGAAATTAATTAAGAAGTTAATTAATTAAGGTAAGTAATCATAGGATGATAATTACTGTATATGATTAATTAAGGTGGATTAATAGAAAGGATTAATTAAAGTTTAATAAATTAAAGTAATTAATTAAGGATAATTAATTAATTAATGGAAATAATTAATTAAGGATAATTAATCAATGCAATTAATAAAAGTAATTAATGGTTAATTACTGTTAATGGGTAAGAATAATTAATTTGTGAAATTAATTAAGGATAATTACTTTATGTAATAAATAATTAATCAAGAGTGATTAATATTTAATGATTAATTAATTAAATGGATTGTAATTAATTAATGTTGATTAAGCAAAGAATAGGAATTAATTCTTAAGTAATTAATTTAATTTAAGTTGATTAAATTAATTATAATAGAGATTAATAAATGGTTGCTTATGAATGATGGTTGAGTAGAATGTCTGATTTGGTTGATATCTATTGGATGATATACTATGATATTCTGTGATATGATATTAGATATATCTGTGATAAATGTGTAATATTTATCTATGTTAAAGCTGTGTGAATTCAAGTATTGAATATAGATAAGTTAAATTGTTTAAACCTTTAAACAACTTGGCCTTAAAAGATACGTTTTGGATTTCGATGAGACCGGGATCGGGTTTCCGTATACCGGTATTCCAGGTCTGGAGACCCGAATACCACATCGATCCAAATTAACGATAGGTCGTGAATCTCAAGTGAAGATGAAGATTCAGAGTGCAAGGGTTATTGTCGTTAACTCTGAGGGTGATTCCAAAACGAGTGTAACGAGATAATGCCTTCGGTTTCGTTCGAACCCGGAACGAACTTGTATGGATTGAATGCTTTCAGAACATCGTCAGGAGGACGGTGAGCATTCTAAGTGATGTGTTCTTATTTAAAGGTAATCGTAGCCTCAAGCCTCATCAAACCGGGAATGGCTAAAACAGGGGAGGTGCAGCAAGGTTAGTGGGTAGCACCCAAGTAGTATAAGATTCCCCTGTCTAGAGGTCCCTTCTTTTTATTCGACTGTGTGGGCGGTTGAATAGCTACAACCGCTGGGGTTTCTTATGCGGGAATTATCCAGTAAGGGATGGTTCCGGCCTTGTGTTGCAGGGGATTGGGCGTGATCCTCGGTACGTTGATCTAGGCCACGTACTGTGACGGGCGGTACCCCGGTAGCCCTGCCATTGTATGGAATCCAAAATCCAATAAGTGCCGTACGTATTAGTTGTGCCCAACTATGTTGGAACGTGAGATGTAAGCATTCCAGCTATTTCTGTATTTTACTTGAAAACCCTAGACCCTATTATAATATAACTGGATTTCCTATCAAATGTTTTGGTTAGCGTAAGGTAAAAACTTACCCATGTTTATTTTTGGGGAGTCTTACGTGATACCTTTGTTTTCAAAAGGTTTTAAAGTTAAGCAACTTTAACCCGTTTACTCACACCAGACCCATGTCTGACCCAAGTGTTTATTTCTTTTTTATAAACTCTTGGGTACTCAAATTTTTACGAGTAGCCAAGGGATTCAGGTTTGCTTTGACGAATTCTGAAGGAGCAATGGAGCAGAAGGCTTCAGCGTGTAGATATCTGTATTTCCGCTGTGTTGATCTCTGAGTCGTTTGTTTAAGTTGTATTTTGAGTTGTAATAACTAGACAGGTGTTTATAACTGTCTAGTATGTGTTGTATAAAGCTGTGTATCTCTGATGTATATGATACAATGTAATATCTTATTTGATTAATATAATTTATTCGTTCCGCTGTTTAGATTCTGATATTGATTCTTCTTTCTTCTCTATCTTTTCTTTTTTTCTATCCCTTTCTTTCTTCAAGATGATACGACTTTTGTGGAGAAAAAGCCGGGTCGTCACATCCTCCCTCTTCGCTCGAAGTGCAAAATTGTGTGTGTTTTAAATAGAAATTAGAAGTTAGAGAAACAAGTTTTTAATACAATTTAAAAAGATCATTTTATAAAAACCCGTGCACAAAATCAAAAAGGAATCATCAAAGTTAAAAATGCGATAACAACTGATTGGATCGACACGAATCGATCGAAATTGGAAAACCAAAGCAAAATAGGCGAATTGGCTGAGATAAGCAGGTCAGTCGACTGAACCAGGGGGTCAGTCGACTGGACCAATGCGTGGAATTTTTTTTCCAGGTCAGTCGACTGAACCAGTGGGTCAGTCGATTGACACATGGGTACGCAATTTTCTACCCCAGGGTTAGTCGACTGGCCCAGAAGGTCAGTCGACTGATACAGACCCAGGCAAATTCCTGGGGTCTGGTTCAGTCGACTGAACTACTGGTTCAATCGACTGAACCTGCTACCAGAGCAAAAACAGCCTAGCCCCCTTTTTGGGGCAAAATCCGATAACACGGACGGGAGCGACGAACGAGCAACCACGGCCAAGGATTTACGCCAAGCGACAACCTAGCCTTGTATGGCCATCCAAAACACTCCACTAACTTGTTCAAACATCAAAGATTGGATTTTTCACAAAATTGGATTCCAAAAACCAAAAAATGGACAATTCACCAAACCGATCCAAATCGAACACAAATGAACATGAATTGATGTTACGAATTCTTACCCAACAACAACAAAAGCTATAGGCTTAGATGTGAGTTCAAAAATCTCACCTTTAAACTCAAAAACACGAAAGAGAAGCTATAGAGCAAGGCAAGAGCAATCACTCTTCAAGGAAGCTTCAATCTAAGCTCAAAAGAAAACATTTCCTAAGTTAGGGTTTAGAATATTTCAGAAATCGAAGAGAGATTGAGATGGAGAAGGTGGAAAGAAGGCTTACCTTAGCTTTTCTTTGAATTTGGAGCAAGAATTGAGTTTGCAAAAGAAAACTAGGGTTTTGAATTTTAATTTCCCATTCCCCTCCCCATTTTTGCTGAAGCTTTGACGTTAGGAAAATAAGAATGAAGTGAAGAGGAGAGGTGGACTGAGCTAGAGTGTTAAGATGGGTTAGTGGGCTAAAACCCAAACCCAAAGCCCTAAATGAAAACATCCAAATTCAACCCACTCCAAACATATCGAAGCTTATACTCAAAAAAGTCGCAAACGCCATTTTGGACTCAATGGAAGTGGTCTCGAGTCCTAATTCGACCGTTTGAAAAAAGTGAAATTTTGGACTTCAATCCGATTAACGATTCTATATTTAAATAAAATATTTAAATATTCAATCGTAAAATATGCGGGTTGTTACAGACTCCCCTCCTTAAAGAAATTGCGTCCTCGCAATAATTAAGAGGAAAATAAAAAGTAACAACCATAAAAGCGTATCAACTCAAAAGAAAATTTGAAATAAGAAGTTCACCATAAAGAGCACGAAAGAGTAAGTCCGTATGTGTTTGCTCAATGGATTCTCAAGATTCCCAAGAGCAATCCATAGGAGTTGAGGACCATTGAACTTTCACAAGAAGAACATCTTTATTTCGAAGGCGTTTAACCTCTGAAGTAATGATACGAATAGAATGCTGCTCATAAGTCAAATTTGGTAAAACTTCTATTTTCTTAATTACATCGGGCTCAAGAACAGAATCGGAATCCCTAAGGTATTTCCGTAGTTGAGAGACGTGGAAAACGTCAAGAATAGCAAAAGAATTGAGCCAATAATAAAAGTGGTGACAAGCCACAGAAACAATGCGTTCGATGATGGGGAATGGACCAACATATCGAGGTGCTAATTTTCCCGATCAACTGAAACGCACATCACCCATCAAAGGTGAAACATGAATTGAATTCACGATCTCAAATCTCACAAGTGGATAAAGTCTCGAGATCACTCCATTTGGATATCATTATGGAAACAACCGCTTGCTGCTCTCGGCTAAGGGCATCGGCAACACGATTACCCTTTTCCAGAGTACAAAGAAGATCAAGATCATAAGATGCAAGGAACTTGAGCCAATGTTGTTGAAGAAATTTAAGTTCATTTTTGAGAAAACAAATATCTCAAAGATTTACGATCGGTATAGAGAACAAATTTCTCTCCCAAAAGATAATGAGCCAAAATTTAAGAACGAAAACAATAGCCGCGAGCACCAGATCATGAATGACATATCTAGTCTCGACAAGCTTTAATTGTCAAGAAGCAAATGCGATAACACATTCCCCTTTGCAAGAGAATGGCACCAAAACTAATACGACTAGTATCGGTACAAACAATAAAGTCTTGGTTCCCTTTGGGAACCGCAAGAATAAAAGCATTGGTAAATTGTTCCTTTAATCGATTCTCTTTCCCGGAAAGTTAAAACTTTCAAAATTATAATTAACTTTTTATATATTCATCTTTTTTTAAAAAAATTAACTTTTTACAAGAATTTTATTGTGTCTAACTGTCTCATCAAAGCGTTTAGGAGATTCCTATCGATAACGTTGATCAAGCGCATCGACCAGAATTCTTAAAGCACTCAATGGGCAAAACAACACAAAATCATCTTATATATGATAACCATGTCTCTTATAAAATTTACAAATATTCTTTGCTCGTTCAAGAACAAAACCCAATCATTTTTATAAATACCTTATTAAAAGGATTTGCAAATTTTAAATTTTTTATCTACACCCATAATCAATTAATATAAGGATAAACTAATCGAGATATCCATAGAATACTCGATTCACAAAATGGATGAAATAAGGTAGAAGGTTCGTCATACCGAATGACATAACGAACCAAACACAAAGATCACAACGAGTGCGGAATGCGGTAAGAGGATGCTACCTTCCGCAACTCGTTGTTGAAGAAAATTGGTGGCAAGGTCAAGCTGAAAAGACCTTAGCACCACACAAAAGATTGCTTAGGTTATAATCCTAAGACAAGCTCAAATATGCCGGAAAATTCACAAATTACATGAATGAGAGAAATAATATTCTCCTCATCCCGTAGGTTTAAGGAATTAAAATGATAACACCGAATTTGGAAATCAAGATCATTAAGAACAAAAGAAATCTGGTTAACAAATTGAGGATGTCGAAGATAAATAGTCCACATTAGACATAGGATATGGCCTTCATAATAATTAAGCCAATCCTTTCCCAAAAATCAATTTCAAAACCTAAATAACGCATAACATGCAAATCGGCTCGAAAAGAATAATCCCGACATTTTACAAAGCAAACTGAGTGTTGCGGATCCACCAACCGGATTCGCAATTCTCAGTGAAGTTATCAAACCCAAAATATTTAAAGAAAAAGTATCAACAAATTCTTTTGACATAAAAGAGTGGGATGCACCCGTATCAAAAGAAACCAAATAGGAAGATCATGAAATAAATTAATGCCATCAAGGATAGGAGGAGAATTACCTCTGGACTGAGGGGAACCTCCAGAAGCCTTAGCAACATAAAGCTTGCCAGACTTGGCACTAGCAGGAGCAGTAGGGCAGGTAGAAATACGATGACCTTCCTTCTTGCAATAACGGCAGAAGAGAGGCTTAGGACAAGATCAAATCATATGATCAGGAGAACAATAATTGAAACACTTCTGAATGGAAGGTGTTCCAGCAGATTGAGAGTTAGAACTAGATTCAACAGGCTTTTCCTTCTTGGAAGGGAGAAATTCCTGCTTATGAAATGGAAACTTCTTCTTATTAGGATTCTCGCGAACCTCAATATCATCACCACTAACGCACTCCTTCTCGATGGCTTCGAGATGAAGTGCTGAGTCAACCAACTCCTCAAAAGAAAGCTTAAGCTGAAGCATTAATGATTTCTTAAGATATTTCTTAGGACCGGAGACAAACTTCAGATTCTTCTTATAAGAAGTGGTAATGAATTCAAGACCATACTTAGATAAGGCCTCGAATGATGCAACATATTCAGGAACGGAGGACTTCCCTTGCTTCAACTCAAGGAAGCGACGGGCTAATAAAACTTTCTCAGATTCAGGAACGAATTTGAGTTCGAATCGTTCCCGAAAATGAGTCCAAGAAAGAACAGACTCATCAAGTTCGGCTATAAGAAGCTCGTAACAATCAAGGGCACGCTCTTGCAATAAGCTAGAAGTTACAAGAACACGATCATGGTCAGAAAGATCCATGCGAGAAAAGATACGCTAACATGTGCGAATCCAAGCTTGGACCTCATTAACGAACTCGGAGCCTTTGAATGGCTTTCCTCCAAGATGAGAGAAATCACTGCACATGCGTGCAAAAATAGACTTGTGTGAAGGAGATGCTTGAATAGGAGCTGGAGGCTGAGTGCTCCTAAATAACTCCAAAAACTGAACGGCAGACATATAAACGCTGTCTGGATGCAAGCCACTGGATTGCCCAGCATCCGAGCGTCGTCCTCTGCCTCTTCCGGCCATTGGCTGAAGGTTAAGATAAGATAAAGATTATTCACAAGGTAGATATCATTAATTCAAATATGGAATACTACGGAATAAAATGCATTCCTAGACGTATTCCCAAAATTCTATCTACCCTAAAGGCACGGAAAGAATAAAAGGCACGATGATTCAAAGATTTGTAACATTCGTACTACCCTTTGATATACCGTAATATGTGTCTCTGTTCTATGTTTATCATATTTTGTTCTGAACTCAGCTCCGATACCAAGCTGTGACGCCCCACTCCGAGAACCACATTGGCAAAGAGTATTACAGGGTAACACCGTCTGCTAATGCTGAGAATAGAGCTGGTTAGGAGCGACCATCTATAGCCTTGTCTAAATTATCTATTGAATACGCTGACAATGCCACTTCTTACTTAAATGGATCGACATATCCAATAAATACTTAATACAAAGCCATAGGTGGCTGAGGATCTATCAGAATAAAATATAACAACTCAAATGTATTACACATAGCAGAACAGTAGATCATCACATACATTTTCAAATATACAGATACATTATAGAGTTTACAAAATGGTACTCGACAAGTGGTAAAGCAAACCACAATATACATGCGAGTCAAAGGAATACATATCAGAGTTGCAGGCAAAAAGGACTACACAAAAATCTATAACAAAAAGGAGCTAGCGGAATAGTCCAAGCGGAAGCATAATAGGCTAAGTCCAATGTACCTAACCTGAAACATCTCGGTCTAACCTGAGTATAAAATACACGGGTTGGTCTAGCTAAACAAATAAGTTATATAAACTAGTGTGAACCCGTGATTCGCACACGGAATCGTACAATTTAATTAGCAATTTCTCCGTAGTTATGCCATTGAAATTCATGACTCATGTATGCATATTTTGTATATCGATGACAAAGGATGAAGAGACGGTTGAAAAGTAGTAGTTGTATTTGAGTGAAAATGAGTATTAAAAAAGCGAAGCACAGTAGGAAATTTAGACAGATTTGTACAATTCATGCTTGCTGTGTCGGACAAACGCATCTAACAAATGCATGGGTTGTTACCCTGCATAAAACTAATGATTTTCGTATGTGGACATTGTTGTATATTTTAAAACTTGCACATGCACAACATAATGTTTGAAGGTTGAGAATTCCATGGATATATACAAAGACAACAAAACAATATAAATACAAAGTGTATTCCATGCATAAATATTTTATTTAACATGCAACTAAGTTGCTGTCATGTAGTCTTGGAATAGCATGGGATATAATATGGTGAAAAATAATAAATCATACTCGGGGATACAGTGGCAGTTTAGACATATCAACTTCTACTTGGTTTATACTTTAACTACATACTTCTAATTTCAAAAAAGTTTAAAGTTTGATTTTATTGGGAGAAAGTGTTTTGTTCTACTTGTTCTCTTTTTAAAAGTATTGCGATGATCTAGAAATAAAACTTCAAGATTCAGCAAAAAAATTATTTTTAATATACGCTAGTTTAGTTGATGTAGTTAATGACGAAATCATCAAAGATTAGACGACAAAATTAACATTGTGACTGAGTTATGTCATATGCCATCGCACATCATAGTCTCATGTTATTAATTTCATGCCTAAAAATAAGGTAGTCCAAATAACGGTAGACATAATGATAGTATCCAATATTCATTAAAAGAATATAGATAATTTTATCGTATGTGTAACAGTAGTCTAATACCAATACTATAAAATAGAGAAATATTACTAAGTAACCATTAGACACTATCCACGAAGCCTCCATGGCCAACGAATTGGGCTGATTGGTTCTATTTTGCTACATGGATTATTAATATTGTACCTGTATATTTTGTGGACATGTGTTAGTTTGATGGAAAACCTATTAATGGTTCATGAACCAAAACTATGGACATAAGGTGTACATAATTACCACTTTCAAATCTTTTCCACAGAAGCTACAAAACCTACAATTTTGCAAATATCAACGTCATTGTAATAGGCACCTTTTCTTAAAAAAAACCTTTTATAAAATAAGCTTTATTTCGAACTAAAACCCAACAATAATACATACATACATAACTTAGGTAGAAACTGCAAATAGAAGGTCGGAAAGTCCTAGAAATACAAATAAATAACAAAGCAAATAACCATCTTCCCAACATTAAATCATTTTTCCCTTTGTCAAAAGCTTGTATTTTGCACTATAAGCAGCTATCCAAATGAGCAGTTGCCAGTTAGTTTTATTGAACTTTAGTGCTTAGAACCCCATTCCACATCAATTGCATGCTACACATCCATAAACCTATGAGATATTAGGCAAACTCTTTACGAACTAAAATTTCAAATGTTTTAAAAAAGTCAAAACTAACTAATTACTAAACATTCACTATAAGTTGGAAACATATATTACAAATTCATTAGTCGGCCATCATTTAAATATAATATAACAATAGTTTCTCCACCATTTGATTTTTGATATGTGGCATGTACTAATTTAATATATAATATGATGATTACGCATGTAAGGATATGCAAGTATGAAATAAGCTTTTAAATAACTGCAAACATGTTAGGTGTTCATGCAGTCTAATACTCTACACCTTAGCACAAGAACAATATGATCGTATTACTTGACAACAACGCTCATTTGGGTTTTGTGATTCATTGACCACACAATTTTAACTATATCTATATTTTAAAGATACACGTTTACCATTATATTACTAAACTTTACACCGCTTCAAAATTTGGGAAAACCTTATTTTCAAAAGCTACTGTATATTTACCACTTCGAAATATAGCACAAACATCATTTTGGTATCTCTATATTGTTTGTGTGTGTAACGACAGTTAGTATGTTTTATAAATAAGTGAATGTAACACAGATCGTTCAAGTATTTAAACCTTTAAAAATGGTTGAAAATGTTAGCTGTTATAGAAGAAGAGAGAGGATGAAAGGAATAAATGGTAAATGCCTGATTTGATATATTGTAATGAAGTAATCAATCACAATGAGTGACCATATGCGTAAAGCAATAATTCTTCAAAAGGAATTACTGGTTGATTATGCCAGACAAATATAGATGAAAATTTAGTATAACCCAGTCAGCTAATAAAATATGTACTGAGAATTACGTCAATATGACCAACTTTTTATTTCAAATTTGTTTGAAGACATTATTCCTGAGGATGACCGCCTATTTTTGATGTTTTTATCTTCTTGCCATGTTGTCTAAAATTATCAAAATGATTAACTTGTCATAATCACTTGGCCATACAAATAAACTGTGGGTGGCACACGATTGTGGTGAGTATGTGAACATGTCAGTAAACTTATGATATCAAATCTCTATGTTACACTTTGCAATTTTGCTACCTTTGTGCAAGAATAATCAATGACTCATAAAGTTTTAAGTTTACTGTATTTCGCGTGATCTAAAAAGGTCTCAGCTGAGTAGCATTTAGAGAAACAAAATGGAAGAGTGATCAGCTAGCTATATTTTCTATTTTAATCAGAGAAAATGTTTAAAATAAAGTCAAAATAAAGAACTTAGTAATACTTACAGAAGAAAAGACCAAGAAGATCAATTGCCTAATTATTCTTGAGATATTCCTGGAATGAAAACATATAAAATAGAATTAAATATGATTTTCATAGACGCTAAGCTTTAAATTTTAGAGAAGTTTAGTCCCATCTATTGTAGACCTAAGAGGCTTAACCACATTTTCCAGCTTTATCAATTGCAACGCTTGTAAAAAGGATTGGCAAAGCGTATCCAAACCAAAGACACTATACAATTAGTATTGTGACATTACAATAAACAAAATGCTCGAATTGGTTTTTTCTTGTTTATATATACAAAACAGTAGAGATTGAAATCTTAAGCAGTCAATGGAATGTTACTGTTGTGTCACTTAGATATTCATCTCATAGTAGTTTAGTATAATTTTGTCCTCTGCGTATAGTTCCATGTAATAAGTTGAATTATATATGCAGTGTAAAAATCACAGCAGTTTGGCAACTTGATTAGACGCATAAGTGGAGTATATACAATCAAATATCTTTTAATCATAAGAAAAGCTGAACATTTGTAGTATAATATGGTATGATCCGGATGATCTTATTTTTATTTTATCATGCAAATTGCATAATAAGTTGAAATAAACTATTTAAAAACAAATTTTTGTTGTATAAAAACAAAAGTAAGAGAAAAATATACATCTTCAATAATTTACTTTGTTTGATGTATATAATATACCACATTAGTAATTTAAAAAAGAAAAAAGAAATACATAAATCATCATCAGACTTACAACCTTATATCAAATCTATTGAAAAATCCAAAGGAACATTCTTATAACAAAACCAACAACTTCCAGATTATAATCCATAATCCACTCTATATATGTTGAATTCATTGTTCTCACAAACAAATAAGTTAACATGAGTCAACCTTAGCTTTCTAGGTCCAGAAACCACTACCACATTTTGTTTACCTTTTCATCAGCATCAAACTAAATTGTTGTTACCACTATTCCTATAACATTCAAAGCATGATTTGCTCAACAAGGATGACATATTTTCTATTAACATAACTTCCAAATAATTCGGTCGAACAACCTTATTACAGTAAGGTGTATGTCAAAAAAAATAGTGCAAGACATTGGATTTACAAAAGGTGGTTTATTAAACTAAGGTGCTTTGAACATGAAAAGTTAATGTACCTTTCACATGAAATTGGTTTCCAAAGGATAAAAATCAATTATACAAATAAAAAAACTAACCAAATATTAATCAAACTGTGTAAAAAATTAAAGGTAGTTCAAAATTTACCACCTCTATATTCTTTCCATTACTTCCTACAACCACAACCGTAGGCCCGTATATATCTTTTTTTTAAATGTTAAAGCAAATCATGTAAAACATATTAGAAAAGTTATACAAAGATCCCATGATTGACTTAATCGAAATATTAGAATATACTATCAGCATATGAACAGCACCAATTATTTGATAGCTAAATCAAATGAAAACAATGGATGCCTGATTATCGTGGTACGACATGTGAACCCTTGTTATGCACACGGATTCAACTATACTTTATTTGTAATAAAAAATAAGCCTACTAGAATGGTTTCAACATTTTCTCCTTACATTTATTGGAAGTTAAATAGTTATCACATCATTAATATGCCGTTAGGTTAATATCATGAAATGTCTACAATATTAAAGATTAAAAGATTAGTAAACAATTAGTATTCCACTGACCATAATTAATTTGTAAGCAATTAGTATTCCACCGACCATAAATTATTTGTAAACAGTTAGTATTCCACTGATCATAAATCATTCGTGTTAAAGATTAAAATGTATGCAATCTTCAATACTTTCAGTAGGGTATACTTTTTAATATTGAAAAGTTATATACGCATCTTTGATTTTAAAATGTATATTACTATTATATATACAATCTCTTTTGGTCGTCATTGGATGGTGTTAATTGTTATTATGGAGACGTGCAGTTTTTTTTACCAAATTCTCATTTTCGATGTTATACCAATGCCATTCAGAGCTCAACAATTTTATTACTGCTTATTGCAAGGATGACAATGTTACTCAGTCTAATTTAAACATTTTGCATTATCATCCACTTTGAGTGAAGGATGCTTCTGCACAATATCATCATGATACATGGTCCGAGCTATTTGATAAAAAAAAAGTTGTCGAAAATAGTCTAAATGACCAAACATATTGAATCCTCTAAGTTTCTGTAATTCAGTTTAATAACTTTTTGCTATTATTTCAACTTTAAATAAAATGACTGCACGTTATGTACATATTCTTCTATCTCATTCTTACAACAAAGCTTCAAATACAGCTCTTTAGAATAATAATGCTAAATGTTTGCTTTCAACCCAATCTCAAAAACTGCTCATATGAACGTCATTTCAACCGCAAAGTATACGGTGTTTGCACTCAAGCCTATGGTAATTCATCAGCCTACATTGTCAAATATGCATCTGGGTAACCTCAAACATAAAATATATTTATTTTCAACGACCATATTATACTCCTTCATTTTTGATCCAATTCTACTGTTTATCACACCATGGCCTACCCATACCTGATCCACTCCTGCTAGCTCACTTCAAACCTGTCCAGGTCTGTCAGGATATCCTACATACTATACTAAATGAACAACATATCAAAAGGTCCCGTTTCGGACTGGAACAAACATACCATACTACACATGTCTCATTTTTTATACTTCGAACCTAAAACTATTTCACTATAGTCAAATTGAATAGAGGCTAGAAACAAAATGGAAGAATGGGCATGGCAGCAAATTTCTATCATGCATAAAATTTCAATATAACAGACTTAGTATTCAATTGAATAGGAGGGGTTTATGGTAGTAGTTACAGCCTAACAGCAAGACCGGTTTTACACATGAAAGAAGTATCGGCTAATTGGTAATTGATTAGACATATCTGAATATATCTGTTTCAATCAACTGACTGTTAGAATTTGTGGGTGAACACAAAAAGGACTACTGAAGTGCATTTTGTTTGGGAAAACAAAAAAATGAAATCAAAGTGGTATATGCTACCGTGCAGAGGAAATGCATGGCACCAAAAAGGACTATTGAACCTTTCATTCTTTTTATGCAAGCCAAGTTGAATATTCATGAAATCATGATGCCACGATCAGCAACTAATAAACAACACAGTAAATACAACACATGGGTATAGCTAGACTATTTTCTTATAGTAACTAATAATTATTTATTCTTTTCTTTAGGAAATATCTATGCCTGATGGAAATTGACTTGAGCATCACACATTAAGTTCATTTATTGGAAAATGGATCAATCTTGAACACTTAAAACAATATATTTCAGAATACCGTGTTATAGTTCATTTAGTTTATCTTTGCACAATCATGGTCATTATTATTTCAAATTTGTTTCTTACACTAAATAGTTGTAATATTCTAAATTACACAACATATAGCTAACATTTGGAACACATATGTGGTTTGGTCCAAAAGTTATATACTGATTAAGTTTTTCAGTTTTATATTTTTTCAGTTACTATATTCCCTAGGTTGGTCACAATTATTTTCTAAATACAAAATGCTTGTTGGATAATCACAAATCATGATATTATTCCAATTCTTGTCAACAAAAGTAAAGTAATGAAAATGAAGTGACTGACATCTTTGGAAGACGATCTAGAATAAAGAGATTTAAAATTTATCGAACTTCTGATCACATGTTGCAATGATGTTACCCCTAGTTCTCCATAAAGCAACCATATAATAAATAAGGGACACCAAGAAGTGGTATACTATGCATACAAAAGAACATATAAGTACGATAAGTTAAGTTATATTAGAACAAATGATGAAGGAGAGTTACTTTTATAAAGATGAGATTCCACAAATCTGAAATGTTAAGTATGATATTGTATTAACGAATTTGAAATTGTTGCTTTGTACATATAATTCATTATTCTTATCGTTTAAATTATCAATAACATGACTTATTGAGTGCATATTGTCAATGTACTGTAAGAAAAAAATTGCTAAGAAGCAAACCTACATTTTATAGCAATTTGTTATTGCTTGCACCCAGCATGTTGATATGCAGTGATTCTATTATGATGCAATTTCAATAAATTGGTAATTTATAAAGCAATTTAGCAACCCCATAATAATCAAAAAAGTAAATCTGAAAAGTCTTGGTATTAAGCATTCAAAGCAAAGAAGTCATAACTCAAATCCAATAAGTAACTGCACATAACCAACTATATTACATCAGTGACAACAGATGTAATCCAACAAACATTTATAAAATAATGCATTGAAAAGCAAATTAAGTTTTGCTAGGATATTATCCTAGCTTTACAAATAATCGTTTTCTTAGAGAAGCTCAAACAATATGTAAATCAAAAGAAGGTTAAGCTCTTAATGAAAAGAATTGTATCAGCTAGTGTTTGCACAAAAAATGGACAAACGCCTCAAAGTCGTATGATTTAGTAGATCTTATGTTGTTCTTAGTGGTTTGAGTGATTTATGCAAATATATGAAAAGCAGGGGCTAAACTGTAAAAAGACACGTGGATTTATAGTGGTTCAGCCAGAATGTGCCTACGTCCACTTTATATGTTATTTCTCTTCTCTTGTTTAGATTACAAGTACAAAGCTTTGATACAAGTTAAAGAAAGTTGTTTGAAAGTTCCCTCCATGCTTGAGCTTTCAAACTTGTCCCCATTGCTGTACCCCTGCCCCTCTATTTATAGAGTGAGGTTGGGAGCAGGGGTCTGGGATGTATATAGCCGCTGGTGGGCCTGGGCTGATGTGATCTGGCCTGACACGTGTTGGTCCGGTATGGAGTTGGTCCGGCGATGGTTGGTCCGCCATGGAGTTGGTATGGAGATGAGTTGGTCCGGCATCTTGGTCCGGCAATGAGTTGATATGGAGATGAGTTGATCTGGCATCTTGGTCCGGTAGTGAGTTGATATGGAGATGAGTTGGTCCGACATCTTGGTCTGGCAGTGAGTTGATATGGAGATGAGTTGGTCCGGTGGAAGGAGACGAGTGGATCGGCGTTTCTTCATTTGGTGGTTGAACCGGTGATGCTGGTTCGGTATCGATGTGGAGACGTTTGGTTCGGTAGGTGTCGGTACGGTTATGAAAATTCACCCAACATTTGCCCCCCAAAGTAGGGCATATGTTTAACATATGTTCGGCTTTGTTTTAGTTTGTCGAACTCACTCGGCCTGAGAACCGAACCGGCTGGTCCGGTCAAACAACCTCCCCCTATAAGTATGGGACTTGTGTCTCCACCATTCCTTACCGTTTGAAGATAGCCAAATCGAAATTCTCGTCTGCCGAATCAAAGTTATTGCCAGATCATCCTCGACTACCGAATCAGGTAGTTACCGAATGGCTCTCATATTTTGAATTACCGAACGAATCTACACCATAAGTACTTGAGTGCAGAATGAGTTCTGATAATGGGAATGCCGAACGAACCTTGATATTGGGAATGCCGAATGAACTTGTATTATTGGGAATGCCGAATGAACTTGTAGTATTGGGAATGCCGAATGAACTCGTAGTATTGGGAATGCCGAATGAACTTGTAGGCCTCTCGGGCTTTTTAAATCACAAACGAAAACCCCAGACTGTTCGCACTTGCTTGTTTCATTCTTCTGCATCCTTCGCTCTAACTACGTGCTCTTTTTTGTGTTGCAGATAAATGTCTCAAAGAGTGGAAACCAGATCAGAGAAAAAGAGATCTCATGACAGAGAAGAGCCTTCCGCCATGCCCTCAGCTCAGCCAGGACCTGTCCGTCACGGGCCCGCCCCGAGATCATTAGTGGATGGATACGGTCCTCAGGAACTTCTTAACTCACCTCCTGATTGCTTCCCTAGCTTACTCAAGGGCAAGCAACTTGATGTTATATCTCGCTCCTTCGGGATCGACCGAGCACGCATGTTATTGCCGGATGCGGGAGTGATGCCGTATGATCCTCCCAAAGGATATTTTTCCTACAGCAGATACCATTGCATGTGCGGGGCCATCCCGCCTCTCAATGCCTGGGTAGTCAGCTTTCTCACCTACCTAAAGGTAGCTCCTTTCCAGCTTCAGCCCAACTCTTATGCCATTCTGGTGAGTCTCTTCATTATCTTCCAGAGGAGATATGGGCGTCCTCCTTCCAACCGGGAGATCCGGTATTTATACAACTTGAGAGGCTACAAGAAGGGGTCTCCCTACATCAGTTTTTAATCGGCCGTAACCTTTAAGCCGGTCCTGGATTTATACTCCAAGTACAGCATGTTCAAGAAGGAACGGTTCTTTGTTAGGGATGATTCCGTTTCTATTCGGCGCTTCACCTTCGGATGTAAGTCAAAGTTTCATTTTTAATTTCCGTGCTGGTTGCAATAATCTTTCTTATGTGTTCTTATTTTTTTCTAGCGACAGGTGGTTTTGCGGTCGTGGAGAATGACCGCCTGGTTCAGACGGCAACGGAAATAGAAGCTATTACTGGGAGAGATAGGTCGGCTGCCTACCTGATCAGGAACGCCACACTCTTGGAGTACAACTTGATCCTTCCACAGCAGTCTGTGGTCAAGCAGAGGGAAACGGCTGAAGAGAAGGCTGCCCAAGCTAAAGAAGGGGCCGAGTTGAAGAGCAGTAAAAGGAGGCCCTTTTCGAAACACCCGGTTGCTAGGGGAAGAAGCTCAAAAAGTCTGACGGTCCCTCTCCCAGCTCATGTCCAGATATCCCGGAGGAGGGAGACTTGGAGAAGGAGCAAGGCGAAGATGGAGGAGAAGGCACTGGAGGTGGCGACGGTGTTGGGGCTTTGTCTTCTGGGCAAGTAGGCGAGATGCAAGAGTGGACGGATGACGCTTTCCGCCAAGCCTTCAAAGGTTTGGAGGGGACGGAGAAACCCAAGAAAGCCGATAACGTTGGGATCGGCGTCGATCTGTCTTCCGGGAGCGCCTCTACTAAAACAACTTCGGTGGTTCAAGGTGAATTTCACTTTTACTCTTTTAATTCTTGAATGATGGTTTAATACATATTGGTGACACTTGGTTTTCATATCAGGAGCGGGTAAAACGGTCAAGACCTCGGATCTTCGGCACAGGCTTGAACAATACAAGCTCTCCAAAGCTTCCGCTAAGCCGAAGCCCTCTACTAACCGCCCGGGAGGCATAGTCGGCTATCGTCCTCTTCTCGGAGTTATCGAAGAAGATATACAGAAGAGGAAGAGGAGTCGATCTTTGTCTGAACCTCTTCTTGAACCCCCGGCCCCACTCCAGCCTATTCACGACATTACAGAGGAGGATACCAAGCTTATGCCCTCTCCTCATCCGTCTGAGAACCCAACCGTCATCCCAATAGATCATCCGGGCTTAGCACGCAATCCGTTTGCGGGTCATCCGGACCTGGACCCGGCGTCTCATGATATCTCTTTTGATGAGGTTACTGGTGAGCACCTTCTTCCTCGCAATCCTATGGTAAGGGTGCTCGATGAGGCCAAGTCCCTGGACCTTGATTTGCTTACTACTCGGGTTGTCGCTATGGGGAACGAAGCTCAGGCAAATATCGATCGGGTTGCTGAGGAGACCAGGAAGTTGATGGGGCATCACACCCGATTGGTCAAGGCCGGGGAGGAAATTGGGAGCGCCAACATAAGACTGCGGTTAGTGGTTTCCGATCAGGCCAAGCAACTTGCTGATCAGGCCATCCAGATCTCTCAGCATGAGGCCGCCTCCGGACGTCTAAAGAAAACTATGAAAGAGGCTAGCCGAGCCGAACTGCGGAAAATGGAGGCTACTTGCAAGGAACAGATCGATATGGCCATTGCTACGGTGGATGAGGTTCGGAAAGCGGATCTTGAGCATATAGAGGAGTTATCTGGGAAGCTTGAGGTCATAGAGCTTGCTCAGGCTAAGCTGAAGGAGGAGATGGAGGCGATGCGGGAATCCCTTCAGGCTGACTGCTTGAGATACCGATTGGAGAGAGAAGCTGCCGTTGAATGGCTGTCAGCTTCCGAGGCCCAGATGAGGGAGTTTGAGGTGAATGAGGGGATGATGGACGAGATGCTCCAGGACATGTACTTCCGTACTTGGAAGCAGGGCAACCTATCCTGGATGGATGATTATCCCAGGGTCATGGCTAGGATTTATCTCCGGGCTCTGGAGGAGGCTAAGGCTGATGCGGATAAAGAGGGTGGAACGGTCTTCAGCATGGATGTGGTCACTGCCCAGTTTACCAAGGAGGAAAAAGTGGCGTAAAGGAGGGTATGCGGTTGCTTGCTGTTGAGGAGGCAGGTGTGCAAGTAGAGGATGACGACCAGGATGGTCAAGAAGCAGGTGCTGGTAAGTCTTCCTTTCTAGTCTTTCCGTTAACTTGGTTGCTTATCACTAACGAATTCTTTTTCTGACCGGACAGGTGGGCAACATGACAAGGACAAGACTCCGACGCAGCCGGCTCCTTGATTAGGCCTGGAAAATTCTTTTTGTGGACTTGACATGGTTGTATATGTTAGTCTTAAACTAGTAAAGTAACTCTTAGGTGGTAATTTTTTGCTACTTGTAATAAATAGCTCTATTCTTGACGTGTAATTCTTTAACTTAAGCTGATTTTATCGTTTTTTGAATGTTTGTTGCTATTTTGACATGTTGTATGAGAAAATATAGCCATGCCTATTCTTGTAATCAAATTGTGTTTGATGTCAGGTTCTTGTTTAAAACATAATTTTATGACTTGCAACGTTAGCGTGAGGCGTGAATAAATTATAGTCATGTGTTTACATATGAAAGAAGGAAATACCGCCCTTTATATCTTGCTTGTAGATGGCAGCTTTGAATATCCTGTGTGACCGAGTAAGGGATGCGGTCCGGTATCTTGTCATGGGCATCTGCTTCCATTAGTGAATGTTTGACGCAGCGGATTAATCAAAACAATGTAGATCGGTGAAAGTAGCAGTCGATGGATGTTTGTACCCAGCTCGCGCTCTCGGAGTACTCTGGGGTTTGGTTAATGTTTATACTCCAGTTCATGCTCTCGGAAGCTGGAGTTTGTTGATGTTTGTACCCAGCTCGCGCTCTCAGAGTACTCTCGGGTTTGGTTAATGTTTATACTCCAGTTCGCGCTCTCGGAAGCTGGAGTTTGTTGATGTTTGTACCCAGCTCGCGCTCTCAGAGTACTCTGGGGTTTGGTTAATGTTTATACTCCAGTTCGCGCTCTCGGAAGCTAGAGTTTGTTGATGTTTGTACCCAGCTCGCGCTCTCGGAGTACTCTGGGGTTTGGTTAATGTTTATACTCCAGTTCGCGCTCTCGGAAGCTGGAGTTTGTTGATGGATCGCCATGTATCAGTTTTTGTCCGGCTTTTTGTGTAGCGATATGCCCCCGAGCTTGGGGTTTCACTTAGCGAGAGATCGGTAGGATCCCGATTACTTTTCACTTATCCGCCCACAATGAAGGATGAGATATAATTTATAGATGGTTGAATCGCATCCATGTTCATTTGGATTTTGCTTCTGCCAAGCCTAAGGAGTAAGATTATTGTTTCGGAAAACTTTAAGCTCGAGCAGAGTAGAGGATGGTAGAACTACATCCACTTTGAGTTGTGCATATTCCCTTAAGTCAGGGGCAAGAATTGAAGAGCTGATGGAAAATCGAGTCACATCTAATTTATACTTTGCATTCTTTCGATCGAGCTAAGGAAAAGAGTTGAAATGACAGCTCGTGATGGTTAGTGAGTAGGCAGTCAGTCGTTGATGACTTTAAATTGAGGGTTAGACCTTTAAACACGTGTTCCCTCAAATAATCCCAAATGTCTAATGTAGGATTGGATGCATGGATGGTGACATCACGTCCACCCTAGAAGTGACTCCGATTTTATCAGGCATCAGAAGAAGCATAAGTATTTTGGCAAGCTTCAAGTACGAGATGGAGAGTGCATTGTTGGGACATATAACTCCAAGTCTTTCTTACATCTCCTAATTAAATTGCATAGGTGGATGAGTGGATGGTCGGTTGCATCCACTTTGTACTAGGGTTCTGACCTTGTCGGTCTCTTCCGCTTTGATGCCTTGCCCCCAGTCAAGGGCATATAGTAGCCGATGAGTGGTCGAATCATGCTCATCACGATGATATCTCAATGATTTGATCATGGTCCGCGGAGGTCGTTTTGCACCCAATCTTAAGTACTCGGTTACCTGCATCATTTGCAAGTAGTTTAATTCAAGTAGGTCATATTTCGCAACGTAAATGAAATTGAATTAGTAATAATTCAAAAGAGATCAGATCAAATCTCATTGATAAGTGAGGCAGCGTCGTATGCTCGCTATTGCACATCATTCCAGCCCTTCTCAGTTGGAAGTCTAACGCAAATGGTTCAATTTGATCAAAGTATTTGATTGATAGGAGTCGGATGTTCCCGGTCCTTCGTTTTATAGGGCTTGCACATAATGTTGGAGCTATCCTTTCCGGAGCAGCCTTATGGCGTTGGCGTTCACGGTAGCCATTTAGAGAAGAGGAGTTTTCCGATCTAGAGTATGGAGCAGGTCCCCTCCTTATCTTGCTATGTTGATCCTTCATCTGATTCATCAACTCAAAAATGGCCTAGACATGTTGGTGTAATTATCGGCGGCGATCCACCAGTTCTCTTGTTAAAGTCGTGATCGACGGTCTTCTCTAAGGAATGAGGGAAGACATCTGCGTTTGATGGCACTCGTCACTCTTGGTGTAAGCCATGCGCAATTCTCACTTCATGAGGTAGTGCGGGGGGTTGTATATTTCCAACGTGCACTGACGTAGTCAGCATGTTGAACTTTAATTGGAAGTTCTTCATGTAGGATGGTTTCAACGAATAGGTCTCGACTGGAAAAGATTCTCCAATCGACATTATGATCAAGTCCATTTTATTGCCAAGGGGCCTTGTAACCCTAGTGAATGATGTATGCATGATTGCCCAACGTTTGAGTGGTTGGTAATGCTGATTGGACGGCGAGTTGGTTAAAATGGGCTAATAGATTGGTGTTTATCCCAAACTTTCATCTAGATAGGAGACCTATATAGGGTACTAAGGAAGTCCTCTTGAGGTTGTATGTCATGATTTTAGTCATGTGGACATGGAATGATTAAGATGCGGGCATTTGAAGATGGTTCAGCGGTGACCAGCTATGTTTTGGGTTGGCAGAGTAGACAATGTCGGAGAGTTGTCATATTAACCATCGTACCATAGCTGTCAATTCAGGAGTTTAAAAGCTGGTTAGTTGGAGGGAGTTGCATTCCACCTTAAAGGCTTGATATATTAATCAACTCAAGTTCTTGGCATATTAGCTAGGTTCTCCAGCCTTTGGGAGTACGGTTGAGTAGTATTTCTTTACCCATTCCTTTATTGCAACTCAACATTTGTTGTTGTGATCTCCTATGTCTTGTTCAGTCATGGAACAGTTAGAAGCACGGATGGAATGTTCCTTCACTAAATTGGTGATCGAATTCACTATGCGGGTGCCCTGCGCTACGGCTAGGGTTCGGGGGGTTTCCCCCGAAAAAAATTTTTTTAGGCTCTTTTTAGGAAATTTGGCCCGAATTCGTTGATCCGAAGATACCGAACTCTAGCTATCTCGAACTCGTTGATCGCGCACGATACCGGGTTCAAAGATCTTCAATTCTTCAAGCGTTGATCAAGCGCACTTGATTCCGCGAATCGGCTTCTACAATCGTTGAATCGAGCGCACTCGATTAACCGAAAGAGGAGATAGGAGATTACACTCAACTACCAATTTGGAATGAAAGCACAAAGCAATCAAAGAGAATTTTATTCAAAAATCAACAACCTTTTACAAATGAGACTCACGGCCTATTTATAGGCGAACAATTTTACAACAGAAATTTCTCCAACTCCTAAGTCGTTTCCGACTCATAGCTACGCTCTACGACTCATCATAAGTCGTATACGACTCATCACATTACAACATGACTTACGACTTATACAAAACGTTACAATACTAATCTTCAACGACTTATCAACATACAACACGACTCAAAAGTAAACGACTCATAATCAGACGACTCATCATAAGTCGTTTACGACTTATCAAATTACAACACACTACGACTTATGATTTACAACAGATGCGACTTAGAAAACCATCGGTTCAGATTAACTCGTCAGGGGAATCTACGGCATGGATTAAAGCGGCATCAGAATATACAGCTCCAGGCCTCTACGACTTAACCCAGTTTTGATAAGTCGTGGACGACTTATACCAGCCTCGCCCTTGAGTCGTGGATGGCTAATCTCCTCACCTTCCTTGAGTCGTAGACGACTTATCACTTGTGTATTCTTCCCCTTGAGTTGTGAGCGACTCATCTCCCTGTTAAGTCGTAGACGAGTTATAGTTGCTTCGTTAAGTCGTAAACTCGTCACATCTTTCCCTTTGGTCTTCCAGTTGAGTCGTGGACGACTCATCACCGCCTCCTTAAGTCGTAGACGACTTATGCCTTCCCTTTTGGTTTTCCAGATGAGTCGTGGACGACTCATCACCGCCTCCTTAAGTCGTAGACGACTCATGCCTGTCTCTATGAGTCGTGGATGACTCATCACATTGCCCTTAAGTCGTAGACGACTTATATCTGCCGTGTTAGTTTTATCTCGTGGACGACTCAGGACTTCATCTCTGGGTTTAGCTGCATCATCCTCCTCAGGTTGAGAGAAATTCGACCTCGAATTTGCACACTCTTCATTCCCAACAAACTCATCCCCATGATATGGTACGAGATGCTTAACATTGAATACGTCAGATGTATACACATCATCTGGCAGCTTCAGTTTATAAGCATTTTCATTGATTCGTTTCACAACTTCCACCGGACCAATTTTCCTGGCTTTCAACTTGTTGTATGCGCCCACTGGAAAACGATCTTTTGTTAATACCGCATAAACCATATCACCTTCATGAAATTCAACATTCCTTCGTTTCAAATTTGCAGATTGTTTATACTTCTCATTTGCTTTCTCTAGTCGTTCTTGAACGATTTTATGACATTCCGTCAACCCGTCAACAAAATCAGCAGCTTTCTTAACTCTCCCTTTTGAGTGTGGTATCACTGTTAAATCCAATGGTCCCTTCGGTAAGCTCGAATAGACAATCTGGAATGGACTGAACCCAGTACTTCGATTCACAGCATGATTATGGGCAAACTGTGCTTGGCATAATTTCACATCCCAACTCTTCAGGTTATCTTGAACAAGACACCTCAACAAATTTCCCAATGATCTATTAACCACTTCAGTCTGTCCATCCGTTTGCGGATGATAAGCACTACTGAACTTCAGCTTCGTTCCCACCATATTCCACAAACTCAACCAAAAATGACTCAGAAATCGGGTATCTCTATCCGACACAATAGATTCTGGCAATCCATGAAGCCGATAGATCTCCTTGAAAAACATCTGAGCAACATGAACAGCATCCGCCGTTTTCTTACAAGCAATAAAATGTGCCATATTCGAAAATCTGTCCACCACCACATATATGGAATCGTTACCACGCTGTGTCCTCGGTAATCCCAACACGAAGTCCATACTCACATCAACCCATGGTTTATTTGGTACAGGTAATGGCATATATAAACCAGCATTAGTCGCAGTTCCTTTCGAAACCTGACAAATATGACAACGCTCCACAAATCTTTCCACCTCCTTCCTCATTGATGGCCAAAAGTAGGATTGTGAAATCAACTGCAATGTACGGTCTCTCCCAACATGTCCCTCTTCGTGTAACTCCTTGATAATCTTCATTCTCAGACTACCCTCTGGTATGCACAATCGATTTCCTTTGAACAGAAAACCATCTACCATCACGAAATCATCCGTCTCTCCCTCCTTGACCTTTTCAACAAATTTTGCAAAGTAAGGATCATTAGTAAATAAGTCTGGCAACATTTCAAACCCCGTCACTTCAACCTTTAGTGCAGTCAACAAATGACTCCTCCTACTCAAAGCATCAGCCACACGATTTGTCACCCCTGACTTGTGTTTAACAACAAAAGTAAACTGTTGCAGATATGCGATCCACGATGCATGTCTCGCTGAAATCTTGTCTTGACCTTGCAAATGCTTCAATGCTTCATGATCAGTATACAGAACAAACTCCTTCTGAAATAGATAGTGTCTCCAGTGTTTAATGGATTGTATGACAGCATAAAACTCCACATCATATGTACTGTATCGCATCTTCGCTCCTGACAACTTCTCACTGAAATATGCAATAGGACGTCCCTTCTGACTCAACACCCCTCCAATCCCAACCTTGGATGCATCAGTGTGCAGTTCAAACACTAGCTGAAAATCAGGTAGCACTAGAATTGGTGCAGACGTCAGCAATTCCTTGATCTTCCCAAAAGCACTCCCTGCTTCCTATGTCCATGCAAACTGTTTACCTTTCATGCAATCTGTAACAGGTGCCATCACACTACTAAAGTGTGGTATAAACCTTCGATAGAATGAAGCCAACCCGTGAAAACTACGAACTTCCGTTATCGTCTTGGGCTGCGGCCAATTTCTGATTGCCTCAACTTTACTTTGGTCAACCTGTATTCCTTTCTCTGAAATAACATAGCCCAGAAATAAAACACTGTGCGTCATGAACACGCACTTCTTCGTAGCAGCATAAAATTGTTCTTGTCTCAGTACCATCAGCACTTCTCTAAGATGATTCAAATGTTCCTCTGGACTCCCACTGTAAATTAGAATATCATCGAAATACACCACCACAAATTTCCCAATGAACGGTCGAAAAATCTGATTCATCATCCTCATGAAAGTACTTGGTGCATTGGATAAACCAAATGGCATGACCAACCATTCGTATAGACCCTCCCTGGTTTTAAAAGCAGTCTTCCACTCATCTCCTGGTCTGATACGAATTTGATGATATCCGCTCTTCAAATCAATCTTCGAAAATATAGTAGCTCCGCTTATTTGATCTAACAAGTCATCCAACCTCGGCATTGGAAATCTATATCTCACGGTAATCTTATTCAATGCTCGACTGTCAGTGCACATCCTCCATGTCCCATCCTTCTTGGGTACCAATAAAGCTGGTACAGCACAAGGACTCAGACTCTCCTGCACACGCCCCTGTTCAAGCAATTCCTCTACCTGCCCTCGCAACTCTTCATTTTCCTTCGGACTCATTCGATAATGTGGTCTGTGTGGCAACACAGCACCTGGAACAAGATCTATCTGATGTTGTATATCTCTTAACGGTGGCAACTCCGTTGGTAACTCTTCTGGAAATACATCGTCAAATTCTTTCAAAATTGGTTTTACTTCTTCTGGAATCTCAACCTCTTCACTGCTCTCTCGCCCAATTAAAAAAAACACTTCAGGTTCCTCCTCTACTTCCTTCACGAACTCTTTCAACGATAACAAAGTTTTGAGCTCTTCAATCTCTTCTGACTTACTTTCTCCTTGTGGTCTCTTCTTTGGAACTAGGATAATCTTCGTGCCTTCAAACATAAAACTGTAACTATTGGTCCGACCGTCATGTTGTACTGCTCGATCATACTGCCATGGTCTTCCCAATAATAAATGACAAACATCCATCTCTACGACATCACACCAGATTTCGTCTTTGTATTTCTTCCCAATAGAGAATGGAACACGAACTCGTCTATCCACTTTCACTTCTCCTCCTTTTCTCAACCAAGCTAACTTGTATGGACTCGGATGTTTCTCTGTCTTCAATTTCAACTTTGTCACAGCCTCGGTCGAAATAATATTATCACAGCTTCCTGCGTCAATTACAAACTTACACACCTTCCCCAGAATAGTACATGTTGATTGAAAAATATTACTTCTCAACCAACTAGCTTCCTCCTGCTTCGGTGTTAAACACGATCTTCTTAGCATTAGATTACAACCTTCATCTCCTGACGCAATATCCTGCTCATCCTCCTCAGCTGGATTATAACAATCTCCATCAACATCCTCATCGTCAACTTCTGCAATCATGGTTCTCTTATTTGGCTTTGGACACTCACTGCTTTTATGACCCAATTCCTGACAATTGTAACATTTGAAACCATTGTTAACCCTTGTCTTCTCAACCTCCTTCACCACTGGTCTACTGATAGGTTTAGAAACATTAGAACTTCCTCCAACACCCTTCGCTTGAATGTTAGAATTAGTAAACACACCACTTCCTCGTCTCCCTTGTTTTTCCCAAGCCAACGCTTTCTGATGTGCTTCTGCCACAGATCTTGGATCGAACATATTAACCATATCCTGAATCTGCATTCTCAATCCCCCAATGAACCTAGATGTCAGCTTCTCTTCTGTTTCCATAATATCGTTCCTTGCAATAAGTTGATAGAATTCATCAGCATAGTCATTAACTGTCTTTGTGCCCTGCCTCAAGTTCTGCAAACGTTGATACATCAAAGATTGATAATTGTAAGGTAAGAACGTTGCTTTCATCAACTTCTTCATCTTCTCCCAAGATTCAACTTTTGACTTCCCCATTCGTTCACGTGTAAGCTTGGTTTGCTGCCACCATGCCAAAGCTCTACCCCTCAGCCTTGTAGCAACCAACTTCACTCTACGCTGTTCTGGAACTTCTTTGAAGTCAAAAATCTCTTCAACATTAGCCACCCAATCTAGAAACTCCTCCGCTTGCATACCACCTTTGAATTCAGGAATTTCAGTCTTCATCCCCGACTCCCACTTGTGATCATACTCAGAGTAATTTCTTCCTTGTCCTCGTCCTTGTCCTTGAACACTACCACCATCATACCCCTCTTCAAAATCAGATGTATATCGTTGTCTATCTCGTCCACCCACATCTCTACTACCATTACGCCTTCCACCTTCATCCCTTCTATCGACATTCCTCCGTTCACGATCATTCACGTTCCTCCCACGCCCTTGATCATTTTCAACACTTCTGTCTCGATTGGAATGTGGCGAGACTCTACTACCCCCATGGTTAGATTCTGGTGAAACCCTTCTCCGATTTTGATTCATCTCCGTCATAAGCCTCTCTAACCGGCCAATTCCTTCGTTAAGTTTTTCACTAAAATTCTCATTGATTCTTTGTTCCATCTCATCAGCTTCTTCTCTTCGATACAAAGCTTCTACGTTTTGGTGGCGATTAGCTCTTCTTGGCGGCATACTTGAAAACTTCACAAATTCTTCAACACTTCAAATTCAAACACTTTCCGGATTTTGATCCAAAATGAAACGGATCGAAAACTTCCACTTTGTAGCAAATCGCGATGAACACGATGGACAAAGTTTCGGCCTCCAATGCAAATCCGAACTTCAATCTTCAAATCAATGCACGACCCAATTCTTCAAACTCTCGGCCGTGAATAATAAAACTTCAAATCTTCAAAATGAATAGGCTCCAAGTCTCGATCTAACTATGATTGGTTAGAACAAGCTCTGATACCAAACTGACGCAGCGGATTAATCAAAACAATGTAGATCGATGAAAGTAGCAGTCGATGGATTGATGAATGCTGAATTGCCCGAATTCGTTGATCCGAAGATACCGAACTCTAGCTATCTCGAACTCGTTGATCGCGCACGATACCGGGTTCAAAGATCTTCAATTCTTCAAGCGTTGATCAAGCGCACTTGATTCCGCGAATCGGCTTCTACAATCGTTGAATCAAGCGCACTCGATTAACCGAAAGAGGAGATAGGAGATTACACTCAACTACAATTTGGAATGAAAGCACAAAGCAATCAAAGAGAATTTTATTCAAAAATCAACAACCTTTTACAAATGAGACTCACGGCCTATTTATAGGCGAACAATTTTACAACAGAAATTTCTCCAACTCCTAAGTCGTTTCCGACTCATAGCTACGCTCTACGACTCATCATAAGTCGTACGACTCATCACATTACAACATGACTTACGACTTATACAAAACTATACAATACTAATCTTCAACGACTTATCAACATACAACACGACTCAAAAGTAAACGACTCATAATCAGACGACTCATCATAAGTCGTTTACGACTTATCAAATTACAACACACTACGACTTATGATTTACAACAGATGCGACTTAGAAAACCATCGGTTCAGATTAACTCGTCAGGGGAATCTACGGCATGGATTAAAGCGGCATCAGAATATACAGCTCCAGGCCTCTACGACTTAACCCAGTTTTGATAAGTCGTGGACGACTTATACCAGCCTCGCCCTTGAGTCGTGGATGGCTTATCTCCTCACCTTCCTTGAGTCGTAGACGACTTATCACTTGTGTATTCTTCCCCTTGAGTTGTGAGCGACTCATCTCCCTGTTAAGTCGTAGACGAGTTATAGTTGCTTCGTTAAGTCGTAAACTCGTCACATCTTTCCCTTTGGTCTTCCAGTTGAGTCGTGGACGACTCATCACCGCCTCCTTAAGTCGTAGACGACTTATGCCTTCCCTTTTGGTTTTCCAGATGAGTCGTGGACGGCTCATCACCGCCTCCTTAAGTCGTAGACGACTCATGCCTGTCTCCATGAGTTGTGGACGACTCATCACATTGCCCTTAAGTCGTAGACGACTTATATCTGCCGTGTTAGTTTTATCTCGTGGACGACTCAGGACTTCATCTCTGGGTTTAGCTGCATCAATGTTTCCTGCCCTGTGTCCTGTACTTCAGGGATTGTTACAGAGGATAGGAGAAAAGTTGCTTAAGTAAAATGAAATATGTGAAAAAGTAAAACTTCCAATCACGGAAGGCCTTCGATGTGCTTAAGTTCGTGGCAAACGGGCTTTGTAGTCACTTTCCCTAGCTGTGGGTCTTGGAGACATTTGTCACCCATCTTACGCCTCCGCGGGGAGCTAATTATTTTTTACCACAGCCGCACTTAAGACACATCGGAGCCAAGATCGCGCATAGTAACTACCCGGGCCATTATGGCCCGTAATCGTGGGTATTATTCGATTTACTGTGGCCGGCTAGCGTGGGTGCCGATCGTCAACTGTGAACTGCCCCTGGCTGGCCACACCTTATTTTGGGGCTTATAGTCGGTTCACAGTTGCCGGCGAGCCGAATGCCGTAATGAGCTGCCTCGGCTATAGTCGGCCTTCTCGGTGGCTTATAATCGGCTCATTACAGTTGGATTTAATGGCCGTCGCGAGCAATGAGTTAACCCGCAGCAGAGGGATGCCGGAGCAAAAGTGTCTCATTGGCGAGGGCATAGATTCGCATAGTACCTGTTAGGTCTTGTCCAGGTGAAGTTGTGCCGTGGAGTGCTTTGAGTGGATTTGTTATACGCATAGGATTTTGTTCAACAGAAAAGGATAAAGTTAACAAGCAGCCAAGATATAAAGGAACAAGTTAAAAAAGAGACAAGGTTTTTTAAAGTGGTTCGGCACGAAAAGGCCTACGTCCACTGATTCTCTTTGTTAATTCACTTCATATGGGCAGTACAAGTTAAGAAAAGTATCGACGGAGGTGTTGGATGTTCCATGCCCTCTGGAACACCTCTCCGTCCACTGTTGACAAAATATAAGCTCCATTGTGGAGATCTTTATGAATTACATATGGTCCATCCCAGATTGGGTCTAGTGCTCCGGGGCGAGGGAAGATTCGCTTGAGGACAAGATCCCCTTATTGTAAGGTACGATGCTTGACTTTGGAGTTGTATTGTGCTGCAACTTTTTGCTTGTGGGCTGCTGCTTTATGGACTTCATCATTTCTTCTCTCCTCAACTAGATCCAAAGACATGTGAAGGAGTTCTCTTCTGGGTTATAGTGGATCCTACGGTGGGAAGGCACAATGGTTTCAACTGGGAGCATAGCCTCCGATCCGTATGCCAAAGAGAAAGGAGTATGCCCCGTTGATGTTCTGAAGGATGTGCGATAGGCCCACAGTGCCATAGGGAGTTCATCCACCTAAGCGCCCTTTGACTTTTCGAGCTTCTTTTTTATTAGAGTTTTTAGAATTTTGTTGACGGCTTCGACTTGTCCGTTTGCCTGGGGATACGCTACGGATGAGAAGCTTTTGTGAATTCCGTGCTCTCGGCACCAGTTGGCGAATTCCTCGCTGTCAAACTGGAGTCCATTTTCTGATATGATTTTGAATGGGACTCCGTACCTGCATAGAACATTTTTAATCAAGAAGTTAATAACTTTTGCTGAGGATACTTTATTCAAAGGTTCTGCTTCCACCCATTTGGTGAAATAGTCGACTGCCACTATAGCATATTTGGCCCCGCCTCGGCTCATTGGTAGCTCGCCGATTAAGTCAATTCCCCATATTGTGAAGGGCCAAGGGCTGGTCATTTGAGTAATCTCAGTTGTTAGTAACCGCGGAATCTTAGCAAACTTCTGGCATTTGTCACACTTTTTGACGAAATCTAAGGCGTCCTTGCTTAAGGTGGGCCAGAAATATCCATATCGGAGTATCTTTTTTGCTAATGTTTGCCCTCCGGTGTGATCTCCGCAGCTTCCCTGATGGATGTTGGATAAGAATTCCTTGGCTTCCCTCCCAGCGACACACCTTAATAACGGGTTAGAGAATCCGCACCGATAGAGGATGTCTTCTTGAATTGTGTAGCGGGAAGCTTTCCTTAAGATTTTCTTGACTTCGTTACGTCCGTTGGGTAGTGTGACGCTTTGTAGGTAGTCTCGGATGGGAGTCATCCAAGTTGCTTCTTCGGTTGCAGCTATCAGATTCACTTGCTCAAAACTTGGAGTCAGTTGCTTTGGGATGGTTACTGCTCCGAAGATGGCGATGTTTCTCATACTTGCTTGCTTTGTCAATTCGTCGGCCTCTTGGTTCTCTTCTCGAGGGATGTGTTTGACTAGGTAGTGGTCCAATTGGCTGAGAAGTAACTTGGTTTTCTTTAAATATGCTATGAGTCGTTCTTCTCGAGCTTGGAATTCTCCTAGTATTTGATTAACAATAAGTTGAGAATCACTATGAAGACACAAAGAATGGGCCTCGATTTCTATGGCAAGTTCTAGTCCAGCTATCACTGCTTCATATTCTGCATCGTTGTTGGTGGCAGCGAACTCCAACCTTATAGCATAGTGCAGCTTTTTCCCCTTGGGAGTGACTATTACCATACCTGCCCCAAACCTTGTTCGTTCGATGCACCATCCACAAAGAGATTCCACTTGATGTCTTCTGCTGATTCCAATTGCTCCTTATCTTCGTTGGTAGTGAATTCTGCGATGAAATCAGCCATGGCTTGTCCCTTGATGGCGGTGCGGGGGTGATAGGTGATATCATACCGACTTAGTTCAATGCACCATTTAAGTAGTCGCCCAGAAGTGTCGGGACGATGGAGTACCTGCCTCAATGGCTGATCGGTCAGAACTTTGATGGAATGGGACTGGAAGTAGTGACGTAGTTTCCGTGATGTGATTAGTAAACAGTATGCTAGCTTCTGAAGTTTAGGATATCTGACTTCTGCCCCTGTAAACCTCTTACTGACGAAGTAAACTGGCCACTTCGTGCGGTTGTCTTCCCTTACCAAGGCAGCGCTCAGGGCGTGAGATGACACAGCAAGGTATAGGTATAATTCTTCGCCTTCGCTTGGAGTCGAGAGTACCGGTGGTTTCTGGAGGTGTTTGATTAAGTTAAGGAAAGCGGTTAAGCATTCGTCAGTCCATTTGAACTTTCCTTTGTCTTTCTTTAGAGCTTCAAAAAAAGGGACGCACTTGTCCGTTGCTTTGGAGATGAATCGGCTTAGGGTGGCCACTTTTCCATTCAGGCTTTGCATTTCCTTTCGAGTGGAAGGTATCTTGATATCCCTTAGCGCTCAGACTTGTTCAGGGTTTGCTTCAATCCCTCTGGCATGGACGATGAATCCTAAGAACTTTCCTGATGATACTCCGAAGGAGCATTTTAGAGGATTCAACTTTATTCCATACTGGCGGAGTACTTGAAACATCTCGCCTAGGTGGCTTACGTGATTGTCGGCTTTCCTTGACTTTACCAGCATGTCATCCATGTATACTTCCATAGTTTGCCCTATTAGCCCTGCAAACATCTTGTTGACGAGGCGCTGGTAGGTGGCCTCTGCATTCTTAAGTCCGAAAGGAATTACCTTGTAGCAGTATAAACCTCGGTCGGTGATGAAACTAGTATGGTCTTGGTCGGGAGCATGCATAGGAATTTGGTTATATCCTGAGTATGCGTCCATAAAAGATAAGAGCTCGTGCTCGGCTGTGCTGTCTACAAGTTGGTATATCGAAGAGGAGGAGCTTTCTTTAGTTGCTATGCTTCTAGACTTTTTATGCAGAGGGCAACCTCTACACCCTTCCCTTTATCCTTCCTGTGATTGTTGCGAAGTTCAGTCACATAGCAGTCTCGAGCAACATCCTGGTCCCCTTCTACTTCCCCTACTCCACTACCCATTGGAAATTTCATCTTTAGGCACCATGGGGTTAGGACAATTTGGAAGTCAAACAAGGCTAGCCTTCCTAAGAAGGCGTTGTAGGCCGAATGGTTTTCTATTAGCACAAACGTCTGTTTCCGTACAACGGAGCGGGGATGGCTTCCAATCTCGACGAAGAGGTCCAGTTGCTCGAGGGGCATCTTTGCATCTCCAGTGAAACCGTGTAGTGGCTTATCGCAGGGAGATCCATCCTTCATTGATAGCTTCATTTTGTCGAATGCATGTTTGAACAGGATATTTACTGAGCTTCCAGTGTCCACTAGGATTCGATAAACTTCGGCGGGACAGAGCTGGGCAGAGATAACCATGGGATCCGTGTGAGGGTATTGCCTTCCTTCTAGGTCACGCCTACCGAATGTAATGTCATCACTTTCTTTCCTTTTCGGGTGGCGTTCTTCTATAACTGAATTGACACAGTTTTTATTGTCTCTGAGCGACTTTCCATATCTTTCCATCTCTTTCCAGTTCCTGTCTGCGATGTGCGGTCCTCCCGAGATGGTATGGACCACTATCTTCTCTTGACTAGAGCCGCTAGTGTTGCGGTTTCCTCTGCCAATCTCCGGTGAGGGTAGCCTTGGGTTCTCATTGGCAGGAGCTGGAGTCCTGTCTTGACTTTTTACATAGCGTTCCAGTTTCTTTCTTCTGATATGTTCCTCGATCAAGTCCCGGAGATGATGGCATTCATTGGTATCATGCCCATAAGATTCGTGAAAGCAGCAGAACTTTCCAGACTTCTGCGCGTTATCTGATTCCTTCTTGTATGGTGGACGTTTGTACCTAACTTCGCCTTGGGTGGCAAGGAAGATATTTTCGACGGTCTCGTTCAAAGGAGTGTAATTGTCGAATCTCGATCCTGGCCGATATAGGCGCTTTTCTCCCTTCTTGCCCCCAGCATTGTCTCTGAAATCATTTTTTCGAACGTCCCTTGCCACAGCAGGGGCGTTGCTGTGAGTTGCCTTATTTTGCTGTCCTGACTGCCCCTCAACGGCAGCATTCTCAAGCCTCATATATTTCCCGGCTTCATGGAAGAAATCAGGTAAAGTAGCTGGTTTTTCTTTTGTCAACCTTCTAGCAAATTTAGTGTCCGGATGCACACCACTACAAAGGGCCATTAGAATAAGTTTCTCATCGGCATCTTGGACTGCGGCTGCTGCGGCATTGAATCGGGTTAGGTATTGATGCAGTTTCTCTCCAGGCTTCTGTTTGACGCTGGATAAGGAATAAGCGTCCTTAGGTTGTTCCACATGAATGCGGAACTGACTGATAAACTTTTCTTTCAACATTTCCCACGAGCTGATGTATCCCCGAGGTAGATGACATAACCAGGAGGTAGCGAGATCTGCTAAGAAGAGTGGAAAGCATTTGCACAGTACTCCCTCTGTAGCTCCACTCATGAGCATATGTTGTCTATATCTCTACAAGTGTACAACGGGGTCGGAGGTTCCTTTGTATGGTTCCATTGTTGGCATCTTCCATTCCCGGGGGTGATAGCAATTTCGATGTTGCAGGCGAAAGGGCTGGTTACCCTAGCGCCTATCCCTCGATCTCTTTGCTCTTGTTGGAAGCACTCTCTGAATAAGTGTGCCATCCTTTCATCAGAATTTGGAGCAGATAGAAACGAATTTGGCTCTGTTCTGTGGGATTGATCCCGTCCAGATGATCTGTAGGGATGGTACCGTCTATCCTTCCTCATACTCTCCGGTGGTTGCCTTTGGTCTTCTGGGAGCATGCTAGGGTCAGCCATAGTTGGCCCTTGCCTTGATCTTCCCCTGTTGGGTTCTAATCTAAGCACTTCCTCGGGTCCAACTTCGGGCTGGACTCTAGCTCGGCCCCATTCACTGGCGTTTCCGTGGTTAGGCAGTATGACAGGCTCAGCTACAGTTGACCTTCGCCCTGTACCTCCCCCGTGGGGTTCGGTTCAAAGCGTTTCTTCAGGCCTAACTTCGGGCTGTGTTCGATCTCGATTACCATGGCTGCTTCTGCCGTTAGCTCCTTCGAAGAAGGAAGATCTTTGTTGTCTCCGAGACCCTCCAGACTGGGACTCGCCCCATGATTAAGTGTTGCGGTTGGACTCTTCAGCATCCCTTAAGCGTGACATGAGACGGTCCACCAAGGCTTCCTACTGGGACGTGAAGCGATTAGTTACTTCAACCACAACCTTGTCTAGATCTGCCCTAGTAATTGCTGCGGGCTGTTCTACGGTAGGAGTGGTCGGATTAGCCTGTCCTTCATTCGGTACTTTCGCTAGAGGAGGACGATTTACTTGATCTGTGACCGCTGGATCTGGAAGACTGCTGGAAGCGATGTTTTTTCCTTTGTTAACATCTTTTTTCTGCTTGGGAGGCATGTTTCCAGATGATGGATGATGTTGTTAGGAAAAAGGTAAGTGGAAGAAGCTGAAGCTTCGAGCTTCAAGTTCTCAGTGAAAGCACCAAAAATGTTTGCACAAAAAATGGACAAATGCCTCAAAGTTGTATGATTTAGTAGATCTTATGTTGTTCTTAGTGGTTTGAGTGATTTATGCAAATATATGAAAAGCAGGGGCTAAACTATAAAAAGACACGCAAATTTATAGTGGTTCAGCCAGAATGTGCCTACGTCCACTTTATATGTTACTTCTCTTCTCTTGTTTAGATTACAAGTACAAAGCTTTGTATACAAGTAAAAGAAAGTTGTTTGAAAGTTCCCTCCGTGCTTGAGCTTTCAAACTTGTCCCCATTGCTGTACCCCTGCCCCTCTATTTATAGAGTGAAGTTGGGAGCAAGGGTCTGGGATGTATATAGCCGCTGGTAGGCCTGGGCTGATGTGATCTGGCCTGGCACGTGTTGGTCCGGTATGGAGTTGGTCTGGCGATGGTTGGTCCGGCATGGAGTTGGTATGGAGATGAGTTGGTCCGGCATCTTGGTCCGGCAGTGAGTTGATATGGAGATGAGTTGGTCCGGCATCTTGGTCCGGCAGTGAGTTGATATGGAGATGAGTTGGTCCGGCATCTTGGTCCGGTAGTGAGTTGATATGGAGATGAGTTGGTCCGGTGAAAGGAGACGAGTGGATCGGCGTTGCTTCATTTGGTGGTTGAACCGGTGATGCTGGTTCGGTATCGATGTGGAGACGTTTGGTTCGGTAGGTGTCGGTCCGGTTATGAAAATTCACCCAACAGCTAGTTTTAAAAATGTCATATAAAATGAAAAGCCTGATTAATAAGCTTTTTTTATAGGCTAACAAATTAGAGCTAAAAACCTGCGAAATTCAATAGAAGATAACCCAGCATGGCAAACAAAAATAGCGGCAAAGGCAAATCCATCAAGCCCGTCAAGTCTCATAACCACATTATCTTCCATCTCTGACCTTAGCCCTTGTACTTTACTTGAACCCAATTTGATAGAAGAAATTCCACCAGTTGAAGGAGATTTAGCGTCCACAGCAATTGCGAAGCATTTAATCTTGGTTGTGGTTCTACAGCGTTTTATGTGCGTGTTTCTGAAGAGGAACTGCTACAGTCGCGAGCTCAGCAGTAGCAACAGTGTTTACTGTGTTGAATGTTAAAGTATTTCACTGTACCCAGAAGAAAGGGAGAAGGATAAGAACTTTCCAAATGCATAGGACAGAGAAAAAATTGTGGTTGACATCCAAGTTCATACCAATTAATTATTTCATTAGTAATTGTAGATCAATGAAATAATAGACCATTGAGAAATCAATTTAGCCAAAAAGCATAATGTTTACAATTTGAATTCATGGAAGAAATCATTCATCTTGGACATTTCATTATTAAATTCATTTTCAAATACCTTAACTATAAAATGTTACCCTCATAGTTTAATAAAGTAATTAAGCTTGAAGAATTGTATTTTTCTAAGCCCGTCAATTGATACCTAAAAAAAACCTAAATCCATCTGAATCCATATCTGAATAGCGGGTAAATATCTGATATTTGAAAAAATAGAAATGGATGCGGATATGGAGGCAACTGCATTAGAAAATTATTCGTTCATTTTTTTGTTAAGATTATAGTGTGTTTGTGTTTTTGTATTTTTATTACAATGAAAGATGAGTTTATTATTTTCTTACATTAATAGTTTATATTTATGTGCATTCAGTATGTAGTAACTGCTCAAAACTATTTGTAATCATAATATTGGTCTAATTTTTATATCTTTATAACTAATGGGATAGAAAAAACATTATGTTAAACTAAAATTTCCTATTTGTATTTCTTGATTTATTGATCGTTAGCAGATAGGATAATTATCTAATATTTGTCCATATCGACGGATGCAGATATTCAATAATTAAAAATTATTTCGGATTCACATGTGGATATAGCACCATCCACATATAAAAGTATCCATTGACGTGCCTATATTTTTCTATTATCTTCAATTGATTAAAATTAGGAAGTTATTAAGGAATCCACACGATAATAAATCAAAACCTTAAATTAATTAAGGATGCAAACTATAATAAAAATTCACAAAGTTGGCTTGGGTGCATCATATTTCTATGTATTTGAAAAAGCCAAGCTTCGAGAGATGGGTGAACAATAAAACAAAAGAATTAAGAATTAAAAAAATTAATTTTCGTATTAAGCTACTAAAGAATGAAAAGTGCTTAATTCAAATAAACGGTGTTGGAAATAAACAAAAATAATATTTACAAAAGCATGTTGTTCCAAAAATCTTACATGATGTAGAAGAGTAGTGTTGCTATTCATTGACTGTCTGGAGAAGTGATGGCCGGCGATTTCTTGTGGCCACCTGAAGAAGAAGCTCCCTAAGTCGTCCGTTGCAATTTTGCATGAAGAATAATTCCGAGTTCGTAATTGTTCGTATTAAGCTACTAAAGAATGAAAAGTGCTTGATTCAAATATAACATCTACTATTCATATTCATGGTTTGTTGATAGTAAAACAAAGTCCAAAACTTATTCAAAATAAGTAGAAAATCGTATATATAATTATAATGTAGATTTTTACTAAGATGTTTGATGAGAAGATTTTGACTAAGATGAAAATCCTATTAAATTATAATAAAAAATCGTTGTAAGGGAGATATATTCCTAAAAAATTTTGCTTTAATATCAGCTGATTAGGAGAAATTTTATAACCTGATGGGAAAAATAATTTTACTATGCTAAAACATGCATATTTATTACAAAACTGAGTGCAAATTAATCATTTCCATTATAAAACTAGTAAATTCCCTTCATGCTTCATATATCATGATTGCTAAGTAATACATCAAGCATGTTCCGGGCATAGATGGAATAATGGAAATGTATGGGTGGAAAAAAGCATGCATTACCTTTTTGTACAATGCTAGAGTTATTGGGAACTGAAAATTCTAGACCATACCAACCTGAACTTAATATAATGACAATAAGGGTATCCAAAGTGTTACCTGAACATATAGTTGCATCTAATGGCGAAGTGGTTATATTTACAATGGAGAAATAACTTACCAGACCATGAAGAAATTATATGCAGGTATGATATAGCAATGAGTTGCACAAACATTGCTATGATATTTCCTTTTGATGGAATCTTCTATTTGGACAATGATTCGCTCTCAGTAACTCATCACTTACCTTTATTTTTGTAAGTCTTCCTTAATAACTGCTAACAAAATCCATTGGTCATTTTCTAGAACAAAATATTGTCATTATATTTATCCAGGCAAATATACGTTTGTGTATATAATAACCACAATTATATAACAACAAACCAAGGCACAATAGACAACTTGCATAATTTACAACTACTACAAAGTGAAAAATAATGATCATATTTTACAAAAATTATCATGCATTATTTGAAATTAGTGGTGTCCATCTAACCTTAGGTGGAGTTGGAATGTAAAAAAGGTAATCGAACAAAAGAACACAAATTCGTAACCCACTCGAAAATTAATTCAAAATCATACGATTAGGATATCTATCATAATAGTTTAGTAAGCACTATTTTTCTTAGCTTTCAGATATGAAGGATGAATTCGGGAATGTGGTTGGAATTGCTAAAATGTCGGTTAGCGCGAAAAGATTGAATAGTGGTTGTACTATGCTGTTAGCCCATAATTATGAGGCAAGGAAGATATAAATTTGTTGAATTCATATAAAATAAAAATGAACAAAAAAGGAGAGGACTAAGGACATATAAGTTATGGCTAATTATAGCAGTTCACATAAGTTTCCTTTTAATATAAAAGACTTAAATAGAAATATAAATTAACATAGAAACCTATGTTGCATTGTTGTATGTACATTTCATAATCTCAATTGTAAGTTCATACATACCATTAAAGAAGCAAACTGTACAGTTTTAGCAGTCATAAATATTTATGAAAAAAGTACCCAAGGATGCAGAATATGATAATACATCAAAATTAGACAAAATTTGGTTCTTACAGTATCAAATTCAGCATTTTTCTACTATTTCATTTTAAACTTGAAAACAATCTACCAAGTTTGAAACGCCCCAACTAAAAATACACAAAATGATCTCATATAATTATTAATTCAAGCAACATTAAAATCATTGTAGTTAAGGTATGATGACTTAACATATTTGTTGTGTCAATGATGTGCTACTATAGTCCTATCTCCCTTAGATATAAATGCTGTCAATTGGAATAGCAATATCCATATCAGCATAGGAATATTCAACACTATTGATTCTTAAGAGGAAGAGAGTGAGAAAGAAATTAACTAAAATGAAATAATCAATATGTAATTCCATTTTATTTGTATTCAAACTTGTGGATTAAATTTAGAAAGCACTAATTAGTAATCAATTCCTTTTAATTAGACCTAATCATACTCTATTATAAATGGGGAAAAATATGTGTAAATTGACAAACCAAAAGATATTGAAGATCTTGTTATAAAAATTTATTTCTTTCTAGAAAGATAAATCATATTCATAAGGATTAAGACTCACAAAACTGAAATTTACCTATTAAATTAAATACTTTTTCTAACAGCCTATGTATCTGTAGTAGAATAACCTATATAGATGGAAAAAAAATTATGATTATATCACACAGATAAGCTGACCAACATTAGTTATGAATAATTTTGATGTTGCTAGAAAAATCTATGACAATTCTATTGATGATTTTCACACTACATAATATGTTTCCTAAAATGAATATAGGTCAGACACACAAAACATGATGCATGCTCTAAAAAAATTGTCATCAACTCATGTCAGATGACAACGTTTAATGTTATGGTTGATACATAACATACATGCAGACATATAGTCATAACCAATACTAACAGTACCTGGTAACGTTCGCTATCGTAAACTAAAATCAAATTACTCATGAATTGCACAACTAAAAATAATTCTCTATGAAACACAACAGTGGTTATGGCACAGGTTTCTGTCCATGAAAACACAACAGTGCTATCTTTAATATATTGAAACATGAATTTTTTTTCAAATAATTATTTGTTCAACAGCATATGGCATGCAACCTTTAAATTTAAATGCATTTGGAATGCACGTAATAACCCATGAGGACCTATGTTTCTTGTCATTTGTAGATTCACATCATGCAACAGAGCATAGATAACAGTATTATAACCAAACACCGAAGACTATAAGGAAGAAAAGAAAATTTTAACATAGCACTTGTTATGAGCATAAACACTGTAATAAAATTGAAATGGAAAATAACTAAGATACAGAGGGAGTAACTAAATTACTGAACCTGCAATATTGAACAGCCTGGTGAATGCTTGTTTTTCTGAATTTTTGATAGCTTGTAGGAAGCTGCCATTTTGGAGATCTAGTCACTGATGCAAAAAATATATTATATTTTGAAACAGTTAACCACCTAAATGATATTGTTCGCCGAAGGAAAATACAAAAAAATATTAGATTTTGATTTAGTACAAAGATTAAGTTGTAGGAGGGTTCAATCAACTCAGCGATGTAATAAAAATACAAATCAAAAGATCAGGATCTGTAAGTCTAAATGACAGTAGGAAAATGCAATGAATTCACATATTCATATCGCTCTTACCATCCACTAAGACATTCTAAATCATCCACATGATCAATTTATTAAATATTTTAGCCAAAACTATTGTTTTAAGCTCAAGTATTATATCGATATGTGCTAATCTAAGATTCTACTTCAGTGGCGATTGGGATTATATATACAAATCCGGCAACAACATATCAATATGCGAAAACAACAATCATCGTACAATAAATACAGTTGAACAATGGTTATTCGATTGATAAAACTGATATTCAATGAGTCGGAAACATAATTTTATGAATAGACATACCCGATTTTTTGCCCATACGCAGAAAGGAGGAGCGCGTCGGTAGGGCTGAACGGTTGAAGAATCAAGCTATCGGTGGGAAAGCGACACCAAATCGACCCAAAAGACGACGGGATGTAAAGTAAGGTGGCGGACATGGGGTAGCAGATCGGATGCTAAACACCGATGGGTTGTTACAATCAAACAAAACATGAAAATTTCATACGAAATAAGCATGAAATATCGAAAGCTTAATATCATAATACCTCATAATATTCTGATTCTTTGTTCGATAGTACAAAAACTTAGCGGAGCAGCGACGCTTTTAAGGTTAGGGTTTAGCGATCTATGACGAAGGGAAAGAAAGAACGTAAATCTAAGCTGACATGATTCAGCGAGTATATATTAGGAAATGAAGATTTAGGGTTAGTAGGAGAAAAGAGGAATGGGAGAAGATTAAATGATGGTCTTTCGTAAGAGGGTAGAAAATATGGAAGGGACGAAAGAGAAAGAGGAGCCGTGACAGTTAAGTTGAGAAAGAGAAATAATGATTTAGGGTTAAGTCGGAGACTGTTCAGTTGCCAAATTTCAAGGGGGTCTGTGTGAGCTTGAAATTTAACTCACTAATAATAGTATAGACTAGTGTGAACCCGTGCTTCGCACACGGAAGTTGGAAAAATATAGTTGTATAACAAATTAACGGTGAAATACAAAAGCATATATTAAAGCAGTTAAACAACCATGGGTCCTATAAAATAGGATTAAAGGTGTAAAAGAAAATAATGCTTCCATTACATAATATGTAGTTCTTTAAGTAGAATCCTATTATAATCCAACATAGAATACGTATTATATAATAGGTTGTGTAAACCTCTTTTGTTAAATGCTTTTATGACATAGATAGAACAATCAGTATATGACACTGTTGATATATATGATAACTATTGGTAAAAAATAGAGAAAACCACATAGAAAAATAAAATAGTATCACAATAGTTAGTAGGCAAATCATAACTAAAGCAATGTGTCTTATTCAAACAATTCAGTTGGAAAACATTTATGCACCGTACATAAGTAATAGAGATTGCCAAAAGATTAATGGATCAAAAAGTAACAATGAAGGTGGACTTTTATAGCCAGAAATATGATTTATTTTCTGTTATTATTACAGCAGAACCAAAAAATCAGATACTAATAATTCTGTTTTTAGGAACTTGTTGATGTCAGAAAGCAAGCAAGTGAATAAAGAGAAAAACATTTTCATGTTTTTCTTTGGACACAAATGTAAGCTCTCTAGTCAGTTGGTCTCATTCATTGTTTTCCTGCAATTTAATTATGTTAAAGTTAGTAATAGTGGTAGCAGTAAAGGATGCTTTAACAACTCAGCAAAAAGAAATAACAATGTAAGTTGTTTTATTGGATAAGAAATAAAATCAATATGTAAAAGCAGGAATGGAATTTTATTTTTTTATATACCAACAATTTAGAAAGCATAAAAAACTGAAACCTAGGTTACTGGATGGTCATGCATTGGCATGCAAAACCAATTGTATAGATTAAAAAATTTATGGGTATAGGACATTGTTAATGAAATATAAAATTCTTTGACTTGGCCTGAATTTAATTTTATGGTTGTTTGAAAGTAGCAATTGCAAATGTGAACATAAATTGAGCATGTAAGATAAGGGCATTCATTAAGCCTTACATATGAAAATATGTATAATCATGGAAGAAATAGGCATACTTGCCTAAAAAGTTTCTTAGAGATTCATTGCTTGATAAGTCAATTTGCTAATTCATTTCTAAATGTGTTGATATAGATAAACTGAAATAATATGCCAAATAACTTTATTCTAGACCTAGTGATAACTTATAGGATATATGTATTTTCTACTTGTATTACCATAAAATTCAACTTTTTACCTATTTGTAATGGCATCGAGTGGACAGCAGTTGACAGGATCAGATTTGTACCTGAAATAGTACAAATATTCAGAAAAAGCTTGTTCTTAATGGGAAGAAATTAAGATAAAAATAACAAATGTGTACTCTTCCAAAAAAAATGTTTTATAGGAATCTCTAAGCACAGTAAAAGAAACTTGCAGTTTCATTGGTGGGAGGAAAAATGATTCAACGGCTACAAAATCTTAGACTCGAGTTGTTTGAGTCGGTTGTCCTAATAATGGATCCTATACTTCATAACAGATATAAATCTTTTAAGTAACGATTAGCTTATAAGTTGATGTTTTTCTTACACATATTCATCGGTCAAAATTTCCTACTATAATTCAATATTTGCATTCAAACATTAACATCAATAGACAGGTTAGCAATTTCCAATCTCTGGCCTGAATATGCACTTGCATATCAACCGACATGACTTTTATCTTGATTCAACTTAAATATCCAGTAGGAAAAGGCACTAAAAGATAGAAAGATTAACCTGCTTATAAGATATCTATGTACCCGGTACACTTCCTTATCTTTAATAATCTTCATAACGCTACATTTATATTTAGAGCAACTTTTGCAATTGTACAAAGGTTCAAATTAAATTTTAGCAAAACACAATTCACTTTTTAACAATATAATGATTATAGTTTAGAAGAAGCACTCAAGCACAATAATCAATTCAATTGCTCAAAGTTAAAACATGTTTCTAACATATTCCATGAAATAGGCAACCATGGTGGCGTCATGTACATCTGCAAGTGTAGTGCAATTATCTAAAAAAAATGAAACAGGTATCCAAAAAGCTGTCATCTATTACAGGATTTCAAAACTACTGTTAAGTAGGTGAGAAACGTCCGCAGAAAGCATCAAATCCAAATGATCCTTTCACTGCACCGCCGTCTTCTTGTTCTTGCAAATGAGTTTAGCATAACATATTAAGAGAGGTTTGAAGTATAGGATGATGTAGGTGTTAAATTTTGGTGATACAAAATCACACATAGAGGGAAAGAAATATGCAAAAGAAAGAAAGAGAAGATTTTGTTTCCTCTGATTAAATAGGCATATTTAAGTATGTTTATTTCTTTCTCTAATTTGCTAATCAAATTATTTTTTGCCTCTAATGTTAACTTGGGCATTAAGTAAATTGATTATATAAATAGAGACTAGAGGAGAGGATAAAAATATGGTGGAAAATCTATTTGATAATAAAGTGGGTGGTTGGGTGGAATATCTTGTCTTATTGCTTTTAATTTCAATTCCGTCTTATTTTTAATCCAAGTTATCTCTTTGTGATTTGGATGACAAAGATCCGTTGATATAAGCTTCCGCAAAGCGCTACCATTTTTGCACAACAGTAGGCCAAAACATGCATTGATCTAGTAAAGACTGAGGCATTGCTGCAAGGTAAACCAAGACAGATGTCACAGTCAGTACTATGGTAATTGCCACAGTCAGTTTCTTCAGTACTGGTTGAGGCAATTGTGTTAGTTCAACTAAGGCCATTGCCTCAGCACCAACTCTAGCACTGTCTTAGTATCGTCAGAGGCAGTTGCATGTGTGTTGTAAAAAAATATAAAATAAAAAATAAAATAAAAACATTTACTGTGTGATAACATTAATAGCACACGAAAATATCATAATTATTTTTCATACAAACATAGTAGTGTTATCTGTCAGTGTACTTACATGCAACGTAAAAGTTATATGATTTAAAAATAAATCACATCATATGTGGTTAGATAACAATGCATCAAGTTGTGACATGTATGAAAGGTTGGTAACTGTGTTAGTCTTGTAGATGTTGCACCAACTTATCTAGCATACTTTAAAATAATAGGTTTCAGAAGTATAGATAAAATGAAAGTAAAATCCATATCTGCAACTGATAAATGAATAATGTGTAACAGAGCGTGTGCGTTGGCGTACCTAAGCCGGTTACTCAATGGCTGCAGATTTAGAGTTGTCAAATAAGGTTCTGTTGTTGAACTTGTATGAGCTGAGAACCCCGAGCAAACTCTCAGTGTCAATGCATACACCGCCAATTGAATTGTTAATTTAAACAGCTACCTGTCGAACAACTTTTTTGCTACTGCTGTGTTATAAAAACTGGAGCTGAAACCATTAGTGAGTATGCAGTTTTGACAATAAAAATTGCATATACTTGCGACTTTGAAAATAAAACTACCTAAGTTCACGTCACAAACCAAAATAAGTAGTCGAAAAACTGTTCAACCTAAAGTTTGCAACAGCAATTTTTTTTTAAATCTGTGAAAAAGCGCCTTTTTATTGCTCTGCACCTTTTTTGCGCTTTGGAGCTTTTATGCGCTTTTTTGCACTTCACTGACATATGCGTATTGAGTTTAAAAAAAAATCAATAGGTGCACGTTGAACCTTTTTGCCCCTTGGTGCGCTCCTTGACTACACTGATCTTTAAAACTCGATTTGTAATAATTAGTATGCAAGGCCGATGGTACCAAACCCAAAACTGTTTCTGTGCAAATTCAGTGAGTGCTTATGTTGAAAATTCACCTCATTATAATAATTATTCAAGGATGTCATGCCCTAAACTCAAACCGATGTCCCTTAGGAAGAAATTAGTTTGGTTAACCACACTCGCACCTACATCTATAGTTTTATAAGGATGAAAACAGTCACATCTCTACATACAGGTTTTATATGCCCGCAACTTTAAATAGATGAAACATTTTTGCCACATATGTAGAACTATGCCATTCAAGTTTTAAATTTATTAATGCTTTCTCTAGCCAAGCCTTTTATAGTATTTCTCTTATTCATGTATTGTAGAAAACCATGCCTTTCTTTTATATGTCTTCTGGCTGACGAACCATGAATGATAAGATCATGATTTAGTTCTAGCAAAAGCGCTTCTCATACCATCATCTATACCATGCAAACATATTCAAGTTACTCTTTCCTTTTCACTATTGCCTAACTGATTTTGATACACCTGTTAGAACCTCCAAAGATTGCAAAACTGAGGTTAACTCAGTTTAGTTTAAGACTGAAGTAAACTCAGTTCGAAAAACTAAATTTATTAAACTGACTTCCTGAAATCCTAAGCAAAATCGAAGTTTATCTCAGTTTATTAGACCAAGTTTAATTCAGCTTTAGACTGAGTCAACCTCAATTTGAAAAACTGAGTTTAACTTTGTTAAACTCAGACCGATTTCATTAACACATGTAATGAAATTTTGGACCTAGAACTCTCATATAATGAATTCATCTAAAAATTAAGTCTTTATATGGTAAGATATTCAAGCTTCGATGGTCAATTACATTACTTGGTTGAATGTTGATGCAGCGCAGAATGTTGGCATAGGTCGCTCACGACCTAAGGAGTTTGTAGGTCGCTCACGACCTAACAAGATAGAGGAGGGAGCGAGTGATGCTGGGAAGAGTGGTTTAGCGACCTATGATAAATCGCTAAGCGAGCTAAAGAGCGGCACAGTCCAAGTTGGTGAAGTGTTAGGTCGCATACGACCTAAGGAGGCCTTTAGGTCGCTCCAACGACCTACTGGAGATTTGCAAGCTAACAAGCTAAGAGGAAAGGCGCTCAAACGACCTAACGAGTTACGACTTACCTTAGGTCGCGGGGTTAAGTTTCGATCTAAGTTAGGTCGCGGGGAGCTGCAAAGAGATAGGTCGCTCACTATAGATCGCGAGATGGAAATTCGGTCTATGGTAGGTCGCGGAGTTTTGATTCGACCTAAGTTAGGTCGTGTAAACGAGTTACGACCTAAGATAGGTCGCTGGGTGATCTGGAGAGTTAAGTCGCGAGGACTTAGGTCGCAAGGCTTAGGTCGCGAAGTTTCTGGAACCGCTTATCTTTTAGGTCGCAAAGCTCTGGATGCCATTGAATCTTAGACCGTGTTAATCTCTGCCGCTGATATCTTAAGTCGATTGGGTGTTAAGTCGCTGAAACTTGGGCCGTAGATTCTTATACCGTTTTACCCTAAACCGTTGATTCTTAAGTCGCTGAAGGAAGCTGATGTGTTGAAGTTAGGTCGCGTCTGTTTTTAGGTCGCAATGTTTTAGGTCGTAGGTCGTTCACGACCTAAGTGTTGTTGTAATTACCATTTGTTAAGTCGAAAGCTGTGTTGTCTTAAGTCGTCCGTTTAGGTCGTCTGTTGTTAGGTCGAAGGTTATAGGTCGGAAACGACCTAAGTGTTGTACGAATTTTTGTTGTGTGAGTTGTAAAGCTATAAATAGCGGGGTTGAGACATTTGTAAAGGTTGTTGACTATTGAATAAAATTATCTTTTCTTAGCTTTGTGCTTTCATTCAATTGGTAGTTGAGTGTAATCTCCTATCTCCTCTTTCGGATAATCGAGTGCGCTCGATTCAACGATTGTAGAAGCCAATTCGCGGAATCAAGTGCGCTTGATCAACGCTTGAAGAATTGAAGATCTTTGAACCCGGCATCGTGCGCGATCAACGAGTTCGAGATAGCTAGAATTTGGTATCTTCGGATCAACGAATTTGGGCATTTCAGTATCTTCCAATCCATCGATTACTACATTCATCGATCTACATTTGTTTTTGATTAATCCGCTGCGTCAAATGTTTATATGAACCAGTGAATTTTTTTTCAGAAAAAAAACAAAGGAAAACCTGTGAAAAGCTTTTATGCACATAATATTTTGAGTAAAGAGCTTAGTGCATATCACAAAGTATATATTTTAGAGAGGTATGTTAAGCTGAATAGCATGAAGTCACATTAAAAAAATAAAGTAAATAAGGAAGTCAATCTACACATATCAACTAAAATTTTGAGGTAAAACTCTAACAACCCTAGATGTTGTAATATTTAAATTGGACTTTCTTTTATTTTTAAATTATTTTTAATTTGTTTTATTTCAAACATTTCATTTTTAAATATAAATGATGATTATTAAGTGATTTATAGTTCAAATTAGTATAATTTGAATATTTTACTGTAAAGTGAATTTTTGGTAAAACCATTCAAACTTTGACTTTTAAACTTCAAATTTAAATTATTTTAAAATATTAAATTTTATCTTTTATTATGAAAATAGATGTAATAACTTGAACACTGCTTTTCATTTTGTTGAAAATGGAGTTAAACAGTGAAAGTTATGTATATTTCAATATTGACTGCAATTTGTTTATTCTGCAATTTTGTTATTTTTAAATTGTATAAATTATATTTTTATTGTCATATTTCATTTTAATCTGGGTCAATATGTTATTTTATGAATATTTTGACTTTCAAATATTTTTAAAATGATAATAGGATTTTTCCAAAATTTACTGTAATTATTCCCTATTTTTAAAAGGCTGTTTTCTATTCTTCTGCTAATTTCTTCATTTAGATTTTTATTTAAATTAAAATTTATATATTTATTTGTGAATGAATTTTTTCTTTTATGTTGTTATCTTTGTTATAAATATTTTTACAAGTCCATATAAATTTTCCAAAGTTCATTCTGTTTATTTTCCATTTTTGTAGACTAGGTTTGCAATTTTGTGCTATTTTCTTATTTTAACCTTATATAATTAATAAATATTTATATATTTTTTATATTTTGTTATATTTTCGAATTTTTAACTGAAATTATTATTATTTTCAGAAAGTTAAACTTATATGAATAAATTATGGAAATTTGAAAGGTTCTAAAAGCTTTTGAAACGTAAAGTCGTTTCACCTCCTAAGTCGTTTCTTTTACCGTTTCCTCATTTACTCTTTGGCCGTTTTTTTTATTGTATAGCCGTGTATTTTCCTTCCTATTTACGTGAGAAACTTCTCACTTTCCATCATCAAACTCACGGCTAGAAGTATTGAAGGTAATGGCTTCTATTTCATCTTCTTCTTCCTTTGTTTTTCTACTTTTCTATTTGAATTTTGTACTTGTTCTCACCTTCATAGCTTGGCTCCCCCTCAACCAGATCTGACCTGACCTCCACCACCCCCTTCCTCTGACCATCACCCATCCTACTACCTCTCCATTTCAGGCCGAGACAATCCAAGGTGAAGAACACCACAAAATCCACCAAAAACCATCACAAACTATCACTTATGGCCTAGAATTGTCATCTCCTCCTTCTACCACCATTTGCCGCCACTACCACCACCACCACCTCTGACCTGACCTCCACCCTCTACCACATCACCCAACACCACCTGGACCCACTCGCCATGCTCCATAGCTTCTGGCCGAGCCAAACTTTAGCAAAGAAATTATGTACTTGCCTTGTTCTTGCCTTGTTGTTGAAGTTTATGCACCTAGACCTATGCACCATCTCCAAACCCACCTAGGCCGACCTGTTTGAACCCAAACCCAGCCCTTAGTCCCTGCCTTAGCTGAGCTTATTCCATCACTAACTGAACCATGTGAAGTTGAGAACAAGTGCAAACCATTCGCTATGGTTTTGGGTATAGATTTCTTATGTTATTTGACGATAAATTTGTGTTGTAACTTATGTATTATTGTATTGTTTTGTGTAAATGTTTGAACAAGTCAAATTGCTTTGGCTCTACACTCCCAAATCATATTCGTGCTCTCATGCCTTCGAAGATTCTGTGTTGTGTGTTTTGGTCGTCATTTCCAGCTTAAACAAGTGAGTAAATCTCACCAGACTAATATGTACTTATATAGTTGATAAACTGACATCACTTGAATCTGTAAATTTATATCATCCTGTTATAATTGTTATATTATGATTATATGATGTTCATCCCTGTTTATACACATGTTATATCATCTATTACTGTTATATGATGTTATTCTGTTCATTTTATCAGTTTATTACATTGCAAGTTCCCTGTAGATTAGGTTCACTATGGGTTGAAATGATACATACCCGAACGGACTTTAGAATAAGGAAAAAATCATTATGGGCTGAAATGATAGGCCTGAATGGTTTTTATTGATTTATTATATTACTTGGGATTGCGGGTTTGAAATGATAAAACCCGGTTTTTCTTTGTAAACTGCGGATTGAAATGATACATATCTGTATCACCTGACCTAGGCTAGAAAATTATATACAGACCCATGGTTTATATATTTTTCTTAAATTTTTAAAATATTTTAAAATGTAAATATTATAATATTTTGATTTAAACTTTATTAAAATGATTTCTATAAAATATTTGTGATTTTCTACAAGTTAAATAAGTGAATTAAGTAAATGGTGAAGTAGAATTTGAAATATAAGCTAATTTTGGAATTTATGATTTTGTTTATAAATGGAATTTATGTAAAGTAAAAAAATATGACAAATTTGATTTAAAAGATGAATTTAATTATTTTATTAAAGAATAGTAATTTTTTTAAAGTGTTAATGATTTGTATAAATTAAAATATGAAATAAACGAATATTTAAGCTGAATTTGGAAATATAACTTAAATTGAATTTTGTGAAATTTGTTTAAAAGTGAAATTTTAATTAAGTAAAATAAATGGAAATAAGTTATATTTTTGAAATTTAAACTTAGTTGTTAAGTTAAGGATTTAATTAAAGAAATGAAAATTTAATTGTTATTTAACTTGATTTTTTTATATGGAAATTTGACTTTATAAAATCATAGAAATAAAGGTATTTAAATGATTGTTTTTAAATGTGAAAATATATGATTTTATAAGTTAAAATGATTTATATTAAAAGTTAATTATGTGTGAAATTGTAAATAAACTCTGAATTTGATTTGACAGCATTTTTGAAATGTAATGTAAAGATATTACAGCATTGGAAAATGCTGTAGTTGTTTTAAATGAACCAAATAGCAAATTTTGAACTAAGGGTTATTATAGCACTTTGTTAGTGCTATAGTTTTTAAATTTAAATAAAATTTTAATTGAAACTAAATTAAGATATTACAGCATTTTTAATGCTGTCTTTTGTTAATGAACTGTTTTAAAACATAACATTTCGTAGCATTTCCTAAGTGCTGCGAAAGTTGAATTTTCTTTGTTTAATAACTTCAAATGAATAAATGATCTTTGAAAAAGACAAAATTTTAGAAATTAAATATTTAATTATTAAATATAATGAATTGACTTTAAATGATTTAAATGGAATAGTTGATTTAGGAAATACAACTATTTTGAAATGTGATTAAATGGTATTTAAATTTAAATTAAATAAATGATGTTTTGAAATGATATTTTGATATTTTGAAATGAATTTGAAATGATATTAAATCTTGGAATGAATAATTGAAGTTTATATTAGTATGAAAAATATTTGGTTTACTTGTAATTTGAATCTATTTAAAAGATATTGGACTTTTGAAATATAGGATAATAAAGCTTTGGAATTTATTTTATGATTTGAATAGTTATTTTGTGGATTAAATCTATATTTGAAATTTATAAGATTTGAAATGGTCTATGGAAATTTAATTGAAATAAATGATTGAATTGAATTGAAACTTTGGAAATTGAATACTTGATTTGAAATATAATACTTACACTTTTAAATAGTTTAGATGAATTATTTTGATTGAAATATAAACTATTTAAAAGGTGACTTGAAATGATAATAAATGAATGATATCTTTGAATTTAAAAAGTATTTAAAGTTGAATATTTAGATTTGAACTCAAATGATATTTTGGTATATAAAAATGATTTGAAATGAAGTTTGGAAAGATTTGATATTTTGATATATTAAAATGATTTGAAATCAAGTTTGAAAGGATATGATATTTTGATATATAAAAATGATTTGAAATGAAGTTTTGGAAAGATATGATATTTTGATATATAAAAATGATTTGAAATGAAGTTTTTGAAAGATATGATATTTTGATATATTAAAATGATTTGAAATGAAGTTTTGGAAAGATATGATATTTTGATATATTGAAATGATTTGAAATGAAGTTCTGAAATGATATGATAATTTAAATATATTGAAATGGTTTGGAATTGATTTAATCTTTATTTTGATAAAGATTTGGATTTGAAATGATATTATATTTTGAAGTATAAACTGTTTTTAAATTATAACCACGGGTTATAATAACGATTGGTTGTTAAAGAGACCGGGATCAGATATGGACATACTCTCTGTCGATATCGAAAACCACTTTGACAACTGTGTACGCGGTGGAGTTTCCAGAATAAAGTAGGATGGTGACGACGATCCTAAGGTATATATACGTGGACCCAACTCCCGTGAGTTGGCATAAGGTGGCTAAAACAGGAGCGATCTCGGACCAGTGAGGTAGCACCTCTTATCGGACACACTTCTTCGATACCATTCTATTACTTGTGATTGATTTGGTGCGCACCCTTGATTTGGGAGTGTTGTTCGAGGTGGAGCGGTAGTGGCTGCTATGCGTTTCCATCAGTCCGTGTGCGTAATTGGTATATCTACCCTGTCATTGCCTTGTGTGCCGTGTCACCTACCATAGCGATCTTTACTACGAGTTTGAATTTCTCCCGTAGCCTGTGGAGTATCGAGGGTAGCCCCCATTTTGGGAGTATGCTAATACTGGATAGACTACTGGGACTATTACGTGTTAAGGGCTATATGGGTAACCCCTTGACGCTATTAAAAAGTATGTTTATTTTATATTAGACATTATTATAATAGTGAATATTACTACATAGTAGATAGTTTAACGGATCCTTAAAGAATGGGCGATCCCAAGCATTCTTTAAGTTACTTGTACCTTTATTACAGTTCACTTGAGTTGGTTTACATTATATAAGTATATATTGTCCTAACTCGAGTGTTTTGTGTTTTGCTTTACGCTCGGCTCAGCCTGAGTTTTTCACAGATTTGGATTTCCGCTCTCTTGGAGATTTATATCGCTGGAGATTATCTGCTTGTCTTGTCCTATCTATTTCAGTTCTGTTGTTCTATTCAACTTGTACTTGGTTATCATATTTAGACTTCTGTTGTACTTTATTTCTTCTATTGTATCTTATTTAACTCTGATATATTTACATAGTAGCTTCATGAACTACTATTTCTTTTACTTCCGCTGCATTATTTTACTCTGTGTTTGTGATCTCTGATTATATTTATTTACTATATATTCTGAGTTTTGCCAAATATAAATTAACAATTCAATATTTTGAGCAATTCAAGTCCGACATGTGCGGATGCGAATGGTTGAAAATATCGGGTCGTTACAAAACTGTATTTATCAACTTGCATGGGCATACAAACCAGGGGATTGGATATTTTGAAATTAATAAAACAATGAAAAGTTATCACGACCGCATATTCCATAGACATGGTTAAGTGCATATCCCAACATATAATCTACTAATGTATAGTAAGGTGCACAATTTTAATTTAAGCATATCGCTTTTGGGAATTTATCAATACCCTCCTGTATATACAATAACCACTATATTATGAGCATAGAATATATAAACTGAACTAAATTGTGAAGTCTATATTATGAGTGCAAAAACACTAAGTATCATATAATTATAGTAAGAAATAATTCCAAGCAATAGAGAACAAAAGCTGAAAATTGTGGTTTCAGTTGTTTACCTATTCTTTACCGACCACACAATCCGATAATCTCCATAAAAATTCAAGTAATAGTCATATTGATTCAATTGTGGCTTAAAACAGTAAATTCAATTGTGTGCGTATGCAGTACTAAGTTTACATGTAATCAATAAAACAAACCTGCTACTTTTGGAGGTGCTACCTCAAGTAGTGTAGCCTTGGAGAATGCCGCTAGTACATCAAATGAGCCTGATAAAAACAGCGAAGTGTAGAACAGAGCATTATTACATTGGTGGTTTCACAGTAATAAACTGATGTTGTGTACCACACATAGCAAAATGGAATAAAGTACGACGACGTTTTAATCATGCATATACAATTTGTCTAACGCATTCTTATAGAAACTAATTTGAATAAATTGCAAACAAAAGAGAAATTTGTACATTATACCTAAGGAATATTTTAATCAATCAGCAAATCACAGACGGAGGTGTAAAAACATCAAAAAAATAGTAAATGAAGTATGCAATCTCAATATTTCATAGATGATACATCCAAAAGTAGACACTTAACCCAGTACGGTTTGTTGTAGATCCAATAATCATTAACCCAATACAAATTTGAATTTTGTTTATAGGTAACAATCTATAACTACAGCAACCATGTTATTGCATTGGTTCTTCTAGCTAAGTGAACTCCATCTTTACATGTTAAAGCACTGGATACTAAGTCAGTTTATTGGTAAAAGTAACCTTGTAATCAAGTTCATTTCTATAGGTGTAAACTCTAGTATGTTAAGCCCCACTACTACATGTATATCTATGAAGGGTGGAACTACAACATGAAAGGTTGATGTTTGTAATCTAACAGTCATAAAAGTTTTATGAATAATAAACACCACAATGTTTCATAAAAGGCTGCCCATAATCTGATTATCAATGAAACTACTTTTAAAAAATTTATATCATTAAATATAATATTTTACTCGCTTTGGTTCCCTGTTTGATAATTATAAAGTAAAGTGAATCCCATTTTTTTAATTTATGTATTTTTGGTTATTGACATTGTAACATCATTCTTGTCTAGATATCAACATTAACCAAATAATTTAATTCTAATTTTAAAAATTGCAATAACTTGAAGCATAACTATATGTATAAATTATTAAATTTAAAGTTATCATATTGGTAAATAAACTATGAACAACCTCTACTATTAAGTATTATATAGCATACCAGCTGAGAATGTAAGTCTAGTAAAGAAAATGGTTGTTATATGTGTGACATCCAATCATATAAAGAAATAAGCTAACTAAATTTTATTAATAGCAAGTTTACAGTAAATAAAATGATGGATATTATAAGTAAAAACGTAAAAATCGCCTGCTTCCAAAATAAATGAATTTGTCTCTTTTGCACCATAAACTTGTGAACATGGCACTTGGTGAACCATTCAAACAATTTTTTTTAATAGCTTAGTAGTGAATATTATATTTAGAAGTGACACATCCTCTGCTCCAAAATACTCTTAGTATTTGTACGGGGATATGCTATTATATTAAGACCAAAACAGAAATTTCTAATTCATTTCGATTGAAGGAGCAAGAACCTTTTCAAAGTCGAGTACCTGATTTTGTACCATGCTTTAAATCATTAATGAACCTCTTCTCTGTAAAAATTTCCAGTTACGATCCTATAGATATATTAACCTGCAAGCAATGAACTAAATTTGTTATACTGAATTCACTTTTCCATGCAGGTACTGTGCCAAAGAAAACAAAAGAAACCATCAAATATAAGTGGAGGGTAAGAACAAACTACAATCAGAATGCCAAACTTAATAGTTGATTAAACATCCTCATTATAAAATTTAGCTTCAGATATTGGTCCATTTCTTATTAAGACCAAAATAGAAATTTATAATTCGTTTCAATTGAAGGAGCAAACACCTTTTCAAAGTCGAGTACCTGATTTTGTACCATGCTTTAAAACATTGATGTACGTCTTCTCTGTAAAAATTTCCAGTTATGATCCTTCATATATATTAACCTGCAAGTAGTGAACTAAATTTGTTATACTTAATTCACTATTTTTTTGCAGGTACTATGCCAAAGAAAACAAAAGAAACCATCAAATTTAAGTGGTTGGATAAGAAAAACTGCAATTAGAATGCCAAACCTAAATTGTTGAGTATACATCCTCATTCTAAAATTGAGCTTCAGATATAGCTTCATTTCTTTCTCTTCAACATATTCCAGTTTCATTTGCTATGCGTGTTAGTGATCCATCCACTAACCATGCTAACAAACCAAGTAACAAAGTAATCAGAGACTCAAAAAAAAGTATCGCATTTCACTAGAAACTTGGTTTAGTATGAGTGCGTCAATTATGCTTAACAGTAATGGTCCATCAGTATATTAAATTTGGAGAATTACTCACTGTTTAATATTAACAAATTGAATTTGGATAGGGATCAATAAAATAAAAAAAAAGTTTTAGATCAGAAGCCAAGTCCAATAATTAAAAATACAATACGCCAAATAAAAAAAATTACCTTGAATAATTGGTTATTTCTAGGCTTCCAGCGAATTCAACAACATCTGCGGTTGATTTAAGAGTTTAATAGAGTAAATGAATCTACCACATGAATAAATTTCGGTACATGCTGGACTAACTTAGGTCGCAATGGATTGCTAATGGAGAAAAATAGTACAACAATTAGTGCGAGGATGATGAAGATTCTCCACAGATACCATAAGTTTCGATTCTGTAGTTTGAAATAAGGAAGGTAAAGGAAATGAAAAACTGGATGAAAATAAAACTGCAAAGTGAAAATGGGAAGAAGCAGTCCTCGTGGAAACACGTAGAAAGAATACACCACAAAAAGTAAGAAGCCAGGAATTATTCTAAATCATTCTAAAACATGTATAGTTTTGGTTGCTTTCAGCATAAACACAAACACAAACACAAACAGTAATCAACAACCATTGTCATGGTACAAATGCATCGCTGTTATTGAACAAACCATCAATCATGTTGTAAGCTATTTGAAAATGAAAAGCATTGATTTAAATTAGTGTAGTAGATTTTTTGATATACAGGTCTATAGAGAACCTAAACAAACGCTTGGTTCAAATTCGAAATGAACAAATAACAAACATCTAACATAATAAGTAGTCCACTTAGATAATAAAAAACATAATAACAAATACCTAAAATGAATACATGGAGGGTTGAACGGCTTGCGAAAGTGAACTTTATATTCAGACTTCCTTCTTATGTCTTTGTCCCGATTTTCTACAACAGTTGCAGTGAAGCTGTTCATGGCTTCCCCAAACATCAAGCTAATAATAGAAGAAGTAAAACATCATTTAGATAATCATATATTAGCAATTAATAAAATAAGTGAATCAGTAGTCGAATAACGTAAAGGCGGTATTAATGAACATGTATTTTTGCATCAGATTTTCAATTGTATTATTCAATTTAAAGGGAAACTGTACTTGGTAAAAATTTGTACATCCTTTTTGCCTAATTCTTAGCATTGACATTATATGATTGAATTAAGACTAAAAGTCAGCCATTATTCCAAACATATTCAGTTGACCAATTAAGTGGAGTATAAAGTTGAACAGTGTTTGTAAAATAGTTTGAAATATGTTCTTCATGTCAACCATCACAATTGTTTTTAATTGTTATTCATCAATGCAAAAAAAAATTTACAAACAAAGGTTTAGCATTAATTGACTACAATAACAAATATCAGAAGGTAAACCTAAATCAAAAGACAGCGGTTTTACTTTTGAGTACAAACCCACCATCTAGTGAAATCAAGCTTAGAGACAATTCATACTGAATTTACAATATCCATTTCTTTTTCCTCCTTATAGGCCTTCAATTTACTATAATTTTCAAAATTTTGATGAATATTTCTAATAACGTTTACTCCTATTGTTTAGAGGTTAAGATTATCAAGTATTTATTTGATCTATAGATTGACATTAATTGAAAGACAGTTGCCAGTATAGCATAACAGAAAAAGCAAATTCAAACTATAAAACACTTTAAAGTTCTGTTCAGTACACGTTGTCACCTATGGACATAAAACCAGTATTTAAGTAGACATATCTAAAAAGTAAATAACATCTAGAAACCACTATGATAAGGATAAAGTACTAAACCAAATATCCATCAATTTGGTTTACAGTGAACTTGCACAAGAAGAGCTATTGATCAAAAGAAAATTTAGGACTGTTATTTTAATGTTCTTTTAGGTGAAAAAAATGAAAATTAGCTTAGTCGCCCATGTGAATTGAATAGTTGGGCATAATGATGACTTCATATGGCACCCCTATGACTATTTAACCAAAAAGGGAAACAATCAAAAGGGTCACATTTGTTAGAATCATCAAATGATGAAATTGCTATACCCAAAGACTTCAGTTTTTTACTTAGATTCTTGAATTTGTCATGATTCCCAATTCAAATTTAACCTCACAATGCTGCAATTTCACCTTTAGATTGTACCTTGAATCATTGGAAAAGTTAACAAATAGGTGTTGCACTTTGGGGTCAAACAGAAAAGGATACCAATAAACAGAACAAAAATGTTAAAGTTTGATACAGTTTTCAATTACAAAACTAACATAACCTAAACAGTAGGAAAATAGTCTGTTAAAGTAAGGAAAATTAAATCATGTTTCATAAGCCAGTAAGCACTAAACATGAATCACGAAATGCAGCATACCAGAGATAATTTACGCCTGACGAATAAGGGCGACGAAGGCATGAAGCATGCATGAAGAATGATGGGAGGAAAGGATAGGGAACAACCGAGTTTGGTGGCGGTGCTATGTTTGGCTAGTCGTAGAGGAGTATGACTCTATAGCCCTAATCTAATTTAGGGTTATGAAAAAAAAGCAGGAGATGGAAGCAAAATGGAGGATACATGTTGACTAACCGAGATTGGGAATGACAACTTCTAGGAAATCGACCGATAAGCGAACATAATCGGCGATAGTGGGAGAAGTCATAAGAAAGTAATTTTTAGCTATACGAAAAGGAAGGAATAGAAAACTATCGAAAGCGGAGAAAGAAATAATTACGGAGACGGTTCAGTTCATAAAATTTCAGGGCTTGTCTATACTATAATATGATTACTAAGAGTGGAGAAAGAGAAAGAATGATTTAGGGTTAACTCGGAGACTGTTCAGTTGCCAAATTTCAAGGGGGCCTGTGTGAGCTTGAAATTTAACTCACTAATAATAATATAGTATAGACTAAATGATAATGAACATACATAGTCATAAAGTACCACAAATATCTCCAAAAGAGATAACCAAGTAATCTAACAAAAGATGAATCAAAACAAGCCTCATATCATAGGCAACTCAAATAAACCAAGGATATCATATCCCAAATAAAGCCAAAAGGCAATAAAAAATACTAATAAAGGTAACACAAGTTTCCACAAGGTAATCGTTATATATCGTGTGGTTCAAAGAACCTACACCGAAGGGCGATACACTAGGGAAATATAATTGTCAAAGAAACAAAAGATGCTCGAGCTCAGTACTGTATAACAAGGATCCACAAACCCGAAGGCACAAACCCAATATCACTCGAGCGGTGACGATGGACTAACTCTAAAAGTGATACTATATGAAAACAAACCCGAAGGCACAAACCCGAAGGTACAAACCCGAAGGCAACATACCCGAAGGCAACAAACCCAATATCACTCGAGCGGTGACGATGGACTAACTCCAAAAGTGATACTATAGGGCAACAAACCGCAGCAGCGAAGGTACGAGGGCCCAAACTGGACACCACTAACGGGCGGAATGTGTCACAACTCTCAGAAAGGAACCCGAAAAATGTTAACCTGAGTCACATACCACACGTTCGCACTAAACGGTTTACTAACCGTTAGTCAATTTCACACTCAAAGCAGTACAAAGTTCACCTCATCTCATCGGTAAACCAGACCCAAAGGTCAAAACGGTCAAATAAATAGATTAGGAATTAACTGAAAAGATAAATGCATGGGTTCATAGAACGGGTTTTATTTAATCATTTGATTCTCCTCCCTCGTCGCTCGAAGTGCAAAATTGTGTGTGTTTTAAATAGAAATTAGAAGTTAGAGAAACAAGTTTTTAATACAATTTAAAAAGATCATTTTATAAAAACTCGTGCACGAAATCAAAAAGGAATCATCAAAGTTAAAAATGTGATAACAACCGATTGGATCAACACGAATCGATCGAAATTGGAAAACCAAAGCAAAATAGGCGAATTGGCTGAAACAAGCAGGTCAGTCGACTGAACTAGGGGGTCAGTCGACTAGACCAGTGCCTGGAAACTTTTTGTTTCCAGGTTAGTCGACTGAACCAGTGGGTCAGTCGACTGACACAGTGGTACGCAATTTTCTGCCCCAGGGTCAGTCGACTGGTCCAGAAGGTTAGTTGACTGATACAGACCCAGGAAAATTCCTGGGGTCTGGTTCAGTCGACTGACCTACTAGTTCAGTCGACTGACCTACTAGTTCAGTCGACTGAACCTGCTACCAGAGCAGAATCAGCCTAGCCCCCTTTTTGGGGAAAAATCTGATAACACGGACATGAGCGACGAATGAGCAACCACGACCAGGGATTTACGCCAAGCGACAACCCAGCCTTGTATGGCCATCCGAAACACTCCACTAATGTGTTCAAACATCAAAGATTGGATTTTTCACAAAATTGGATTCCAAAAACCAAAAATTGGACAATTCACCAAACTGATCCAAATCGAACACAAATGAACATGAATTGATGTTAGGAATTCTTACCCAACAACAACAAAAGCTATAGGCTTAGATGTGAGTTAAAAAATCTCACTTTAAACTCAAAAACACGAAAGAGAAGCTATAGAGCAAGTCAAGAGCAATCACTCTTCAAGGAAGCTTCAATCTAAGCTCAAAAGAAAACATTTCCTAAGTTAGGGTTTAGAACATTTCAGAAATCGAAGAGAGATTGAGATGGAGAAGGTGGAAAGAAGGCTTACCTTAGCTTTTCTTTGAATTTGGAGCAAGAATTGAGTTTGCAAAAGGAAACTAGGGTTTTGAATTTTAATTTCCCATTCCCCTCCCCATTTTTGCTAAAGCTTTGATGTTAGGAAAATAAGAATCAAGTGAAGAGGAGACGTGGACTAAGCTAGGGTGTTAAGATGGGTTAGTGGGCTAAAACCCAAACCCAAAGCCGTAAATGAAAACATCCAAATTCAACTCACTCCAAACATATCGAAGTTTATACTCAAAAAAGTTGCAAACGTCATTTTGGACTCAATGGAAGTGGTCCCGAGTCCTAATTCGACCGTTTGCAAAAAGTGACATTTCGGACTTCAATCCTATTAACGATTCTATATTTAAATAAAATATTTAAATATTTAATCGTAAAATATGCGGGTTGTTACAAGAGATATAAAGCAGAGCATGCACGAGCGATACAAGCGAGTGGACGGGAGTCGCTTACGGTTGATGAGTCTAATCGGATATGGGATTCAATCATTGAACCGGCAAGTCGAAACAGGCGTTACAGTTTCGGCAATATGGTATGTACTCAACGTTTACACTGTAGAAACCTGTATGCCATGAACTTCTTATTCACTTGAGTTTATTACCAATAACTTGAGTTTTCTTATTGTTATTGTATGCCATGAACTTCTTATTCACTTGAATTAATTCACAAGCTCTTAATTTCCAAAGGGCATATAGGAGATCCATAGATGAGGAAGAGATTGCTCGGATGCAAACACAATTGGATGAGCTCAATGATTGGCGGAAGAGTCAGTTGGCGATGCAGATAGATGAGCGTATTGCTGCCTTCTATCAGGAGCATGGGTCGATGCCCGGGGAAGGAGGTGCAGATGTTGATGATGACGATGATGATGCTTAGTTGGTTTGTTTTGATGGGTACGCATTATATATATATATATATATATGTACATATTATGATGGGTTTGACATTTGGTACTTTGGATGTTGTGATTGATACTTAGTGTTTTGGTGGATTTGGTATTTTGGTTGTTGTGATTGATACTTTGGCACTTGATATGTATTGGTCGTTTAATTTAGTTATGTGGTTTGGTTTGGTGGATTTTCATATTTGGTTATGTTGATTTTCTTATATGATTTTGTTAATATATGTTGGAATATGCAATATTTGATGATTTGGTTGTGTTGATATTGATTATATGGTATGATGGAATGGTATTATATGTGCAGAATGATGGAATTATATTATTTGGATTGATTAGGGTTGAGGGTTGAAGGTGCTGTAATGTGGCAGCAAATATATTCCAGGTTTGCAACGGCTAACGACGGCCCTTTGGTTAAATATAGCGACGGCTAGCAACGACAATATTGCAACGCTTTGCAACGGTTTACATCAACAACCCGGGAAACCAACAACCCAACGGTTGCTTCCACGTGGACACTTAGCCGTTACAAGCCGTTGCAAAAAGAACAATGGAGCCTTCGCTAAGGTCGTCGCTTTCTTCAGTTGCAACGAGATATTTTGCAACGGCTTTTAGCGACGGCCGCCAACGGCTATTAGCCGTCGCTAAATAGTGCTTCTTTTGTAGTGAAATTGTTATGCTCTTATTTACTACTCATATATAAATGACACTAATAAGATAATTTTTAAACATTTATAGGTACCACGACAAAGATACAAAGTCATGAAAGCCAAAAAAAGACTACCACACAAAGTCAAGAAATTTGTAAATCTATCTGGATCCTCTCACAAATACGAATCGCCTTATAACACTAAATCATCAAAATTTTAATCTTTAACAACTCCAACTTCTAAATCTTCAGAATATGTAACATCAGAAGAAGACGTTATTCTTTCGTCCCTCAAGAGAAAACAATCTAAAATAAGAAGAAGCAATAAAAAACAAAGAATTTGAAAACAGAAGTGCCAAAAGATAACTTAGAAAGCTATAAAAGTAGCTTTAATTCTTTCCACACATTGGTAGAAAATTTAGTAAAAGAAAAGCTACTTCTAGAGGAATATGTTGCATTATTGAAGCAAACTAGATTCTTTAATATCATCAACCCATTCATGGAATGAGCTATTATAATTATGGATATATTGAAAGAATCGGCTCCTATAGATATGATAGTGGATTCATTTTCAATTGAAAAAAGACCGTTTTTATTACAAACACATCAAAGCAATTCTAAAAGAAAGCGACATCGCAAAAAATTTTGGATTTCCAAATGAAAGCATCATAATCAACACAACATCTCATTTAAAGGAATCTAACAATAACTCTTAAATAAGAAAATTCAAACAGAAACATATGACGGTTCAAAAATAATCAAAACAAAGGATATTGAAATAAGCAAGCGATTAGCTTTAAAAAGAAAAAAAAAACAGAAAATACAATCGATGTTAGAAGGTTGCTTATTATGTTATTGATTTCGACATACTTGTTCCCTAATCCAAACTCGGCATTTCCTTTGGTGCTGCCACATATATTCATAGATTGAAACAAATGAAAATTGTTTTTTAGCCAATATCAATAGTAAAATATTCGGTGGGACAAATAAGGAAAAAAAATGTGCATGCGTAACCCTGCTATTGGTAAATTCTAGTAACTCGTTTCATCTTTTATAGTTTCTATTATAAACTAAACTAACACCTTATATCTTTTTGTGCAGTATTTTTTCTACAATATTATAGAAATAATTGCTCTAAAAATAAGTTTTTGCCAAAATAAACCAACTTTTGCTAAATGGATACCACAGGAAGTAACTCTAAGCAAAATGAAGTATTAACTTGACCAAAATGTAAATCTGCCGACAATTCCACTGAAATTCTATTATAAAAGGCGAATGACTAATACTAAGAAGACAAATATTTGCCCGCCTAATACTTGTCAGGCAAATACAAATATTTGACAATTTTACAGTTCGATTTCAAAATAATTTCAAAACAAATATCTCAATCGGTATTTTAAATATGAAAAATTAAAATATTTTTTTCTAATTTTCAAAGAAAAGAATAAAATCAAAGAAAGGAAAAAGAGCTAAAATATGCCAAAGCTAAATCAGCTAAAGTAAAAGCTTCACTTGTCGATAACAAATATGAAAAAATAAATCAACAATTGAAGGACATAAAATTCGAAATAATGAAACTGAAAAAAGAGAATGCAATTCTAAAATAAAAAAACAAGCCGTTGAAAAAAGGAAATAAAGATTTAAAGGAAATGAAGGAAAACGAAGAAGATAATAATGGTGATGTAGATGATAACGATCAAATTAATGATGATGAAATAAAAGAAGATGATGTTCATAATGAAGATGATGAAAGTGAAGGAAAAGATAGCGAGGGTGCTGCCAAAGATAAAAATCTTGAAGGTGATGTTACTGATGAAGGCAAAGATGACGATGGTGGTGACGAAGAAAAAGACACCGATGATGATAGTTCTAATCAAGATAAAGATGGTGAAGGTGATTTTGATAATAAAGGTTAAAAAGATGGCGATGATGATAAAGATGGTAATGGTGCTAAGGAAAGTAAAGATGGTGATGTTGATGGTGATGGTGCAGAGGAAAGCAAAGGTGGTGGTGATGGTCTAGAGGAAAGCAAAGGTAATGGTGATGAAAGTAAAAATGATGATAGTGCTGATAAAAATAAATGTGATGATACTACTAATGATGATGAAAAGGAAAGGAAAACTAAAGATGAAAATAATAAAAATGAAAAGGACAAGAATGATAAAGAAGTTCATAATAAAGATGATGATGGACAAGCACCATTGTATCAGTGGTTAAGTGATTCAGTTTTGGTGCAAGAGGTCACAAGTTCGAAACTTGCATAGCATGATTCGAACGTTTATTGACATATAATATGCTGTCTTAATAATTTGTTGTATATTAAGTACCATTTCAAAAAAATAAAAATAAAGATGACGATGACACCGATAACTAGACAAGAAGCCAATATGAAATTACTGTCATACCAAAATAGTAAAAGGTAATTAAAACGAGAGTACTAAGAAAAGAATAGAAAACGGTAAATATAAACAAATTAGTATAAAAAAATTCGGCCTGGTAAATATTTGCCTGGCCCACCTATGTGCTACCAAACAAATTATTTAACAATTGAATTTTTTTTGACAAAGCAGGTGAAAAATATGAATATTTTATTATGAGTAAAGAAAAATTAGTGGTGCAAAAAAAGATAAAATAACAAATTGACTTCATCATGTTCAGCTATAATATCTAATTAAATTATGGAACTTATACATCAAATATTTTCCATACAAATGTTCCCTAAAAATTTGAAAAAATATTTATTTTCATAAAATATATTCGTCCTAAATAGAATGTCTCCCTATGTCAATTAATAACAAAATGCAAATGATAATTTATTTCAGAATTTATGAAAAACATGAATACATAGACATAGTGTAATGACCCAAAATTTTACTACTTTGATGTGCGAATATTTAAGTAATTCTAACTATTCAAATTATAAGTTTTGTGATTAATATAAAACAATTTCATATTATAAATAATGATGGTAAAATATCTTTTCAAATTTGCTTACAAAAATATATAGTCCGAAGAAAAATTGAAAATGTGATCGGAATTCGTTTTTCGAATTTTTGATTATTCGTCGGCTAAAAGTTGTTGAATATTGTGAAAACTTTTGTATAGACATACACATTTATAATAAGCAGGATACTTATGTATTAGTGTATATATTTATATACTTAGGGTTGTATACAAGCATGATGTGACATACACTACAAAAATCAGGGCTTTTGATAGCGCTAACACATAGCGTTTCTGGTTTTCCTCCTCTCAATGCTATGGAATGAAGAGTATTCAACGCTATGCACTAACAAATACGAGTATTCAACGCTATCCAACTAAAGGGCGGGAAACAATTATTTTGTGCTGGAAGAAAAAATTGCGTCCATCACAACCTCACCTCTTTCCTATTTTCACTTCGTCACCTCCAGGAAACCCACAGCGAACCAAAATCCCTAAATCATGAAATCCTTAAAACCGAAGCCCTAAATCCCGAAATCCTAACCATCTAAATCAATAGTGGATCCCAATCCCTAGGTATTGGTGCCGTAATCTCTCTGCTACAGTCGATCGTAACCCCTAAACATGTCGCCACCATTTCAACTACCCAGAACGCTAAAACCATGCCCTCCAATTTGAAACGCCGTGAAAGGTACTGCATCATTTATTATATATTTTTTAACTTCTTATGATTCTTAATCTATTCATTACCATCTCCTGACACATGTTTATAGGTTATTAGAACCCTTAATTATGTTGTGGTGATACTTTTATCCCTTTTTCAGCCTAACTGAATAGTCGTGATTTTCAGGTAATTTATTTAATCCCATTTCGTTATGATGTAAAGAAAATGAGATGAATTTAGGTGAGTATTTGATAGTGATAATGATAGATTTATGTTGATGATATTTATATAGTACATTTTTTTTATAAAATGTGCTGCTGACATAAAACTACATTCTAATCAATTCCGAATATATATATTTTCATGCCTTCAACCATAAATCTCTTACTAATAATTCAAAGCACAAAACAATTTATTCTGAATCAATTTCAGAAACTGTTTGTTGAATAGATGTCAAATGTGATTATTTTTCTGTTTGATGCCGAATGATTTCTGTTTGATTAGCAATGGATTATTTTCTCGCACTTGCAGTAATATAATTAGTTATTAAGAATAATGAAGGAATCAGTGTGGATATATTGCAGTTTTGCTACAAACTGTCAGATTAGACTCAAATGGAAGACAACTCTATATTGTTAAACTATTAGGAGCTTGTCATTGTGGGGATTGCCCTAGCAATTGGCTTGCTCGCCTTAACCTAGGTCTGGCCATGTCCCTCTTAGTCCCTCTCATGTTCATCTTGTTTTTTTCCCAAATGATCGGGGTTTTTCATTTTCCTTGAGTCATATTCTTGATTGGATTTTAATCATGGATCATTTTTAGTACTTTTTCAGTCCCTTCCATGTTGCCAAATTATGCATTAAATCCTTTCTTCTAATGCAACTCAAAACATATATTTAAAAAAATTTATCTGGTATATCTGATTTGATTTACGCATCACTCATACTCTTTAGACTAAGGCCTTAGAAAGCGGAACTTCTACCTCCAAAGTTTCACCCATAAGTCAGCTATATGTGCTCCTTTACTATTTGATGGTTTTGTGTGTTCATTCTTTGCTTCTAATTCTCAAAGTACAATTCTTAGTTTTTTTAAATCTGGTATGTTTGATTTGACATCCACTCATACTCCTTAGACTAGGCCTCAGCAAGCAGAGTTTCTGCCCCCAAGGTTTTGCCTGCAACTCCGGTATATATGTGCTTTTTTATTACTATTTAATGCATGTTTTTTGGGGTTAAATTGTTGAGTTCAAACAAATATATTTGCTACTAATGTTTAATGAGAAATGGGAAATGAGAAATTAAAAACTGTATGCTCTTATATTTTAAATCATGCCTTTGGGTAGACATATTGAACATGATAGCCTGTTAACTCTTTGGGAATGAACGTATTAAAATTTAACCATTAGTCATTAAATGTTGATTAGATAATTCAAATAGATAGCTGAATCAGTCAACAAAATCCGAAATTCAGTTTCTCCACCAGTTCAAAATTGACTAATGTGCATTCAGTTACATTTCCTATAAGATATTAGTCTAACAATGGCCTCATGGCATAGCATATAGCAGTCGTTGAAGTTATGTAAAATTTCCTCTTAACGTATAGTTTGATCACAAAATTTCTTATGTATAGACCCCTTCAACAAGCTCTTCTACTCTTGATACACCAGTTCCTGCATTACAAGAGCCTCCAGCTGCACCGTAAGTAGCACTTAAACATCATATGTTTTGCTATTTAATAATTGTCTATTTATTTGATAAAATATTATTTGTGCATACTGCATGTTTCTACGTAAGCAAATGTACGTTCACCTGATGCTGCTGAATTTAAGCTGTTGATCTTTGCGTTTGTTATCAAATAAATGATATCTTAGTTCCAGCCTATTCTTCTTTGAGTTTTTCTATAGATAGATGTTAGTTTGGACAGTCTCAAACAGTTTCAAGTCAAATTAAAATTTTAAGGATATTGATTATATTGTATTAAATGCCTTTTAAGGATTATATAACTAATTTGAATTATTTAATGATTTCTTATGCATGTAATTTTCTGACAATATTATAATTTTCCAAATCTTATAGCAACTGAGATGCAGATTCGTGGGTCCTTAGAGAACTATTGGATTATCTCTGATTCTCTCAACGGTATGCATAGAGTTAAATTTATATTTGATTTTCTTGTTCTAGTTGTGGCGGTGCATAAGTTATGGTAATTAAATATGCATAAAAACATGTATTTGTTAGGAAATTGATTGAACGTATTCATGTTACATACTATATGTTGACACATTGAATTCTATCCATCGCCCTAATTTACAAATAAACTTAAATGCAAATCGTAAAAATAAAAACAGTAATCTTTATAAATATCTGAACATGTCACACGAGGGAGGAGCATTGAAGTATTTTGATGTTCAATGCAGCACAATTACACTAACAAAACTGAAAAATAATATCTTTAATCTAATGGTTTCACGTAATTTGGTTAACCCTGCATTGTTAGAGCAAAAGTGATCCAAGAGATTCATAACTCAGTTATAAGAATCGATTAATATTAATCATCTGTCAAACTAAAAATAGTATATGCAGTTATATTATATATTTATACTCTATAAATATCATGCCGACTGTGCTTTATTTGCTGCTTAAATTATTTATGATTTGTCAAATTTCTTTTATGACATTTGTCTTAGATAAGGCTGTTATCATTTAGAATGTCCATTCTCATCTTGGTTCATGTCTGTCCATGCCAACTGATGAGGCTAACATTTATTTAGCTCATAATTCACATGGTGTTCATTTCTTCAATGAAAATGCTCAAGAAGTATCACATTGTTTACTTGGTGCAGTTCTTTCTTTACTTTGCTAAAGTCTGCAGTGAACAGAGGCAGATGCAGTTGGTTAAGTGGGTTGCTTCTAGATGGGTACACTTTCTCGATATTTAGGTTGCTGATTTGGATGATGGCATAGTCAAGTAAACTTTTCATTTATCTTCGTTCATCACAAAATAGTAATAGTTGTGGTCATAACATATATGTTATCATGGTACATAAAATGGATGCATTCCCAATGGTCAAGATCATAATGGCTTTGTCAACGACACCATCTTCATAGTTGCTGAGCATGTTTCTAATGGAAATTTAAGGAGCCATCTTACTGGTATTGTGTTCAAAAATATCAGATTAAATGCTCTATTAGTAGTTTAATATACTCTGGTGCTAGATACTCATGTGTGTGTGTATAATTTCAGATTGGAGGAAGAGAGAGATGCTGAAATGGCCATAGACACTACAAGGAAATGTTGTTTTAATAGGAAGTAGGGATTGCATACAAAATTGACTTGCTATGGTTTGGTACTTACCCCATTTTTAGGTCAATAGATGACGTGTTTCACCGCAATTAATTAGAAGAAAAACTTAATTTCGCGGTTTATTTCCTCTTCCTTATTCTTGGCCGCCTAAATTTCTCTTTTCACTTCTCTCCAAAGAAACCCTGCTTTAAACCTAAATCCTACTTTAACCCTAAATCCCCACTTCAACCTACAAATCCCTCTCAAATTTAATTCGCAACCCATGAATCCCTCTCAAATCCAATCGGCAACCCACGAATCCCTCTCAAATTTGGCGATCAATTGTTGCAACTCTCTAGGAAGCCGAAGTGGGAATCATTGAAGAAGCTGAAGCGTGATTCTTCCCGGCAGCTTAAACACTATTCGGTGATCGATTACTCAACCAAGCTCAATTCCTCAATGATGCTTTCGTAGTTTTAACTGTAGCATAATTTATGCTTTGAATGGATCAGTATTGGCCTCTTATTATTGAGGTATGCTACTTTCATTTATATTTCAATTTTTATGATGATTTCTAGGATTTGGTGTTTGAAATTTTTCTGAATTTGTTAAACAAACGTATCAAACTTTTGTTGGTTTTAGGGTTTTTGAAACTACTCCGTTCATAAGAGTTTGTTATTTGATGAATTCGTGAAAGATTGTGTATCTTTGCTTAATTCATTCTGTAATCAGAGATCAAATTTATACTTTTTATATTGAAGTTTCAATATGTTTTCAATGGATTTTAATGGGCAGAGTTTTAGAGTAGTTGGAAGTACTGAATGAAGAATGACTTAAAAGAAAAATAGTAATAAAGATATGATATGCATCAATATGGCAGTTTCTTGAATACTTTTTTTCATTCTTCTTTCATAAAATAGATAAAAGGGAAATCCATTGACAATCTCGAATGATATTATGCTGAACAAAGTTATTGCATATGATTATATGATGCATGGGATCATCTGGTCACGAATAGTCACTTTTACTTATAAGAATTTAATAACAAATGTTTCATAAAAATATTTTGAACTAAAGTAACAGCCATAAACAATTCACATGGAACATAATATCATAAACATTGACAACTGGTTATATCTTTTATTGCCTTATATTTACATCGTCGGTTTATTTAGTTTGATATTTTCGATGTTTATTTATCGTAAGCGAGTTAGTTGATTGTATTTTGCAAATGGTAAATTATGTGTATAGATTAATATCCAAGTCATTATACGAAGTGTTTGATACTCAGGTAATGACGGATTATCTAATTACATGGACATACAGCTTATTGTTTCTAATAAGAGTAATATAATTTTTAAATGAAGTGTTTATTATTCTATACACTCTAGCCATTTTACTGAAGTAAAAGTACAAGATCATTTGAGTGTGATTATTTACTACTACATTTTGTATCAATATTTTGTTTATATTTTGAAATATCGATTAGATGCTACCAAAGTTGGAGAGGATGGCTTGCTGCTAACATCCAAGATTATGTATCTTTCAATTGCTTTCCCTATGTGTTCTTACTATAACATGTCCCTGCTCACACTAAACTTGGAGTTTTTGTTTAATATTCAGCTTCTGGCATTAAGAACGTTATCTCATATATTAATATAAGCACTTTATGATTAAGGTTACATAGCAATGCCTTCGTAGATTGGTACTACACTACTGTTATCTTTTCAAATACAATGTCATTAAGATGAAATTAATATTTTAGAAATGTAGTCTTCCAAATTTACCATATATGATATACAATATACACACATATTTTCAATTTAGGAAAAACTACATGACGTTTAAAAAATAGATTCCACTCCATTAAAGAAACATGCACACTGAATCTTTCAATTGGCTTAAATATTTTCTGATTCATATAAATTTGGAGGTTAGCCTCATTAATTCATTATGAATAATAACAAACAAATTACTATGCATCCTATTTATTTTACATGTACTTTCCAGTATGAAAGTGAGGTTAACCCCTAATATTTGGCAGCTAACCGAATTGTGCTCACGGTATAAGATTACATTCATGTATATCAAATGCTTTATTCTACGTTGAAATGACTATAGACTGTGCATATTGTATTGCTGTGCAAATTGTGCTCACGGTATAAAACTTATCCGATTTTTCCTTCTAGCTTCTGATTTGTGGTATGCAAGACAATTTTTTCCTGATATGTTGAATCCGTTGGAGGTTTTATGGAATTGTCATGGCTTAAGTTCTAGTTGCATTATTCTCTCCACTTGCTCTTCTGTTGCATTTGTAATATGTATCTTGCTTAACTTCATCTTGGTTGACTGTAAAACAGAATCATTATCTCTACCGGCTGAAAGCCAAGATCCCTTCCTTGCGAACATACACTGATTAATTTTGATTTGCAAGAAAATATCTTTCTCTCAGCTCTTGCCTTCTTTCTTGGATGACGAAGATGCATATTATAATTTTCTTCTTTTCTAGTACTCTCCTTAAAAGATTTCAAGCTTTCCTTGGAATATTGAAGAATTTTGTTACTTTCTCTATATCGACCATTATCGACTCTCTCAAAGAATTGGAGTGTGTAATTTTTCTTCTGAATTCTGGTTAGACATGGAAGAAATAGGTCTTCGTGCGACAGATGTCGGTCTTTATTCACCTGGCACTCTCATGGTTTATTATGAACCTTTTTTGTCGGTGCATCTCTACCTTTAATATTATGTGAATAGTTTTGCTTATTGTTATGGCCAAGAGTGATGTTGTTTGTGGCTGTAGTTATTTTTGGGTGGTATTATGTATATGCTTGTATTATTTTCTCCACTTTTCTACAGCACTGTACTCATTCCATTTTATCATTTAGTAAAATACCAATTTTCAGAAGAAGAAAAAAGTTATATTTGCACTGCATTCATTAACGAAGAGAAAAGCCGGCGTATAAAACGAATGACTTGTTTTTTTTTTGTATTATTTAATTAACGAATGCTAATGCTCATATTTTAGCAGACATTGCATGGATCTTGATTATTTTGGGTAGTCTTCTCCTTAACTAAATTAGCAGAAACGATTTGCTTTATGCATCATTTATCTAAAGCTGGAATTCTTTATACATTTTTATACAACCATTGACTAGGGTCAATCTTGGCTGATACCAATGCAATATTTTCCTCTCATAACAGGTGGTTCATTCAGGTACTGAGAGCACCCAAGAAGCAATACATAGCTTTCCAACTTTGTGTCCTGCAATGCTTCTTACATGGTACAGAGTAACGGTATTGACAGTTGCTTATATGTTTCAGTGTCTAATTATTATATTACATTGCTTATATGTTTCAACTTTTAATTATCATATTGCATAATAATTTTGTATTTTTTATACTAATAAATAACATAATAAAATCTCATTTCAGGTCAGTTTGTTGTCTTTTACATTTGATCTGCATGGAGAGCAAGAGCGTTCTCGTGAGGTATGCAATCATTTTTTGACTTTTGAGCAAACATAAATCAACTATGAGTAGTTGATTAATCTTGAACGATGTTAAATGATTTTTTATGTTTACCTATCAAAGTAGTCATTTATGCTCCAATTCAATTGGGGAACAGTGCCAGCCAATTATGTTTCTTTCGACAGAAAAACCGAGGATAGGAAGAAGCATTGATGTTGGTTGTGTTAATAGCTGATAATTATGGAAGCAAATTCTTGTATATATTAACTTACCTTTATTGCATGCCAACGAGGGTAGAAGATTTTTGCCACTGTTATTGTACACACAAAATACAAGTTCACTCTCCAAGCTTATGATATATATGCTCATAACTGTAGATTTCCCCATATCATTATATTTGTAAAGCTCTTTTACCCTCAGAATGGATTTGGGGAGAGGAAAAAACTTATAAAATGATAATTATTGTTTTCAGCTTTAAATTTCAGGGTTAACAATGTTTATTCTATGGTATGTGCAGTTAAAGGAATATAAAGCAAAGGGACTTGTGATGGTTGTAAACGCAGATGATATCCCCAAGTTCCTTACCAAGATACAATCTTTATTGGCTGAAGCATGATACTGTGGGCGTAGCCAAGTGCATTATTTGCTGTTGTTGTTGCACTCTTGGATATGGTATGATGTTGAAATACTTAGAGCTAGCAGCAAGTTTGCTTTTATAGGTTGAGTCTGTCAATGACTGACAAGGATACTAATTCAGGACTAACACCAAGTTATAACTTCATTTAGACATAAAAAATATATATTTTCTGCACAAATGACAAAATAAATACATTACAAAGTGATATCTATAACTGGAACGATTTTGCATAAGTGTACTTGATTTAGAATTTTGTGCCATGCAGGTGGGCTTGATTGACATGTTTCTTCAATACAGAGGTGGACATCTATCATAAGTTCTGCGTGCTAAAAGCTTGTGCCAAATCAACATACCATTAAATGGGTGATCACTATAAGTAAGTTTTGTCTGTAATTGCCTACATTTATCCTGCAATGTCTTTTAAATTTAATATACGATTGTTAATGCTTTTTGGATTGGTTGATTTAAAAGTCCTTTGTTCATTGAATAATTATGTTTGAAAGAGAATACTGGGCAATTCTTTGCAAATACAGTTTTATGAGTATTTTATGTTTTCTAAATTCTTGAAATTTAGATAAAATTGAGCATGTTTTTATAACATGGAAAATACCGAAATATCTGTTTCCTTAAAACGAGTTTAAATTGGGGACCAAAGTTTTTCCTGTCATATTTACTACACATCTTTTAAGTAACATAGGATTTTTATACCATCACTTATCTTATAATTACACAATGCTTAAAACTGGGAGTTATAGTCAAAAGTATTCTACTTAACTAGTGAGTATTTAGTCAGTAAAATTCAAAAATATTTGGTCAATACTGTTCTTAAATTAAGGTTCTTGAATATCCTCAATGTTTGGAAAGTTTAAGGTTTAATTACGGTTATTTGCGATTTGCATTAACATGGACTAATGCTTATCTTAATCTGAATTTTTTCATTGAGAAGTCTCGTAACATTTTATTTCTCTTATGAAGTCTTATTGTAGTGACCATATTACACTACAGCTGGTTATATAGTATTTCAAAGATGGTGTACTTAGTATACTAATGCCATTGCTATCTAATTTTCTATCAAAATTTGGTATTAATGCTAAAAGTGCGGTTGTTCTAGCTGCTGAGCTAACATAAAATCTTTTATAACTCCTCAAAGAAGCATCGATAACTTATGCTTGTTGTAAACTTATAAAGAGAAAATGTAAATTAAGCATCAAAAACCCTTTTTTCTTTCACTTTTTGAGCTTCGAAGTTTAATATTCCTTTTGTAAGTTGATAACTTTTTTTCACGATTAATTGCATATCACAATTACGTTGCAAAATGCATAATTACTTACTAAAGTATTCAAAAATGATACTTAAACTTTTGTATAAAATGAGGTCAGTGCAAAATATTTACACTACAAATATAACTCGTTCTTCGTTTAAAGTCACAAATATAGAATAAAATAACAAAAAGGAACAATTTTAGTTTTAAAATAATTAATGATTGAACGGTGGATGACTACTCATACTTCCAAAGAGAATAATAGTAGTGCAGTAGTCGTATTAAAAAAGAAAAGGAAAACGAATATAGTTTTGGAAAATAGAAGCAAAACGACAGGATCTAAAAAATGGCTTTCCTAAAAATAAGTTGGACTAAATGACCACTTGGAAAATTTACATAATTTTATCGATGAAAGATTGAATATCAGAGTCAGGTTATATTTTGATCTTAGTAATTGTTTGGTAGATTCTACAAACAGGAGAGAATTCATCTTTTATACAACTACATAGCACTATCGAATTTAATTCATCTTTTATATTCAGAGTCCAGTTATATACAACTACATAGCACTATAAAGTTTAATTCATCTTTTATATTCAGTTTAATTCAAGGCAACTATCTATAATTATCTCTGTATAAAAGTTGTAGAGAAGCGAGAGGATAAAAAGAAATTTAAAAGTAAAAGTTTTGTACAGGAACCAAAATCTATGAACAAATATTAACGGAGCTCTAAATGACAGTGGATATCAAAGAGGAATTAATTGTTGTATGGTGTTGATTCTTCTTGTTTGAAACCTTTAATCTCATTTTGGTGGAGAAAAATTTTCTGAAAAGTTTTAGACCACATCATAGGTATAACAGAATATAATTTGCATCTTATTCAATATATTAAACAGTTGCAATAAATTATAATTGGTAAAGATCCATTTGCATTTTTGTTATAATTGAATTTAACAAAAGCATAATCGAATTTGGAAGAATAAGTTATCAAATGATTACTAAAGAGGATAATGACGTATCTTCGCTGCTAAAAACATACTATTAGTGTTTCATTAAATGTTTCAGTTTTCAGCAAGTGGCATGGATGATAATGCAATTAATATTGCTAACAAACAACCATACACTACAAGAAAGAGAGAAATAGTTGCACTAGGACGCGTGCCTTCAACCGATCCAACTTCAATGGTTCATTGTGTTCCTTTGGGGAAAATGCAATTAAAGTTTGGGTAGAAATTGTAAAAATTCCAAAAGCACATCTATGGAGAACAACATCCGAATTAGAAGTCATTGAAGATGCTGTTGGCACTACGATAGCTTGGCCTATTGCAAACGTTATAATGGAATCAAATTCTAGTAAGTATAACTTCTTTAATTTATTTTTATTTTATTTTTCAGTTCATGTGTCAAAATTTGAAACATAAAAAGGCATCAATGTCAGTTTAATGATACCTTAAGAGGGTTAAGTTCGAGTTTGGCATATGGCATTTGCGACAGTGAGAGGAAGTGGGTGATTGAGTTTTGCTGTTTAAATCATATTTATAATTGAAAATGCAGTTTTTGTTCTTCTGCATTGTATAATATTTCATAATGAAAGAGGTAAGACTTAAAATCTTTCTACCATCGAATGTTGAACTCTGCATAATGATTTGATTTCACCTGAATTTTTGTTTTCAAATGGATTTTAATTTCCTACAAGATTTTGGTTTTCAATTGTATTTCTGATGGTTTACATTATCTGTATTCCAAATGTTTTAGACGTAGCGAAGAAATGAGTAATGGTGACAAAACCTGGTAAAACAAAAATTTGATAACCGTTAAAAAAGTAAATAAAACTTTGATAGTTAAGTTTACTTTCATTGTAACTGGACTTACCGTTAAGACATAATTATTACATGGGGAAATCTTAAATACCTATACTCCGTTTGCATTTTTAATCGTTCAAACAAAAATAGGCACAACGTATTTATTTTTTGAAAAACAATTAATTTGAAAAATAAAGTTTATATACGAAATTGAAAATAAATTATTTCATTTTCTGTATTTATGAAAATAACAAAAACACGGGAAACGATCAATTCCTACGTTGTTCCTCCATCCGCTTAGCCTTCCTCCGCCATCCTTCCATCCCCTCTATCATTCCTTCATCTCCATTACAATAACTTAAATTTTAAATGTTTTCCTGATCTCTCCCCGTATTTTGTAATGAATTTTGAAAACACAAGACTCAAAATAAAACCAAACGGGATTTTATTATCAAAACAATGATGTAAATATCATATTCGACTAAATTTATCTTATGGTGGATCAATGGCGGATTAAGTGTGCGGTTGCGGATAAATTAGATTAGAGGTTATGACATTTGTGGACAAAAGTCGATCGGAGATTGGTTAGAAGCTGGGTAGGAAGTAATGCAAAAGTAATTTAATTGTTATTTTCATTTAATAATTAATGTTTTATATTTTATATTTAACATTTAATAATTAATAATGAAAATTCAAATTCAAATTCAATATTTTCAAAGTGAGCTTCTTTATCCTAACGTTATCTGGATTCTGAAGCGAGATTTGATGCAGTGGTTTGAAAATCATCTTGTACATCATTCTCGGTTTCAGTAGTAGGCAAATCAACCCTATGGGCACATACTGTATGTTGCATTTGACAGTGGATGTGGTAGAAGTATATAGGAGATGTAGTGGTGTAGTAGACAGTGTAACAGGGAGGATGTGTAGTAGCAATGTAATAAGGAGGATGTAGTGGTGTAGTTGACAGCGAAGTGTGGTGTAGGCCAAAGTTTGAAGAAATGGCATAAGTTGTTTCAGGTTGTTAATGAGAGTATCAGTAGCTAATGGGATGGATTAGAGGCAGTGAGGATGAATTGAATAATGGTTGAGTGGTTGAGTTGTTGTTTGTTTTGTGGAAGGCAGTGCATAGGAGTTGATGAAGAGAAGAAGTTTGAAGTTGGCAAGGTTGCAGGAGGAGTTGTGGTGGATGGACTGAAATGTGGGTGATGAAGTATTGGTTTGCAAGCAATGGGTGGTTGTATGAATGTGCAGGCAAAGGTTAAGGAAGTTTGTAAGTGCGGATATAAGTGGAATGATGGTTGTTTGTTGAATATTGGTGGAGGAAGATGTGAAGAGGATAATGGCAACAGTAGTTGTATGGTGGAAGTGAATGGATTGTGAAAGTTTTGGTGTAGTGGATGAACAGAGACGAGTTGAAGGAGTTAGGCAGAGGTGATGATGGTGATGAATGGTGGAAGGAAGAAGTTTCAGGTGTCAATTGAATGTGCAGTGGAAGGAAGTGGCGGTGTAGGAGTGGAAGGAAATGGCAGTGTAGGAGATATGGCAGCGGAGTTGACATAAAATGAGGATTATGATGAAGATATGGGTTGTATATGCATGGTTTTGTGGGTAGACGACAGTGAGGGAGTTAAACTGTGACGATGTGGTTAGGTTCAGATGATTTAAGATGTAGCCATGGAAGTACTCCCTATTTTGAGTTTGTTAGGAGTAGACTCACGTCCTTCTTTCTCTCGCTTGAAAAAAAAAACAACCCTATGGGCACATACTGTATGAATAGAATTGTTCAATCCTGCAAGAAAATGCCAGCACAACTCAATATAAGCTCATAACACACTATTCGTTCACCGGTTCAAAATCAAACTAAGATACATATCAGAATGGTTTCGAGCAACCAGCTTGTCATTTTCACCATTTTTATTGCTGTTATAGTTTGCATTTTAGGCTGGCAAGAAAGGTTTTATTCTTGCTGAAGTGGTTGTGTGTAGTACACATGAAGTAAGCACGAGACCTTCACTAATAGATTACGCCCCAGTGCAAAAGTTTAAGTCCTACGTGCAGATAATGTTTTCCTTTAGGGTGCTGTAATAGTTGAGCCGACGGTGCAAAAGAATACGCCCCAGTCTTATATTTCGTTATCACTGAAGTAAAAATATTATTCTTTTATTTGCATGATCAAAATTTTGCATTTTATTTGCATGATCACTGAAGTAATATTTCGTTATGGAGAGTCATATTATTCTTTTATTTGCATGATCAAAATTTTGATTTTGATTTTTCTTTCTTTTTTTCAACTAAAGTATTCCCAGCTCATATACTAGTTCATTTAGTAGGCTGAGTTCATGAGCTCAATCAGCTCATATACAGTCCTTTTCTTTTTTTGTTATGAAAAATTATATAACTTGCGGATGATGTTTAGATTGAAAATTAACCTATGTGCTTCGTTTTGACAGGTGCAGTATGATGATACCGGGGTTACTACAAGTTGCAAGGGAGGAAAAATTATTTTGCTGCATTCATTCTCTTTCAAATCGGTCTAAAGCTTGGATTAATGTATTTTGTATTGACGTATATCTTTGCTTTTAGTATGTATCGTTTTGGTTAGCTACAGTTGTTATTGTTTTTTTTAGATCACAAATATTTAATGTTTGAAACTGTCTATGAAATATTATGGATATATATATATATACTGTGGTTTGGCTTATGTCTCCATTTGATTACAGATATCACAATGTGATAATTGTGTTTTTTTGAAATTTTATAATATATTCGTAGAATTATAAATTGTAAGCTGGAATGTATGTAGCAGCAATGATAAAAACTTATAGCGTTTTAATTGTGCTATGGAAAGATGGTTTTCCCAGTTTTAACATACTACAGCATTATGATAGTGCTATAAACAGTTTTTATAGCAAATAAACAATGCTATAAAAGACAGCTAAACGCTATAAAAAGTAGTTGTATTTATGCATACAATTTATGATTGCAGCCCAAAACGCTATTGAATTTTGTTTTGTATAGCGTTTTTGGATGCTATTGTATATTTCGTGTCTATGGCAACTATAGCATTCATAAAAACGCTATACTTTTACTACATAGCGATTTTTCAAGGCTATTACAAATCATGTTTATAGCACGTTTAAACCGCTATGAAAAGTCCTTGACCATAGCGTCTCTACAGCGTTTTTTATGTTGCTATTATAGGTCACTGACTTATTACAACATGTTAATATACAGCGTACCAAAACACGCTATAGTAGCCTGTAATAGCGTTTTTTCAACGCTATTAAAGGGTGTTTTTGTTGTAGTGAGAGAGTTATGGCAGTCATAGGAGTTGCAAGAGGACTACAATTTTTACATACAGTTACAGTTCCAAGCATTTTTGGTAATGATCTTCGAATTGAGAATATATTGGTTGATCAAACTCTTACAGCCAAAATCAGCAACTACAATCTACCAGTACTACTGAACAACAAGAACAAGAAGGTAAGCACAACACTTAGATTCAAGATTTTCAACCCATTTGAAAGTATATTCAAAACTTGAATGTTTTCAGGCTGGTTCAGAAAGCCCATTTGGAAAACTAGACAACAATGACAATGGAAGGTAAATTATTTTCCACACTTCCAAAACAATCATTTGTTAAATAATTAGCAGTATAATAAGGTATCAGTGTTTCATTTTTTTAGTTATCCAAATATGGAAAATGGCGAAAAGGACGATGTGTATCAGCTTGGCCTCATTCTACTAGAAGTAATTACAGGCAAGCCAAATGGATCAAAAGATCAACTGGAAGCATTAAAAACCAAGGTATTTAATAAGAATATGTATCACGGTGCATATATATATCATCTTTAGTACAAAGTATAATGAATTATCTTTTCAAAAGGAGAGCAATTCTGCAACTTAAAGAATCTATAAAGAAAAAAATGTAATAGGAATGACTCATACTATTCTTTTTCTGAAATATAGAACTAAAATAAAAACAAATTAATTTCCTTATTTTTTCCTAAGATGAAAGTGCATACTCTTCAGATCGCCATACTATTTTTTCAGCACAAAGGATGCCTTCATTATCTTTAGAAAATGTTAGTCGAATTTTCCAGTGCAAAGACTTCAACAGATTCTCCACTTCGCTTACAACTTCAGATTCATCGCGGACATCATCTTTCCTCCTGGCCAAACTATTCTATCTACCTTGACTACAGTTGGTAAAATCTAACACCTGCAAATTTGTTTTTTCAACTTGTCAAAACACTACTGGACAAGGCAGAAAATTTCTAACTTCTATAAACATCAAATTTTACTTTGTTTACCTTTTCTTTAGGTTTGAGAAAAGACGATCAGCATGCAAAAGATCATAAGCCCTTGGATATGTGCTATGAGATTCACACCAGTCATGATACATCCCAAAAAGCCCTCTTTCATAAATAATCAGAAGTGTGTCGGGTGCATCTATGTAAATATGTATGAAACATCATGTATGGATATGGGAAAAGTTGTTTGAACAATGAAATATTATGCTTTAATTTACATATTTTTTGTCTATGAAAATCTGTTATATTTATATGCAAAGAAGAAGTGGGTAAATGAATACTATAGGTGGAAAAGCTAAAACAACAGCAATTTTTTTTTGTAAATTGATATTATGTTCAATAGCGTTTCATAAACGCTGTCATATATCAAACGCTATAGAAAACAACCTCTTACACGCTATAGAAATGTTACGTAACAAATGCTATAAAACGCTATAGAAATGTTACAGCGTTTTATCGTAATAGCATTGCACAAACGCTATAGAAAAATAATTTTTCATAGCGTTTTTGCTCCCGCTATTTAAAGTTTAAGGTCTACCATAGCATGTCGTTCCCTAGCGTTCTCTGAAACTGTGATATCCCGGAATTTTGGCAATATCAATTTAATAATCTTTATTAATAATTAAACTGATCTGTTGATTTTATTTTATAAATTGACAAGTTTATTCATTTTAAAGGTTAATAATATTTTAATTGGCAATATTTATTAATATCTTTTCTAACAATTTAAAATTGGTAAGATTTATCTTTCTAAAACTTATATAAATGTTTATATTTATAATGTATATATATTGGTATATATATTATAATATAGGGAGTCTTTAATTTAATAAAAGAATATGTTTTCAAATTATAATATATATGTATATATATAGTGTGATTTGGAGTTATGCTATTTAGTATTTATAAAAACTAATGTTAAAAGTATTTTCCATTTAGAATATATATATTTGTATATATTGAAATGGAAAAAATTATTGGATTTGAATTTAATAAGATGTTTTCAAACTTTAAATATATATACATAGATTGTAATTTGGAAATTTTTAATTTGATTCAATGCTTTTGAAATGATATTTGAAATTTAAATTTTAATAACAAAGTTAATTTATTATTATATAAACATATAGTTCAACTTAAGTTTTAAATAAGATTAAATTAAGAAGTTCAATTGTTTTAATATTCTTTTCCTTTTAAAATTCAAACATAAGATAAATTGGTTTGTGAAAGATATATAGAATTGAAATAAATCTCTCAAGCATATAAAAATATGTTGTATTTAGTTTAATAAAAACATAAGTTATTATAAATAAATTGTTTACATGAATTCATATTTGTATATTTATATAGGATCTAAAAGCTTATTTATAAAAAGATAAATACATTATATACATATAAATATTTTATGAATACATATAAATGACTTAAATAAATTAATTAAAAACAAGATTTACACTTGGAAACATATAAAGGTAGATTAGAGACATTTGTAAGAAAATAAGTATAGGTGTAAGCTAGATAATTAACTAAAGGGGACAAGTGGCTTAATTTATCTTTTTGAAAATTAAAGTCATAAATAAATAATATATGAAAGAAGATCTGATTTTACTTTTCAGCTAAAATTCATTTTTCTTCACTCTTCAACTAAAAATACAATTCGAATCAAAAGAAAAGATAAACCTGGAAATCAAAGAAGAATGAAAACCTGGAAACTAAAACTCAAAGCAAAGGAAAGATCAAGGCTAATTACAAAATCAGTTTCAAATCTATCAACTAGTAACCAGAGATCAAACAGCAAGAATTTAAAATCAACAAAGCTAAAAGAAAAAGCAAGTTCAAAATCAAACATAGCAGTCTGGAAAACAAGCCTGGAAACAGAATATATTCTCTGTTCTCTGATATAACTGGTGAGTAAACTTGTTTTTAAAAACAGTTTTAAATCCTGGATTTCATATTGTTATTTTGAATGAATATCATGCTGTTATCTGAAATACTTGAATTGAATTGAATGCATGTTTGTATATGAATGTTTGAATGCCTGTATAGTTATGATATAGTCTCTGTTGATTTAGTCAGAGCTTGAATTCTTTTAAAAAAATCAAATTTCTCATCATTTAATCACTATTAGCCATTGGTTTGTGAATGAAAGATGTTCAAAAACATGTAGTATAACTCCTAAAAATAAGACCTGAAATTTTTATAAAGTATTTATCTCGAAATTTTATAAACAACAGTAAAGATGTAAATTTGGTCAAAAATTTATTAATTCAATTTTAAGTTTTGATTATATAATTGAATTCGTAGTTGAAAACCATGAATTTTAATAGCTATATCACAATTTTTAGTTTTAAGTTTGTTGAGTAATGGTGAGATGAACGGAAAAGTCATTTTGGGCTAATGCTGGTGATCGCGGAGGTCAGGGAACTCGGGGTTGTGGCCAGAGGAGGATTGAAGGTTGCTGATCATCAGAAAAATGGTCGTGGATTTTATAATTCATTGTGATAATCATTCGAAGTCTAAATAGGGTTTTTGTTAGTTTGAAATCGATGTCGGAGGATGGGTTTTCACGGCGACGACAAGCAACCGGAAGCGATCGCACGTGGTTCTGTGGGTTCGAGGCGACGTAGGGTAGCTTCGGCGAAGGTGGCGAGGTGTCTCGAAGCGTTGATTGCCGTGGAGGGTGATTTTACCGATGATGGTGTTTTTCGAACTGATGGGTTCATCGCTCGAATTCGATTCTCGTTCGTATCGAGGATGTTGGGGTGATCGATCGTGAAGATGTGGTCGAAGTCGAGTTGCCGGAGGCCAGAACGTAGTTCGTCGTCGATCAGAAGAAACGTGCACGTGCACGAGCACGTTTGCGTGCATCTGAATTTCGAGTTTGGGGAAGAAAGCTTGTTCTCGGGTTTTCATTCGAGTATACTTGAGTTTTACTCGAAGCAAGGAAGTAGTGGGTTAACGCGAGTGTTTCTTCGAGTCTCCAGGGGTTTTACTCGGGTTTGGGGATTAGCTGGTATTAAGAATTGAACAGGAAATGTTTTGAAGTTTTAAAAGCAAAAGAAATTTATATTGTACTATTTTTGACTTTTAAAATAAAGGTAAACAAGATTTTTACCTATTAAACTAAATTGTTTCTAGAAAATTGTTTTAACAAGTTTAAAATAATTTAAATAAATAAGTTTTAAAAGAAGAATAGGAAGGTGGATTTTCAAAATGTTACTGCCTTAAAATTTATTTAATAACTTTAGAAAGTTAAAGATTTTGAAAATGGAATAGAAGTTTATAATGTTTTAATTATAATTGATTTCCAAATGTTTTATTTTTAAATAAATTTAATGTTAAGCATTAAATAATCAATTATAATAAAGAATTTATCTTAAGTAATTAAGGGTTTGATTAATTTAAGATAATTAATATGGGGAGATAATTAAATTGTTGGTCAATTTAATTAATTTAATTAAGATAAATGATTTTTCTTAATTAAGATCTTTAAGTATAAATAGTTAAGAAATTATTTAATTAAATTTAAATAATTAATTTAATAATTAACTAAGTAATTAATTGGTGATTAATTTGAGATAATCACTTATAAATTAATTAAGTATAATTACTGAATTGAGTAATTAAGGAATAATTACTAGATGTAATTAAGTAAAGAGAAATTATTTAATTAAGTAATTAGAGGATAATTATAAATAATTAAATAAAGGTGATTAAAGGTTAATTACCTAGTGTTATTAATTAAATAATTTATTTAATTAAAGGATTAAGGTTAATTAATAAAGTAATTAATTATTTGTTAAGGTAATTAATTAAAAAGTAATTAATTAAGGGAAGTAATTAAGGGAAGTTAATTACTAGATTTGGTTAATCAAAGATGATTAATAATTGTGGTTTAATTAAGAATAATTATTTAATTAATTTAAATAAAATAATTAATTAAAAATGTAATTAGGGATCATTAGTTTATAGTTAATTAATGATATGATTAAGAGTTGATTAATTAAGATTAATTAATCAAATGATAAGTGATTAATTGTAATTAATTAAGGATTAAAGTAATTGATTATAATTAATTAATTAATGAAGTAATTAAAAGGTTAATTACTGTATTTGGTTAAGAATAATTAATTTGTGAAATTAATTAAGGATAATTACTTAAATATAATTAAAGTATAATTAATCAAGGTAATTAATTAAGTGGATAATTAGAGAAAGATTAATTAATTTATTTGTAATTAATTAATGATTATATAAGTAAGATTTATAATGAAGTAATTAATTTAATTAATTTTAAATTAATTAAGAGATGAAGTAATTAATTTAATTCACTTTAAATTAATTAAAGATAGAGATAGTTAATTTAATTCATTTTAAATTAATTATGTTGTGATTAAGTAAATCATTGCTTATATAAGAATGAATGACATTGATTGTCTTGAATGGATGTAATCTCAGAAATGAGATAAGGGATGTTGTGTGGTATGAATGCTTGGTTGCATTATGATGGTAATATAGATTAACTATTGTGATGTTGATATGGATTACCTATTTGGTTATAGATCAATTGTTTATTTGATAATGTGAATATGAATTGTGATTTGTGAATTATCTATCTGTATGAATATAGATAAGTTGAATTGTTTAACCTTAAAATAACTTGGCCCTTAAAAGATACGTTTTGGATTTCGATGAGACCGGGATCGGGTTTCCGTATACCGGGATTCCAGGTCTGGAGACCCGAATACCACATCGATCCAAATTAACGATAGGTCGTGAATCTCAAGTGAAGATGAAGATTCAGAGTGCAAGGGTTATTGTCGTTAACTCTGAGGGTGATTCCAAAACGAGTGTAACGAGATAATGCCTTCGGTTTCGTTCGAACCCGGAATGAACTTGTATGGATTGAATGCTTTCAGCACATCGTCAGGCGGACGATGAGCATTCTAAGTGATATGTTCTGATTAAAGGTAATCGTAACCTCAAGCCTCATCAACCGGGAATGGCTAAAACAGGGGAGGTGCAGCAAGGCTTCGTGGGTAGCACCCACTGAGAGCAAGATAGATCCCTGTCTAGAGGTCCCTTTTCTTTTTATTCGGCTTAGTGTGTGGTTGGTCGCGCCAACTATGGGGTTATCTTGTTCGGAATTATCCAGTAAGGGATGGTTCCGGCTTTGTGTTGCAGGGGAGCGGGCGTACTCCTCGGTACGGTGATCTAGGCCACGTACTGTGACGGGCGGTACCCCAGTAGCCCTGCCATTGTATGGAATCCAAACTCCAATAAGTGCCGTACGTATTAGTTGTGCCCAACTATGTTGGAATGTGAGATGTAAGCATTTCAGCTATTTCTATATTTTACTTGAAAACCCTAGACCCTATTATAATAAAATCAGATTTCCTATCAAATGTTTTGGTTAGCGTAAGGTAAAAACTTACCCATGTTTATTTGTGGGGAGTCTTACGTGATACCTTTTCTTTCTAAAGGTTTTGAAGTTAAGCAAGTTTAACCTGTTACTCACACCAGACCCATGTCTGACCCAAGTGTTTATTTCTGTTTTATAAACTCTTGGGTACTCAAATTTTTACGAGTAGCCAAGGGATTCAGGTTTAGCTTTGACGAATATTCTGGAGGAGCAATGGAGCAGGAGGCTTCGGCGTTCGTAGATATAGTATTCCGCTGTGTAGATCTCTGTGATAGTATTTGTATTGTATTTGAGTTGTAATGTCTAGACAGATGTTTATAACTGACTAGTATGTGATGTATATGCTGTGTAACTCTGATAAGTGTTGTATACTATGTAATAGTTTATGTTATTAATATAATTTATTCGTTCCGCTGTGAGATCGTTGTTGTTGTTTCTTTCTTTCTTCTCTTCTTTTCTCTTTTCTCACCCCTTTCTTTCTTATTAATGATACGTCATTCTGTAGAATGAGTGGCGGGTCATTACAGAAACGCTATAGTAAGGTAACATAGCGTTTTTCAAACGCTATTGAAGCCCCAGTTTGTTGTAGTGCATATAACCATATTTTTTTAACTTAAAATATAAGATTCCTTAAGTAACTTAATGAAACACAAACTACATATAGCATTTAAAACATGTTGGCTAAGAAAAGGGAAGGGCGGACAAGCTTATGGGTTGAGGTACATAAAGTTGAGGTGGCATGATGATGTGGCAAGAAGAGGTGGAGGATAAATGACCAAGGACATTAAGGTAATTTACTTTGTTTCTTGCTTATAAATAGCCTTTTCATTTCTACAAATTTTCCTAAATTTCCTTCTATCATATCTTATCAAAATGGAGGTTTTCTTTTTACAAACCTTACAACTTTCCAGTGGCTACAACTTTCATGCGTACTACATCTTTAAATTTTGGTCTTAACTATGTCAAAATCTCATTTCATTCAGACTCATTTTCGGACTCTGGTTTTCAAGTTTGAAAATACCTCTTCATCTTTTGACCATATCTTCTTCAAAACCAATCCAAATTGAGTGATTCTTTTCAGAAATTGTAGAGATAAGAATTTCAAAGAACTTTTCCTTTGACAACTTCTCCAAATTCCATGAATAACTTATCCAAAAATCAGTTGGAAAATAACACATTTTCGCGTTTGATTTTTATGAATTCGATGATGATCTGAAGTTCCTCTGCTTTTCAAGGCTGAGTTCCACCACCCTTAAGCCGTGTGCACCATATTTTGGTCGAACTATAAAGCTACCATAAGGCCACCAAATCTTATTCTTACCAAAATCAAAGCTAGGATCTAGGTTGATCCAATGTTCTAGTTGATGTTCAGAGTGGTTTGATTGCTATTCGGTGAATATAGCCCATGAATTCATTTAAAAGTTTTAACTTTAAATATGATGTTTACTTTGATAATGAAACCATTGTTAATGATTTTCATATTGATGTTGATTAAAATTTTACATGTATGTTTGATGTGATGTTTGTTCGACTTAGAGATCAAAGTTGAAATGTGTGTACGAATGGAAAGTTATGTTCTTTGCTTGGTTATGTAAACCATGACATGTATATGTGTTGTGTTTGTATTGTGTAACGACCCATAAATATTCAGTTTGATAAATTATATTTATTTTAAAATATTCAAATATAAGTTTTTTTAGTAAAAACTATGGTGTTTTGAATAACAAATAATAATGGTAATCTTATTTCGAATAAGTATTTACGAAATCATGTACTTTGGAAGAATATCGATAAAGTAGCTGAAAATCGTTTTATAGATAAACCACTCTATAATTGCCAGAAGTCAGGCACGGAACTGGATACATACACTTGTTTATTCATTCAAACAAGAATATGAAATAAAATTATTTATTTTATTTTTGAAAATAAAATTTATTTGTGACACCACCAATAAAGTCATCATATTTAATAATTAATTAATGAATTTAAATTGAAATTTTAATGACTTAATAATTATTTAGTTATTCAAATATTTGTTTTAAAATAACAAAACATTTTAATTAATAGTAATGATAAATTATTTAAAACATTTTTACAAAAAGATATACTTGATTCAAAAATATAAGAAAATTCATAACGATTTATTAGTACAACTGCACTTTTTGTAGATAACTGTTTAATATGGATTTTTATGGTTTAATAATTCAAATATGATCATTTTAGTTCACTTATATTGATATGAAATTAGATTTCAAACTCCGTGTACAAAAATATGTATGTTAACTAAGAAGTAAAATATGACAGGTGATCGGAATCGGAATTCGTAACGATCTAGCAAATAGAAGTTATTTTAATTCATTGGAACCTTATGAGATAAATATGCACACATATATACATACATATGCATGTCATACATGCACATACACATACAAATAAATGTATGTACATATCTGTATACAAATGAAACAAATATCATGATATTTCTCTTAATATTTAACCTTTAAGCATATGAATGTCAATGCACATGCTATGATATAATGGTGATGATGGAAGAGGGTGTGGGCCAAGCACATGGAGGGTGATGGGTGGGTAGAAGTCACGGATATAAGTGATGGAGAGGATGTGGGATATTTTGGCTAAGTTGCCTAAGAACTAAGGCTTGAAAAATCTATAAATGCATGTACTCCACTATTCACTCATTTCTTTATTTTCATCTTCTACTTTTTATGAAGCTTTTTAATGGCTTCTTCATGTTGAGAGAAGCTACAAGAAAATTATGATACATACATACATCATCATCACTACACTTACAAAAGCAAACAAAATCACTCCTCTACCCTCTATAACCCACGGCTACCACCACTTCCACACTTGGCCGAGCTCCACCACCATTCCAAGGCAAAACCGTGAGCATTAGGGGTAATAGAAAGGCTATGGTTAAGAGAAACTAGGCAAGGATAAGTTCAAGGCCATGCACTAGGTGAAGGTAGGAGTGATGGTTGAGAGTTATGATCCGAGAATGTTTGTTTAGGTAATGGTTTAGTGAAGTGTTGATCTGTTTGAATGTTGGTAAGAAGTTTTGATTCGGATAAAGGTGAGAACACGTGCTTAAGTTAATTTTAAATTTAGTTAGGAATAATGATATGAATGTTTAATTACTAAACCAATATGCTTAGTTGAAAATTGATTGATAACTTGGCTGATTGTATGGATGATTATATGGTTGGTTATACAGTTAATAACCTGGTTGTGATAAATTATGAGAAATCATAATTGAAATGGGTAACTGTCACGTACGGAAATTTTCGACTTTCGAAAATTCAACATCGATACTCACTTTATCGACTGCCGAGAAATCGAGTGCCGGAAACTCCAATAGTGAGGGTTTTAAGAAAAAGGAAAAGTAGAAGAAGAAGAAAGCAGAAGGAAGAGAGTAGAAAAAGAAAAGAAGAACAACACATTAGAACAGAAACAGAAAACAATATCAGAATCTTACCCATCGCAGCGGAACAATATATAATAGATAAATACTAGTCTTTTAAAACAAAGAACTATATCAGTTTATACATACATCAATCAGAGTCAATATACAACTCAATACAACACAGCACATCAATGGACAGTTATATAAACTTGTCCTCATACAAAATACACAGCGGAATAAATACTATCAGATACAAATACTACGTCTCGTCATCCAGCTTATCTCCAAGCTCCAGAATATCCAGAATATCCTGATAATATAACTCTAGGCTGCCCGTGTGGAAATTGGTGGGCACCCAGAGTTTAGAAGGGAAACAATAAACTCTGAGTCAGTCATGGTGACTGGTGTGAGATCGTAAAACAGTTTATCTTTCACAAAGAAAATAAAACAAATTCGCAATGCTTTTGGAAAATGAAACTACCATAAGACCTCCCGCCACACACACAATGCAAACGCAGAATTGGAGGAGATTTCTTCTTATGATAGTCAAAGATGCTTACTACGCAAAATCAAATCATTTTTGATATTATTATTAGTGCATAGTGTAGAAAACATTTCGAAAGTATAATATAAATCTTAGCCAGCATAGGCATTCCACACTTGTGCTTACTATAGCTACTATGTTCAATAGCAGGTTACCGCCACATTCCATAGCAGGTAATACAACTAAAACCGTACAAGTCACGTATTGTTTCTTTGGATTTCCAACAAATGGTCAGGCTAAGGAACTTCCTATCCACGATGGGTACGTCCTTGGAATAGACGACCCGAGAACCTAACCGGATCTCTGCCAACACAAGGCCGGGTTACCTCTGCAAAAATAGGTAACTACTGACACGCGTATGCCATCCCCCGATCGTAACCGATCTTCCCAAGGATCCCCGATTTCCAACAAACCACATAGATAATAATGCAGCAACCACATAGGTTAAGTATCTGGGCTCCATACCATGATACCACCTCTATCCAGAAGGAATGACATACACAAAGGGGCACTACTCCCTAGAACCTTGCCGCATCCTTCCTGTTTCGACCATTTCCGGGGTGTGAGGCTCGATGAAGTCTCGTCCACAAAGCTACGCTTTCTACAAAGCCCTGCTTCGGGTCAAACAAAATGATCAACCTATGATCACAAAGATATAAGATCAAACAAATGATCATATCACAAATGATCAAACACTGATCATTTCACAGCAACACTCAGTATGCCACGTTACCAAATTGGGATATATCGCTGATAAATTTCAACTACATAACCTCTGAGCTCGTACGTCTCAGAGAAGGGTGTTAAGCTAAGAGAATAAATTCTCCGCCACCAACAGAAATGTATTTCAAAGAAATCAGCTCAATATCTCAAATTGTAACGTCAGACACACAATCCATACAAGTCTGTTCCGGGATCGAACAGAACCGAAGGCACTTCTCACGAAGCCCTTGCATATCCGGATAAATTTCTAATCACGTCCGGACTTCCCATCACTAAGGGTGATAAAACCTCTAAATCGGAGATCAGCCGATGTAGAGTAACTCGACGGTAATCCTTCCGTTTTCAAAAATATCCGGTCTTCAACACCGGTCTTCAAATGCAATTCATAACGACGTATCACATATTCGGAATGGGTTATACGACCCCATGGTCCTTTCCCGGCTAACCCGAATAGTGAGCGCTTATTCAAAAAATAAGTGTGGCATTCAAATTCATCCAATTCACAACACATATCATTCAAGGTAATTATTGATAGTCGGTTATTTAACTATCAATAAAGATGCGCAACATCATCAGATTCCAAATAATTTTCCAAATTATTTATTTTCAAAAATATCTTTACTAGATATAGAATTTCCACACTTCAAAAATAAATCAACATTTATTTTTCTAAACAGTTTCCCTTTCCTTTATAAATTCCATAGTGAATTTATATCTTTCAAAATATCTACTGATATACGATTTTCAAATCGTTTTCAATCTTCAATTTCAATTTATCTTTAAGAAGATAAAATCTCAAAAACGTTTCATTTCATTTTGGAAAACATTCCCATACTTATTTAATAATAAGTATTTCACAAATCTATTTATTTTCAACACTTGGAAAATATTCGATATACTTAAATCAATATTAGGTATATATTTCATTCTTTAAGGAAATCATTTGAGTCAAAACGAATGTTACGTAAAACATCGTTACGACGACTCAAAATCACTAGTATAGGGATTCGGATTTTAGGATAGATATATAAATCCAAATACTACATAAAAATATTTCCTTTCGGAAATCATTTACTATAACAAACAGTGTTATAGTCCACCATTTCCTTATATTTTTCGAAAACGTCTATTTCAACAATAAATGTTGAAATCTATGATTTCGATAGTTCACACGTTTTAAAACATCTTTTAAAACAATTTACTTCATTTCAAATATCACTTTTCCAAAACCATATCCATTTTACTTAACAATATATTCACTGTCCAAAATCATGAATATACTTTACTAATTACATTTCACTATTTTCTACACGTTTTATTTCAATAATAATTCGCTATCCAAAATCGCGAATATATCTTCTTTGATAATCTCCTATATTTAATTTATCAAATTAAATTGATTTCGAATTTATAAAACAACGTTTATAAATTCTATTTCTATTTATAAAAACTTCAATTTATAAATCTTCTTTATTTACCAATTCAATTCACAATTAAAAAAAAAAATTTATACCACAATCCATATTATATGTTAAATACTTATAATTCATTTATTTTCAAAAATCGTTCTTTTAAAACTTTACAACTGTAAAGTTTATCCCTTTATAAATCATTTTAACATCATTTCCATTTTAAATTCACATTCCCTTATTTCAATTGGATTCATTTTCCAAATATTCACTTTTAAATCTAAAATCGGATTTCAAATTTATTTCTAATTCTACTTCAATTCCAAATCAATTACAAATTGATTTCTAAATTTATTTTCACTACTAAAATAAATTCCTTATTATTTTCAAATTATTCAATATCCTGTTTTTAAATGGATTCTTCAAATTGAAATCATTTTACATTGATTTCCCAAATTATTTCAATTTACCGATTAAATTTCTAATTGGATTTCCAACTTATCTCCTTTTAAATAAATCCCTTTTTAAAGAAGATAAATTTCAATTGTTTCTTTCAATCTATTTAAAAATCCAAATTCTTAAATTAAATTCTTCAAATTATAATCACTATTTTACGAAATCCATTTAATTAACATTTTCACTTGATTCTGGAATTAATTTGATAAGATTATAAAAATTAACTTTTTATACTTTAAAAATTCCTTTCTTCAAAATTTATTCAATTTCTAAAATTTATTCACTTAGAAATTTCTATTTTGATTTCAAAAATTCAATTTCGTTTATTTTTGGAATCCAATGATATCAAACATCCATTCAGCTAAATTTTAGCTTTCAAACAATTTCCAGATATCAATTCAATAACATCAATGATCATTCACAGATTATCACATCATAGTAGAAATAAATTCAATCAATGTGAGGGGTCCAGTTGGATCCCTCCAACCTGTTTCCTTGCATCCAAAGACGTTAGCACAATACCAATTCCACTTCGAGGTGGAATATCGCGGTATATAGGTTTTATAAAAATCCGCTTACTAACGGCGCAATAGGGTCTCATCCGCTATACGAGGCGGGAAATCATCAATCCAATATATACATATGCCAATATGTATATATTGCTATATATATATAGATATATCCTACTATATCTAATATCACATCCAATAGCAATCAATCAAATCAATAACTGTAGAAATCCATTTCATTCGAGTGAGAAAAATCTCACCTTAGCCTTTATTAGCAATCCCATTTTCCATTCCAGATTGATTTTCTTGATTTATACCTTGTATAACAATCATATAAATTTATTAACATTCGAATTTAAATCGAACTATCAATTTTTCCGTTATGATAGTTTTAATTAACAACTTCTTCTTTATTTAAATTCATCTAACTTCAATTTAAAATTTTAAAATTAACAGTAAACATTTTTTTTTCTCTGGAGATAATTTATTTTACAAAATTTTAAATTTATAAATTTTGCAAACCTACACAGTTATATTTTCACTGTAAAAATAACTTTAACTCTGAAACTAAATTATACCTCATTGTCGACCGAACTCCAGGCTACCCAAAACAATTTGCTCCTTCCTCACGAATCGGTGGCTCTTTCGAACCCATCTTCCCTTCATCTGTGAACTTCTGGTCCTTGACAGCTCGAGCGCCAACCACACACTCCCCAGTCGCGAGTTTGAGTAGAACGAATCGCCCATCCCCGACAACCCACGTGATCCCCATCGACACGAACGAATGCACGCGCCTCTTCGCGAAACCCTAGATCTCCAGTCGAACGCGAGCTCCTCCGCGGTGTTGCGGTGCCCACTCGAACGTGCCTCTTCCCTAAAACCATCACCGATTCACCTCCTTAGCTTCGAACGAGATATAGGGCTAGGCCACGCTTCCCCTCTTCGATTCGAACGGACTCGACATCATTGTAGAATTGAAGAACGAAAGAAGGGGACGACTTGATTTGGGAAGGGGGTTTTGATTTTCGTTTTGGTAGAGGAACGATTTGTTTATCTGAGAATGAAGGGGAGATCGACCATTTATTGATTTTCTTTGTTCTGATGTTTGAACAGGTGAGGGAGAGGGTTATTTAGAATTGATAGAGTATGGTTTGCACGATTATATTCGTGATTGTAGGCGTAAGTTTAGGCGTGATTAAAGGAGATACGTGGTGTTGTTAATTAATATAAATTTTAAATTTTAAATTGAATTCGTTCTAAAGTTTCAACGCGTTTTCTAACCGTACGATCACCAAACAACTCTAATTAATATGAAATTTGAAATCCGATAATAATTCAATATTACGGACCCAATGGGACTGGTTTCGTCGAATTCCGAGATTGTGCCTCGGACGACTATTTTTAAATATTGATTCAAACAATTAAATTCAAAACTGAGCAAAACAGTTAAAAATTCAATTCTGAAAGTTCTATTATCTTCAGTATTCTAAATACGAATTTTAGAAACTTTCAAAATATTTTTCTTCAACTTTAAATTGAAGATTCAAATTTTTATCCAATTTACAATAGGTTAAATTTTATAATTTAATCGCCAAATTCAAAGTTATATCGGGGATTCAAATTAAATCGTCGTTCAAATATTTAAATAAATTAAATATTCTCAATTTAATTTGGTCAAAATTCTGGGTCGTTACAGACTTCCCCCCTTAAAAGAATTTCGTCCTCGAAATTACAAGTTAGGAAAAAATGTCCTTAACTCGTCTACTATTTTTCACAATTCAAAATAGATTTTTTCAATTCATCAAAACAAATCTTTCTACTAAAGATTCGTTATTAATTCAACTAACTTTCCAACTTCAATCATAAGTTCCAGACAACATTGTTTACCTTAACAATTCAAATTTAAGTTTAAATTCAAATTTCAAATTTTCAAAATTTTCTCAAAAATTTTATAACGCTCAAAAATTTCGAAAAATTTCGCCAGCGTCTCCTTTGCGCGGCTAATACGGTACGACTACAAAACGTCCCTACGGACTCTCAGATTTCAAAAAGAAAAAGAAAAAGCCAAGCGGCTAGAGAAATAAGTCATCAAATCTCATATTCAAATTGAAACACTTACCTTTTGTTGAGCAATTCAAATTCTCTTCAAAATTAAAATCCCAATTCCTTTACACTTGTATATCCTACTAGCCATAATATCTAGTTACATATATTCAAACCATTTTGCAAATTCTATTACAAAATTTTCAATATAAACTGCTTATATCATTTTTACTTCACTGTTGAAGTTACATATCTATTTCATTCAATTTTACATTTAAATTTCTCATTTGAATTTAGTTTACCATTTCAACTAAATTTGGATTCAATTTACTTTCAATTCTGAAATATTGAATTTTATCAATTATCTGTCATTTACAACTGCACTATCTTAAATTAGTTCCAATTACTAATTCAAATTGATATCAATTCAATTTATTTTAATTCTACTTCGATTAAATCTACTTACATTTTAAACTGGATTTCCAATTTCCATACGAATTTTAATTCATCTTTCATTTACAATTATTCAACTTTCAATTTCATTTTCATTTAATTGATTCACTTATACTTTCTTTGATTTAACTTCATTCTTTTAAGTTAAATTCATTCTACCAAGATTCAATTGGTATAAGTTATCAACTTATTTATTATTCCCATAAATATTTTTATATAGTATTCCAGAGTCTTTTCAACCTTTCAAAACCATTTTGAAAACAATTCAAATTTATCTTTTGAATTTTCAAAACTAAACTCAATTCTCCAAACAACTTTCATTTAAAAACAATTTGGCAGCAATTTCTCTTTTGGAAACCCGAAAATGAACACCGGTGATGTCGCGATCATCATCAGAATTATTTTCCAGCGACCAAAAAGAGTTTAGAGCTTTTCATTTCTTCAAAACATTTTTCAAACCTTTGAATTCCATTTTCAAATCAAAAAGATTTTTAAACTTTCCAAATCTCCAAAATTTTCAAATTCTTTTCAAAATATTTCCAAAAACTTCTCTGGAATTCCTTTTTAAATTACAAATCACATTTATAATTTACATTCTTAAATTTCATTTGTATATGAATTTTATTTCTTAAATCTTGGAGTTACGATTTCAATTCCTTATTCAGTTTCAATAATAATGATAACATTTCAATATTGTCACTTTCCTAACAACCAAACATCCATATACTATAATAATTCATAGAAAATTATTTCTTTTCTATACAAAAATAGTTTTGGGTAAAATTATTTCATTCACCCTATATTTAAAATCAATACTATGTCGTCTTGCCTCGTTTAAGTGCTTAGAAATCCCTATCGATAATATGGCGTCCCACATACCGACCAAAATTCATAAACATCTGAACGGATAAGCAAACACAATATAAAACATTTTTATATTCACTAACATATACGCGCTCATATCTATTAATACACTCAACTCATTCTAGAGTACTACTGACTCTATCTCTAATGAGTAACACTCAACAGAGCAGGGTTGTCGCTTAACCATATGCTCTGATACCACGCTGTCACGTACGGAAATTTTCGACTTTCGAAAATTCAACATCGATACTCACTTTATCGACTGCCGAGAAATCGAGTGCCGGAAACTCCAATAGTGAGGGTTTTAAGAAAAAGGAAAAGTAGAAGAAGAAGAAAGCAGAAGGAAGAGAGTAGAAAAAGAAAAGAAGAACAACACATTAGAACAGAAACAGAAAACAATATCAGAATCTTACCCATCGCAGCGGAACAATATATAATAGATAAATACTAGTCTTTTAAAACAAAGAACTATATCAGTTTATACATACATCAATCAGAGTCAATATACAACTCAATACAACACAGCACATCAATGGACAGTTATATAAACTTGTCCTCATACAAAATACACAGCGGAATAAATACTATCAGATACAAATACTACGTCTCGTCATCCAGCTTATCTCCAAGCTCCAGAATATCCAGAATATCCTGATAATATAACTCTAGGCTGCCCGTGTGGAAATTGGTGGGCACCCAGAGTTTAGAAGGGAAACAATAAACTCCGAGTCAGTCATGGTGACTGGTGTGAGATCGTAAAACAGTTTATCTTTCACAAAGAAAATAAAACAAATTCGCAATGCTTTTGGAAAATGAAACTACCATAAGACCTCCCGCCACACACACAATGCAAACGCAGAATTGGAGGAGATTTCTTCTTATGATAGTCAAAGATGCTTACTACGCAAAATCAAATCATTTTTGATATTATTATTAGTGCATAGTGTAGAAAACATTTCGAAAGTATAATATAAATCTTAGCCAGCATAGGCATTCCGCACTTGTGCTTACTATAGCTACTATGTTCAATAGCAGGTTACCGCCACATTCCATAGCAGGTAATACAACTAAAACCGTACAAGTCACGTATTGTTTCTTTGGATTTCCAACAAATGGTCAGGCTAAGGAACTTCCTATCCACGATGGGTACGTCCTTGGAATAGACGACCCGAGAACCTAACCGGATCTCTGCCAACACAAGGCCGGGTTACCTCTGCAAAAATAGGTAACTACTGACACGCGTATGCCATCCCCCGATCGTAACCGATCTTCCCGAGGATCCCCGATTTCCAACAAACCACATAGATAATAATGCAGCAACCACATAGGTTAAGTATCTGGGCTCCATACCATGATACCACCTCTATCCAGAAGGAATGACATACACTAAGGGGCGCTACTCCCTAGAACCTTGCCGCATCCTTCCTGTTTCGACCATTTCCGGGGTGTGAGGCTCGATGAAGTCTCGTCCACAAAGCTACGCTTTCTACAAAGCCCTGCTTCGGGTCAAACAAAATGATCAACCTATGATCACAAAGATATAAGATCAAACAAATGATCATATCACAAATGATCAAACACTGATCATTTCACAGCAACACTCAGTATGCCACGTTACCAAATTGGGATATATCGCTGATAAATTTCAACTACATAACCTCTGAGCTCGTACGTCTCAGAGAAGGGTGTTAAGCTAAGAGAATAAATTCTCCGCCACCAATAGAAATGTATTTGAAAGAAATCAGCTCAATATCTCAAATTGTAACATCAAACACACAATCCATACAAGTCTGTTCCGGGATCGAACAGAACCGAAGGCACTTCTCACGAAGCCCTTGCATATCCGGATAAATTTCTAATCACGTCCGGACTTCCCGTCACTAAGGGTGATAAAACCTCTAAATCGGAGATCAGCCGATGTAGAGTAACTCGACGGTAATCCTTCCGTTTTCAAAAATATCCGATCTTCAACACCGGTCTTGAAATGCAATTCATAACGACGTATCACATATTCGGAATGGGTTATACGACCCCATGGTCCTTTCCCGGCTAACCCGAATAGTGAGCGCTTATTCAAAAAATAAGTGTGGCATTCAAATTCATCCAATTCACAACACATATCATTCAAGGTAATTATTGATAGTCGGTTATTTAACTATCAATAAAGATGCACAACATCATCAGATTCCAAATAATTTTCCAAATTATTTATTTTCAAAAATATCTTTACTAGATATAGAATTTCCACACTTCAAAAATAAATCAACATTTATTTTTCTAAACAGTTTCCCTTTCCTTTATAAATTCCATAGTGAATTTATATCTTTCAAAATATCTACTGATATACGATTTTCAAATCGTTTTCAATCTTCAATTTCAATTTATCTTTAAGAAGATAAAATCTCAAAAACGTTTCATTTCATTTTGGAAAACATTCCCATACTTATTTAATAATAAGTATTTCACAAATCTATTTATTTTCAACACTTGGAAAATATTCGATATACTTAAATCAATATTAGGTATATATTTCATTCTTTAAGGAAATCATTTGAGTCAAAACGAATGTTATGTAAAACATCGTTACGACGACTCAAAATCACTAGTATAGGGATTCGGATTTTAGGATAGATATATAAATCCAAATACTACATAAAAATATTTCCTTTCGGAAATCATTTACTATAACAACAGTGTTATAGTCCACCATTTCCTTATATTTTTCGAAAACGTCTATTTCAACAATAAATGTTGAAATCTATGATTTCGATAGTTCACACGTTTTAAAACATCTTTTAAAACAATTTACTTCATTTCAAATATCACTTTTCCAAAACCATATCCATTTTACTTAACAATATATTCACTGTCCAAAATCGTGAATATACTTTACTAATTACATTTCACTATTTTCTACACGTTTTATTTCAATAATAATTCGCTATCCAAAATCGCGAATATATCTTCTTTGATAATCTCCTATATTTAATTTATCAAATTCAATCGATTTCGAATTTATAAAACAACGTTTATAAATTCTATTTCTATTTATAAAAACTTCAATTTATAAATCTTCTTTATTTACCAATTCAATTCACAATTCAAAAAAAAAATTTATACCACAATCCATATTATAAGTTAAATACTTATAATTCATTTATTTTCAAAAATCGTTCTTTTAAAACTTTACAACTGTAAAGTTTATCCCTTTATAAATCATTTTAACATCATTTCCATTTTAAATTCACATTCCCTTATTTCAATTGGATTCATTTTCCAAATATTCACTTTTAAATCTAAAATCGGATTTCAAATTTATTTCTAATTCTACTTCAATTCCAAATCAATTACAAATTGATTTCTAAATTTATTTTCACTACTAAAATAAGTTCCTTATTATTTTCAAATTATTCAATATCCTGTTTTTAAATGGATTCTTCAAATTGAAATCATTTTACATTGATTTCCCAAATTATTTCAATTTACCGATTAAATTTCTAATTGGATTTCCAACTTATCTCCTTTTAAATAAATCCCTTTTTAAAGAAGATAAATTTCAATTGTTTCTTTCAATCTATTTAAAAATCCAAATTCTTAAATTAAATTCTTCAAATTATAATCACTATTTTACGAAATCCATTTAATTAACATTTTCACTTGATTCTGGAATTAATTTGATAAGATTATAAAAATTAACTTTTTATACTTTAAAAATTCCTTTCTTCAAAATTTATTCAATTTCTAAAATTTATTCACTTAGAAATTTCTATTTTGATTTCAAAAATTCAATTTCGTTTATTTTTGGAATCCAATGATATCAAACATCCATTCAGCTAAATTTTAGCTTTCAAACAATTTCCAGATATCAATTCAATAACATCAATGATCATTCACAGATTATCACATCAAAGTAGAAATAAATTCAATCAATGTGAGGGGTCCAGTTGGATCCCTCCAACCTGTTTCCCTGCATCCAAAGACGTTAGCACAATACCAATTCCACTTCGAGGTGGAATATCGCGGTATATAGGTTTTATAAAAATCCGCTTACTAACGGCGCAATAGGGTCTCATCCGCTATACGAGGCGGGAAATCATCAATCCAATATATACATATGCCAATATGTATATATTGCTATATATATATAGATATATCCTACTATATCTAATATCACATCCAATAGCAATCAATCAAATCAATAACTGTAGAAATCCATTTCATTCGAGTGAGAAAAATCTCACCTTAGCCTTTATTAGCAATCCCATTTTCCATTCCAGATTGATTTTCTTGATTTATACCTTGTATAACAATCATATAAATTTATTAACATTCGAATTTAAATCGAACTATCAATTTTTCCGTTATGATAGTTTTAATTAACAACTTCTTCTTTATTTAAATTCATCTAACTTCAATTTAAAATTTTAAAATTAACAGTAAACATTTTTTTTTCTCTGGAGATAATTTATTTTACAAAATTTTAAATTTATAAATTTTGCAAACCTACACACTTATATTTTCACTGTAAAAATAACTTTAACTCTGAAACTAAATTATACCTCATTGTCGACCGAACTCCAGGCTACCCAAAACAATTTGCTCCTTCCTCACGAATCAGTGGCTCTTTCGAACCCATCTTCCCTTCATCTGTGAACTTCTGGTCCTTGACAGCTCGAGCGCCAACCACACACTCCCCAGTCGTGAGTTCGAGCAGAACGAATCGCCCATCCCCGACAACCCACGTGATCCCCATCGACACGAACGAACGCGCGCGCCTCTTCGCGAAACCCTAGATCTCCAGTCGAACGCGAGCTCCTCCGCGGTGTTGCGGTGCCCACTCGAACGTGCCTCTTCCCTAAAACCATCACCGATTCACCTCCTTAGCTTCGAACGAGATATAGGGCTAGGCCACGCTTCCCCTCTTCGATTCGAACGGACTCGACATCATTGTAGAATTGAAGAACGAAAGAAGGGGACGACTTGATTTGGGAAGGGGGTTTTGATTTTCGTTTTGGTAGATGAACGATTTGTTTATCTGAGAATGAAGGGGAGATCGACCATTTATTGATTTTCTGTGACGACCCGGAATTTTTGTACATTTGAAATGGGAATATTTAATTTATTTTAAATATTCGAAGGTTAAATTTTAACTTTAATTTCAAATATACAGTATTTATTTGGATAATTAATTATTAAATTTAATTATCGGGATTGGGTAAAATATGGAATCTCGATTTTAAGCCTGTTAAAATAGTTCAAAGGTTCAGAAAATTTATATTGTTAATACTGAAGATGATATAACTTTTAAAATGGAATTTTAAAGAGTTTTGTTCAGTTTTTAAAATATATCGTTGAAATTGAATTTAAAAATAGCCGTCCGAGGCACAGTCTCGGAATGCGACGAAACCAGTTCCATTGGATCCGTAATATTGTATTATTATCGGATTTCAATTTTTGTAGTATTTGGAGTTGATGTGGGAGCGTACGATATAGGAACGCGCAGAAATTTATATCGAAAATTTAAATTCAAATATAATATTTGAACAAAATCCTTATCTACATCCTTATTCTTTTCTTTTCCAAACCACTCTACAGTGTCTTCTGAAACGTGGCACCTATTTTTTTTCTAATCGCATACACGTGTTTCCTTCTTTTTCCTTCTGATGGAAGTCACGTATTATAAAAATAAAAAGAGATCGAGTTCCTCTCCTCTCCTCTACCTTTCAGTTTGAAAAAAAAAAGATTTCGAACGAGATTCGTTCGTTCCTTCTCCTTCATAATACCTCATCTACTTAATTGTAAACCTAAGTCGAAATCGAACCGAACCAGTTTCCTTCTCGTTCTAGGAGAGCTCGTGCAACTCGCGTTCGAATTTAAGAGCAAAAGGGGGAGATCAAATTCGTATTCGATTTCTTGGCTGCTCGAAGGGATTGGGACATCGCGAGTTTGATTCGCGTGAAGGAGGACGTTTTCGTGAGTAGGGTTTCGCCTTTAGGAGTTGTCGCGAGTCGTTCAATCGACGCTGGGTCACCGAGTCGTCGTCATGAAGTACAAGTGTGGCTGTGAGCTTGAGCTCGAGTGGGGAGCATTCGATCGGAGTTAGGGTTCCAGTGGCGAATGGGCTTAGGGTTTGGATCGCGTTCGTGGCGATGGTAGGGCGGTGCTATGGGGTTCTGCGCATCGTCGAAATGAGGCTCGTATTGGTTTGGGGGCTTGGTGGACGATGAGCAGGGGCTGGTAGCTCGATGGATGCAGCTGATTTGTAGGTTGGCAGGAGTGTCGAGCTCGAGCCGGTTAGGTCGTAAAGGTCATCTGAGTTCGTTCCTGTAGGTATATTTCTTTTATCATTTAATTTAACTTAATTCAGATATATATATATTAAGGAAGGAAGTTTTACAATAAACAAAATACTGTTTGTTATTTACAGAAGGAAATAATAAGATAACAGTAGGTTTTATTTAATAGTGATTTATGTATACACTAAATAAACTGCTGTTGTTTAAAAATAATAATATAGATATGTGTTTTGTTGATAAAATTTTATATAGAGGGAAAATTGGGTTAAATCAAATTATAAGTTAAAATTTAAACCTATTAAGTGGTAATGAATTGTTTGGTAAGTTCAAATATTAATAAATCGTATAATGTTATTCAAGGTTTAAAATTCGAGAAGGAAGCAAGCTCAATTGGAAATGAGATGCTAATAGATCAAAGGTGAGTTAATCTCACTCAGTTGAATTTTATTTTAAATTTAATGGTTAAATTTAAATAATTGATTGGATGATTGCATTGATTGAATATGCTATATTATATATATAGTAGTATATAGCAATATATACATATTGGCATATGTATATATTTGAGTTGTTGATATTCCCGCATTTATATAGCGGATGAGACCCTATGCGCCGCATAATAGCGGATGATATTATATAAAACCCATATACCGTGATATTCCACTCGAAGTGGAATTGGTATTGTGTTAACGTCTTTGGATGCAGGGAAACAGGTTGGAGGGATCCAACTGGATTCCTCAAAATTATTTAGATTATTTAATATTCTGTTCTATGAATATTGATATCCTGTGATGATTTTATTGATGATTGAAATATTGGATGATATGGTTGGATTGAATATTTCAATAAAAGGAGTTATCAAAATATATTGAATTGGATTTTGGAAGAAATAAAAGAGAAAAATTTAAGTAAATAATTCAAGTGAATTGGAATAAGGGAATTTCGAAATAACAAAGGAAATATTAACTTTAAACTAAAATGATATTAAATTTAAAGAATAAAGGATTTATTTTGAATGTAAGGATTAAATTTAATTAAAGGCTAAATAAGGAATTTTGGAAGTTTAAAATTTGTATTTTTAGTTAAAAAGAGTTTTAACTCAAATAAAGGAATAAATCTAAAAGTTAATGTATTTTGAAATAAATGAAGTAGTAAAGGAAATTTATTTCAAAGTAAAGTAAAGTAAATTGGAAAATCAATTGGAAATTGATTTAGTTGTTTAAAATTGAAATTTTAAAAGAGGAGTGAGATTTTGGAAATATAAACTGGGTTTATAAAGTAAAATAAAATATCAGTGGGTATTTGAATATAAATTCAAGGTGGGAATTTATAAAAAAATATGGTTTGGTTTAAAAATAAATATTGATTTATTTTTAAGATGGAAATGAGAAGTGTATTTCTCTGGATAGCCAAGTACGTTTTCAAAGCAATTTTAAATATAAGTTAAAACTTTTAAGTATGTTTTAAAAAGCATGTTTTAGAAAATTAATTATTTCTAAATGTTAATTTTCAAAGTAGGTATATTTTAAAAATCTATTATTGTAGTAATTATATAAAAGTGATTTGCTATTCTGTTTTAAAGGAGAAATTTAGTTTATATTTATAAAGTGGTTTATTTTAAAGTATATATTTTTAATAAAGTATTAAAGTAGTTTGATTTCAATGTTATAAAATATATTTTAAAATAAAGTGTTTTAAAATTATTTTAAAATCTAAAAATGTTTTGTACTTGGTGTTTCAGAGAAATAAATATTTGGAAATGTATTCCGTAAGCGGAAACTGTTTGAAATTGTTTTCAAAAGGAGTTTGAAAATTTGGAAATATATCTTGGAAAGATATTTGGGCAAATAAATAATGTGGGAAATTATTTATTATGTGATGATTGCTTGTGGATGTTAATTGATAGTTAAATAACCGACTATCAATATTGGCCAATGCGCTGATCGTTTCGAAGAGACCGGGATCGAGTTTCCGTATACCGGGATTCTAGGTCTGGAGACTCGAATACCACTTCGATCCGGTTTGTACGTTTCGTGTAACGACTTCGGAGTCGAAGATGGAGCTGTGAAGTGCAAGGGCTAGTCGCTACTAATCCTGAGGATATTTCCAAAATGGATGTAGTAGGAATAGTGCCTTCGGTTCCGTTCGAACCCGGGACGGACTGGTATGGACGAATGCTTGCGAAACATCATCAGCGGACGATGGGCATTCTAAGGGATATGTTCTCTAAAAAGGTATCGTTTAGCCTCGAACCTCATCAACCGGGAATGACTGAAAATCAGGGGTTATGCAGCAAGGCTTCGTGGGTAGCTCCCACTGGAGGGTAAGGTCATCCCTGTCTAGATGTCCCTTTTTATTTCGGCTTAGTGGTGCGGTTGCTGATCCCAACCGTGGGGTGATTTTATTCGGGATCATCCAGTAAGGGATGGTTCCGGCCTTGTGTTGCAGAGGAGCGGGCGTACTCCTCGGTACGGTGATCTAGGCCACGTACTGTGACAGGTGGTACCCCAGTGCCTAGTCATTCGTTGGAAATCCATTCTCCCTACGTGCCTGTACGGTTTTGATTGTGCCCAACTATTGCTGAAACGTGAGATGCAAGCATTTCAGCTAGATTATATTTTACTTTCTGTAGACACTATTATAATATCAGAGGATTTTGATATAAAGTGTTTTAGCTATCGTAAGGAAAAAACCCGACATGTTTATTTGTGGCGTGGTCTTACGAGATGCTTTTGTTTTCAAAGGATTTTGAAACTTTAATAATCAATTTGAGTGTAATTTTCTCACGCTGGTTTTCCAGACTGACTCGGGTATTGTTTTATATGATGCTCGGGTCAGACCGAGTATTATAGGTTACAGGATATGATGATGTGGAGCTCAGGAGACGAGCTGGATGACGATACGTACTCTCGTACTTGCTATTATTTTCCGCTGTGTATTCAGTTGTATGATATTGATGTGACGTACTCTGATGATGTATTTGGATGTATATATATAGATACAGATACAGTTTGATTTGTGTAAAGATCTGTTGATATATATTATATTTTATTCCGCTGCGTATGTGAGATTCTGCTGTTGTTTTCTATTTTTCTTCTTCTACCTCTTCTTCTTAACTAAATTGGTCCGGTTTTTTCGTGTTAGAAAAACCCGGGTTGTTACACTTGGTATCAGAGCTTAGGCTAGCGATAACCTTGGCTCTGGTGGGAATTTTGAGAGTATTAATAGATATGAGCGCGTATTTGTTAGTGAATATAAAATGGTTTTATATTATGTTGGTTGATTTATTGAGTGGCATATGAACCTTCGTCGGCACAGTCTGCGCAACTGTATCGAAGGGGTTTCTAAACACTCGAATAGAACAATTCGACACAATATTGTTTTGAAACGGGTAGATGAAATAATTTTACCCGAAAAATGTATTTTGATATAAAAGAAATATTTCCTTAAATTATTTTATATTTGGATGTTTGGATGAAAATATTCTGACAAATTAAAATTGAAAAAAATATGGTAAGATTGTAAAATCGGAATGATTTACTTAACTAATGGAATAAGTGGAGATTTCAAATTGAATTGAAACTAAAAGCCGGGTACATAAGAATTCTAAATCTTTATTTGAATCAGATGGAGAAATAAAATTAAGTTGAGACAAATGAGCTTAAACTAAGTTTAATTTTGAGTTGGATTTGAAGCAAACTGAGAAAATAAATCCAGTTGTATTTGGATTGTTGGAATCGAATTGAAATAAATTGTGATGGAAATGATATTAAGAGAATAATATGATTTGACCGAAGTTAAGTTAAATAAAATTAAATTGTAATGAAATTCAGTTGAATTATAAATAATATTGAGTGAAATTAAAATCCTTACATTAACAAGTAAGAGTAAGATGAATAAGAGATGTGCAGTTTGGAATAGAGATTTGGGTTAAATTAAATTTAGCTTGGATAATGGTAAAGGAATTAAATTTATTGGAAAAATTAAATTAATTGTGGCTTGAATGGGAAGTTATAGCTAAGTAAATAAATTTGTTTGGTATTTTGGGAATGAATAAGATCCAGTACTTGAATTATAAAACCCGAGGAGATTAACTAGGGTGATTTGTAAGGATAAAAATCAAATATTGTATTGGTTAAAATGGAAGTAAACTAATTTGGAATAAATTAGTAAATCAAATATGTTAATGGAATTTGGATTTGGTAATAAAAGTAAAAGTGTGAATGAATAATGGAGTTGAAGTATAATAGTGATAATTTGAATTGTAAATAATTGCAAGTAAGTAGAAATGGATTGAAGTAGACTTGTTAGTAATAAAATACAATTCAGAAATAAATTATCAAATGCGGATTAGAATTTATATTGGATTCAGTGAATTTACCAATTAAATTATAAGTGTAATGGAATTAAAATAAATTGAATTGGAATCAATTCAAATTGGTTGTAAAACTCAAATAATCATTTATTCATATGGATATGGAAGGAGCTGCATTAAATAAAGCGTCGTTTGACGTAAACAAGGGAGTTAAAATTCTATAAGTTGATAGAAGTTAAATAGATTAATTTTGAGATCAACTGAATTAAATATGAGGTTGTTTTACTAAAATGAATCGAATGTGAGAATTGAGTTGTAAACAATTTAAATTAAGGGTGGAACCCTATAAATTGCTTATAAGTGTTGTTTAACTTGCATTGCTTATTAAAACGCTTATGTTGCTAGTTAAATATGAAAAATGTTGTTAAGTTGCATGATTTTGGCACTTACATCTTTAAATTAAGTAAGTACAGGTTCGGGGAAGCCGTATAGCTGATTTTGGGTTGCACTAATTGCTAAATAATAAGCCGCTTGCTTTAAAATGCTAAAAATGAGGTACGCTTACGCAAAAGAATTTGAAATAGGAAATATGAACTGTTTATATTGATATATTGTGATTTCCGGCCTGAGGCCGATGTATATATGTATTTGTGCATCCTGCGATATCGCAGAAGTCCCTCCGTACAAGGGAGACTCTGCCAAAATTTTTCGTAAATTTTGGGAGTTAGAAAATTTTTGAAATTTTTGAAAATTTTCATTTAACGACAAATGATTTAAGTTGGTTAGCAAATGAAATTGGAACTGGATATTGGAATCTAATTCAAATGTAAATGTAAGGATAAGTGAAATTGAGGGAACTAAAGAAGTGAAGTTTGCGAATAAACTGTTAATTGAAATTTAAATTAATTAGTAGTGCAACTAATTAAATATTCGGGTGAAAGCCAAATTGAAATCAAATGGAATAAGTATTTATATTTGAAATGAAGTGGTAAATTGAAGTAAATTGAAATTCATATGAAATTGGAATTCGATTTGAATATATACACTTCAGTGGTGAAGAAGTAGATAAATATAAGAAAATTTATATTGAACTTAAAAATTGAAGAATGAAATTCTTAAGAAAATTGGTATTGGAAATATACTTAGTAATTTTGGAAAAGATATATATATATATACTAAGTGAATAGTTGAATGAAGACTAAAACTGAAGTTGTGAAATAGGATAGTTGTGAATAAGGGGATAACAATCAAAATGAATGTGAATAAAAGAGAATTGATATAACTGATAATCAATTGGAATTTATACGTAAGATGTACGTATATTATTTTATTCGCATAGCTATTTGGTCCAGATGTCGAACACAGAATTTCGAGATAGTTTTATCGATCCGAATCAGGATTTTTCACTCGATTTTCAACGGCGAACCTGGATATGGATTGTTGATTGATTCTGGATATTCTCTATCATAGTTGGTGGCTATGCAAGGAGAATGACGGTTTCTGATCAAGGAACCAGATCTGAGTCCGCACTAGGAAGTCGGGTGGACGATACTAGTTCGGAAGTGAAATTGTGTGATCGAGTGAGCGATCAAATTTGATTTTGCGTACGGATGATATATGTGCGTCGTACGAGCTTAAGTAAGACCAATATTGAAATTTGTACATTAACGTATAAAATGGTTTTGGAACTGCAACTGAATATTATTGCTTAGTAGGATATACAGGGTATAAAAGCAATGGATAAATTGGGATTTTTGATTTTAGAAGATAAAATTTAATGGCCCGTCGAAAAGGTATGTATTTGAATTTCTATATGAAATTTGATTGGGTTTTGGATCCAGCCACTTGGCTTTTTGTTTTCTTTTTGAGATTGGGAGGCCGTAAAGCCATTTGGTAGTAGTACCGAGCTAGCCGCGCAAAGGAGACGCTGGCGAAATTTTTCGGAAATTTAGGGAGTTAGAAAAATTTTGGAAAATTTTGATAAATTAAAATTTGAATTCAAATTTAAATTTGAATGGATAAGCAGGTGGTATGGGTTGAACTTATGAATAAGTTTGGGAAGTTAAAGGATGATTAGTGTATCATTAATAAAAGAATTGTTATGGAAAGTTGTTAAAACTATTTGGATTGGGAAAAAGAACGGGTATCGAATCATTTCTCTTAACTAGTAATTTCGGGGACGAAATTCTTTTAAGGGGGGAGGAATGTGACGACCCGGAATTTTTGTACATTTGAAATGGGAATATTTAATTTATTTTAAATATTCGAAGGTTAAATTTTAACTTTAATTTCAAATATACAGTATTTATTTGGATAATTAATTATTAAATTTAATTATCGGGATTGGGTAAAATATGGAATCTCGATTTTAAGCCTGTTAAAATAGTTCAAAGGTTCAGAAAATTTATATTGTTAATACTGAAGATGATATAACTTTTAAAATGGAATTTTAAAGAGTTTTGTTCAGTTTTTAAAATATATCGTTGAAATTGAATTTAAAAATAGCCGTCCGAGGCACAGTCTCGGAATGCGACGAAACCAGTTCCATTGGATCCGTAATATTGTATTATTATCGGATTTCAATTTTTGTAGTATTTGGAGTTGATGTGGGAGCGTACGATATAGGAACGCGCAGAAATTTATATCGAAAATTTAAATTCAAATATAATATTTGAACAAAATCCTTATCTACATCCTTATTCTTTTCTTTTCCAAACCACTCTACAGTGTCTTCTGAAACGTGGCACCTATTTTTTTTCTAATCGCATACACGTGTTTCCTTCTTTTTCCTTCTGATGGAAGTCACGTATTATAAAAATAAAAAGAGATCGAGTTCCTCTCCTCTCCTCTACCTTTCAGTTTGAAAAAAAAAAGATTTCGAACGAGATTCGTTCGTTCCTTCTCCTTCATAATACCTCATCTACTTAATTGTAAACCTAAGTCAAAATCGAACCGAACCAGTTTCCTTCTCGTTCTAGGAGAGCTCGTGCAACTCGCGTTCGAATTTAAGAGCAAAAGGGGGAGATCAAATTCGTATTCGATTTCTTGGCTGCTCGAAGGGATTGGGACATCGCGAGTTTGATTCGCGTGAAGGAGGACGTTTTCGTGAGTAGGGTTTCGCCTTTAGGAGTTGTCGCGAGTCGTTCAATCGACGCTGGGTCACCGAGTCGTCGTCATGAAGTACAAGTGTGGCTGTGAGCTTGAGCTCGAGTGGGGAGCATTCGATCGGAGTTAGGGTTCCAGTGGCGAATGGGCTTAGGGTTTGGATCGCGTTCGTGGCGATGGTAGGGCGGTGCTATGGGGTTCTGCGCATCGTCGAAATGAGGCTCGTATTGGTTTGGGGGCTTGGTGGACGATGAGCAGGGGCTGGTAGCTCGATGGATGCAGCTGATTTGTAGGTTGGCAGGAGTGTCGAGCTCGAGCCGGTTAGGTCGTAAAGGTCATCTGAGTTCGTTCCTGTAGGTATATTTCTTTTATCATTTAATTTAACTTAATTCAGATATATATATATTAAGGAAGGAAGTTTTACAATAAACAAAATACTGTTTGTTATTTACAGAAGGAAATAATAAGATAACAGTAGGTTTTATTTAATAGTGATTTATGTATACACTAAATAAACTGCTGTTGTTTAAAAATAATAATATAGATATGTGTTTTGTTGATAAAATTTTATATAGAGGGAAAATTGGGTTAAATCAAATTATAAGTTAAAATTTAAACCTATTAAGTGGTAATGAATTGTTTGGTAAGTTCAAATATTAATAAATCGTATAATGTTATTCAAGGTTTAAAATTCGAGAAGGAAGCAAGCTCAATTGGAAATGAGATGCTAATAGATCAAAGGTGAGTTAATCTCACTCAGTTGAATTTTATTTTAAATTTAATGGTTAAATTTAAATAATTGATTGGATGATTGCATTGATTGAATATGCTATATTATATATATATAGTAGTATATAGCAATATATACATATTGGCATATGTATATATTTGAGTTGTTGATATTCCCGCATTTATATAGCGGATGAGACCCTATGCGCCGCATAATAGCGGATGATATTATATAAAACCCATATACCGCGATATTCCACTCAAAGTGGAATTGGTATTGTGTTAACGTCTTTGGATGCAGGGAAACAGGTTGGAGGGATCCAACTGGATTCCTCAAAATTATTTAGATTATTTAATATTTTGTTCTATGAATATTGATATCCTGTGATGATTTTATTGATGATTGAAATATTGGATGATATGGTTGGATTGAATATTTCAATAAAAGGAGTTATCAAAATATATTGAATTGGATTTTGGAAGAAATAAAAGAGAAAAATTTAAGTAAATAATTCAAGTGAATTGGAATAAGGGAATTTCGAAATAACAAAGGAAATATTAACTTTAAACTAAAATGATATTAAATTTAAAGAATAAAGGATTTATTTTGAATGTAAGGATTAAATTTAATTAAAGGCTAAAGAAGGAATTTTGGAAGTTTAAAATTTGTATTTTTAGTTAAAAAGAGTTTTAACTCAAATAAAGGAATAAATCTAAAAGTTAATGTATTTTGAAATAAATGAAGTAGTAAAGGAAATTTATTTCAAAGTAAAGTAAAGTAAATTGGAAAATCAATTGGAAATTGATTTAGTTGTTTAAAATTGAAATTTTAAAAGAGGAGTGAGATTTTGGAAATATAAACTGGGTTTATAAAGTAAAATAAAATATCAGTGGGTATTTGAATATAAATTCAAGGTGGGAATTTATAAAAAAATATGGTTTGGTTTAAAAATAAATATTGATTTATTTTTAAGATGGAAATGAGAAGTGTATTTCTCTGGATAGCCAAGTACGTTTTCAAAGCAATTTTAAATATAAGTTAAAACTTTTAAGTATGTTTTAAAAAGCATGTTTTAGAAAATTAATTATTTCTAAATGTTAATTTTCAAAGTAGGTATATTTTAAAAATCTATTATTGTAGTAATTATATAAAAGTGATTTGCTATTCTGTTTTAAAGGAGAAATTTAGTTTATATTTATAAAGTGGTTTATTTTAAAGTATATATTTTTAATAAAGTATTAAAGTAGTTTGATTTCAATGTTATAAAATATATTTTAAAATAAAGTGTTTTAAAATTATTTTAAAATCTAAAAATGTTTTGTACTTGGTGTTTCAGAGAAATAAATATTTGGAAATGTATTCCGTAAGCGGAAACTGTTTGAAATTGTTTTCAAAAGGAGTTTGAAAATTTGGAAATATATCTTGGAAAGATATTTGGGCAAATAAATAATGTGGGAAATTATTTATTATGTGATGATTGCTTGTGGATGTTAATTGATAGTTAAATAACCGACTATCAATATTGGCCAATGCGCTGATCGTTTCGAAGAGACCGGGATCGAGTTTCCGTATACCGGGATTCTAGGTCTGGAGACTCGAATACCACTTCGATCCGGTTTGTACGTTTCGTGTAACGACTTCGGAGTCGAAGATGGAGCTGTGAAGTGCAAGGGCTAGTCGCTACTAATCCTGAGGATATTTCCAAAATGGATGTAGTAGGAATAGTGCCTTCGGTTCCGTTCGAACCCGGGACGGACTGGTATGGACGAATGCTTGCGAAACATCGTCAGCGGACGATGGGCATTCTAAGGGATATGTTCTCTAAAAAGGTATCGTTTAGCCTCGAACCTCATCAACCGGGAATGACTGAAAATCAGGGGTTATGCAGCAAGGCTTCGTGGGTAGCTCCCACTGGAGGGTAAGGTCATCCCTGTCTAGATGTCCCTTTTTATTTCGGCTTAGTGGTGCGGTTGCTGATCCCAACCGTGGGGTGATTTTATTCGGGATCATCCAGTAAGGGATGGTTCCGGCCTTGTGTTGCAGAGGAGCGGGCGTACTCCTCGGTACGGTGATCTAGGCCACGTACTGTGACAGGTGGTACCCCAGTGCCTAGTCATTCGTTGGAAATCCAATCTCCCTACGTGCCTGTACGGTTTTGATTGTGCCCAACTATTGCTGAAACGTGAGATGCAAGCATTTCAGCTAGATTATATTTTACTTTCTGTAGACACTATTATAATATCAGAGGATTTTGATATAAAGTGTTTTAGCTATCGTAAGGAAAAAACCCGACATGTTTATTTGTGGCGTGGTCTTACGAGATGCTTTTGTTTTCAAAGGATTTTGAAACTTTAATAATCAATTTGAGTGTAATTTTCTCACGCTGGTTTTCCAGACTGACTCGGGTATTGTTTTATATGATGCTCGGGTCAGACCGAGTATTATAGGTTACAGGATATGATGATGTGGAGCTCAGGAGACGAGCTGGATGACGATACGTACTCTCGTACTTGCTATTATTTTCCGCTGTGTATTCAGTTGTATGATATTGATGTGACGTACTCTGATGATGTATTTGGATGTATATATATAGATACAGATACAGTTTGATTTGTGTAAAGATCTGTTGATATATATTATATTTTATTCCGCTGCGTATGTGAGATTCTGCTGTTGTTTTCTATTTTTCTTCTTCTACCTCTTCTTCTTAACTAAATTGGTCCGGTTTTTTTCGTGTTAGAAAAACCCGGGTTGTTACATTTTCTTTGTTCTGATGTTTGAACAGGTGAGGGAGAGGGTTATTTAGAATTGATAGAGTATGGTTTGCACGATTATATTCGTGATTGTAGGCGTAAGTTTAGGCATGATTAAAGGAGATACGTGGTGTTGTTAATTAATATAAATTTTAAATTTTAAATTGAATTCGTTCTAAAGTTTCAACGCGTTTTCTAACCGTACGATCACCAAACAACTCTGATTAATACGAAATTTGAAATCCGATAATAATTCAATATTATGGACCCAATCGGACTGGTTTCGTCGAAATCCGAGACTGTGCCTCGGACGACTATTTTTAAATATTGATTCAAACAATTAAATTCAAAACTGAGCAAAACAGTTAAAAATTCAATTCTGAAAGTTCTATTATCTTCAGTATTATAAATACGAATTTTAGAAACTTTCGAAATATTTTTCTTCAACTTTAAATTGAAGATTCAAATTTTTATCCAATTTACAATAGATTAAATTTTATAATTTAATCGTCAAATTCAAAGTTATATCGGGGATTCAAATTAAATCGTCGTTCAAATATTTAAAATAAATTAAATATTCTCAATTTAATTTGGTCAAAATTCTGGGTCATTACAGTAACTAATTAACCACAGTTAATTAATGAAATGTAAGTCCATGTTTATGTGTATGCAGAGTATATTTAGCCTCTTAGAGATTTTTGAATATATAAAAAGGTTGAAACTGAATATTGTAATAGTATGATATTATGAAATGGTTAAAAAGTCAATATGAGAATTAATGTCCAAAATATTAGGGTTTAAAATGGTTTATAAATGTTTTATAAACAATAAAACTCTATTTTGAGAAGTTTTGACAAGTTATGAAAAATAAGTCAAAATAAGGCGCGTTTGTTGCATAATGGGAATTCACGATTTCGCACCGGAAAAGTTAAATGAACATATAGAGTGGAATGGGGCTTAGAATTCTTCGAGATAAGAACATTCCAAACTATTATATTCATAGTTTTCAAACAAAAGTAGAATATCGAGTTTTCATTTAGTAGATCTTGAAATATGAGGAAAACAAGTTTTCAAAATAGTCGCGGTTTAGTAGTTCGAAAACCAAAATAGAAAATTCTTTAAAATGGATATTTTTAATTCTTTAAAAATATGGAATAAATTTTATAAATATATTAAATATTTTAAAACAGATTTGAATTATGAAAATGGACTTCCAGTTCATAGAAAAGTTATTTTGATCAATGAAGCATTAATAATATTATTTGCAACACTTTTTGCAGCATTTTTAGTAACTTTTGTAAATCATTGTTTTAATTATTCTTTCCTACATTTTTTATAAATGATTTCAAATAAATAAATAAGTGTTTTAAAGATGATTTAGAGGTTTCATAATTATTTTAAAAGAATTAAATAAACGATTAGAGAAAAGTTGCTATAAATAAGTGATTTAATCTTGGCTCCAAAAATCTACGAGTAGACTGGATTTTTCTATCCATAAGACCGATTATGAGGTGTTTAAACTAAGGAGATATTTAGGAGCAACTAGTACCCTGGCTCACTTGGCCTCTTTCCTAGGTGGGAAATATATAAAGTGGAAATGTGAGAAATGAGACAAGTAGAAAATATTTAAATTTATAAATGTAATGTCATGCAACTTGGATTTTATAAAAATAATATTCTTATACTTGGTGTTAAATTCCAAGGAGGGAACCTGTGCCATTCATGTGAATTTGAAAATTTATTTCTCCGTTATCGATGGATAATAAACGTTGAATACGAAAATTGATATCGAGTAGAATTAGTATGATTTCTATGGACCCTTTCTGCTCAATACTAATTGGTTTGGGTTTATAGTAAACGATGTCATAAATATCATTGTTTTTGACCCGTTTAAATGTTATGATTTGAATTTAAGAAATCTTTGTTAAGATTTGAATAAATGATTTGGAAATGCTTCTTTTAGAGGAGATGATTTGGAAATTATTCTAGGATTAAAAAGGTTTAATTAACCAGAGAATTTGATAAATGGGGCTTAGTGACTCCATGTACAATTGAGAGACAATCGAAATAGATGAAAAGAATACATATCTGAAAGATAAGTGAATGAATGTAAGATTAATTAATTGGATGATGTTTGATAATCACCTATGCACTTGGCATTTTTTGTCGATGATTGGTTCGGAGAAACCATGGTCGAATTTTGGTGATTCTTGTCCTAAAACCACTTTGAACAAATGTATACATTTGGAATGAAGACGTGTTAAAGACAAATGATTTGGACGACGGGGATCTTCATGATGTAGTGCTGCTTGTCACTAGCCCCTTTGATAATTCACATATATATGGTGACAATAGTGCTCTATTATGAAAATCTTTGATGCAAGGACTACTTGCTACTAATCCTAGGGGTGATTCCCGATAAGATTTAATAGAAGAGTACATTCGTTTTGTCCTACTCCTAAATGACTCATATGGATAAGTGTATGACACTGCATTTCTAAAGCCATGTGCATTGATCTCTACAAATGTACATCAATTTGATGGTGTAGGAGGTAACCTCTAACACTTTGCAACCTTTTCAGACGTGCAAGATCAAAGGTTGTACATTCGTGGAAATCTATAATGGGTTGTTAGAAATAGCACTGTATCATTCAAAGTGGAACCTGATATGAGCAATGGATGGCTTTGTAATCAAAGCGTGGCTTTGTGAAAGGAACAGCGTACCCTCATGAGCCTCACATCTCAGGAATGATACAGGATACTATGAGGTTAGTTGGATATTTTTGACTATTGGTTTTATTAAGGAAAGTGCATATGTTGCCTTATGGGCAAGTATTGGAAGCTCGACCGCGAAAGAGAAAAGCCACTAAAATATGCTGTCTATGGAAGTGTGACAATGTTATATGGACGCTTGCTTGAGATAAGTGAATAGTCACCGGGAATTGTTATGCGTGGGTTTCCAATCGGAGAAATTGCCACTAGTTCCCTATCATATTGGAAATCCAATTCCAATATGAGATTTATGATTTTGGTTGTAGTCCCAAAATAGCTGTAAAGCTTTGCAAATATTTCAACTACCCCTTTGGTATCACATACACCATTTGATAATTTTCGGGTATTGGTACCTTCTTTATATATATATATATATTTGAAAATTGTTTTCAAACCAATGCAATTAGTGATAATATCAAAAACAATTCATATAAAGTATTTTGATTATTATATGGTAAAAACACGTCCGTGTTCATGAGCGGTGTGTCTTAATAGATACCCTATTTTCTAAAGATTGACATCAATCAGATCTATACATTTATGTGACGCCCCACCTCTATACCCACGCTAACCAAGAACACTACGATGTAGTGCTGTCAATTAGCACGGAGAATAAGGCTGTGGAGGAGCGACCATCCATGTAACTTCTTTGTGCGAGCACCGATACGTCAGATAGAGTAGAATGCATATCCTTTAAGGAGGAAATCCGACATACCGCTACAAACACAAAGCTATCACACGGCGGCTATATATAATCTTCGGAAACAAACATAGAAATAATCATAACATAAATCAGTCACAGACATCCATATCTCAAAGGCGGAAGAAGATATGAATAAATATATAACACATGAAAGTGTACATCAGAGTAGTGGTTAGAAAGATCCACTATAATACAAAAGAATAGCATCACGTGCTATACAAAAGAATAAGTACATAACATAGAGTCTATATCTCAAATGTGTACAACCAAAAACTACTAATCTAAGTAGTTAGCCAAAAGTCAGAGTAATCCAGAAGAGAAGTCAAGCAGAAGCACCTGTAACATCTCGGTCTGACCCGAGTATTATTTATAAGAAAATAATAAACGGATCAGTCTAACTATAAATATCAGATGACATGATATAGGATAAGGGGTATGGCATAAACATATAATAACCATGATGGCATACTACTATAAGTATGTAAATGATAATCAACAAGGGATTAATCAATGTCACAAGAATCTTCTCAAAGATCCAAACACACAAAAAGGTAATGACACACAAATTCACCAATACACAAAAAACTGATATCATATCAGTGAAAACCACAAAAGTTGGTGAAGCACTAAATCCAGAAATCAACACACGAAATCCAGAACAAATCCCAGAAATCAACACACGAAATCCAGAAATCACTAAAAGGGGGAAGTCCGAACACACGGACGAGAAGCTATCTCATGGAAGCTATCCATTTAATTTTTCCGAACACACGGATGGCCCGAAGGCAAGTCCGAACACACGGACGAAGAGACATCGCACATTGCTAGTCTAAACCATAAAATGATCATCATCGATCATAAAGAAGTGTCGATTACACTAATCTAGTAAATATAAGGGTTTAGCTTCATGTCCCATAACCACTTGCTTAACTCAAATATTTACGAACAAACTGTAGATCTTCACTAGGAAATTGTCACAAAAGGGTTCAATCGAACAAGTCCAAGAGCTAACCGACGAAGTGAACGCAACCGTTTCATACCACTCGTTTTACTAAGTCGTTTAAGTCGATTTCTCATTCGAGTGAAGTAAAGGCTTGTATATACTAGTAGATTGAAAATCGGTTTTAGAAAACGAACTTTTGATATTTAAAATAGTGTTGAAATCGCTTTGATGAAAGAGTTTTGATATTTACTATTAGTATTGAAACCTTCATATATCTTTAAAGTGACAAGTCATAAAACGATTGTAGAAACAAATCAATTCACGTTCGAAGACGTGAGTAAAGTCCAAAGAAGTCAATCCCAAAACCATCAAAGTAGAAATTCTGATAAATGTTTTTCAGAAGAGATTGCCTACGCAGATTAATACCGGTCAGGTCGCGGGGGTCCAGGGGGCAGCGCCCACGGCGGGGTGCGGGGCAGCGCCCCGTCACGGTACGACCTAGTGAAGGCAAACGGTCCAGCGACCTAAGGAAAAATAGGTCATATGACCTAAGGAAATCGCGAACTAAAAAGACCAAGTGTAAGGTCGGCGACGACCTACGACTTACAGAGTCCTGCGACCTAAGTGGGATGCGACTTAGTGGGGCATAGGTCGGAGACGACCTACGACTTAAGGTCAAGCGACCTAAGGTAAATGGTCCAACGACCTAACTCGAACGACCTAGAGGGTCGAACTACTTAACTGGAGGATAAGTCGGAGACGACCTACGAGATATACTGGCCGACCTAACTCGAGCGACTTAAAGACTTAGCAGGGTCGAGCGACTTACGAGCTACGACCTAAGGTGACGAGGGCGTTAGGTCGGAGACGACCTAACACTTGACTCGCGAACGACTTATGGAAAAGAAGCTTAGGTCGGAGACGACCTACGAGATAAGCCAGTGCGAGCGACCTAAAGTTTGCCTGGGGGATTATAGGTCGGCAATGACCTAACGTTTTGCCTGGAGATTATAGGTCGGCAACGACCTAAGACTTAACAAAATTCGAGTGACTTAGTGGTTTGCCTTGGAATTTTAGGTCGGCAACGACCTAAGACTTAAAGCTGTTTCGACCTACGACTTATTTCCCTGCGACCTAAGCCAGAACGACCTAAGCACGCAAGCGACCTAAGTCCTAACTCGTGAACGACCTAAGAAAGTGGAGACTTTTCAACATGCGAGCTAGTAGCTTGGACGACCTAAGGAGGGCAGAACGACCTAGGGCCAGAATTTGCAAACAGCACTGAAACTTGAGTTTCTCACCAATTCAATCCAAACCAGTTGCAAACATTAATGCTAAAGTGATAGGAAGTCATTTCCAACAACCCAATGACAGTTATAGGCGAGATGTGAGATTAAAAATCTCACCTTTTCACGGAATTTGATGAAGATGGAGATTTGAAGGCAAAGCAAGAACACCAACAAGCTTGAATCAATGTTCTTCACGTGAATTTGATGTTGAATCTCGGATTTGCAATAGAATTAGAGTTTGGGGTTTCAATTTCCACTTCCCACCACCATTTTTGATGAAGCTTGAATGCTAAAACAAATGGTGAATGAAGTGAGGAAGGGGGTTGGGCTGAACTAAGGAAGTGCAGTCCAAACCAAAGTCACACGCGGGAAAAGTGACGAAAATTTCGCTATCTCCAAACATATCGAAGTTTACACTCAAAAAGATCGCAAACGTCATTTTGAACTCAATGGAAGTGGTCTCGAGTCCTAATTTGACCGTATGCAAAAAGTAGCTTTTCGGACTAACATCCGACTAACGATAAAATATTTAAAATATAAAATCGATAGATATGCGGGTTGTTACAATTTATTATTCAAGTTTTCTCACGCTGATTTATCAAGTCGGATCCGGGTATTTTGAATACTTTTCAGATCCGAGTGATTTCAGTTTTAGCTGAAGACACTTGGAGTTTCCAGAGGAGAACTGGAGATCATCATCAACATATGGACGTATTCTGTTTTCCCCTCCATTTGTTTATTATTTTTCAGTAATTGTATGGGTAGAATTATAAATGTAGGTTAGACTCGGATATATGTATGTAAAATTTCCGTTGTAAAAGATTTTATGATTAATCATATATTTTATTCCATTCGTATGAGATTATGTTTTCTACTCTATTTCTATCTTGATTTTCTTTTCCCTAACTATCTACTTTTTCGTTCAAATTGAGTTGGACATGTGTGGTTTATTGTCCACTTAAAATGTATGAAAATGTAGGTCATTGCATATTATATATTCTAAAAGTCAGCACTTAACTACGAGGTTATATGTAAAATGAAAAGTTAGTACTTGTAATCGTTATTGCGACAATAAAGTCCTTTGATTTTCAAAAACTTCTTATCCATACTTTAGAAGTGTTTTCATTTAGTTTCAAAAGCTTTACTTTGTTTTTATAGAAACTTTTTCTGAGTTTATAAATAAGTTAAAATATAATAACAAGAATTTTGAAGCTAATCAAAATAAAGATTCAAGTTTTGAGAACCACCGGTCATATAGTGATAGTCACTATAAGTGCAACTCATGGAAATAAACTATTTTTGAAATCTAAAGTGTTTTCAACTTAAATATTTCTAAAAGGAGTTTTCAAAAATATTTTAAGTAACTATAAATAATAATCTTTTGTTTATTAAGGATCATTTTATTAATTTATTTAATTAATGTAACTAATACTTAATCATTAATTAACAGGGTAATTAGCCCTTAAGTGTTAGTCAAGGAAGTTAATTATTAATTAGTAATAAATAAAAGGTAGATTATTATCTAATTTATTATTTAAGGATTAACTAGTATTTAATTATTAATTAATGATTAAATGTTATTTATGTATTAAATAAAGGGTTTTATTAATTACTAATTAAGTTAAGATTTAATCAAGTATTGATTGAGATTAATTTAATTATCAATGAAGGTTTAAATAATTATTTAATAATTAATTAAAGATTACTATGGTTAACTATTATTTAATTATTTATGTAAAAGATAATTATTATCTAATTATTTATTTAATATTTAATTATTGTTTATTTATTAATTAAAGGTTTATTTATTTTCAAATAAATAGCTTAAATGTTATTTAATTATTAAATAATGTTTTAGAAGCTTAAACCCTTATTTTTAAAGATCGGTTTTGTTTTCAAGAAGTAGTTATCATTTAAAGGAAGATTTTAATCCAAGGGTTTCTTTACTAGCTATCCTTAAGTAAATCCAATTAAATATAAAACCAATGGCATTTGTTTAGTAGAATAAATCATATGTTCTACTAATTAACTTGTATTTGACATCTGTTTGGTAGAATAAGCCACGGTTATGTCATAGTTCACTAAATAGATTATGTTGACATCTAATCAAGGTTTTAAATATCGGATTTCGGTCACGTTTCGTCTTGGAATTTTTATACAAGTTATCTCGTATCGGGGGAGATCTCGGACGAGATGAGTACATATAGGGTGTACATCTCGGATTGACATCTAGAGTCTTATAATGCATCTCGGGAATATCTTGGATGTACTTATGTGTCTAAAATTAATGTGTCAAAAATTTATTTAATGGTTAAAACTTTCTTAGTAAAAATAAAAATGGTAACATACTTGATTTACATGGAAAAAGGAATATTTTTAGAAGAGTAGTAGCTTGATTAGCTTAATTGATTTGGTAATAATTAAATAATATCCTTTTATTTGAAGAAAATAAAGAAGCGAAACCTTTCGCTATGACTCATTAAGATAAAAAGTAAACAATGTGTTCAAGAAGTTGGTAAATTATAATTGGATTGAGTAGTTTCTTTTGAATCAATATGAAAATAAAAAATATTATCCAAAATAAGAAAAATGTATAATTTCGGGTGAGATTTCGGATTGAGATTTTGATCCATATTTCGGGTGGGATTTGAATATCTTGGACGAGATGAGTGTCGAGGGAGATATGGAGGAGATTTGATGTCTCATCTCGTTTAAGTGTGGACGAGATCTCCTACGATATATAGGATATTTAAAACCATGCATCTAATAGGCAAAATAAAAAGCCATTCTGCCATTATATTAATTTAGACATATATTTAGCAAAATAAATCCTCGTCTGCTATTTTGGTAACTTGGACATTTACTTATATAATTGATTGTTATAGGCGGATTCCCTTATACATATCTACTTTTTATGTAAATACCCATACTATATTGAAAAGCAAACCGACTTAAATGAGAACCATAATAGTCACTGAGCACATTTTTGATTTTTAAGGTTAATCATACTTTTAATAATGGTTTCAAGTTATGTGATGATTTTAGTAAAGGTGTTTTAAATAATCATTTTTTTTTACCAAAAAGACTTTATTAAATGAGTTTATTATAGGAGCATTGTTTAAAATAAGGAATATATTGTAAGAAAGTTTAATAAATGATTTTGGATATTTGTAAAGGAAGCGTTATTAATAATTTTGAAGATTTATAAAGAGAAATATAAATGGTTTTGATATTTATAAAAGAGTTTTTTAAATCTAACTTGGTGATTTATAAAGAGTTTTGCAAATGGGTTTGGAATTTATGTAAAGGAGATTCATAAATAAAAGAGATTTATTAAGATAAATTATAGAAGAAAATTTATAAAAGAATTTGAGATTGGATTTCCTTTAATTGACCTTCTTAATTATGGTGGTATAAACATTCGTTTCACACTTATCACCGAAGAATAGTGTTTGAGGTTATCCTTATCTCCAATTTAAATAACATTTGTTTTTATCCTTTTGATATGATTTTGAAATATGAAATCTTTCACAATGTTTGTTGTGACGCCCCACCTCGAGACCCACATTAACAATGTAACGACCTGAAATTTTCAACCATTCGCATCCATACACGTCGGATTTGAATTGCTCAAAATATCAGATTGTTAATTTAAATTTGGCAAAACTCAGCATGTACAGTAAATAAATAATTACAGAATCACTGACACAGAGTAATATAACAATAATGCAGCGGAAACAAAAGAATAGTAGTTCATGAAGCTACTATATATATAACAGAGTTAAACAAGATACAACAGAAGTCTCGAATACATAGAAGTCTCAATACAATAGTCAAATACAAGATCAGAATACATCACTGGAATCAACTGAATAATTGAAAGCTCGACAAATAGATGGATCTCCAAGTGAAGCTCCAACTCCAAAGGTGAGTCTCGAACACTGAACCACTCAGTCTGACCCGAGCGAAAAGCAAAACACAAAACACTCGAGTCAGGATTAACATTCTTATATCAATAAATCCAACTCAAGTGAAATGTCAACTGAAATACAAGTAACCCAAAGGATGTTTGGGATAACCATCCTCTAAGGATTCGTTAAACTATCTACTATGTAGTAATATACACTATTATAATAATGTCTACAGTAAAGTATACTATTTAAAAATAGCATTAAGGCTTTACATTTTCCACCTTAACACATTTTTAGGTGTGCCAATAGTCTATACTATGTAGTAAGAATTTGTTTTTAAAATTTGATAAAACTGTTTGGTTTTAGAAAAATGATAAACGGGTATTGGAGCATTCTTCTTTACTTGTAATTTCGGGACGAAATTCTTTTAAGGGGGGAAGATTGTAACGACCTTGAAATTTTGACATTTGAAATGTGAATATTTAATTAAGTTTAAATATTCGAATGATAGTTTAATTTGAAATTCAAATATCAGAATGAATTTGGCGATTAAATTATTGAATTTAATTTACTGAAGTTGGGTAAAAATTTGAATCTTCAGTTTTAAGCAGAAGAAAAATATTTTTAAAGCTTGAAAATTCATATTGATAATACTGAAAATAATAGAAGCTTCAGAATTGAATTTGAAAGTGATTTGTTCAGTTTTGAAATCATATCGTTTGAATCGATATTTAAAAAAATAGCCTTCCGAGTCACAATCTCGGAATTCGACGAAACCAGTTCCATTAGGTCCGTAATATTGAATTATTATCGGATTTCAAATTTCTTATTATTCGAAGTTGTTATGTGTGCACACGGTAAGTAAACACGTTGAAATTAAATCAAATTCGATTTAAATTTAAAACTTGAAATTTGTCAACATCAGCTACTTCTTTTCCCATCATGACATAGTAGCCTTGTTCCTCCCATACTGTTGTCATCCTCAAATCGCGCCTAAAATCACGTACCCCTTTCTACATTAGCTCAAACGGAAAACAATTCGTTCCTCAGTTCAAATCATATGAGATAAAATTTAATGGCCGCCTCTTTTCATTTAAAGGAAAACAAGTAACGAAAATAATTTCGTTCGAATCCTCTTCAGCAAATTCAAAAATCAAAAGAAAATAAATGGTCGCCTTCTCGTTCGATAATTTCATTTCATTCGAACGCGATTTCGTTCGAATTAAAAGATAAAACGAGTACGAGCTCGTTCTAGCATGCGAGAGGTACGGGGTTTCGATCTGGGGATCCTCGAAGTGAAAAGCGAAGTCGCGTGAGGAGATCTGGAGGGAGGCGCGCTCGCGTAGAGGATTTAAAAAGCTAGGGTTTCGCGACTGGCTTTGGCGAGGCGCTCGAAAACAAAGGGCAGTTGGCGACAGAATCTCGTGTGGTGATAGGGCAAGTCGAGGATCGTGACTTTGGGTCGCGCGCGCTAGAGTTGGCGGAGGCTGATAGCTTGAAGGGGCTCGGCCGCGATTTGGTGTGGAGTGGGGTTCGTCGATGGCATCTTCGAATTCGATAGGGTGGAGTCAGTTCGTCAGTTCGTCTCCGCCGTGCCCTATAAGGTATTGCAGGTGATGATTTTGGTTAATTTTTTCTTTTTTTTTCGATTTTAATATATGTATAGATTGGAAGGAATTCTATTGGAATTTGATATGTACATATAGATTAGGAATACAATAACAGTAAGTTTATGAAACTGTTTATTTCTCAATTTATATATTTATATTTTTGCAGTAAAGGAAAATTCTATTTTTACAGTGAAAAATATATATACAGTAAAAATATACATAAGCAGTTTTCAAATTGTATATATAGGTGATCTTGAAAATATTGATTTCTGTGAGCTATTTGTTTTATTAACCTATCTAGTTATTTTTTACCACCGAAAGTAAATTTATTAAAGAAATTTTAGATTAAGATTTAATTCTTCTGTTAAATAAATTTATTTAAAAGTAATTGGTTTAAAATAAAATCATTGAATAATTAGAATTACAAAACGAAAATTTGTTATTCGATTAATTCGAATTTTTAATGAATTGTATAATTATTCATACAAGGTCTAAAACTGTGAAGAAAAACAAACCGGAATGGAAATGGGATTGCTAAATAAAATCAAAGGTGAGATCTTCTCACTCAAATGAAAGTGGAATTTTCAGTTATTGATTGATTGCTATTTGGATGTGATACTATATATAGTAGTATATAGCAATATATATATATTGGTATATGTATATATTGCAGTTGTTGATTTTCCCGCAGTATATAGCGGATGAGACCCTATTGCGCCGCATAATAGGGGATGATATTTTTATAAATCCCATATACCGCGATATTCCACCTCGAAGTGGAATTGGTATTGTGCTAACATCTCTGGATGCAGGAAAACAGGTTGGAGGGATCCAACTGGATTCCTCAAATTGTATGAATTTATTTCATATGCTGTGTTGATTATTTATAATCTGTGTATGATTATATCTGTGATGGAAATTGTTGAAGGCTAAAAAAAATTTAGCGGAATGAATTTTTGGTATCGTTAGATACCAGAAATATATGAAATTGGATTTCTGAATTTAACGTTGGAAATTTTAAGAAAATTCTTTTTGAAAAGATTGGTGGAATTTAAAAGAAGGAATTAAAGTAAAAAATTGATTTTTGTAATCTTATCAAATAATTCCAAATTATGGCAAAGGATTTTAATATACGGATTTTTTGTAATATTGTTTAAAAAGTTGAAGAATTCATTTAAAAATGGAATTTTGAATAATTTGGAAAGAATAAAGGAATTTATTTAAAAGTGATAGATTTCTAGAAATCAATTTGTAAAAATGATTTGTTATTTGGAGATAAACTTAGAAATCAATTTGTAATCGATTTGATATTGAAATAAAATTAGAAATCAATTTGGAATATGATTTTGGGATTAAAAGTGAATATTTGAGAATGTAAATTTAAAATGGAATTTATGAAATAAGAGGGAAATTTGTTTTAAAAAAATAAACACTGATTTATTTTTAAAGTATGAAAGTAAATTTACGGATTTGGAACGTAAATTTAAAATAAATCGATAAGGATTTATTTAATTGGTTTAAATGGACCATTTTGAAATGGAAGTGTATTTTCCTTGTAAAACCGAGTATATTCCAAAGTAGCTTTTAAAAATATAAATTAAAAGTTCTAAAGCTGGTTTTTAAAATAAATATTTGGAAATATATTCCGCGTAAGGAAATTTGTTTTAAATTTATTTTCAAAAGTTGAAAGGTGAAAAAATTGATTTGAAATTGTTTTCAAAGTGTTGAAGTTGAAAAATATATATCTTGTGGAGATATTTTGAAATTAAATAATTTGGAAAATTATTTAAATTTTGTGATTGTTGTGAATGTTATTGATAGTTAAATCACTGACTATCAATATTTGCCTTTGAAATGGCACTTGAATTTGTTTTTAAAACAAACGCTCACTATTCGGGTTAGTCGGGAAAAGACCTTTGTGTCATATAACCCATTCCGAATTAGTGATACGACGATATGGATCGTATTGAAGACCGGTGTGAAGACCGGGTATTTGTGAAAATGAAAGGACAACCTGTCGAATGTCTCTGCACCGAGTTGCTCCGATATAGAGATTTATATCACTCTTTTTGTGATGGGAAGTCCGATCGGGATTGTGAATACCCGGATTGCAAGGGCTTCTTTGGAAGTGCCTTCGGTTCTGTTCGAACTCGGAACAGACTTGTATGGTTACATGTCTGACATTACATTTTGAGATATAAAGCTGATTTCTTTCAAATACATTTCTATTTGGTGGCGGAGAATTTATTCTCTTAGCTTAACACCCTTCTCTGAGACGTACGAGCTCAAAGGTTGTGTAGTTGAAATTTATCAGCGATATATTCCCAATTTGGTAATGTGGCATGTTGAGTGTTGCTGTGTGATGATCATTTATTTATCATTTGTGATCAAAGCGTGGCTTTGTGAAAAAGCGTAGCTTTGTGGACGAGACTTCGTCAGAGCCTCACAACCCGGAAATGGTCGAAACAGGAAAGATGCAGCAAGGTTTCAGGGGTAGCGCTCCTAGGGTATGACCATTCCTTCTGGAAAAGGGTAGTATCATGTTATGGAGCCCAGATACTTACTCATGTGGACACACTTTATTTATTATGTGTGATGTTGATTACCAAGCCCTCGGATAAAGGTCCCAAAGGACCAGGTGTAGCATATCTGAGGTTTTACTTCCCGGGCAGGGAGTAACCGACCTTGTGTTGGCAGAGAGCAGGTTGTCTCTCAGAGCATCCAGCCAGAGGCGTTCTTTTGTGGCATAGGAAGTTCCTTATCCTGACCATTTGTTGGCAAATCCATTTTCCAATACGAACCTTGTACGGTTTTAGTTGTATAACCTGCTATGGAATGTGGCGGTAACCTGCTATTGAACATAGTAGCTATAGTAGGCATAACATGAAATGCCTATGTTGGCTAAGATTGATATTATACTTTCGAAATGTTTTCTGCACTATGCACTAGTAATAATATCCAATGATTTGTTTTGCGTAGTAAGCATCTTTGACTATCATAAGGAGAAATCTCCTCCGATTCTGCGTTTGCATTGTGTGTGTGTGCGGGAGGCCTTATAGTAGTTTCATTTTCCAAAAGCATTGTGAATCTGTTTTATTTTCTTTGTGAAAAATAACTGTTTTACGATCTCACACCAGTCACCATGACTGACTCGGAGTTTATTGTTTCCCTTCTAAACTCTGGGTGCCCATAATTTTTCCACACGGGCAGCCTAGAGTTATGTTATCAGGATATTCTAGAGCTTTGGAAGCAAGCTGGATGGCGAAACGTACTCCCGTACTTGTTTATTTATTCCGCTGTGTATTCTGTATGAGAACAAGTTTATATAACTGTCCATTGTTGTATTAAGTTGTATACTAACTCTGATTGATGTATGTATAAACTGATATAGTTCTTTGTTTAAAAGACTAGTGATTATCTATTATATATTGTTCCGCTGCGAATGTGAGATTCTGATATTGTTCTGTTTCTGTGTTTCTGTTCTTTCTTTTCTTCTGTCTTCTTCTACCTCTTCTTTTAACCCTAATGGTTCGGTTTTCCGGCAATTGATTGCGCGGCATTTGATACAGTGGACGTATTAATGTCGACTTTCGAGCGTCGAAAAATCGTATCGTTACATGTGGTATCAAAGCATCCGGTTAAGCGCCAACCCTTGGCTCTGTTGGATGTTACTCATTAGAGATAGAGTCAGTAGTACTCTAGAATGAGTGTGAGTGTAATAATAGATATGAGCGCGTATTTGTTAGTGAATGAATATAAAAGTTTGTTTTGTATTGTGTTGACTTATCGGTTGATTGTTTATATATTCTGGTCGGTGCAGTCTGGCCAACTATAATCGATAGGAGTTTTTAAACTCTTAAACAAGATAATCTGACACAGTATTGTTTTAAAAATAGGGTAAATGAAATAATTTTACCCAAAACTATTTTTGTGTAGAAAAGAAATGATTTTTCTATGAATTATTATTGTATATGGATGTTTGGTTGTTAGGAAGTGATAATATCAAATTATTATCATTGTTATATGAAAATTGAATTAAATAAATGTATAACCAAAGATTTGGAGATAGATTCATTTAACAAATGAAATTTATAAATGTGAATTGAAAAAGATAAGGAAATAAAATTCATATACGAATGAAATTTGTAAGTGTAAAGTGTAAATGTGATTTATAGTTTGGAATAGAATTCCAAGGAAGTATTTGAAATAAAATTCATCAATGGAATGTAAATAAGTTGATAACTTATAAAATATTTGAAATTGGATTGGAATAAGATTCAAGTTGGAAAATGAATGAATTTATGAATGAACAAATGAAGCTACATTTGTAAATAAATGAATTAGAATTGAATAATGTAATGAGATTTGATTTAAATCAAGTCGAAGAGAAAATCCAAACTTGGAAAAAATAAAATAAAATAAAGTGGATTGAGTTTAAGTAAACTGACTTGATAATTTATTAATTCATGAAATAATGAATTGGAAGTTGAGTAGTTAAATTAAAAATTAAAGTTGTGAGATAATTTAAAAAATGGTTTGAATTTGTATATAAATTCAAGTAGTAAAAATAAATTGAAAATTTCGTTGTTATTAATTAAATAAATTCACGATGAATTGAATATGGAAATTGAAATTTAAAATGAATAAGTGAATGTACTAATTGAATAAAATTAGTAAATGGAATAGATTTGATTAAATGAAAAAAAAATCAAGTCAAAGATTTAAATTAGAAATTGTTTACAAGGAAACCATAACTTGAATTTTGAGTTGAAATAACTTAAGCAATATTTGGATAAAGGCTTGACTTAAGTAAAAATTGTGAAATGGTTTCAAATGAAATGAATGTGAATATGGAATGTAAATTAAATTGAATGGAATCAATTGCAAATGAAGTGGAATTAAAATAAATTGAATTGGTATCAATTTAAAAATGGTTATAAAATAGAATGGATATGAATTCGTTTTGTTTAAAGATGAATTGAATATAAGAAATGAATTGTAAACCATTGAATGGAATAAAAATGGTATGTGAATTGGTCGAAAGCGACTAAAGATGAATTGAAACCATATAAATTGCTAATGGAAATTATTTTGAATGTATTGCTTATGAAATCTATATATTTGTTATTGAAAATGAATGAAATGTTAATAGATTTCTTATATTTGTCGCTTACCTGTTTAAATTGAGTAAGTACAGGTTTTTGGAAGCCGTTTGGCTGCATTTTGAGTTGCGCAAATGCTAATAATAAATCGCTTTGCTTAAAAATGCTAAAAGGTACGCCTACGCAATACAAAATAGGAAATATGAACTATTTTTCTGCTTTTCCGACCGAGTGGGTCGATGTATATATATTTATATCTTTTGACATATTGCAAAAGCTCCTCCGTACAAAGGAGACTCCGCCAAAAATTTCTAAAAATTTTGGGAGTTAGAAAAATTTTGAAAATTTGGAAAATTTTTGTTAACGGAAATTGATTTTCAAATTGTAATGGAAATGTAAGAATTGAACTAGAAAAGTGAATTTTTAGTTTTTGAGGATAAAATGAATTCAAATAGAATTGAAATTGTAAATTGAATTCAAATGGAATTGAAAATGCAAAGTTAAATGGAAATGAATATATTACTTTGTTAGTGAAGTGAAAATAAATATAAGGAGTATGTAAATACTTGTATTGAACTTAAGAAATAACGAATGAAATTATTAAGTAAAATGGGTATTTGGAATCCAATAAGTAAATTTGGATATTGTTGTTAAGTAAAGATATACAGGGATTGTAAAAGATATAGGAAAATGGAATTGATTTTGATTTTGAAGATGAATTTGAACTTCTCAACAAAAGGTATGTATTTAATTTTCTATATGAAATTTGTTAAGTTTCTGATTTTGCCACTTGGCATTTTGTTTTCTTTTTGAAATCTGAGTGTCCATAAGGACATTTTGTAGTTGTACCGAGCTAGCCGCGCAAAGGAGACGCTGGGGAATTTTTTTGAAAATTTCGAGTGTTAGAAAATTTTTGAGAAAATTTTGAAAGTTTAAATTTGAATTGTGAAATAAAATGAAGTTGTTTGAAAACTATGAAAGTGTTTGGAAAGTTAACTGAAGTGAAAATGAATCTTTAATAAAAAGATTTGTTTTGAAAATTTGATAAAACTGTTTTGTTTTAGAAAAATGATAAACGGGTATTGGAGCATTCTTCTTTACTTGTAATTTCGGGACGAAATTCTTTTAAGGTGGGAAGATTGTAACGACCTTGAATTTTTGACATTTGAAATGTGAATATTTAATTAAGTTTAAATATTCGAATGATAGTTTAATTTTAAATTCAAATATCAGAATGAATTTGGCGATTAAATTATTGAATTTAATTTACTGAAGTTGGGTAAAAATTTGAATCTTCAGTTTTAAGCTGAAGAAAAATATTTTTAAAGCTTGTAAAATTCATAATGATAATATTGAAAATAATAGAAGCTTCAGAATTGAATTTGAAAGTGATTTGTTCAGTTTTGAAATCATATCGTTTGAATCGATATTTAAAAAAATATCCTTCCGAGGCACAGTCTCGGAATTCGACGAAACCAGTTCCATTAGGTCCATAATATTGAATTATTATCGGATTTTAAATTTCGTATTATTCGGAGTTGTTATGTGAGCACACGGTAAGTAAACGCGTTGAAATTAAATCGAATTCGATATAAATTTAAAACTTGAAATTTGTCAACATCAGCTACTTCTTTTCCCATCACGACATAGTAGCCTTGTTCCTCCCATACTGCTGTCATCCTCAAATCGCGCCTAAAATCACGTACCCCTTTCTACATTAGCTCAAACGAAAAACAATTCGTTCCTCAGTTCAAAATCATATGAGATAAAATTTAATGGCCGCCTCTTTTCATTTAAAGGAAAACAAGTAACGAAAATAATTTCGTTCGAATCCTCTTCAGCAAATTCAAAAATCAAAAGAAAATAAATGGCCACCTTCTCGTTCGATAATTTCATTTCATTCGAACGCGATTTCGTTCGAATTAAAAGATAAAACGAGTACGAGCTCGTTCTAGCATGCGAGAGGTACAGGGTTTCGATCTGGGGATCCTCGAAGTGAAAAGCGAAGTCGCGTGAGGAGATCTGGAGGGAGGCGCGCTCGCGTAGAGGACTTAAAAAGCTTGGGTTTCGTGACTGGCTTTGGTGAGGCGCTCGAAAACAAAGGGCAGTTGGCGACTGAATCTCGCATGGTGATAGGGCAAGTCGAGGATCGCGACTTCGGGTCGCGCGCGCTAGAGTTGGCGGAGGCTGATAGCTTGAAGGGGCTCGGCCGCGATTTGGTGTGGAGTGGGGTCCGTCGATGGCATCTTCGAGTTCGATAGTGTGGAGTCACTTCGTCAGTTCGTCAGTTCATCTCCGCAGTGCCCTATAAGGTATTGCAGGTGATGATTTTGGTTAATTTTTTCTTTTTTTTCAATTTTAATATATGTATAGATTGGAAGGAATTCTATTGGAATTTGATATGTACATATAGATTAGGAATACAATAACAGTAAGTTTATGAAACTGTTTATTTCTCAATTTATATATTTATATTTTTGCAGTAAAGGAAAATTCTATTTTTACAGTGAAAAGTATATATACAGTAAAAATATAAATAAGAAGTTTTCAAATTGTATATATAGGTGATCTTGAAAATATTGATTTCGGTGAGCTATTTGTTTTATTAACCTATCTAATTATTTTTACCACAGAAAGTAAATTTATTAATGAAATTCTAGTTTAAGATTTAATTCTTCTGTTAAATAAATTTATTTAAAAGTAATTGGTTTAAAATAAAATCATTGAATAATTAGAATTACAAAACGAAAATTTGTTATTCGATTAATTTGAATTTTTAATGAATTGTATAATTATTCATACAAGGTCTAAAACTGTGAAGAAAAACAAACCGGAATGGAAATGGGATTGCTAAATAAAATCAAAGGTGAGATCTTCTCACTCAAATGAAAGTGGAATTTTCAGTTATTGATTGATTGCTATTTGGATGTGATACTATATATAGTAGTATATAGTAATATATATATATATATATATTGGTATATGTATATATTGCAGTTGTTGATTTTCCCGCATTATATAGCGGATGAGACCCTATTGCGCCGCATAATAGCGGATGATATTTTTATAAATCCCGTATACCGCAATATTCCACCTCGAAGTGGAATTGGTATTGTGCTAACATTTGTGGATGCAGGAAAACAAGTTGGAGGGATCCAACTGGATTCCTCAAATTGTATGAATTTATTTCATAAGTTGTGTTGATTATTTATAATCTGTGTATGATTATATCTGTGATGGAAATTGTTGAAGGCTAAAAAAATTTTAGCCGAATGAATTTTTGGTATCGTTGGATACCAGAAATAAATGAAATTGGATTTCTGAATTTAACGTTGCAAATTTTAAGAAAATTCTTTTTGAAAAGATTGGTTGAATTTAAAAGAAGGAATTAAAGTAAAAAATTGATTTTTGTAATCTTATCAAATAATTCCAAATTATGGCAAAGGATTTTAATAATCGGATTTTTTTGTAATATTGTTTAAAAAGTTGAAGAATTCATTTAAAAATGGAATTTTGAATAATTTGGAAAGAATAAAGGAATTTATTTAAAAGTGATAGATTTCTAGAAATCAATTTGTAAAAATGATTTGTTATTTGGAGATAAACTTAGAAATCAATTTGTAATCGATTTGATATTGAAATAAAATTAGAAATCAATTTGGAATTTGATTTTGGGATTAAAAGTGAATATTTGAGAATGTAAATTTAAAATGGAATTTGTGAAATAAGAGGGAAATTTGTTTTAAAAAAATAAACACTGATTTATTTTTAAAGTATGAAAGTAAATTTACGGATTTGGAACGTAAATTTAAAATAAATCGATAAGGATTTATTAAATTGGTTTAAATGGACCATTTTGAAATGGAAGTGTATTTTCCTTGTAAAACCGAGTATATTCCAAAGTAGCTTTTAAAAATATAAATTAAAAGTTCTAAAGCTGGTTTTTAAAAGAAATATTTGGAAATATATTCCGCGTAAGGAAATTGATTTGAAATTTATTTTCAAAAGTTGAAAGGTGAAAAAATTGATTTGAAATTGTTTTCAAAGTGTTGAAGTGGAAAAATATATATCTTGTCAAGATATTTTGAAATTAAATAATATGAAAAATTATTTAAATCTGATGATTGTTGTGAATGTTATTGATAGTTAAATCACCGACTATCAATATTTGCCTTTGAAATGGCACTTGAATTTGTTTTTAAAACAAACGCTCACTATTCAGGTTAGCCGGGAAAAGACCTTTGTGTCATATAACCCATTCCGAATTAGTGATACGACGATATGGATCGTATTGATGACCAGTGTGAAGGCCAGGTATTAGTGAAAATGAAAGGACAACCTGTCGAATGTCTCTGCACCGAGTTGCTCCGATATAGAGATTTATATCACTCTTTTTGTGATGGGAAGTCCGATCGGGATTGTGAATATCCGGATTGCAAGGGCTTCTTTGGAAGTGCCTTCGGTTCTGTTCGAACCCGGAACAGACTTGTATGGTTACATGTCTGACATTACATTTTGAGATATAAAGCTGATTTCTTTCAAATACATTTATTTTTGGTGGTGGAGAATTTATTCTCTTAGCTTAACACCCTTCTCTGAGACGTACGAGCTCAGAGGTTATGTAGTTGAAATTTATTAGCGATATATTCCCAATTTGGTAATGTGGCATGCTGAGTGTTGTTGTGTGATGATCATTTATTGATTATTTGTGATCAAAGCGTGGCTTTGTGAAAAAGCGTAGCTTTATGGACGAGACTTCGTCAGAGCCTCACAACCCGGAAATGGTCGATACAGGAAAGATGCAGCAAGGTTTCAGGGATAGCGCCCCTAGGGTATGACCATTCCTTCTGGAAAAGGGTAGTATCATGGTATGGAGCCCAGATACTTACTCATGTGGACACACTTTATTTATTATGTGTGATGTTGATTACCGAGCGCTCGGATAAAGGTCCCAAAGGACCGGGGGTGGCATATCTGAGGTTTTACTTCCCGGCCAGGGAGTAACCGGCGTTGTACTGGCAGAGAGCAGGTTGTCTCTCGGAGCGTCCAGCCAGAGGCGTTCTTTCGTGGCATAGGAAGTTCCTTAGCCTGACCATTTGTTAGCAAATCCATTTTCCAATACGAACCTTGTACGGTTTTAGTTGTATAACCTGCTATGGAATGTGGCGGTAACCTGCTATTGAACATAGTAGCTATAGTAGGCATAACGTGAAATGCCTATGCTGGCGAACATTGATATTATACTTTCGAAATGTTTTCTGCACTATGCACAAGTAATAATATCCAATGATTTGTTTTGCGTAGTAAGCATCTTTGACTATCATAAGGAGAAATCTCCTCCGATTCTGCGTTTGCATTGTGTGTGTGTGCGGGTGGCCTTATGGTAGCTTCATTTTCCAAAAGCATTGCGAATCTGTTTTATTTTCTTTGTGAAAAATAATTGTTTTACGATCTCACACCAGTCACCATGACTGACTCGGAGTTTATTGTTTCCCTTCTAAACTCTGGGTGCCCATAATTTTTGCACACGGGCAGCCTAGAGTTATGTTATCAGGATATTCTGGATATTCTGGAGCTTTGGAAGCAAGCTGGATGGCGAAATGTACTCTCGTACTTGTTTATTTATTCCGCTGTGTATTCTGTATGAGGACAAGTTTATATAACTGTCCATTGTTGTATTGAGTTGTATATTTACTCTGATTGATGTATGTATAAACTGATATAGTTCTTTGTTTAAAAGACTAGTGATTATCTATTATATATTGTTCCGCTGCGAATGTGAGATTCTGATATTGTTCTGTTTCTGTGTTTCTATTCTTTCTTTTCTTCTGTCTTCTTCTACCTCTTCTTTTAACCCTAATGGTTCGGTTTTCCGGCAATTGATTGCGCGGCATTTGATACAGTGGACGTATTAATGTCGACTTTCGAGCGTCGAAAAATCGTATCGTTACAATAAATATAATTATCAAAAACGCTAATATAACCAATATGCAATAACACTTGAAAACATATATATACTTTGCTATATAAAGAGATATTTATTTTTAAACAGCGTATTACATATATTACGTAATATAGGAAACAACTTGCAAAATATACTAATTAACAAATACATCCAAAAGTAAATGCAGACAACTTGAAATTTTATATGTAAACATATATAAGCATATATATATATAGTATATATAAATAACAAAGAAGGCTGCTTGTACGCCTTGTATATTGTATAATATACAATCATAAATAAAATTCCACTTTTTTTATACTTCACATAAAATTAAAATATATAACAGTATATAATATATCTACGAATAGTTCTACAGCCCACACTTATATTTATATACTACAGCAGCTTCTATATCAATTATATATACATAATCTGAAGTCATATAACAGAAATGAAAAAAAAAAATTAGAAAAATGACATATATTACTTATACCAAAATCTGTTTTCAATACAACTTAAAACATAACATACCGTACCAATATGTTTACAAAACATATTTTTGTACAAATATATTCTCTACCGAAATATATAATAATATTTTTTTTCATAAATAAGATATATATATATATATATATAATGTGGCTACAACAAACAAAATATATGGCTCTGACATATATAACAATATATATATATATATAACATATATAGGTTTAGATTTAAAAGCAAATATAACTTATGCCAATATATATGTACAACATATATACATATATACGTATATATTCTTTTTTTTTTCAAAATACATAACTGTCACATGTATATCGTTTCACCTATATCCATAACATATATTGGGAATATGCATAGGAAAAAAAATAGTATGAAATATATATATAACATAAACGGCCTAGATGGATACAACAAATAATATGGTAGTCGGCAAATAATATGGTGGGTACAAAATATAATATATATACCGTAAACAATAGTTATCAAAGTTTAAAATAATACATAAGAAATATATATGAAATAAAAGAATCAGGCAGGTGAAGGGAACCTGAGTTGCAGCTATAAGGTGGAGGAAGGAAGAGAGGCCGGCTGCGGTGCATGAGGATGTGGCACTGGCATGGGTTTGGGCGGAGGAGTGGGTTGCTGCACGTCGGCGCTGATGGAGGGTGGAGGCCGATTTCGAAGCAAGGGGAAAGAGGATCGGCTTTGGGTAACTTCATGCACGAACAGTTTTGAGAGTCGGACAAAAAAATGAAACAACTTTTTTATTTATTTTTGTCTTATTTTACAGAGCAAATGAAGATGAAGAGAATGAACAATCTATATTAAATTGTATTCGAATAGAACCGAGAAAATGAGCGAACCAAGAAAAAAACAACAGTCAAATCATAATTACGGGAATATGAAAAGCTAGTGGCTGGAATAGGAACCCAAAAGTTTGAAATTGGATACCGACACGATTAATTATTTTGCAGATTCTACTACAAATCGGACATCAAAACACAGAATTGAATATACCCCAGAGATCAACACGATGATGCGATAAAAACGGTATATAGATATCAGCGGTACGATCATCGTATCAAAAGTCGATAATCGGTACCGAAAATGCTGCTAATTTGCCGAAAATAAGATCGACGGAGCAATAACAATCAAAATTTGGAGAAACGAAATATAACGTCTTGCTCAGAAAATGATTTACAATATTTCTATATAAAACTATTTAGGTTTCGAAAACATTTTATTTTCATCAATTTTTAACTGATATAAATTGAAATAAAATTACACAAGAAATTAAACTTCAGTATTATCTGATGAAAATTTACCATTTGCTATGTTTAAGAAGACGCATTCCAAATATCAAATTTTTATTTCAAAATTTTTTTGTTTAAAGTTTCATAAAATTTCAATTAAATATATTAATAAAACAAATAAAATTATTTAAAATTTACGGGTCGTTACAAACAAAGAGAATTACTGGGTAATTCTATCTGCTAATGCGGAGAATAGGGCTGGTTAGGAGCGACCATCTATAATCTTATCTTAAACATCTACTACATACGTCGATAAATGCTCTATATTTTTTTTTCTATTTCAAGTGGATCGACATATCCAACAAATGCTTAATACAAAACTATAGGTGGCTAATGGATCTATCAGAACAAAATACAATAACGGAATGCATATGACATCATAGAACAGTATTCATCATATATATAAATACATATACATAGATACATTCTAGTACGATACAAACTGATACACAAAAGTGGTACAGAGACCACACTATATACATATAATCAAATACATATTAGAGTCAAGCGGAAAGAACTATAAACTACACAACAGTGCTAAGCTGATATCCAAACAGATGCATCAAAGCTAAGTCCCATAACTGATAGCTAACCTAAAACAACTCGGTCTGACCCGAGTACAAAATACACGGGTCATTCTAGCTAAAACAATCAGTTAATGAGGATAGATGATAATATGAAGCATAAGATACAAGGAAAAATTCTTTTCGAATGAGAAGAGGCAACAGAAAGAATACAACCTATGACTTAAGTGAACTAATGTCGCTTAAGTATACAAAGACCTCAAAAGTGGTAAATTCAATAATAATACTCAAATAATATGAACATTCGCCTCATATCATCAGCGACATCCCAAAATGTCTACATGGTTTCCATGAACCATATCTCTTCAAAAGGAGAAACATCAATACAAACTCTCGCTAGCCAAAATGGCAAACATAAAACATTCTCAAATAGGATGATCCACACTCAAATATAGAAGAATCTCCAAATTTAATTATACCTCATCTCATCGGTATAAATGTATATAAATTTCAACTCGCCAAAATGGCAAACCCAGAATATCCTATAAAATCATGAAATCATCCAAACTCATAACTCACGGAACTCGAAAGAGTTCAAAACATCATAAATGAAATCACCATATATATAATATCTCATATAGAACTAGGTTATAGATGTATAAAACATCTTCAAATGGTGACATCACAATAAAACAGAAAACCTGGAAAAACCGGATTGGCCAAATCCAAGATTACAATCCCGAAGCAGTGCTGCATGTGCTAAATTCAAAGTGCCGAAGCCTCAGACAAGGTCACTGACACCTCCCAAAGTAGTTCATCCTTATGACAAGGTCGCTGACACCTTTCCAAGCCGTTATGTCAGCCTTAACAAGGTCACTAATACCTCCCAAAGTAGTTCGTCCTCATGACAAGGTCGTTGACACCTCTCCAAGCCATTTTGTCAGCCCTAACAAGGTTGCTAACACCTCCCAAAGCAGTTCGTCCTCATGACAAGGTCGTTGACACCTCTCCAAGCCGTTCTTTTAGGTAAACATCGTGAATGTGTAACAAACTCACGGATAAGAATGCAAAAAGTGTTAACATGTGTCCCATACCACATGTCCGCACTTAGCGGTTTACTAGCCGCTAGTCGATGCCACACTGGGAACATCATATAACTCATAAAATCATATCTCGCCTCGTCTCATTAGCAAGTGATAAAGAGACACCATACTCGTCTCATCTCATTGATAAGTATTAAATGGCATCGTAACTTGTCTCATCTCATCGACAAGTGAAAACATCGTGATGGCTCCTCATGAACCATAAATCTCAAAATATGAAATCATATACTCAAGACCTGCCTTATACCATTGGCAAGTAAATAAAACATCGTGATGGTTCTCATCGACCATTCTCCTACATATGAGATCTCAAACCCTAATACTTGCCAAATATTGGCCATCTTAAATAATTTTAATAAATAGGAATTATAAAACTCAAAATATGCCATAAAATAGCCAAACATCTCAGAATCAATAATCTCAAATAGGTTCGATCGTACAAATCCGTAATTAACCGAAATATTAAACACACATGTCCCATACCACGTGTTTTACAAAATCGTTTAATTCTCTTTCTCATACATTCGAATAGTGTAAAAGTGTAAGTTTTATATTTAAAATAGTTTACCAGAAATACAGGCTTTTAAAACTTTTTCCCGAAAAGATTAAAAAAACCAATATGTGACGACCCTGAATTTTAGATATTTGAAATTGGATATTTAATTGATTTTAAATATTTGGAAGATAGTTTAACTTGAATTTCAAATATCACTATGAATTTGGCAATTAAATTATTTAATTTAATAATTGGAAGTTGGTAAAATATGGAATCTGGAGTTTCAAGCTTGTTAAAAGTAATTTGAAGGCTTGTAAAATTTATATTAATAATACTGAAGGTAATTGAAGTTTTAAAATGAATTTTGAAAGTGGTTTGCTCAGTTTAAAAAAAAATATCGTTTAAATATATATTTAAAAATAGCCTTCCAAGGCACAGTCTCGGAATTCGACGAAACCAGTTCCACTGGATACGTAATAATGTATTATTATTGGATTTCAATTTTCATAGTGTTTGGAGTTACCTTGTGATGCAGCCCAGACTGATGGAGACTTAGGTCGCCAACGACCTAACTTCCCTGTTTTACGACCTAGCCCATTAATCCCTAAGTCGCACCATTTTAGGTCCCAAAAGAGCTGTGAAGACCGACCTAACAGGTCCTACGAGCTAAGTCTTTCCTTAGGTCGCTCACGACCTAACGAGTTACGAGATAAGGAGTTCCGAATTAACAGGCTAAAGGTCATCTTCTTAGGTCGCCAATGACCTAACGAGTCACGAGATAAGAAGTTGCGACCTAACTCTATCTGCGAACTACGATCTATAGTGCTTCGACCTAAAGAACTACGACCTAAAGAGTTACGACTTAACAAGATAGGTCGTGCCACTATGCAGATAAGTCACTCCAATATTCCGCTTGACTTAGGTCGTGAACGACCTACCGTCCTTAGGTCGCGAGAAGTATTAAGTCGCTCTGGACATATGAGCGAGCTACGACCTATGCTAGGTTGCTCACCTATACCACTTCCTGTTAGATCGCTCAAGGGCTTAAACCGTGCATTCCTTAGGTCGCTAAAGACATGGATCCTTAGGTCGCGAGAAGTTATGTCGCTCCTTCTTATGATGCTATCTTCTTTATGTCGCTGTCGTTTCTCTTGTGACGCTCCTACCTTAAGTCGCTCGACCATAGGCTGCATCCATTTTAGGTTGCTCAGGCCTAGGTCGCTCAACTCCTTAGGTCGCTCATCCTATAGGTCGCACAAGATATTCTGGAAGCTGATTCTCCTCATGTTGCTAAAGCTTATGCCGCTTGGTGTTGCATTGTTATGTCATTATGTTGTAATTCCTTAGGTCATTTGTATGTTGTGTTTGTTATGTCGTTATGTTGTAATATGTCTTGTGTTGTAATAAGTGTGAGGTCGTTCACGACCTAAGTGTTGTTTGTGTTAGGTCGTTCACGACCTAAGTGTTGTTTGTGTTAGGTCGTTGCCGACCTAAGAGTTGTAATATGTTGAGTCGTGTTAAGTGTTGTTGTAACCCTATAAATAGGGATGGTGGTGTCATTTGTAATAGTTAAGTTGATTTGAAATAAAATTTGTTTGTTAGCTTTGTGCTTTCATTAAATTGGTAGTTGAGTGTGATCTCCTATCTCCACTTTCGGTAATCGAGTGCGCTCGATTCAACGACTACCGAAGCCGATTCATGGTATCTAGTGCGCTAGATCAACGTACGAAGAATCGTAGATCTTTAAACACGGTATCATGCACGATCAACGTGTTTGAGATAGCTAGAATCCGGCATCTTTTGATCAACGGATTTGGGCCATTCGGTATCGTCTATTCCATCGATTGCTACTTTCACCGTATCATACATTTTAGTTATCCGCTACTGCATCATTTGGTATCGGAGCAAGACTTAGCCAATCATAGCTAAGACGAGCCTGTTGGAGCAAAGAGAAGTGTTTGTTCAATTTCAAGCGAGCCTATCAGTGTTAGATCCGAGAGCTAGTTAAAGTAGTGCATCATTTTGTAGATCAAGGCCGAGTTAAAGTGTTGAAGTTAAGTTGAATCCAAGTTAAAGTTAGTTGGAGATTGTTCGATTCAACAATGCATCCGAGAAGAGGTAATCGTCATCAGAATATTGCCGATGTGTATAGAAGAGAAGGTGCTAAGGCAATAGAGCAACGAATTAGTGATAAACTCGAAGAGAAGTTCAATAAAGGTTTTGGAAAGTTGGAGAAGTTGATGATGGAATTAAATCAAAGTCAGAGAGGAAGGTCACCAGTCTTGAACCATGGAGGAAACAGAGTTTCTCCATCGGTTACGGAAGCAAGGAGGGTGTCGCCATAAACTTATCACGATAAAAGGGAATCATCAATTTCATTGAGACGAGACCACCATGGAGAAGAAAGAAGAAGTCAACATGGGTTTGACAATGAACCATGTCGTGATGTCAAAAGATCGAGTAGAAGAGATTTGCATGATCATAGAGACACGCGTGGACATAGAGACGAAGGGTGTCAATTGCCAAAGCATGAGAATGATTCTATTTGGCTAAGGAACAATATTTTTCAGTCTACCTGTACTATCTTGGGAAGGGTTTGTAAATTCATTATTGATGCGGGAAGTTGTGATAACCTTATCTCTGAAGAAGCCGTTATGAAATTGGGATTGAAGACTGAAAAACACCCTAGACCGTATAAACTGACATGGATAAAGGAAGGGAAAGAAGTGACAGTGGGAAGACGAACATTGATTACATTTTCTATTGGGAAGAAGTACAGAGATGATATATGGTGTGATGTGGTTGATATGGATATATGTCACCTACTATTGGGAAGTCCATGGCAGAATGATCGAGCTGTCCAACATAATAGTCACGCCAACAGCTACAGTTTCATGTTCGAAGGAACCAATATTACCTTAGTTCTTAAAAAGCGTGAACAAAGTGACTGCAAGCCCGAGAAGAAAGGGGAAACAACTAATTTAATATTTTCAAAAGAATTTGTTGAAGAATTGAAAGGGGGTGTTGAAGTGGAAGATGAAGTAGATTCTTCTCAACCCACGAAGTTTGATGAAGATAAAGTAGATTCTTCTCAACCCGTGAAGTTTGATGACTATAAAGCTGATTACTCACAATCCGCAAAGTTAGATACAGAAGAAGTTGAAGTTTTTCAACCAATGAAGTTTGATGAACATGAAGTTGAAAGGTCACAACCAGTAAGGATTGATGATGATGAAGAAAGTGTATCAAGAGATGAAGGGGATAATTTATTAGTGAAGAAGGTGGATTCGATTAGTCTATTATCAACAGAAGAGTTTGTTAAAGAATTGGAGGATAGAGCGGAAGTGTTTATGTTGAATGGGAAGGAAACCAGTAAAGATCTCGAGACACCTGAGGAGGATGAGCCAGTGGTAAATGAATTCGAAGATGTCCTCACTGCAGAGTTGACCAAGGAGGTACCGCCACTGAGGGACAAACAATATCATGTTGATCAAATACCAGATGCTATTGTACCACATAGGTCACGTTATCATATGTGTCCAACAGAGCAGGAAGAGTTGAGAAAACTGGTTGATGGGTTGTTAGTTGAAGGAAGTCATTTGTCTACTACAGATTGCAGTTGGCAAAGAAAATTTATCAGAGACTTATATGTTGGCAGACACTTGAACTGTGATCGTACTATGCAGCTAATCTCAAAATTTTATTTCGAATCGTCACTGAGGCAAGAAGTTGAAAGGTCTGTTCAGCGAAACCATAATCGACAAGTTTCAAAGAAGACCATGACAAATCCAAGTTTATGTATGCCTTTGCATATACATGCTAAATTACGGGAAGATGTTAGTGTGGACTTTGTTTTGGGATTATCGCAAACACAACATGGCAATAATTCTAATTATGTGGAGGTTGACCATTTTCCAGGATTGATACATTTCATTATCTATAAGAAGACTGCAGAGGGCGTTAATGTCGTTCAGTTATATTCCAGAAAGGTCTATCGATTTCATGGATTACCTGAATCTATTGTCTCGAATAGAGATACTCGTTTTCTGAACCATGTCTGGATGAGTCTATGGAAAATGGCTGGGACTGAGTTGAAATCTAGTAACGATGAGCATACACAGATAGATAGACAAGTTGAAGTTGTGAACAGATCCCTAGGTAATCTTTTGCGATGCCTCGTGGATGATAATTTGAAAAGTTTGGATTCAATGTTATGTCAAGCGAAGTTTACACACAATCATACGGCTAATCGTAAATCCAGGTGCATTCCATTCCAGGTTGTTTATTCAAAGTTAGATTTATCAACAGTGCCACCGCAGAGAGGGGTGATTAAACGGGCTAATGTTTTTGTGAATGAGTTGCATGGATGCCACAAAGTTGTACAAGATCTATTTCTTAAGGCAACTGAGAAATATAAACAGTCGATAGAGATTAAGCGACGAAGCGTTGAATGCAAGGAAAGAGATTTTATGTATGTAGTGTTTACCAATGATCGATTTCTTTTTGGGACGTACAACAAGCTAGAAGCTAGAAGGAATGGTCATTTCGAAGTCGTAAAAGGAATTAACGAAAATGTTTATAAATTGAGTTTGTTGGATCGTCTTCTTATTGCCAGCATTGACAATGTCAAACACTTGGTTCCATTTTAAGAAGATAAAAGTTTCAAAGAAGAAAAACTTTTAAATTCGAGGACGAATTTTCTTCAACTAGGGGAGGATGATGCAGCCCAGACTGATGGAGACTTAGGTCGCCAACGACCTAACTTCCCTATTTTACGACCTAGCCCATTAATCCCTAAGTCGCACCATTTTAGGTCGCAAAAGAGCTGTGAAGACCGACCTAACAGGTCCTACGAGCTAAGTCTTTCCTTAGGTCGCTCACGACCTAACGAGTTACGAGATAAGGAGTTCCGAATTAACAGGCTAAAGGTCATCTTCTTAGGTCGCCAATGACCTAACGAGTCACGAGATAAGAAGTTGCGACCTAACTCTATCTGCCAACTACGATCTAAAGTGCTTCGACCTAAAGAACCACGAACTAAAGAGTTACGACTTAACAAGATAGGTCGCGCCACTATGCAGATAAGTCGCTCCAATATTCCGCTTGACTTAGGTCACGAACGACCTACCGTCCTTAGGTTGCGAGAAGTATTAAGTTGCTCTGGACATACGAGCGAGCTACGACCTATGCTAGGTCGCTCACCTATACCACTTCCTGTTAGATCGCTCAAGGGCTTAAACCGTTCATTCCTTAGGTCGCTAAAGACATGGCTCCTTAGGTCGCGAGAAGTTATGTCGCTACTTTTTATGATGCTATCTTCTTTATGTCGCTGCTGTTTCTCTTGTGACGCTCCTACCTTAAGTCGCTCGACCATAGGCTGCATCCATTTTAGGTCGCTCAGGCCTAGGTCGCTCAACTCCTTAGGTCGCTCATCCTATAGGTCGCACAAGATATTCTGGAAGCTGATTCTCCTCATATCGCTAAAGCTTATGCCGCTTCGTGCTGCATTGTTATGTCATTATGTTGTAATTCCTTAGGTCATTTGTATGTTGTGTTTGTTATGTCGTTATGTTGTAATATGTCTTGTGTTGCAATAAGTGTGAGGTCGTTCACGACCTAAGTGTTGTTTGTGTTAGGTCATTCACGACCTAAGTGTTGTCTGTGTTAGGTCGTTGCCGACATAAGAGTTGTAATATGTTGAGTCATGTTAAGTGTTGTTGTAACCCTATAAATAGGGATGGTGGTGTCATTTGTAATAGTTAACTTGATTTGAAATAAAATTTGTTTGTTAGCTTTGTGCTTTCATTAAATTAGTAGTTGAGTGTGATCTCCTATCTCCACTTTCGATAATCGAGTGCGCTCGATTCAATGACTGCTGAAGCCGATTCACGGTATCTAGTGCGCTAGATCGACGTACGAAGAATCGTAGATCTTTAAACATGGTATCGTGCGCGATCAACGTGTTTGAGATAGCTAGAATCCGACATCTTTTGATCAACGGATTTGGGCCATTCGGTATCGTCTATTCCATCGATTGCTACTTTCACCGTATCATACATTTTAGTTATCCGCTGCTGCATCATCGTGAAATCGTACGATATATAAACGCGTTGAAATCTATATCAAAAGTTTAATATAATAACAGGGTCCAAAAGGCTATCTTCTCCGCACGATCGAATTTGGACTCGTAACCTTTTTCATTGCGTTCGGAATAAGGGTATAACATTATAAACGCTTAGCGACACGCCTCGATAGGATGTCAAGATTTTGAGCTTTGAATTCGAAACAATTTGAATTTAAATTTGATATATATATATATACAATTGTTGACCAGACAAACAAATCCCATCACCTGTATTTTTATTCTCTTCATGTTATTGTAGATAGCATCACACACGCAACCCTTCACCTCAAATTCAAATCACAATCTCTCTTTGTATTTTCATAGCCGACCAAGGGAAAATAACGTTTCCCTCTTCTTGTTTAAACCGAGACCATCCCGCTTAAACTTTCAAATAAAGCTTTTAAAAGAAATGGGGGAAACGAATGGGAAAAATCGAAAATCAAAATCATAGTTAAAAAAATAATAATAAAAATGAAATGTAATCGAAGCCGATTTCGACTTCGATGCTGAGGGACGAGCACACGGTGGCACGCGATTTGAGGCGATGTGGGTTCGTCGTGACGGTGAAGGAATTTGTGGGGCGAAGTGGACTCGTCGTCGATCTAGGGCAGCGAGAGGCTCGTTGTGCTCTATCACGATGGAGGCAGCGCATGCGAGGATTGAGGGTCGCTCGTGGGTTCGATCTCCTGTAGGGGTGTCGCGTCGTTCGGGAGATAGTTAGTGCTTGGTTCGTGGCAGTGTTGCGATGCTAGTTGGTCGATTTCGTGGTGAAGTCGCGAGGAGCATCTCGCGTGGTTCTGGGTTTTAGCTTGGGCAGTGAGGTTCGATCTCTTTCCTTTTCTTTCCAAACAAATTTCGATTTAATATATTTATGAGAATGCAGTTAAATAGGAAATATTTACAAGAAATAATATATACAGTAGCAGTTTAGTAATATATATACATGCATGTTTAAAATACTGAGATAAATAGGATATATATATATAAGATTTGGGTAAATATAGGAATTTTAAAAATGTTATATGGAGTTTATTAAAAAGCAGATTTTAAAGTATATAGGTTGTTTCAATAATAATAATAATAATAATAATAATAATAATAAAATAAAATGAATATACATATGTACTTATTTTTATTTAAAGTTTAATTTTAAAATTTATGGAGATTAATTTGGTTAATTAACCTATTTAATTATTTTAGTTATTAAAAATAATTTATCTAAGGAAAATTAGTTTAAATATAAATAATTAGTTATTTAAATCAAAAGGTAATTAATGGTTTAATTAGTTTAAATATTAATAAAACATCTAATGTTTATACAAGGTCTGAAATCGTGGAAACCAAGTCGAGTTTGAAGTAGATGGCAATCAAAGGTCAAAGGTGAGTTAATCTCACTCATTTGATTTTGATTTAAATTTAAAATGTTAAATTTAAATTATTGGTTGAATGATTGAATTGACTGGATGTGATATTATATATGATAATATATATATATATATATATACATATTGGAGTGATTGATATTCCTCCATTATATAGCGGATGAGACCCTATGCGCCCCGCATAATAGCGGATGACCCTTTATACCGCGATATCCCCCTTGAAGTGGGATTGGTATTATTATATTGTGCTAACATCTGTGGATGAAAGGAGACAGGTTGGAGGGATCCAACAGGATTCCTCAAAACGTTGAATTTATTTTAAATTCAGCGATGTTATGTATGTTGTTTGGCATGTTTTCACCGAACCAAAGAGGAAAACCCACCACCGAACCATTCATTGCCGAATCAGGACCAACCATTGCCGGACCAACCATTGCCGGACCAACCATTGCCGAACCAACGGTGCCAGGCCAGATCACGTCAGCCCAGGCCCGCCAACAGCTATATACATCCAAGACTCCTACCCCCAGCCTCACTCTATAAATAGAGGGGCAGAGGTACAACAACGGGGACAAGTTTGAGAGCTCAAGCACGGAGAGAACTTTCAAACAACTTTCTTTTACTGGTATCAAAGCCTTGTACTTGTAATCAAAAGAAGAGAAGAGAAATAACATATAAAGTGGACGTAGGCACATTCTGGCTGAACCACTATAAATCTACGTGTCTTTTTACAGTTTAGCCCCTGCTTTTCATATATTTGCATAAATCACCCAAATCACTAAGAACAACATAAGATCTACTAAATCATACAACTTTGAGGTGTTTGTCCATTTTTTGTGCAAACATTTTTGGTGCTTTCATTGAGAGCTAGAAGCTCGAAGCTTCAGCTTCTTCCACTTAACCTTTTTCCTAACAGCATCGTTCATCGCTTGGAAAACATGCCTCCCAAGCAGAAGAAAGATGTTAACAAAGGAAAAAACATCGCACCAGTAGTCTTCCAGATCCAGTGGACACAGATCAAGTAAATCGTCCCCCTCCAGCAGCAGTACCAAATGAAGGTCGGGCAAATCCGACCACTCCTACCGCAGAACAGCCTGCAGCAATTACTAGGGCAGATCTAGATAGGGTTGTGGCTGAAGTAACTAACCGCTTCACATCCCAACAGGAAGCCTTGGTGGACCATCTCATGTCACGCTTAAGGGATGCTGAAGAGTCCAACCGCAACACTGAGTCATGGGGTGAGTCCCAGTCTGGAGGATCTCAGAGACAACAAAGATCTTCCTTCTTCGAAGGAGCTAACGGCAGAAGCAGCCATGGTAGGAGCCGAGATCGAGCACAGCCCGAAGTTAGGCCTGAGGAAACCCTTGGAACCGAACCCAACGGGGGAGGTACCGGGCGGAGGTCAGCTGTAGCTGAGCCGGTCGTACTGCCTAACCACGGAAACGCCAATGAACGGGGCCGAGCTAGAATCCAGCCCGAAGTTGGACCCGAGGAAGTGCTTAGATCAGAACCCAGCAGGGGAAGATCAAGGCAAGGGCCAACTGTAGTTGACCCTAGCATGCTCCCAGAAGACCAAAGGCAGCCACTAGAAAATATAAGGAATGATAGACGGTACCATCCCTACAGGTCATCTGGACGGAATCAATCCCACAGAACAGAACCGAACTCGTTTCTATCTGCTCCAAATTCTGATGAATTTTAAATCTTGGATTTTGGCCAATATCTCGGGAAAATATCTCGGCTATCTCGGGCGATATTTAAAACACTTATAACTAAATAGGCTGCCAAATCTCGGATTTTGGCTGATATCTCGGATTTTTCATCTCGGCCATCTCGGGGAGATTTAAAAGCCTGGCTAGGGTAACCAGCCCTTTCGCCCGCAATATCGAAATTGCTATCACCCCCCGAGAATGGAAGATGCCAACAATGGAACCTTACAAAGGAACCTCCGACCCCGTTGTACACTTACAGAGATACACACAACATATGCTCATGAGTGGAGCAACAGAGGGAGTACTATGCAAATGCTTTCCACTATTCTTAGCAGATCTAGCTACCTCCTGGTTCTGCCGTCTACCCCAAGGATCCATCAGCTCGTGGGAGATGTTGAAAGAAAAGTTTATCAGCCAGTTCCGCATTCATGTGGAACAACCCAAAGACGCTTATTCCTTATCCAATATCAAACAGAAACATGGAGAGAAGCTACAATAATATTTAGATTTAATGCCGCAGCGGCCGCAGTCCAAGATGCCAATGAGAAGCTTGTCTTAATGGCCCTCTGTAGTGGTGTGCATCCGGATACTAAATTCGGTAGAAGACTAACAAAAGAAAAACCAGCTACTTTACCTGATTTCTTCCATGATGCCGGGACATATATGACGCTTGAAGACGCTGCCACTGAGGGGCAGTCAGGGCAACAAAATAAGGCAACTCACAGCAATGCGCCCGCTGTAGCAAAGGACATTCGAAGAAATGATTCTAGAGACAATGCTGTGGGCAAGAAGGGAGGAAAGCGCCTATATCGGCTAGGACCGAGATTCGACACTTACACTCCTTTGAATGAAACCGTCGAAAAACATCTTCCTTGCCACCCAAGGCGAAGTTAGATACGAACGCCCACCATACAAGAAGGAATCAGATAATGCACAGAAGTCTGGAAAGTTCTGCCGCTTCCACGAATCACATGGGCATGATACCAATGAATTCCATTATCTCCGGGACTTGATTGAAGAACACATCAGAAGGAAGAAACTAAAACGCTTTCTTGGGAAGGCCGGCCCTGTCTGACTTCCAAATTGTCATGGCCCCATAGTGCCTAAAGATGAAATTTCCAACGGACAATGGAGTAGGGGAAGTAGAGGGAGACCAGGACGTTGCTCGAGACTGCTATGTAACTGAACTTCGCAACAACCACAGGAAGGATAAAGGGAAGAGTGTAGAGGTTGCCCTCTGCACAAAAAGTTTGGAAGCATAGCAACTAAAGAAAGCCCCTCCTCTTCGATATACCAGCGATCCCTTCAATGAATTAGACCCCAGGGACAGGGAGGAGGAGGCCACCGCCGAGCCTGCAGAGGCTATGGAATTTGTATCTATAGACAAACATGACTCGAGTAGACTATTGAAAATCGGGTCCCAACTAAAAACAGAGTTGAAGGAACAACTCATTGACTTTCTCCACCACAACTTGGATGTATTTGCATGGTCACATGCTGACATGACCGGAATCTCCCCTGACATAGCATGCCACATACTAAACTTGAGAAGCTAGCATACTGTTTACTAATCACATCACGGAAACTGCATCACTACTTCCAGTCCCATTCCATCAAAGTTCTGACCGACTAACCACTGAGGCAGGTACTCCATCTTCCCGACACTTCTGGGTGACTACTTAAATGGTGCATTGAACTAAGTCAGTATGATATCACCTATCACCCTCGCACCGCTATCAAGGGACAAGCCATGGCCGATTTCATTACCAACGAAAGTAAGGAGCAATCGAAAATAGCAGAAGACATCAAGTGGAATCTCTTCGTGGATGGTGCGTCAAACGAACAAGGCTCGGGGGCAGGTGTGGTAATAATCACTCCTAGGGGAAATAAGCTGCACTATGCTATAAGGTTGGAGTTCGCTGCCACCAACAACGATGCAGAATATGAAGCAGTGATAGCTGGATTAGAACTTGCCTTGGAAATCGGAGCCAATTCTTTGTGTCTTCATAGCGATTCTCAACTTATTGTTAATCAAATACTAGGAGAATTCCAGGCTCGAGAAGAACGACTCATAGCATATTTAAAGAAGACCAAGTTACTTCCCAGTCGATTGGACCACTACTTAGTCAAACACATCCCTCGGGAAGAGAACCGAGAGGCCGACGAATTGGCGAAGCAAGCAAGCGTGAGAGACGGCAATATTTCCGGAGAAGTAGCCATCTCGAAGCAACTGACCCCAAGTTTTGAGCAAGTGAATCTGATAGCTGCAACCGAAGAAGCAACTTGGACGACTCCCATCCGAGACTACTTACAAAGTGGCACACTACCCAACGGGCGTAACGAAGTCAAGAAAATCTTGAGGAAAGCTTCCCGCTACACAATACAAGAGGACACCCTCTATTGGCGCGGATTCTCTAACCCCCTACTAAGGTGTGTCGCTGGAAGGGAAGCCAAGGAAATCTTATCCAACATTCATCAAGGAAGCTACGGAGATCACACCGGAGGGCAAACTTTAGCAAAAAAGATACTCCGATATGGATATTTCGGGCCCACCTTAAGCAAGGACGCCTTAGATTTCGTCAGAAAATGTGACAGATGCCAGAAGTTTGCTAAGATTTCGCGGCTACCAACAACTGAGATTACTCAAATGACCAGCCCATGGCCCTTTGTAGTATGGGGAATTGACTTAATCGGCGAACTACCAATGGGCCGAGGCGGGGCCAAATAGGCTATAGTGGCAGTCGACTATTTCACCAAATGGGTGGAAGCAGAACCCCTGAATAAAGTATCTTCTGCAAAAGTTATTAATTTCTTGATTAAAAATGTTCTGTGCAGGTACGGAGTCCCATTCAAAATCATATCAGACAATGGACTTCAATTTGACAGCGAGGAATTCGCCAACTGGTGCCAAGAGCACGGAATTCACAAAAGCTTCTCATCCGTAGCGTATCCCCAGGTAAACGGACAAGTCGAAGCCGTCAACAAAATTCTGAAAACTCTAATAAAAAAGAAACTCGAAAAGTCAAAGGGCGCTTCGGTGGATGAACTCCCTACGGCACTGTGGGCTTATCGCACATCTTTCAGAACATCAACAGGGCATACTCCTTTCTCTTTGGCATATGGATCAGAGGCTATGCTCCCAGTTGAAACCATCGTGCCTTCCCACCATAGGATCCACTATAACCCAGAAGAGAACGAAGAACTCCTTCACGTGTCTTTGGATCTAATTGAGGAGAGAAGAAATGATGCAGTCCTCAAAGCAGCAGCCCATAAGCAAAAAGTGGCAGCACAATACAACTCCAAAATCAAGCATCGTACCTTACAAGAAGGGGATCTTGTCCTCAAGCGAATCTTCCCTCACCCCGGAGCACTACATCGAATCTGGGATGGACCATGTGTAATTCATAAAGATCTCCACAATGGAGCTTATATTTTGTCAACAGTGGACGGGGAGGTGTTCTAGAGGGCATGGAACATCCAACACCTTCGTCGATACTTTACTTAACTTTCACTGCCCATATGAAGCGAATTAACAAAGAGAATCAGTGGATGTAGGCATTTTCGTGCCGAACCACTTTAAAAAAAACCTTATCTCTTTTTTAACTTGCTCCTTTATATCTTGGCTGCTTGTTAACTTTATCCTTTTCCGTTGAACAAAATCCTGTGCAAATAGCATTTCCATTCAAGACGCTCCACAGCGCGACTTCTTCTGGACAAGACCTAATAGGTACTATACAAATCTATGCCCTCGCTAATGAGACACTTTTGCTCCGGCATCCCTCTGCTGCGGGTTAACTCATTGCTCGCGACGGCCCTCAAAGCCAACTGTAATGAGCCGATTATAAGCCACCGAGAAGGCCGACTATAGCCGTGGCAGCTTATTATGGCGTTCGGCTCGCCGGCAACTGTGAACCGACTATAAGCCCCAACATAAGGTGTGGCCATCCAGGGGCAGTTCACGGTTGACGATCGACACCCATGCTAGCCGGCCACAGTAAATCGAATAATACCCACGATTACGGGCCATAATGGCCCGGGTAGTTACTGTGAGCGATCTCGGCTCCGATGTGTCTTAAGTGCGGTTGTGGTAAAAAAGAATTAACTCCCCGCGGAGGCGTAAGATGGGTGACAAATGTCTCCAAGACCCACAGCTAGGGAAAGTGACTACAAAGCCCGTTTGCCACGAACTTAAGCACATCGAAGGCCTTCCATGATTGGAAGTTTTACTATTTCTCATATTTCAATTTTATTTGAAAAACTTTTCTCCTATCCTCTATAACAATCCCTAAAGTACTAGACACGGAATAGGAGACATTCGCTAATGGGAGTCGGAACCCACAGCTTGACGCTCGGCTGCATTCCATACTCGGTCGCACAAGACATTCAATGCTGCCATCTACAACTAAAACATGATGGGCGATACTTTCTTCTTTTGTGTATAAATACGTAGCTATAATTTATTCTCACATCACATTAACATTGCAAGGTCAAGACATGGAGTCGGCTGCATCGGAGCTTTACCCTTGTCATGCTGGCCTTCCGGGATCTCTTTAACTGCGGAGTGGGAACTCTCAGCATGTAGACCAGAGGAAGTTGGTGCTCCGGAGGTCCCGCCTGTCCAATCAAGCCTCTCAAGTTATACAAGTACCGGATTTCCCGGTTGGACGGAGGACGCCCGTATCTCCTCTGGAAGATAAGGAACAGACTCACCAAGATGGCATATGAGTTGCGCTGAAGCTGAAAAGGAGCCACCTTCAAGTATGTAATGAAACTGACTATCCAAGCGTTAATAGGTGGGATAGCACCGCACATGCAATGATACCTGCTTTAAGCAAAATATCCTTCAGGAGGGCTATACGGCATCACTTCTTTCCCCGGCAGCATCATATGTGCCATATCGATCCCAAAAGACCTAGATATAATATCAAGCTGCTCATCTTTGAGGGAGCTAGGGAAGCAGTCAGGCGGTGAGTTTAGGAGCTCTTGAGGACCATACCCGTCTACTAGCGATATCGGGGTTGGTCCTTGTCGTTCTGGTCCTGCCTGGACTAGGGGCACCATGGAGGACTCTCCTTTATCCGTAGATTTCTTCTTGTCGGAACGGATTTCTACTTTATGAGACATTATCTGCAACACGAGAAAGCACATCGTTAGAATGAGGGATGTAGAGATATAAACAAGGCAAGTACTTCATTCGGCACTCAAGCTCATTCAGTAGTTCAAGGCACGAAGATTCATTCGGCACTCGAACTCCACGAGTCGTTCCGTAGTTCAAGTGTGATTGCCCATACTTATAGGCAAACGTAAATGATCGAACCAACTGGGTCGGCACACAGGACCGGATGAAAATGTCCAAGCTGGAACAAAGCGAGGTATATGACTGGCATATGCCCCACTTTGGGGGGCAAATGTTTGGCATGTTTTCACCAAACCAAAGAGGAAAACCCACCACCGAACCCTTCATTTCCGAATCAGGACCAACCATTGCCGGACCAACCATTGCCGGACCAACCATTGCCAGACCAACCATTGCCGAACCAACCATTGCCGGACCAACCATTGACGGACCAACCATTGCCGAACCAACCATTGCCGGACCAACCATTGCCGAACCAACGGTGCCAGGCCAGATCACGTCAGCCCAGGCCCGCCAGCAGCTATATACATCCAAGACTCCTACCCCCAGCCTCACTCTATAAATAGAGGGGCAGGGGTACAACAATGGGGACAAGTTTGAGAGCTCAAGCACGGAGAGAACTTTCAAACAACTTTCTTTTACTTGTATCAAAGCCTTGTACTTGTAATCAAAAGAAGAGAAGAGAAATAACATATAAAGTGGACGTAGGCACATTCTGGCTGAACCACTATAAATCTGCGTGTCTTTTTACAATTTAGCCCCTGCTTTTCATATATTTGCATAAATCACCCAAATCACTAGGAACAACATAAGATCTACTAAATCATACAACTTTGAGGTGTTTCTCCATTTTTTGTGCAAACATATGTGATAATCTGTGATGATTATATTGATTATATTGGTAATGGAAATTTATTGAATGCTATGGTATGATTGAATATAATTGGATATTTTGAAGATATAAAAAATATAAAAGATTTAATTTTGAAAAGTGATATAAGAGAGAAATATTAAGTAAAATAATTTTAGATAGAATAAAGAATGAATTCGGGAAGAATAATAGTTTGATTTTAAATTCTATGAAATTAATGCCAGGTACGGAAAAGAAAATATAGAGATTTTAAATAAATAAAATTAAAGGAGTTTTGGAGACTAAAGTGATAGTGCTTAAGAATTAAAGGAATTTATTTTAAATTTTGAAATTTAAAAATGATTGGGAAGAATTAAAAGGGAGAATTTTGAATAAAGAATGAAATGGATATTTTCAATTTAATAAAAAAAAGATTTTGAATCATAAATAAAGAAGTAAGTTGGAATAAATAGATTTGGAATAAATTTGGATAATTAAAGGAGTAATTTTTAAATGAAGTAAATTTTGGAAATCGATTTGAAAATTGATTTAGTGTTTGAAACTGTGATTAAAAGGAGGATGAAACTATGGGATTTATAATCTGGGTTTATAAAGTGAAATAAGATATCAGTGGATATTGAAAATATAAATTCACGGTGGGAATTTATAAAGGAATGAGCAATTTGTTTTAAAAATAAAATAGTGGTTTATTTTTAAAAGGTGTGGAAAGGAAAGTGTATTTCCCTAAAAAGCCAAGTATATTTTCAAAGAAAGGTTTCCAAGTATAAGTCCGAGTTTAAAAGTGGTTTTAAAGAATGTTTAGAGAAATTTTATTGTTTTAAATTGTTTTAGAATTTTAAAGTAGATATTTATTTAAATTAATTATAGTAGTAATTATTTTAAAGGCTTAACTAGCATTATCAATTAAAGATAATGATTTAATATTTATACCTTATAGAATAGCTTTTATTTTAAAAAAATCAGTTTAGGCTTAAGTATATAAGAAGTTATTATAAAGTTTCATAACTAGAATTTTAAATAAAGTGTTTTAAGTAGTTTTTATATTAAATTTTTTAAAGTATATATTTGGATAAAGTGATTTAAATTATTTTAAAATCTAAGTATTAAGACTTGGTTAATTTCAGTGGAAATAAAACAATATTTGGAAATTTATTCCGCAAGAGAAAAGTGATTTAAAAACTGTTTTCAAAGGGTTGAAGTGTAGAAAATATCTTGTGAAGATATTTTGAAATAAATAATAATTTGGGAAATTATTAATGTCTGGTGATTGTTTGTGAATGTTTTTTTGATAGTTAAATAACCGACTATCAATATTGGCCAATGCGCTGATCGTTTCGAAGAGACCGGGATCGGGATTAATTTCTCGAAAACCACTTCGATCCGGTTTGAACGTTTTCGTGAGGAAGACAAGAGCTTGGAGTCGATGATGGAGCAGTGAAGTGCAAGGGCTAATCTCTACTAATCCTGAGGGTGATTCCAAAATGGATGTAGTAGGAGTAGTGCCTTCGGTTCCGTTCGGACCCGGAACAGACTTGTATGGATGAATGCTTTTGTAACATCGTCAAGAGGACGATGAGCATTCTAAGTGAATGTGTGCTAAAAAGGTAATGCATAGCCTCGAGCCTTATCAACCGGGAATGGCTAAAATAGGGGAGGTGCAGCAAGGCTAAGTGGGTAGCACCCAATTAGGGTAAGGTCATCCTTGTCTAGATGTCCCTTTTATTTCGGCTTAGTGGGCGGTTGCTGATCCCAACCGCGGGGTGATCTTATTCGGACTATCCAGTAAGGGGTTGCTCCGGTCTTGTGTTGCAGGGGATCGGGCATGATCTCTGGTACTCTAATCTAGGCCAGGTATTATGATGGGCGGTACCCCAGTAGCCCTTCCATTGTATGGAAACCCAATCTCCAATAAATGCCTTCGGACTTGTTTGTATACCTATTATGCTGGAATTTAATGAATGTAACAATTTCGGCTATTTGAATAAGTATTTGTGCTTAGACACTATTATAATATCAGAGGATTTGATATAAAATGTTTTTGTTATTGTACGGTAAAAACCTGGCATGTTTATTTGTGACGTGGTCTTACGAGATACCTTTGATTTCAAAGAATTTTGGAAACTTTAATAATTCAATTGAGTGTGTTTTCTTACGCTAGTTTTCCAGACTGACTCGGGTGTTATTTTACTATAATGCTCGGGTCAGATCGAGTATTACAAATACAGGTTAGGATGTTGTGGAGCTCAGGGGACGAGCTGGATGTCGAGGCGTATCTTACGTATTTGGTGTATTATCCGCTGTGTATGGGTTGATGCATAATCATTTTCTGTGGGGACAAGTTAATATAACTGTCCAGTTGTGTACTCTGAATTTTGTTGTACTCTGATAATGTAATGTATATAACAATTATAGTTCTTTTTTAATAAAGATCAGTCATTTGTCTATTATATATTTCCGTTGCGTTTGTGAGATTCTTACGTTATTTCTATTTCTTCTTCTACCTCCTTCTTCTTCAACCCTAATGGTTCGGTTCTTCCAGCATTCGATTATTCGGCATTTGATACAGTGGACGTATTGATGTCGATTTTCGGAGCGTCGAAAAATCAGGTCGTTACACAATATTTAAAATTCCATTACTATAAGAAATAAATAGATTTTATATTTAGAAAAATAATTTTAAAATACTATATAATTATAATTTGAAATATCCATTTATTTCAAAAATCATTTCAAAAATGGTTTAGTGAAAACCGTGCTCGAAAACAATGAAAAACAAGAAAGATAACTCAAGACCGATAACTTGAATTCAATAAGAATTCAATTCAAATTTTACCCAAAATCAATTCTAATTGTATTAAATTTGAATTTCCAATTCTCTAAATATAGCTAGTCTATTGATAGGCATCATAGCTCTAAAAATATCCCAAAAACAACCTCAAAATCGAACAAGAATGAGAGCAAAAATAAGCTAATACAATTCTCAGGTCAATAATTGTTATTGTTGTCGTTTTGCTCTCGGGACAGCAACAAACAAACATAGTTTTGACCAAGCTAACTTTAAAATTTCAAAAAACTCATAACATGAAACTTTTAGCACAAAGTCTAAGCTTCCTGGAACATCTAAAATTATTGGATTTGGATAAGAAACGTGAAAGATGGCCAAAACGAATTTCAGATCTGAAGTTCACTACAGCTGTCGTTTTTGTTGCGGGACAGCGATACTAGAATTAACTTTCGACCATGTAAACATAAAAATTTAACAAAACTCAAAACATGAATATTGTAGCAGATAATCTAAGCTTTAAGAAACATCAAGAATCGTCAAATTCGGACATCAAACGAAAATGATATGCTCAAATTACCAACAACACTTAGCATAGAAAGTCACAGTTTTACAGTGATAGGGCAACAAGTTTGAATTGGGTTTTCCGACCGTTTATGCTCAAACTTTTCGAAAATGTTTAAAATGAAAGTTATCCCACTCTTTTCATGCTTTCCAGAACTTCAAAGAAAATCAATTTCCGATTTAAAATGAAAGAGATATGTCCAATTTACTGACAGTGTGACGACCCGGAAATTTAGTAATATTATTTTAATAAAAATTTAGTCTAATTTATTTAAATTATAAACTTATTTTTTTCAAAACAGATATATATATATATGTATATGTATATGTATATTGGGAAGAAAACTATGATCTGGAGATATAAAATTAAGAGTTTTAAAGTATCAAAATATTAAATTTAGCTTATTCACGATAATGTTTTAAAGAAAAGAATTATATAGTTAAAATAAATATATCTTATCCATATTTAAACAAAATATGGCTATAAAGTAAATATAAATATATATCAACACAAGAAACTATGTAACTAACACAAGTATAAATATAGATAGTAATACATGAGTAAATTAAATGTTTGTTAGTTTAACTTTAACAAAGAAATAAAATAAGCATTTGATATAAAATAAAAATCTTAGTTATGTAAAATGTGTAATGAACACTTAAGATAATTCTAAAATATAATAACTTTATATAAGCATAGAATATAAAGCAAACCAGGTAAGTAACAAGAAATAAGACAAAGTGATATATATATGACTGTACTCACAAAAATCAGGTTGTACATGAAAATAATAATAAGTATAAGCTTATAAAAGAAGACAAGTTTAATTAATGATAGCACATACAAATATCATATCAGCCACCATTTAAAAAAAAAATCTTGTACCTGTAGTTCATCACCCTGTTCACACTCTCTTTTATATATCACCTTCTTAATCCTTTAGTTCATCAACTCGAGAAAGATAAAAATAAATAGCAACCTGAAAACAACACAACAGTTAACATTCAGACAAGTAAGAAGCTATGATTCTACAACAAAACAATTAACAATAGATATATCTTCGATCATCAACAAACAGGATCAAGCTGATATTTTAACCAGGAAGTGAGCTCTCTATTCTAAATTTTTTACATGTGAGTAAATAAAATTATTTCAAGATTTTAGTGGATGTAATCTATGTGTCTGATTTATGATTTATATCTTGTTTTGCTTGAGTAATTGCCTCCCAGTTCTAGATCTGTGGTTGCAAACCTATTTCTTTCTTTTTTTGGTATAAACTATACAAAATTCAATACATCTGCATCCAATTATTATTAGACTTAAAATTTTAAACAAAACTGGTTATTGAAACATAGAACAAGAGCTAAAATTTGGTTGTAAACAGGTCGGTGAAGTATTACAATAAGAAACCTTGTTTTACAGAGCAAAATGGTAATGCGTGCTAAATTTAAATGTCACGAACATTGATTCACTTATATAACTTGAATCCACACTGCAAGATAGGATTTTTAAAACTACAATGATGATTTTTAATTTTGTATACATAGAGCATTTTCGAGATGAACTAGAAATGGGTTTCGATCGAATTTAGGCGGTCAGAGGAGTTCTGGAGGTCGAGGCTTCGTGTGGAGGTGGAACAGCCTACGGTGAGTCGGGAAAAAAATGCTCGGAGATGTTAACGTTCACTGTGGTGACGGCGGCGAGAGGTTTTCGTTTGAAAACCTAAATTTTTGGAGGTCGGGAAAGTGGTCATCGCGACTTTTTTCGTGCATCGAGCTGTACGCGGAATTGGGAGGTGATAGCTTGAAGTGTGTCGAGTTCGTGGCCGGAGGCTAGTGACTTTTGGTGGTCGGAGTCGCGGTAATGAGGCATTTCTTTGGTCTGAGGTTTGTTCGAGTTTGATCGAGTTATTCTCGATTTCGATTGGGGACTTGTTCGAGTTTTTAGTCGATCGGGGGTCGTTGCTGACGAGATCGTCGACTGGTCGAAGGTGTCGAAGATGGTCGGAGGTCTCTGACGTGGCTGTGCACGTGCACAACCATTGTTGTGTGTCAGCGTTGGGTCTTCGTGAGTAACCGAAGTAATTCTCGTGCTTTCGCAACTCTGGCTCGAGTTTGTTTACATAGGTAATTAATGTTTGAACTTAAAGTTTAAACTAACAAAAAAAATGAAGAAGAAAAGAGCACGGGGAAAAACTCGGGAAACATACGGGGAGAACTCGGAGTTCAACCCGAGGTACATGAGTTTTGATTCGGGTATAGTTTTATGTTAGACTAAAAAAAAGATTTTATTTTATTGCAAGAGGAATAGTTTTGACTTAAATTAATAGCAAGGAAATTAAAGATGTAGGGAAAATTTAAATCTTGAAATTTTAGATCAAACATAAATTGCAATTAAGAAATTTTATTAATAATTAAATGATAATAAGTTGTAATTAAGGAAGTAAATTAACTAATTCAAGTTAATTCATGATTAGGGATTAACTATTTAAGAAATTAATTAAAAATTAATAATTGATTAATTAAGTAATAATGAAGGTTATTAATTGAATGTTAATTAAGGTTGATAAACTGTTTTACAGAAAAATAAAGAAATAGTAAATCAATGATTATTAAGTAAGACAGAGATAAATTCGTAAGTAAACAAATTAATATAGAAAAGTTAACTAATTATAATGTAAATTTATTTTCGTTGATTGATCTTTGAATAACTGGATTGTGATGACTATTTAGTGATATTCCATGATATATTTGATGACTATGTATGATTTATCTGCGATACATGCCTTATGAATTAAAGTATTAAATTTCATTGTTTAAATTATTAAACAACTTGGCCTCTAAAACACGGTTTGATTTCAATGAGACCGGGATCGGAAATCAGTAATACCGAACCCACTTCGATAAGTAACCTGCATTGATAATTTACGAATGGATATATCAATGGGCTGCAATGGAATAATTTAAATGACCGAACAATTTAAAACTAAGTAAGAGTACTTGGACATTTATTGTGAATATAAGCATAGATTATAAGAAGTTGTGAACTTGTAGTGATGAACGAGTTACCCCGGGGTTTTATTTAAATTTATGTTGTTGTATTCCATGTTAGACGAGTTTACTCACGCTGGTTTCTAGCCTGACCCGGGTGTTACTCTGATGTAATGCTCGGGTCAGACCGAGTATTACAGATTTTCAGGTAAGGACGTTCGAGAGCTCAAGGGACGAGCTAGATGGCAGGAATGTATGGAGTGTTTCCGCTGTGATATATTTTTGTTTATCTGGGATATGTTGATTTGTATATATCCAGTGATTGTGTATATGTATAACTCTTATGTATTAAAATGAAAATTCACTGATATGGTATTCTTTTGTAAACTGCTTTTATCTGATATTATATTTTATCCGCTGCGAATGTGAGAATCTGTGTTGTGTTTCTGTTTCTTCTTCTTCTATCTCTTTCTTCTTTCCTAACTATTTGAAATTTTCGGGATCGAAAATTTTGGGTCGTTATAGACAGTGATTCACAAATGAACATGCAACAAACAAAATTGAGATTTCTTACCTTGAAATCTCAATCTAAGGTAGAAAATGTGATTTTTAAACCCACCTTAGATTATTTGCAGTAAATCTACAGTAAATTAAAGAGCAATTTGGAAGCTTTGGCCTTGATTTGGAGCTAGAAACCTATAGAAGAAGGAGGAACAAACATGCAAATAGAGAATAGAAAGTTAAAAACAATATCTATCCTTAAAAGATAATTGATAATATAAATTGGAGATTTTGATATTGATTACTTGTATTTAACTTTATTTGCAAGCATTTTCTCTCTTAATTTAATTAATTAGAGAAAGGTTTTCTTTTTGATAAGGAGAAGCCATTATTTTTCATTTACCATTGTTTTCTTTAAAGGAGAGAAAAAGAATGAAAGAGAGAAAGAAATTCTCCCTTCCTGAAACTTCTAGAATTGTGTTAAGGATCAAACCCCATTCCCAAAAGGCCCAAAACTATACTTAGTGAAAATTCACAAAGTAAATACACATATTTTCACTTATTTACCCAATACACACACATCATCTTAATTTAAAACCAAATAAAACTTTTACAACAAAAGTGTATGCAAACAAATTGTTTTTATTGCAAGATAAAATTTATTTTAACGATCAGCCCTTATTTTTTATTTAAATAACACAATTTTACACAAATATTACATAAAACTTTATTTTTAACTCTAAAAATTTCACAAAAGTTATTCTCTTGTGTAATAAAATATAATAACTCATTTCAAACTTAATTTTATAACCAAAACACATTTCTAAACCAAATTCCATCTTTATATTTAAATAAACACCTTTTAAAAATCAAATACTTCCTTTTAAAAAATTATTAAAAGAAGTAATTGGCAACAATTAATAATATTATTGTATTTCCTTTAAATAAAATCACATTTCGTTCATTATTAACTCAATCAAACAAAATAAAGTTTCCAAACTTTATTTTCACATTTTATTTTCAAAATTCATTGTTTATTCCAAATAAACAATTTAAATCTCTAATTTATTATAATTCACAATATTAAATTATAACTTCTGTTATAATTTAATTTTTACAGGTAATCTCCAAAACCAGGATTGTTACAGACTCCCCCCTTAATAAAATTGCATCCTCGCAACTTCTAGAGAAGAGTTTGTATTCAACCTATTAATTTCATCAATCAAAGGAAGGATAGATCGAGTTTAAAAGAAATTCACACACTTACAAGATAGGATGGTAGAAAACCAAAAGAAGACTCGCTCGATTAATTCTATGGTTTCCAAAGTGCTAATATCGAGACTAGCAAACCATTGAATTTTCTGAGCAACACATAAAATTTCGAAGGCAATCTCACCTTCGAAATAGAAACTCAACAAGATGCTACACATAAAAGATTACTTGAATGAAATTGATTTCTCAAAAGCTCCTTGAGTAGAATTGGGATTTAGCACAACTCCAACCCGAACTCTAACCAACAAAATGGTTATCGATATGATTTTCCATATGGCACTATGGAAGGAACCACACTGATACAAGATAGACACAAAAGAGACAAGGTAGATCAACCAGAAGGTTGTTTATTCTCTAATTCTTCCATAGGTATTCTCTAGTTTGGAACATATGTATTTTTCAATTTGTTTCTCAAATTTTCTAAGTGTTAGAAATTTTCAAAAATAATCGGCAGAGTCTCCTTTGTACGGAGGGCCGTATACAATATTATAAAAATGATTTATATGATAATCGACCATTAGGTCGGAAACACAATATATATCATTATTTAACTCTTAAAATTAATCTGAAAACATACCTTTCTTTTTAGCAATTTAAAGCGAGTTTGCATAAACATATATATATTCTTTTTGCTCAAAATATACCAACTGTCCTCTTTTTACGTGTACTTAACTCAAATAGATGATATTAGTTCATGTTCATAAACAAGAAGTGCTACACTTAACTATTAAGGGGAAATAAATCAAATTTATTTCAGACCTGCTGTAAAGAAGACCCGTTTTGACCGAGCAAACAACAAAATATGAAGAACTTCATAATAAAATAGTTGTTCTACTTAGTCTATGATTTCCAAGAGTATAAAGATAATCAAAATCGGATTTACGATTTGAAAGTTATGTTAAATTTACTTTCAGGTTAATTTTAGAGAATTTTGTAATAGGGCAGAACTGCCTATTCACATTCAAACCCATTTTGGACCCAGTAAAAAGCTAAACCTTTAAAAGTGGTAAAAAGAAACTTTATAGCTTACTGAAATCTCTTTTATTAGCAAAAAGATTGAACTCATTTGGGGTTAAAAATCTCATGTTATCGTTGTTTTAGTACAACATTTTTCTAAATGAAATATCAGCTTTTAAAATCAATTTAAAATTTGTAATTCTCCCAAACCATTTTAATTTCAAACAAGCTTTTTGCTAAATCATTTATCAAATGTTAACGCTAAAAGTTGAACTCTAACACCCTGATGTACGTAATGAAAAAGTGATAGCACCACCCGTTCGTACAGGAACAAAATATAAGCAGAGATATAACAGAAAAGCAGTAAAAGACAACAGTTTCATAGTGGTTCGGCTTAAGATCTAGCCTACGTCCACTTTAATCTTCTTTATTGATGATTTGATTACAATTCTCTACAATACACTTTGATTACAACACACTTTAGACGAGTAGCTAGAACTTGAATAGAGAAGAACACTTCAAATCCATGTTGAATATGTTTGATTTCTTCCAAGAGTTCGTTGAAGCGTCTTTGGTGTTTGAAGTGTCGGATGAGTCGAGAAAACAGCAGATTATCGACGTTCCAAAAATGATCCCAAAAGTGCCCTTCAAGTTGGAGTTGATGCAGTATTTATATGGAAAATCTGGAGTTAGGTCATAGGTCGTGAGCGACCTAAGGGTAGGTCGTAGGTCGTGGGCGACCTAGTGGGCATGGTTTGTGGCTTAACAGGGGTGCACTTGATCTGTCTGAACGAGGTCAAGTAGTAGGTCGTGAACGACCTAGGGAGTAGTCGGCGACCTAACTGTGTTGAGATATCTTGGTGGAGCGACTTAAGCTGGCTCGACCTATAACTTAGGTCGTTTAGTTGTTAAAACGCTGGGTCTCTAGGTCGTTAAACTATTCCATCTTTAGGTCGCTAGGTTGCTTTGTGATGTTAGGTCGCTAGAGCTATAGGTCGTTGGAGTTTTAGGTTGTTAGGTCGTTAACCCGCTATAACCTTCAGAAACTTTAGCCCGTTAAATCGTTAGGTCGCTGAGTCCATTAGGTCGCTAGGTCGCTTATGAAGTTAGGTCGCTAGATCGTTTCAAAAAAGAGGAGTTAACACTTGCCCCTCGAAGTACAGGCCTTTTTCATAGGTCGTGTGCTTCGATTTAACTCTGCTAGGTCGTGAGCGACCTAAATCATGTGCTAACTCGCGTGCCCATTTGCCTTCCTCTCTTTGCCCCATATAAACTGCTAGGTCGTTGCTTCTTCCTTACTTAACCGCTTCGATTTCCCGCTCTGCCATTAACGAATCTTCGAGCTTCCAAGGGTGAATTCAACCTATCCAGTCGTCAATTCATCTTTACCATCATATTGCGTAAGTAAACTCGATCTTTTATCCATCCATCGAACCATGAATTCCAATCTTCAAACCCCAGACCAATTTCGTACGTCGCGTTTCTCTTTCGAGTCATGTTGCGATCAATTTTCGATCGCCATTAGCTATGTCGTTGTTGTGATGCACGAGAACACAGCAGGATGTTGGACGAATTACAGATCTGGGATGATTTGAATTGGTTTTGGGTGATTTAGTGGTATGGAGAGGTGACAGATTTCACTGAAAGAGTGATCGATTTCATTGAGAGAGTGATGGATTTCATTGAGAGAGTGATGGATTTCATTGTGAGAGGTGATAATGGGTTATCGGGTTTGCGAGTTAACGAGTTAGCGAGCTGTTGAGTGGAGAAGAAGTTAGTGATTTAGTGAATCTGAACGACCTACAAACGCTCGCGACCTAAGGATCCTTGCGACCTAAAGAAAGCTGAACGACCTTCGAATCTGCGACTGAATTTTTAGGTCACGCTGGGATTCAAACGACCTAGGACTTGGCTAGAATTGCACATGAATTCCAAGCAGAGCGACTTATGACTTAGGAGTTTGGACGCGAATGGCATGACCTAACTTTCTTGAATGACATAAGGCTTAAAACGGAGCGACTTAACAAATTAACGACCTAACTTTTTGCGGCATAGGTTTTGGGTCGCTGCCGAGCTAGTACTTGGACAAATTTACATAATCTTGACCTGAAGCCTTATGCCTTGAACTCTTTGACTTGCACAGTGCAACTTAAGGAAATTCGACCTATGCTAGGTCGCTGGACGACCTAAGAGATGAACAAAATTGGAACACTTGTAAAATTTTGAAAGAACTTGCTCGAACTGTTTGAACTTTGTTGCACTTCCTTACAGATTATACTAACTTTTAACCTAACAACCTGTCAAACACAACATTTGCAGAAAACTAGAGCGAATATACTGCCATTGACTGCCCACATCGAATGACAGATTAGTCGATAAAGAATAATCAACTTAAATAAACTGTGTGAAGGAAATGCTGTGAATCAACAAATTCAAATGAAGTATTAAAGAAAAGCTAAAATAATCAACTAAAGCTAATTTGTTTGCATCAACACTGCACTTGGACTTAATATAACAAGCCCTGAAACTCTATAATTGACACATGTCAACTAATTTGATTCCAGTTATATTTGCTTGTCATTTTACTAGTTTTGCACAACACTTCACACTTTTAGGAAACGTGCACCTTCATATTTGAATATCCAGTTCCTTGTATAGAATGACTTCTCAACAAGAAGAGACAATTGGACAAGCTGAAGAAGTCTTTCCTATAGCTAATTTCTTGGATAGTCCTCCAGAAAGAACTTCAACCACTCTGAATCAACGGGCGTTCAGTCAACTATGTATTCGGTTTTGCATTGCTGAAACGGACGCTTTGTTTCCTAGAGTAAACGATACTGCTGACAGGCCACCTCTTGGTTTTGTCGCAGTTAATCGTCAGATGTGCTTGAGCGGAGCTATTCCTCCCTTTAATGATTTTCTTCAACAGCTTCTTCTTCGATTAACTATCTCTCCGTTCCAACTGCACCCCAATGGCTATGCCATCTTGATGGGATTGTGTGTACTATTCAGAAGGACACTTGACCACCTTCCGAGCTTCGACGAGATTTGTTACTTGTGCACTTTTGTGAAAAACAAAGATCACCCTTCCATCACATTTGTGAGGAGCGCTCGGAACCGTAGACTGATCATTGATCTTCCCGAAAGTGCCCATGGATTCTTAAACCAATTCTTCTTCGTCCGCTGTCCTCCGGGATTCTATGCCATTTGGAGAGTAGGAAGTAAGAATACTAATCTTCATTCTTCTCATTTCTGAGCTTTTCGAAGTCCGAGTTGTCAAATGCTTAACTTCATTCTTTACTTTTTGTAGCACTCCCTCATCCGCTTAGAGATCCCAACCACAGGCCAACCTTTGAAACATTAAGTGCCGTGGCGGCTGAGGAGAGAAGCATCAAGTTCTTACTGAAGGACGAGTATTTACGCCAATTTGGGCTTCTACATCTCTCTCGATCCACTCAGATTCATGAAGTTTATAGTTCCGAAACTGAGACATCAGCTGCCCCGGTTTCTACTGAAGAAGCCGCATCAAAGGAAACTGCTGCAGGAGCTTTGTTAGTGAAATGTTCCACCCCCGCCGATGTCGCCAGGTCATCTGGCAAACTTACACTTTCCCCGGTGATCGAAGAGGAGGGACTTCCTCAACACACTGGGAAGACTGCTGATGAAGGAGTTGAAAATGATGACATTTTCGGTGGACTGAGCGATCTTGTGGTGACTTCAGAGGAGCTCTTTAAAGATAACATTACCACTACTAAAGTTATTTCTCCAGCAACCGGGGCGACATCCGCCTTGCAACAAACTCCGTCAACCCAAGAGTTAACGCCGGCTACGAAAGCCGACATTACTCCCAAGACGAAGAGTGGTTTGTAGCTTGACGCGCATAGACTACACGCTACACACACTTAGAATTTTTTGCGATTTTATGCACTTGGCTTCTTCACTCCGAAGATTTTTAAGACTTGTCTCTTTCTCATTTTCAGATTCTTCGATGGGGCGCCGTGGCTCGTACTACGACGATTTCCAGCACCATGGAAGACGTGGCACTTATGATTACAAGCGCTATCTCCCTGCCCCTAGGGAAACCGACGAAGAAAGGGCCGCTAGGAAGGCTCAAGAAAGAAGAGACTATGAGCAGCGACACGGGAGAAGGGATGAACGATTCAACTTTTCTCATAGAAGTGACGATTCTCATAAGAGAAAATCCCATGATGACAAAGGGAAGAGTCACATTGTTGAAGATACAAGCAAGCGGGTCAAGCTTAGCGACACGTCTGCAATTTTTGAAAAGCCCACTGCCTCAATTTCTGTAGACATCCCTTCTGGTTCTCCCGCCCTCGAAAAAGCTAATATTCAGACGATCATTAGCAAGCCTCAATATCAGGCCGAGAAGGGCCCGGCAACTCTCCAAAGCCGGTTTCCGCACTGGTGCTTAAAGGGAGTGCGTTTTGATCTCGATCTGGTCCCTATCGACAAGCAAGCCATGTTGAGGAATCTTGATGCCGTCAGGCTTGACATTGAGAGGATGTCTGGATGGCAAAAGCTTGTTGACGAGCTTCAGAGAGTCAATCGCCTAAATCTCGAGGCTATGCTGACTATGGAAAATGATAAATCCGAGTGACAGAAAGCTCTCGACCAGCATGACATCGAAATGAAAAACATCACCGCTCACAATGAAAGCCTTGAAGCGGAAGTTGAAAAACTAAAAAATGAGCTTGCTGCCTCATCCACTTCCTATACTCAAAAGGAGGAAGTACTTAAAAAACAAGTTCGTGATTCTCATGCCGCTCAACGGTATGTCGAGGCTCAACTTGAAGCTGAACAGAAGATGACGGAAATCTATCGCACCGACATTGCTCAGCTACGGGAGAAGGCAGGTTCCCAGGACTTGGAAATTATGCGGTTGTGAGCTCAGTTATTAAAGACTGAAAAAGAGCGCGATGCGGCCATCGCGGGAAAAGAAGCAGCTGAGCAATTGCACGAGGCGACGATGGCCAACGTTAGCTCTACTTTGTTTGATTTCTATCTTCATAGCGTTTTGGGGTGCGGAAGCCTCTCATTTTTGGGGCCGAAATACGAAATCACTTTGGCCGAAGTATGGGAAGCGGTAATTGACATGCTCGGAGGTGCCGGCTATGCTGAAGCGGACCTTGAAGCATGTTACTTAAATGATGAGGCCCGTGCAGCTCTTGCCAGAGGAAAGGAGTAACTTGCTAAAGCGCGAGCTGAAGTGGCGGAACATCTGGGACAGAAAGTACCTCCAACTGCCCCTGTCCATACTTCGATTTCGACCGATGTTGATATCATAGGCTCCAGTCCCCATTCTCCGTCTCCTGCTAAAGCCACAACCGAGATTATAGCTGCGCAAGGCGGATACAAAGGCGAAGAAAGCGCCGAAGCACAAGCTTATGAGATTGACGTTATAAAGCCAACTTCTCCAGGTAACTTCAACGTTGAACTAGGTCAAGCGGATTACTCGTTTGCTTCACCTGAGCTTGACGAATTTCTCTCTTATTACTTAAGTCTCGATGAGCCACTGTCTCCTTTCTTTACGAGGAATACTGATTTTAACTTTTCTTCTTCTGTAGTGGAAATACCAAGTGCTGCACAAACTTCTCCTCCTCCAGCTGTTGTTCCTCCTTCCTCTCAAGTTACTCCTCCTTCTGCCTCTCAACCGGGGTCGCAGGAAGAAAAAATAGAAGCTCTTAAAGACTTGGACGATCCGGCTGCTTCGCAAGAACAGCAGGGGGAGGAACTTGAGGAGGGTGAGAAGACCCCGGAGCAACCTTATGACGATGACACAAAGCTTTATGCATTGATTACTCCGGGAAGTGAGTCTTCCTCAAAGAAGAAAGGGAAACGTGCAATTTCAAAGAAGAAGAAAAGCGCTTCTGCTGGTGAAGAAAAAGTGGAAGCAGATCCGGCTACGTCTCCTTCTTCTCCGACCCGTCCACGCCGGCTTCCGAAATTAGTCATCAAGCCGGGCAAGAGCTCTAAAGGTGGTGGGAAAAAGGAGTAATGAGTTTGACTTTGTTCTTCTTATTTTGCTTTTTGTTTGTGTTCTCAGACTTGTATTGGCCAGAGATTGTGCGGGTGCCGGCCCCCGCTTTTTGAAATTTGCACATGTATAAAAATTTTATAGTATGGAATAAAATGATTCTTTTTGCTTGTACAAACTTCTGCCTGTATTTGAGAACACATTTATTCCTTGTTTCTGCACAAGTTTCTTTGTTTACTTTGCATAATATTGCAATGAGCTTGTGGTATGTTGCTTGAGTACCGCTTTTTTTAATGTAGCTATATCATATCATATTGCCCCCATACCACGGCTCATTGTAATATTCTTCATTTCGAGGAGACATGTATTCTTATTTTAGAGAATAATTGTTTCGTTTTTGAGGAAGTATTATTCTACTTTAATAGAATGCGCCTTGTTTTGGAGAAGTTTTTACGCTTCAATTTTCGGAGATGGTCACTTTTTATTTCTGAGAAGTGGACTCTGCTACGCAGTAAAGCGGGCCTCTGAAGAGGGTTTTATTATTATATATATTTTTTAATATTTTTGCTGTGCCTCGTTGGAGGGCTTTTTTGTTCTGCTCGCTTGAAATTACTTCCTCACAGTCGAATGGAACCACGGGGCGGACTCAAGTTACTTGATTGGATGTTCGTTTGCACAAGCGATCGCAGCCAATTAACAAGGGCCCTGTGCCTTCATGTTGTGAAGGTGCTCCTCTAGTGGTTCCGTCAACTTTGTTGTTTGAGAAGGGCATTTCATTCTGGGACGTGCCTCCGAAGAGGTCTTGTGCCTTCAGAGAGGTCTTATGCCTCCGGAGAGGTCTTCTGGTGCTTCGGGAGTGGTCTTGTGCCTCCGGAGAGGTCTTCTGGTGCTTCGGGAGTGGTCTTGTGCCTCCGAAGAGGTCTTGTGCCTCCGAAGAGGTCTTGTGGTGCCTCGGGAGAGGTCTTGTGCCCCCGAAGAGGTCTTGTGGTGCCTCGGGAGAGGTCTTGTGCCTCCGGAGAGGTCTTGTGCCTCTGAAGAGGTCTTTATTTGATTGCCTGGAAGTTACTTTCTCACAGTTAAATGGATCTGTGGGGCGGACGCAAGTTACTTAATTAGATGTTCGTTCGCACAAACGATCGCAATTAGTTAACAAGGGCCTCCTGCCTTCCACTTGGGAAGGTGCCCCTCCGGTAGTCCCACCAACCTCTTTGTTGAGAAGAGCACTTTCATTTTTCGGCGTGCCTCCGAAGAGTGCTCGTGCCTCCGTAGAGGTCTTTTGTTGATTGGCTTGTCAGGAAGGTTGCGTCTCTCGGTTTAGTGGATCCACAGGGCAGACGCAAGCTATCCAACTGGATGTTCGTTTACACAAACGATCGCAATCAGTTAGCAAGGGCCCGGTGCCTTTGTTTTGGAGAAGGTGCTTCTCCGGTGGTTCCGCCAACCTTTTTGGAGAAGCCCCCTTTTTGGCTTCTTTTGTGCCCGCTCGCCCATGTCTCTTCGTCATTTGCTCATCAGCGATCCCCTGTTATCGTCTTCAAGTACGTGTTCCTTTCTTTTGCAAGTGGTTTGCTCCATCCAAAGATGTGTGCTTCATTGTTAAGTGATTCCATGGAGCAGACGCAGGCTATCTAATCAGATGTCTATTTGTACAGATGATCATAATTAGTTAACAAGTGCCTGGTTCCTTTTCTTTGGAAAGGTGCCCCTTTGGCGGAATCATCAACTTTTTGCGTGAAGTTCATCTTATGTTGGATTTGAATCTGGAATTTTTTATGGCTTGAAATTTGTTTATCGAGTGATTTACAGGGCTCACTTGACCCTGTGATGGGTAAGCTTTGTTTTAATGTCCTGCAATATTAAATCGACATTTTAGCAATACATTTAGAGTATTTACACATTGAAATGAAACAGGCATTTTATAATAATAAAGAACACATAATTTATAGTGGTTCGGCCAAGAATTGGGCCTACATCCACTTTATAGCTCTTTTATTGATTTTCACTGATTTTACAATGGTTTATAATACAACTGATACAACCATAATCATTTTACAATTTTAAGCAGAGCTTTTTAAGTAAAATATGGACACAAATGGTTGCTGTTCCAGGCTCTCGGGATTGGATCTCCTTGGACAGTTGTGAGTTTGAAGGTGCCATTAAGAAGTTTATTGCCTATGACATATGGTCCTTTCCAATTTGGTCCAAACACTCCAGTTGCTGTCATGATCCTTTTCAAGACTAAGTCCCCGATCTCAAAGCTTCGTTGACGAACTTTAGAGTTGAAGTGCCTGGCTATCCTTTGCTGATGGGCCGCAACTCTAAGCCTAGCTTCTTCCCTTCTTTCATCAAGAAAGTCAAGTGCTTCGAGTTGAAATTTTTCGTTTTCAGCCTGGTTGAAATGAATTCTCCTGTGTGAAGGGACTTCTATTTCCACTGGAATCATTGCTTCCGATCCGTATGCCAATGAGAATGGAGTGTTCCCAGTCGCAGTTTTATGGGTTGTTCTGTATGCCCATAGTGCTAGTGGCAGCTTATCAACTCAACCACCTTTTGCTTTTTCAAGCTGCTTTTTGATGGTTGACTTGATAATCTTGTTTACTGCTTCCACTTGCCCATTTGCCTGCGGATGAGCCACCGCTGAGAAGCTTTTTCGGATTTTGAATCGCTTGCAAAAGTCCTGGAACTCTTCGCTTTCGAATTGAGTACCGTTGTCTGTGATTATCTTCTGCGGCACACCATACCTGCAAATGATATTTTTAGTCACAAAATTTATCATCTTTTTAGAGGTAATAGTAGCCAAAGGTTCAGCTTTAGCCCATATAGTGAAATAATCAACAACAACAATGTCATATTTGATTCCCGACTTGGCAATTGGTAAAGGTCCGATTAGATCTATCCCCCAAATGGCGAATGGCCATGGACTGATCATCTGTGTTAGTTCGGTGGAAGGTGCTCTTGAGATTTTTGCAAATCTCTGGCACTTGTCGCACTTTCGGGAGTAGATAGAAGCATCTCGATTAATATCTGGCCGGAAATACCCATACCGGAGAACTTTCTTGGCAAGAGTTTGGCCACCTGAATGATCCCCACATTCTCCTCCGTGCACCTCTGCTAAAATTGTCTTTGCTTCTTCCTTGGTTACACATCGGAGTAATGGCATTGAGAATCCCCGCCTGTATAACCGGCCGTCTTGAATTACATATATCGAGGCTTTTCTTATCAGCTTTCGGTGTTCTTTAGAATTTTCTGGCAGGGAGCCGTTGAGTAGATATTCTTTGATCGGGGTCATCCATGACTCCTGTTCTTGAGATACAGCCATGATCCAGTCGATATCCATTTCATCAGTGCTTGGAGATGACAAGACTTCCATAGGAACCAATCCCAATAATTGAGCTTCTCCAGAACTTGAATACTTTGCGAGGGAATTCGCCTTCATGTTTTCTTCTCGAGGTATGTGGCTTATCGAATAGTGATCGAAATCGTCGAGAAGCTCACAGGCCTTTGATAAGTAAGTAGGAATATTTCCTCCTTTAGTTTGAAACTCTTTCTTGACTTGGCATACGATAAGCTGGGAGTCACTGAAGATCTGCAACACTTTGATGTTCAGTTCTTTGACTATCTTCAAGCCGGTAATAAGAGCTTCATATTCTGCTTCATTGTTTGTCGAAGGAAATTCCAATCTTAACGCGTAGCACAACGAGCGCCCTTTGGGGGTTTCAAGTACAACCCCAGCTCTAGAACAATAGTCATTTCTTGCGCCATCAACATATAACTTCCATCTGATTGGGATGTCAGCTGTAATCTCTTCCTCACTATCACCTTTATCAGTGTACTCTGTAATGAAATCTTCTAAAGCTTGTCCATTGATTGCTCTTCGAGGGTGGTAAGTGATATCATATTGGCTAAGTTCAATATTCCACTTCAGAAGACGGCCCGAAGTTTCAGGACGAAATAGGACTTGCTTTAGAGGCTGATCAGTAAGAACTTTGACAGGATGAGCTTGAAAATATGGCCTCAACTTTCTAGAAGCAATCAGCAGACAATAGGTGAGCTTTTCTAGCTTTGAATAATTCATTTCTTCCCCAGTGAATCTCTTGCTGATATAGTAGACCGGGCGCTGAACTTTTGCATCTTCCCGTACTAATGCTGCACTAAGGGCATGAGATGAAACGACTAAGTATATGAAAAGATCTTCACCATTGTTGGGCTTGGAAAGTACTGGAGGCGCTTCCATGTGACGGATTAGTTCATCGAAAGGTTTCTGGAATTCCGGAGTCCATTCAAAGTTTTTATTTCCTTTCTTTAGAGCATCAAAGAAGGGAATGCACTTATCGGTGGCTTTGGAAATAAACCGACTCAAAGCAGCAACTTTCCCATTGAGGCTCTGCAATTCCTTCTTTGTCCTAGGGGCTTTGACTTCTCTCAGAGCAGTAATTTGAGCGGGATTAGCTTCAATGCCCCTAGCGCTTTCAATAAATCCCAAGAATTTCCCGGACTCCACTCCGAATGAACATTTTAAAGGATTGAACTTCATTCCATACTTTCGTAGGATTGCAAACATTTCTGCTAAGTGATCCATATGGTCAACTGCTTTCTTTGATTTCACCAACATGTCATCAACATAAACCTCCATGGTTTTCCCAAGCTGTGGTTTGAACATTGCATTAACAAGTCTTTGGTAAGTTGCCCCCGCATTCTTCAGTCCGAAAGGCATGACTTTGTAGCAGTAAAGACCAACATCAGTGATGAAGCTCGTATCCTCCTGATCTGGCTCATGCATCATAATCTGGTTATACCCAGAGTAAGCATCCATAAAAGACAATAGTTCGTGCTGAGCTGTTCCATCCACCAACTGATCAATCCTAGGCAACGGGAAGCAGTCTTTGGGGCAGGCTTTATTTAGATCTGAAAAGTCGATGCATACTCTCCACTTTCCATTCGCTTTTTTAACCAGTACTGGATTTGAAACCCAATTTGGATAAGTGGACTCTCTGATGAAACAATTCTCCATGAGCCGATCCACTTCTTCTTTTAGCGCTGCTGACCTCTCTGGACCCTGGGTTCTCCTTTTCTGCTTCACGGGTGTGAACTTCGGATAAATATTTAAAGTATGTACAGCAATCTCCGGAGATATTCCACACATATCGGCGTGACTCCAGGCGAATACATCCAGATTTGCTTTCAAAAATGATATCAGCATATTTTGAACTGCCACACTGAGTTATGAACCCACATTCAGCACTTTGTTTGGGTCTTTAAGGTCAACAGGTACTGGTATCGTTATTTCCACTGGCACCACTCTATTCTCCCCTGCACTGGCCTTTCTGGGGTCCATTTCTTTCCTTGCACCACTATGCTCACCAGTGCAGGGGCCACCCAGTACTTGCTACAAGGTTGGCTCTTTGATGCGGAGCGGGGCTACCGCATCTTTTCCCATCTCTCTCTTCCTTGCCTCCCAAAGCTCTATAAGATAACATTCCCGCCCAGCATTTTGATCCCCTTTAATGACACCAACACCATTATTCGTGGGGAATTTCATAGTTAGGCACCACGGGGCGAGAATGGCCTTGAATGCAGCTAGAGTTGGCCGGCCCAGGAAGGCATTGTAGGCAGAAAATCCGTCAACAATTACAAAAGTCTGTTTCCGAACCACCTTTTTCTGTCCCTCTCCAAGTTCCACAAAAAAGTCGACAGTTCCAATTGGCTGCTGTGGTTCCCCAGTAAACCCAACAACCTTCTGCGATGAAGCCTAAACATCAGCCATTGGAATTTTCATTTGATCGAATGTCTTCTTGAAGATTATATTGCAAGAGGCGCCGCAATCAACAAGCACCCGTCTTACAATTGCTGGCCCAATTCCTGCAGAAATGACCAAGGTATCCATGGTTGGAGCTTCAACACCCATAGAATCCCTAGCTCTAAACACAATGTCATCATTAGAAGTTCTCTGCAGTTTCAAGGGTGCAGCGTCTTCCAAAACAAAAACATCCTCTTCCGCTGCGGTATATTTCAGAGCACGAGCGTATCTTTCCATCTCACCCCAGCTTCTCCCCGCTGGGTGTGGGCCTCATGTAATCACATTGATAATAGGCCTTTCAGATTCATGTGCGGTAGTTCCCTCACCTGAGCCAGATGGGTGAGTAGGGAGTTGCTGCCCCTGAGCAGACGAAGTTGGGTCATTCCTATTCCTCTTAACATACTGTTGCAGCTTGTTTTGTCTTAGCAATTCTTCAATCAAGCTCTTCAAGTGATGACATTCATTGGTTTCATGGCCGGGTTGGTTATGAAATCGACAGAATTTTCCATTTTGCATAGCATTCTTTCCAGGCTTTATCTCAGCTGGTTTAGGATATTCCACAACATCTTTGGTGGCGAAGAAGATATTCTCCGGAGTGTCATTTAAGGGGGTGAAATCTGAGGGTTTAAAGAAGCGAGGTCTCTTCATGTCCTTTTGTTTCTTCTCACCATTATTCTCCCTCTTCTGACCTCCGGAATCTTTCTTAGTTGAAGCAGCAACGTTATTCTCCACTTCTGTCGCCACCACTTTCGCTGGCGTAGGAAGATTTTCCAAGTGCATGAACTCGTCAGCTTTCTTATAAAATTTCTCGAGTGAATTTGGCTCCTTCATTTTCAGCCATTTCCCAAATTCACTTGACTTATCGATAGCCCGCATCAAATAAGTCAAAACCATCCATGGCTCTGCGTTGTCAACTTCAGCCAGAGCTATATTAAAGCGATTCAAGAAGGATTTGATAGACTCTCCCAGATTTTGCTCAAGGCTAGACAATGACATTATGTCTTTTGCCTTTGAAGCATACAGTCTGAATTGCTCTTTAAACTTCCGGGTTAAATCGGAGAACTGGTCTACAGATCGGGCCGGCAGCTTTGTAAACCAGAGTAGTGCCACCCCTTCCAAGTACACCGGAAAGTACCGGCATTTAATTTCATTCGTTGCCCTGGCACTCGTCATGTGCCAGTCGTACTTGTACAAAAATTCGTTAGGGTCGCTTGTCCTCGGTAAGCTGGAATGGTAGGAGGAACAAACTTTCTCGGAAATTCAGCTTTTAGAATCTTCTCAGTGAACGGAGTCTTACTTGGAGCAAACCCCCAATCGTTCTCATCTTCATTTCTTTGCATGCTCTCTTTCATGATCTGTCGTATCATTCCCGAGAGGTATTCCTCGTTGTTCAGAGGCTCTGTAGGGCAATCATCAGCCATTTTCTTGGAAGTTTGCTTAAACAAACGTTCGTGGAGAGTTGGCTGCTACCTTGTTACTCCGACTTGGGGAGGTGCCCCTTCGGCAGTGACAGCTGCCCTTTGAGGAATGTTCCTCCCTTCAGAGTTGTAAACAGCATCAGCAAAATTTTCCTCATTATTCGCTGGTTGACGGTTAGCTCCAAGCATAGCATTCAACCTTTCTAGCGTTAAGGTATTCTAGGTTTCAATTTGCTGATACAACCAAGACACAGCAGCATCTAACTCCGCTCGTGTCACTCCAATGCTTGGAGCTGCTTGACTTGATGAAGGAGAAGTAGCAGTGTTATCATGAGTATTGACGGATCTGGTAGACTTGCGCTTTCTTCCGGGAGCCATTATTTTCGACAAACTTCTAGTTTTCAAAGAAACTTTTTCTACAGACTTTTGTGAAGCAATGGTGACGATATCCCTGAGTTGGCTTCTCAGTGAAAGCACCAAAATGTTAACGCTAAAAGTTGAACGCTAACACCCTGGTGTACGCAATGAAAAAGTGAAAGCACCACCCGTTCGTACGGGAACAGAATATAAGCAGAGATATAACAGAAAAGCAGTAAAAGACAACAGTTTCATAGTGGTTCGGCTTAAGATCTAGCCTACGTCCACTTTAATCTTCTTTATTGATGATTTGATCACAATTCTCTACAATACACTTTGATTACAACACACTTTAGACGAGTAGCTAGAACTTGAATGGAGAAGAACACTTCAAATCCATGTTTAATATGTTTGATTTCTTCCAAGAGTTCGTTGAAGCGTCTTTGGTGTTTGAAGTGTCGGATGAGTCGAGAAAACAGCAGAGTATCGGCGTTCCGGAAATGATCCCAAAAGTCCCCTTCAAGTTGGAGTTGATGCAGTATTTATAGGGAGAATCTGAAGTTAGGTCGTAGGTCGTGAGCGACCTAAGGGTAGGTCGTAGGTCGTGGGCGACCTAGTGGGCATGGTTTGCGGCTTAACAGGGGTGCACTTGATCTTTCTGAACGAGGTCAAGTAGTAGGTCGTGAACGACCTAGGAAGTAGTCGGCGACCTAACTGTGTTGAGATATCTTGGTGGAGCGACTTAAGCTGGCTCGACCTATAACTTAGGTCGTTTAGTTGTTAAAACGCTGGGTCTCTAGGTCGTTAAACTGTTCCATCTTTAGGTCGCTAGGTTGCTTTGTGATGTTAGGTCGCTAGAGCTATAGGTCGTTGGAGTTTTAGGTTGTTAGGTCGTTAACCCGCTATGATCTTCAGAAACTTTAGCCCGTTAAATCGTTAGGTCGCTGAGTCCATTAGGTCGCTAGGTCGCTTATGAAGTTAGGTCGCTAGATCGCTTCAAAAAAGAGGAGTTAACATTAAATGATCCTCTTTTACTTTAAATACATCATTTTATTAATCAAAGCATCAAATGGTATTTTCTTCCAATTAAGACATCCCCTTAATTAGAATTATTCACTTTACTTACCCAGATTACCATATTCAATTCCTCAAATTTAAAATAATATAAGGGTATTGCCTCGCCATTGATTTATAGTGAATGACCCCATCGATTGGCTGCAGAGTTGATCAAACGATCAAAACTGCCTCGCCACTCCTCCAACACTCACTATGGTTCAAATGCTTCATTAAACATTTAAAATAAAATTATTACTCCACCATATTAATTATTTTCAAACTTTGCTTATTACAACTCAATTTACCGTGTCTGACCGTCTCATCACAACGTTTAGGTAATTCCTATCGATAACGTTTGCCAAACGTATCGATAAGAATTCTTAAAGCACTAGACGGACAACCTAACAAAAAAAATTCATTTTCTTTAAAAAAAATACGTCATATATAATACTTAAAATATCCTTTGTTTTTCCCCAAAAACATAATCCAATTTCTCTTAGAAACATATCTTCAATATATATATTTTTGAAAAATTTGAAAACACAACTTATTACTTATTCTCAAAATCAAAAACACAAGAAGAACTCACGAGATATTCCCAGAATACTCGATCCTCAATATTGATGGAATAGACTAGAATGTTCATTATTCCGAATGGTATAACTGACCACTCACAAGGCTCACAACGAGTGCGGAACGCGGTAAGAGTAATGCTAACCTCCGCGGCTCGTAGCTTATGAAAAATCGATGTAAGGTCAAGCCGAGGAATGACCCTAGCACCACTCAATAGATTAAAAGAAATCTATGAGATATAAGAGTAATGGCAAGTTATCTTCTCGATTGAGAAGAAGAGCAGAAACAACACATCATTACTACAAATGAAGTAATACCACAAAGTATATCAACAATTGATTATCCAAGGAGGATATCTCAAAAGGGGTAAGAATGGCAATATCAATAAATTCAATGAATCACCTTATTTTCCTAGTGAACATCCTCGTAGGAGGATGACCGAAAGGCCAAGAACCGAGAATGAAGTCAATACAATATTCGATTGCCCGATTGGGTGTCATACCCGAAGCGGACTCATAGAAATCAACAGAGTCACAATGACAGAATTTCGAGATATATCATCAACATCTCGAAACTCAAGAGTGAATATAGATACTTCAGAATCATCATTAACATTCCGAAGAGCAAGAAACAAAAAATCAACCAAAATTAGAATACCTAAATATAGGATCCTTCGGATCACAGAATGCGACTTGAAAATACCCAAGCTACCCCATCTAAAATCATTCCAAACTCTAGATAGGAAAAAGCATGTTAATTTGCATGAAAAGATAAGCTACAAGGAAAAATCCCAAAATCATCAAACATCATACCAAATATTGCGGATCCTTTCAATAGGATTCGCAATCCTAAAAGAAATCACAAGGTAAGAACAACAAAGATCAACAACAAACTTCTTTGATATGGATGGGTGCCAAGCACCAGTATTGGAGAGAACTCGAATAAAAAAAATCATGATTAGGATTACTCCTAAAATAAGATGTCATCAATTCAATTTGGGAATACTATGGAATAAAATATATTCCTAGACATATCCCAAATTATCTACTCCGAAGGCAAGATGATTAAGGGATTCGTAACACTTGTATTGCCCGTAGATGTACCATAATATGTATTTCTGTTTTGTGTTTATCATACTTTGTTCTGAACTCAGCTCTGATACCATTGTAACAGCCCAAACCTCACTTAACGCAGATATTGTCCCCAACTTAGTCACCTCCGCCTTATGGGCCAAGCCAAAAGCCAAGGTGTGGGGTTTTGTTCCCCAAAAGGCCTCGACGTTGTTATGAGGTGAAGGCTTTGGTATATAAGCACCAACTTCATAGTGTTTTTTCGCGATGTGGTACTATTATTTCCATTTTGAAGGGGTGTTACATAAGGAAATAAAATTTATGATTTATTAATGAAAAAAATAATTAGAGTATGATTTAATAATGCTGTTTGAATGTGATTGACAACTATTTTAATGTAATTTCATTCAATTGAAATAATTGTAAAGTTAATTTGGTTATAGTTGTAAATAAGGAATAAATTAATTGTTGGATTCAATGTTGGAATTATCTGTTATCAATTGAAATAGGTTTATTATAGAATATGAAATAAATTAATTAGTATATAAATTAATTATTTTTTGTTTGTAAGCAATAGACTTAGAAATGTGTTTGAATTACTAACGTGCAATAATTGTTTATTTATTATTTTATTATTTAATCCCTTGAAATTAATTTGGAAACCAATGAAATTTAATGTAATTAAATATTGCAGTCAATATGAGTTATGATGATAACCGTAGAAAATGAATGTAATAAAATGTAAACTTGTAACGACCCACAGTTCCGTACCCCTTGAATTGACATTAATCTCCATTAATGAACTCAAGAAGAACGGAAATACGAACCATCTGGGTTGAAGAAGAAAGAGGCAGAAGAAGAAAGTAGAAACAACATCAGAATCTAACCATCGCAACAGAACAATATATAATATATAATAACAGATCTTTACACAAATTAAAACTATATCTGTTTATAGAATACATCATCAGAGTATACATCAGAGTACACGTAACATAACACTGGACAATAAACATATCCTGTCCTTAATACAATAGAGTACATTTTTAATCAACACAGCGGAATTTAAATAAACAAGTACGGAAGATACGTCTCGCCATCCAGCTCATCTCCTGAGCTCCACAGCATCATATCCTGTATCCTATAATACTTGGTCTGACCCGAGCATCATAATAAAACAACACCCGAGTGAGTCTGGAGAACCAACGTGAGAAAATCACACTCAAATTTATTATTAAAGTTTCAAAACCCTTTGAAAACAAAAGCATCTCGTAAGACCATGCCACAAATAAACATGTTGGGTTTTTCCCTTACGATAGCTAAAACACTTTTTATTAAAATCCTCTGATATTATAATATTGTCTATATACAAATACTTATTAAAATAGCTGAAATTGTTACATCTATTAAATTCCAACATACTAGCCACAAAAGTGGGTTCTACACACAAAATCCGTAAAGGCATGTAGGGAGAATGGATTTCCAACGAATGACTAGGCACTGAGGTACCACCTGTCACATTTCGTAGCCTAGATCACAGTACCGTGGAGTACGCCCGCTCCCCTGCAACACAAGGACAGAACCATTTCTTACTGGATAATTCCGAATAAAATCACCCCACGGTTGTGATCACCAACTGCACCACTAAGCCGAAATAAAAAGGGACATCTAGACAAGGATGACCTTACTCTCAAGTGGGGGCTACCCACGAAGCCTTGCTGCATATCCCTTGATTTTCAGTCATTCCCGGTTGATGAGGCTTGAGGCTAAGCGTTACCTTTTTAGAACATATCCCTTAGAATGCCCACCATCCACCTGACGATGTTCCAAAAGCATTCGTCCATTCGAGTTCGTCCCGGGTCCAAACGGAACTGAAAGCACTATCCCATCTTCGATATCAAACTCGTTTTCCCACGAAAACATACAAAACGAATCGAAGTGGTTTTCGGAAAATAAATCCCGATCCCGGTCTCTTTGAAACGATCAGCGTATTTGGCCAATATTGATAGTCGGTTATTTAACTATCAATTAACATTCACAACATCCATCAAACCATAAATAATTTCCCAAATTATTTATTAACCTCAAATATCTTCGCAAGATATATTTCTATTTTCAAATCCCTTTGAAAACAGTTCCAAATAGTTTCCTCTTACAGAATACATTTCCCAGATATTTATTTCCTTTGAACACCAAGTTCAAAATACTTTTAGATTTTAAAATAATTTTTAAAGCACTTTATTATAAAACATACTTTATAACTTTAAAATTAAAACTACTTTAATACTTTATTAAAATATATATACTTTAAGAATATTTTAAATAAACCACTTTATAAAATATAACTAAATTTTTTTTCTCTGTTTAAAACATAATACCAAGTTACTTTTATGTAATTATTACAATAATACATGTGAAAAATACTTACTTTAGAATTGAACATTTAGAAATAGTAATTTCCTAAGGCATGCTTTTTAAAACAACATTAAAACTTTTAACTTATATCTAAAATTTCTTTGAAACCATGCTTGGCTATCCAGTGAAATCTCTTCTCTTTCACATCTTTTAAAAATACACAACCATTTATTTTTAAGCATATTTACCATTCCTATAATAAATTCTCACCTTGAATTTATATTTCCAAATCCACTTCACTTTTATAAACCCAGTTTATAAATTCCGAAGTCTCACTTTTCTTTTTAAAAATCAAATTTTTAAACACTCAAATTCAATTTCAAATTGATTTCTAGATTTCTCCATTTGAAATAAATTCCTTTACTTACTTTATTTATTCAAAATCTATTAATTCCCAAATTCTATTTCTTTATTATGATTTAAAAATCTTTAAACTGAAATACAAAATTCTAGATTTCCCAAATTCCTCTTCTTTTTTTTAATTAAATTTAAACTTTGAATTAAAACCAATTCTTTATTCTCTTTAAAATAATATCACTTTAGTTTTACAATCTATTTTTTCCTCTATTTATTCAAATTTCCCCTTTCCATACTAGAAATTCATTTACTTGAATTTAAAATTTACTTTTATTCTTCCCGATTCATTTTCAATTTATTCATATTCTCTATAGTTATTTTACTTAAAAATTTACTCTTTTATTTCTTTTCCAACAATCCAATTCTATAGATTTTGATAACTTAGTATACCAAAATATTCAATCCAACCATAACATCCAATACTTCAGTTATCAGTAAAATCATCATAGGATATCAAATATTCATAACACAGAATATTAAATAATCTAAATAATTTTGGGGAATCCAATTGGATCCCTCCAACCTGTTTCCCTACATCCACATACGTTAGCACAATACCAATTCCACTTCGAGGTGGAATATCACGTTATATGGGGATTAGTAAAATATCATCCGCTATTATGCGGCACATATGGTCTCATCCGCCATATAATGCGGGAAATCAATCACTCCAATATATACTATATACTACTATATATAATATAGCACATCAAACCAATTCAAACTTTCAACCAAATATTTAAATTTAACCATTTAAATTTAAATAGCAACTAGATGAGTGAGATTAACTCACCTTTAACTTTTGTTTTGCCAATCCTGACTTGTTTCCCTCACGGTATTAAACCTTGTAAAGGCATTATTCGTTTATTAACATTTGAATAAATTGAAAAAATAAATTGTCGTTAGTTAATTTAACTACAAATCTAATTATAACTAATTTTCCTATGGTAAATAATTTTTATAACTAAAATAAATTAAATAAGCAAATTAGTCACCAAATCTATTATTATAAAATAAATAAACTATATTACTATTTTAAAGTTTCCATTTTCCTAAATCTTATCTGCACATGTGTGTGTGTGTGTGTCTATTTTTACAATATCTTAAAATTTCCATGTCCTTTCAAAATCACATATATATATTTACTAAATTAAAACAAATTACTTTCATACTTGCTAAATAAATTTCTGTTCTGATAGTAAAACTTTTACTAAATCAAGTTAATTAACAAAACGAATACCTCAGAGACAGGGTCCAACCTACTACGGTAATTTCCCCCAGATACGCGAGTTCCTCCATTGCCGAGCTTCGCCGAAGACACCTCCATTCACTGTAATCCTGACGCGAAACCCTACATCCATCATCGAACGTCGACAGCCCTCCTCCCAGCGACCATCGCGACGCCTCCAATCCAGGCCCGCTTTCCCATACATTAGGCGATGTCGTGACTCGCCTACGACCACCCAAATCTCCCCCACCATCCCACGCGACCCGGCTCCAGCTCTTGCCTTGATCGATCGACCTCACGATACGTGCCCACAGCCTTCCACGCGACCTCCATTTCGCGTGCGCGATCGAACTTAGGCCATTGACAATCGTGATTTAGGGCTCGTGATTTCCTCCAGAATATTGATAAGGGAAAGTTTGATATTGATTAGGAGTGAGAGAAATAGGGTGCGGCCCCTTTTTCTTTTTCACGTTCGATTTCGGTATGAAGACTAGAGAGGGAGACGAAGATGTAATATAAATTTGGGATAGCTTCTTGAGTACGAGTGTCCAATTATAAAAATATATTTGACTAGTTGACTTCCAATTTTTATTATATTATAAAACTTCCAAAATGTCTCATTATACATATCTTGAAATTTTGAACCCCAACGGAGGCATGCTGCTAGACAATTATAATGTTATACCCCTATTACGGACACTATGAAACAGGTTTCGAGTCTTAATTCGATCGTATGGAGAAGATAGCTTTTTGAATAAAGTTATTATGTTTAATTTTCGATATAGATTTCAGCACGTTTTCTTATCGTACACTCACACAACAACTCCAAACACTACGAAATTTGAAATCCGATAATAATACATTATTACAGATCCAATGGAACTGGTTTCGTCGAATTCCGAGACTGTCCCTCGGAAGGTTATTTTTAAATATCAGTTTAAACGATATATTTTCAAAACTGAAAAAAACAATTTTAAATTTAATTTTAAAAGTTCTATTATCTTCAGTACTAACAATGTAAATTTTTCAAGCCTTCAAATTATTTTTAATAGGCTTAAAACTCCAGATTCAACATTTTACCCAACTTCAAATTATTTAATTTAATAATTAAATTATCCAATAAATAGTGATATCTGAAAATTCAAGTCAAAATTACCCTTTTGAATATTTAAAATCAATTAAATATTCCCATTTCAAATATCCAAAATTCTGGGTCGTCACAAAACTAATGTTACTTATATTCATAAGGTAATAGTTGATTCAATAATAAGAGTGAGAATCAAACTAAAAGAATTTATTTGAATTTAAATTTATTATGAATGAATTTATAGCAATTGTAATTGAACGCTGAAATTAGTGCAATATTTAAATATTGGATATAAAATGGAAAATATAGTTTAAATGATTATACATTTCTATGTAATCAAGAATGATAAAATAGTTAACTTTTAAATTTGAATTTAAAAGTGATTCAATCAATTTAATGATAATTTATTTAATTAACATGTAAAATTAGCCTTTTTGGGTACAGTCTTGGATTTCGAAGAAACTAGTTTAATCGGATCCGCAACAGTGAATTATTGTAGGATTTCAAGTTTTGTAGCGATCGAACTTATCGTTTGATCGTGCGAGCTCGAAATACGTAGAAATCAATTAAAAGAATTTAAATATATATAATTTGATTTTAAAAGCTAACTTCTATATATATTAGAATTAAGGTTTGAAACTAGTTCCATTAAGTTTAAAAATATAGAAAACCTATACCTTGATATATGGGATGACCTACTTTCGTTTTGGGAACAAAACTGGTTTTCGGGTCTAGGTATCGCTTAGACCCAATTCGATCTGCTCCATCCATTCTAATCCATCTCTATCTATATAAATAGATTTTCTCTAACCCTAGCAACCTATTCCAATTTCTATATGTACTTTTATTCTCATTGGTTCCTTCTCCAATGGTTGTCATTCCAAACCCTAATTCCTAATTCCAAATCAAATCGAAAGTTTAAAATCCTCAAACCCTTTCAAATAATATATCATCGTGAAGCTTCCGAAGAAAATAATATATATCTACAATACATTTTTGTATTTGAGTTTTGGTTTGTCCAGAAATCAGCAATCTTTCCCCGACCGTCCATATTAGGGGTTTGTTTTCAACGTTGGATTTGCGGTGATTCATTGATCAGGAAGTTGCAGCGTATAGGGGTGGTCGAGAGGCATTCATCCATATGGTTGGTTTGTCAGAGGTGTCTCGATTCGCTTGAAATCAAGCAATTGTGGCGGTGGTGGCGGAGTAAGTGGGTTGGGCTGCCGGTGGCTGCGAGCTGGTTAGAGTGGCGGTTGAATATGGGGATCGCGGCGGTGAGGCTCGATCTTGGTGGTGGTGCTTGTAGGCTTGGCGTTTGGATGGTGAAGGTGGCGACTTTTTAGCGTGCTATGGTTTGTGACGACTATGCTTCTAGGTTTTTGTTGGGGTGAACGTTATTTTACGTTTTTACCATTTATTTTAAAATTTTAAAATTTCAAACTTCTAATCCACATAACTTTTGCATATGAACTCGGATTTGGACGCAGTTTCTACTGTTGGGATCGTATCGAAATTCGGACAACATGGAACTAGTTTGGTGATTGCTGGAATTTTAGACTTTTATTTGATTTTAAATGGACGACAAGATGAGTGATTTAACCCACTCACGAAATACTAGACCTTATGTTAGTTGAATTAAATTTATGAATTGATAAAAAATTACTGATTGTTGTTTGGTAATTTAAATTGTCATTTAAATTAAATTTGAATTGAATTGCCATTTAAATTAATATTGAAATTAAATTGATAGTTAAATACCTGATATTGATAACAAATTAATTATTGTGATTTATTGACTGATTTGGATGTTAATTGTGATGAATGTTTATTTGTTGACATTTCAGATGATTAGATGTTATGTTTATTATATATGTTTTTATCACACTGCATGTTCCCCTACTTTGTTGTTTGGAAAATCACTATGGGTTAAAATGATACATACCTTAATGATCTTATAGATTAGGGAAAATCTTTATGGGTTGAAACGATACATACCCGAGCGATTTTATTAATTTGGAAATTAATGATTCGGGATACGATTTGAAATGATATATACCTGGAAAATTTAACTATTTTGGGTTGAAATGATACATAACCAATTACTTGATAATATGGTAGAAAATTATATATAAACACCGTTGGTCGGTTTTAAATTATTTTCTAAATGGTAAGTATGTTTGATTTATAAATTTTATTTTTAAATGTAACTTAATGATTTTATTCAAGAATCTATATTTGGAAAATAAATTATTTTATATGTTTTAAAGCTTCAAATTATAAGTTAATATATGGTTTTAAACGTAAATTTAAGATTTTAATTTATAATATTATTTAGTTTAAATATATATTTTAAATAGTTCAATATTTAATTTAATAAAATATTTAATATAGTTTTAATATATATATATATATTAAATTTAATTTAGTAAGTAAATATATTTTTAATTTAAGAAATAAATATAGACTTTTATAATAATTTTAATAGATAAATTTTTTTTAAAAGATTTTAGAATTTTGTAAAAGGTTTTGTAAGAGATTTTATAATATTTTTTTATAAAGGATTTTATAATGGTTTTATAAAGAAGTTATAAAGGTTTTAAAGGATTTTATAAAGGGTTTTATAAAAGAACTTGTACAAAAAGATTTGGAAGCGTTTTAAAGGAATTTGCGTAGAAGTTTATGAAAATGAGAAGACTTGTAAACTTGTTTTGGAATTTATAAATAGCTGTATAAGTGGTTTTAGAGCATAATTAGTTTATAATTAATTTAAGAGAGATTTATAAATTATTTTCAGAATTGATTGAAAGAAATCTTCCTCGTCATTTATGAATATATTATACTTTTGGAGTAAGTATATGGATATCTTGATATAAGGGTATAAACTATTTTCTGGATTTATTGTTAAAAATATTTTATAAAATGACCATGGTGTGAAATAAGCGTTTGGTGGTTAAAGAGACCGCGTCGGGTATTTTCATACTTCTGCCAATTCCAAAACTAATTTAACAACTGTTTACGTGGTGCAGAATCAAGAACAAGTAGGATGGTTTGGAGAACGCTATTGGTTTGAGGTAAGAACGCAGCGCTGACCTTCTGGTCAGCTTGATATGACTAAAATAGGAGCTATCCCGGCCAAGTGAGGTCATTCCTCCTATCGGACATACTTCTTCGATACTATATTTGTTACTTTGTGATTGATTGGTGGTGGCCACCTTCGATTTATTATGGGAGTGTGTTTCGAGGTGAGCGGTAGTAGCTGTTATGCGTTACCACCAGTCCGTACGTGCAAAACGATAGAATCCTAAACTGGGCATTGCCTCGCGTGACTTGTCATATGCCATATCGAGCCCACTACGATTATGTTTTGTGTCCTACCTATGGAGTGCTCCCTCATAGCCCACCAGTTTACAGTGGAGTTTACAGTACTGTATAGACTACAATGCATATAAAAATGTGTTAACATGGATATGGGTAAATCCTTAACGCTATTTTAATACTTTACTTTACTGACAGACACTACATCTATATAGTGTATATAGTACATATAGATAGTTTAATGGATCCTTAGGAGAGAGAAAATACTGATCATTTGTTAAGTTATTGCATGCACGTTATACACTGGATAGGAGACTTAAAAATTCGTACACTCCTATTTACTTGTTGTTGATTTAGCTTACATAAGATCTTTAGTTCTAACTCGAGTGTTTTGTCTTTTCATACGCTCGGGTCAATTGAGCATTTCAGTGTTGAAGACTCTATTTATGGAGGATGAAAACGGAGTTTGGTATATTATATTATTAGTAATTTTCCCCTGCATCATTATTGATATGTCATTGTTTGTACTCTGATTGTTGTAAAAATCGTGTAACCAAATGTATATTATAAAAGAGCTTCATGAACTGTTTATTTGAGTATTATATTTTGTCATTGCGCTTTAGATTCTGTGTTTTGTTTTTCCTTCTTTTCTCTTATTTTCTTATTTACCCAATTGACAATCCTCCCTTTTTAATGGTATGAATTAGACATGTATGGTTTATTGTCGATTTAAAACACCCAAAAAGGTAGGTTATCACAAGTAGTGCCAACAATCATGTTTGATATCCAATAATTCATATGATAAGAATATTATTGAAACTAAAATTTACAATGGTGAGGAATCCTATTGGATCCCTCCAACTTGTCCCCCACATCACAAATAGTATACAATTATATAATATGGGTCATCTGCGACTAGGCAAGTATATATAAATGTTCATCTGCTCTAGTGGCAAGAATAAATCCAAACCAACTAATAAAAGCAATAAATCATTCAAACGTTCAATCAATAATTTTTATCAACTATATAATATTATTGGTTAACCAAAATGGGAGTTTTACTCACCAGCATTTCCAGTTTTCGCTTGCGCGTTATGGTTTCATCTGAATTCGAGCGACATTTGAATTCTAACATAAAATTCCACTAGCTCCAATCTCGACCCAACCAATTTAGGTCCATATTGAAGATCTCGTTAATATGAATGCAATGCGTTAAACCATGTTTGTTTATGACATCATATAAAAGAGTTATTATTATTAAAGTTAACGATTTTAAGTTATAATTAAATTCATTAATCATTTTTATTTAAAATGTATTTATCCTTTATAAAACTAAGCCCGACCCACAAATAAAACCAACTCGCATCTGATCCTTTCCTCCTTCTTCTTCCTCTCTTGTTCAACATTATTCATCCCAGTGCACACAATTGTGAACTTCCATGACTCCCAGGGTCAACAAAATTTTGATTCGACTTTGCCAACGAGTCGCCCTCTCCGATCTCCACCACCCAAGCACAAACTCTTCACCATTGATGTCTCCCAGTAATCGTGACTTAACAATCCATCTCCTCTACCTCGAATGATGCGAGCCTCCCTGAGTGATAACACACCACCTAATTTATCACCAAGGTGGTAAAAAATTTCACGATCACAAGTCCAAGCTCAAAAATCCACATCGATGTCTATAACTGTAACATCCCTAATTTTCGATAACATTATTCAGGAAATTTAATTACATAAATTAAACATAATAATGATAATAAGGAGACTAAGATTTGAATCAATTATATATAGTGCCATGCTTAATAATAAAGATTTAATGGGCTTTAAATTGGTTCATAAGTTAATTAAATTACATATGGACATATTAGTAAAATAGCCTCCTTATACAGCTATAGCTTCTCATTTTGTCCATTCACGTTTCATTTTCTCACGATCACAAACACAAATCTAAAACCTAAACTAAAGTTAGCCATTACCAAGGAAGAAAGGAAGAAAATTATCAAAAGCTAAAGATCAAAAGCTAGAGATGATTAATCAATAACAAATATCAAATTCCTTATCAACTATAAGGTGCATAATAATTCATACCATCTCTTTTTGGTTTTATAATCATGTGATTTCAGATTTGATGATTTATCTTGTTTCTATGATATATTGGACGATTATATGCTTAATTTATGATTATTTGAATTAAACAAATTAATTATGCAAAAATCCATATGGTTTCAGGGTCAAAACCGTAGTTTACTGATTTTCAAATGCCACAGAAACTTTTTATGTTAAGTAAACCATGACTTTAGAGATGGGTTATAATTTTTGGAATTTCCCAAGCTATGGAAATTTTATTATGAATTTTTGATGTTAAATATGAAGTATCTGGGTTAAAAATATATTCCGAATATTCCTGGATGAATTTGGGTCCATATTTTTGATATGTTTGATTACATGATGAAACTAATTTATTGTCATTTTTGTGGATTTTTCCCAGCTGATTCATTAGGGGAATAAATTATTGTTAAAGAAGGGTTTTTTTTGCGAATATTGATTTATCATATTGAAGCGCTTAACATTACAAAGCTTTTATTTTGATCTAATTAGTCCAGTAGTTTTAATTTGTAAAGTATTCGAAAAGTTTTAAAATAGAAAATCAAGGAGTTACAAATGGCAGGTTAGTTATAAAGTAATTGATAATTTTAGATATAATACATAGTTTAAGGAAAAAGGAGGTTCCGCCTGTTTTGGGGGCATCTGTCGACTTCTTTACCACCGCTCCATCCCAGTTGAAACCATCACCATCAAAACCAACAAAATCTGAACTAAGGCACTTGGTATCAATGGAAATTGATACGAAGTGTTTTGGTAAGTAACAAAATGTAGGGTGTCGAAAGCCATGCTTTCGTCAGAGTCAAAACCAAGGACAAAATTTTAAAACGATCAATGCCTACCTAGTTTTTGAAGGGATTTCAACTGAGTCGATACCCTATAGAGTCAAAACCTTAGTTTTTTTCTAAAGTTAAATTCTTGCCTTTATTTACTTATTTTCAAAATAGTCGAAAGCCATGCTTTCGAAGGAAACTTTGAAAATAGCTTTCGAAGGGGTACTTTTTATTTAAATAAGAAGCTTTCAAAAGGTCATCAAAACCTAGCCGATATTTTCCTTTCGAAGTACTGAAGTCATTAATACCTTCGAATGGGTATCGTTGTTTTTACCTAGGTTGAGCCGCATCATAATTGCTATCGAAAGGGGTGGGCTTTCAAAGGAGATGAAGTCGAGAGGGGGTTTCGACTCTGACCACTAAAGTTTTTAAAGAGTAAACCCAATGCTTTCGAAATGGTAATTTATTTGTTTTGAACCCATATTTTAAAGAATGTTTTTTTGATACCAGCGAAAGGTTCCATTGGTTTTGAAAGGTATATACTCAGAGTTTTGAAAAGGAGTTTTCAATGCTTTGGAAGGAGGTCATCCAAGGGTTTCAAAAGTGACGTTTTAAGGTTTCAAAACAAATAACTAATTCTCATTTTAAAGGAAAAAACATGGCAATAAAATGATTTTGGAAATATTATTCACATTTTTACTAACCCATAACTGTATTTTAGGGAAAGGGCAGAATAACCAGCTAGGTTAGCCCAGTAACGAGTATAACTTAACAAATGTTAAAAATCTTAATTAAAGATACTGGTGGGGGCCAATAGGTTTACAATAGGCCCATGAAAGCTGTATGATATTAGCAGGGGCCAATAGGTTCTTAGTCAGCCCATGAAAACTATGATTTGATACTGGTAGTGGCTAGTAGGTTTGCAGTTAGCCCATGAAAACTATATCCGGATTAAGATATTAGCAGTCTGCCAATAGGTTCCTAGTTAACCTATGAAAACTAGGATAAGAAATAAATTATTCGAGTTACAAATAGGTTCTTAGTGATCCCATGAAAATTAAGTAATTGGATAGATAGTCCTTAACATTCAATAGGTTAATAGTAACCCTAAAAACTATAATTGAGACCGATAGTCAGAATGGATAAGGATGGGTAATCCAGAATTGATTTATTTGTTTTGCATATCATCATAATGTTTGGGATTACTTTGTTTTAAACATTGTGGATGCAGGAGCATAGTATATGGTTTTATAAATGTTTTAGGATACTAGTGAGGGGAATACCCGTTCCGCCAAGCGGTGTGGTCTCACTAGATATCTAAATGGTTTGAAGTGGTAAATTATTATTCATACCAAGCATTATGCCTGACTCGAAGTTTTTGTTTTCCCCTTAAACTCTCAGGTACTCAATTGATTTTGAGTAAGTTGAGAGTTAAGGTTTCCATGTGTTCTTTTTGACGAATAACTTCCGAGGACGTGCAGGAGGCAAGCTTGTTGTTAGAGTTTTTTTATTTCCGTTATGTGTTTTGTTTGTAAAGGCAAATTGTTTTCTTGCCTATCTATATACTCTGGTATACTAACGGGCATCTTCATATGCTGCTTTTGGCGTATTTTGTAATAATTATATATTATCTAAACGAGATCAACGAATTGGGATTATGTAATCAAGTTGGAATATTTTGAAATGGAATGTGAAATTTGTTTGCTATTTAAATTTTTTCCATATTCTTTTATTTTTGTGTATCATTGAGTCTATTGTCGCCTCATTTGGTCGTCGAAGATTAATAACAATCAATGACTGCAACATCCGTAACCATTAGTTTTGGGCATCCAAGTAGGGGGATGTTATAAGTTGGTATCAGAGCCAGGTTTATGAAACTTTAAAAGAAACTTAAACCTATAAGATTTTCTAAACATAATCCAATGAATCAGATAATAAGATTGGGGTTTTAGTTAATGTTATAGTAACGTACTTGTATTTGCTATATATAGTTATATATATGTAAGTATGTATCCCCTGCTCTCTTAGACCGTTCTTGTATACATTACTAAGGACCGTATGCAGATTTACGAGAAGTGAGATATGGAATCAGAAACGAAAGAGGAAATCTCGATGGAGGATGCACCACAACTAATGGAAATGCTCGACCCACTACCAGGAGAAACCCGGGTCGACCGCCTAATGCTAGTAACTAAAATGACGACGCCAATGTGGGTGTTGGAAATCCACCAGTAGATATGGGGGTGTTGTATCAATTCTTTGCTGGTTTGGTGCAAGCTGGGATTTCTGGAAATGTATAAGGAGCTAATCATGTTGCTTCAGTTGTGAACATTGCATTGCTAAGTAGAGATTACACTAGTTTGGGTGGAAAACAATTCTTGGGAATAGAAAGTGCCGTAGAGAATTAGAATTGGTTGTTGCATTGCGAGCGAATATTTACTGGTTTGGGTCTAAATGATGGACAAAAGAGAAGGTTGGCCTATAGGCAGTTATAGGGGTCGGCACTATAATGGCGAAATAGTGTTACTGCCAGAGTGCCGAAAGAGCAATTAACTTGGGCTAATTTTAAGATGAGATTTGAGAAAAAGTTTGTATTTGAGTTTGCCAAGTCTGAGCAGTTGAGGAAATTTATGAATTTAGTGCAAGGAGATATGTCAGTAGTTGAGTATACTACTAATTTTGAAGAGTTGTCAAGATATGGATATGCTATTATATATACTGACATCAAAAGGAATGAGAAATTCATTCGGAGACTGAGGCCCGAGCTTGCTAGAATGACCGTGACACATGGTCGTGATCCTTGAAATATAGTAGTAGAGATGGCTATTTTCCATGAGGAGTTGCTTGCTGATCTAGCTAAAGAGAAGTCAGTGGAAACCCAGGGTTCTCAATGGAAGAAGAGGAAGTTCTTTAAAAAGAAGGGATCCCAAAAGGAAGACACAGCTAAGAATTCAAAGGCTGAGGTAGTTAGTTGTAAGTGTGGCAAGAAGGGGCACTTTGCTAATGAATGTCGGTTTGGAAATGGGAAGAAAGGTGTAGTAAAAAAGAATGTGAAATCCTTTAATTGTGATCAAGTTGGGAATTACAAGAATCAGTGTCCAGAGGCAGCTAGGGAAGACAAAGGAAAGGTATTTGTTATTGGATCAGCTAGGCCTACTACGGCTGATAAAGGAAGACTGTGATGGAAGGTACACTTTTGATTCAGAGTATTTCGGTTAGAATAATTTTTGATGTCGGTGCATCACATTCATTTATATCTCAGTGTTTGGTTGATAGATTATGCTTAGAACCCACCTACCTCGTTACCTTCTTAATGGTTATGAATCTAATAAAAGGGTATGCAACTCTAAGTTTAAGATGTGACCAGATAGATCTTGACTTGTTAGGTCATAAGTCTGCATACCATTTGTATGTAATTAATTTCGTAGATTTCGGGATTATTTTGGGTATGGGTTGGTTGACTAGGTATGAGGCTAGAAAATTTTGCTAGGATAGGGAAATATCACTAAGACACCCGGATAGTCATAACCGAGTGATATTCAAAGTAGAGAATACTGACCGAAGTATTAGTGCCATGCTTAATGCTATAGAGGTAGGAAAGGAGTTAAGTCAGGTTCAGGTAGCAAGAGAGTTTGTAGTTGTCTTTGAGCCAATTACTGAACTACCCCTGAAAAGAGCTGTTGAGTTTAGAATAGATCTTGTTCCAAGAGCTAAACCTGTAAGTAGACCACCTAGCAGAATCACACTAACTGAATGAAGGAATTGAAGGTGCAGCTAATGGATCTGGAAGGATGGAATTTTATTAGACTAAGCAGTTCACCTTGGGGAGCTGCTACGATGTTTGTGAAGAAACCATATGGGTCGTTAAGGATATGTATTGGCTATCGTAAGTTAAACGAAAGGACTATTAAGAATAAGTATCCTTTACCAAGAAAGGATGATCAGTTTGACTAGTTGAGTGGAACAAGAGTGTTTTTCCAGTAGGATTTGATTATAGGTTTCCATCAGTTAAGAGTGGGGGAGGACAGTATTCCTTTTATAGCATTTGGGACAAGATATGGTTCATATGAGTGGTTGGTGATGCCATTTGGATTGACGAATGCAATTGCTTTCCTTGTGGGCCCGATGAATCGAATTTTCCAAGAGTACTTGGATAGGTTTGTACTAGTGTTGTAGATGACATTCTAGCCAACTCTAAGGATGAGAGAGAGCATGAAGTTCATCTTATAGTCGTACTTGAGACGTTGAGGCAGAATCAGCTATAGGCAAAGTTTACTAAGTCTTATTTTTGGAGAATGAGGTAAAGTTTCTTGGTCACGTGGTTTCAGAGAAAGGATTGTTAGTCGATCCAGATAAAATTGAAGCCATGAATAATTGGAAGAGACCAGAGATGGTGACTGAGATTAGGAGTTTTCTTGGACTTGCTGGCTAATACCAGAGATTCATTAAGGATTTCTCATGGATTGCAGCACCCTTGACTAAGCTAACAAGGAAGGAAGTGGGATTTGTTTGCTTCGACGAATGTGAGCATGATTTCCTTAAGTTAAAGCAATTGTTGACCAATGCACCCATGTTATTAGATCTACATAGAAACTAAGGATTGGTGGTGTATACTGATGTAGATTAGGAGCGGTGTTGATGCGGAGTGGTAAAGTCATTGCATATGCATCTAGGCAGTTTAGACTGCATGAAGTTAGATGTCCTACTCATGATTTGGAATTGGTAGTTGTGCTCTGTGCACTGCAGATTTGGGGAAATTATCTCTCATAAAGAGTTGAATATAAGACAGTAGAGGAGGCTAGAGTTATTTGCTACATATGATTTTGATATATAATATACACAAGGAAAAGGAAATAAGATAGCTGATGCTCTTAGCAGGAAACATTATAGTATGGTGTTATTATGTTAGCGGAGGGGAAGGTTTTGGAAGCTTTAGTCAGTTGTGACGTGCTGTTAAGATCAACTGTGGATTCTAGTCAGAGTACCGCCAGGTTGTCTTGTTTCAAAGTTCGACCAGTATTGATTGAGAAAATTGCTTCTAAGTAGAAGGAGGATCCTGTATTACCCGAAAGGATCAGAAGATTGGAGGTTGGAACAAAGATTGATGTTTTAGAGGATTTTAGCATTGACCAGAGAGGATGGTTGAGAAAGAAGGGATGGTTGTATGTTCCAAATATGGAGGACTTAAGGAAGGAAGTTCTTGGAGAATGTCATTGATCCAAGTTTGTGATTCATCCTGGATAGACCAAGATGTACCAACATATGAAAAGAAGCTTCTTTTGGGAAGGCATGAAGAGGGATGTTGGATTGTGGGTTAGGCAGTGCGCAAACTGTCAACATGTGAAAGCTGAACATCAAAAACCTAGTGGGTTACTTCAACCTTTAGAGATTCAGTCTGGAAATGGGACTCGATATCTATGGATTTTATAGACAGATTGCCAAGGTCAAATAGAGGTAATGAATGTGTATGGGTTATAGTGGACAGATTGACCAAGAGTGCCCATTTCATTCCACTTAAGTCAACAAGAACGACACTTGTTTTAGCTAAGTTGTTTTGAAGAACATAATTGGACTTCATGGAGTTCCTAGTAGCATAGTCAGTGACCGAGATGCTTTGTTCACTAGTGAATTCTGGAAGAGTCTATAAGAATTGATGGGTACTAGCGTAATATGAGTGCTGCATATCACCCTTAGATGGATGGGCGGAAAAAGAGAGTCAATAAGGTACTCTAAGATTTATTGAGAGATTGTGTATTAGATTTTGGTGGATCTTTTTAGGATCACCTACATTTGGTTAAGCTTTCCTATAATAATAATAATTATCAAACTAGTATAGGAATGGCTCCATTTGAAGCTTTGTATGGAATACTGTGCAAATCACCAACATGTTGGTTAGAGACTGGAGACAGATTAGTCTTACGTCCAGAATTGGATAGAGAGGCATCGGAGAAGATTGAGTTAATCTGGGGAAGGATGAAAGTTGCTAAGTCCAGACAAAAGAGTTATGCTGATAAGAGACGTAAGGACCTAGAATTCTCGGTTGGAGATAAGGTTTCCATTAAGGTATCACCTATGAAGGGTGTGATACGATCTGGAAAGTCGAGAAAATTAGCCCTAAGATATGTAGGTCCGTTCCAAGTTTTAGAGAGGATTGGAAAGCTCACATACAAAGTACAGTTGCCGAGCAGTTTGGCAAGTATCCATAGTGTATTTCATGTGTCTCGTCTTTGCAAGTATGTGGATGATCTAGAGACTACTATTCCTCTGATAGGGTTGGATGACTTAGTGGTAGAGCCTAATTTGACTTTTGTTAGACAACCAGTTTGGTTTGTAACTAGAGATGAGAAAAGATTAAGGAACAAGACAGTCATGTTGGTGAAGGTTCAGTGGAGCGACAACGAGAAGGACTATACTTGGGAGATAGAGGACATAATTAGAGATACTTATCCTGATCTGCTTTGAGGGTATGTCTATATTAGAGTTATATAGATAATTGCTAGTCAGTTAGACTAATATGTTTGTTAGGAGTTGTTATAAATGATGGCTATGTTTGGTATTTAGTCCTTAACTGAATTTCGAGGATAAAATTCTTTAAGGAGGAGCCTGTAACATCCCTAATTTTTTATAACATTATTCGGGAAATTTAATTAGATAAATTAAATAGAGTAATGATGATAAGGAGATTGAGATTTAAATAAATTATATATAGGGTTGTGCTTAATAATAAATTTTTAATGGGCTTTAAATTAGTTCATAAGATAATTAAATTACACATGGGCATGTTAGTAAAATAGCCTCCGGCTATAATTTCTCAATTTGTATTCATTCATGTTTCATTTTCTCTAGAAAACGAACACAAATCTAAAACCTAAACCAATGCCGGCCATTTCCAAGGAAGAACATTATCAAATGCTAATGACCAAAAGCCAGAGAGGATTAGTGAACAACAAATCTAAAATTCCTTATCAAGTTTAAGGTGAATAACAATTCATACCATCTCCTTTTAGTTTTATAATCATGTGATTTCACATTTGAGTATTTCTCATATTTCTATGATATATTAGATGACGATATGCTTAACTTATGGATTTTTTTATTTAAACAATTTAATTATGCAAAAATCTGTATGTTTTAAGGGTCAAAACCGTGGATTACTGATTTTAAAATGCTATGGAAATTTTTTATGTTAAGTAAAACAAGATTCTGGAGAAGGCTTTTAATTTTTCGAATTTTCCAAGCTATGGAAATTTTATTATGAATTTTTGGTGATAAATATGATGTATTTGGGTTAAAAATTTATTTCGAATATTCCTAGAAGAATTTGGGCCAAAATTTCTAATATGTTTGTTTACATGATGAAATTGATTTTATGTAATTTTTGGGGATTTTTTCCCATTTGATTCATTTGGAGAAATTAAATTATTGTTAAAGAATGGCTTTTCTTCAAATATTGGTTTGCCATATAGAAGGGCTTAACGTTACAAAGCTTTGATTTAGATCTAAGTGCAACATTTTTTATATGTAAAGTATTTGAAAAGTTTTAAAGTAGCAAACCAAGGAGTTGCAAATGGTAGGTTAGCTATAAGTAATTGCTATTTTATAAAACAACGTTTCAGGAAAAAGGATGTTTCGCCTATTTTGGGGGAACCTTTCGACTCCATTACCTCTGCTCCATCACAGTTGAAACCATCACTGTCGAAACCCACAAAATCAGAACCAGGGCACATGATATCAATGGAAAATGGTACGAAGTGTATTGGTAAGTAGCGGAAGGTAGGGTGTAGAAAATTATGCTTTCGTCGGAGTGAAAACCAAGGATTAAATTTTAAAAAGATCAATGCTTGCCTAGTTTCTGAAGGGCTTTCGACTGAGTCGATACCCTATGGTGTCGAAACCTTAGTTTTTTTCTAAATTTAAATCCTGCTTGATTTACTTAAATTTTTCAACATAGTCGAAAGCCATGCTTTCGAAAAGAACATTACAAATAGCTTTCGAAGGGGAACTTATTCTATAAATAAGAAGCTTTCAAAAAGGTAGGTTCCGACCTAGTTAAAACATAGCCACTATTTTCCTTTCGAAGTATTAAAGTCATCAATACCTTCGAAAGTGTATCCTTGTTTTTACCTAAGTTAAGCTGCTTCCTAATTGCTATCGAAAGTGGTGGGCTTTCGAAGGAGATGAAGTCGAGAGGGATTTTTGACTCTGACCTTTGAAGTTTTTAAAGAGTAAACCCAATGCTTTCAGAAAGGTCTTTATTTATTTCAGACCTATCTTTTTAAAGAATGTTTTCTTGATACCATCAAAAGGTTTCATTGGTTTTGAAATGTATATAATTAGAGTTTTGAAAAGAGGTTTTCTATGCTTTCGATGGAGGTCATCTAGGGGTTTCAAAAGTGATGTTTTAAGGTTTCAAAAAAATTGCCCTTTCTCATTTTAAAGGAAAAACTATGGCATAAATAAAGATTTTGGAAATATTATTCACATTGTTACTAACCCATATCTGTAACTAAGGGAAAGGGCAGAATAACCAGCTGTGTATACCCATTAGTGAATATAACTTAACAGTTGTTAAAAATCTTAATTAAATATATTGGCATGGGCCAATAGGTCAACAGTAAGCCCATGAAAACTGTATGTTATTAGCAGGGGCCAATAGGTTTATAGTCAGCCCATGAAAACTATGATTTGATATTGGCAGGGGCCAGCAGGTTTGTTGTTAGCCCAAGAAAACTATATATGGATTAAGATATTTGTAGTTAGCCAATATGTTCCTAGTTAGCCCATGAAAACTAGGACAAGAAATAAGTTATTAGAGTTACCAATAAGTTCTTAGTGATCCCATAAAAACTAAGTAATTGGATAAATAGTTCTTAACATTCAACAATTTAATAGTAACCCTAGAAACTATAATTGAGATAGATAGTCAGAATGGATGGGGATGGGTAATTCAGAATTGATTTATTGGTTTTTCATATCATCATAATGTTTTTGAATACTATGTTTTAACAATTGTGGATGGAAGAGCATAGTATATGTTTTTATAAATGTTTTAGGATACTAGTGAGGGGAAAACCCATTTCGCCAAGCGGCATGGTCTCACTAGATATCTAAATGGTTTGAGATGACAAATTATTATACATACCGGGCTTTATGTCCGACTCGAAGTTTTTAATTTTCCCTTAAACTCTCAAGTACTCAATTGATATTGAGTATGTTGAGAGTTAAGGTTTCCACGAGTTCTTTTAGACGAATAAAGCTTTCGAGGACGTGCAGGAGGCCAGCTTGTTATTTGAGTTTTTTATTTCCGTTGTGTGTTTTGTTTGTAAAGGCAGATTGTTTTCTTGCCTATATATATACTCTAGTCTACCAAGTGGGTCATCTTCATATGCTAATCTTGGTGCATTTTGTAATAATTATATATTATCTTAAAGAGGTTAGCGAATTGGGATTATGTAACCAATTTGGAATATTTTGATAAGGAATGTGGAATTTGTTTGTTGTTTAATTTTTTTTCCATATTCTTGTGTTTCTGTGTATCAATGAATCTAATATCGCCATATTTGGCCGCCGAGGATTAATAACTATCGATGACTGCAGCATTCGCAGCCGTTAGTGTTGGGCCTCTAAGTGGGGGGATGTTACAATTACCCTTCAAATCTATAAACCTAGCTATCGGCCCAAATCTAGTAACCCCCAAAATCATGATCGCACCAAACATCAATCACCCATACTTGAAGCTTATAGCCAATAAGGACTCAAAGACATTTATATTGTAATTTTTCTACAAGCAAATCATGAGATTATGGTTTTTGGAAACAAACGGCTTATTTCAATTTTTTTCTTTGTTTATTCTCTGATTTACAGAATGGTGTTAAGGAATATGGAAAAGAAGAGAAACCAAATTGGCAGTGGAATATATTTTGAGTGTTTGGCATGTTTAGTTTGAGCTTTGCATGAAGAGGGTAAATTATTTTCTTCTTTTATTTAGATGAGCACACATAGAGAAGAAGAAAAAGGAAACAGATACAAAAATGTGGCTAATGGTACGAATGGTTGGGCATTGACTTATATTTGTATACCATCTTTCGGCATCTCGTTGCACAGATTTTCGCTACGTGTATGGACTCAAAAAATGACAATAAAAATATGGTCGTGCTTAGAACAGCGATGTTATCTCAAAAATAATAACAATATACGTTGGTTATTGAATCCCAAAATACCATAAAAATATAGCTATTTGGCGATAAATTGTTAAACGAATAATATAAATATTTTCCAAATTAAAAATTATGGAAAAATCAAATAATTTAGTTTAAGAACACATCTAAGAAATCAAGTCATAATAATATAAATAATTTTTTTGATTATTTATCTAAATCGTTATTGCTACAATTGAATTTACAATTGAATTCACTGTTATTATTCGTTTTTTCCAAAACAGTTAAATAAAGCCGTTTAATCCATTAAGATATTCCATAAAAATTCAGTTATTGAAATACCATTCTATATTAAATTCATCAATTCCAATATTTTATATTATCCTTATACTAAAATTCCATTTATTAATTTCAAATTAAATCCATATATTTAGATTTTGGAGCTATTTAGCTTCTTAAACCAATTTATTAATATTTGAATCCATTAAATATTTAAAAATCAAATGACCAAAATTCTAGGTCGTTATGCCATCTTTGCTGTCTCAAATTTAAGTCATTTTTCGATAAAGAAGTACTCCAAGGATTTGTGATCCGTATATAGCTCAAACCACTCTTTTAAAAGGTTATTCTTCCATGACTTAAGTGCAAAGACAATGGCAACGAACCCAAGATCATGGGAAGGTAATTTCGTCTAGTGGTCGTCAACTGCCTAGCATAACTCATAACCCTCCCTTCTTGCATTAAGACCATGCCTAAACCCATACCACGGCATTGGTATAAACTCCAAATGGATTTATCCCATCAGTAATACCAATATTGGTGCACTAGCCAATGCCTTCTTCAACTTGATGAAAGCATCTTCGTATTTAGCATCTTAGAAGAAAACTAGCTTCTTAATGGTAAGACAGGTAGATGGGTGGAGATCTTCGTGAAGTTCTTAATGTACTTCCGATAGTAGCCCAATAAACCAAGGAAACTCCTCCTTTAGTGACATTCTTTGGCACATGCCAATCCTAAACTACTGTCACCTTACTAGGACCAATCGCCAGTTCGCTTTTTGAGACGATGTGTCCTAAAAAGTGTATCTCATTTCTCCTAAAGTGGCATTTCATAAACTTTCCCTTTAGCTTATGCGCATTGAGTGTACCGAAAACTTCTCATAAATGCAACACGTTCTCCTCTTGCTCCTCGAACAAAAAAGAATATCATCCACAAATACCATGGTGAATTTGTTGAACAACCCCCTAAATACTTGGCTCATCAAGTTAACAAAGTAGGCAGGAGCATTGGTCAGTCGAATAGGCATAATTAACCACTCATACAATCTGTCGGGCATACGGAACGATGTCTTCTGGATAATGTCCTTAGCTACAAACAACTAGGTGAATCTAGTACCTAATTCAAGCTACTAGGACTACTTTGCACCAACCAACTAATAAAAGAGAGTCCATACGGGGCAGTGGATACTAATTCTTCTTTGTTAATTTATTCAGCTCCCTATAATTGAAGTAGAGTCTCAGATGAATCATCCGCCTTGGTGGCAAAGACGACTAGTGCTCGTCACTCAGAAATGCTCCTTCTAAAGAAACCCTTCTCCAACATATCATTAACCTACTTATTTAACCCGCACCTTTCCTTTGGAACCATATGCCTTAATTTTAATGGGATGGGTCTAGGATTCTAGATAAGATAGATTCTAGATAAGATCTCTATAGGGAAGGAGACTAGTAACCTCAATAAAAATATCTGGGAAATTTTTAACTACAAGCAACGTATTTAGCTCATCATGTTATAGGTCTAAATAGTATAAGAAACTCAGTATAACTAATCACTAGGGATCATAATAAACCTCTAAGCTACGTCCACTACACATGCTCAATTTAATGACCTTTCTATCACAGTCTAAAACAGCCATATACATCATCATCCTATTCATTCCCAATATCAATCCAAACACAGGGAATCCTAGTACAAAGGCATCACAATCAAAATTAATTCTAAAATGAACAACTTCAAATCCCTATATAACATAGACAAATAGGTCGGTCCTCCTACAGGGTTTGACACGACTACAGGGACTGTAACTGTACTAATGTGTATGTGTAAGTCATTAACAAGCCTAATAGAAATGAAAGAATGTGAAACCCCAGTATGAAATAAATTGCAAATAGATAAACTAGAAAGTGTAAACGCGCCTTCGATCACTGCCTTCTTTCACTTATCCACCACTAGTTGTGCACTAGAGCAAAGGACATCCTCCAATATGTATGCTAGAACCACCTGAGTAGAAGCTCTCGGTGGCTGTATGCTTGCTCACTTCAGAAGTACATGCTGATTGTAGTTATAGCACTTAACAGTTGAAAGATCCATCTTGCACTCCTTTAAGAAATGTCCTCCTCCTAGCACACTTCCTACAACACATATCCTTCTCTGTACCTTCTCTCTGGGTTCACCTCCACCATTACACTGGTTTTGCTTAGCTTTCCCATCAGCATTGTTTAAAATCTCGTTTATCACACACAAGATCTCACTAAAAATCTCATTTTCAAACTTGGACGAGACGAGATTTAGCGAAATAAGAAATTCAATTTAGTTTATATCTTTTGATACTCATCTTGCTTAAGATAACAAGATCTCAAGCAAAATTTTCGATAAGATCTCAAAACCCATACAAAATTATGTTTTTTTATTTGATTATTTCATTTACTTCTTATGTGGATCCGAAAGAAATTGCACTCTAAAAACATTTTACTAACCTTCTAATTTATTTTTTTATTTCTTTTAGCAAGTAAGCAAAAATAAAAGATTTTTTATTTTTAATATTTAGATGTGTAGAATCCATTCAGTCAACAAAAATCAATCTTGTTACAACATGATTAAAAAAATAAAATTTTGCTATTGTTTTATATAAGTTTTGTATGTTTAAAAGTTTATATTTGGATAGAAATTATAATAAAAATCTTCAAAATGTTAATTTTATATGTTTAAGTTACTCTGGATAGTCCTGAGGTGGCTTTAAAATCCAAGATATCAATCCAAGAAGTACATCTGAGATACACTAATCTAGCCTGAGATCTTATCCAATACGAGATATTGTATGTAAAATTATCAAGACGAGACACGATCAAAATCTGAGACTTAAAACCTTGCCCATCGACCTTCTTGGGTTCTTCTTCCTTAGCTTCCTCCTTAGAGACAGTATTCAGCATGGTCATCTCCACCAGACCTCATACTAACACCTATAGGAATATGACTCAAAGCTAACCTTGAAGAGGTTGGTTGAGCTCTTTAGCACACTTAGGAGACTTTTTGTGTGGTGTGTTAATTAGTCCCACCGCAAATCTGGCAAGCTCATTGAGCTAGTTGACATATTCCTTAATAGATAAATCTCCTTGATTCAAGTGAATGAACCTTTCCAATTGCACACCTTCCTCTAACCTTGATAGGAACTTCACCTAAAATAGCCCGTGGAATTCTCCCTAAGTAATCTCCCCTTCGTTAGTCTTAGCCTCAACTTCCTCCCATTAACTTAATGCCTCACCATATAACTGTCATGTAGCTAACGGTGTCCGCAACTTGTCAACCAATCCCAACAAATCAAAAATCCTCTCACAATCATGGATCCATGTCCCCAAATCTACATAAGACACTTCCCCACATATGGCTTTCCTCCAAGATTTGAATAATTTTTGCATAGCTTAGCAAAGTATTTAGCAGTAGATAGATAGGCATGAACCTCATCTATGGCTATCTCTGTGGGCTCCCTAGTCGGATTTAGCTCGGCATGTCCTCTTGCCTAAAATTACCGATGGAACCATATCAGAATGTTTAGGACCAAGACCTAAAATTCATTTTCGGAGCCTGAACCTATGGGATCACTCACCTTTTATCTACGAATTTTAAGAATTTTATTAGCGGCTTTTGATAAATAATATAGACAAGAATAACAGAGATAATATATGCACAAATCAAAGATAGCATATGCATGAAAAAAGAGATACGATAATATATACATATATATAATCTTGGGAATGCTCTTTGAAAAATCCACATTAACATACATATATATTTTAAAGCACATCTTTGAAAACTCTCAGAAGAAATTTTCTAAAAACCTTTTGAAAAACCATTATTTTCAAAAACTTTTCAAATACATTCACTCAAAAAAGTCCTAATCTCTAAGGATCTTTGAACCTAGGCTCTAATACCAACTTTGACAACCTACACTTTTTGGCATACCAATCTAAAGCCTAATATGACTTTCGGACTCGCGTCGTGTCGAAAATTACGAGCTGTCAGCTTTTTATAGCATTACAAACCTAATACAAGAAAATATAATCTAAGATGTACTATACTTTAAAAACTCTTAGCAATAGGAAAAAAACATATAACACAAAAAAATATCCATCTTAGAAAATATCTAAATCACGTTCTTAGAAAATTAATAGGTGGTCCAATATAGAGTGTTTAAAAATATCACTCCATGTCTGATAAAAGAGAAAAACTATATTGATAAGATAGATAAATATATGGAGAGCAAATATGATAAAAAGCAGTCTTCAAAGATAAGCTCCACTCTTTATGTATCCAGAATAGACCAATCATCGGTTGCCCCCATCAACCTGTGGTGGGGAGAAAGATAGAAAAAGGGTGGCAAGACATAAGTATGGTGGATGAGTACAAGATTAATATGTTGTAACAACCCGGTTGAGATTACCCAGAATCTAAATATAAAGCAGGATTTAATTAAATTTAATTAATTGAATGAATTTGGGGAAGTTGTAAATTATTGTCTTTCCAATTTAAAATGGATTTGGTGTTAAACAAATTGAGAATTTAATGAATTTTCTTTTCGTGATATTTAATTTATGTTTTTATATAAAATATTTCTTAAGAAAATGAATAAATAAATTATATGGAAATAATTTCATTGTTGAAAATGAATTATTAATTAATGGTTCATTTTATAAAAATACGAAGAATAACTTTTCATTTCAAAAGTTGTAACTAATTTTGATAAAATATTTCAACATTAATAAAAGTAAGATATTGACATGTTATTTATATTGTGGAAATTTTAGAAATAAATGTTAGTTAAATTAGAATATTGTTTTAATTAAATTAGTATGTATAAAATGTCAAAATGAAACACAAAAAAGTAGCAACACTTTGGTTTTGAGAGAATTAGCAACACTTACTTCTGGATCCACATCAGCTAAGCCAAAAATCAAAGAAATAGAAATGAGAAAACAAACTTACAATGTTTCTCACTTCTCATTTTCATCCCAAAACCAAAAATCAAAAATATTTTAAGTACAAAAACCGTAAATACCCATATTTGCAAATTAAAGAGTGAAATCAAGGGGCTTTCAATTTATTTATTGTATGTTGATAAAAGATAATCTACTTTATTTATGTATCATCAATTGTACGAATTATTCTAGTTTAAATATATGATTTTGATCAATTCCTATCTGATTTTGCTCATAGCTTAGGTTGAGATTGAATTAGAAAGGCATATGATATTCTAAGCTCTAATCTTCCATCCTGGTGTTGTTTAGGTGAGTTTGTCTCACTAGTTCCAGCCGTAGATATTTTATTGTTGTTGTTAGGTGGTTATTATTGAATTCAAAGGGTATATGATCTCAAAATTTTGATCAATTCTTTGTCTAATTAATTATGTTTGCTTTTTACTGAAACCCATCATACAAAATCATGAAATTCATCTAATTACACATATTTATATGCATCCATGATTGCCTATTCTGTACCTTAAATCGTCAGAGAAGTATCACAAGAAGAATGAGAGAAAACAAATCAACGGAAGGTCATTATGTTGCCTGGAAGTCAGACCAGGAGAACCTTCCTGTGGACTGGTTGGTCAAACTGGTGCACCGGTTGTAGCCTAACTCTAACATCCAGGCTACATCTCGATATTTCTCTATCGCCCCGTTTGTTAAAATTTTAATAATTCTTTTCATGTCAATTTTATTGATATTTTCCAGATTCATGATTTGTGAATTGTTGAATTTGTATCGGTTTATTTTATTTTACATGCCATAGTGATTATTCTATGGATCTTGTGAGAATTATACACTTTTGATGTATGTTTTTCTGCTAGGATTTGCAAATGACTGGTTCTAAATCCAATAGTTTTATATAAGACTATTTATTTACAAATCTATATATATATATATATATATTCATGCAAAGAATTTAAGTAATATACATATGTACTATCTATTTCTCACATGCAAGGGTTTTAAAAATGTTTTGGAACAATAGTTTGAAAAGTTTACTTGTGTATATGTCTAATATATATATATATATATATATATATATATATCCATTATAAATAAATAATTTAAAAGTGGTTTTATAAGAGAATTATTTTCATAGAATCAAACGTTATCGATAGAATGAGAAATTGATTTAGATGGTTAAATAAAACGATTGGTATGGAATGCTCACATTTATTTTACCAATTAACTTATGAACTTGTTCATCCGAACCATTGTTATACATCAGTGGAGTTTACCATAGTACAACAAACAACTTGGTAAACTTGTGTGGTATAGGACATATGGTCGTTATCCATTCGGTTGCTATATAAAAGTATTTAACACTTTTCAACGAGTTTATGATTCTCCTTTAATGTTTGTAGGACTTGTTCTTATTTGATGTTTAAAGGTTTTAGATCTATCTTGGTGTTTATAGGACTTGTCCCTATTAAATGTTTATAGGTTTCGTACCTATCATGGAGTTCAAAGGTTTTATACCTATTTCGATGTTTATAGGTGTTTAGCTAACTTGATATTTATATGCTTGTAGGTCTATCTTAGAGTAACATGTAGGTAAATTTATTTCGCTAATCTTGGAGCTTAGCACCCCTGTATTTATAAGATTTCTGGATTTCTATTTGTGAGATCTGTAGAATTAGCGTGTTTGGATTATCACCAAATCATTTTAGAGGTTTTTGCCTTTAAGAACCAATTATGGATTTTTATACTTAGTAATTTGAATTTATAGAGGCATGTTTGATATTTATAGATATATGCTTATAATTGAGATCTAGGTTACCTTATCTATCATTCAGTTTTGCTAACACATTTATCATAATCTTGACTGACCCGTTTATTACTTTTATAATACTCAGGTCATACCGAAATGTTTCAGGTCCTTCAGCTTGAAGCTTTAGAGATGATAATCTTACCTGATAGCTAGTAGTTCTCTTTTCTCATCCTATGCATATATTTGACATTATGAAGTATCTTGTGTTGAGATTAAACTCCTTTTATATACATATTATTTTTGAGATGTTGTACTTTGTATATGTGTAGCCTACATCATATATCTATTATGTGTCAATTCAAACTTCTATCTATTATATTCCACTATGAGTGATATGATATTCCGTGATCAGTATATTATTATATGTTGTAATGAATTTTTATTTTTTAGCCATCGTATTTTTTTAAGCCTTAATTGTATACATCAATTTCACTTGTAAAGGAAATGTATAGTACTTTCTTCTCTTTACCCTTAAAATTTTCATCTCTATGATCTGGGATGAGAGGAATGCGATTATTTTTACGGGGAAAAGGAAAACATTCGCTCAAATGAAAGGGAGTATCTTGGAGGGAATAAGATTCGGTATATCAGCATCTGGACATGCTTTTGATAATGCATTTTTGAATGCTCTTCGCTGACCTTGCCTGGTTAGTATTGGTGTCTTATGTCTTCTTTTTTTTTATGTTTCTGTTTTTGATATACCTGTCTTCTATGTTTTCTTGTTCCTACGTGTCCTGCTTGCCTTCTTGTTTTAGGCTGCTTTGTACCCCTGTCTTTGTAATTCTTTCTTGGTATATCAATAATATGGTAGGGGCCCATTTTTAACCCCGCTGGCTTTGCCAAAAAAAATGTATAGTGTATTAATCGACTTGTCATTGCTCACTTAGAGTAAAATTCATGGATGGTCGCTCCTAACTAGCCTTATTTTCTACACTAGCCAACGATAATGCCATGAAATATTCTCTGTTGGTGTGGCTTTCAAGGTGGCATTGTTTCGTATCAAAGTGAGGTTCAAATTAAAGTATGATATTACAGATACAAATCATGGAATAGGCAAGTCTTGGAATCATCCCTTAGGTTTTAATGAATTATATTCCTTAGTGTGTGACTCTTGAATTCCTAATATCGAATTGTACAAATCTTGTAACGACCCAGGATTTTCGATCCCGAAAATTCCAGATAGTTAGAGGAAGAAGAAAGAGATAGAAGAAGAAACAGAATTACAACATAGATTCTCATAGTCGCAGCGGATCAAAATATAATATCAAATAAAATAACAATTTACAAAGAATACTATATCTGTCAATTTTATTTTAATACATCAGGGTTATACATATACACAATCACTAGATATATACAAATCAACATATCCCAGATAAACAGAAATATATCACAGCGGGAACACTCCATACGTTCCTGCCATCCAACTCGCCTCATGAGCTCCCGAACGTCCTTACCTGAAAATCTGTAATACTCGGTCTGACCCGAGCATTACATCAAAGTAACACCCGGGTCATGCTGGAAACCAGCGTGAGTAAACCCATATAATTTGAAATACTAAGTCCCATTTAAAAGGAAACCCCGGTAACTCGTACTTCACTACGAGTTCATTACTTGTTATGCTCAACACTTATTTCACGACTCGAATACTAAGTATTCTAACTTAGTTCAAAGGTTCAGATTATCCCATTTCAGCCAATTGACATCACATATAATTCTATATAGAATGGAAGTGGTTTCGGGTATTAACTAATACCCGACTCCTGTCTCTTCGAATCCAATGTCATCTTAATCCAAGTTATCCAAATGAAATACAATTCAAACTTTAAATACAGGGTGTCACTGTTAAAATCCAAACATATTATATCACATAGCATTCCATATCGCATACATCTGGAATGCTAGTTTATTTAAATAGTGGATATTTAAATGATGATTGGTTGGATTGAATATGATAATTATTATCAGATTGGATCGATATTATTTGTTGTGATAACATCCATGGATGCAAGGAAACAGGTTGGAGGGATCCAATTGGATTCCTCACAAATAGAAATTAAATTCATAATCTGTGATATAATTCACTGATATCATATGATAGATTGATTTGGAATTTTGTTATGTTGTGTTATGGTTGGATAATATAATTTGGTATTTTAAAATATCAATAAAATGAAATGGGGATGTAAAAGGGAAATGAAAAAGGATTTTTGAGATATGAATTTAAGGAAATTTAATTCAGGAAATTGGTTTGGAATTTGAAGTGTGTTTTGAAATGGTGTTTTAAAAGGGAAATAAGGAATGAGAATTTATAAATGGGGTTTATAAATGTAAAGGTGTATTTATCGGAGGATAAATTTAAAGGTATAGATTTCCGGTGGGATTTTCTATAAGAAGTGCAAATTGTTTTAAAAGAAATAGTGGAATCACTTTTAAGGGTGGAAAGTGTATTTTCTTTCCCTGGAAAATGTAGTAAGTTTTCAAAGAAAAGCTTTCAAAGCGTAAAATAGAAGTTTAAAAATGTGTTTTGGAATGGTTTAGACAAATTATTATTCTTAATTATTTTAAGAGAAAGGTAAATATTTATTTAAGTAATTTTGGTATTTAAATTTCTTAAGGGTAAATTAGTATTATGTTTCTAAAGGAACTTTAACATAGATATTTCATATAATAACATTATATTAAATGGAGATTTTTGATTTAAGTTACTCAGGAAACTTTTATAGATTTTCAAAATTTTATTTTGATTAAAGAATTTAGTAGCTTATTTTAAATAATTCGAATATATATTTTGGAAGTGATTTTCCAGGAATGGAAAATGTGTTAAAAATAAGTAAAGGTGTTTATTTTTAAAGTGTTGGAAGAAATTGATGGGATTTAAATGTAAATTTGAATTGAGATAAATCCAGCAGGATTTATAGAAGAATTCTTTGGTTTATTCTTAAATGGGAGTGTATTTCCCCGAAAAGCCAAGTACGTTTTAAAGCATATTTTGAGCAGAAATTAGAAGTTTTGAAATTGTTTTAAAAGAATGTTTTAAGAAATTATTTGAGTTGTGAAAATTTTAAAGGTAAATATTTAATAAATTAGTTATAGTAATAATTATTTTAAAGGGGTAATTGGTATTATGTTTTGAAAGAATATTATTAATATTCATATTTTATAAAATGGATTTATTTTATAAATAGTTTGGTAAAAGTTTAATTTGAAACTTATGTAGAAGTTTGTAACTCTTATTTTAAAATTTAGTTCGACTTAACTTTTATTTTAAAGTTAGTTTTATATTTTATAAAAATGGTTTTACCTTAAATATTCTTAAAATATATTTTGGATAAAGTGATTTAAATTATTTTAAATCTTAAGTGTTTGTACTTAGTGATTTCAGTGGAAATAGAAAATGTTTGGGAAATTTATTTCCGTAAAAGGAAGTGGGTTTAAACTGTTTTCAAAGGGTTGAAAATAGGAATATATCTTGCAAAGATATTTTGAAGAAAACATAAATTTGAGGAATTATTTATGTTTGATGGATGTTGTGAATGTTATTTGATAGCTAAATAACCGATTCTCAATATTGGCCAATGCGCTGATCGTTTCGAAGAGACCGGGATCGGGATTTATTTTCCGAAAACCACTTCGATCAGGTTTGTACATTTTCGTGGGGAAACGAGTTCGGAGTCGAAGATGGAGCAGTGAAGTGCAAGGGCTAGTCGCTACTAATCCTGAGCGTGATTCCAAAATAGATGTAGTAGTGCCTTCGGTTTCATTCGAACCCGGAACGGACTTGTATGGATGAATGCTTTCGGAACATCGTCAGGTGGACGATGGGAATTCTAAGGGATATGTTCTATAAAGGTAACGCTTAGCCTCAACCTCATCAACCGGGAATGATTGAAAATCAGGGGTTATGCAGTAAGGCTATGTGGGTAGCGCCCATTAGGGTGAGGTCATCCCTGTCTAGATGTCCCTTTTTATTTTGGCTTAGTTGGCGGTTGCTGATCCCAACCGCAGGGTGATTTTACTCGGGATTATCCAGTCAGGGGTAGTCCCGACCTTATGTTCAGGGGATCGGGCGTGGTCCTCGGTACGCTGATCTAGACCAGGTACTGTGACAGGTGGTACCCTAGTGCCGAGTCATTAGTTGGAAATCAATTTTTCCTATGCGCCTTTCCGGTTTTGTTTGTAGAACCCACTTTGTGGCTAGTATGCTGGAATTTAATCATGTAACAATTTCAGCTATTTCAATATCTATTTGTATATAGACACTATTATAATATCAGACGGATTTAATAAAAGGTGTTTTGGCTATCGTAAGGTAAAAACCCGACATGTTTATTTATGGCGTGGTCTTACGAGATGCTTTTGATTTCAAAGGATTTTTGAAACTTTAAGAATCAGTTTGGATGTATTTCTCTCACGTTGATATTCCAGACTGACTCGGGTGTTATTTCATTATAATGCTTGGGTCAGACCGAGTATTACAGGTTCAGGATAGGATGATGTGGTGCTCAGGTGTGGAGCTGGAGTCCGAGACGTATTATTCGTACTTGTTTATTCCGCTGCTATGGTTGTTTGAAATTGCCAACAAGTTGTGAGGAAGGCTGATATAACTGCCAGGCTGTTAATTGTTCTTACTGGTGATATACTCTGATGATGTATTGTATCTAACAGATATGGTTTCATTTTGTGTAAAGATTTGTTATTATTTATTATATTTTGTTCCGCTGCGATTGTGAGATTCTAATGTTGTTTAGTTCCTTCTTTCTTCTATCTTCTTTCTTTTTCCTCAACAATCTGTCTTTTCCGGCACTCGATCGTCGGCATATTATACTGTGGTGAATTTTGTGTCGATTTTCGAGGGTCGAGAAGGGCGGGTCGTCACACTTGGTATCAGAGCGTAGGTTGGCGACAACCTAGGCTTTGGCGGGGAAAATTACTCATTAAAATTAGAGTCAATAGTACTCTATAATGAGTTTGAGTGTATTAATAGATATGAGAGCCTACTTGTTGGTGAATACAAAAACTGTTTTTATACTGTGTTGACTTATCGGTTAGGTGTTTATGAATTCTGGTCGGTACGGGAAGTACAACCGTATTGATAGGGGTTTCTAAACTCTTAAACAAGATAAACCGACATAGTATTGTTTTAAAAGTGGGTAAATGAAATAATTTTACCCAAAATTATATTTTAATATAAAAGAAATGATTTTCTGAAATAATTATATATATATTTGGATGTTTGATTGTTAATATTGTAATCAAATAAGAATTTGAAATTTGAAATGGTTTATAACCAAGTAAACTCTATAAGTATGACTTATCCAATAGAAGTATAACTAAAATTTGATTAAAACTAGAATTTAAATCCCAAAAATTTTGAAAGGTGATTTAAATGTATCAAAACAAAAGTTTGGAAATTTAAAATCTTGGAAATGTTTGAAATGTTTTCCAGAGTGTTGAAGAAAATAATGGAGTATTATTTTAGGACAATATTTTTGGAATGGAAATTGTTTTGAAATGGAATTATGGAAGTAAAGAAGCACTAAACTCACTTCAGTCGCTGGAAAATAATCCTGATGATGATGGCCACATCATCAGAATTGATTTTTGAGTTTCTAAAGTGATGGATTTGCTACCATGGTGATTGGTTATGATACTTGTTTGGACTTGTCGGGTATAAAAGTTGTTTTAGAAATTTCAAGGGGAAATTTGTTTTGGTAAAATCAAGTGTTTTGGAATCTGGAGATTTGATTTGATACACCAAGTGGGTATGTGTTGATTATTATTTCAAAATGGTTTTGAAATTAAACGGGGCAATTGAATTTTGGGAATTCTATTTAAAATAAAAATGTGAAAGTTAGAATGAATCAACTATTGAACTTATAAGAGAAGTTGATATTCATAAGAAAGAAGAATGAAATTTTAATCATGAAGTTAGAATTTAATTTGAGTATATGAGGTGAATAAAATATAATTGAATTTAACTCAGGATAAAATAAATAAATTAAAATTGGAATTGATTTGTTTTGGATAAAGTTGAAATGTAAAATGATTATGATTGTGGGTTATAATTGTGAAATGAAAATTTATACCCTTAAGTTATTAAGTGATATATATATATATATATATATAATTGGGAATTGTGATTATAAGATGAATGTGGACTCAAATGAGCCATATAGGGTTTTGAATAAATAAGTTGGTGAACTTATGAATAGAGAAATGGATTGTAAAACCAAAATAAAATGGTTGATATTTTATGGGGAATTCAAAATTTAAATCCTTAGAGAAATGTAAAGTGAGATAAGGCATAGTGAAATGTTGATGGACTTAGGTTAATAAATAAGTGTTGAAGCTTATATATTGAGAAGTAAATTTAGTTGAGTTTGGGTTGAGTTGAACTGAAATCAAAAATTCAGTTGGGTTATAAATAATATTGAATGGAATTAAATTCCTATTTAAGTTAGTAAAGGAAGTGATTTGAATTTAAGTTGGCTAAATGAAGTTAGTTGAACTTGAATTAAATTTGGGTAAGAATTGAATTGAGAGAAAGTTTAATTTAGTTGAAATGGTATTGAATGAATTAAATTCTCACTCAACTAAATTCAAAATAATAGTTGAAGATGAATCTAGAGTAAACTAAATTAAATGGAATTTGTATTGGCATGGATGAAATTTTGGTAGTTTGTTAAAAATTTGAAAAGTAAAATAGAACCCAGTTCTGATTTAGAATAATTGGGATGGCATATTATTAATAAATTCAGAATGAATTGAGAAGGTGAATACAAATTTAAAATGGATAGAGTATATAAACTAGTTGAATTAAAGTTTGAAATGGACTAGAATTTGATTGGATGAGAATCAAATTAAAATCAAATAAAATTGATATAAGAAGAAATGGAAATATTGTGAAATTGAAATAATTTAAGAAGATAGTGAAATGGTTATTATCGAGGTTAAGAAATGGTCTTGAATGAAATTTGTTTAGATAATGAAAATGAAATGTAAGAATAGAGATTTGATTTAATAATTATGATGAAACAAGAATGTTTGGATTGTGAACAATGCAGGATGGAATAAAATTAATATAATTTGTGTTGGAATTGATTTAAAATGACTTTAAGCTTAAGTCATGGTTATTTGCATGAATAATTTAAAAATGTATATAGAAATTTGTTGTTGGACATAAAGGAAAGCAAATGAATCAAAGGAAGTAAATAAGGTTGGTTGTTGAATATATTGGAATGGGTTGGAAATTCAATTAAGTGGTTGTGCATATAAATGAAAGTGGATCATAAAAGAAATGCAAGTATATCAAATTGAAAATAAAATTTGATTGTGAATCAATTTGAAATTGAAATGTAGTAAATTAATGTAAGAAAAGCATATGTTAACCATGTTGAAGTGAATTATGAATGTGATGCAAATTAATCAACTTGGAATTGGGTAAGGAGAAATTATGTAAGTGGGACTTATAAACCAAATTGATATGGACATGAGATTAGTTGATGCAATTATGAATTGTATGTAGTGAACTTGATTTTTAATCATTTTGAGTGGAATAAAATGATATGTGGATTTATGGAGGAAACTAAAATAGTGTTGAAACTTATGGTTGCTTATAAAATATGGTTAACATGTAGAATTATGGAAATTGGTTGGTTAGGCTATGTAATTGATGTGTTTGGCTAGTTTAATAGATGGAATGTTGTAAAAATTTCATAATATTGAAAACTTATGTGCTTCTTTGAGTAAGTACAGGTACGGAAGGCAATCGATAGGGTTGGAGCGCGTAAATGCAATATAAATTAGCTGCTTGCTTTTAAAATGCTAATCATAAGGTACGCCTATGCAATAAAATTGGAAAATGATATATATATATATTGTGAAATATTTTGTTTTCCAACCGTGTGGGTCGATTTATACATATTTATATCTATTGTGATATTGTAAAAGGCTCTCCGTTCAAAGGAGACGCTGTCAAAAATTTTCATAAATTTTGGGAGTCAGAAATTTTTTGGGAATTTTGGAAATTTTGGTTAACTAGTAACGTTATTTTTGAAATGAAGTTGTAAATAAAACTTTTGAGTTATAAATGAAGAGAATGGTTTTGGAATTGAGCTAAGAATTTTGGCAAAGTTAATGTAAGTTTTTAACTAAGTGAGTTTGGGTAAGTAAATGAATTTAGTAGCATTTTCCTACCTTAGCAAATTTCGGGGACGAAATTTTTATAAGGGGGAAGGAATGTAACGACCCGGAATTTTGGTCGTTAGATTTTGAAGATTTATTTCATTTTAAATTTTGAATGTGAATTATAATTTAATTTTGAAATAAGGAGATTTTGGTTAAATTAATTGAATTAGTTATAATTTCAAATATGACAGTTCAATTGGATTTGAATAATAATAATTAAATAATTGGAATTGGAAAAATTTGTGAATCTAGGTGTATATAGATATAAAAATGGTTTCTAAAGTGTATTTAAGTATAGATGGATTTAAATTTTAGTATTGGACTTTTGGATGGAATCAAAAGTCGATAAGTTAGAATTTGGAATTTTTATATTAATTTAATAATGGAAATTAATATATAATAATAATGCAAATAATTAGACTTTGATTTGGAATGAATCAGTGTGATTTCTAATGTGATTATAAATCCCATATGATTTATAATTAAGTTAGTAAAATTTTAATAGTGAAATTTTAAGTGATTTCCACGATTTTGAAAATCGCTCGAATTAATCGACGAGTTAAAATAGCCTTTCGGGACACAGTCTCGGAATTCGACGAAACTAGTTCCATTAGATCTGTAATAGAGTATTATTATCGGATTTCAAATTTCGTAGTGTTTGGAGTTACCGTTTGTTCGTACGAGTGAGAAACGCATTGAAATTTAATTCGAAAATTTAATATTTTAAATCGATTCAAAAAGCTATCTTCCACATATGATTGAATTAGCATCCGAAACACGTTCCATTGTGTTCGGAATAAGGGTACAACCTTATAAACGCCTATCGGCATGTTTCAATTGGAATTTGTTTAAAAAGTCAAGTAATTTATGGAAAATATTAGTAAATTAATATATAATATATATATATATATATATATATATATATATATATATATATATTCACGTTGAAAAAAGTTAAACCCTAATCTATTTTCTTATAGCCGCCAGTAATGAATTCAATGGCCAAAAACATCTAGTCTTCTTCCCTAAAAATCTCTCGATCTAAGCTATAATTCTAAAAACTTTCTAAACGAGAATCGTAGTGGGGAACGAGGTCTACGCGATGTACGGTGGTGATGGGTTTTTGCGAAGCATAGACGGAGCAGGGAGGCCGCGTTTGTCGCCGTTTCCATGGGGTTTTGCACGACGATGGGATGACCGAGCTTCGTGGAATTTGAGGTGGAGGTTGAGGCGGCGAAGGGTTTTGACGTGGCGACCTTGGATTGGCTTCCAAGTGCTTGGAGAAACGTGCGGCGGTTCGAAATCTCGGCGACGATGGGTTTCAAAGCTTCAGGCATGTGAACGAGGTGGAAGACGAAAATTTGCGACCGTGATTTCCTTTTCAAATCGAACGGCAGATTTTCGTTGGTATAAAATAAAAAGAAATTGTTTTATAAATTTTATTAGAAACCTTTATAAATTCATAACTTTTGCATGCATGATCAGAATTCGACAAAACTGGAAGCGTCGAAACCGTAGCTGTAACATCCCAAATTTTATTAATTTAAATTTGATAATTAAATTGAATTTTTGGGAATTCAATTGGAAAATTTCAAAACAAATAAAAATATGTGTTAATTTATATGAATAAAATTTCAATTTCTCTTGAGTTTAAATCATTTGAATTTAAATCACATATATATGTAAACATATATATGTATATATGCATATATGGGTAAATTTGAATTTTTGTATATATATATTGAATTTAAATTTTAAGTTAAAAATGGGAATAAATATAGGAAGTAAGATAAAATACAAATATATAAGATAAATTATAAAACAAAATAATTAACACATAGATAACTCTAATATCATGTAAATTTGAACTTCATTTATATTACAAAGCATAAGACAAAAGAAAGAAATATGTTCATAGAAACAAATGAAGTTAAGTATGTACACTTGAATAAGAGTAAATATCTTTGAACAAATTAAAAAGGATAAACATGAGAAGAACAAGACAATGGCAATTAATGCCAGCCTCCTTAGTACACAAGATAGGGTTATATCAGCCATCAAAAAAAAATCTCTGAGCTCATGTGTACAAACAAAATAAAAAAAACTATATCACATGTACAATTTTATCCATGTATACTTCCTTTATATATCAACTACTTTGTCTTAGTTCGTTCATTCAAAAAACTCAGCAAACCTGAAAGAAGAAAATAATAAACATCATTTTATAAACTCAAATTCACTTAACTAAACAAAATCAAAACAGAAGAGAAGATCCAGGAAGATCAAAGATATCACTTTTTCAAAGCAGAATTTGTTCTCTGTTTAAAATATTTCAGGTGAGTAACAATTTAAAAAGAAACTTAAGTATATTTGCTTGTTGCTGTTAATTTGAGATTTGAAATCACTTTATTATGCATATACATATATAGATTTCTCTGTGTATGAATATTAGAAAGTGGAATGCCTGTCATGTTGAAACCACCTTTGTCTTTGGTTTTAGAGCATCAAGTTGTTCAAAATCCCAATACTTAATCACTTGATCATTATTACACTTTGATCATAAGACAAAACTTGTATATTTACGAAGGAACGATAATTTAAAAATAAATTTCAGAAGAAAAAGGATACATAGTGGGAAAAAAATGATTTTTACAGGGAACATGTAATATCTTGATAAATTCGAATGTCGTGAAATGCTAATTCAATTTCATAACCTGAATCCACATAGGAAAATAGGATTTTTAAAACAAATGTGGTGATTTTTAGTTAAGTATTTCACGAGCAGTTCTTGGTTGATCAGAAATCACATTTTAGTCGATTTATGGTGATCTAGTGAATTTTGGTTGTTGAAATTTTGTGTGAAGATAGCTTGGTTATTTACGACTTTAGGAAAATTATCAAGTAATTTTTCCATTGCACGAATTGATGGAACGAGGAGACTTTAGGGTTTAAACTCGAGTTTTGCAGTGGTCTGAGAACGAGGTGATTTCATCACCTCTGATGCATCCAGTTGCACGAGCTCCTAGGGGATGTTAGAGTAGGGTATTGGCAAGGTGAGGCCGGAGTCATGTCGCCTCTGATGGTCGGCGTGAGTGGGATGAGGCGTGTTTGTTCAAGCGAGTTCGATTCACAGTTTCGAATGAAAGGCCAAATTTTGATTTTAGGCGAGTTTTTGGTTCTGGGTGTTTGAGTAGATCGTCGAGGTTATCGACGATACGTGGAGAGTCTCGGCAATGGTCGAAAGTGGTGGGATTGGCTGTGCACGTGTATAGGTGTTTGATTGTGTCAGTGGTTAAATGTTTTGGGAAGAAGGAGGGGAACTCGAAGATAACCCAGTGGGATTTGCATCATGGCTCGAGTTCGAGCTCGTGTAGTTTTATGTTGTACCGGGTCGTTTAAAAACTTAAACAATAAGTTGAAATTTTTTGTACCGGGTAGATTTTTGGGAAACTTCGAATCAAGGAGCACATTGGCTCGGGGAACACTCGAAGCAACCTCGAGTTGACCATTGAGAACAAAAATTTCAATTTTCGAAATTTTAAAATTTTAAGTTTAAACGATCTCTAAATTTATTTATTTTTTTAAAATAATGATTGTTTGTTAATGGAATATGAAGCTAATGATATTGGGAAATTTTGAAATTAATTAAGTTTAAAGATGTTTTGACCAAATTTATTTAAAATTAAATAATAAACGAAATTTTGATTTGTAATCACTTTGTAATTAACAATAGTTAATTAAAGCAATAAAGTTTTGATTTACAATGAAGAATTGATAAATTAAGATAATTAACAAAGGGATAATTAATTAATAAAGTTAATTAAGATTTAATCAATTTATAATTAAGAATAATTAATCATTGAGAATAATTAATTAATAAAATTAATTATGTGGTTAATTAATTCAAAATCACACAATTGATTCATCTTAATTGAAGATGATTAACTATTATCGAATGTAGTGTACTGGAATGATATTTCTATTATATGATGCTTGGTGATGGACACTGCTTTGTGCTGAACTGTGATTTGTGATTTGTTTATGTATTTATGTGAAAACCCTTTTGCCCGTAAAACGGCATTTAAATATAGATGCGACAGGGAGTCGGATTTCAGTTAGTTATCCGAAATCTACATCGAACCCTGAATGTGAATCTTTGTGATTGATACATCCACGTGTTTTAAAATTAAGCGCTCACTATTCAGATTAGCCGGGAGAGGACCTTTGTGTCATATAACCCATTCCGAATAGTGATACGATGTAAATGGATAGCATTTGAAGACCAATGTGAAGACCGGGTGTTTGCGAAAACGATAGTATAACCTATCGAATATCTCTGCACTGAGTTGCTCCGGTATAGAGATCTCCACATGTGATGGGGAGTCCGATCGGGATTGTTGATATCCGGATTTGCAAAGGCTTCTTCCTTTATTGGACGAAGTGCCTTCGGTTCTGTTCGAACCCGGAATAGACTTGTATGGCCGTATGTTTGACACTACACTTTGAGATATAAAGCAGATTTCTTTCAAATACATATTTGTTGGTGGCGGAGAATTTATTCTCTTAGCTTAACACCCTTTTCTGAGATGTACGAGCTCAGAGGTTATGTAGTTGAAGGTTATCAGTGATATACTCCCAATTTGGTAGTGTGGCATGCTGAGTGCTGTTGTGTGTTGTTGATCATTTGTTGATCAAAGCAAGGCTTTCGTGTAAAGCGTAGCTTTGTGGACGAGAACTCATTGGACCTCACACCCTGGAAATGGTCGAAACAGGAAAGAAGCGGCAAGGTTATGAGGGTCGCACCCTTTAGGTTATGCCATTTCCTTTTGGTAAAAGGTGGTATCATGGTATGGAGCCCAGATATTTTACCTGTGTGGTTGCTCCAATCTCATTTACTGTGTGATTGTTGCTTTGTGATCGAGGGCCCTCGGATAAAGGTCGCAAACGACCAGGGGGTGGCATACTCGTGTAGTAGTTACCTAGTAAGAGGTAACCCGACCTTGTGTTGGAAGAGAGCTGGTTAAGTTCTCGGGATGTCCCTCCAGAGGCGTACCTATGTGGCAGTAGGAAGTTCCTTAGCCTGACCATTCGTTGGAAATCCAAAGAAACAATACGAGCCCTTTTCGATTGCAATTTGTATAACCTGTCACCTCAGGCGGCAGCTATAGTAGGCATAGTATAATGGTACATATGCTGGCTAAGATTAATATTATATTTTCGAATGGATTTTCACACTATGCACTAGTAATAATATCAAAAGAGTTTTCTCGTATTAAGCATATTTGACTATCATAGAAGAAATCTCCTCCAAGTCTGCGATTGCATTGTGTGTTTGGTGGGAGGTCTTATGGTAGTTTCATTTTTCAAAAGCATGTTGATTTTTTATTATAAACTGTTTTTACACAAACGACTGTTTTTGTTTACTCATACCAGTCCCATGACTGACCCAGAGTTTATTGTTTCCTTTCTAAACTCTGGGTGCCCATAATTTCCACACGGGCAGCCTAGTAGCAGGTTTTCCGTGCTTTTGTGTTAGCTGGATTTTGGAATCTTTTGGGGTTTAGAAGCTATCGGATTTTGGGAAACTTTTGTCTTGGATATCCTTTGAAGTGCTTAGAGTTTTGAAGACCTTATCAAAGTAGATGTATGTCGGGACTTTTTTTGGTAGACTCTGTTGTCGTTATGTTGTGGAGTTATTACCTTTCTGTGGTTGTATCTATATGTTGTGCTCTGGTATTGATGACAAATATTGTAATGGATATCATGGTAATGTTGTATCTATGATGTCGGGTGTTGTCATTCATTTTCTTTCCGCTGTTTATATTCATCTAATGTTGTTATAAGCTCCGCCGAACTGAAGTTCGACGTTTGAATCTCTGGCAGTCAAATACAAGTGAGGTATTTGATGTTGATTTTCGAACGCTGGATTTCAGGATCGTGACATGTGGTATCCGAGCTGAAGGTTGAGTGAGAACTTTAGCTTGGGATTATAACACATTAGATGGCTCATTAGAGATAGGGTGAAGTATACCCTAGAATGAGTATAACCAAAGACCGAAACCTTGAATTTTCCTAGTCTATTTCTTTTAACTGCTAATATTCCTTGAGATATTTTGTCCGTGGATCTAAATCCAGTTTTCTTACTAATTACAGATAGTAAGAATGAGCGGACAAAGAGTAAGAGCTAGGGGCCAAAGAAACACCACAACACCTAGTCAAGTTCCCCCAACAGGAGAAGCAGCAATACCTACTCAGAATCAGTTGAATTTGGCTGATTTATATAAAAGCTTCTCGAGACTTGGTGGTAAGCCGTTCAACGACAAGGAATCTATTGTGGAGGCCCAAGCTTGGATCATATAAAGTGAAAGAATTTTTAAAGGGCTAAAGTTGGAAGATGATCAAATGCGACTAATAGCTTCCTGGCAACTTCATGAAGAAGCCTTAGCATGGTGGGAGACCGTCACTGTAGATAAGCCAAAAGACGAGTTTACTTGGGAGAGATTTAAAGAAGTATTTGAGAAGCGCTATATGCCATCGGCTGGTATTTCTCGATTGTACCAGGAATTTATGGACTTGAAGCAAGGAAGTTTGTCATTTGAGGAGTATCTAAACAAATTCAATGAATTGTCTCATTTCGGTCTAGAATTGGTGAACATGCCTCTAAAGAAATATGAAAGGTTCATTCATGGGATGAATAAGAAGTTCCATGAAAGGATGACTGGCCACGTCAAAGAGTCTTTTTCTGATCTTATCGATATGGGGTATAGGTATGCTACTTTGGATATGCAAGAGGTCCCGAAGGAAGGAGGAAATACGAGCAATTCAAATTGGAAAGAGAGGAAGTTTGGAGGCAAGAAACCATGGCAGGGTAAGGAGAAGAACAATCAAGGAAGCTCGGCAGAGAATGTTACTTACTTTAATTGCTTTGAAAAGGGCCATTATTCGAGCAGTTGTACGAAGCCTAAGGGACAAGTGAATCAATCTGTACAAGCAAAACCCAGGAAATGCTATTACTGACAGAGACTGGGACATGAAATCAAAGACTGCCCAACAATGAAGCAAGCTCAGATAGCAAAGGTGTACACAGTCAAAGATAACCCTACAACTTCTAAAGCAGAAAAGGGGAAAGGAGTTCTGGAAGGTAACCTTACTATTTATGATAGAGTTGTTATAATTTTGTTTGACACTGGTGCTACACATAGTTTTATTTCTCAACAAGCTGTAAATGAATTAAATCTTGAACCTGATTTTTTCGATGAGCCCATTTGCGTAAAGAATCCAGTTGGTCGCCCAGCGAACCTTTCTCTTCGATGTAGAGATGTTCCTATCTCATTTTCTTGTTACCAATTCCCTATCGGTCTCTTTGTCCTTGATTTTAATGAGTTTGAAGTCTTACTCGGAATGGATTGGCTAACAAAATACGAAGCCAAATTGGATTGTAACAATCGATTGATTTCAATCAAAACCAAATTTAGAGATTCTATTGAGATTTCTTGTGAGGACCCTAGTCCTAAAAGAGATGGGTTGATGTATAACTTGTGATATCCCGAACCTATTCTGGAGTCCATACCCATTGTTAAAGATTTTCAAGACGTGTTCGATGAAGTGAAATCCTTACCTCCACATCGAGAAATAGAATTCAGAATTGACTTAGTTCCAAATGCTCGTCCTGTCGTTCACGCAAGTCGTAGGATGGCGCCCAGGGAAAGGGTTGAATTAGTCAAGCAAACTAATGATTTGCTAAATAAAGGGTTAATTCGTCCGAGTGTTTCTGAATGGGGTTCAGCCGTCGTGTTTGTTGCTAAATCGGATGGATCTTTGGGATTGTGTGTAGACTACCGCGATCTCAATAAGCAGACTCTCAAGAATAAATTTCCTCTACCTAGAATTGATGATCTGTTTGATCAATTGCACGACGCTCGTTTCTTTTCGAAGATGGATCTAGCTCAGAGATTCCATCAATTACAAATTGCCGAAGATTGTGTTCATTTGACCGCCTTCAGGGGTCCTAATATGTTCTACAAATGGTTACTCATGCCTTTCGAGCTAACCAATTCTCCAGCATACTTCGTAGATCTTATGACCCGTGTGTTCCGGGAAGTATTGAATGAATTTGTGCTCGTGTTTATTGATGATATTTTTGTCTATTCCAAGACCGAAGAGGAACATGCACTACAACAAAAAGGACTTTTCTTGCCATCTAAAATAGGCCATATTGGTGCAACTACTTTTCTATAGCATTATGAAACGTGCTATAGAACTTTTTATGACGCATTTTAGTTGCTATAAATATGTCGACATGCTATATTATTATAGCATTTGAACGCGCTATGGAATCATCATGTCAACCTTTTATGACACATTGAAATTCTATAGAAAATTCATTACTATCTATTATAGCACCGTCTTATTGCTATGAAAACTATTTAATCTTTGCAAAATATTTTATATAGCACTAACATGATGCTATAGTATAACAAAGCTTAACAATTTTTCTTTTTATTGCATAGTTAGATCGCTATAAAAAAAATTCTATTGCACATTTTTTGCTGCCATAACATTCAAAGCTTACAATTTTCAATTCTACTTATATATTATAACTCAAAAAACCACATTCATCACATTAACATAAGTACACAAATTTAGTCATAAGCCAAATCACAATATATATATATATACATATATATATCCATAATCTTTCATACATGAAGAATTAAACATAAATATTTGTGATAAAAATTAAACATAAGTACACAAATTGAGTGTAGCATACCAAAACGATACATACTAAAAATATTTTAATGACCGTCGATAAGCATGACCGATTTAAAGGAGAAAGAGTGCGACATTGAAATGACCCTCCTATTTTCATCCTAATTTCATAAGGATTTTTTTTGAGATGATATATAGATATATCATTCATTACACATATATTTTCCCAGGGTCATTTTCTTTATTCAATAAACAATATATCCAGGATCAAAATAACTTACCAATATAAATATATCAGTGTATATCTAATAACATACACACACATATGAAGATGTATGTGTTCCTCTTGTTTAAATTCAGAGTATATACTTTATTTTTTTTGTACAAGAACATTCTGTTTAATTTAGATTTTTAGCATTTCAGATTAATTATTGTATCCTGATTTTTGGCCATAAAATCCACTGGAAACATGTACTTTAGTCTGTCATTATAATTAAGAAATGATCAAGTAGTAATCAGTGGTAAACAAGCTTTTAATATAGATGATTGTGTTAAAGTCTGGATAGTATCAAATTCAGTATAAAAGAAAGTGGATCCTAAGTGAACACAAGCAACATCTAGGCGTAATGGAAACGCGCCTAACTTATACATGAGAGGTCACGAGTTCGAGTGCTATGCTGGTCGGTTCAAACACAATTTTTGTTTTTTTTCTCCTGTATGGTTTGAAATCTGATATCTACATATATCTACACATATATATTTAATTTTTTTTTTGCCTATAATCTAACATACAAAACAATAGTTCTTGCTTATTATTTTTGAAATCCATTCCTACAACTGTTCTAGGAATTTATGTTTATATTTTTGCCCAGATATCAACATGTACACAGATATACATGTACATGTCAATATCTTTGCTCATTTTCCAGAAAACTGGGTGAAACAATTGCTAAATGTACTAGGCTTTGAACTGCATTTTTATTTTCAGAATACAATCTATCATGATCAACCAATACTTCATTTATTTGAAGCTGGTTAACTCATGAATCCTGTATATACTACACACTAGTTCAAAGCAATGGAGATACCATTCATTGCATTCTGTCTGAAGCCTTTTAAAAACATTTTACTTTTCTCAATACAATTCAGAAATGAATTCAAACTTATTTACAAAGCATTTCAGTAAAAAGGAAACTAAAACCCTTATAAGTTTTACTTCTAGCTAAATCCAGATTTTATTATAAAACTCAGTGCTCTGTTATGTCTCAAGATTAACTAATACATAATATAAATTATGCAAAACAGTAGCTCACCTACATATGCATATTTCTTTTCCAATCATCATATCAATACTTTAAGATCATTTCCTTGTTTCCCACTCAGATATTTCTTTTAGATTTTAAACCTTAGTACATAACAATATATTTAACATGATTCAACTAGTACATCTAATCATAATAGAATTCATTACATGACTGGAAATCTTAGAAACATAACATTTTTCCTGAATACATGCAGATATAATCAATTTAAGCTCTTATTGAAACTAGCTAGCATGTTCATTCACTCCTCCATAATAGCCATAACTTCATTTTTACTTAGTGCCTGGGTTACCTGAAAGAGCATGAGTGGCTGCCTCATTTTAAAATGAGACACCCCATATGCCATGAGCAAACAAGGGTCAGATCTATGATCTGGTATGAGTAACATCAATACATTCATGATATTAAGCAATAGAGAATATAAGAGTACTAACTTGTTATTTAAGCAAATTTCTGTAATCAATTATTTTAACATAGTATAATTAAGTTGGTTCAGGTATGATATATTCATTTATCATTCTTACACTTGCATACATAATCATACAAACATAATTATCTATTTGCAACAATTGCATTCACTGGAACCATCTTGGTTCCATACCATTCAACCTAAGAAATATCCATAATCCTATTTCTTCATTTACAGGTTGTATAATTCAATTTAAATCCCTGCCTCATCTGCTATTAAGGAATCACTGGGACACATTGCAATGAACTAATTCACATCATTGCACAAAGATCTCAGGGCTTAAACAAACCATGTGCCAACTTGCATACTTCAAATATGACAAGCATTCCAGCAGCCTTCTTGGCCTACCCTTCCCTAGTTTATTTACTAGTGTATTGTCTTAAATTCTATCATCAATATGCTAAGTGAACATGTCACTGCAAACATGGAAACATCCATAATTTTTCCTAGCATAATTCTCCTTAGAAATAAGCAGATAGTTATTTCCTGAATGGGGTCAATATGTCTTGATCTTAGTAAAATATAAGAACATTTTCAACTGTAAAAGAGGCATGGCATGTTATATTGATCTGCAAGCCTTTATGATTGATTCAGATTCAAGATCTGGTTCAATCATAATTTTAGCTTGTGGGTTTCTTTTTTTTTTGATTTGATTAAGGGCTCAGCACTTAGAAAATTTCTATTGCACCCTTAACATTTTTCTTTTCAAGCCTCGGCACTTATACCAAGTATAATGCAGCTCCAATCATTTTTTTTAAATTTTCCATGCCATAGATCTATAACAGCTGAGAGTATTCTCTATATAATTTTTAAGATCCTAAACTTTAACATTTATGAGTATAAATAAAACAGTATGATACTCATCCAAAGACAAATGTCTCAACCAATCAAAGATCATCAAAATCATCCATATTAAATCATATCAGATTTAAAATAAGACATCCAAAAAGCATTGATGAAATCATATACATCAAAACCAGATATACATAAATGGCAATATAAAAAGTGGTTGCCTCAACTCAGGTCTTAATGCCATGAACTCAGTGAGATTACTCACCTAAATGTTTCTTCTTATTAATCCAGAAAATCCTTGTATGAGTATTTTCTCCTTCCTTCCAATATTTTTCTTCTTTTCTTATTTTTGTGCAGCCCGGGGTAAAGACAATTCTACTGCCTATTTATATGCATTTTTCTTCTAGGGTTTTGTTGAAACAGAATTCCATTTCTGTCCTGGCTAGCATCATGCATTTTTCATTCATAATACCCCGGCCATATTAACCAATTTAAAGGCTGCATTTTCTTTCTTTTACTTTTCAGAAAATGGCCACTCACCTAGTCATGTTAAAAGTGTGACTATCCTATTTTATTTTTCAATTATCCCTGAGAATTCCTCTTTGCTATTTTTTCCTATACAAGCATATTAACTTGTATCACATTTCATGTCATTTTAATGTTATAGTTTCACTTGCTTATATATATACATATATACTTCTCAGTACTTAAAAATATATACATATTTGTATGCATATCTTATCTAGGCTTATTTAATTCCTCTTTAATTTCAGAAACATATGCACCTATATGTATACAAGTTTACAAATCCTTATAACACATATGTATGTATAATTTTCTTTTCTAGGTTTTAAATGAAATCTGCTTACTGATTTTAAAGTAAAATTTACTTTTCTTATTTTCTAAGATGATCCATATAATTCCAGAAATCAAATATCCATGTTGCAAAATCATGTTTGTATTGTTTTTTTTTAATTCTTGTTTTAAATCCAAGAAATCTGGAGTTCTTCCTTGTGCCATTTCAGTGTGCACGTGCACACATATACTTGTACACTATTTATTCCAGAAATTTCACCATATTTAAATCTAAATATTTCAAAAATTAAATCATTTTACAAAAATGATTTTTCACAAAATTTTGGGGTATTACATTCACCCCTCCTTTTAGGAATTGTGTCCTCACAATTTTTCTAACATTTATAGCAAGCATCATTTTCTTTTCTGAAAACTTATCAAACATATGCATAAGCAAACAAATTCAACCATATCAGCCATGCATAACAAAATTTTTCCAAAAAAAAAAATTACCTTTTAATTTGCAAAAAGCTTAGGATAATCCATTCTAATCTTATCCTCTAACTCCCATGTGCAGTCATTAGGATCACTACTCCACTGGATCTTAACTAGTTTCAAGGTTTTGCTCCTTAATTTCTTTTCTTCCTTGGCTATAATCCCCACTGGTTCTTTTTCATAAACCAAGTCAAGATTTATTTGAATTTTGGTAGGCTCTTCCAAAATGTCTTCTTTATCATGTACCCATCTTCTAAGTTGGGACACATGAAAAACATTATGCATTGCTTTCATTTCCTCTGGTAGTTCTAATTTGTAAGCCAATGAACAAATTCTTTCCAGAATTTTATAGGGTCCAACATACCTTGGTGTGAGCTTACCTTGCTTGCCAAATCTCATGACTTTCTTCATAGGTGAAATCTTGATGAAAACAAAGTCTCCCACTTCATATTCCACTTGCTTTCTCTTCCTATCTGCAAATTTCTTTTGCCTATCTTGAGCTGATGCTATTCTTTTTCTTATTAACCCAATTTTCTCTGTAGTTTCTTTAACATATTCAGGTCCAAGAATAGCCCTTTCTCCAGCCTCTACCCAGCATATAGGTGATAAACATGGCTTGCCATATAAGGCTTCAAATGGTGCCATCCCTATGGTGCTTTGGTAACTGTTATTGTATGTGAATTCAGCTAGATGGAGGTGGTCTTCCCAGTTGCCTCCAAAGTCCAGTGTACATGCTCTCAACAAATCCTCTAAGACTTTGTTCACCACCTCAGTTTGACCATCTGATTGTGGATGGTAGGCAGTGCTTAAGCACAATTCACTCCCCATAGCCTCTTGAAAACTTTTCCAAAACCTTGAGGTGAAGATGGTATCCCTATCACTCACAATGGTTTTGGGTATGCCATGCAACCTTACTACTTCTTTCATGAATATTTGAGCCAATTTTGGAGCATTTCTTTCTGTTCTAACTGGGATAAAATGTGCTACCTTAGTTAGCCTATCCACTATTACCCATATACTTGTGTTTCCCTTCTTAGATCTAGGAAGACCATCTATGAAATCCATAGATATATCCTCCCACTTCCACTGTGGTATGCTAAGGGGTTGCAATAGTCCTGATGGCCTTTGTGTCTCTGCCTTGACTTGTTGGCAAGTCATGCACCTTGCAACATATCTGGCCACATCTGACTTCATCCCCTTCCACCAAAAATTTCTTTTCAAATTTTGGTACATCTTGGTGCTACCTGGGTGTATGGAGTACTTACTCCTATGGTACTCATTTAATATTTCCTCCTTCAATTCTATATTTTCTGGAACACATATCCTATTTTTATTCCTTAAATAACCATTTTTGTCAACTTGATAATTTATTACTTCCTCCCCTTTTGATATGAGCATTTTCTTTTCCACCATGTTTAGGTCTTGTTCCTGCATCCTCCCAATCTTAAGAAGTAAATCTGATTGCAGAGATATCATACTTAATTTCCCTTTACCTTCACCTTCTTCAATGGACATCATTTGTACCTTACTGTTTTCCTCAATTTCCAAATCAGTAAGTATAGACAAATCCTTAAACTCTTCCATCATCAACATGGCTACTTTGGCATGTTGTCTACTCAAGGCATCTGCAACTTTATTTGCCTTGCCTGGTGTATACAGTATATCTAGATCATAGGCAGCTAGGAACTCTACCCATCTATGTTGCCTCATGTTCAAATCTTTTTGTGAGAATAAATATTTCAGTGCCTTATGATCAGTGTACAAAATGAATTTGGCACCTAACAAATAATGTCTCCAAAGTTTCAAAGCATACACAACTGCTGCCAGTTCAAGATCATGGGTTGAATACCTGGTTTCATGTGGCTTTAATTGCCTAGATGCATAGGCTACCACCTGGTCTTGCTGCATCAACACAGCCCCTAACCCAGAGCCACTTGCATCAGTGTACACAACCAAATTTTCATTTCCTTCTGGCACTCTCAATACTGGTGCATTAATCAGAGCTTCCTTTATTTTGATAAAAGCTTGCTCACATTTTTCTGTCCATACAAAGGCTTGGTTCTTTCTAGTTAAATTGGTAAGTGGTGATGATATTTTTGAGAAATCTTTTATAAATCTCCTATAATATCCTGCCATCCCCATAAATGATCTAATCTCACTGATGGTGCTAGGTCTTTTCCATGCTTGGATTGCCACTACCTTGTTAGGGTTTACTGATATTCCTTTGGCAGAGATAACATGCCCAAGGAAATGCACTTCTTCTTTCCAAAATGCACATTTTGAAAATTTTGCCTTTAAATCATTTTCCCTTAGTCTTGACAAAACTAAATGCAAATGATTTTTATGCTCTTCCACTGTCTTAGAATAAACCAAAATGTCATCAATAAAAATCAGTACAAACTTGTCTAAATAATCTCTAAATATTCTATTCATTAAATCAACAAAATATGAAGGAGCATTTGTCAAACCAAATGGCATAACCAAAAATTCATATAAGCCATATCTTGTGTTAAATGCAGTATACTTAACACTTGAGTCTTCAACCTTCATTTGATGGAATCCTGATAATAAGTCTAGTCTAGAAAATATTTTAGCTTCACTGAGTTGGTCAAAGAGATCATCTATTCTAGGCAATGGGTATTTATTCTTGATGGTTACTTTATTTAGTTCCCTGTAATCTATGCACATTCTCAAGGTACCATCATGTTTTCTTACAAACACTACTGGAGAACCCCAGCAGGAATTGCTTGGCCTTATAAATCCCTTGCCTTCTAATTCTTCCAACTGATTTTTCAATTCTTTCAGTTCACTTGGCCCCATCCTATAAGGTTTCTTGATTATTGGGCTTGCTCCTGGAATGAGATTAATTTGGAACTCAACTGGTCTGTGGTGTGGAACACCCTTAACTTCCCCAAACACATCCAAGTATTCATTAACTATGGGAATTTCTTCAATGGTTAGTTCACTCAGATCTTTTTCTAAGTCAACTAAATGATACAATTTCCCTTCCTTAGCTACTTCACATAGAACTGTCACCCTCTGGCCTCTAGAATTTTGCAATGATATGGTGGATGAGTCTAAATTAATTATGGCTTTAAATTGCCTTAACCAATCTACCCCCAATATAACTCCTATATTTGGGTAATTTAAAACATATAAATTGGAAATAAAAATATTTCCTCCTATGTTTAACTCTACATCCACACAATTCATGTTCAAAACACTAGAACTCCCTAGGGGACTTTGTACAAGCAATGGGGTTTCAACCAATATGCAGTTTAATTTTGATACTTTAACTAATTCATAGGAAATCAAAGAGTGTGTTGCTCCAGTATCATATACTACTGGTATGGGTATGGCACAAATGAGTAATGTACCTTCCACTTGGCCATGATTTTCAGCATCAATTTTCACTGCAGATCTGCCTTTTCCTTCCAAAGTTGCCAATTTCCCTTGCTGTTTATTCTTAGGACAGTTCCTCTTCATATGCCCCTCTTTCCCACATAGGTAGCATTTGAAGGCTCCTCCTTTTAACTCTGGGCACCTTGGTTTGATGTGTCCTTCTTTTCCACAATGATGGCAAACCAATTTCTTCTTAGTATCATTGGCTTTTGTATCTTTACTCTTCCTGTTGTCTGCCTCCTCCTTCTTTTTATCATAAGGGTGATATCTTCCCTTATCCTTCTTGTTATTGCTCTTAAAATTCCTATATTTCTCTCTTTCTTTGTCATGTTGTTCCAGTTTCAAGGCCAGATCAATTACTTGATCAAATGTTCTATCTGCATATGGTAGCATAGCTCTGCTAAGTCCTGGGTTCGGTCCTTTTATATACCTATCATTCTTGGATGCTTCATCTGCCACTAGCATTGCTCCATAATTGGATAGCCCCTCAAACTTTTGAGTGTATTCAGTGACATTCAAAGTTCCCTGCCTAAGTTTGATAAATTCTTCAAGCAAAATTGTCTTGGCTGATGCTGGTACAAATCTTGCCTCCAACATCTCCTTGAACTGATTCCAAGTGATTTCATTTTCATTTCTTCCAGCTATGATCACCTCCCACCAGCTTAAAGCTACCCCTTTCAGTTGTCTAGAAGCTACTTGCCTCTTCCTTTGGTCATCCAACTGCATGTCATTGAAAATCCTATCAAGTGTTCTCAACCATGCTTGAATTTCCATCACACTCTCAGTTCCTTCAAAACTCCTGCCTCCCAAATTGGAATAAGTCTTCAGTAGTTTTGAAAGCTCTTCATGTGGGTTCTCAGGCCTATGCCCAATTCCATCTCTTAAAACCCTCACAAATTCTTGCATATCAAGCATTTGAGGTGCACTGGGTCCTGCATTGTGATGAGATCCTCTTCCTACCATGGTCTGCTAACTAAATTCTGGGCAAATGGTATTAGTATATTATGAGTACTTCTATAATTTCTATTTTCTTATCTAAATTATTTCATCCAAAACAAACAGACATAATGCATTTCTATAATACTTAACAATCAATGCAACCAAGTGCTCTGATACCAACTGAAATGACCCTCCTATTTTCATCCTAATTTCATAAGGATTTTTTTTTTTGAGATGATATATAGATATATCATTCATTACACATATATTTTCCCAGGGTCATTTTCTTTATTCAATAAACAATATATCCAGGATCAAAATAACTTACCAATATAAATATATCAGTGTATATCTAATAACATACACACACATATGAAGATGTATGTGTTCCTCTTGTTTAAATTCAGAGTATATACTTTTTTTTTTGTACAAGAACATTCTGTTTAATTTAGATTTTTAGCATTTCAGATTAATTATTGTATCCTGATTTTTGGCCATAAAATCCACTGGAAACATGTACTTTAGTCTGTCATTATAATTAAGAAATGATCAAGTAGTAATCAGTGGTAAACAAGCTTTTAATATAGATGATTGTGTTAAAGTCTGGATAGTATCAAATTCAGTATAAAAGAAAGTGGATCCTAAGTGAACACAAGCAACATCTAGGCGTAATGGAAACGCGCCTAACTTATACATGAGAGGTCACGAGTTCGAGTGCTATGCTGGTCGGTTCAAACACAATTTTTGTTTTTTTTTCTCCTGTATGGTTTGAAATCTGATATCTACATATATCTACACATATATATTTAATTTTTTTTTTGCCTATAATCTAACATACAAAACAATAGTTCTTGCTTATTATTTTTGAAATCCATTCCTACAACTGTTCTAGGAATTTATGTTTATATTTTTGCCCAGATATCAACATGTACACAGATATACATGTACATGTCAATATCTTTGCTCATTTTCCAGAAAACTGGGTGAAACAATTGCTAAATGTACTAGGCTTTGAACTGCATTTTTATTTTCAGAATACAATCTATCATGATCAACCAATACTTCATTTATTTGAAGCTGGTTAACTCATGAATCCTGTATATACTACACACTAGTTCAAAGCAATGGAGATACCATTCATTGCATTCTGTCTGAAGCCTTTTTAAAACATTTTACTTTTCTCAATACAATTCAGAAATGAATTCAAACTTATTTACAAAGCATTTCAGTAAAAAGGAAACTAAAACCCTTATAAGTTTTACTTCTAGCTAAATCCAGATTTTATTATAAAACTCAGTGCTCTGTTATGTCTCAAGATTAACTAATACATAATATAAATTATGCAAAACAGTAGCTCACCTACATATGCATATTTCTTTTCCAATCATCATATCAATACTTTAAGATCATTTCCTTGTTTCCCACTCAGATATTTCTTTTAGATTTTAAACCTTAGTACATAACAATATATTTAACATGATTCAACTAGTACATCTAATCATAATAGAATTCATTACATGACTGGAAATCTTAGAAACATAACATTTTTCCTGAATACATGCAGATATAATCAATTTAAGCTCTTATTGAAACTAGCTAGCATGTTCATTCACTCCTCCATAATAGCCATAACTTCATTTTTACTTAGTGCCTGGGTTACCTGAAAGAGCATGAGTGGCTGCCTCATTTTAAAATGAGACACCCCATATGCCATGAGCAAACAAGGGTCAGATCTATGATCTGGTATGAGTAACATCAATACATTCATGATATTAAGCAATAGAGAATATAAGAGTACTAACTTGTTATTTAAGCAAATTTCTGTAATCAATTATTTTAACATAGTATAATTAAGTTGGTTCAGGTATGATATATTCATTTATCATTCTTACACTTGCATACATAATCATACAAACATAATTATCTATTTGCAACAATTGCATTCACTGGAACCATCTTGGTTCCATACCATTCAACCTAAGAAATATCCATATTCCTATTTCTTCATTTACAGGTTGTATAATTCAATTTAAATCCCTGCCTCATCTGCTATTAAGGAATCACTGGGACACATTGCAATGAACTAATTCACATCATTGCACAAAGATCTCAGGGCTTAAACAAACCATGTGCCAACTTGCATACTTCAAATATGACAAGCATTCCAGCAGCCTTCTTGGCCTACCCTTCCCTAGTTTATTTACTAGTGTATTGTCTTAAATTCTATCATCAATATGCTAAGTGAACATGTCACTGCAAACATGGAAACATCCATAATTTTTCCTAGCATAATTCTCCTTAGAAATAAGCAGATAGTTATTTCCTAAATGGGGTCAATATGTCTTGATCTTAGTAAAATATAAGAACATTTTCAACTGTAAAAGAGGCATGGCATGTTATATTGGTCTGCAAGCCTTTATGATTGATTCAGATTCAAGATCTGGTTCAATCATAATTTTAGCTTGTGGGTTTCTTTTTTTTTTGATTTGATTAAGGGCTCAGCACTTAGAAAATTTCTATTGCACCCTTAACATTTTTCTTTTCAAGCCTCAGCACTTATACCAAGTATAATGCAGCTCCAATCATTTTTTTTAAAGTTTCCATGCCATAGATCTATAACAGCTGAGAGTATTCTCTATATAATTTTTAAGATCCTAAACTTTAACATTTATGAGTATAAATAAAACAGTATGATACTCATCCAAAGACAAATGTCTCAACCAATCAAAGATCATCAAAATCATCCATATTAAATCATATCAAATTTAAAATAAGACATCCAAAAAGCATTGATGAAATCATATACATCAAAACCAGATATACATAAATGGCAATATAAAAAGTGGCTGCCTCAACTCAGGTCTTAATGCCATGAACTCAGTGAGATTACTCACCTAAATGTTTCTTCTTATTAATCCAGAAAATCCTTGTATGAGTATTTTCTCCTTCCTTCCAATATTTTTCTTCTTTTCTTATTTTTGTGCAGCCCGAGGTAAAGACAATTCTACTGCCTATTTATATGCATTTTTCTTCTAGGGTTTTGTTGAAACAGAATTCCATTTCTGTCCTGGCTAGCATCATGCATTTTTCATTCATAATACCCCGGCCATATTAACCAATTTAAAGGCTGCATTTTCTTTCTTTTACTTTTCAGAAAATGGCCACTCACCTAGTCATGTTAAAAGTGTGACTATCCTATTTTATTTTTCAATTATCCCTGAGAATTCCCCTTTGCTATTTTTGCCTATACAAGCATATTAACTTGTATCACATTTCATGTCATTTTAATGTTATAGTTTCACTTGCTTATATATATATATACATATATACTTCTCAGTACTTAAAAATATATACATATTTGTATGCATATCTTATCTAGGCTTATTTAATTCCTCTTTAATTTCAGAAACATATGCACCTATATGCATACAAGTTTACAAATCCTTATAACACATATGTATGTATAATTTTCTTTTCTGGGTTTTAAATGAAATCTGCTTACTGATTTTAAAGTAAAATTTACTTTTCTTATTTTCTAAGATGATCCATATAATTCCAGAAATCAAATATCCATGTTGCAAAATCATGTTTGTATTGTTTTTTTTTTAATTCTTGTTTTAAATCCAAGAAATCTGGAGTTCTTCCTTGTGCCATTTTAGTGTGCACGTGCACACATATACTTGTACACTATTTATTCCAGAAATTTCACCATATTTAAATCTAAATATTTCAAAAATTAAATCATTTTACAAAAATGATTTTTCACAAAATTTTGGGGTATTACAGACATCATGTATCAACCTCAAAAGCATCATACAACACCTGTGAAGAAGAAACATAAACATACATATGTTAGTCAATATATAGAAGTATGTAGAAGTACAAAATATGCATCGCCAAAGACTAAGTTACTAAAACATGGACATCTTTTTTCATTTGTTTTCTCCACCTCTGCCTAGCAATCTACGTCAATCCAAATTTAATCTTTTTTCATTTGTTTTCTCCACCTCTGCCTAGCAATCTGGTCCAAATTTATTTAAATTTTATAAAATTTATTTATTGCCTAGCAAAGAACAGAGACATCTGATCCAAATTTATTTAAATTTTATAAAATTTTATTAATAGTTAGATATTAATTTAATTTTATATAACTTAGTTATTTTAGATGTTAATTTAGATATTGAGGATTTTATGAATTTTTGATAGCACCTCCTTAGCGCGGTTAGTGCTTTCTCGCATACCCAATTCATTATACATTTACACGATCAAAACGAGATCGGATTTATATCATATATAAAAATATATACTTCATGATAGCGTACACATTCAAATGCATAAAAACATACCTTTTATTAGCAACTTTACCTACCAATCTTCCATATAGCAAAGAAATGTTTTGTGTACCTATATAGCAAAGTAAAGGAGAGAACAATTAGATATGTACAGTCTTAAAATGATATGTTACAAATAAATAAGACAATAAGGTAGTTCAAGGTCTGTTTGAAATTAAATAAGTAATGTCTACCATCCTCTTATTCATTTCTACTTCCACCAAATAATGCAACTCACTGCCTGCAATAGCCGTACAACCATCTGCCACCCTGCATGTTATGCCACCAGTCTGCCGTACTTCACTGAAACACAAAACTGTTACACTTCCTCAACCACAAGCTTCTGCCCAACCTTCAATTTCCTTCTCAAAATCCTTAGTCACCACTACATACAACTGACAACGCTGACCATCCTTCAACAACATTTCCACCTCCATCTACAAAACACCCCCTGCCTTTATTCATTTATATGCCACAAGCATTTCACATACAAACACTGCCTGCAGACATACCCCCTCTAACCACAAAACTGCTGTCAACAAACCCAGTCATCACAACTTCATTTCCTTCCAACCACCTTGCCATTATCAACAGACACATCCCCACAACAATCACTACTTCAAACCCACTACAACCATCATACTATCAACCATATCAAACTGCTCCACCCTTCATACTCACCTCTATCATCTCTCAACATACTCCCTATCAACATTGCCTACATACATCCAAACATAACACCATCCTTTAACATTGCCTCTGCCAACCTTCCCTGACACCAAACAACACCATACTTCATCACACACAACAGTGCATACTCCCTACTTGCATAGCCTGCTGCATACTTGCATTTCCTTGCTACACAACCTTCCCTGACCACCACTGTTAGCATTTCACTTAAACTTCTGCACTTAAAATTCAAACCCTCCTCATTGACCATTAACCATCTTCCTCATCAACCAAATTTAAATTTCTGCACTTAAACTAACTTATGCACTTCTACCTACCCACACCATATCATATCAATCTGGTGTGGTTGCTGGAATTCGAGCCCACACCATTTCTTATCCTATCCAGTCGAACAAATTTCTTAGCAAACGTATATGTTATAAACTATAGGAATTATTGACTGAACTCCAAAGAACATCGAATATGCATATGTATATGTAGAATAAGTGAGTAAAATTTCAAAGGAAAAAGAAGCATAATAGAAAATACCTCATGCGGATTTTGATCGTTCAGTTGTTGCTTAATGGTTCTGTTCTGAATTAAATACTTTGAACAAAAAGCGAACCTAAATCTCAGTTAAAGTATAATCTAGGATAAGGGAATAAAAGTTACCCCATGAAAATATCAGTTGCGTTGCCAATGGAGAGATTGCTATTTATTTCCAAGGCCAAAGTACTGACATCAGAGTTATTCTCTTGTAGAAGTAGTTCATCACTGTAAGATAATATTAAGATGTACATCAAGAAAAATGCATTTGTTCTATCAAAGTAAAACAAATCATTCCAAGCTATATCTACTACTATACAACTACTACTATTAAAAAAGACCGTTTATTAAAGTAATTTGATCATTAATTCAATCCTTAAGTTCCATTAGTTCAACATCCATACAATATTATTTAGAGAAATTGCACTCATTTCTAGTTGTTGTTTATCAATTGGCAACCATACTATGAATTGTCAGTTCACAAGATTAATTGACATTTAACAATACACCAATAGCGCAATGAAATTGCTGGTCCATATATTATAGTTTTGATAAAAACAAATTGATTTTTTCAAAAGTAGGGTTCGAATTTTAAATTGGAAATACTAAAAATTGATTAAATGTTTTAGACTCTACCAATTGTTTAGCAATATGGCAACGTAATTTCTCTTACAGATATAATTAGCCAGCTACCTCCTCTAGCGTTGATAAAGGTGAACTTCATTTCTTTCAGCTTACAAACTGCAAATTGGAAAAAACAAAATAAAATTAAACAAAGATAAAACGTAATTATACTCAAAACTAAAAACTAGTTACCCCTTTATATTTAACCAACTCTCTATCTTTAACATGTATAAACGTGTGATTCTAAAAAAGAAAAAAAATAAGAACGAATAATAAATAAAAGAGGAATGATTATTTACATCCCACAGATGCAACCAGAGAATATATTAGCAACTTAGGTGACGCAATCCTACATCGACAAAGGGCTAGAGGTTTTTTGAGAGGAGACTTTGCAAAGAAGATTCCTGCAAAGGCAGTAGTAGAGGTGGGCGTTGGAAGGAGAAAACAAGTGAAGATTACATAAGATGTGAGAAGAGAGATGAAGTAGAAGCTTTTGGGTTTTCATAAAAGATAGTGGAAGAATATGGAGAGGAGGGAAGGAAAGGGGGGAAGAAATAGGAAAGGAGCGGCCACGAAATATTTTGGTAGCCCGCTAAAAATTTGATGCCCTTGTTTTTTTTACAGCGTCCATACTCGTTATTTTTTATATATTCCTGTTTTTTACTGCAGACTGCAATAAAACGCTGTATTCCCTTGCCATTAATAATTATTTTTCTTGTAGTGGCATATGATGATCCTTAGGCAGCTGACACTGGTCAAGAGACAGATACTGATGCTGATCCAGATGATCATTCACGGATTCCTGAGAAATTGTAATCCTGGAAACCTGACCATCATTTTGTTGTTGCTGAACAAAACTCGTTATCTCCTGCTCTAACTACTGTTCCCTTGTTGCTTCTGCAGCCACTATCATTGCTGCTTCAAACTGTCCCATTTCATTCTTTTCCAGATCAGGTGCATATGGAGGCACTAAAGAGCCAAATGCAACTGGCCCTGTGAAAGCAGACAATTCATTTCTTGAATTGGCAATTGTAGATTGAAGTTCTTCGATTTTGCCTTTTAAGTTGTACATGATGCCAACGCAACCGTGCACATGACTGGATAGCTTCATGACTATACTATAATAACAGTCTAAATATATTACTAAAAACAAGTTCCAATTATACAGGGTGAAGATGTAGTTGCTAGAATCAGGACACCAGAGGACATTGAAACAATGAAATAAATAATACCAGAAGCATATGCAGAACGTGTGGAGAATTGCAGCATTCTAGAAAGCCATTATAAAGATATGATGGTGCATTTCCTCCCCAAATATTCATAATATGATATTTGATCCTTAAAGTGCTACAAAATCATTCTTCTTTTCTAATATGACAACAGGATATTGAATTCAGAGTCCAAGAAAATAAGCTTTGGATGCTTCAGTGGAGAGCAGGAAAACATATATGGAAAGGCGCTTAAGCATAAGTGATTTTTGCTTAAGCAGCACTTAAGCATGCCTTTAATAGTAAAGTGACGAAGAGAATAAATATTTTCATTTTTGAAGAGTAGATAACAAATCACCACATTTTTTAGACAACCAAAACCTAAAAGTAGATTCAATTATAGCTAAAATGTTAACTAGAAAATAAAATATAAGACTTCACAAGGAAGCATTCCTGAAGCAAAACCTGATGAATCATAACAACAAATTGTAGAAAGAGGTAAAGAATAAATCTGATGAATCCTGTTTGTCATCCACATCGGTGATGTATGACCATTCAGCCTCAGCTGCGTCTTCCTCATCTGCTTCATCTCCGAAGGCATCACCATATTCATGTCTATCATCTTCTGTTTTTGAGTTATAACCATTATCATCATCATCATCTACATCACTTGTGGTATCGTGAAGTACTTCATCCTCTTTATTTTTTTTATGTTCCCCTGTCCAACGAGAAGCTACAACATGCCCCAACTCCTCTTTAGACCAGCCTGAAGTATCATCAGAATCTCCTTGCTCCTACAAATGTGAATTTAATGATAACCCAAAATAGGGTGAGAAAAAAAAATTAAATTTCATGTCAATTTGTAAATTAAAATTCATGTTCAGATCGTATCACAAAAACCCTGAAGAATTACCTTCTCGCTCTTGAGACGGGAACAGACATTACCAAGCTCTTTGTCGACCCGGACTCGCTCTTGCTCTTTATTCTGACAATTCCGACGTCGCTAATGAAGACGGAGAGGCCTCTTATCCCTGAAAGCGCCATCTCCTCCAATCAGAACTAGACACGAATTCGCACTATTCAGATCGAAAATATTGAGTTTATTCAAAGTTGATTGTATGTACATTTATACGTAACCTTGATTATATTACATGTTTTATGTATAAAGACATTCCAGATTACAATTGCTTGTAAAATTGTTCTAAAATATAATCGAGTAAGAACAATGAAGAATCAGTATTTGTGTCATATCATGTGATGTTTTTCTTCATCTACAATTCATATACAAGTGGCATGCTTTTATATCAGAGATTCACATGCTAATAATACTTAGCAGCATGCTAACGTTGTCTAGGCTGCTAAATACTTCCATCATGTATTCAGACATTAATTAGACTAGAGAAAGCATCTTCTGCATATAGAAGATGGAGTTTCAAAAAACAAACCCATGTTATTTGGGTTTTATAGACACCTCTTGGTAGAAAGTGTATTACCCCATGTATATAACAATCACATATGGGCTTATATTTTGTACGTGTCATTGTGCAAAGATGAATTTAAAGAATATGAAATGCATCTGACCAGCATATGTAAAGAAAACAACATCAGGTTTGAGCTTTGGTATGGTGCAAAGGTAAATGACGCTAACCTTGTATTTATAAATGAATTAAAACATAATGTCGTCTAGACAGTCCAACTCTAGCAATTATTCATCAGTCCACTCTGTAATAAATGAATTAAAACATCACTGTTATATCCATGACTTACAAAAGTACAATGCAATAATCCACAATGTAATTACAAATATGAAGATTGAAGTAAAACTACACTGTTCTATGGTAAGTTAAATTTCAGGGGATGGTATAATATTTGCAAAAAGACCTGCAACGGAAAATATCGGTAACCAAAAGTACAATCATGTATATCTATGGTGGAGTCCACTCTGCTGTAATAAAAATTACGTTCCAACAGCAACTAGGATAGTCACTAGTCACCTTATACATTTTTGGCCCCCTATACATTTTATTTCATGCTATTATAAAAAGCTCATGTTCAGACATAAATGGTATTGTGCAATTTACATAAGAATCCAGTATTATTTAAATGTACAATTGTATGATCAACCTGTTACATTCGTTTTTTTCCTGGAATCTAGAAATTTTGCATTAGGGCAAAAGAGTCAATACAAATAATCAGTGTTTTATTTAAAATACATACAAAATGGAGCAAATATATATTTTATATAGATCTTATATGCATTAGTACCAATCAAAACCAAAGGGCTATGTATATAGTGTTTAATCTAATTGATTAGTTGCATAAGGGACCATCTTGCGCGTGTCTTATACTAGTTATGTCATATATCAGTATGTTTTATGTGTGTGTGTTCACATAAAATTGAACACTCCCCATCACTACGCACACAGAAAGCCCTTCACACAACCACACACATATCCAACTGGAACACATGCACCCACTCACAAATCACAAATTAACACATTCTCTCTTGCATTAACTCACACCCCTGACACACATACATGAAAAATCAGCACTTACACGCATGCACGCGCGCGCGCACGCACACGCACAATAACTGGTTACAGAACTATATTGTTGTATTCATACTATATATAACTATACCTGTAAGGACTGAAACTATAAGTAACAATGTAATACAATGTTCAACTAAAACTATGATTGACTATAGGCAGGTAAGAACTGAAACTATAAATAGTTTTATATGTAATATGATATATCAAGTATGTTTTATAGCATGGTTGAAAGTTCCTGTAAAACTCAACATATATTGTAACTATGGGTTAATCACTTTTGGGTTTGGGATAATTGTACTCAACATTCCATTAACTAAAACATGAAAAGCATACCTATAACATTCAATACTAGTTAATTCAGTACACAGTAAAACTTGGAGGAGAAAATGTTATTTTATTACTTTGTATATTACTGAATACATTTTACGCAACAGTGTCCAACTCTATATGCTCATTTGCAATGTTGCTTAATCTTAATTTCTTTTACATATAAAAAAGTTACAGTAAGTTTACCTTACATCCAAATTTTTGATATTAGTCTTCAAACCTTGAACAAGTATTTAAGTTTACCAGATAGTATTAAATTAGAAGATGTAATGTCTATTGATTAAAGAAAGGAAAATTGCATAAGAAATGACGATTACATAAAGAAAGATTACGTGCAGCAGCCTTAAAAAGTGATGGTAACAGAGTAACTTTGAAAAATTGGTTCATATAGTTTATTTAATCATGCATGTTCATTGCATCAAGAAACTTGTATTCATCGGCAAACAACTTGTATTCATCACAGATCCAACTTTAGTGTGGATACTATTGATGCTGGCAGTGAACAGTTGAAGAACACAAGTGAAACAAGATCCAGAACATTTCAACTTCAAAAGAAACTTATAAGTTGTGCAAAGTTACTATAGGATGTGAGATTGACAATAAATCCAATTCCAATATAGAGAAATAATCTAAGTATTCAAATGAAGAAAACTCAACGCGTACATTTTGAATAAAAGAATTCTAATATGTGACATCAGCTGCTCTTTAAAAGCAAGTTAGATCAAACATAAACTGTAAAATCTAAAAGTGCAAGGACCATTAAGGTGATTTAAGTATTTTAAGACCTATACATTCAATATAATATACAAAAGTATACAAGTTTATGACAAACCTTACAATTTTGACTTGCATTCTACAATAGCAGCAATGACGGATACAAATCCTATGTAATCACAGACAGCAAAGTAAATGAATTTAAATTATAAGCAAGTTTCCACATTTAAAGGCATGGTAATGAACCCATTCATAAAAATATGAAACTATTTCTATTTTTCATTATATATGCAGTTTTAGTTGATATAAATAAAATTATAACTCTAGAGATGGATTCTAATCTTTTTATATGTTAATCAAAATTGCCCTCCTCAATTGCTACACCAAAAACAACAAGGGTCAGAAACATAAATGGAAAACAATACCACATATTGTTGTTGCTCTATTTCAGACATCTATCTCAATTGTTTCACAATTAGAGGCCATCAATGAGCTGCATAAAAATTCGAACTGAATGGTGAAGAAGTCTCCTTTTAGTCAGCTACACAATACTTATTTAACACTCAATCTATACATAAGAATGCAGCGCAAGAAATATAATCAATTCTTACTCCGAATTGATTAGAAAATGCAAATTTAAGAGACGACAAGCAGTTACCTGGATTGATAAATCAGTGGACCGGAGAAGTGAGCAAAAGAAATAAGCAGTTTTGTTTATTTATCTTCATACAAAAGATCGTGGCGCCAAAGAACGACAGAGGGAAAAAGATGGAGATGCGGGGTATCGATCCCCATACCTCGTAAATACTAATCAGAATTTCAGCAGGCTGGATGTGAGAAGAGAGTGGCATAGCTTCAATGAAGTTTATGGATTTTAGAGTGAAAAAGAGTGCTCGTAAATTAGGGATTTTGGAATTGAAGGGTTGAAGGAGGGATACGTGAAAAGGAAAAAAAGAGAGGGAAAGCAAAAATTACCGCCGACTTTTTAGTTTTATTTATGATAGCGTGTACATGAGCTATATTTTTTTCCTAAATGACTACTAAATAGTTACAATGGCAAGACGCATTTTGATGCTATTGATGTTTTCCATTAATAGGTTATTTTCTTGTAGTGATGCCGAGCATCTTAGAATTGTTTTGGAGATATTAAGGAGAAATATTCTGTATGCCAAATTTTCCAAATGCCATTTTTGGGTCAAAGAAGTTAAATTTCTTTGCCATATTGTTAATGAAGAAGGAATTTCTGTTGATCCTAGCAAGATTTCATCTATTCTAGACTGGAAGCAACCCACTACCCCAAAAGATGTTTGAAGCTTTTTGGGTTTAGCAGGTTATTACCGGAAGTTTGTTCAGGACTTTTCTAAGATAGCTAGTCCGTTGACTAAGCTAACAATGAAGAATGCAAAATTCAATTGGACTCCGAAATGTGATGAAGCTTTTCAGGAGTTGAAGAAGGAATTAACCACCGATCCTGTTCTCGCTATTATTAACGGGAACCAGGATTTATCTGTCTATACCGATGCTTGTGGTGATGGTTTGGGTGCGGTATTAATGCAGAATGAGAAGGTAATTGCTTACGCGAGTAGACAATTACGTCCTCATGAAAGAAACTACCCAACCCATGATTTGGAGCTTTTAGCTGTTATCTTCGCTTTGAAAATATGGCGACATTATCTTCTGGGTAAGAATTATCTTTCCAGCTTTCTTAACAATTTACGAATTTAATTTAACTTAATAAATATACCTTATGAACTCTCTTTCTTTAGGTGAAAAATTCGAGTTATTCACCGACCACAAATCTTTGAAGTATCTCTTCACCCAGAAAGATCTAAATCTACGACAACAACGTTGGTTAGAATTTCTGGCATCTTATGATCTGTATATTCTGTATACACCCGGGAAGGCCAATGTAGTTGCCGACGCCTTGAGTAGGAAGCATGCTATTCTTTTTCACCTTGTCATTGCTCCTACTCTTCTTGAGAAGATCGCCAGCAAATAAAAAGAAGATGTGTTTCTTCATCAAATTTATGAGAAAATGAGTCATGGTAAAAATACTAGTTTTGAAGTCGACGATAATAAAGTTATAAGATTGAAAGGAAGAATTTGTGTCCCAAATATTCCGGAGCTGAAACTTGAAGTTTTGGACGAATGTCACAAGTCTAAACTTTGCATCCATCCAGAAGTTAACAAGATGTATAGAGATATCAAAAGAACTTTCTGGTGGAAGATAATGTAAAGGGACATATCTATGTATATGAGTTACTGTGCTACTTGCCAACAAATTAAAAGCGATCAAAAGAGGAATGGCAGGTGTTAACTCCTCTATTCCATGACCAACGACCTAAAGAAATAAGCGACCTAACGAACTAGAGTGTAAGCGAGTTAACTATAGAAGCGACCTAACGACCTAGAGAATGAACGGGCTAACAGATGCGACCTAGCGACCTAGCGCATAAAGCAGATCCATGCAATATAACCTAGCGACCTAACTACCTAAAGGTTTCCACGACCTAACGACCTAACCACTTAGTGAAATAACAAGGCCGAAGATTCAAAGCGACCTAACATATAACGACCTAAAGAGTTAACAGGCAAGCGACCTAACTGGTTCGAAAGGCGAGCGACCTTACGGTTCAAGCATTCAATGACCTAACGAGGTAAGATGGGAGCGACCTAGCGTGTTAGAAGCAAAGAAGGATCGCGTGCATTCTATCTTTATAGGTCGCTAGCGACCTAAGCAAAACCAAGACCCCTAGGTCGCTCACGACCTATGACTTAGCAATATGATCAAGTGATGCAGTGCACTCCTGTTAAGCCGTAAACCATTCCTATTAGGTCACTCACGACCTACGACCTTCCCCTAGGTCGCTCACTACCTACGACCTAACTCCAGATTCTCCCTATAAATACCGCAGCAACTCCAACTTGAAGGGGAATTTTGGATCGGTTCTGGAACGCCAATACTCTACCGTTTTCTCGACTCATCCAACACTTCAAGCACTTCAAACACCAAAGACGCTTCAACGAACTTCAAGAGGAGATCGAACACATTCAACATGAATTCGAAAGATTCTTCTACATTGGAGTTCTAGCTACTTGTTAAAGTGGTGTTGTAATCGAAGATTGTTGTAAAAGTTGTAATTGAATCAGCAATAAAGAAGATTAAAGTGGACGTAGGCTGAATATTAAGCCGAACCACTATAAATTTTTTGTCTTTTACTGCTTTTATGTTATTTCTTTGCCTATATTCTATTCCCGTAAAAGCGGGTGGTGCTTTCACTTTTTCTTTACACACACCGGAGTGTTAGCGTTCAATTTTCAGCATTAACATTTTGGTGCTTTCACTGAGAACCCAACTTAGGAATATTGTCATCATTGCTTCACAAGAGTTTGTGGAAAAAGTTTCTTTGAAAACAAGAAGTTTGTCGGAAATAATGGCTCCCGGAAGAAAGCGCAAGTCTACCAGATCCGTCAATACTCATGATAACACCGCTACTTCTCCTTCATCAAGTCAAGCAGCTCCAAGCATTGGAGTGACACGAGCGGAGTTAGATGCTGCTGTGTCTGGGTTATATCAGCAAATTGAAACCCGGAACACCTTAATGCTAGAAAGGTTGAATGCTATGCTCGGAGCTAACCGTCAACCAGCGAATAATGAGGAAAATTTTGCTGATGTTGTTCACAACTCTGAAGGGAGGAACATTCCTCAAAGGGCAGCTGGCACTACCGATGGGGCACCTCCCCAAGCCGGAGTGACAAGGCCGCAACCAACTCTCCACGAACGTTTGTTTAAGCAAACTTCCGAGAAAATGGCTGATGTCTGCCCCGTAGAGCCTCTAAACAACGAGGAATACCTCTCGGAAATGATACGACAGATCATGAAAGAGAGCATGCAAAGAAATGAAGATGAGAACGACTGGGGTTTGCTCCAAGTAAGACTCCATTCACTGAGAAAATTCTAAAAGCTGAATTTCTAAGAAAGTTTGTTCCTCCTACCATTCCAGCTTACCGAGGGACAAGCGACCCTAATCAATTTTTGCACAAATACGACTGGCACATGACGGGTGCCAAGGCAATGGATGAAATTAAATGCTAGTACTTTCCGGTGTACTCGGAAGGGGTGGCACTACTCTGGTTTACAAAGCTGTCGGCCCGATCTGTAGACCAATTTTCCGATTTAACCCGGAAGTTTAAAGAGCAATTCAGACTGTACGCTTCAAAGGCGAAAGACATAATGTCATTGTCTAGCCTTGAGCAGAATCCGGGAGAGTCTATTAAATCCTTCTTGAATCGCTTCAATATAGCTCTGGCTGAGGTCGACAATTCGGAGCCACGGATGGTTTTGACTTATTTGATGCGGGCTATCGATAAGTCAAGTGAATTTGGGAAATGGCTGAAAATGAAGGAACCAAATTCACTCGAGAAATTTTATAAGAAAGCTGACGAGTTCATGCGCTTGGAAAATCTTCCTGCGGCAGCGAAAGTGGTGGCGACAGGGGTGGAGAATAACATTGCTACTTCAACTAAGAAAGATTTCGGAGGTCAGAAGAGGGAGAATAATGATGGGAAGAAACAAAAGGACATAAAGAAACCTCGCTTCTTTAAACCCTCAGATTTCACCCCCTTAACCGACACTCCGGAATATATCTTCTTCGCCACCAAAGATGACGTGGAATATCCTAAACCAACTGAGATAAAGCCCGGAAAGAATGCTATGCGAAATGGAAAATTATGTCGATTTCATAACCAACCCGGCCATGATACCAATGAATGTCGTCATTTGAAGAGCTTGATTGAGGAATTGCTAAGACAAAACAAGCTGCAACAGTATGTTAAGAGGAACAGGAATGACCCAACTCCGTCTACTCAGGGGCAGCAACTCCCTGCTCACCCATCTGGCTCAGGTGAGGGAACTACCGCACATGAATCTGAAAGGCCCGTTATCAATGTGATTATAGGAGGCCCACACCCAGCGGGCAGAAACTGGGGTGAGATGGAAAGATACGCTCGGGCTCTGAAGTATGCCTCGGCAGAAGAGGATGTTTTTGTTTTGGAAGACGCAACACCCCTGAAACAGCAGAGAACTTCTAATGATGACATTGTGTTTAGAGCTAGGGATTCTATGGGTGTTGAAGCTCCAACCATGGATCCCTTGGTCATTTCTGCAGGAATTGGGCCAGCAATTGTAAGACGGGTGCTTGTTGATTGCGGCGCCTCTTCCAATATACTCTTCAAGAAGACATTCGATCAAATGAAAATTCCAATGACAGATGTTCAGGCTTCATCGTAGAAGGTTGTTGGGTTTACTGGGGAACCACAGTAGCCAATTGGAACTGTCGACTTATTTGTGGAGCTTCGAGATGGGCATAAAAAGGTGGTTCGAAAACAGACCTTTGTAATTGTTGACGGATTTTCTGCCTACAATGCCTTCTTGGGTCGGCCAACTCTAGCTGCATTCAAAGCCATTCTCGCCCCGTGGTGCCTAACTATGAAATTTCCCATAGATAATGGTGTTGGCGTCATTAAAGGGGATCAAAATGCTAGGCGGGAATGTTATCTTATAGAGCTTCGAGAGGCAAGGAAGAGAGAGATGGGAAAAGATGCAGCAGCCCCGCTCCGCATCGAAAAGCCAACCGTGTAGCAAATACAAGGTGGCCCCTGCACTGGCAAGCACAGTGGAGCAATGAAAGAAATGGACCCCAGAAAGGCCAGTGCAGGGGAGAATAGAGTGGTGCCAGTGGAAGTAACGGTACCAGTACCTGTTGACCTTAAAGACCCAAACAAAGTGCTAAATGTGGGTTCGCAACTCAGTGTGGCAGTTCAAAATATGCTGATATCTTTTTTGAAAACAAATCTGGATGTATTCGCATGGAGTCACGCCGATATGTGCGGAATATCTCCAGAGATTGTTGTACATACTTTGAATATTGATCCAAAGTTCACACCCGTGAAGCAGAAAAGAAGAACCCAATGTCTAGAGAGGTCAGCAGCGCTAAAGGAAGAAGTAGATCAGCTCATGGAGAATGGTTTCATCAAAAAGTCCACCTATCCAAATTGGGTTTCAAATCCAGTACTGGTTAAAAAAGCAAATGGAAAGTGGAGAGTATGCATCGATTTTTCAGATTTAAACAAAGATTGCCCCAAAGACTGCTTCCCGTTGCCGAGGATTGATCAGCTGGTAGATGGAACAGCTGGGCACAAATTGTTGTCTTTTATGGATGCTTACTCCGGGTATAACCAGATTATGATGCATGAGCCGGATCAGGAGGATACGAGCTTCATCACCGATGTTGGTCTTTACTACTACAAAGTCATGCCCTTCGGACTGAAGAATGTAGGGGAAACATATCAAAGGCTTGTTAATGCAATGTTCAAATCACAGCTTGGGAAAACTATGGAAGTCTATGTTGATGATATGTTGGTGAAATCAAAGAAAGCAGTTGACCATATGGATCACTTAGCAGAAATGTTCGCAATTCTCCGAAAGTATGGAATGAAGCTCAATCCTTTGAAATGTTCATTCGGAGTAGAGTCCGGGAAATTCTTGGGATTTATCGTAAGCGCTAGGGGCATTGAAGCTAATCCTTCTCAAATTATTGCTCTTAGAGAAGTCAGAGCCCCTAGGACAAAGAAGGAACTGCAGAGCCTCAATGGGAAAGTTGCTGCTTTAAGTCGGTTTATTTCCAAAGCCACTGATAAATGCATCCCCTTCTTTGACGCTCTAAAGAAAGGAAAGAAAAACTTCGAATGGACTCCTGAATGCCAGAAAGCTTTCAATGAACTAATCTGTCACATGGTAGCGCCTCCAATACTTTCCAAGCCCAACAATGGCGAAGATCTTTTCATATACTTAGCAGTTTTGCCTCATGCCCTGAGTGCAGCATTAGTGCGGGAAGATGCGAAAGTTCAGCGCCCGGTCTACTATATCAGCAAAAGATTCACTAGGGCAGAAATGAATTATTCAAAGCTAGAAAAGCTCACCTATTGTCTACTGATTGCTTCCAGAAAGTTGAGGCCATATTTTCAAGCTTACCCTATCAAAGTTCTCACTGATCAGCCCCTAAAGCAAGTCCTATTTCGCCTTGAAACTTCGGGTCGTCTTCTGAAGTGGAATATTGAACTTAGCCAATATGATATCGCTTACCATCCCCGAAGAGCAATCAATGGACAAGCTTTAGCAGATTTAATTGCAGAGTACACAGATAAGGGTGACAGTGAGGAAGAGGTTACAGTTGGCATCCCAACCAGATGGAAGTTATATGTTGATGGCGCAAGAAATGATTACTGTTCCGGAGCTGGGGTTGTGCTTGAAACCCCCGAAGGGCGATCATTATGTTACGCATTGAGATTGGAATTTTCTTCTACAAATAATGAAGCAGAATATGAAGCTCTAATTGTTGGATTAAAGATTGCAAAAGAACTGAACATCAAAGCATTGCAGATCTTTAGTGATTCTCAGCTTATTGTATGTCAAGTCAAGAAGGAGTTTCAAGCTAAAGGAGGAAATCTGCCTGCTTACTTGTCAAAGGCTTGTGAGCTTCTCGATGATTTCGATCACTATTCGATAAGCCACATACCTCGAGAGGAAAATATGAAGGCGGATTCTCTCGCAAAGTATTCAAGTTCCAGAGAAGCTATATTATTGGGATTGGTTCCTATGGAGGTCTTGTCAGCTCCAAGCACTGATGAGATGGATATCGATTGGATCATGGCTGTATCTTAAGAACAAGAGTCATAGATGACCCCGATCAAAGAATATCTACTCAACGGCTCCCTGCCGGAAAATTCTAAAGAACGCCGAAAGCTGTTAAGAAAAGCATCGAGATATGTAATTCAAGACGGCCGGTTATACAGGCGGGGATTCTCAATGCCATTACTCCGATGTGTAACCAAGGAAGAAGCCAATACAATTTTAGCAGAGGTGCACGGAGGAGAATGTGGGGATCATTCAGGTGGCCAAACTCTTGCCAAGAAAGTTCTCCGGTATGGGTATTTTTGGCCAGATATTAATCGAGATGCTGCTATCTACTCCCGAAAATGCGACAAGTGCCAGAGATTTGCAAAAATCCCAAGAGCACCTTCCACCGAACTAACACAGATGGTCAGTCCATGGCCATTCGCCATTTGGGGGATAGATCTAATCGGACCTTTACCAATTGCCAAGTCGGGAATCAAATATGCTATTGTTGCTGTTGATTATTTCACTAAATGGGCTGAAGCTGAACCTTTGGCTACTATTACCTCTAAAAAGATGATAAATTTTGTGACTAAAAATATCATTTGCAGGTATGGTGTGCCGCAGAAGATAATCACAGACAACGGTACTCAATTCGAAAGCGAAGAGTTCCAAGACTTTTGCAAGCGATTCAAAATCCGAAAAAGCTTCTTAGCGGTGGCTCACCCGCAGGAAAACGGGCAAGTGGAGGCAGTAAACAAAATTATCAAGTCAACCATCAAAAAGCAACTTGAAAAAGAAAAAGGTGGATGGGTTGATAAGCTACCACTAGCACTATGGGCATACAGAACAACCCATAAAACTGCGACTGGGCACACTCCATTCTCATTGGCATACGGATCAGAAGCGATGATTCCAGTGGAACTAGAAATCCCTTCACACAGGAGAATTCATTTCAACTAGACTGAAAACGAAAAATTACAACTCGAAGCACTTGACTTTCTTGATGAAAGAAGGGAAGAAGCTAGGCTCAGAGTTGCGGCCCATCAGCAAAGGATAGCCAGGAACTTCAACTCTAAAGTTCGTCAACGAAGCTTTGAGATCGGGGACTTAGTCTTGAAAAGGATCATGACAGCAACTGGTGTGTTGGGACCGAATTGGGAAGGACCATATGTCATAGGCAATAAACTTCTTGATGGCACCTTCAAACTCACAACTGTCGAAAGAGATCCAATCCCGAGAGCCTGGTACAGCAACCATTTGCGTCCATATTTTACTTAAAAAGCTCTGCTTGAAATTGTAAAATGATTATGGATGTGTCAGTTGTATTGTAAACCATTGTAAAATCAGTGATAATCAATAAAAGAGCTATAAAGTGGATGTATGCCCAATTCTTGGCCGAACCGCTATAAATTTTGTGTTCTTTATTATTATAAAATGCCTGTTTCATTTCGATGTGTAAATACTCTAAATGTATTGCTAAAAGGTCGATTTAATATTGCAGGCCGTTAAAACAAAGCTTACCCATCACGAGGCCAAGTGAGCCCTATAAATCACTCAATAAACAAATTTCAAGTCATAAAAGTTCCAGATTCAAATCCTGCATAAGATGGATTTCACGCAAAAAGTTAATGATTCCGCCGAAGGGACTCCTTCCCAAAGCAAAGGAACCGGGCCCTTGTTAATTAATTACGATTGTCTGTATAAACAGACATCTGATTAGATAACTTGCGCCTACCCCGTGGAATCACTTAACAGTGAAATACACTTCTTCAGATGAAGCAAACCACTTGCAATAGAAAGGAACACGAACTTGGAAGCGATAACAGGGAACCACTGATGAGCAGATGATGAAAAGACGTGGGCGAGCGGAAACAAAAGCATCCAAAAAGGAGTCTTCTCCAAAAAGGTTGGTGGAACCACCGGAGGGGCATCTTCTCCAAAACGAAGGCACCAGGCTCTTACTAATTAATTGTGATCGTTTATGCAAACAAACATCTAGTTGGATAGCTGGCGTCTACCCCGTGGACCTACTAAACCGAGAGACGCAACCTTCCTGGCAAGCCAATCAACAAAAGCCTTCTTCGGAGGCACAAGACCTCTTCAGAGGCGCAACTCTTCGGAGGATAAATACCTCTTCGGAGGCACAAGCCCTCTTCGGAGGCACGCCAAAAAATGGAAGTGCTCTTCTCAACAAAAAGGTTGGTGGAACCACCGGAGGGGCACCTTCCCAAGGGGAAGGCACATGGCCTTTGTTAACTAGTTGCGATCGTTTGTGCGAACGAACATCCAATTAAGTAACTTGCGTCCGCCCCGTGGATCCATTTAACTGTGAGAAAGTAACTTCCAGGCAATCAAATAAAGACCTCTCCGGAGGCACAAGACCTCTCCGAAGGCACAAGACCTCTCCGGAGGCATAAGACCTCTCCCGAGGCACCACAAGCCCTCTTCAGAGGCACAAGCCTTCACCAAAGGCACACACTGCCCTCTTCGGAGGCAGAAGACCTTCCCCAAGGCACACAAGACCTCTCCGGAGGCACAAGACCTCTCCGGAGGCACAAGACCTCTTCGGAGGCGCGTCCCAAAATGAAATGCTCTTCTCAAACAACAAAGTTGACGGAACCACTGGAGGAGCATCTTCACAACATGAAGGCACAGGGCCCTTGTTAATTGGCTGCGATCGCTTGTGCAAACGAACATCCAATCAAGTAACTTGCGTCCGCCCCATGGTTCCATTCGACTGTGAGGAAGTAATTTCAAGCGAGCAGAACAAAAAAGCCCTCCAACGAGGCACCACAAAAAAAAGAGTGTAAAACCCTCTTCTGAGGCCCGCTTTACTGCGTAGAAAATCCACTTTTCAAAAATAAAAAGTGACCATCTCCGAAAGTTAAAGCGTAAAAACTTCTCCAAAACGAGGCGCATTCTATTAAAGTAGAATAATACTTCCTCAAAAACGGAACAATTATTCTCTAAAATAAGAATACAAGTCTCCTCGGAATGATGAATATTACAATGAGCCGTGGTATGGGGGCAATATGATATGATATAGCTACATTAACAAAAGCAGCGCTTAAACAACATACCACTAGCTCACTGCAATATCATACAAAGAGTGCAAAAACAAGGAATAAATGCATTCTCAAATACAGACAGAAGTTTGTACAAGCAAAAAGAATCATTTTATTCCATACTATAAAATTTTTATACATGTGCAGGTTTCAAGCGGTGGCCGGTACCCGCACAATCTCCGGTCAATACATGCAAAAAGCCAAAAAGCAAAATAAGAAGCGTGAAGTCAAGCTCATTACTCCTTCTTCCCGCTGCCTTTAGAGCTCTTGCCCGGCTTGATGACTAACTTCGGAAGCCGGCGTGGACGGGTCGGGGAAGAAGGAGAAGGAGATGTAGCCGGATCTTCTTACACTTTTTCTTCACCAGCAGAAGCGCTTTTCTTCTTCTTCGCAATTGCATGCTTCCCCTTCTTCTTTAAAGAAGACCCACTGCCCGGAGTAAATAGCTCAGATAGCTTTGTGTCATCATCACAAGGCTCCGGAGTCTTCTCACCTCCTCCAAGTTCCTCAGCCTTCTGCTCTTGCGAAGCGAGTAGATCATCCAAGCCTCGAAGGGCTTCTATTTGTTCTTCCTACGATCCCGGCTGAGAAGCAGGAGTGACTTGAAGGGATGGAGGAGGAACAGCTGGAAGAGTAGAAGTTTGTACAGCGCTTGGAATTTCCGCTACAGAAGAAAAGAAGTTAAAATCAGTATTTTCCGAAAAAAGAGAAGATATTGGCTCATCAGGACTTAAGTAATAAGCGAGAAACTCATCGAGCTCAGTTGAATCAAACGAGTAGTATACTTGAGCTATATCAGACTTGGAGTTACCTGGAGAAGTCGGTTTAATCACATCGATTTCAAATTTTTCAGCTTCAATGTCGTCCAGGGTCTTCTCCTCGACTTGAGCAGTGGGAGGTTCAGTAGTTGCGATTTTGACTTCGGCTTTTGTAGGAGGTGGAGAATAAAAACTAGAGCCAATGGTATCAGGGTCGACCGAAGCCGGAGGACGAGCAGGGTCGATTAAAGGCGCTTTCTCCAAACGCTCTCCTCCTGCTACTTCGGCTCGCTCCCTAGCAAGCTGTTCTTTTCCCCTGGCAAGGGCAGTACATGCTTCATCATCCAGATAGATCGCCTCAAGATATGCCTCTTCATAGCCAGCACCTCCAAACATATCAAGTATGGCTTCCCACACTTCTGCCAAAGCTGTGCAGTTAATGCCCCGCTACTACCCCGCTATAACCCTGCTATATCTCGTAGCGGATTTCTACCGCTACGATTTTTTCGTATAGCCCCAAATATAGCATTTCCGCTTTAATCCCCGCTATTTCCGCTATATCCCGTTATTCCCGCTATATTCCGCTGCTTCCGCTATATCTTCTTTAAAAGAAATGAATTGAAAAATGTCATTTATACATTATAAAAATTATGAAATTGATTTATTTAATTGAATTTTTAATATATTTTCAGAAATGAAAATGCTCTAATATTCTACTAAATTCAATTACTTTATATAATAGTTTTACGTTTATTTATAGTATATTCACACATGTTTTTATTTAAAATTATTTATGTATTAATTATGATTCAATTAAATGTTAATTTTTCATTTAATTAACATATATATATCTGTAAAAACATTAAATACGAGTTTTATATGCTATTTTAGAGTCATCCGCTATATCCCGCTATATCCTCGCTATATCCCCGCTATGACTTTTTGTACCTCCACCGCATTGAATCTGCTGGGCACTTTAACTGCACAGTGCCAAAGTAATCTCATACTTAGGACCCAAAAATGAGAGACTACCACGACCCAGGACGCTGTGCAGATAAAAATCAAATAAAGTTGAGCTGATATTAGCCTTCGTCGCTTCGTGCGAGTGCTCAGCTGCTTCCTTTCCAGCGATGGCCTCATCGCGCTCTTTTTCGACCTTCAATAACTGAGCTTGCAGCCTTGTGATTTCCAAATCTTGGGAGCTGACTTTGTCCCGCAGCTGGACGGTGTCATTGCGGTACTTTTCAGTAACACGCTGCTCCGCTTCAAGTTTGGCTTCAGCATCTCGCTGAGCAGCATGAGCATCTCAAACTTGCTTCTGGAGCATCTCTTCCTTTAGTGTATAGGAAGTGGAAGAGGCGGCAAGATCGTCTTCAAGTTTCTTGATTTTTGCCTCGAGCTCCTCATTATGATCGGCAATGTTTCTCATCTCTGTACCATGCTGGTTAAGAACTTTCTTCCATTCAAAATGATCGTTTTCCATAGTTAACATGGCTTCGAGATTCATACGATTAACCCTTTGAAGCTCGTCAACCAGCTTTTGCCATCCAGACATTCTTTCGATGTCAAGCTTAATAGCGTCAAGATTCCTTAGCATAGCCTGCTTATCAATAGGAACCAAATCCAAGTCAAAGCGCACTCCTTTTAAGCACCAATTTGGGAATCGGCTTTGGAGTGTAGGCGGAGCATCCCTGACTTGATACTGAGGCCTGTTAATAATTGTCTGAATATCAGTCTTCTCGAGGGCAGGAGAACTGGAGGGGACGTCAAGAGGGGTAGAAATAGCGGTCTTTTCAGAAATTGCATACGCATCGCTAAGCTTGACCCGCTTGCTCGGATCTTCAACAATGTGACTCTTCCCCTTATCATCATGGGATTTCCTTTTATGAGAATCATCGCTTCTGTGAGAAGAGTCGTATCGTTCATCCCTTCTCCCGTATTGTTGCTCATGAGCTCTCCTTTCTTGAGCTTTCCTAACAGCTCTTTCTTCATCGGTTTCCTTGCGGGCAGGGAGATATCGCCTGTGATCATAAGTGTCACGCCCTCCATAACGCCGGAAGTCGTCATAGTACGAACTGCTTCGCCCCATTGGAGAATCTAAAAATGAAAAAGATACAAAACTTCAAAATCTTCAAAGTAAAGAAGCTAAGTGCGTATAAGTGTCAAAAATCCTAAGTGTGTGTGATGTGCAAACTATGCGCGTCAAACTACAAACCACTCTTCGGCTTAGGAATAATATCAGATTTTGCGGCAGGAGTCAACTCTTGGGTCAACGAAAGCGGTCGTAAAGCAGATGTCGCTTCGATCGCTAGAGAGGCAACTTTAGTGTTGACGATATCATCTTTAAAAAGCTCGCGTGAAGTCACCATTAGGTCACTTAGCTCACCAAAAATGTCTTCACCGTCGTGCCGAGCGGAACTTTCTTTTTTAGCTTCTTCATCGGCTTCCTTCTCAGGGCGTTGAGGAGATTCCTCCTCTTCGATAACCGGAGAGAGTGTAAGTTTACCAGATGACCCTGCGACATCGGTAGAGGTGGAACACTTCACCAATGCAGCCTCTACAGCAGGTTCCTTCGATACAATCTCTTCTGCAAAAACTGGGGCATCCGATATCCCTGCTTGAGAATCAGAAACTTCATGAATCTGAGTAGATCGAGAGAGGTGTAAAAGTCCTAACTGGTGCAAAAACTCGTCTTTCAGCAAAAATTTAGCGCTTCTCTCTTCAGCAACCACAACACTTAACGTTTCGAAGGTTGGCTTGTGGCTGGGATCTCTAAGCGGAGGAGGAAGTGCTACAAAGAGTAAAAATTGAAGTTAGATACTTGGCCATTCGAGTTTCAAGAAATTCGGAAAAGGTAAAGTGAACAAAAATTGGCATTCTTACTTCCTACTCTCCAAATGGCATAGAATTCCGCAGGACAACGGACGAAGAAGAATTGGTTCAAGAATCCATGGGCACTTTCAGGGAGATCAATGATCAGTCTACGGTTCCGAGCACTCCTCACAAGTTTAATAGAGGGGTGATCTTTGTTTTTCGCAAATGTGCACAAGTAACAAATCTCTTCGAAGCTCGGGAGGCGGTCAAGTGTCCTCCTGAATAATACACACAGTCCCATCAAAATGGCATAGCCATTAGGGTGCAGTTGGAAGGGAGAGATAGTTAGTCGAAGAAGAAGCTGTCAGAGAAAAGCATTAAAAGGTGGAATAGCTCCGCTCAAACACATCTGACGATTAACTGCAACAAAACCAAGAGGTGGCCTGTCAGCAGTATCGTTTACTCCGGGAAGCGAAGCGTCCGTTTCAGCAATACCAAACTGAATACATAGTTGGCGGAACGCCCGCTGATTTAGAGTAGTTGGAGTTCTTTCTGGAGGACTATCTAAGAAATTAGCTATGGGAAAGACTTCTTCAGCTTGTCCGATTGTCTCTTCTTGTTGAGAAGTCATTCTACACAAGGAACTGGACATTCAAATATGAAGGTGCACGTTTCCTAAAAGTGTGAAGTGTTGTGCAAAACTAGTAAAATGACAAGCAAATATAACTGGAATTAAATTAGTTAACATGTGTCGATTATAGAATTTCAAGGCTTGTTATTTTAAGTCCAAGTACAGTGTTGATGCAAACAAATCAGCTTTAGTTGATTATTTTAGCATTGCTTTAATACTTCACTTGAATTTGTTGATTCACAGCATTTCATTCACATAGTTCATTTAAGTTGGTTATTAATCTAATCCACCACTCGATGTGGGCGGTCGATGATGAGTATATTCGTCCCATTTCTCTACAAACGTTGTGTTTAAAAGGTTAGTTAGCATTAAAGTTAATATAATTTGTGAAAAAGTGCAACAAGTTCAAACAGTTCATCTCGGCAGTTCAAATTGAAGATTCAAGATTAAGTTCCATCAAATTTTTACAAGTAATCAAGCTTAAGCAACTTAGCATAAGTTGAAGTTCCACCAAGTTGTTCTATTCAAGTCAACAAGTTCATTATTCGTGCTCCTACAAGTTAAAGTTATGCTTCAGGACAAGGCAGCGCATTTCTGTCTAAGTACTAGCTCGGTCGCGACCTAAAACTTATGTCACAGGGAGTCAAGTCGCAGAATTTGTTAAGTCGTTCGGCTTCTCTCAAGTCGCTGAATTTGTTAAGTCGTTCGGCTTCTCTTAGGTCGCAAGGGTTTTTAGGCCGTTCGGTTTCTTAGGTCGCAAATTAGTAAGTCGTTCAGCTTTCATCAAACATCTACTAGGTCGCGAGGGTTCTTAAGTCGTTCGATCCACTAGGTCGTTTATGAAATAACTTAGCAATCCCAAGCTATTTCCCACCAAAACCGCTCTGCCCTACTCTTCAATTACACCTCGCCACGCGTCCATCAACCATTATGCCGCCTGAAGCAGTATGATTAAACCTATTAACCCGATAGCATCATCTCCCCCTTCGAATTTCCAGGAACCGCCACTAAACTTCTCGAATTCAAAGCGCTTATTAGCTTCGAAGCAATCGCCGGCGATTCGATAAAAAATCGAAGATGAATCCAAGTGTGCTTTCGTGATGGGACAACAAAAATGGTGTGGAGAAGATTATGGGGATCGATGATAAACACAAAAAATAGGTGCTTAAAGTTACCTAAATTCGATGATCGGAGTTGACGATTGGGATGAGAAGAAGCGAATTTTGCAAGCTCGAGTAAGGTAATGGCGACAGAAGTGGGTAATCAAGTTAAGAGGAAGAAGCGAGTTAATGGACTATATAGGAGGGAGAGAAGAAAGTGAATCGACACGCGGTTTAGTTAGTTTGTTAGGTCGCCCGTGACCTAGAGCAGATAGATCGAAGCACACGACCTATGACATAGGCGTGTACTTCGAGGGGCAAGTGTTAACTCCTCTATTCCACGACCCACGACCTAAAGAAATAAGCGACCTAACGAACTAGAGTGTAAGCGAGTTAACTATGGAAGTGACCTAACGACCTAGAGAATGAACGGGCTAACAGATGCGACCTAGCGACCTAGCGCATAAAGCAGATCCATGCGATATAACCTAGCGACCTAACTACCTAAAGGTTTCCGCGACCTAACCACTTAGTGAAATAACAAGGCCGAAGATTCAAAGCGACCTAACATATAACAACCTAAAGAGTTAACAGGCAAGCGACCTAACTGGTTCGAAATTAGAGCGACCTAACGATTCAAGCATTCAACCACCTAACGAGGTAAGATGGGAGCGACCTAGCGTGTTAGAAGCAAAGAAGGATCGCGTGCATTCTGTCTTTATAGGTCGCTAGCGACCTAAGCAAAACCAAGACCCCTAGGTCGCTCACGACTTATGACTTAGCAATATGATCAAGTGATGCAGTACACTCCTGTTAAGTCGTAAACCATGCCTATTAGGTCGCCCACAACCTACGACCTTCCCCTAGGTCGCTCACTACCTACGACCTAACTCCAGATTCTCCCTATAAATATTGCACCAACTCCAACTTGAAGGGGACTTTTGGATCGGTTCTGGAACGCCAATACTCTACCGTTTTCTCGACTCATCCAACACTTCAAGCACTTCAAACACCAAAGACGCTTCAACGAACTTCAAGAGGAGATCGAACACATTCAACATGAATTCGAAAGATTCTTCTACATTGGAGTTCTAGCTACTTGTTAAAGTGGTGTTGTAATCGAAGATTGTTGTAAAAGTTGTAATTGAATCAGCAATAAAAAAGATTAAAGTGGACGTAGGCTGAATATTAAGCCGAACCACTATAAAATTGTTGTCTTTTACTACTTTTCTGTTATTTCTTTGCCTATATTCTATTCCCGTAAAAGCGGGTGGTGCTTTCACTTTTTCTTTACACACACCGGGGTGTTAGCGTTCAATTTTCAACGTTAACAGCAGGTTTACTCCAGCCTTTAGAAGTACCCAAGTGGAAATGGGACCAAGTATCGATGGATTTCATCGACGGGTTGCCTCGTTCTCGGAGAGGCAATGAAGCAATTTGGCTCATTGTGGACCGTTTGACTAAGACAGCCCACTTCTTGCCAGTAAAATCTACCCGCATGGCAGCAAGCTTAGCCGCGTTATATGTGAAAGAAATTGTCCGTCTCCACGGTATTCCTAGCAGCATAGTGAGCGATCGTGATCCGATCTTCACTAGTAGATTTTGGGAGGCATTCTAAGACGCACTGGGAACGAAACTGAACTTCAGTACTGCTTATCACCCACAGTCTAATGGGCAGACTGTGAGAATTATTCAAATCTTAGAAGACCTATTGCCTGCTTGTATACTTGATTTTGGTGGTTCTTGGGAGGACCATTTACATCTGGTCGAATTCTCATACAATAATAGTTATTAGACCAGTATCGAGATGGCTCCTTTTAAAGCTTTATATGGTCGTCCGTGTCGATCACCTACATGCTGGATCGAGACGGGTGATAGACTCGTCCTTGGACCAGATATGATTAAAGAAGCCACTGAAAAGGTTGATTTTATACGAAAGAAATTGAAAACGGCTCAAAGTCGTCAAAAGAATTATTATGATCGCAGAAGAAGGGATTTGGAATTCTAGATTGGAGACTCTGTTTTTCTCAAAGTATCTCCAATGCGAGGTGTATTAAGGTTTGGGAAGACCGGTAAGCTGGCACCATGGTATATTGGTCCTTTTCCTATTCTGGAGAGGATTGGTTCTTTAGCCTATCGAGTGCAGCTACCTAGCTGGTTATCTGGCGTGCATGATGTGTTTCACATTTCTCATCTCCGAAAGTATGTGCACGATCCAGACTGTATCATTAAAGAAGCTGCTCAGCACGATCTCGAAATCAATACCAATCTAACAGTTAAAAGAGAACCAATAAAGATTGTAGGTCGTGATGAAAAGCAATTGAGAAACAAAATTGTGAAACTGGTTAAAGTACAGTGGATTGGCAATCCAAAGGACTGCACTTGGGAAACTAAAGATAGCATGCAGAAATCATATCCCAATTGTAGAATGGATATCTCGGCTTAAATTGGTAAGCCATTTCTTTATCTTTTTCTGAATTCGTATATTCTTTGTTTGTTTTTCTCTCTTTCAAATTTCGAGGATGAAATTTCTTAAGGGGAGGATATTTGTAACATCCCAAATTTTTTTAATTTAAATTTGATAATTAAATTGAACTTTTGGGAATTCAATTGGAAAATTTCAAAACAAATAAAAATATGTGTTAATTTATATGAATAAAATTTCAATTTCTCTTAAGTTTAAATCATTTGAATTTAAATCTCATATATATGTAAACATATATATGTATATATGCATATATGGGTAAATTTGAATTTTTGTATATATATATTGAATTTAAATTTTAAGTTAAAAATGGGAATAAATATAGGACGTAAAATAAAATACAAATACATAAGATAAATTATAAAACAAAATAATAAACACATAGATAATTCTAATATCATGTAAATTTGAACTTCATTTATATTACAAAGCATAAGACAAAAGAAAGAAATATGTTCATAGAAACAAATGAAGTTAAGTATGTACACTTGAACAATAGTAAATATCTTTGAACAAATTAAAAAGGATAAACATTAGAAGAACAAGACAATGGCAATTAATGCCAGCCTCCTTAGTACACAAGATAGGGTTATATCAATCATCAAACAAAAAAAATCTCTGATCTCATGTGTACAAACAAAATAAAAAAACTATATCACCTGTACAATTTTATCCCTGTATACTTCCTTTATATATCAACTGCTTTGTCTTAGTTCGTTCATTCAAAAAACTCAACAAATCTGAAAGAAGAAAATAATAAACATCATTTTATAAACTCAAATTCACTTAACTAAACAAAATCAAAACAAAAGAGAAGATCCAGGAAGATCAAAGATTTCACTTTTTCAAAGCAGAAGTTGTTCTCTTTTAAAATATTTCAGGTGAGTAACTTAAGTATATTTTTCAAAGAAACTTAAGTATATTTGCTTGTTGCTGTTAATTTGAGATTTGAAATCACTTTATTATGCATATACATATATAGATTTCTCTGTGTATGAATATTAGAAAGTGGAATGCCTGTCATGTTGAAACCACCTTCGTCTTTGGTTTTAGAGCATCAAGTTGTTCACTTGATCATTATTACACTTTGATCTCAAGACAAAACTTGTGTATTTACGAAGGAACGATAATTTAAAGATAAATTTCAGAAGAAAAAGGATACACAGTGGGAAAAAATGATTTTTAGAGGGAATATGTAATATCTTGATGTAACGACCATCACTTTCTCTCCACAGAAAGTCGCATCGTTTTGAAGAAAGAAAGGGATAGAAAGAGAAAAGAAGAGAAGAGAAAAGAAACAACGTCAGAATCTCACACAGCGGAACGAATAAATTTTATTAATAACACAAACTATTACATAGTATACAACACTTATCAGAGTTTACACAACTATACAACACCTACTAGACAGTTATAAACATCTGTCTAGACATTACAACTCAATACACTACAGAGATACAGACACAGTGGAACTACTATATCTACGAACGCCGAAGCCTCCTGCTCCATTGCTCCTCCAGAATATTCGTCAAAGCTAAACCTGAATCCCTTGGCTACTCGTAAAAATTTGAGTACCCAAGTGTTTATAAAACAGAAATAAACACTTGGGTCAGACATGGGTCTGGTGTGAGTAAACGGTTAGATTGCTTAACTTTGAAAACCTTTGAAAACAAAAGTATCACGTAAGACTCCCCACAAATAAACATGGGTAAGTTTTTACCTTACGCTAACTAAAACATTTGATAGGAAATCCGATTGTATTATAATAGGGTCTAGGGTTTTCAAGTAAAATACAGAAATAGCTGAAATGCTTACATCTCACATTCCAACATAGTTGGGCACAACTAATACGTACGGCACTTATTGGAGTTTGGATTCCATACAATGGCAGGGCTACTGGGGTACCGCCCGTCACAGTACGTGGCCTAGATCACCGTACCGAGGAGTACGCCCGCTCCCCTGCAACACAAAGCCGGAACCATCCCTTACTGGATAATCCCGAACAAGACAATCCCGTAGTTGGCGCGACCAACCACACACTAAGCCGAATAAAAGAAAAGGGACCTCTAGACAGGGATCTATCTTGCTCTCAGTGGGTGCTACCCACGAAGCCTTGCTGCACCTCCCCTGTTTTAGCCATTCCCGGTTGATGAGGCTTGAGGTTACGATTACCTTTAATCAGAACATATCACTTAGAATGCTCATCGTCCGCCTGACGATGTGCTGAAAGCATTCAATCCATATAAGTTCGTTCCGGGTTCGAACGAAACCGAAGGCATTATCTCGTTACACTCGTTTTGGAATCACCCTCAGAGTTAACGACAATAACCCTTGCACTCTGAATCTTCATCTTCACTTGAGATTCACGACCTATTGTAAATTTGGATCGATGTGGTATTCGGGTCTCCAAACCTGGAATCCCGGTATACGGAAACCCGATCCCGGTCTCATCGAAATCCAAAACGTATCTTTTAAGGGCCAAGTTGTTTTAAGGTTAAAACAATTCAATTCTTATCTATATACACAAAGATAGATAATTCAATAGATAATCTACATTATCATCCCAAACAGATAATTCACATTATCATTATAATTCAACCAAACATCCATATCATATATCAATCATATCTCATCAGAGATATCAAACAATGAAATACATTCAATCTCATTCATCCATCCTTAAGCAATGATTTATATCATCTAATTAATTTAAAGTGAATTAAACTAATTACTTCATTCTATAAATCCTGCTTACTTAATTATTAATTAAACCAATTAATTAATCATTACTCTAAGTATCCATCTTAATTAATCATTCCTGATTAATAATCCTTTAATTACTTTAAGTAATTAATACTTAATTAATTTCACAAGTTAATTATCTTAAACCATTCAGTAATTAATCTTTAATTACTTCATTAATTAATTAATTATACTTAATTATCTTAATCCTTAATTAATTACAATTAATTAATTTTAATCACTTATTATTTATTAATTAATCTTAATTAATCAATTCTTAATTACATCATTAATTTTATTAATTAATGATCCTTAATTACTCTTAATTAATTATCTTATTTAAATTAATTACATTTAATAATTAATTAGTCACATTTATTAATCACCTTTGATTAATCTCATTTAGTAATTAACTTCCCTTAATTACTCCACTTCATAAATTAATTACTCGTTAATTAATTATCCTTTAATTAATCCCTTGATTAATTATTCAAAAGTAATTAACTCAAATTACTTTTATTATTAAATCATCTTCAGTTAATTATATCCAGTAATTACTATTAATTACTTTACTAAGTAATTTCAATCCATTGATTAAATTACGTAATTAATTATCAAATCATCAAGTGTTTAAATTAATTAAACTTAATTAATTAACTTAAACAAATTACATTTAAACTTAATTAATTACATTAAGTAATTAATTCCTAAATTACTTCCTTTAAGAAATTAACCTTTTATTACTTCCATTAATTAACTCTAATTACTTTCATTAATTAACTCTAATTACAAATAAATTAATCTTTAATCATTACTTAATTAACCTTTAATTAAGTAATTATTATTTAATTACAAATTAATGATCCTTTAATCTTAAGATAACACATTCATCTAAATTAATTATATTAACAAATTCCATTTGAAAACAATTAGGAATCACATTGATTAATCACTTAATATAAAATTATTTAAAAACCAAAAAATTTAATCTTTAAAATATTTAACTTTAAACCTGTAATCTTTGAAACAAATTTATTATTAATCCATAAATTAACTTAAATCTTTAAGTTAATTAACAATTAAACAACTTTTCTTTTTGATCCACTTCTTAATTAAGCTATTTTATCAAAATAGGCTTAAGAATTAATTAGATTAAAGGATATCTATTAAAACTTAATTAACTAAAATAATCATTCAAAAACCTTTAATTAATCCCCAAACATAAACACATATTTTATAAAAGGATTGGTTTAAGAAAATTGTTCAAATTTAATTTATTCAAACTTGTAAATATACTTAAGTTTCTGTCCCAAGACAACTTCGGTATCAACCCGAGCCTGATGTCCATTTTCTCGACTAACCTCCCGTGCAACTCCCTCTCCTTCTCTCCTTCGAGTCACTCACGTATTCATCCCGAGATAAGTTATCTTCTTCCCCAATACTAACGAACTAACTCAGGTATCACCGTGCACACGTGCACGTGCACGACGTAATAGCCAACGCCGACCATCTCTCCGACCCTCCCCCAACTATCGACGACCACCACGTCAACTCCGTTCATCAATCAAAATCGAAAATCGAATTTGAGCCGTAACGAACATTTACTGGAACAACATCTCATCCAAGAATCATCTCGACCGATCACCTCTGGCCACCAGAATCCCCACTACTTCAACCGAAGCTCCATCTCCGTCCCACGCTTCCATCCCCCCAGGTGCGGTAGCCTCTAGTTCATCCACGACAACGAAAAAGGTCGCGATTTCAACCATACCCAGAACCATTGCTAAACCCTAAAATACTATCGATCGATTACTACAACGATTAATAAAATCATCCCCTATTTTTACAACCACCTACGGGCTTCAAACTATCACCGACAACAATCACGATGAACCCAGCCCCATCGATCGTCTGTAATGACGAAAATGCCATTTCTGTTCAACTTACAATTTCTCTACCATTTCAATCCTAAAAATCATAATTTCCTCTTCTAAATTCATCACTTGCAAGTACTAATCAGATTATAAAATCAAAGTTTTAAATTAACAGGTTTGAATTTTACCCATTCCTTTGATTTTCCACTGTAAACTTTAAATTTTAAGTTAATACTTATTACTTATCATCGAATCTACTTTTTAAAATTTAAAGTATATAGTTAGGAACTCTTTTCATTTAGACAACCTAGACTAAAATCAAACAGATGTAAAGATATGAATTTTTCTAATAAAAATTTGAAGCCTGTACTTAGATAAACAGAGACAAGTATATGTACAGACATGCATATCATTATATCTACCTATTTATGAACATGCAAACTAAAATTCACTCAATCATTACAGTACGTTTCATATCATACTACTGGAATTAAAATATATAAGTTTAAGGTCTTATAAAAGAGAAGTTCACTCGATTTAAGGATGAACAGAGCAGTTAGCTATTAAATCAGACATGCACACTAAAATCTTCACATACATACAGAGAGCATTCATATAATAAACATGCAAATATACTCTATTCAGAAATCATTCAAAAGCAAATTTAATTTCCTTTTTAACTTTTGAAAAAGATGTTTACTCACCAGATTTGCATGGAACAGAGAACAGAGCACTTAATTTGAACTGCTTTTAACTTTAGAATCCTGAATGCTTTTGCTTTAAAAATGTTTGAGTTGCTAAAATGTTATTGCTCCTTGATTTACAGACTGCATGCATGCCTTTTGAAAATGAGATTACATGTTTGCTTTGAAAACCCCAGGTTGAAAGAATGTAGGCTTTTGAATTTCTTTAAAACTGCATGCTTTAGCTACTGCTTTTGAAAAGGATACAGAGTTGCTTGCTTGTTTGAGGAGGTTACAGGTTTGGATTTGAAGATGTTACAGGGTTATATTTGTTTTGAAAAATGCTTTACAGGTTTGGTGACATTTCTCTGGGTTGAAATGTTTACAGACTTGAGTTTAGAATTGAGAAGTTAGAAAAAGATGGGAAAGAGGAGATATAGGTTTATATAATGTAAATTAGAATTTATCTAAAATTAAATAAAATGAAAACAAATCATGCCACTTGTCTTTCACCTTATTTAATTACTTAACACATGTTATTAAGATGTCTTAATATGTTAACACTTGTCTTTTAAGTATTTCTTATTATTATAAATATTAAATGAAAGCTTTTATATATATATATTAGTTTATAAATACTTATTTAATTAGATTATTAAATTAAACTCAAATTTTATTATCAAAGATCATCAATATCAATTTAATTATTTAACAGATTATTAAATTGATATTGTTAAAATTTCCGGGATATTACATTCCTCCCCCCTTAAAATAATTTCGTCCCCGAAATTTAAACAAAGGTAATTTAATAATCTTATTAAAGATTTAAATTCAAAACACAAGCATCTACTATCATCCATATGCTAGCAACCATAGCAACCAAATCATTCAATCAAACAATTCTAACTATCTAGACTAAATTCTAGATAAAATTCCTCGAGTTTCCCCAAGTATATATATATACCGGGATACTCGCTCTACAAACAATCTAAACTATTAAGCTATAGATCTCCTACACATCTAGATCTACAGAACTAAACAGAATATCAGACTACAGACGAGTCTGACTCAACAACCAAACTTCCAGAACTGCAGATTCTAAAACCAGAGATAGATCAAATACGTACTCCCTCAGAGATACGTACAACTCAATGAATTCCAGTTATCCAAACTGACAATTCAATACAGAAGACCAAATACTTATCCAAATCAGAACAGAGACGAGATCCCAACATAACTCTACTTCACAACAACGAAGTCTCCAACTTCGAATTCAAAATTCCTTCATCTCTTATCCACGAAATTCTTCAGACGATCCTGAGCTGTCTACAAATCCTTTCTGATCAGCTCAACCTTCGCCGATGCTTCTAGAAACAAACTAGACTAAAAATAACTCAACAGAATGATCCTCTCAAGATCTACCCATAATCCAGAACAAAATCCTACTCACAAACATCAGAAGATCTAAAAAACTTCTCCTATCTGGAAAAGACAAACAGGAGAACTTGCCAAACTGCTTCCACCGCACCAATCTAATCTGGAGTAGAATGAAAATGCTGATGAAGAACACAAGCACAAACTGGACAACACATCCCAGAAAATCTCAGATACTCCAGCAAAACTTGAGCTGCTTCACCAAATCCATCTCTAGGAAACATCCTTCCACTAGACTGAACCACCGGTATCACTCCTGGAATCCAGTCGATAAGAAAACTCAACCTTCAGATGCGGACAAACTTCTGACTTCTCTAAAGACATCCAGAAAAACTCTGACAACTCAAGAGAACACTCAGACAATCGCAAGTCACTTTTGCGATCAACCCAGCCTAATTCCAAACAGACTGTTCTCTCTTTACCAATCAGAACAGCTTACACTTATTTATCCAATTTATCGAAGAAATGGACCCACTCTTACTGCTTCTGAACTTCACCTTCAGAAAAACTGCTCAGCCAGAAAACTTTCCTGCCAACGCACAGAATACTCCGAGCTGCACTACTGCCACAGATGCCAAAGACTTCTCAATCCAAAGCTCTTCGAGAAACTCAAAACCCAAACCAAACAGAAACACCCTGCTGAACCTTAGCCACAACACCGAAACAGACACACTTCATTAACTTGTTCCAAAGAAAACATCTTTGGGAACATCCATAGTCACTGCATCTCATCACACAGCTACTGTTACCTGAGGTATCAAGATACCATTACTCACTTCTGCCTAACTGACAAATCCAACTCTACTCATCCAACTTCAAAGATAAACTCCGAACCTTAATAGGTTTCCTTCAGAGATTGTGAAATCCTTACACAACTGTAAAGTTCACTCGAGACGGTATTAGGTTTACAGTCTCGACAGATACTCTTCCAACCTCAACACTCAGACTCCTAATCCTAGATGATAAATTATTATCATCTCAACCAATCATTACAAATACCATATACATTTAAAAATGATATTTTTTTATATAGAAATTATATCTGGGTAAAATTATTTCATCTACCTTTTTAAAACAATATTGTGTCCGTTGGCCTGGTCAAGTGTTTAGAGATCCCTATCAATAACGTTAGCTACTCGTATTGACCAGAATCCATATACCACTCAACCGATCAATTAACACAATATAAAACCATTTTACATAACTAACAAATACGCGCTCTCGTATATATATATACTCAGACTCAAACAGGTTGCTACAAATCCTATCTCTAATGAACAATCCTTCCGAACCTAGGTATTCTCTCAACCTAGTGTTCTGATATTCACTTAACCAAAAGCTTAGGCATTCGCTCAACCTATGCTCTGATACCACTGTAACGGGACGAGCCAGTGGCGACTGGTAGGCTTTACAACCATCCCAGACCCACCGTGGCATACAGTGATACCTCGAATTTGCTTTTACGGCCAGCCTCTCGACTCGCAACCAACCCTCACAAGGCCTTTACCTCTCAGGGACATGTAGGGGTAAGAGTCTCCCGTTCGCCACCAAACCGCGAAGCGAGAACCCCCTATCATGCTGTACTGTAGCAAACCCGATCCCGGTCTCATCGAAATCCAAAACGTATCTTTTAAGGGCCAAGTTGTTTTAAGGTTAAAACAATTCAATTCTTATCTATATACACAAAGATAGATAATTCAATAGATAATCTACATTATCATCCCAAACAGATAATTCACATTATCATTATAATTCAACCAAACATCCATATCATATATCAATCATATCTCATCAGAGATATCAAACAATGAAATACATTCAATCTCATTCATCCATCCTTAAGCAATGATTTATATCATCTAATTAATTTAAAGTGAATTAAACTAATTACTTCATTCTATAAATCCTGCTTACTTAATTATTAATTAAACCAATTAATTAATCATTACTCTAAGTATCCATCTTAATTAATCATTCCTGATTAATAATCCTTTAATTACTTTAAGTAATTAATACTTAATTAATTTCACAAATTAATTATCTTAAACCATTCAGTAATTAATCTTTAATTACTTCATTAATTAATTAATTATACTTAATTATCTTAATCCTTAATTAATTACAATTAATTAATTTTAATCACTTATTATTTATTAATTAATCTTAATTAATCAATTCTTAATTACATCATTAATTTTATTAATTAATGATCCTTAATTACTCTTAATTAATTATCTTATTTAAATTAATTACATTTAATAATTAATTAGTCACATTTATTAATCACCTTTGATTAATCTCATTTAGTAATTAACTTCCCTTAATTACTCCATTTCATAAATTAATTACTCGTTAATTAATTATCCTTTAATTAATCCCTTGATTAATTATTCAAAAGTAATTAACTCAAATTACTTTTATTATTAAATCATCTTCAGTTAATTATATCCAGTAATTACTATTAATTACTTTACTAAGTAATTTCAATCCATTGATTAAATTAAGTAATTAATTATCAAATCATCAAGTGTTTAAATTAATTAAACTTAATTAATTAACTTAAACAAATTACATTTAAACTTAATTAATTACATTAAGTAATTAATTCCTAAATTACTTCCTTTAAGAAATTAACCTTTTATTACTTCCATTAATTAACTCTAATTACTTTCATTAATTAACTCTAATTACAAATAAATTAATCTTTAATCATTACTTAATTAACCTTTAATTAAGTAATTATTATTTAATTACAAATTAATGATCCTTTAATCTTAAGATAACCCATTCATCTAAATTAATTATATTAACAAATTCCATTTGAAAACAATTAGGAATCACATTGATTAATCACTTAATATAAAATTATTTAAAAACCAAAAAATTTAATCTTTAAAATATTTAACTTTAAACCTGTAATCTTTGAAAAAAATTTATTATTAATCCATAAATTAACTTAAATCTTTAAGTTAATTAACAATTAAACAACTTTTCTTTTTGATCCACTTCTTAATTAAGCTATTTTATCAAAATAGGCTTAAGAATTAATTAGATTAAAGGATATCTATTAAAATTTAATTAACTAAAATAATCATTCAAAAACCTTTAATTAATCCTCAAACATAAACACATATTTTATAAAAGGATTGGTTTAAGAAAATTGTTCAAATTTAATTTATTCAAACTTGTAAATATACTTAAGTTTCTGTCCCAAGACAACTTCGGTATCAACCCGAGCCTGATGTCCATTTTCTCGACTAACCTCCCATGCAACTCCCTCTCCTTCTCTCCTTCGAGTCACTCACGTATTCATCCCGAGATAAGTTATCTTCTTCCCCAATACCAACGAACTAACTCAAGTATCACCGTGCACACGTGCACGTGCACGACGTAATAGCCAACGCCGACCATCTCTCCGACCCTCCCCCAACTATCGACGACCACCACGTCAACTCCGTTCATCAATCAAAATCGAAAATCGAACTTGAGCCATAACGAACATTTACTAGAACAACATCTCATCCAAGAATCATCTCGACCGATCACCTCTGGCCACCAAAATCCCCACTACTTCAACCGAAGCTCCATCTCCGTCCCACGCTTCCATCCCCCCAGGTGCGGTAGCCTCTAGTTCATCCACGACAACGAAAAAGGTCGCGATTTCAACCATACCCAGAACCATTGCTAAACCCTAAAATACTATCGATCGATTACTACAACGATTAATAAAATCATCCCCTATTTTTACAACCACCTACGGGCTTCAAACTATCACCGACAACAATCACGATGAACCCAGCCCCATCGATCGTCTGTAAATGACGAAAATGCCATTTCTGTTCAACTTGCAATTTCTCTACCATTTCAATCCTAAAAATCATAATTTCCTCTTCTAAATTCATCACTTGCAAGTACTAATCAGATTATAAAATCAAAGTTTTAAATTAACAGGTTTGAATTTTACCCATTCCTTTGATTTTCCACTGTAAACTTTAAATTTTAAGTTAATACTTATTACTTATCCTCGAATCTACTTTTTAAAATTTAAAGTATATAGTTAGGAACTCTTTTCATTTAGACAACCTAGACTAAAATCAAACAGATGTAAAGATATGAATTTTTCTTATAAAAATTTGAAGCCTGTACTTAGATAAACAGAGACAGGTATATGTACAGACATGCATATCATTATATCTACCTATTTATGAACATGCAAACTAAAATTCACTCAATCATTACAGTACATTTCATATCATACTACTGGAATTAAAATATATAAGTTTAAGGTCTTATAAAAGAGAAGTTCACTCGATTTAAGGATGAACAGAGCAGTTAGCTATTAAATCAGACATGCACACTAAAATCTTCACATACATACAGAGAGCATTCATATAATAAACATGCAAATATACTCTATTCAGAAATCATTCAAAAGCAAATTTAATTTCCTTTTTAACTTTTGAAAAAGATGTTTACTCACCAGATTTGCATGGAACAGAGAACAGAGCACTTAATTTGAACTGCTTTTAACTTTAGAATCCTGAATGCTTTTGCTTTAAAAATGTTTGAGTTGCTAAAATGTTATTGCTCCTTGATTTACAGACTGCATGCATGCCTTTTGAAAATGAGATTACATGTTTGCTTTGAAAACCCCAGGTTGAAAGAATGTAGGCTTTTGAATTTCTTTAAAACTGCATGCTTTAGCTACTGCTTTTGAAAAGGATACAGAGTTGCTTGCTTGTTTGAGGAGGTTACAGGTTTGGATTTGAAGATGTTACAGGGTTATATTTGTTTTGAAAAATGCTTTACAGGTTTGGTGACATTTCTCTGGGTTGAAATGTTTACAGACTTGAGTTTAGAATTGAGAAGTTAGAAAAAGATGGGAAAGAGGAGATATAGGTTTATATAATGTAAATTAGAATTTATCTAAAATTAAATAAAATGAAAACAAATCATGCCACTTGTCTTTCACCTTATTTAATTACTTAACACATGTTATTAAGATGTCTTAATATGTTAACACTTGTCTTTTAAGTATTTCTTATTATTATAAATATTAAATGAAAGCTTTTATATATATATATTAGTTTATAAATACTTATTTAATTAGATTATTAAATTAAACTCAAATTTTATTATCAAAGATCATCAATATCAATTTAATTATTTAACAGATTATTAAATTGATATTGTTAAAATTTCCGGGATATTACACTTGATAAATTCGAATGTCATGAAATGCTAATTCAATTTCATAACCTGAATCCACATTACGAAATAGGATTTTTAAAACAAAAATGGTGATTTTTAGTTAAGTATTTCACGGGCAGTTCTTGGTTGATTAGAAATCACGTTTTAGTCGATTTATGGTGATCCAGTGAATTTTGGTTGTTGAAATTTTGTGTGAAGCTAGCTTGGTGATTTACGACTTTAGGAAAATTATCAAGTAATTTTTCCATTGCACGAATTGATGGAACGAGGAGACTTTAGGGTTTAAGCTTGAGTTTTGCAGTGGTCTGAGAACGAGGTGATTTCGTCACCTCTGATGCATCGAGTTGCACGAGCTCCTAGGGGGTGTTAGAGTAGGGTATTGGTGAGGTGAGGCCGGAGTCGCGTCGCCTCTGATGGTCGGCGTGAGTGGGATGAGGCATTTTTGTTTAGGTGAGTTCGATTCATAGTTTCGAATGAAAGGCCAAATTTTGATTTCAGGCGAGTTTTTGGTTCTGGGTGTTTGAGTTGATCGTCGAGGTCATCGACGATACGTGGAGAGTCTCGGCAATGGTCGGAAGTGGTGGGATTGGCTGTGCACGTGTACAAGTGTTTGATTGTGTCAGTGGTTAAAGGTTTTGGGAAGAAGGAGGGGAACTCGAAGATAACCCAGTGAGATTTGCATCATGGCTCGAGTTCGAGCTCGTGTAGTTTTGGGTTGTTCAGGGTCGTTTAAAAACTTAAACGAATTTTAAGTTGAAAATTTTTGTACCGGGTAGATTTATGGGAAACTTTGAAGCAAGGAGCACATTGGCTCGGGGAACACTCGAAGCAGCCTCGAGTTGACCATTGAAAACAGAAATTTCAATTTTTGAAATTTTTTTAATTTTAAGTTTAAATGATCTCTAAATTTTTTTAAAATAATGATTGTTTGTTAATGGAATATGAAGCTAATGGTATTGGGAAATTTTGAAATTAATTAAGTTTAAAGATGTTTTGAACAAATTTATTTAAAATTAAATAATAAACAAAATTTTTATTTGTAATCACTTTGTAATTAACAATAGTTAATTAAAGCAATAAAGTTTTGATTTACAATGAAAAATTGATAAATTAAGATAATTAACTAAGGGATAATTAGTTAATAAAGTTAATTAAGGTTTAATCAATTTATAATTAAGAATAATTAATCATTGAGAATAATTAATTAATAAAATTAATTATGTGGTTAATTAATTCAAAATCACACAATTGATTCATCATAATTGAAGATGATTAACTATTATCGAATGTAGTGTACTGGAATGATATTTCTGTTATATGATGCTTGGTGATGGACACTGCTTTGTGTTGAACTGTGATTTGTGATTTGTTTCTGTATTTATGTGAAAACCCTTTTTCCCGTAAAACGGCATTTAAATTTCGATGCGACAGGGAGTCAGATTTCAGTTAGTTATCCAAAACCTACATCGAACCCTGAATGTGAATCTTTGTCACGTGTTTTAAAATTAAGCGCTCACTATTCGGATTAGTTGGGAGAGGACCATTGTGTCATATAACCCACTCCGAATAGTGATACGACGTAAATGGATTGCATTTAAAGACCGGTGTGAAGACCGGGTGTTCGCGAAAATGATAGGATAACTTATCGAATGTCTATGCACTGAGTTGCTTCGGTATAGAGATCTCCACATGTGTTGGGGAGTCCGAGCTCAGTGGTTATGTAGTTAAAGGTTATCAGTGTTATACTCCCAATTTGGTAGTGTGGCATGCTGAGTGTTGTTGTGTGTTGTTGATCATTTGTTGATCAAAGCAAGGCTTTCGTGTAAAGTATAGCTTTGTGGACGAGACCTCATCGGACCTCACACCCCGGAAATGGTCGAAACATGAAAGATGCGGCAAGGTTATGAGGGTCGCACCCTTTAGGGTATGTCATTTCCTTCTGGAAAAAGGTGGTATCATGGTATGGAGCCCAGATATTTTACCTGTGTGGTTGCTCCAATCTCATTTACTGTGTGATTGTTGCTTTGTGATCGAGGGCCCTCGGATAAAGGTCGCAAACAATCGGGCGGTGGCATACTCGTGTAGTAGTTACCTAGTAAGAGGTAACCCGACCTTGTGTTGGAAAAGAGCTGGTTAAGTTCTCGGGACGTCCCTTTAGAGGCGTACCCATGTGGCAGTAGGAAGTTCCTTAGCCTGACCATTCGTTGGAAATCCAAAGAAACAATATGAGCCCTTTACGATTGCAATTTGTATAACTTGTCACCTCAGGTGGCAGCTATAGTAGGCATAGTATAATGGTACCTATGCTGGCTAAGATTAATATTATATTTTCGAAAGGATTTTCACACTATGCACTAGTAATAATATCAAAAGAGTTTTCTCGTATTAAGCATATTTGACTATCATAAGAAGAAATCTCCTCCAACTCTGTGATTGCATTGTGTGTGGTGGTAGGTCTTATGGTAGTTTCATTTTTCAAAAGCATGTCGAATTTCTATTATAAACTGTTTTTACACAAACAACTGTTTTTGTTTACTCATACCAGTCCTATGACTGACCCGGAGTTTATTGTTTCTTTTCTAAACTCTGGGTGCCCATAATTTCCACACGAGCAGCCTAGTAGTAGGTTTTCCATGCTTTTGTGTTAGCTGGATTTTGGAGTCTTTTGGGGTTTAGAAGCTATCGAATTTTGGGAAGCTTTTGTCTTGGATATTGTAACAACCCGCATTTTTGACCGTTCAAGTTGACAAAACATACACACATGCCGACTCAAACAATCCAAAATATAGATAGTTATTGGGGTTAAATAAGAAAAGAAAGGAAAGAACAGAAACAGACACAGAATCTCGCAGCGGAAGGAACACGATATAATAATAAAATAACAGTTCATGACGCTGTTAAATAAATATTTTTGATTATTATTATACATCATAAATCAGAGTTACATACATATCAGAGATAATACAACAATGCAGCGGAAAAATAATACAGTAGTAGAATACAAATGATGTAATACCAAACTCCGTCTTCGTCCTCCAGAATATACCTTCAACCCAATCTGAAATGCTCAGGCTGACCCGAGCGTAATGAAAAGACAAAACACTCGAGTCAGGACTAAAATATCTCATGTAAGTTAAATCGTAAAAGTAAATATGAGTGTGACGGCGTCAGAGATGTTTACGGGTTTTAGACACCTCCTATCCAGTATTTAACGTGCGTGCATTTACTTAAGAGATGTTCGGGATTTCCATCTCCTAAGGATCCGTTAAACTATCTACTATGTAATAGAATACGCTATATACAATAATGTCTATCATAAAGTAAAATATCAAACTAGCGTTAAGTCATGGCCCATTCCACCCTTAACACATTTTTATTCCCAAGAGTATATACAAGACCGTAGTTTCCCCAAAACCGGAAGTAACCAGAGGGCAATCCATATACTAAAGGTACAAACCAAAACGTAGTGGTCGCGAATAGGATAATCAGTATGACAAGGTACATGAGGCGATACCAACTAGGACACTAGTATTTGCGTGATCCGGATTGATGTTGAGCATAGCAGCTACTACCCCAACACTGCGAAACAACACTCCCAAAATCGAGGGGTGCACCCAAATCGAATCACAACAGTAATAGATATGGTAACAAAGAAGTGTGTCCGCTAGAGGTGACGAACCTCAAAGGCCCGGCGCGGCTCCTGTTTTAGTCATGTCAGGTGTCATCCAATATCGTTCTCTTTCTTCAATCAACGCGTTCACCAAACCATCCACTTCGTTCTGGATCAACACTCCGCAAATACTAGTTATTAAAGTGGTTTTCGGTATCGACAGAGAGTATGTCCATATCCGATCCCGGTCTCTTTAATAACTACGTATTATTACACCGATGGCTCTTTTACATTTCAAATCGATTCATAATTGATATCAAAATATCATATTCGCTTCAAAATCAAATCCATTTCAAATATCATCATATCTATTCAAGATGTAAGATTCCGTTTCAAAATCATTTTTCGCCTCAATATCTCATTTCGATTTCAAAATCATTTTTCGCCTCAAAATCTCATTTCGATTTCAAAATCATTTTTCGCCTCAAAATCTCATTTCGATTTCAAAATCATTTTTCGCCTCAATATCTCATTTCGATTTCAAAATCATTTTTCGCCTCAAAATCTCATTTCTATTTCAAAATCATTTTTCGTCTCAATATCTCATTTCGATTTCAAAATCATTTTTCGCCTCAAAATTTCATTTCGATTTCAAAATCATTTTTCGCCTCAATATCTCATTTCGATTTCAAAATCATTTTTCGCCTCAAATTCACAAAACGGTTCACATAAACTTGAATTCCAAAATTTAAAATTTAATCAAATTTTGAATCATCAATTTCAACTCGATTCAGCTTCTCAATAAACCATTTCAAATTATCAATTTCAAATTGAACCAAAAAATACACAATTTCACTTTCAATATATTTCGAACTTTAAATATTTCACATTTCAAAACAGCTCATATATTTATATAAGAATATAAGATTTGCTTTAAAACCATTTCGTATTCAAATTAGAATATACTTCAAATTAAACATCCGTATTAAGTAGTTTACTTAACAATTCCAATTCAATAAACTTATATTATCATTCGGATTTCAAGAATTCATTTGAGTATTACATTCCAAATCAATTTCAATTCAAATCCTATTCAAATCAATTTTATCTTCAAATTTAATTCAATAGTTTCAATTTAGTCCAATTCACAATTTCTTTGAATTTCAATTAAATTCCAAATTAATTAAATCTCAATTTCAAATTAATTTTCAATTCCAAACTCAAACTTGAAATATCATTTCATATAAATTTCTTAGAAATATTCAGAGTTCGATTAAAAGTCCAATCTTTTAAAACAAATCAACTTTCGAAAATTCATGCCATATTTCAACTTTTTCTTCAAAATCTAAACTTCGAATAATTAAACAAATTCATTTACCAAGTTTAAATTCCAACATCTCGAGCTTCAATTCAAAATAATTCAATTTCCATAAATTGGATTTTATTCTTAAAATCAATTCATTTAAATAATTTCAAAACAACTTTTAAAATAATTTAATTTAACCAACCCGTTGTCCGTATATAATTTTCTAACCTATGGCCAAGTGGATAATTATTTCAATTTTAATTTCAAGGATGGATATATATCATTTCAATCCAAATAGATGTCATAGGTATATCATTTCAACCTATTCCTTAATTTATTCGAAATGATTCAGTTTACAGTTTATATGCAATAAACAATATACATGATGATAGCATGATATATCAAAATAAATAAACAACCAATATCGACCAATAGCATCCATCACAACCAATCAACCATAAAGCCAATAACATTCACAACAATTTTATAATTATCAATATCGAGTAATATACTGCCAATTTAAATTTAAATTTATTTTAACGGTCAATTTAAATTCTATCAATTAATTCATATATCAATATAGATGAAAATTAAACCTACCAAACAATAGCCAATAAATTTCATATCACTTCAGAATGTAAATTTAACTAACAAAAGTTATTTTAGTCAATTGTGAGCGTATAAACATTTACCTTTTGAATTTAAATTCAATTTAAACTCAAAAATTTGACAGTCTCAGAATTCGTCCAAACCAGCGTCATCAGGTCCGGAATTTGAACACGGTCCTTACAAAAGAAACCGCGCGTAAATTGGATATCGTATGCAAAAGTTATGACGATAAATGCGATCGAAAACAATTTAAAATAAAAGGAAAAGGATAACACAATTCACCATTTCTGATTGCCACGTCACTTCCAATATCTCTGCCCAGTAGCTGCTCACGAACGAACACAGTACCCTAGTCACGCACGCATGAAAACATCGCCGCGAAGATGAACGACGTTCCTTCCTTCCATACGCATGCAACTAGGAGCGACCAGACGTTGATCAGGGGATGCCATCGCGTGCGCCTCTCCTCGCTCCACCTCTGCGCCAAGTTTCGCCACCCCATTCGCCACCGTTTGCATGCAAACCAAGAAAATACGCACGACATTCAAAGCCAGATCTGGACCAATCTGTGACAAATTAGCACGAATCAACCGTATGGATTTGAAGAGATCATCGAGATCTACACTTTTGCTTTTGGAATTTTTCGATTTCGTTGAACGGATTGAGAGATATTAAGGAAAGAAGATCGGCAATTTCTGGCCATAGAATAGGTGGCGGCCATTGATTGAAATTAGGGTTTCTGAAATGAAATAATGATAAAACTGTCTCGGTTTTGAGTGCGTATTTATAAAGTTAGGTCCAAAATCATCCGAACTCCAATCAAGACGGGCCGCCAGGCGTTTATAAGGTTTTACCCATATCCCGAACGCAATGGAACTAGTCCCAAGGCCTAATTCAATCGTATGTGGAAGATAACTTTTGAAGTCGATTATTTTAATTAAATTCGACGTTAAATTTCTACGCGTTTCAAGCTCGCACGGCCAAACGACAAGTTCGATTGCTACGAAAATTGAAACCTTACAATAATTTACTGTTACGGATCCGATGAAACTGGTTTCGTCGAAATCCGAGACAGTTGTAAAAATGGCTATTTCTACTGTTTAATTTCAATATAAAATTCCCAATTTTAAATTATTAACTTTTAAATCAAATTTCAATTGTTCAAAAATTTCATTTTTAATTTCACAGTAATTAACAATCTTTTACAATGCAGTTTTCCATTATAAATCCAGTATAAAAGATTACATTAGATTCAGCGTTCAATTATATTATAATTCAAATTCAAGTTATTTAATTCCAATTGAATTCTTTTATTTCGATTTACACTTTCATTATTGAAACAACCATTTACTTATACATTATTACCAATAGTTTATAATTCATTTACTTTCATTTTCTTCAGCTATCATCTTATTTAAATTCACAGTAATATTAAATTACATTCATTTACGTTGATTTCAATATTATAACTTCAATATTAAATGTAACATTTTATTTATTTCGTTGTTTACAATCAAATTCAATTCGTTTCAATTACTTGTTACACTCAAATTTAAATCTTTACTTACGTTCAATTACAAGTTAACATCTTTATCAAATTACAGTTTCAGTTATTATCTGATTTCAATCAACTGTAATATTAAGTTACATTTATTTATATTAGTTTCAATAACATAAACTTCCACTATTAAATCTACCATTTTATTTACTCTTTGTTTACAATCATAACCAATTTGGTTTACAATCAAATTCAATTCATTATTTACATTCAATACAAGTTAACATCCATATTTAATTTACAAATAAGTTATTTCAGAATTCAGTTTTGTATTTTAACTTGTAATTCATATTTAACAACACAAAATTTTATTTCCTTCGGATTTTTATCCAAATTTTTATTTTAATTCGTATTTTTAAAGCGTTAAAAATACGGGTCGCTTCATTCTCCCCCACTTAAAACTTTTCGTCCTAAAAAAGGAACGGAGAAGTGGAAACCATCATTTAGATATAATTCATTCAAAATATTTGACTTATTTGCAAAATTTAGTTATAGGATTTTATTTTTTTATCTCAAAATTTTCTAAGTTCCGGATTTTTGAAAAATTTCGGCAGCACCTCCTTTGCGCGGCTAGGACCGAAAAATTTCACAGTGGTAATAATTGCATGATATACATCTCATTACAAGAATGAGGCATCCCAAAACATGGGAAACACAATAATATACCACAACATAAACCGTAATCCGAGAACGTACCTTTTATTAAGCGTTTATTAGCATTTTAACTTACATTTTGCATTAGCTCCACAAGCGAAGCGCCACCCCTTTGCTACCTACTAAAATGCTCAATAACCAAGTTAGAATCATGCATATAAAGATAGATCGATATACTTAGCATAAACAACATACATATAACATGTTTAGCTTCAAAACTGAAATTCCAATTCCAGGACAGCAAAACAATCTCAGTTTTTGGTCACCTAAGCGATAAAATTTGGCAATGTAATCTAAACAAAAGTTGTTGCATTCGTTTCAGGCTTTCCGGAATGTCTAAAATCATCAAATTCGGACCATCCGTTCAAAAGTTACGGTTATTTTACTAAATGGATACGCCGTAGCCTAGGCAATGAATTGCGCAGGTCAGCGACGTTCACTCCCCTTTTTGACCATCTAAATGACAGAAAAACACAAAACACTTCAACAATAGTTTTAACTTAAGTTCTAAGCTTTCCATAAATAGCAAGATCGTCAAAATCGGATAAACCAGTCAAAAGTTATGGTGAAAATACTAAGGGTATATGCTACTGATTTTGCTTCCCTTTTTTTTTTTACACAGGCCAGCGAGAAGATTCAACTTTTTAACTAAGTAAATGAAGGAATTTCTCAAGACACTCTAAACAAAAGTCGTGCTACAGTTTCTAAGCTTTCCAACAAGTCTAAGATCGTCAAATTTCGTCTGGCCATTCAAAAGTTATGGTTGTTTTCGTTTCAGCATATATTGGACAATTTTGGATTTTTCCAAAAATTTGCTTTTATTATTTCAATGTACAAACCATCAAACTTCAAATTTTCTAAAGAAACAATCATAAATACAAAGTCGTATATCTTCTTATATATCCATGAAATAAGTTTACATTCGATTTGTTTTCAATTTATTCAAGTTTGTTTCATTCATAATTTAAATTCAAGTCAATTTGCTTCAATTTAATTTGAATTCAATTATATTTAATTTCACTTTGCTTCAAATTTGAATTTAATTATTTAAAATTTTTATTCCCTTTATTCAATTCCATTTACACTAATGAATTATATTTAATCAATTACCATCCATCTAGCAACCAATACATATCAAACATTAACATCCATCCAAAACCTTCACTAAATCAATTATACATTTTCAAGTCAAAATTTTAATTTCATACACTTCCAAGTTTATTGACATTTAGTTTTATTCAAATTTAATTAGTTTCCATTTACAAATTTTATATTTAATTAATTTTAAATTTAACTCATTTTACAACTTAAATTTCTTTTATATTTAAAACTATCAATAGATCTTCACATTTTATTATTCGCAATCACACTTGTATATTATTCATTTACTTATCCTTATTAGCATTTTAAACTTTTTAAGTATTTGGTAAGTTATAGCTATGCAAATAAAATATAGTTAAACAATATACAACTTCTTTTTATTCAATTTGAGTGTTATACCTATTAAATAAATTTCCAATTTATTATTTTCCAAATTAAGGGTTACTACTACAATTTTAAATTTTTTTTTCACTTAAATTCAATTCCACCCTTTTCAATTCATAAGTTTCTAACAATTCAAGATTTACTTTAGTTTAATAATTAAAATCATTCCTTATTAGAGAAATTAAGAATTTCAACCCTGGATTCGATTTAAACCATTTTTTTTCTATAAATATATATATATATATATATACTAATATCTTTATATCTCAAATCATATTTTTAGAAGAATTTTAATCAGGATTGAAATATATATATATATATACACACTTATTTTCATTTGATACTTTAGAAAATTTCAGTTCAATTTCTATTTAATCCAAAAGAGTACAGAAAACCTTTAAGTGGTCTCCCCCACTCAGACCCTTGAAAATAAACGTCGATAATACGTGCACTCATTACCGAAATTATTTTCCAATGACAAGAGGGTAATACACCACTTATTTCTTTTCAAATCATTTGTAAATCATTTCTATTCAAATTACTTTCACATAAGAATATATTATTTTCAAACCATTTACAAAAATTTCAAAGCACCGGAAATTTTATTCTCAAATCCAAAATTATATTCATTTAATTTCATTATCAACTATATTCACAGAGTTTCATTTTCTTTTTCATTCAATAGTCAATAGTTTAGAAATATTGACTAATCAATCAATGGACGATGATAATCTAATATTATCATCTCCTAACAATTAATAAAGTCAATATATATATTCATAATTATATTTATATATAAAATATAATTCAAAACAATATTTTGTCAGTTTGTTCTATTCGAGGTTTTAGAAATCCCTATCGATGCCTTGGCGTCCCATGTACCGACCAGAATTCATAAATACTCAACGGAACAAATTAACACAATATGAAATCATTTTTATATCAAAATTACATATATGCTCTCTCATATACACTCAAACTCATTCATAAGGTTTAACCCTATTTCAACGAGTTATTCCTCACTAGAGCCAAGGTAATCTAAACCAAAGCTCTCATACCAACTGTAACAACCCGCATTTTTGACTGTTCAAGTCGACAAAACATACACACATGCCGACTCAAACAATCCAAAATACATATAGTTATTGGGGTTAAATAAGAAAAGAAAGGAAAGAACAGAAACAAACACAGAATCTCGCAGCGGAAGGAACAAGATATAATAATAAAATAACAGTTCATGAAGCTGTTAAATAAATATTTTTGATTATTATTATACATCATAAATCAGAGTTACATACATATCAGAGATAATACAACAATGCAGCGGAAAAATAATACAGTAGTAGAATACAAATGATGTAATACCAAACTCCGTCTTCGTCCTCCAGAATATACCTTCAACCCAATCTGAAATGCTCAGGCTGACCCGAGCGTAATGAAAAGACAAAACACTCGAGTCAGGACTAAAATATCTCATGTAAGTTAAATCGTAAAAGTAAATATGAGTGTGACTGTAACGACCCGTATTTTTACGGATCGAAAAATCGAAGAAAATTTGCGTCGAAGAATTTTTGTGAAGATTGGCGAAAATTACCAAGTCCTAAGTCGTTCACGACTTAGTGTAAGTTGTAAGTCGTACACGACTTAGGGGATATGGTTTAGGACGACCTATAGAACCTGACCGAGTTAAACAGTTCGAGTTAGCGACCTATGATAGAGTTAGGTCGTAGTGACCGATTTAAGATATAGTAGACGACCTAAGAGATAGACTATCTAAGGTTTTGAGCGACCTAAGGAAGTTAGGTCGGCAACGACCTAAGGAAGTGGCAAGTGAGCGACCTATAGAAGTGAGCGACCTATAGGGTAGAGACCTAAGGGTTAGTGTTCTATAGTAGTTAGTGACCTAGTGGTTAGCGTAGTTGGGTCGTAGACGACCTAAGAAGTTAGGTCGTGAGTTCTGTGTGTGTTAGGTCGTGTGCTTGCTAAGTCGTATACGAGTTAGCGACTTATAGGAGTAGGCGACTTATAGCAGTTAAGTCGTGGACGAGTTAAGGAAGATAAGTCGCTAGGAGATAGGTCGTAGGGTGTTAAGTCGCGCGTGGGTTTTGGTCGCGAGATTGATAAGTCGCGAGAGTTTTAGGTCGCGTGCCAGCATTTTTGAGTCGCTGGGGCGCGCTTAGTCGTAAGTCGCTAAGTCGCGCATAGGTTAAGTCGTTAAGTCGAAGACCGTTATGTCGCGCGCTATGTTAAGTCAGTTAACCAGTTAAGTCGCGCATTCTTAAGTCGTAGGTTGTTGAGTCGTATCCCCTGATAAGTCGCGCGCGCATTAAGTCGTAGGACTTCTAAGCCGTTAGGTCGTGGGTTGCTGAGTGTTAGGTCGTGAGCGACCTAGGGCTTGGGGCGCGCGTGCATATCTGTTAAGTCGCGAGTTCTGGTAAGTCGGCGACGACTTATAGGAGCGAACGACTTAAGGAAATTTCAGCTATAAATACTCGTCCATTTCTCACTTTTTGGGATCCGGATTTTGAAGCGACGAAGTGCTGCCATTTTTAGAGCTCGACTTCTACACTTCTTTACTTCTTTTCTCTACTCTAATCTAGTGATTCCGTCCATCCAAGTTGAAGATCAAATTGAAGATTCAAGAGCTTAGATTGAAGATCTTCATCCGTCGAAGAGTGATTTCTTCATTTGAAGCGGATTCGTGATAGATCAAGCTTGATCCTTCGCTGTCCAGATATGAAGCGTGTTGATTTGAGGTTGTTTAGGTGATTTGGTGAGTGGTGATTATCTCTCACACGGATCCAAAGGAGTATATCGGATTGTTGGCTCGATTTGGTGTTAAAATAGTGATTTCCATGCATTTTCTTCATCCTAAGTGTAGATCCATATAGATCCATTGTTCATGATTATTTGACTACCATTTTACTACATGTTAACCTATGCAAGTTCATTCATCAAGATTATAGAGACATTGCTCATGTTTTCATGCTTATTTGACTTTCGACTCTTTAATTACGAAATTGCCATTATAGTTGTAATTCTCTACTTAGATCATATTTGAATGCTTGATTGCTTGTATTATTGTTTGACTTGGTTGATTGCTATGAATTAGATGATTGATGATTTGATTTAGATCGAGGATGATTCAAAAGCTAAGAGAAAGGCTCTTGAATTGGGACAGCTGCTTGTGGCATATGTAGCGGATGATGAAGCTCTTATGCATGGATTTGATGATGATGTTGAGATGAGACTTTGCGAGGATGTGATGAAGCGAAGCATGATATGAGATAGTCTTGGCCTAATCCAGACGGGATCATTCCAAGCATGTTGGTAACTCGGTGATATGGTTCGAGTTGAGGATAATGGATGCTCGAGAGGCGCTTGAGCTAGTATGGAAATAGTCGTCGAGGAGGATGACTAGAAGGCTGAGATCTCATCGTTGTTGAAGGTTCTAGCATGCTCCAAGCAAGAGTACGTTTGGGCAGATTCGATAGTCCCAACGACTAACTGTTGATGGTCGAGTACTCTGGGCAGATTCGATAGTCCTAGGCATGGGTCACGATGACGTGCGGGAGTTATGTCTAGAACCGGGGTTTCCATTAGCCCTTGACGGACGGCTGAAAGAATGTGCCGGTCATTCAATTAACGGTGATATCGAAGCAATGATAACAGTGATAGCCAGAGTCATGGATGTTTGGTTGTATCGTCATTCGGACTCAAGAGTAGTGTTTTCTGGGTGCTTATCTGATCTTGGTTTAGGCCTTGGGGGTTTGTGCTTGGAAAACATCGCCCTTGACTCGAGTGATAATTTCTTTTCTTTACATTGTATGCTCTGCTATGTTTGCTTCTGCTTAGTGTGTGTCTGGGGGCTATCACTGTAGAAAGAGGTTGGAGTGGGAGGGTTGTATTCATATTCCTTTTTCCTTTGTACTCTTTTGGTATGTTGTTAGTTAATTTACTGCTCACTAAGACTGTTGTCTGACTCAAGGCTTTATGTTTTAACTCTTATTGCCTTGGGCTGTTCGTCCATTTTAGGACGGGCAGACTAGATAGCAGGTGACAGGTGCTGTTCTCTTTTCACGATGCTGATATCGAAGACGAGCTGGAGGGTTGCATATTATCTTCTTATATGTACTGGATGTTCCGCTGCTTTGTATTCTCTGAGTGTTATGTAGTGAGGCTTGATGTATTGACTATTTGGATGCTTGTATTCAACTATTATGGAGTTTTATATGATGGCATTTTATTCTGTAAAGCTTCACTATACATATGTTCTATTGTATTTTGTCCATGCGCTGTGAGTAATACGATAGATTCTGTTATTTTGATCTACCCTGACAATCGTCTATGGTCGCCTGGCACACTTTACAGCGCGCTATCTCTAGATTCGGTGCAGGGGTCATGGGCGGTCGTCACATTTGGTATCAGAGCATTGGTTAATCGATTTTACCCAACGCTCACTGACGTAACCACGTATGAGAGACGTAATTATATTTTGATGGATGATTACTATATGTAATATAGTAGCTTAGTAGAGTTTGAGTCCTTTACGCAGTTGTTTCTCTAGATGTTCTGATCATTCCTTTTTGTAGATATTGAGAATGAGTCGAAGAGGGAGACCAGCTGCTAGGGAAGGCCGTGCTACTGAAGGGGCTGCTGATTATGCAGCTATGTTTGAAGCTATGATGACTTCGATCATGAGAAGGATACCAGTTCCAGGGGAAGCAGTTGATGTTGGAGTTCAAGTCCAAACTCCAAAACCAGTGGATTTTTCTAAGTTGTGCAAGGACTATACTGCTCTTGGAGGGAAGGTTTTCTTGGGAACAGAATCAACCATTTAAGTCCAGAGATGGATAGATGCTTGTAGAAGGATTTTTGGAGATTTGGGAATTGAGGATGCAACTAAGAGGAAGTTGGCATCAAGGCAGCTTCAAGGGAGAGCTTCTGATTGGTGGAACTCTATTACCATCAATACTCCAGAGGAAGAGATTACATGGGAGCAATTCCAAGTCAGATTTGAAGCTAAGTTCATTTCTACAGCTCAGAAGTCTGTTCTGTTAAAGAGGTTTGTGGAGCTCAAGCAGGGAGGAAGACCAGTTCTAGAGTATGTTTCTGAGTTTGAAGCTTTGTCCAAGTATGCCCGGTCATATATCGAATCTGCATATCAGAAGAATGAGAAGTTTGTGAAAGGCTTGGATAGTTATCTTGGGAGGCAGCTGGTGGATCATTTGGACGATTCATTTGAGAAGCTTGTGGAGAAAGCTCTTAGGCATGAGAGTCTGTTTCCTAAGGAAGGATCTGTTGTTGCTGTGACCAGGGAAGAGTCTAAGCCCCAGCAGGGTGGAAACAAGAAGAGGAAGCAGCAGCAGTAGAAGGGTAAGGATGGCCAGAAGAAGCCGAAAGGTGAGGTGACTTGCTACAATTGTCAGCAGAAGGGCCATTTCTCGAAGGATTGTAAGAATCCGAAGGCACCGATGAAGTGTCACAACTGTGACAAGCCGGGGCATTTCAGGAAGTATTGTCCAGAACCACGGAAGGATAGGCAGATTGTGCAAGCTTATGCTTTGGGAGCTGTTCCGTCGTCTTCGAAAGCTCCTACCGCTGAAGAGAAAGGAAAGAGTGTGGTGGTTCAAGGTACTCTTTTCTTATGTGGTGTTCCAGTTAGAGTGTTGTTTGATACTGGGGCGTCGCATTCGTTTGTTTGTAGTGAACTTGTAGACCAGTTGGGTTTAGAACCGGATATTGTTGATAGGCCATTGGTTGTGACTAATCCAGTTGGGGGTTCGTCTTGTTTGTGTATGCTATGCCGGGGTTTGATTGTATCGAGTCATGGTTGCTCTTTTGTTTGTGATTGTTTTGTTCTGAACTTTGCGGGGTTCGGAATTATTTTGGGTATGGACTGGCTTAGGAAGTATGCGGCAAAGGTTGATTGCGAAAGGTTGGAGGTGACAGTCGAGAATGTGGAGGGGCAAAAGATTGTGATACGATGTAAGCATGAAGAAGGCGTCTTCATAAGCTTCATGTATTCGCTAGTTGTTCCATGGGATGGACTGTCATTAGTGCCAATCGCGAATGGATTCTAGGATGTCTTTAACGAAGTCAAAGGGTTGCCGCCACATAGAGAGATCGAGTTTCGTATAGATCTAGTTGAAGGAGCCAGACCCGTTGTGATGCCTCTTAGGCGGATGGCGCCTAGGGAACAGCAAGAGTTGAGGGTGCAAGTTGATGATCTTTTGCAGAAAGGATTCATTCGGCGTAGTGTGTCCGAGTGGGGTGCACCAGTTGTGTTTGCAACCAAGGCAGATGGGTCGTTGAGATTGTGTGTGGATTATCGTGAGCTGAATAAGGTGACTAAGAAGAACAAGTATCCATTGCCGAGAATAGATGACTTGTTTGATCAGCTTCACGAAGCTAGGGTGTTTTCTCAGATGGATTTGGCAACGGGATTTCACCAGTTGAGAGTGGCTAAGGATAGTGTGCCGAAGACTGGTTTTCGAACACCATCCGGTTTCTTTGAGTGGCTGGTAATGCCGTTTGGGTTGACTAACGCGCCAGGATATTTTGTGGATCTTATGAATAGAGTGTTCAGAGATCAGTTGAACAAGTTTGTACTTGTGTTCGTGGATGATATTCTGATTTATTCCAGAACTGAAGAAGAGCACAAGATGCACTTGCGTATTGTTTTGGAAATCTTGCGGAAACATCAGCTGAAGGCTAAGTTTTCGAAGTGTCACTTCTGGAAGAGTGAAGTGAGGTTCTTAGGCCATGTTATTTCTGGAAATGGAATAGCGGTTGATCCCGCTAAGGTGGCAGCAATCCAGGATTGGGTTAGACCTAAGAATGCGTCTGATGTGAGAAGTTTTCTTGGATTAGCAGGATATTATCGTCGGTTTATCAAGGACTTCTCCAAGATAGCTGCACCGTTAACAGGATTGACAAAGAAGAACCAAGTGTTCAGATGGGAAGCTAAGTGTGAGCAAGCTTTCGGAATCCTGAAAGAGCGATTGACGAGTGCTCCTGTTTTGACTATTCCAAGTGGGAATGATGAGATGGTGGTTTACACCGACGCATGTGGTACTGGACTTGGAGCAGTGCTGATGCAGAGGGATAAAGTTGTTGCGTATGCCAGTCGACAACTGAAGCCGCATGAAAGGAATTACCCGACTCATGATTTGGAGTTAGCGGCGATTGTTTTTTCTCTGAAGATGTGGAGACACTATCTATTGGGAGTTCGATTCGAGTTGTTTACGGATCATAAGTCATTGAAGTATCTTTTCTCCAAAAAGGATTTGAATCTTCGGCAGCAACGTTGGCTAGAGTTTTTGGCATCATATGATTTTGGTATAGCTTATACTCCGGGAAAAGGTAACGCAGTGGCAGATGCGTTAAGTCGAAGACATGCAGGATTGGGAGCCATGTTTTCAGAATGGAAGAATCTCGAGTATTTAGCTGGATTTGACTTCAGGCTTAGATGCGAATTGGAACCTGAGATGTTGGCAAACTTATCGATTAGACCTTCTCTTGTGGAAAGGATTGGCGAGAGCCAAAAGCGAGACGATAAGCTTGTCAAGATTATCCACGATTTGGGATCTGGATTGGATCCAGAAAAGGATAAAGGATTCGAGGTCAATCAAGAAGGTTGGCTTCGGAAGCAAGGACGACTAGTTGTTCCCGATATAGATGAATTGAGGAGTGAAGTTCTGAAGGAAAGTCATCACTCGAAGCTGACAATTCATCCAGGTGGAAATAAGATGTATCGGGATATGAAGAGAAGCTACTACTGGGAAGGTATGAAGAAGGATGTTGGAAATTTTATTTCCAAGTGTATGAACTGCCAGTTGGTAAAAGCCGAACAGAAGAAGCCAAGTGGATTGCTTCAGCCATTAGAAGTTCCTACATGGAAGTGGGAGCAAGTATCGATGGATTTTATTGATGGGCTACCTAGAACAAGAACGGGAAATGAAGGGATTTGGGTCATCGTAGATCGTCTGACTAAGAGTGCAAGATTCATTCCTGTTCGATCGACTAGGACTGCATCAAAGTTGGCTGAGTTGAATGTTAAGTGGATAGTTCGATTCCATGGTATTCCGAAGAGTATAGTGAGCGATCGAGACCCATTGTTCACTAGTGGATTTTGGAAGAGCTTCCAGGAATTTTTGGGAACCAAGTTGTGTTTGAGTACAGCTTATCACCCTCAAACAGATGGTCAGACCGAGAGAGTCAACCGAGTTTTGGAAGATCTTCTTAGAGCTTGTGTTTTGGATTTCGGAGGATCATGGGAAGATCACCTTCATTTGGTGGAGTTTGCATACAACAACAGTTACCAGTCAAGCATTGGTATGGCACCGTATGAGGCATTGTATGGAAGACCATGTAACTCTCCGACATGTTGGTTAGAGACAGGAGAAAGGTTGATACTTGGGCCAGAGATGATTCGACAGACTTCGGATTGTATAGAGATCATTCGGCAACGAATGAAGGCAGCCCAAGATCGTCAGAAAAGTTATGCCGATAAGCATCGTAAAGATTTGGAATTCGACATAGGTGATATGGTTTTTGTGAAGATTTCTCCATTGAAGAATGTTATTCGATTCGGGAAGAAAAGAAAATTAACTCCGAGATTTGTTGGACCATTCCCGATCATCGAGCGAATTGGAAAGCTCGCCTACAGATTGGAGTTACCAGAGAAGATGTCGGGTGAGCACAATGTTTTTCATGTATTGTATCTACGAAAGTATGTGCACGACTCGAATACATTGGTTTCTGCTGATAGCTGTGAAGATTTCGAAGTTGATCCAGTCGATAGAAGACCTCGTAAGCCGCTTCGTGTTGTGGAGACCGACACGAAACAGCTTAGGAGGAAGGTAGTTAAGTTACTCAAGATACAATGGAGTGATGATGATAACGACTGTACGTGGGAGGTGGAAGAGAGGATGAAGGCAGCTCATCCTGAACTCTTCAAGGTATGACCCTAAAGTGTCGTGTCATCTCACGATATTGTAACTTGTTCTAGTTTTAGAATTCTGCATGCTAAGCTAGAATTGGATGCATAGTTTGTTGATTGCTATGGATGGTAGGCGTGCAGAATAGTCATTGATTGCTCTTGTTTGTTTGGAATTTCGATGGCGAAATTCCTAAGGGGGAGAGAATGTAACGACCCGTATTTTTACGGATCGAAAAATCAAAGAAAATTTGCGTCGAAGAATTTTTGTGAAGATTGGCGAAAATTACCATGTCCTAAGTCGTTCACGACTTAGTGTAAGTCGTACACGACTTAGGGGATATGGTTTAGGATGACCTATAGAACCTGACCGAGTTAAACAGTTCGAGTTAGCGACCTATGATAGAGTTAGGTCGTAGTGACCGACTTAAGATATAGTAGACGACCTAAGAGATAGACTATCTAAGGTTTTGAGCGACCTAAGGAAGTTAGGTCGGCAACGACCTAAGGAAGTGGCAAGTGAGCGACCTATAGAAGTGAGCGACCTATAGGGTAGCGACCTAAGGGTTAGTGTTCTATAGTAGTTAGTGACCTAGTGGTTAGCGTAGTTGGGTCGTAGACGACCTAAGAAGTTAGGTCGTGAGTTCTGTGTGTGTTAGGTCGTGTGCTTGCTAAGTCGTATACGAGTTAGAGACTTATAGGAGTAGGCGACTTATAGCAGTTAAGTCGTGGACGAGTTAAGGAAGATAAGTCGCTAGGAGATAGGTCGTAGGGTGTTAAGTCGCGCGTGGGTTTAGGTCGCGAGATTGATAAGTCGCGAGAGTTTTAGGTCGCGTGCTAGAATTTTTGAGTCGCTGGGACGCGCTAAGTCGTAAGTCGCTAAGTCGCGCATAGGTTTAGTCGTTAAGTCGAAGACCGTTATGTCGCGCGCTATGTTAAGTCAGTTACCCAGTTAAGTCGCGCATTCTTAAGTCGTAGGTTGTTGAGTCGTATCCCCTGATAAGTCGCGCGCGCATTAAGTCGTAGGACTACTAAGCCGTTAGGTCGTGGGTTGCTGAGTGTTAGGTCGTGAGCGACCTAGGGGTTGGGGCGCGCGCGCATATCTGTTAAGTCGCGAGTTCTGGTAAGTCGGCGACGACTTATAGGAGCGAACGACTTAAGGAAATTTCAGCTATAAATACTCGTCCATTTCTCACTTTTTGGGATCCGGATTTTGAAGCGACGAAGTGCTGCCATTTTGAGAGCTCGACTTCTACACTTCTTCACTTCTTTTCTCTACTCTAATCTAGTGATTCCATCCATCCAAGTTGAAGATCAAATTGAAGATTCAAGAGCTTAGATTGAAGATCTTCATCCGTCGAAGAGTGATTTCTTCATTTGAAGCGGATTCGTGATCGATCAAGCTTGATCCTTCGCTGTCCAGATCTGAAGCGTGTTGATTTGAGGTTGTTTAGGTGATTTGGTGAGTGGTGATTATCTCTCACACGGATCCAAAGGAGTATATCGGATTGTTGGCTCGATTTGGTGTTAAAATAGTGATTTCCATGCATTTTCTTCATCCTAAGTGTAGATCCATATAGATCCATTGTTCATGATGATTTGACTACCATTTTACTACATGTTAACCTATGCAAGTTCATTCATCAAGATTATAGAGACATTGCTCATGTTTTCATGCTTATTTGACTTTCGACGCTTTAATTACGAAATTGCCATTATAATTGTAATTGTCTACTTAGATCATATTTGAATGCTTGATTGCTTGGATTATTGTTTGACTTGGTTGATTGCTATGAATTAGATGATTGATGATTTGATTTAGATCGAGGATGATTCAAAAGCTAAGAGAAAGGCTCTTGAATTGGGACAGCTGCTTGTGGCATATGTAGCGGATGATGAAGCTCTTATGCATGGATTTGATGATGATCTTGAGATGAGACTTTGTGAGGATGTGATGATGCGAACCATGATATGAGATAGTCTTGGCCTAATCCATACGGGATCATTCCAAGCATGTTGGTAACTCGGTGATATGGTTCGAGTTGAGGATAATGGATGCTCGAGAGGCGCTTGAGCTAGTATGGAAATAGTCGTCGAGGAGGATGACTAGAAGGTTGAGATCTCATCGTTGTTGAAGGTTCTAGTATGCTCCAAGCAAGAGTACGTTTGGGCAGATTCGATAGTCCCAACGACTAACTGTTGATGGTAGAGTACTCTGGGCAGATTCGATAGTCCTAGGCACGGGTCACGATGACGTGCGGGAGTTATCTCTAGAACCGGGGTTTCTATTAGCCCTTGACGGACGGCTGAAAGAATGTGCTGGTCATTCAATTAACGGTGATATCGAAGCAATGATAACAGTGATAGCCAGAGTCATGGATGTTTGGTTGTATCGTCATTCGGTCTCAAGAGTAGTGTTTTCTGGGTGCTTATCTGATCTTGGTTTAGGCCTTGGGGGTTTGTGCTTGGAAAACATCGCCCTTGACTCGAGTGATAGTTTCTTTACTTTACATTGTATGCTCTGCTATGTTTGCTTCTACTTAGTGTGTGTCTAGGGGCTATCACTGTAGAAAGAGGTTGGAGTGGGAGGGTTGTATTCCTATTCCTTTTTCCTTTGTACTCTTTTGGTATGTTGTTAGTTAATTTACTGCTCACTAAGACTGTTGTCTGACTCAAGGCTTTATGTTTTAACTCTTATTGCCTTGGGTTGTTCGTCCATTTTGGGACGGGCAGACTAGGTAGCAGGTGACAAGTGTTGTTCTCTTTTCACGATGCTGATATCGAAGATGAGCTGGAGGGTTGCATATTATCTTCTTATATGTACTGGTTGTTCCGCTGCTTTGTATTCTCTGAGTGTTATGTAGTGAGGCTTGATGTATTGACTATTTGGATGCTTGTTGAAGTTTTATATAATGGCATTTTATTCTGTAAAGCTTCACTATACATATGTTCTATTGTATTTTGTCCATGCGCTGTGAGTAATACGATAGATTCTGTTATTTTGATCTACCCTGACAATCGTCCATGGTCGCCTGGCACACTTTACAGCGCGCTATCTCTAGATTCGGTGCAGGGGTCATGGGCGGTCGTCACAGTGACGGCGTCAGAGATGTTTACGGGGTTTAGACACCATCTATCCAGTATTTAACGTGCGTGCATTAACTTAAGAGATGTTCGGGATTTCCATCTCCTAAGGATCCGTTAAACTATCTACTATGTAATAGAATGCGCTATATACAATAATGTCTATCATAAAGTAAAATATCAAACTAGCGTTAAGTCATGGCCCATTCCACCCTTAAAACATTTTTATTCCCAAGAGTATATACAAGACCGTAGTTTCCCCAAAACCGGAAGTCACCAGAGGGCAATCCATATACTAAAGGTACAAACCAAAACGTAGTGGTCGCGAATAGGATAATCAGTATGACAAGGTACATGAGGCGATACCAACTAGGATACTAGTAGTTGCATGATCCGGACTGATGTTGGGCATAGCAGCTACTACCCCAACACCGCGAAACAACACTCCCAAAATCGAGGGGTGCACCCAAATCGAATCACAACAGTAATAGATATGGTAACGAAGATGTAACGACCCGCTATTTTGGACCATTCAAATCGACAATAAATCCACACATGTCTGACTTGAATAATTCAAAATATCAGATTGTTAATTTAAATTTGGCAAAACTCAGCATAAACAGTAAATAAATCAATCACAGAATCACAGACACTGAGTAATACAATAATACGCAGCGGAATAGGTAAAATAGTAGTTCATGAAGCTACTATATAACATCAGAGTTAGAAATAAAATACAACAGAATATCTCAAATACAATGAAGTCTTCAGTACGAATAGATGACTTCTCTGAACAAATCAACTAGAAGAACTGAAAGCTGAGGCGGTTGTTGGATCTCCAAAGGAAGTTCCAAACTCCAAATGTGAGTCTCAAATGCTGTATTACTCGGTCTGACCCGAGCGTAAAGCAAAATACAAAACACTCGAGTCAGGATTTACATTCTTATACAAATAAATCCAACTCAAGTGAAATATCAACTGAAATGCAAGTAACTTAAAGGATGTTTGGGATAACCATCCTCTAAGGATCTTCAGAACTATCTACAAGGTGGAAATATACATTATAACACCGTGGTCATTTAAATTTAATATATACTTCAAACCCAAATATCATTTCATTTCAAATATAACTATTTCCAAAATAGTATATATAGATTAAATAATTTATAAGGAAAGGCATTTACAATTTTCCCAAGTCTCACAAATCGATTCAAATCAACCCAAATTCTAAATTTCAATTTAATTCAATCTAAAATTTCCATTTTAATTTAATTCAGTTTCTAAATAATCAAATTCAAATTATCTCGATTTCAAATATAAATATGAATCACAAAATAAACTATTTAAATTTCCAATATATTTCAAAGCTTTATTTTTCAACAATTTCAAAGTTAAATTTAACAGTTTCCTATAACTCTTGGATTAACTTCATTTCTTATTTAATCAAGGAATATTCACTTAACAAATTCAATATCATTTAACTAGCCTTAAATTACAATTTTACTAAATATTTCTTTAACTTTATTTTAAACAAGAAATTTTTATTAAATCAAACCCATGTTATAAGTCATATCTTACATCTCAATTTCAATAAGTTTCAAATCGGTTTAATTTAAAAAAAAAACAAATTCTTTATTGGATACAATTTCAACTAATTTAAGGCTTAACATTTATTAAAACTATATATTCCTTTCCAAAACCATAGAATTAATTTTAAAAATATTTATATATATGGACCAACGGTGTTTGTATATATATTTATCATATGGTTAAGTGATACAGATATTTATCATTTCAATCCGAAATTTAAATATATACGGGTAGATATCATTTCGACCCGAAATCCCAATTTCAATACAAATGAAAATCGCTTGGGTTTATCATTTCAACCCATAACGATTTTTCCTATTCTAAAGTCCGTTCGGGTATGTATCATTTCAACCCATAGTGATTTCTATACTAACAGGGAACTTACAGAGTGATAACAGATATGAAAATAATATAACAGGCATATAAATATCATCAATAACAATATAATATAAACGGCAGGATATGGTGTCGTATCCCACAGGTGAACAGTTACAGATAATAACATATATAACAATTTTAAATAACTACAACAGCATATTTCAATTGTCGTTTCAATTGAAATCAAATTTAATAAATAAAAGAATGTTAATCGTGAGTGATTGCTCACCTTTCGAGGCTAGATAGATTTGATAAAGAAATAAGCTACGAATCCAGGTACGAATCTCAAAGCAAGGCAAGATTGAACGTGAATTGGACGTACAGGGCTGATAATCAAGAATTGATAAACTGAATCAGAATCAGTTAGATATATACATAAATATTTGTTATTTTATTAAAATTATTATTTAGTCAAAAAAATTTTTTTTTAAATAAAAAATATATATAGTAAAAAAAATACATACTTAAAAAAATCAATTTAGTTTTAACCGAGCCCATGTATACTCTCCTTATAAAACCATACTCAAAACCAATCTACAAATGCAGACACCACGTAAAATATGCAAACAAAAGTATGTATAAAAAAATATGCAGACTTAACCTTATATTTACTAATATATATAAATATGTGACTGATGTATAGATACCGTACCACATAAAAAATTTTAATACAGCTTGCATAAAACACTTAAACACCTAAATATAACACATATACCTCCTATACTTTCATACACATATACGGTTAATCAAGATTTACAATATTAAAATTTATATACTATACAACATAAAAGTATAAGTTTATATAAAATAATATAACTTTAAAAAAACAGAGACTAGTCTATAACAGACTTAATATAAACTACCAATATATATAAACCAACTTTATAAATCAAATATTATGAACAAATATACTTAAAGTTCTCAGCAACTCGCTGATATAAACAATATATAACGACTTATATAACTTACACGTACAAACTAACCTATCAACTAAACAAAACAACGAAGCATACTATTTTACTAATATATACACCTAAACAATACGCATGACATAAAAAAATATATACACACCTTTGCAAAACAAGGAGAAGGAGGCTCGGAAAATGGGAGGCTGGCGATTTCACGTGGAGGATGGCAGGAAGGGAAGGAGGAGCAGGTGGTGGCTGTTCGAGTGGCTGAAGAGAGGGGAGCGAAGGCACGGAGTGGAGTTGCGGCTTGGGATTTGGCGAACTGGGCTGTCAATCAGTGGGCAGGTGAGGGTGGCCGGTCAATATGGTGGGGAGGGGCGGCGATGAGTTGCTCGGTACAGCAGTGGAGAGAGGGGAGGCCGAATGGGACAAGGGTTGGGTTTAGGTGGCTGTCGAAATATACGAAGGTGGTTGGGAAGGAGGCTTCGGCCACGTTTTTTTTATATTTGCAGAAGTAGAAATGAGGGGGCGAAGAACAGAGAAATTAGGAAGAAGCTCGGCAACAATAGAGATAAGGTAAGGCTAAAATAAAATGAACGGTAGGATGTTAAAAGTCACACACGTGATTTCTGGATGTAATAAAGGCAGATGACGATTGAAATCAATCAGTGGAAAAATTCAAATGGTTCGACCGAATAAAAGGATAACGGGTCCTTTGATTCGGTGAAAATTTATTTAAAGCAATAAATTTCTTGTTTGGGCTGCAAGCAATAGATTTGAAAATCAAGGGATAATGTAAAGTCAAAATGTGGTACCGCTTCGGTGAATTGTTTATTGTCACCGTCGCGTACCGGACCTCAAAATACAGAAATAAATATACCGCAGAGATCAGCACGACGAGACGATCGAAACGGTATACAGATATTGGTGGTACGATCATCCGCTCAAAAGTCGATAATCGGTACCGGAAATGCTGCTATTTTGCCAGAATTAAGATAAACGGAGCAGTAGAAGTCCAAATTTGGTAAAACGAATTTCGCAGTCTGATTTAGAATGATCTAAATAAATTTTCTCCTGTTGACATATTTTGGTTTCGGAAAACTTTTAAATTCACTATTATTAACCGGTTTGATTTAATAAAAATTTCACAGGAAGATAAACTTTAATATTATCAGATGAAAATTTACCAGTTGCTATATTAAAATAGACGTATTCCAAATAGTAAATTTTTACTTTCAAATTTTATTGTTTAAAATTTCACAAAATTTCAATTAATTTAACAAAAAAAATCACTAAAATTTATGGGTCGTTACACTCTCCCCCACTCAAAACTTTTCGTCCCCGAAAAGGAAGAGGGTAGGAGAATAGAAACAACCAGAAAAATATAGATTAAAAAAACAAGGATGAACAACTATATAAATTTTACTTGGAATATTCATTTGAAAACTTCATTCGCAATTCAATTATCTTTAATACTTTAAAACTTTTCAAAAACCCATTTGTAAAATTTCTTACTTCCTTTATAGATACCATTTATATGTTTAAACAACACTTTTATAAATATATGAAAAATATTTGAAAACAATTTATTTACATTATTACTTATATTTACAAAAAAAAACTATTTGAAAACATTAAATCCATAATTCATAAATTTATATAAAAAAAAATTTCAAGATACTTTTCAAATATTATTAATAAATCAATAATCATTTCTTTAAATATGTTGTATTTAATTAATAACTTCAAAAATATTCAACACTAAAATTTTCTATTTATAACACTATATTTTTTTTTATTAAACCATATAGTATATAAATAAACAATATTTAAAAGGATATAGTCAACAAGGAAAAGAAGGAGGACTTGGAAAAACATAATAGGTGAATAAATAAAGCTGAGCAGATAAGGTAGATTCCAGGAATAGTATCAGCATGAATAGTTAATTTAGAACCATAAGGGTTTTGATTCCAATATTGATACAAAATTTTCTTTGTTGGAAATACTTTTATTATAAAATACCTTTATAACGAAACAAATTTTCTTTCGAAAATACTTTTATAACTCGATGTTTCAACAAGTTTATCCTCGTTCCTGTAGACTCTGGCAGTGCGTTGATCAGGCGCAAAGCTAGAATTCTCCAGGTACTTAGTAGACTTGTTTCAACACCCAGTGAAAATACTGGAAAAACTTTTAAAATAGATATGGAAAGTACAATCCAAACAACAATACGAACAAAACCTTTGTCTAACCATGGTTCGCAGATACACAATGGTTACGCCTGGGTCCCCCAGGAAACAATCCATATCCGTAAGCTTTCTCAGCCCTGCGAGTTACGCCATGATGACTAGTAGAATGCAGGATACACAATGGTTACGCCTGGATCCCCCAGGAAACAATCTGTACCCCCAGGCAAGACTCAGCCAAGCATTTGCGCTACTATTCGCGACCTACACAGATTGCAGGATACACAATGGTTACGCCTGGATCCCCCAGGAAACAATCCGTACCCCTAGGCAAGACTCAGCCAGGCAGTTGCGCTGTGCAGTCACGAGAGAACAATAAGACCATGGGTAACGCCATGGAATTCGAAGGACACTCGAGTATCATATCCGGAAAACCAAAAATCAGAGGGAATAATATCGATAGAATGAATCCAAGATGTGGCCACAAATCGGATATCAAGCAGAAGGCATTTCCATATCTTTACTTCGAAAATATGTATCATATAGTACCTTTTCAAATCACTTTCAAATATCGTACTTATATAAAATCCATTATATATAAGATTTTATTTTCAAGTCAAATACTTTTCCAAAATCAAAAGTATATCAAATCACACTTATATAGACTTTAATTATATAAGATTTCACTTTTCAAATTGAGTACCCTTTTCAAATCCATAGTTTTTGAATCAATTTCATACTCATACAAATCAATTTTTATATAAGTTCGACAACTCCCAAATCAAGTATTTAGTAACACAAGGTTCTCAAATTTCAATTTGTTTCAATATCAGTTCGATTTCAAAATCATATACAATTTCACCAAATTATTTCTTCTCAAATTAAATAGCTTTAGTTTCAAAGTTTCCAAAATAATAGATTTAGAAAATAAATCCAAATTTCCAAATCAATATAATTTAAGTCAACCAAATTCATTTCCAAAATCAAATGTTTTCAAAATCATCTTATACTTGCGTAAGGTCCATCTTATATAAGGATCAAATTTTCCAAAATAAATTTCGCTGTATGAAGAGCCATATGGGATTGAATATCTTTGCTTTTATGGGTTATATATCTTTGTAATTTAAATTGGAAATTTTCTTTTAGTAAGCAAAGATATTCTAACATGACAGCTTTCAATTTCAGCGTCAAAATATATCAATGATGTTAGAATATAAGATGTACATACGTCATCATTTCGCAAAATCACATTTGATCGCTCGCTCGATCACAGAAGTTCGCTTTCGAACTAGTATTGTCCATTCGACTTCCCTAATGCGGACTTCGATATGGTTTCTCGACTAGAAGCCATCAGTCTCCTTGCATAGCCATATACTATGATAGAGAATTCTAGAATCAAGCCCAAAATCCATATCAAATATTCGCCATCAAGAATCGAATGAAAAATCCTAACACGAAATGGTGTAATCCACCTCGAACTTGTGTACTCAAACTTGGATCAAATTAATTATGCGAATAAAACAGCATACGTACAACTTATATATTTATTCCAACTTGTTAAATATATAGTTTCATAAAGATGTTACTAAATTTAAAACATTTAACTAAATTTTATTCAAAATATATTGAAGGTCAAATTATTTTCAAAACATTTCCAATCTAAATTTCATATTAGAAAATTTTAAAATTGCCTTATTCATTTACTTAACAAAACAGTTTCAACTTATTTAAATCATATTACTTCATACTTGAACATTCAAACAAACTTATATACTTTATCAAAATACTTTTCAAATTTCTTAGCTTTGAAAAGTTAACCTTGATTTGGAAGTGCTCGAACCTTCGAAATAGTTGAAGAAATCATTTTCAAATTCATGAGTTAGAAATCATCAACAAATCAGTAAATTAATTTCAAAAGATAAGTTTATATCAAATTCGAAACACGAGGACTGAACACCGGCTTACTTCAAATCGTTTCACATATATATACATATATTCTTCAAATATCAAATCATACTTCGAAATTTTGAAATCAAAATTGGTTTCGCAAAATCACTTGCGTAGCAATGCTACTAAAGTGGCCTATCCCTCACTCTGAAACTCGAAAATCAATGTCGATGATGCGTGCACTCATCACCGAAATTATTTTCCAGCGACATAAGTGAGTTCTGGACTTCTATTTTCTCAAACTTCTTTTGAAATTTCTTCGAAACTCATTAAAATCATTTGAAACATTTCTTATTCGGAAAATATTTTTAAATCATATTATTATTATATATGCATCTAAACCAAAGATATGTAAATCTCCGGTGAATCATTGCCAATGGTAAAGGAGTTCCACCCCTTTACAAATCATCCAAAGATTGGCGGGATCGCCTATTCTTAGAGAGATCATTCGAAGTGGAGTTATGGGATACTCCAGAATCAAAAGAATACAAATAGGGAGAGACAAGAATGAGTTTTGGAACCGTAGGGAACGTTCCAAAGTTCAAAGGAATCCTAATCGAAGCAAATCCCAACCAAGATTAGAGATATATAACATATATCGATACAGAAGAATTTCCATTCAAAATTTGGAAAGACTCGAATTCATAACATACGAAAACAGAAGCATAAATGTCTCCAGTTTGACAACTTCAGCTAAGCAAAAGATACAATAGAGTTTGCTTAAAGCAACCTAACATACAACAGATAACAAAAGGTCCACAGATTTACCACTCCTACATAAACAAAGCATCAGTATTAATTCTTCCAGGTGGTACATCAACGGGTCCAGAACACTCCCCCTCAATGTGCCCCCAACATCTGCATTTCTGGCATAGGTGCACTACACTCCCATCTTCCTTAATGAACTGCGGGTACGCAACCTTCTTTCCATACTTTCGCACAGAACAATTTCTGGCTATATGCCCAGGCCTCTTACAGTGATAGCAAATGGTTGATAGGTCGACTGATGTAGTGGGTGCATATTTCACTTTCTTCACCTTCTGGCAGCGACTGGGAAAGTGCCCCTCACTACGGCATCTAAAACAGAAGATCTTGGATCGAAAACGCTTGCCCTCCTTCTTCTTTCCTGCATTCCTTTTTCCGCACAAGGCTGCATAGTGTCCCTTTTCCTGACACCGATAACAAATGACATGGTCATAAGGACCCGGTTCTGCTCTTTCTCTCCACAGCCTCTCTTGTTCCTCGATTGCTTCCTCCCGTTCCTTACGGGCCAGTGCTCTTCGTGCCCTACGGGCTGCTTTCTGCTCTTCTGATTTTGCCATTACAAAATAGTTTCCTATCATTCAAATATTCAATGAGTCCAAAATCAACAAGATAGAAGTTCAAAATTTAAGGGGAAATTAAATCAAAGGGAGTTTCAAAACAGAAGGGAAAGGACTCGAATGAAGATGAAATAATTAAAACTCAAAAAGTGAAGATGGATATACTCATATAAGAATATAATTAGGGAGAGGCCAGAACGAAAGTGATCCCGCAAATCAGTTTACCATATATGTTAAGTTTGCCTAGAATCTGGCTCTGATACCAACTGTAACGACCCGCTATTTTGGACCATTCAAATCGACAATAAATCCACACATGTCTGACTTGAATAATTCAAAATATCAGATTGTTAATTTAAATTTGGCAAAACTCAACATAAACAGTAAATAAATCAATCACAGAATCACAGACACTGAGTAATACAATAATACGCAGCGGAATAGATAAAATAGTAGTTCATGAAGCTACTATATAACATCAAAGTTAGAAATAAAATACAACAGAATATCTCAAATACAATGAAGTCTTCAGTACGAATAGATGACTTCTCTGAACAAATCAACTAGAAGAACTGAAAGCTGAGGCGGTTGTTGGATCTCCAAAGGAAGCTCCAAACTCCAAATGTGAGTCTCAAATGCTGTATTACTCGGTCTGACCCGAGCGTAAAGCAAAATACAAAACACTCGAGTCAGGATTTACATTCTTATACAAATAAATCCAACTCAAGTGAAATATCAACTGAAATGCAAGTAACTTAAAGGATGTTTGGGATAACCATCCTCTAAGGATCTTCAGAACTATCTACAAGGTGGAAATATACATTATAACACCGTGGTCATTTAAATTTAATATATACTTCAAACCCAAATATCATTTCATTTCAAATATAACTATTTCCAAAATAGTATATATAGATTAAATAATTTATAAAGAAAGGCATTTACAATTTTCCCAAGTCTCACAAATCGATTCAAATCAACCCAAATTCTAAATTTCAATTTAATTCAATCTAAAATTTCCATTTTAATTTAATTCAGTTTCTAAATAATCAAATTCAAATTATCTCGATTTCAAATATAAATATGAATCACAAAATAAACTATTTAAATTTCCAATATATTTCAAAGCTTTATTTTTCAACAATTTCAAAGTTAAATTTAACAGTTTCCTATAACTCTTGGTTTAACTTCATTTATTATTTAATCAAGGAATATTCACTTAACAAATTCAATATCATTTAACTAGCCTTAAATTACATTTTTACTAAATATTTCTTTAACTTTATTTTAAACAAGAAATTTTTATTAAATCAAACCCATGTTATAAGTCATGTCTTACATCTCAATTTCAATAAGTTTCAAATCGGTTTAATTTAAAAAAAAAACAAATTCTTTATTGGATACAATTTCAACTAATTTATGGCTTAACATTTATTAAAACTATATATTCCTTTCCAAAACCATAGAATTCATTTTCAAAATATTTATATATATGGACCAACGGTGTTTGTATATATATTTATCATATGGTTAAGTGATACAGATATTTATCATTTCAATCCGAAATTTAAATATATACGGGTAGATATCATTTCGACCCGAAATCCCAATTTCAATACAAATGAAAATCGCTTGGGTTTATCATTTCAACCCATAACGATTTTTCCTATTCTAAAGTCCGTTCGGGTATGTATCATTTCAACCCATAGTGATTTCTATACTAACAGGGAACTTGCAGAGTGATAACAGATATGAAAATAATATAACAGGCATATAAATATCATCAATAACAATATAATATAAACGGCAGGATATGGTGTCATATCCCACAGGTGAACAGTTACAGATAATAACATATATAACAATTTTAAATAACTACAACAGCATATTTCAATTGTCGTTTCAATTGAAATCAAATTTAATAAATAAAAGAATGTTAATCGTGAGTGATTGCTCACCTTTCGAGGCTAGATAGATTTGATAAAGAAATAAGCTACGAATCCAGGTATGAATCTCAAAGTAAGGCAAGATTGAACGTGAATTGGACGTACAGGGCTGATAATCAAGAATTGATAAACTGAATCAGAATCAGTTAGATATATACATAAATATTTGTTATTTTATTAAAATTATTATTTAGTCAAAATTTTTTTTTTAATAAAATATATATATAGTAAAAAAAAATACATACTTAAAAAAAATCAATTTAGTTTTAACCGAGCCCATGTATACTCTCCTTATAAAACCATACTCAAAACCAATCTACAAATGCAGACACCACGTAAAATATGCAGACAAAAGTATGTATAAACAAATATGCAGACTTAACCTTATATTTACTAATATATATAAATATGTGACTGATGTATAGATACCGTACCACATAAAAAAATTTAATACAGCTTGCATAAAACACTTAAACACCTAAATATAACACATATACCTCCTATACTTACATACACATATACGGTTAATCAAGATTTACAATATTAAAATTTATATACTATACAACATAAAAGTATAAGTTTATATAAAATAATATAACTTTAAAAAAATAGAGACTAGTCTATAACAGACTTAATATAAACTACCAATATATATAAACCAACTTTATAAATCAAATATTATGAACAAATATACTTAAAGTTCTCAGCAACTCGCTGATATAAACAATATATAACGACTTATATAACTTACACGTACAAACTAACCTATCAACTAAACAAAACAACGAAGCATACTATTTTACTAATATATACACCTAAACAATACGCATGACATAAAAAAAATATACACACCTTTGCAAAACAAGGAGAAGGAGGCTCGGAAAATGGGAGGCTGGCGATTTCACGTGGAGGATGGCAGGAAGGGAAGGAGGAGCAGGTGGTGGCTGTTCGAGTGGCTGAAGAGAGGGGAGCGAAGGCACGGAGTGGAGTTGCGGCTTGGGATTTGGCGAACTGGGCTGTCAATCAGTGGGCAGGTGAGGGTGGCCGGTCAATATGGTGGGGAGGGGCGGCGATGAGTTGCTCGGTACAGCAGTGGAGAGAGGGGAGGCCGAATGGGACAAGGGTTGGGTTTAGGTGGCTGTCGAAATATACGAAGGTGGTTGGGAAGGAGGCTTCGGCCACGTTTTTTTTTATATTTGCAAAAGTAGAAATGAGGGGGCGAAGAACAGAGAAATTAGGAAGAAGCTCGGCAACAATAGAGATAAGGTAAGGCTAAAATAAAATGAACGGTAGGATGTTAAAAGTCACACACGTGATTTCTGGATGTAATAAAGGCAGATGACGATTAAAATCAATCAGTGGAAAAATTCAAATGGTTCGACCGAATAAAAGGATAACGGGTCCTTTGATTCGGTGAAAATTTATTTAAAGCAATAAATTTCTTGTTTGGGCTGCAAGCAATAGATTTGAAAATCAAGGGATAATGTAAAGTCAAAATGTGGTACCGCTTCGGTGAATTGTTTATTGTCGCCGTCGCGTACCGGACCTCAAAATACAGAAATAAATATACCGTAGAGATCAGCACGATGAGACGATCGAAACGGTATACAGATATTGGTGGTACGATCATCCGCTCAAAAGTCGATAATCGGTACCGGAAATGCTGCTATTTTGCCAGAATTAAGATAAACGGAGCAGTAGAAATCCAAATTTGGAAAAACGAATTTCGCAGTCTGATTTAGAATGATCTAAATAAATTTTCTCCTGTTGACATATTTTGGTTTCGGAAAACTTTTAAATTCACTGTTATTAAACGGTTTGATTTAATAAAAATTTCACAGGAAGATAAACTTTAATATTATCAGATGAAAATTTACCAGTTTCTATATTAAAATAGACGTATTCCAAATAGTAAATTTTTACTTTCAAATTTTATTGTTTAAAATTTCACAAAATTTCAATTAATTTAACAAAAAAAATCACTAAAATTTAAGGGTCGTTACAGAAGAAGTGTGTCCGCTAGAGGTGGCGAAACTCAATGGCCCGACGCGGCTCCTGTTTTAGTCATGTCAGGGGTCATCCAATATCGTTCTCTTTCTTCAGTCAACGCGTTCACCAAACCATCCACTTCGTTCTGGATCAACACTCCGCGTATACTAGTTATTAAAGTGGTTTTCGGTATCGACGGACAGTATGTCCATATCTGATCCCGGTCTCTTTAATAACTACGTATTATTACAGCGATGGCTCTTTTACATTTCAAATCGATTAATAATTGATATCAAAATATCATATTCGCTTCAAAATCAAATCCATTTCAAATATCATCATATCTATTCAAGATGTAAGATTCCGTTTCAAAATCATTTTTCGCCTCAATATCTCATTTCGATTTCAAAATCATTTTTGGCCTCAAAATCTCATTTCGATTTCAAAATCATTTTTCCCCTCAAAATCTCATTTCGATTTCAAAATCATTTTTCGCCTTAATATCTCATTTCGATTTCAAAATCATTTTTCGCCTCAAAATCTCATTTCGATTTCAAAATCATTTTTCGCCTCAAAATCTCATTTTGATTTCAAAATCATTTTTCGCCTCAATATCTCATTTTGATTTCAAAATCATTTTTCGCCTCAAATTCCACAAAACGATTCACATAAACTTGAATTCCAAAATTTAAAATTTAATCAAATCTCGAATCATCAATTTCAACTCGATTTAGCTTCTCAATAAACCATTTCAAATTATCAATTTCAAATTGAACCACAAAATACACAATTTCACTTTCAATATATTTCGAACTTTAAATATTTCACATTTCAAAACAGCTCATATAGTTATATAAGAATATAAGATTTTCTTTAAAACCATTTCGTATTCAAATTAGAATATACTTCAAATTAAACATCCGTATTAAGTAGTTTACTTAATTTCTGGAACAATTCCAATTCAATAAACTTAGATTATCATTCGGATTTCAAGAATTCATTTAAGTATTACATTCCAAATCAATTTCAGTTCAAATCCTATTCAAATCAATTTTATCTTCAAATTTAATTCAATAGTTTCTATTTAGTCCAATTCATAATTTCTTTGAATTTCAATTAAATTCCAAATTAATTAAATCTCAATTTCAAATTAATTTTCAATTCCAAACTCAAACTTGAAATATCATTTCATATAAATTTCTTAGAAATATTCAGAGTTCGATTAAAAGTCCAATCTTTTAAAACAAATCAACTTTCGAAAATTCACGCCATATTTCAACTTTTTCTTCAAAATCTAAACTTCGAATAATTAAACAAATTCATTTACCAAGTTTAAATTCCAACATCTCGAGCTTCAATTCAAAATAATTCAATTTCCATAAATTGGATTTTATTCTTAAAATCAATTCATTTAAATAATTTCAAAACAACTTTTAAAATCATTTAATTTAACCAACCCGGTGTCCGTATATAATTTTCTAACCTATGGCCAAGTGGATAATTATTTCAATTTTAATTTCAAGGATGGATATATATCATTTCAATCCAAATAGATGTCATAGGTATATCATTTCAACCTATTCCTTAATTTATTCGAAATGATTCAGTTTACAGTTTATATGCAATAAACAATATACATGATGATAGCATGATATATCAAAATAAATAAACAACCAATATCGACCAATAGCATCCATCACAACCAATCAACCATAAAGCCAATAACATTCACAACAATTTTATAATTATCAATATCGAGTAATATACTGCCAATTTAAATTTAAATTTATTTTAACGGTGAATTTAAATTCTATCAATTAATTCATATATCAATACAGATGATAATTAAACCTACCAAACAACAGCCAATAAATTTCATATCACTTCAGAATGTAAATTTAACTAACAAAAGTTATTTTAGTCAATTGTAAGTGTATAAACATTCACCTTTTGAATTTAAATTCAATTTGAACTCAAAAATTTGACAGTCTCAGAATTCGTCCAAACCAGCGTCGTCAGGTCCGGAATTTGAACATGGTCCTTACAAAAGAAACCGCGCATAAATTGGATATCGTATGCAAAAGTTATGACGATAAATGCGATCGAAAACAATTTAAAATAAAAGGAAAAGGAGAACACAATTCACCATTTCCGATTGCCACGTCACTTCCAATATCTCTGCCCAGTAGCTGCTCACGAACGAACCCAGTACCCTAGTCACACACGCATGAAAACATCGCCGTGAAGATGAACGACGTTCCTTCCTTCCATACGCACGCAACTATGAGCGACCGGACGTTGATCAGGGGATGCCATCGCGTGCGCCTCTCCTCGCTCCACCTCCGCGCCAAGTTTCGCCACCCCATTCGCCACCGTTTGCACGCAAACCAAGAAAATACGCACGACAGTCAAAGCCAGATCTGGACCAATCTGTGACGAAATAGCACGAATCAACCGTATGGATTTGAAGAGATCGTCGAGATCTACACTTTTGCTTTTGGAATTTTTCGATTTCGTTGAACGGATTGAGAGATATTAAGGAAAGAAGATCGGCAATTTCTGGCCATAGAATAGGTGGCGGCCATGGATTGAAATTAGCGTTTCTGAAATGAAATAATGATAAAACTGTCTCGGTTTTGAGTGCGTATTTATAAAGTTAGGCCCAAAATCATCCGAACTCCAATCGAGACGTGCCGCCAGGCGTTTATAAGGTTTTACCCATATTCCGAACGCAATGGAACTAGTCCCAAGACCTAATTCAATCGTATGTGGAAGATAACTTTTGAAGTCGATTATTTTAATTAAATTCGACGTTAAATTTCTACGCGTTTCAAGCTCGCACGGCAAAACGACAAGTTCGATTGCTACGAAAATTGAAACCTTACAATAATTTACTGTTACGGATCCGATGAAACTGGTTTCGTCGAAATCCGAGACAGTTGTAAAAATGGCTATTTCTACTGTTTAATTTCAATATAAAATTCCCAATTTTAAATTATTAACTTTAAAATCAAATTTCAATTGTTCACAAATTTCATTTTTAATTTCACAGTAATTAACAATCTTTTACAATGCAGTTTTCCATTATAAATCCAGTATAAAAGATTACATTAGATTCAGCGTTCAATTATATTATAATTCAAATTCAAGTTATTTAATTCCAATTGAATTCTTTTATTTCGATTTACACTTTCATTATTGAAACAACCATTTACTTATACATTATTATCAATAGTTTATAATTCATTTACTTTCATTTTCTTCAGCTATCATCTTATTTAAATTCACAGTAATATTAAATTACATTCATTTATGTTGATTTCAATATTATAACTTCAATATTAAATGTAACATTTTATTTATTTCGTTGTTTACAATCAAATTCAATTCGTTTCAATTACTTGTTACACTCAAATTTAAATCTTTACTTACGTTCAATTACAAGTTAACATCTTTATCAAATTACAGTTTCAGTTATTATCTGATTTCAATCAACTGTAATATTAAGTTACATTTATTTATATTAGTTTCAATAACATAAACTTCCACTATTAAATCTACCATTTTATTTATTCTTTGTTTACAATCATAACCAATTTGGTTTACAATCAAATTCAATTCATTATTTACATTCAATACAAGTTAACATCCATATTTAATTTACAAATAAGTTATTTTAGAATTCAGTTTTGTATTTTAACTTGTAATTCACATTTAACAACACAAAATTTTATTTCCTTCGGATTTTTATCCAAATTTTTATTTTAATTCGTATTTTTAAAGCGTTAAAAATACGGGTCGCTACACTTAAAACTTTTCGTCCTCAAAAAGGAACGGAGAAGAGGAAACCATCATTTAGATATAATTCATTCAAAATATTCGACTTATTTGCAAAATTTAGTTATAGGATTTTATTTTTTTATCTCAAAATTTTCTAAGTTCCGGATTTTTGAAAAATTTCGGCAGCACCTCCTTTGCGCGGCTAGGACCGAAAAATTTCACAGTGGTAATAATTGCATGATATACATCTCATTACAAGAATGAGGCATCCCAAAACATGGGAAACACAATAATATACCACAACATAAACCGTAATCCGAGAACGTACCTTTTATTAAGCGTTTATTAGCATTTTAACTTACATTTTGCATTAGCTCCACAAGCAAAGAGCCACCCCTTTGCTACCTACTAAAATGATCAATAACCAAGTTAGAATCATGCATATAAAGATTGATCGATATACTTAGCATAAACAACATACATATAACATGTTTAGCTTCAAAACTGAAATTCCAATTCCAGGACAGCAAACCAATCTCAGTTTTTGGTCACATAAACGATAAAATTTGGCAATTGAATCTAAACAAAAGTTGTTGCATTCGTTTCAGGCTTTCCGGAATGTCCAAAATCATCAAATTCGGACCATCCGTTCAAAAGTTACGGTCATTTTACTAAATAGATACGCCTCAGCCTGGGCAATGAATTGCGCAGGTCAGCGACGTTCACTCCCCTTTTCGACCATCTAAATGACATCAAATGTAATGACCCGATATTTTCAACCATTCGCATCCATTATAAGTGTATAGCTAGACACTCATGCCGGAGTTGAATTGCTCAAAATACCGCGTTGTAATTAAAATTTGGCAAATCTCAGAATATACAGTAAATAAATATAATCACAGTTCACAGACACAGAGTGAAATAATGCGGCGGAAGTAAAAGAAATAGTAGTTCATGAAGCTACTATATAAATATAACAAAGTTACATAAGATACAACAGAAAAAAATAGAGTACAACAGAAGTCTAAATACAATGACCAGGTACAAACTGAGTAGAACAACAGAACTGAAATAGATAGGACAAGACAAGCAGATAATCTCCAGCGAATCAAATCTCCAGAAAGTGGAATCCAAATCTGCGAATAACTCAGGCTGACCCGAGCGTAAAGCAAAACACAAAACACTCGAGTCAGGATATACATACTTATACAATGTAAACCAACTCAAGTGAACTGTAGTAAAGGTACAAGTAACTTAGAAGATGCTTGGCACCGCCCATCCTCTAAGGATCCGTTAAAATATCTACTATGTAGTAATATTCGCTATTATAATAGTGTCTAAATAAGTAAAGTATAATCATATCGGAAAATAGCGTTAAGGGGATGGAGAACCTTAACGCGGTCGGATCTTAAATTCATAATCGTAGTAAAGCTCGATATGGTAGGTGACACGGCACAACTAGGCAATGCCAGGGTAGATATACCAATTACGCACACGGACTGATGGAGCGCATAGCAGCCACTATCGTCCACCTCGAACAACATTCCCAAATCGGAGGATGGCCATCTAGTCAAATCACAAATAAGAGTATAATATCGAAGAAATGTGTCCGAGAAGAGGTGCTACCTCACTGGTCCGAGATCGCTCCTGTTTTAGCCACCTTATGCCAACTCACGGGAGTTGGGTCCATGTAATATACCTTAAGAACGTCGCCACCATCCTACTTCATTCTGGAATCTCCACCGCGTACACGGTTGTCAAAGTGGTTTTCGGTAAGACAGAGAGTATGTCCATATCCGATCCCGGTCTCTTTAACAACCCAACGTTATTATAACCCGTGGTTATAAGTTTAAAAACAGTTTATACTTCAAAATAGAATATCATTTCAAATCCAAATCTTTATCAAAATAAAGATTAAATCAATTCCAAACCATTTCCATATTTTTAAAATATCATATCATTTCAAAACTTCATTTCAAATCATTTTAATATTCCAAATATCATTTGAGTTCAAATCTAAATATTCAACTTTAAATACCTTTTAAATTTAAAGGTATACTTCATTTATTCATTTCAAGTCACCTTTTAAATAGTTTATATTCCAATCAAATAATTCATTTAAACCTTTTAAAGGTGTAATTATTATATTTTCAAATCAAGTATTCAATTTCCAAAGTTTTCAAACCATTCTGAGTTCGTTTACTAAGTCAAAAACCCTAATAATTAAAATTTCAGCATTTCACAGCATTTAAAAACAACTGCTATAGGTTATATTTGAAAACATTTTATTTAGCAAAACAACATTTATAAACTGCTATAACAGTTCAGTTTAAACAAAATCATATTTCAGCCTACTGCAGTCCTTAACAAGTGCTACAGTAGCCCTTTTATTAGTTCAGGTTCAATTTTAGTTTCTGTTACAACAGCACTTACCAAGTACTACCATAGCCTTAGTTCATTTTAGTCTTTTGGTTCACTTATATAATCCACAACACTTAACAAGTGCTACAGATTCTACCTAGTTTGAAACTTATAAAATCATATATTAAAAATGTTCATTTTCAATCCTTTAACTAATTTATTTTAAAGAGAAATTTTACAAGTTAAAACCAAAACTTACAAATTTCTTATTACATTTCATTTCAACATTTAAAATTAAACTTCATTTTTCCACCAATTTAAAACTAAATTTCATTTCAATTTAATTAACTTAAGTTTCCATCTTTTCTTTTTGTCAAAATTTCAAATTTAAGTTTCGTTTTAAAATCAATATTCCTCCATTTATTTATATTTATCACATAGAAAAATCATTTCTATTTTAAATAAATCACTTAAAAATTAGATTTAAATCAATTTAATATTATTACAATATTTAAATTATTTAAAAGTATCCAAAAAATACAGAAAAATAACCACGGGTCTGTATAATATTTTCTAGCCTAAGTCAAGTGATACGGATACTATATCATTTCAATCCGTAATTTACAAAGAAAAATCCGGGTTTTATCATTTCAAACCCGCAATCCCAAGTAAATAATATTTTATTGAAAATCGTTCAGGCCTATCATTTCAGCCCATAATGACCTTCCCTTATTCTAAAGTCCGTTCGGGTATGTATCATTTCAACCCATAGTGATTCTATTCTACAGGGAACTTGCTGTGTGATTTAACAGAATAGAATAACAGTAAAATAAGAACAGAATATAACAGATGATACGATATGCAGTTTTAACAATTAACATCAACTATAAATAAATCACAGGTAGTTATAACATCATTTATTTATTTATTTATTTATTTCTACACATTCAGTTGCGGTCATTTCACAATCATATAAGTATGAATATCCGTGTGAGATTTACTCACCTCTACGGAGCTGGAGATTCGGAAAAAGAAATACGATGTCTAACGAAAGCACGCGGAAAGCACGATCAGTTGTTAGCGGATGCGCCAACTAGATTCAAACCAAAAGCACAATAAATAATCAAATCTAAGATTGCACGAATAACGAATTTTCAAATGAAGCAAACAAACGAAAAAGAAACAAGTTGAAAATCGGAAACAATAACACGACCACCTTTAAAATATAAATTATAACTTTAAATTTGCAAAGTGACAAAAACAAATTTTATTTCTTTTTCAAAACGAAGGTTAGTGGAAGCAATACAACAAAAAAAAAGTACAAGGTGACAGAACTCTTTACTACAAAAATACAGAGTGATGGAACACAATTCTATTCATTTTCAGGTTTAAGTACAAAGGCTCCATCTGGCAAATTCAACAAAATGAAAGAATTCAAAGGGTGGCCAACAATGTTCTCACTTTCTGGTTCAAACAAAAGCTCAGTGGAATATATTCAAATACCAAAAATACAAAGTGACAAAACCAATTTTTTTCTCATTTCTTGCAAGGCTTGGTCTTGATGAGTGGGTAGTGGGTATCAGCATGGGATTGGAGGTGGCTGGTCTGGTCTCGGCCTGGAGTTGGGTTGGAGGCGGTGGTGGGTGGCACGGGTCTAGCAGGCGTAGGGGTGACGTGGGTAGTCTGGCGTGGGGTCGTAGGGAATCTGGTATGGGAGGTTCTCGTCCGTGACTGTGGTGGTGGCGAATGGTAGGTCTGGCGAAGGGGTTGGGTGATGGCAGGCGTGGGTCGGTCTGGCGTGGGGTTCGGTCTGTCACGGGACGTAGGTCGTGGCTGGCACGGTCGCTGGGTGGTGGGCTAGTGGCGGTCTGGTAGAGGAACGTGGGTGGGTTCTCGTGGTGGTGGGTAGGTCACGGCCTGGGTGGAGGAGCTGGGGTAGGGCGTACGTGGGGTTGCCTGGGTGGAGGCGGTGGTGGGTCGTCTGGGGTGGTCTCGCATGGGGTGGTGGGATGTCACGGTGGAATGTGGAATGTGGGATGACGTGGTGGGTTGGTAGGAGGTAGGCGCATGGGAAAAAAATGGTGAAGGCATGGGATAAGTCTCGCATGGGGTGGTGGCAGCGAAACATGGTACAGCAAAAACAAAGGCAGGGGACCACAACAATTGAATTGCAAAATAACAAAATGGAAAGAAGGCATTTACCTTTTGAGATGGTCACGAAAGTTTGAAAAGGAAGCAACAGAGAAATGTGAGATCTGGAAATTTTGTTTGTGAACGTGGAAAGTGAAATAGCTGCTCACAAATTTGTAGGGAGAAGGCAAAACGTGGCTTTGAACGGTTAGAGAAATTAAGGCAAATCTTATTATTCACAGCTGGAACGAACGTGCGGGAGGTAAAGGGGTAAGGAATGATTCTCACGTGCACGATTTAAGGATAGATTTGAGCAAGATTTTTGAAATCTTCAAATTGAAAATATGCAGCTGAAATTTTGTAAAGTCAACGCATATAAAAATCAAATGGACAATGGAACAACGAACGTAAAGTGTAACGCCCAAAGTAATGTACAACCGTTACTTGTTTCTTTTATTTAATAAATTTAAAAATGATAACGTTTCTTTAAATAAAATAACGTATCATTTCACACTAAAAATAAAATAGCTATTATCATCAATTAATAAAATTTTGATTGTTAAATATAAAGTTAAGAACGGATATAAATATACGTAAAAATGTAAAGTTTAAATTTCCCGTTTTACGCTAGTTATTACACTTTTAATTCAAATCAATATTTCAAAATGTTTATTTTTAAATAAAAATTTCGTTAAAAATTTGGGCTGTTACACTCTCCCCCACTCAAAACTTTTCGTCCTCGAAAAGGAACGGAAAAGAAAACAAGAAAGATAAGACAGAATAGCAAAAGTACCTGAAATAAACAATTCCGGATTCGAAGCACGAATGCTCTCCTCCGTCTCCCAGGTGCAATCCCGTTCATCAGTGCTCCACTGCACTTTGACCAGGTTGACAGATTTTCTTCTTAGCTGCTTCGTGCCTCGATCGACGATACGAAGTGGCTTCCTCTCAACAGTTAGATTTGGCTCAATATCCAAACTATCAAGAGCAGAAGGCTGAATAATAAGAGATGGATCATGCAGATAGCTATGCAGATGGGCTACATGAAAGACATCGTGTATTCCAGAAAATTTCTCGGCTAAATCCAGACGATAAGCAAGAGAGCCAATTCTTTCCAAAATGCGGAAAGGATCTACAAATCTAGGAGAAAGCTTTCCAAAACCATCTCAGAACCAAGAACCAAACGATTACCGGATTCAATCCAACAAGAAGGAGATCTACAAGGTCGTCCGTAAAGAGCAGAAAATGGAAATGTCTCAATACTGGCCTGATAACTATTGTTATATGCAAGTTTAACAAGATGGAGGTGATCAAATCAAGAACACAAACACGAAAAGATTCTCTAGAGTCTGAATCACCCTTTTCACTTGAGCGACGGTCCATGGATGGAAAATAGTGTTCAGATTCCAAAATGAGTAACAAAGATTATAAAAAGATTTCTAAACAGACTGGTATAAGCAATAGCCTTCCCATTCTGTAACAAGATAAGAGAAATAAGGACAACCAAAAGATAGTTTGGAAAAACAAAATAAGATAATAAAATTTGAAACCATAATGCTTTGAAATCATAACAATTTAGGGATGTTTATCATTTGGAAATCATACTACTAAAATCATAACACTTTGGAAATGTTATTCTTTAAAAAAAAACATAATACTTAGAAAATCATAACACCTTTTAAAAATAATCTTTATTTAAAATATTTTATTTCATTTAAAAGTTGTAACATTTCTAAGTTCATTCTATTATAAAAATTTCCAAAACATTGTATTTTCAAAATAGCGGCACTTATAAAATGCTAAGTAGATATATTAATATTTCAAATCAGTTTTACTCTAGAATATTCATTTGGATATCATTTAACTTATGACTTATTAAAACAAACTTTTATGAATGGAATATCCAAATTAAACTATACTTCATTTATTAATTCAAAAGTTCACTATTTTAGTTAGCCCTTAATTTAACACATAACCTAACCCTTTATTTGAAATACCCATTTCATAAATAGATATTCCTTTAATAAGTTACACTTAAAATTCCATTTGAAAACCAAATTCTAAATTATCAATTTTTAGTGATGTTAAAATACCTTTTAACTATTTAAATCATAATCATTCATTTTTCAAGACATATCTATTTCATAAATAAAATATTTATATAGCAAATATAACAATCAAATTTCTTTACACATTTATTCATTTAGACATCACTTAAACTATGAATTCAAATTAAATAACTTTATTACAAAATGTCCAATTCCAATGTATTTTATTTTATCTATTCAAAGATACATTATTTATTATACAACATATTCATTTCAAGAAATAACCATTATTAAAATTCCTAGGTTAGACTTAAGGTTCCATATTAAATCAAATTTGATTATTAAGTTATTTAAATAAAATCTCTTTAAATTCCCTTTTTCAATATTTACCTTTGTTAATCTTTTATAACTAAAATTTAAGTGTATAACATGTATTATAACCACTCAAATTTTATTTATAAAAATCCCTTTTTATATTGTATATTATCCAATTCCATATTCAACTTCTGTGTAATTTAGGTAAGTTATATTGGAATTAAATTGTGTGTTATACAAGTAAAACTTTCCAATTAAATTATCTCAAGTTTGAATCATTCATTCAAATTTTTGATTTTTCTTATTATAACCGAAATTATTCTTTAAAATAAAATTTGAGAATTAAACTTTCGAATATCTTCAAACCCTTTGGAGATAAGTAATTATATATACATAATATGTCAAATAAAGTTTAAATCATATATCTATATATATATATATTATAAATCAAGTCTTATTTTAGAAATTAAAACTAATTAAATTCCCCAAAACAAAGCTGTAGCAAGACTACAGAACAGTCTCTTCACTTCGAAACTCGAAAATGAACGTCGATGATGCTGCAGTCATCACCGAAATTATTTTCCAGCGACAAAGAGAAGAGCACTTAAATTTTTAAACCTTTTAAAATTCTTTGAAAACAAAATTTCTATTCGAAATACTTTAAATAATATATCCTTTTAAAACTTTAAACACAAGGTTTGAAACCATCGGAAACTTTAATTCTAAATTTCTTGATTCAAATTCATTTCAGTTCCCAAATCAATTTATAAACAACTATTTATAAATTCATTTGTAGAACAATAAATGATAAATTAAGTATTATCATTTCAAATTATCAATTTAAATCAATTTATTTAGTTCCATAAAATTATATATCCAAATTTATTTCATTAACCAAATTTTAAAATAATATTGTGTCAGTTTGTTCTGTCAAAGTGTTTTAGAAATCCTATCGATAGCGTTGATCAGACGAATCGATCGGAAACCCAAATCAACATCAACAACTCAAACAACACAATATAAAACAAAACATTAATTTACAAGTACAATTTAGAAATGTTTGGAGATAGTTTGGAAACAAAAGACAAGATGATTAAATAACAAAATAAGGAGATGGGTAAGCTTAAATAAATCGCGGGCAACCTTAATCGGGTCAACCGTGACTTAATGAATAAGATCAAATGTGTATTTTTTTCTGGGGTAAATCTACATCCGATCTCAAGAGATAGAGTTTGGAATAACAAAAGATATTAGCATTTAAACCAAGGATAGATATAAATCTCTGGTGAATTAATGCAAATTTGTAAAGGAGTTTCCCCCTTTACCAGAAAATTAGAATATTGGCGAGACAGCCAATTCACTATAAAGATCATTCGAAGTGGAGTTATGTGATACTCCAAAATCAAAAGAAGATGAATAGTGAGGGACAAGAATGAATTTTGAAACCGCAGGGAACGTTCCAAAAATTCACAGGAAATTCGAACCAAGAGGAAAAGATTCAAACTCGAACGAAAGTGATTCTGTAAATAAATCTACTCCATATGCTGAGTTTTGCCTCAAAGCCAAAGCTCTGATACCAACTGTAACGACCCGATATTTTCAACCATTCGCATCCATTATAAGTGTATATGTAGACACTCATGCCGGAGTTGAATTGCTCAAAATACTGCATTGTAATTAAAATTTGGCAAATCTCAGAATATACAGTAAATAAATATAATCACAGATCACAGACACAGAGTGAAATAATGCAGCGGAAGTAAAAGAAATAGTAGTTCATGAAGCTACTATATAAATATAACAAAGTTACATAAGATACAACAGAAAAAAATAGAGTACAACAGAAGTCTAAATACAATGACTAGGTACAAACTGAGCAGAACAACAGAACTGAAATAGATAGGACAAGACAAGCAGATAATCTCCAACGATTCAAATCTCCAGAAAGTGGAATCCAAATCTGCGAATAACTCAGGCTGACCCGAGCGTAAAGCAAAACACAAAACACTCGAGTCAGGATATACATACTTATACAATGTAAACCAACTCAAGTGAACTGTAGTAAAGGTACAAGTAACTTAGAAGATGCTTGGGACCGCCCATCCTCTAAGGATCTGTTAAAATATCTAATATGTAGTAATATTCGCTATTATAATAGTGTCTAAATAAGTAAAGTATAATCATATCGGAAAATAGCGTTAAGGGGATGGAGAACCTTAACGAGGTCGGATCTTAAAATCATAATCGTAGTAAAGCTCGATATGGTAGGTGACACGGCACAACTAGGCAATGCCAGGGTAGATATACCAATTACGCACACGGACTGATGGAGCGCATAGTAGCCACTATCGTCCACCTCGAACAACATTCCCAAATCGGTGGATGGCCATCTAGTCAAATCACAAATAAGAGTATAATATCGAAGAAATGTGTCCGAGAAGAGGTGCTACCTCACTGGTCCGAGATCGCTCCTGTTTTAGCCACCTTATGCCAACTCACGATAGTTGGGTCCACGTAATATACCTTAAGAACGTCGCCACCATCCTACTTCATTCTGGAATCTCCACCGCGTACACGGTTGTCAAAGTGGTTTTCGGTAAGACAGAGAGTATGTCCATATCCGATCCCGGTCTCTTTAACAACCCAACGTTATTATAACCCGTGGTTATAAGTTTAAAAACAGTTTATACTTCAAAATAGAATATCATTTCAAATCCAAATCTTTATCAAAATAAAGATTAAATCAATTCCAAACCATTTCCATATTTTTAAAATATCATATCATTTCAAAACTTCATTTCAAATCATTTTAATATTCCAAATATCATTTGAGTTCAAATCTAAATATTCAACTTTAAATACCTTTTAAATTTAAAGGTATACTTCATTTATTCATTTCAAGTCACCTTTTAAATAGTTTATATTCCAATCAAATAATTCATTTAAACCTTTTAAAGGTGTAATTATTATATTTTCAAATCAAGTATTCAATTTCCAAAGTTTTCAAACCATTCTGAGTTCGTTTACTAAGTCAAAAACCCTAATTATTAAAATTTCAGCATTTCACAGCATTTAAAAACAACTGCTATAGGTTATATTTGAAAACATTTTATTCAGCAAAACAACATTTATAAACTGCTATAACAGTTCAGTTTAAACAAAATCATATTTCAGCCTACTGCAGTCCTTAACAAGTGCTACAGTAGCGCTTTTATTAGTTCAGGTTCAATTTTAGTTTCTGTTACAACAGCACTTACCAAGTACTACCATAGCCTTAGTTCATTTTAGTCTTTTGGTTCACTTATATAATCCACAACACTTAACAAGTGCTACAGATTCTACCTAGTTTGAAACTTATAAAATCATATATTAAAAATGTTCATTTTCAATCCTTTAACTAATTTATTTTAAAGAGAAATTTTACAAGTTAAAACCAAAACTTACAAATTTCTTATTACATTTCATTTCAACATTTAAAATTAAACTTCATTTTTCCACCAATTTAAAACTAAATTTCATTTCAATTTAATTAACTTAAGTTTCCATCTTTTCTTTTAGTCAAAATTTCAAATTTAAGTTTCGTTTTAAAATCAATATTCCTCCATTTATTTATATTTATCACATAGAAAAATCATTTCTATTTTAAATAAATCACTTAAAAATTCGATTTAAATCAATTTAATATTATTACAATATTTAAATTATTTAAAAGTATCCAAAAAATACAGAAAAATAACCACGGGTCTGTATAATATTTTCTAGCCTAAGTCAAGTGATATGGATACTATATCATTTCAATCCGTAATTTACAAAGAAAAATCCGGGTTTTATCATTTCAAACCCGCAATCCCAAGTAAATAATATTTTATTGAAAATCGTTCAGGCCTATCATTTCAGCCCATAACGACCTTCCCTTATTCTAAAGTTCGTTCGGGTATGTATCATTTCAACCCATAGTGATTCTATTCTACAGGGAACTTGCAGTGTGATTTAACAGAATAGAATAACAGTAAAATAAGAACAGAATATAACAGATGATACGATATGCAGTTTTAACAACTAACATCAAGTATAAATAAATCACAGGTAGTTATAACATCATTTATTTATTTATTTATTTCTACACATTCAGTTGCGGTCGTTTCACAATCATATAGGTATGAATATTCGTGTGAGATTTACTCACCTCTACGGAGCTGGAGATTCGGAAAAAGAAATACGATGTCTAACGAAAGCACGCGGAAAGCACGATCAGTTGTTAGCGGATGCGCCAACTAGATTCAAACCAAAAGCACAATAAATAATCAAATCTAAGATTGCACGAATAACGAATTTTCAAATGAAGCAAACAAACGAAAAAGAAACAAGTTGAAAATCGGAAACAATAGCACGACCACCTTTAAAATATAGATTATAACTTTAAATTTGCAAAGTGACAAAAACAAATTTTATTTCTTTTTCAAAACGAAGGTTAGTGGAAGCAATACAACAAAAAAAATAAAAGTACAAGGTGACAAAACTCTTTACTACAAAAATACAGATTGATGGAACACAATTCTATTCATTTTCAGGTTTAAGTACAAAGGCTCCATCTGGCAAATTCAACAAAATGAAAGAATGCAAAGGGTGGCCAACAATGTTCTCACTTTCTGGTTCAAACAAAAGCTCAGTGGAATATATTCAAATACCAAAAATACAAAGTGACAAAACCAATTTTTTTCTCATTTCTTGCAAGGCTTGGTCTGGATGAGTGGGTAGTGGGTATCGGCATGGGATTGGAGGTGGCTGGTCTCGGCCAGGAGGAGGTGTGGCTGGTCTGGTCTCGGCCTGGAGTTGGGTTGGAGGTGGTGGTGGGTGGCACGGGTCTAGCAGGCGTAGGGGTGACGTGGGAAGTCTGGCGTGGGGTCGTAGGGAATCTGGTATGGGTGGTTCTCGTCCGTGACTGTGGTGGTGGCGAATGGTAGGTCTTGCGAAGGGGTTGGGTGATGGCAGGCGTAGGGTCGGTCTGGCGTGGGGTTCGGTCTGTCACGGGACGTAGGTGGTGGCTGGCACGGTCGCTGGGTGGTGGGCTAGTGGCGGTCTGGTAGAGGAACGTGGGTGGGTTCTCGTGGTGGTGGGCAGGTCACGGCCTGGGTGGAGGAGCTGGGGTAGGGCGTACGTGGGGTTGCCTGGGTAGAGGCGGTGGTGGGTCGTCTGGGGTGGTCTCGCATGGGGTGGTGGGCTGTCACGGTGGAAGGTGGAATGTGGGATGACGTGGTGGGTTGGTAGGAGGTAGGCGCATGGGAAAAAAAATGGTGAAGGCATGGGATAAGTCTCGCATGGGGTGGTGGCAGCAAAACATGGTACAACAAAAACAAAGGCAGGGGACCACAACAATTGAATTGCAAAATAACAAAATGGAAAGAAGGCATTTACCTTTTGAGATGGTCACGAAAGTTTGAAAAGGAAGCAACAGAGAAATGTGAGATCTGGAAATTTTGTTTGTGAACGTGGAAAGTGAAACAGCTGCTCACAAATTTGTAGGGAGAAGGCAAAACGTGGCTTTGAACGGTTAGAGAAATTAAGGCAAATCTTATTATTCACAGCTGGAACGAACGTGCGGGAGGTAAAGGGGTAAGGAATGATTCTCACGTGCACGATTTAAGGATAGATTTGAGCAAGATTTTTGAAAACTTCAAATTGAAAATACGCAGCTGAAATTTTGTAAAGTCAACGCATATAAAAACCAAATGGACAACGGAACAACGAACGTAAAGTGTAACGCCCAAAGTAACGTACAACCGTTACTTGTTTCTTTTATTTAATAAATTTAAAAATGATAACGTTTCTTTAAATAAAATAACGTATCATTTCACACTAAAAATAAAATAGCTATTATCATCAATTAATAAAATTTTGATTGTTAAATATAAAGTTAAGAACGGATATAAATATACGTAAAAATGTAAAGTTTAAATTTCCAGTTTTACGCTAGTTATTACACTTTTAATTCAAATCAATATTTCAAAATGTTTATTTTTAAATAAAAAATTCGTTAAAAATTTGGGCTGTTACAGCAAAACACAAAACACTTAAACAAAAGTTTGAACTTAAGTTCTAAGCTTTCCAGAAATAGCAAGATCGTCAAAATCGGATAAACCAGTCAAAAGTTATGGTGAAAATACTAAGGGTATATGCTACTGATTTTGCTTCCTTTTTTTTTTTACACAGGCCAGCGAGAAGATTCAACTTTTTAACTAAGTAAATGAAGGAATTTCTCAAGATACTCTAAACAAAAGTCGTGCTACAGTTTCTAAGCTTTCTGACAAGTCTAAGATCATCAAATTTCGTCCAGCCATTCAAAAGTTATGGTTGTTTTCGTTTCAACATATATTGGACAATTTTGGATTTTTCCAAAAATTTGCTTTTATTATTTCAATGTACAAACCATCAAACTTCAAATTTTCTAAAGAAACAATCATAAATACAAAGTCATATATTTTCTTATATATCCTTGAAATAAGTTTACATTCGATTTGTTTCCGATTTATTCAAGTTTGTTTCATTCATAATTTAAATTCAAGTCAATTTGCTTCAATTTAATTTGAATTCAATTATATTTAATTTCACTTTGCTTCAAATTTGAATTTAATTATTTAAAATTTTTATTCCCTTTATTCAATTCCATTTACACTAATGAATTATATTTAATCAATTACCATCCATCTAGCAACCAATACATATCAAACATTAACATCCATCCAAAACCTTCACTAAATCAATTATACATTTTCAAGTCAAAATTTTAATTTCATACACTTCCAAGTTTATTGACATTTAGTTTTATTCAAATTTAATTAGTTTCCATTTACAAATTTTATATTTAATTAATTTTAAATTTAACTCATTTTACAACTTAAATTTCTTTTATATTTACAACTATCAATAGATCTTCACATTTTATTATTCGCAATCACACTTGTATATTATTCATTTACTTATCCTTATTAGCATTTTAAACTTTTTAAGTATTTGGTAAGTTATATCTATGCAAATAGAATATAGTTAAACAATATACAACTTCTTTTTATTCAATTTGAGTGTTATACCTATTAAATAAATTTCCAATTTATTATTTTCCAAATTAAGGGTTACTACTACAATTTTAATTTTTTTTTCACTTAAATTCAATTCCACCCTTTTCAATTCATAAGTTTCTAACAATTCAAGATTTACTTTAGTTTAATAATTAAAATCATTCCTTATTAGAGAACTTAAGAATTTCAACCCTGGATTCGATTTAAACCATTTTTTTCTATAAATATATATACATATATATATACTAATATCTTTATATCTCAAATCATATTTTTAGAAGAATTTTAATCAGGATTGAAATATATATATATATATATACACTTATTTTCATTTCATACTTTAGAAAATTTCAATTCAATTTCTATTTAATCCAAAAGAGTACAGAAAACCTTTAAGTGGTCTCCCCCACTCAGACCCTTGAAAATAAACGTCGATAATACGTGCACTCATTACTGAAATTATTTTCCAATGACAAGAGGGGAATACACCACTTATTTCTTTTCAAATCATTTGTAAATCATTTCTATTCAAATTACTTTCACATAAGAATATATTATTTTCAAACCATTTACAAAAATTTCAAAGCACCGGAAATTTTATTCTCAAATCCAAAATTATATTCATTTAATTTCATTATCAACTATATTCACAGAGTTTCATTTTCTTTTTCATTCAATAGTCAATAGTTTAGAAATATTGACTAATCAATCAATGGACGATGATAATCTAATATTATCATCTCCTAACAACTAATAAAGTCAATATATATATTCATAATTATATTTATATATAAAATATAATTCAAAACAATATTATGTCAGTTTGTTCTATTTGAGTGTTTAGAAATCCCTATCGATGCCTTGGCGTCCCAAGTACCGACCAGAATTCATAAATACTCAACGGAACAAATTAACACAATATAAAATAATTTTTATATCAAAATTACAAATACGCTCTCTCATATACACTCAAACTCATTCATAAGGTTTAACCCTATTTCAACGAGTTATTCCCCACTAGAGCCAAGGTAATCTAAACCAAAGCTCTGATACCAACTGTAACAACCCGCATTTTTGACCTTTCAAGTCGACAAAACATACACACATGCCGACTCAAACAATCCAAAATACATATAGTTATTGGGGTTAAATAAGAAAAGAAAGGAAAGAACAGAAACAAACACAGAATCTCGCAGCGGAAGGAACACGATGTAATAATAAAATAACAGTTCATGAATCTGTTAAATAAATATTTTTGTTTATTATTATACATCATAAATCAGAGTTACATACATATCAGAGATAATACAACAATGCAGCGGAAAAATAATACAGTAGTAGAATACAAATGATGTAATACCAAACTCCGTCTTCGTCCTCCAGAATATACCTTCAACCCAATCTGAAATGCTCAGGCTGACCCGAGCGTAATGAAAAGACAAAACACTCGAGTCAGGACTAAAATATCTCATGTAAGTTAAATCGTAAAAGTAAATATGAGTGTGACGGCGTCAGAGATGTTTACGAGTTTTAGACACCTCCTATCCAGTATTTAACGTGCGTGCATTAACTTAAGAGATGTTCGGGATTTCCATCTCCTAAGGATCCGTTAAACTATCTACTATGTAATAGAATACGCTATATACAATAATGTCTATCATAAAGTAAAATATCAAACTAGAGTTAAGTCATGGCCCATTCCACCCTTAACACATTTTTATTCCCAAGAGTATATACAAGACCGTAGTTTCCCCAAAACCGGAAGTCACCAGAGGGCAATCCATATACTAAAGGTACAAACCAAAACGTAGTGGTCGCGGATAGGATAATCAGTATGACAAGGTACATGAGGCGATACCAACTAGGATACTAGTAGTTGCATGATCCGGACTGATGTTGGGCATATCAGCTACTACCCCAACACCGCGAAACAACACTCCCAAAATCGAGGGTTGCACCCAAATCGAATCACAACCGTAATAGATATGGTAACGAAGAAGTGTGTCCGCTAGAGGTGGCGAAACTCAATGGCCCGACGCGGCTCCTGTTTTAGCCATGTCAGGGGTCATCCAATATCGTTCTCTTTCTTCAGTCAACGCGTTCACCAAACCATCCACTTCGTTCTGGATCAACACTCCGCGTATACTAGTTATTAAAGTGGTTTTTGGTATCGACAGAGAGTATGTCCATATCTGATCCCGGTCTCTTTAATAACTACGTATTATTACACCGATGGCTCTTTTACATTTCAAATCGATTCATAATTGATATCAAAATATCATATTCGCTTCAAAATCAAATCCATTTCAAATATCATCATATCTATTCAAGATGTAAGATTCCGTTTCAAAATCATTTTTCGCCTCAATATCTCATTTCGATTTCAAAATCATTTTTCGCCTCAAAATCTCATTTCGATTTCAAAATCATTTTTCGCCTCAATATCTCATTTCGATTTCAAAATCATTTTTCGCCTCAAAATCTCATTTCGATTTCAAAATCATTTTTCGCCTCAAAATCTCATTTCGATTTCAAAATCATTTTTCGCCTCAATATCTCATTTCGATTTCAAAATAATTTTTCGTCTCAAATTCCACAAAACGATTCACATAAACTTGAATTATAAAATTTAAAATTTAATCAAATCTCGAATCATCAATTTCAACTCGATTCAGCTTCTCAATAAACCATTTCAAATTATCAATTTCAAATTGAACCACAAAATACACAATTTCACTTTCAATATATTTCGAACTTTAAATATTTCACATTTCAAAACTGCTCATATATTTATATAAGAATATAAGATTTGCTTTAAAACCATTTCGTATTCAAATTAGAATATACTTCAAATTAAACATCCGTATTAAGTAGTTTACTTAATTTCTGGAACAATTCCAATTCAATAAACTTAGATTATCATTCGGATTTCAAGAATTCATTTAAGTATTACATTCCAAATCAATTTCAGTTCAAATCCTATTCAAATCAATTTTATCTTCAAATTTAATTCAATAGTTTCAATTTAGTCCAATTCACAATTTCTTTGAATTTCAATTAAATTCCGAATTAATTAAATCTAAATTTCAAATTAATTTTCAATTCCAAACTCAAACTTGAAATATCATTTCATATAAATTTCTTAGAACTATTCAGAGTCCGATTAAAAGTCCAATCTTTTAAAACAAATCAACTTTCGAAAATTCACGCCATATTTCAACTTTTTCTTCAAAATCTAAACTTCGAATAATTAAACAAATTCATTTACCAAGTTTAAATTCCAACATCTCGAGCTTCAATTCAAAATAATTCAATTTCCATAAATTGGATTTTATTCTTAAAATCAATTCATTTAAATAATTTCAAAACAACTTTTAAAATCATTTAATTTAACCAACCCGGTGTCCGTATATAATTTTCTAACCTATGGCCAAGTGGATAATTATTTCAATTTTAATTTCAAGGATGGATATATATCATTTCAATCCAAATAGATGTCATAGGTATATCATTTCAACCTATTCCTTAATTTATTCGAAATGATTCAGTTTACAGTTTATATGCAATAAACAATATACATGATGATAGCATGATATATCAAAATAAATAAACAACCAATATCGACCAATAGCATCCATCACAACCAATCAACCATAAAGCCAATAACATTCACAACAATTTTATAATTATCAATATCGAGTAATATACTGCCAATTTAAATTTAAATTTATTTTAACGGTCAATTTAAATTCTATCAATTAATTCATATATCAATACAAATGATAATTAAACCTACCAAACAACAGCCAATAAATTTCATATTACTTCAGAATGTAAATTTAACTAACAAAAGTTATTTTAGTCAATTGTGAGCGTATAAATACTCACCTTTTGAATTTAAATTCAATTTAAACTCAAAAATTTGAATTTCTCAGAATTCGTCCAAACTAGCGTCATCAGGTCCGGAATTTGAACACGGTCCTTACAAAAGAAACCGCGCATAAATTGGATATCGTATGAAAAAGTTATGACGATAAATGCGATCGAAAACAATTTAAAATAAAAGGAAAAGGAGAACACAATTCACCATTTCCGATTGCCACGTCACTTCCAATATCTCTTCCCAGTAGCTGCTCACGAACGAACCCAGTACCCTAGTCACGCACGCATGAAAACATCGCAGCGAAGATGAACTACGTTCCTTCCTTCCATACGCACGCAACTAGGAGCGACCGGACGTTGATCAGGGGATGCCATCGCGTGCGCCTCTCCTCGCTCCACCTCCGCGCCAAGTTTCGCCACCCCATTCGCCACCGTTTGCACGCAAACCAAGAAAATACGCACAACATTCAAAGCCAGATCTGGACCAATCCATGACGAATTAGCATGAATCAACCGTATGAATTTGAAGAGCTCGTCGAGATCTACACTTTTGCTTTTGGAATTTTTCGATTTCGTTGAACGGATTGAGAGATATTAAGGAAAGAAGATCGACAATTTCTGGCAATAGAATAGGTGGCGGCCATGGATTGAAATTAGGGTTTCTGAAATGAAATAATGATAAAACTGTCTCGGTTTTGAATGCGTATTTATAAAGTTAGGTCCAAAATCATCCAAACTCCAATCGAGACGTGCCGCTAGGAGTTTATAAGGTTTTACCCATATTCCGAACGCAATGGAACTAGTCCCAAGGCCTAATTCAATCGTATGTGGAAGATAACTTTTGAAGTCGATTATTTTTGTGACGCCCCACCTCAATACCCATGCTAGCCAAGGACACTACGATGTAGTGCTGTCAACTAGCACGAAGAATAAGGCTGTTGAGGAGCGACCATCCATGTAATTGATTATCACACGGTGGCTATAAAATAATCTTCGGAAACAAACATAGAAATAAACATAACACATAGCAGTCACAGACATCCAGATCACAAAGGCGGAAGAAGATATGAATATATAACTAACACATGAAAGTGTACATCAGAGTAGTGGTCAAAAAGTTCCACAATAATACAAAAGAATAGCAACACGTGCTATACCAAAAGAATACAACTATGAGTCCATATCTCAAGTGTATACAACAAAAACTGCTACACTAAATAGTCAGCCAAAAGTCAGAGTAGCAAATCCCGGAAGGAAGTCAAGCAGAAGCACCTGTAACATCTCGGTCTGACCCGAGTATTATTTAAGAAAATAATAAACGGATCAGTCTAACTATAAATATCAGATGACATGATATATAATAAAAGACATGGCATAAACATAGAATATCCATACTGACATACTACTATAAGTATGAAAATGATGATCAACAGGAGATCAACCGATGAGAAATGATCAATATCACGAGAATCTTCTCAAAGATCCAAAGAGGGCATCATACCCTAAACTTGTACTCATAACAAGTCAATGACATAAAAATCCAGAAATCAAACAAGAAATCCAGAAATCATAAAAAGAGAAAGAGGCCTATCACATGATGGTCCGAAGACCATGGGGCGCTACCCCATATGTGTGAGTCGGAATCACACTGATTGAGGCCTAGGCTAACCAAAAAGCAAAAAGGTATGTGTGAATGGAATCACACAAGTGGTGTCTAGCCTAACCTCGCAAACAAAAAAGATATGTGTGAGTCGGAATCACACTACTGCGGTCTAGAGTAACCTTGCGGACAAAGAGATATGTGTGAGTCGGAATCACACTACTGCGGTCTAGTCTAACCTTGCAAACAAAGAGACATCGCACAATTGCTAGTCTAAATCATAAAATGATCATCATGATCAGCGAGAAGTGTCAATCACACCAAGCTAGTAAATATATGAGTTTAGCTTCATGTCCCATAACCACTGCTTAACTTAAATATTTACGAACAAGCTGTAAATCTTCACTAGGAAATTGTCACGAAAAGGATTCAATCGAACAAGTCCAAGAGCTAACCGATGAAGTGAACGCAAGCGTTTCATACCACTCGTTTTACTAAGACGTTTAAGTCGATTTCTCATTCGAGTGAAGTAAAGGCTTATATATATTAGTAGATTGAAAATCGGTTTGAGAAAATGAACTTTTGATATTAAAAATAATGTTGAAATCGATTTGATGAAAGAGTTTTGATATTTACTACTAGTATTAAAACCTTCATATCTTTAAAGTGACAAGTCATAAAATGATTGTTGGAACAATCTATCACAAAAATTCACATTCGGAGACGTGAATAAAATCCAAGGAAATCAGCTCAAAATGCATCAAAGTGGAAGTTCTGATGAATGCTTTTCAGATAAGATTGCCTACGCAGAGTAATACGGGGTTCGACCTGACCGAGTGTAAGGTCGGCGACGACCTACGACTTAAGGAATTCGCGAACTAAAAAGACCAAGTGTAAGGTCGGCGACGACCTACGACTTACAGAGTCCTGCGACCTAAGTGGGATGCGACTTAGTGGGGCATAGGTCGGAGACGACCTACGACTTAAGGTCAAGCGACCTAAGGTAAATGGTCCAACGACCTAACTTGAACGACCTAGAGGGTCGAACGACTTAACTGGAGGATAAGTCGGAGACGACCTACGAGATATACTGGCCGACCTAACTCGAGCGACTTAAAGACTTAGCAGGGTCGAGCGACGTACGAGCTACGACCTAAGGTGACGAGGGGCGTTAGGTCGGCAATGACTTATGACTTAAGGGCGAACGACTTTTGCCTGGGGATTATAGGTCGGCAACGACCTAAGACTTAAGAGCCAACGACCTATGACTTAAGAGCCATACGACCTATGACTTAAGAGCCATACGACCTAGGACTTAAGAGCAAATACGAGCTACGACTTAAGCTCAAATACGAGCTACGAGCTAAGGTCTATACGACCTAACGACTTATCCCAGTACGACCTAAGCCAGGACGAGGTAGCTGAAGGCAACGACCTAACTCTTAACTCGCGCACGACTTAGCACTTAACTCGCGAACGACTTAGCACACCCAGAACGACTTAAGGCCTGGAACGACTTATGCTCCATGTGACTTTTCAACACGAACGACCTACGACTTAGGCTTAACTCGCGAACGACCTAGCGAAGGCAGAACGACCTAAGTGCAGTTTTTTCACCAAAAACACTAAAATTTTGGGTTTTTCACCAATCCAATCCAAACCAAATGCAAATGCTGATGCTAAAATGATAGGGAACCATTCCCAACAGTCCAAGATAGATATAGGCAAGATGTGAGATCAAAGATCTCACCTTTTCCATGAAATTGATGTTGGAGAGCTTAAGAGCAAAGCAAGAATCAACTCCTAGCTTGAATCTATGTTCTTCACCTTGAATTCGGAGTTTGATGTTGAATTTACTAAAGATCTCGAGCTTGGAATTTTAATTTCTCTTTCCCTCCACCATTTTTGAAGAAGCTTGAAGTGTTTGATGAAGTGATGAAGAGAAGAGGGGGTTGGGCTGAGTTAAGAAGGTGCAGTCCCAACCAAAGTCACAAGTGGGAAAAGTGACGAAAATTTCACTATCTCCAAACATATCGAAGTTTACACTCAAAAAGATCGCAAACGTCATTTTGAACTCAATGGGGGTGGTCTCGAGTCCTAATTTGACCGTATGCAAAAGGTAGCTTTTCGGACTAACATCCGACTAACGATAAAATATTTAAATATAAAATCGATAGATATGCGGGTTGTTACAATTTTAATTAAATTCGACGTTAAATTTCAACGCGTTTCAAGCTCGCACGGCCGAACGACAAGTCCGATTGCTACGAAAATTAAAACCTTACAATAATTTACTGTTACGGATCCGTTGAAACTAGTTTCGTCGAAATCCAAGCCAGTTGTAAAAATGGCTATTTCTACTGTTTAATTTCAATATAAAATTCCCAATTTTAAATTATTAACTTTTAAATCAAATTTCAATTGTTCACAAATTTCATTTTTAATTTCACAGTAATTAACAATCTTTTACAATGCAGTTTTCCATTATAAATCCAGTATAAAAGATTACATTAGATTCAGCGTTCAATTATATTATAATTCAAATTCAAGTTATTTAATTTTAATTGAATTCTTTTATTTCGATTTACACTTTCATTATTGAAACAACCATTTACTTATACATTATTACCAATAGTTTATAATTCATTTACTTTCATTTTCTTCAGCTATCATCTTATTTAAATTCACAGTAATATTAAATTACATTCATTTACGTTGATTTCAATATTATAACTTCAATATTAAATGTAACATTTTATTTATTTCGTTGTTTACAATCAAATGCAATTCGTTTCAATTACTTATTACACTCAAATTAAAATCTTTACTTACGTTCAATTACAAGTTAACATCTTTATCAAATTACAGTTTCAGTTATTATCTGATTTCAATCAACTGTAATATTAAGTTACATTTATTTATATTAGTTTCAATAACATAAACTTCCACTATTAAATCTACCATTTTATTTATTCTTTGTTTACAATCATAACCAATTTGGTTTACAATCTAATTCAATTCATTATTTACATTCAATACAAGTTAACATCCATATTTAATTTACAAATAAGTTATTTCAGAATTCAGTTTTGTATTTTAACTTGTAATTCACATTTAACAACACAAATTTTTTTTTTCCTTCGGATTTTTATCCAAATTTTTATTTTAATTTGTATTTTTAAAGCGTTAAAAATACGGGTCGTTACAGATATCCTTTGAAGTGCTTAGAGTTTTGAAGACCTTATCAAAGTAGATGTATGTCGGGACTTTTTTTGGAAGACTCTGTTGTCGTTATGTTATGGAGTTATTACCTTTCTGTTGTTGTATCTATATGTTGTGCTCTAGTATTGATGACAAATATTGTAATGGATATCATGGTAATGTTGTTTCTATGATGTTGGGTGTTATCATTCATTTTGTTTCCGTTGTTTATATTCATCTAATGTTGTTATAAGCTCCGCCGAACTGAAGTTCGATGTTTGAATCTCTGGCAGTCAAATACAAGTGAGGTATTTGATGTTGATTTTCGAACGCTGGATTTCAGGATCGTGAAAGCAGCGACGCGATCTACGCGCTACAGCAGATCTGGAGACGGTTGGAGCAAGCGAGGATTTTAGATTAAATGGAACGGGTTCGATTTAATTTAAAATAGAAACGCTCGACGAATTCAATGTGAGTAATCTCACTCACATCTGGAATGCTAGTTTATTTAAATAGTGGATATTTAAATGATGATTGGTTGGATTGAATATGATAATTATTATTAGATTGGTTCCATATTATTTGTCGTGCTAACATCTGTGGATGCAGGGAAACAGGTTGGAGGGATCCAACTGGATTCCTCACAAATAGAAATTATATTCATAATCTGTGATATAATTCACTGATATCCTGTGATAGATTGATTTGGAATTTTGTTATGCTGTGTTATGGTTGGATAATATAATTTGGTATTTTAAAATATCAATAAAATGAAATGAGGATGTAAAAGGGAAATGAAAAAGGATTTTGTAGATATGAATTTAAGGAAATTAAATTCAGGAAATTGGTTTGGAATTTGAAGTGTGTTTTGAAATGGTGTTTAAAAAGGGAAATGAGGAATGAGAATTTATAAACGAGGTTTATAAATGTAACGGAGTATTTATCCAAGGATAAATTTAAAGGTATAGATTTCCGGTGGGATTTTCTATAAGAAGTGCAAATTGTTTTAAAAGAAATAGTGGAATCACTTTTAAGGGTGGAAAGTGTATTTTCTTTCCTTGGAAAATGTAGTAAGTTTTCAAAGAAAAGCTTTCAAAGTGTAAAATAGAAGTTTAAAAATGTGTTTTGGAATGGTTTAGACAAATTATTATTTTTAATTATTTTAAGAGAAAGGTAAATATTTATTTAAGTAATTTTGGTATTTAAATTTCTTAAGGGTAAATTAGTATTATGTTTCTAAAGGAACTTTAACATAGATATTTGATATAATAACATTATATTAAATGGAGATTTTTGATTTAAGTTACTCAGGAAACTTTATAGATTTTCAAAATTTTATTTTGATTAAAGAATTTAGTAGCTTATTTTAAATAATTCGAATATATATTTTGGAAGTTATTTTCCAGGAATGGAAAATGTGTTAAAAATAAATAAAGGTGTTTATTTTTAAAGTGTTGGAGGAAATTTACGGGATTTAAACGTAAATTTGAATTGAGATAAGTCCAGTAGGATTTATAGAAGAATTCTTCGATTTATTCTGAAATGGGAGTGTATTTCCCCGAAAAGCCACGTACGTTTTAAAGCAGATTTTGAGCAGAAGTTAGAAGTTTTGAAATTGTTTTAAAAGAATGTTTTAAGAAATTATTTGAGTTGTGAAAATTTTAAAGGTAAATATTTAATAAATTAGTTATAGTAATAATTATTTTAAAGGGGTAATTGGTATTATGTTTTGAAAGAATATTATTAATATTCATATTTTATAAAATGGATTTATTTTATAGATAGTTTGGTAAAAGTTTTATTTGAAACTTATGTAGAAGTTTGTAACTCTTATTTTAAAATTTAGTTCGACTTAACTTTTATTTTAAAGTTAGTTTTATATTTTATAAAAATGGTTTTACCTTAAATATTATTAAAATATATTTTGGATAAAGTGATTTAAATTATTTTAAATCTTAAGTGTTTGTACTTGGTGATTTCAGTGGAAATAGAAAATGTTTGGGAAATTTATTTCCGTAAAAGGAAGTGGGTTTAAACTGTTTTCAAAGGGTTGAAAATAGGAATATATCTTGCCAAGATATTTTGAGGAAAACATAAATTTGAGGAATTATTTATGTTTGATGGATGTTGTGAATGTTATTTGATAGTTAAATAACCGACTATCAATATTGGCCAATGCGCTGATCGTTTCAAAGAGACCGGGATCGGGATTTATTTTCCGAAAACCACTTCGATCCAGTTTGTATGTTTTCGTGGGGAAACGAGTTCAGAGTCGAAGATGGAGCAGTGAAGTGCAAGGGCTAGTCGCTACTAATCCCGAGGGTGATTCCAAAATGGATGTAGTAGGAGTAGTGCCTTCGGTTCCGTTCGAACCCTGAATGGACTTGTATGGATGAATGCTTTCGGAACATCGCCAGGTGGACGATGGGCATTCAAAGGGATATATTCTATAAAGGTGAAGCTTAGCCTCAAGCCTCATCAACCGGGAATGACTGAAAATCAGGGGTTATGCACCAAGGCTATGTGGGTAGCGCCCATTAGGGTGAGGTCATCCCTATCTAGATGTCCCTTTTTATTTCGGCTTAGTGGGCGGTTGTTGATCCCAACCATGGGGTGATCTTACTCGGGATTATCCAGTAAGGGGTAGTCCCGGTCTTGTGTTGCAAGGGATCGGGCGTGGTCCTCGGTACGCTGATCTAGACCAGGTACTGTGACAGGTGGTACCCCAGTGCCTAGTCATTAGTTGGAAATCCATTTTCCCTACGCGCCTTTACGGTTTTTGTTTGTAGAACCCACTTTGTGGCTAGTATGCTGGAATTTAATCATGTAACAATTTCATCTATTTCAATATCTATTTGTATACAGACACTATTATAATATCAGACGGATTTGATAAAATGTGTTTTGGCTATCGTAAGGTAAAAACCCGACATGTTTATTTGTGGCGTGGTCTTACGAGATGCTTTTGATTTCAAAGGATTTTTGAAACTTTAAGAATCAATTTGGATGTATTTCTCACGCTGGAATTCCAGACTGACTCGTGTGTTATTTCATTATAATGCTTGGGTCAGACCGAGTATTACAGGTTCAGGATAGGATGATGTGGAGCTCAGGTGTGGAGCTGGAGTCCGAGACGTATTATTCATACTTGTTTATTCCACTGCTTTGGTTGTTTGAAATTGCCAACAAGTTGTGATGCAGGCTGATATAACTGCTAGGCTGGTAATTGTTCTTTACTGGTGATATACTCTGATGATGTATTGTATATAACAGATATGGTTTCATTTTGTGTAAAGATCTGTTATTATTTATTATATTTTGTTCCGCTGCGATTGTGAGATTTTGATGTTGTTTAGTTCCTTCTTTCTTCTATCTTATTTCTTTTCCTCAACAATCTATCTTTTCCGACACTCGATCGTCAGCATATTATACTGTGGTGAATTTTGTGTCGATTTTCGAGGGTCGAGAAGGGCGGGTCGTCACAAATACTTAATGGGGTATGCGGAAACAACTAGTACTTGTGTTTCGTCTGTGAGATCGATGGAGACTTGGGCGAGGGACGGAACATGTCGAAGGGAAAGCCCGGATGCTCCAAAATAAATATCAAACCGTTTTAACCCAAGATAAAATCAAACGTTGAATGAAGCGTTGATTTATCATTTATTGTTGCGTTTATTTCATTGATTGATTGTTTGAATTAGGCTCGACCAGTTTATAAGAATTAATTATTATTTATTGATTGTTGACTTTGCTCGACCAGTTTATGAGCAATTAATTATCCATATGCATGGGCTAGGTAGAAAATAATTGTAGGATAACACCTTGTGATTTATTTCATGATTTGACTATAAGGTGTTTACCGATAATATTTGATTCACTTCAATTTAATGATTTGTTTTTAAAATTGATTTTCAAATGGAAATGTTATGAAATGTTTTCCCTTTAAAAGAAATAGAAATCTTTGGTAGTTGTAAGGACCCGTTTCTTCGACTTCCGAAAATCGACATCAATACGTCCACTATATCAACTGCCGAGCAATCGAATGCCGAAAAACTGGATTCTTAAGGTTTAAGAAAGAAGAGGTAGAAGAAAAAGATAGAAGAAAAAGAAAAGAAAAACAAACAGAAAACACAGAAACAGAAACAATATCAGAATCTCACATTCGCAGCGGAACAACATATAATAGATAAATGAATATCATTAAAACAAAGAATTGTACATTTCATACATTACATCATCAGAGTTTACAACAAATACAGCACAACTCAACATTTGACAGTTATATAAACTTGTCCTCATATAGAATACACATCTGAATAATACATAATATAGGTGATACGTCTCGCCATCCAGCTCGCTACTTGAGCTCCATAGCATCTCCTGAATCCAGAATGACTTGATAACCTGACTCTAGACTACCCGTGTGGAAATTGGTGGGCACCCAGAGTTTAGGAAGGGAATAATAAACTCCAGGTCAGTCATGGGACTGGTGTGAGAACTAAAACAGTTATTTATCTTTAAAACAAACAACATGATAATTTTAAAGTCAATTCGCAATGCTTTTGGAAAATGATACTACCATAAGGCCTCCCGCACACACACACAATGCAAACGCAGATCGGAGGAGATTTCTCCTTATGATAGTCAAAAATGCTTATTACGTAAAACAATCAAATCATTTTTGATATTATTATTAGTGCATAGTGTAGAAAAATCATTTCGAAAGTATAATATAAATCTTAGCCAGCATAGGCATTTCGCACTTATGCCTACTATAGCTACCATCTAAACAGTGGGGGCCACCATAAGTAAATGGCAGGTTCTACAAATAATATCGTACAAAGTTCGTATTGGAGTTAGGATTTCCAACAAATGGTCAGGCCAAGGAACTTCCCATTGCCACATAGGTACGCCTCTAGAAAGACGACTCGAGAAATAACCTAACATTACGGTTAGATTTCTGCCAACACAAGGCCGGGTTACCCCTAACTGGGTAACTACTGACACAAATATGCCATCCCCCGATCGTAACCGATCTTCCCGAGGATCCTCGATTCCAACAACCACATAAGAATAATAAAAATGCAGCAATAACATAGGTTAAATATCTGGGCTCCATACCACGATACCACCTCTATCCAGAAGGAATGATATACACTAAGGGGGCGCTATCCCCTAATAACCTTGTTGCATCCTTCCTGTTTTGACCATTTCCGGGGTGTGAGGTCCGACGAAGTTTCGTCCATAAAGCTACGCTTTTCACAATGCCATGCTTTGGGTCAAACAAATGATCGTAATGATCACAAAGATAAATGATCAAACAAATGATCATATCACAAATGATCAAACAATGATCATTACACTGCAACACTCAACATGCCACGTTACCAAATTGGGAATATTTCACTAGTAACCATCAACTACATAACCTCTGAGCTCGTACGTCTCAAAGAAGGGTGTTAAGCTAAGAGAATAAATTCTCCGCCACCAATAGATATGTATTTGATAGAAACCGGCTTTATATCTCAATTTGTAACGTCAGACATACTACCATACAAGTCTGTTCCGGGATCGAACAGAACCGAAGGCACTTCAAAAGAAGTCCTTGCAATCCGGATAATTTCTAATCACGTCCAGACTTCCCGTCACTAAGGGTGATAAAATCTCTATATCGGAGATCAGCCGATGCAGAGTAACTCGACGGTATTCCTTCCATTTTCAAAATATCCGGTCTTCAACACTGGTCATCAAATGCGATCCATTACGACGTATCACATATTCAGAATGGGTTATACGACGCAAAGGTCCTTTCCCGGCTAACCCGAATAGTGAGCGCTTATTCAAAAATAAGTGTGGCATTCAAATTCAAGCAAATCACAACAAATACCCATTCAAGGTAATTATTGATAGTCGGTTATTTAACTATCAATAGGTCTGCACAACATCATCAGATTCCAAATAATTTTCTAAATTATTTATTTTCCAAAAATATCTTTACAAGATATAAAATCTCCACACTTCAAAAATAAATCAACGTTTATTTTTTTAAAACAAATTTCCCTTTTCGGTTATAAATTCCATAGTGGATTTATATTTCAAAATATCTACTGATATACGATTTTCAATCGATTTCAAATATTCACTTTCAATTTATCTTTACAAAGATAATTTCTCAAAAACGTTTCATTTCATATTGGAAAAGAATTTCCATACTTATTTAATAATAAGTAATTCACAAATCTCATTTATTTTGAACATTTGAAAATATTCGATATACTTAAATCAAAATTAAGTATATATTTCATTCTTTAAGGAAATCATTCTCTTTCACAAATTTTATTTGAGTCAAAACGAATGTTACGTAAAACATCGTTACGACGACCCAAAATCACTAGTATAGGGATTCGAAATTTAGATAGATATATAAATCCCAATACTATACAAAACATTTTCTTTCGAAAATCATTTACTATAACAACAGTGTTATAGTCCACCATTTCCTTATTTCTCGAAATCGTCTATTTCAACAATGAATGTTGAAATCTATGTTTTCGATACTTAACACGTTTTAAAACATCTTTTAATACAATTACTTCATTTTATAATATCGCTTCTCCAAAACATATCCATTTTATTTAATAATATATTCACTGTCCAAAAATAGCGAATATACTTCCTTTAGTAAGCTATAATACTTTATGTAATATCTCGGGAATTTGGGGCAATATCAATTTAATAATCTGTTTAAATAATTAAATTGATTGATAATTTTTGATAATAAAATTTGAATTGATTTAATAATCTAATTTAATAAATATTTAATTAGTGAATTTTATCTTTTAAAACCTAATAAATTGATTTCTATTTATAATGTATATATATTTGTATATATTGTAAATAGAAAAGCTTTGGTTTGTATTTAATTTACATATGATATGTTAATTCATTTAGTAATAGAAGTAATTTATAATCTCTTTTATAAATTATTTTAAAATTGATAAATTTGTTATTTCAAACAATAATTATAATAGGATTATTATTTCAAATTGAATGTGTTGTTTTAAATTTACTTTAAATTGGATTATAAGAATATAATTTGAATTTGAATTTGAAATTCAAAAGAAGTAATATTTAAATAGTTTTAGACTTTAAAATATATGTATAAGCTTTTATTTATAAGTATAATTGGTTATTCTTTAAAAAGTTATCTTTATATATATATAGATAAGCATTTAAATAAATAAAGAAAAGGTTTAATTTACTTTTAAAATAAATAAAAGTTAGCAAAAATACAAATGTCATCATATTAGGCTTCATGTTAACATGTGTAATTTAAGTAACAAATCTTTGTGACAAGTGTCATTTAATTTTATTTTTCTTTTATTTTTATTTTTAGATAATTTCAGTTTATATAAACATACATCTTGCATTTTCCTTCTCTTTTCTAATCTCCTTTCAAAACAAAGAAAGCTGAATATAATTTCTCAAAGAAAAATCTATACGACTTCAAAACCAAAATCTGTAAACAACTCTTCAAAAACCAAATCAGTAATCCTCCTCAAATCTGAAGTAAATCAAAAGCCAGTGCATTTTCTTCAATCTGAAATCAACTCCTCAAAACCAGATCAAATTCTTCAACCTGTAAACTTATTTTCAAAAACAAAATTCAAATCAGAACCTGTAAATCATTTTCCAAGACCAAAATCAAAAGCCTGGAATCGAGTAGTTTCTGTTCAAGCATATCTGTAGCTTGCATCTTCAAATCAAGTATAAAGTTTAAACTAGAGCAAAAGCATGCAAGTTTTAAAATCAAAACAAAGATGCAAATAAAATTTTCAAGGCTGTTTTCAAAGAAATCAACAAAGCTTTTAAACCAGAGGCTCTGTTCTTCCTCAAATCTGTGAGTAACAATCATTTTTAAAAAACATAAGTATTGATGATTTATCTGCATGTTGATTTCTGAAATAAGTATACTTTGCATGTCTATATATTGGTGAATCTTATGTGTGTATATGAATGCATATATCTGTGTTTGATGTATATCTGCTCTTATCTGTTCTTGTTTTCTTTTATAATTAAGAATTTGGCAAATATTACATTATCACTTGATTCAATCTTCATTATGATTTAAGATTAAAACAAAAGTTGTTTGTTTCATTTCAAACTTTAGTTTAGAATTTTTAATTAAGTCAAAATAATGTTATTTGGCTCTGGCAACCATAAGTATTGGAATACTTCAGCTAAGTCAAAATTTAAATTAAGTAATTCAAGGATCTAAGGTTATGAATCAAATCCTTAAACTAAATCATGTTTTTAAAAACCAAAATAACAATTTTTAGATTAGAAATGTAAGTGCATTTCTGGTTTGCACTGTTTTTGTACTGTTGGGTAGATCGGGTGATCTCGAGGATCTGGAATGTTGTAAATTTCCGTGGTGAGGCAAGAATGATTGGGAAGTTAGGGAAAATTAGCAGAAAGAAGTTCAGATCATTGTGATGGTTGCGGTGGAGGATTGAAGTCTGTAGCCCTAGTTTGGGTAGATTTGGTATGTTTGATCGTCACGGCTCCTATGTTGAATTGAGTTCTACAGGACTTAGGGAGATGAAAGCGGGGACGTTGGCGAAGGCTCTGTTCGATTTTCAGGTGATCTGATGATCGGAATCTCGAGAACGATGTTGGATTCCAGGCTTTGGTGGTTCGAGACTTTATGTTCCAAGTTTTGTCGTAATGCTCGAATTCGATCGAGAAGATGGTTCGAGACGATGGGGATCGGAATCGTGAGGGATGGTCAGGATCGATATGCTGGCGATCGCATCGATGGTCAGAGGCGACCAACTCGCGTGTGCACGTGAACAAGTGTCAGGCGTATCAGTGTTTAGGTGGGTTTTTAACAAAGGAGTGGAACTCGAGATTTTTGAATGCGTGACTCGAAGCAGTGAGGGGTTTTCTCGAAGTAAATTAGGGATTGCTCGGGGTAGATGTTGGTTACAGGTTTTCTGTTAAACCTGTCTGTTTGAATGTTAAAGTGGTTTAAAAATTTAAGATAAAAGATTTAAACAATGTTTTAAAATCTAAGTTTAGGAATAGATTCAAATCAAATTGAATCCTGGTTAAAGTAAAATAAAGTTTTATAAAATTCAAATGTTTAACCACTTTGAATGTTAAAGTAAATTATAAATGATTTGAAATCTAAAGGAAATTAGTTTAAATACTTTTAAAATCTCTTTTTAAATTATAAGTATTCTTTAACTTGTGATTTTAAAAGTTTTAAAATTAAGTTTTAATTTTGTTAGGATAAATTGGTATTTATTTTAAATCAACAATTTAAAATGAAATTTAAAAGTAAAATGTTTTAAAGTCTTTATTAATAGTAATTAAAGTAGTTGAAGGATAAAGACTTTAATTTAGTAATTAATTAAGATTTAATGATATAGGAGTCATTAAATTAATAAGGTAATTAAAGGGTAATTTAATTAATTTATGATTTAGTGTTAATTAATTAAATAATTAAGGTTTTAAGTAAATTAATTAAGGGTTAATTAATTTGGAATTAAGGATCATTTATTTAGATAAGTATAGATTATTAATAAATGATTAGGAATTAATTAATCAAGTGATTAAAAATTAATTAAGCAATTAATTTAGTAATTAGAAATTAATTAATTGATAATTAAGAATTTATTAAGTTGTAATTAATAAATAGTTGATTTAAAGCTAAATTTCTTAAAGAAAGTAATTAAAGAATTGTTAATAATTAATGAGAGATCATTAATTAGGAATTATTAAATAATTAATTAATGTGATTAATTTTTGATAATCAATTAGATTAATTAATTAATATAAATTGGTTAAGTATAAATTACTTAATGAAAGTAATTAAAGAAATTAATTACTTAAGGTAATTAATTAAATAAATTTGATAAGTTTAAATTAATTAGTTAAATTAATTTAAGATAATGATTTGGAAATTTGATAATTACTTAAATGTAATTAGTGAAAGTATAATTACTTAGGAAAGTAATTAAAGGTAATTACTGGATGTAATTAACTAAAGATGATTTAATAATAAAAGTAATTTGAGTTAATTACTTTTGAATAATTAATCAAGGGATTAATTAAAGGATAATTAATTAAGGAGTAATTAATTTATGAAGTGGAGTAATTAAGGGAAGTTAATTACTAAATGAGATTAATCAAAGGTGATTAATAAATGTGACTAATTAATTATTAAATGTAATTAATTTAAATAAGATAATTAATTAAGGGTAATTAAGGATCATTAATTAATATAATTAATGATGTAATTAAGAATTGATTAATTAAGATTAATTAATAAATAATAAGTGATTAAAGTAATTAATTAATTGTAATTAATTAAGGATTAATGTAATTAAGTATGGTTAATTAATTAATGAAGTAATTTAAGATTAATTACTGAAATGGTTTAAGATAATTAATATGTGAAATTAATTAGGGATTAATTACTTAAAGTAATTAAAGTATAATTAATCAGGAATGATTAATTAAGATGGATATTTAGAGTAATGATTAATTAATTGGTTTAATTAATAATTAAGTAAGCAGGATTTATAGAATGAAGTAATTAGTTTAATTCACTTTAAATTAATTAGATGATATAAATCATTGCTTAAGGATGGATGAATGAGATTGAATGTATTTCATTGTTTGATATCTCTGATGAGATATGATTGATATATGATATGGATGTTTGGTTGAATTATAATGATAATGTGAATTATCTGTTTGGGATGATAATGTAGATTATCTATTGAATTATCTATCTTTGTGTATATAGATAAGAATTGAATTGTTTTAACCTTAAAACAACTTGGCCTTAAAAGATACGCTTTGGATTTCGATGAGACCGGGATCGGGTTTCCGTATACCGGATTTCCAGGTCTGGAGACCCGAATACCACATCGATCCAAAATTACGATAGGTCGTGAATCAGGTGAAGATGAAGATTCAGAGTGCAAGGGTTATTGTCGTTAACTCTGAGGGTGATTCCAAAACGAGTGTAACGAGATAATGCCTTCGGTTTCGTTCGAACCCGGAACGAACTTGTATGGATTGAATGCTTTCAGCACATCGTCAGACGGACGATGAGCATTCTAAGTGATATGTTCTGATTAAAGGTAATCGTAACCTCAAGCCTCATCAACCGGGAATGGCTAAAACAGGGGAGGTGCAGCAAGGTTTCGTGGGTAGCACCCACTGAGAGCAAGATAGATGCCTGTCTAGAGGTCCCTTTTCTTTTATTCGGCTTAGTGTGTGGTTGGTCGCGCCAACTACGGGATTATCTTGTTCGGGATTATCCAGTAAGGGATGGTTCCGGCTTTGTGTTGCAGGGGAGCGGGCGTACTCCTCGGTACGGTGATCTAGGCCACGTACTGTGATGGGCGGTACCCCAGTAGCCCTGCCATTGTATGGAATCCAAACTCCAATAAGTGCCGTACGTATTAGTTGTGCCCAACTATGTTGGAATGTGAGATGTAAGCATTTCAGCTATTTCTATATTTTACTTGAAAACCCTAGACCCTATTATAATAAAATCAGATTTCCTATCAAATGTTTTGGTTAGCGTAAGGTAAAAACTTACCCATGTTTATTTGTGGGGAGTCTTACGTGATACCTTTTCTTTCTAAAGGTTTTGAAGTTAAGAAAGTTTAACCTGTTACTCACACCAGACCCATGTCTGACCCAAGTGTTTATTTCTGTTTTATAAACTCTTGGGTACTCAAATTTTTACGAGTAGCCAAGGGATTCAGGTTTAGCTTTGACGAATATTCTGGAGGAGCAATGGAGCAGGAGGCTTCGGCGTTCGTAGATATAGTATTCCGCTGTGTTGATATCTGTGATAGTGTCTTGTCTTGTATTTGAGTTGTAATGTCTAGACAGATGTTTATAACTGTCTAGTAAGTGATGTATATGTTGTATAACTCTGATAAGTGTTGTATACTATGTAATAGTTTATGTTATTAGTATAATTTATTCGTTCCGCTGTGAGATCGTTGTTGTTGTTTCTTTCTTTCTTCTCTTCTTTTCTATTTTCTACCCCTTTCTTTCTTCATAACGATGCGACTTTCTATGGAGAGAAAGTCGTGGTCGTTACAGTGGTATCAGAGCATAGGTTGAGCGAATGCCTAAGCTTTTGGTTAAGTGAATATCAGAACACTAGGTTGAGTGAATACCTAGGTTCGGAAGGATTGTTCATTAGAGACAGGATCTATAGCAACCTGTTTGAGTCTGAGTATATATATACGAGAGCGCGTATTTGTTAGTTATATAAAATGGTTTTATATTGTGTTAATTGATCGGTTGAGTGGTATATGGATTCTGGTCAATACGAGTAGCTAACGTTATTGATAGGGATCTCTAAACACTTGGACCAGGCTAACGGACACAATATTGTTTTAAAAAGGTAGATGAAATAATTTTACCCAGATATAATTTCTATATAAAAAAAGTATCATTTTAAATGTATATGGTATTTGTAATGATTGGTTGAGATGATAATAATTTATCATCTAGGATTAGGAGTCTGAGTGTTGAGGTTGGAAGAGTATCTGTCGAGACTGTAAACCTAATACCGTCTCGAGTGAACTTTACAGTTGTGTAAGGATTTCACAATCTCTGAAGGAAACCTGTTAAGGTTCGGAGTTTATCTTTGAAGTTGGATGAGTAGAGTTGGATCTGTCAGTTAGGCAGAAGTGAGTAATGTTATCTTGATACCTCAGGTAACAGTAGCTGTGTGATGAGATGCAGTGACTATGGATGTTCCCAAAGATGTTTTCTTTGGAACAAGTTAATGAAGTATGTCTGTTTCGGTGTTGTGGCTGAGTTCAGCAGGGTGTTTCTGTTTAGTTTGGGTTTCGAGTTTCTCGAAGAACTTTGGATTGAGAAGTCTTTGGCATCTGTGGCAGTAGTGCAGCTCGGAGTATTCTGTGCATTGGCAGGAAGTTTTCTGGCTGAGCAGTTTTTCTGAAGATAGAGTTTAGAAGCAGTATAGTGAATCCATTTCTTCGATAGATTGGATAGTTAAGTTGAGCTGTTTTGATTTGTTAAGAGAAAACAGTTTTTCTTTGGAATTAGGATGAGTTGATCGCAAAAGTGACTTGCGATTGTGTGAGTGCTCTCTTGGGTTATTGAAGTTTTTCTGGATGTCTTCAGGAAGTCGGAAGATTGTCCGCATCTGAAGATTGAGTTTTCTTATCGACTGAATTCCAGGAGTGATACCGGTGGTTCAGCCTAGTTGAAGAATGATTCCTAGAGATAGAGTTGGTGAAGCAACTCAAGTTTGATGGAATATCTGAGTTTCTTTTATGGATTTGTTGAACCATTTTTCTGTGATGTGTTGTCCAGTTGTGCTTGTGTTCTTCATCAGCATTTTCATTCTACCTCAGATCAGCGTGGTGCAGCAGAAGTAGTTTGGGAATGCATCTCTGGATAGGAGAGGTAAGTTTGGAAATCTACTGAATTGTGGAGTAGAGTTGTATTTTGGATCTCTTCTGTATTCTGACTTGGATAAGTATTTGGACTTCTGAATTGATTGTCAGTTTGGATAACTGGAATTCATTGTGTTTTACGTATCTCTGAGGGAGTACGTGTTTGATCTATTTCTGGTTTTTGAAATCAGCAGTTCAGGAAGTTTGGTAGTTAAGTCAGACTCGTCTGTAGTCTGATATCCTGTTTAGTTTTGTAGACCTAGACGAGTAGGAGCTCTATAGCTCAGTAGTTTAGATTGTTTATAGAGCAAGTATCCCGGTATATATATATACTTGGGGAAACTCGAGAAGTTTTATTCAGAATTTTGTTTGGATAATTAGAATTGTTTGATTGGATGAATTGTTTGCTATGGTTGTTAGCATATGGATGATAATATATGGTTGTGATTTAAATAGATTATTAAATTACCTTTTTTTTAAATTTCGGGGACGAAATTATTTTAAGGGGGGAGGAATGTAATATCCCGGAAATTTGGGGCAATATCAATTTAATAATCTGTTTAAATAATTAAATTGATTGATAATTTTTGATAATAAAATTTGAATTGATTTAATAATCTAATTTAATAAATATTTAATTAGTGAATTTTATCTTTTAAAACCTAATAAATTGATTTCTATTTATAATGTATATATATTTGTATATATTGTAAATAGAAAAGCTTTGGTTTGTATTTAATTTACATATGATATGTTAATTCATTTAGTAATAGAAGTAATTTATAATCTCTTTTATAAATTATTTTAAAATTGATAAATTTGTTATTTCAAACAATAATTATAATAGGATTATTATTTCAAATTGAATGTGTTGTTTTAAATTTACTTTAAATTGGATTTTAAGAATATAATTTGAATTTGAATTTGAAATTCAAAAGAAGTAATATTTAAATAGTTTTAGACTTTAAAATATATGTATAAGCTTTTATTTATAAGTATAATTGGTTATTGTTTAAAAAGTTATCTTTATATATATATAGATAAGCATTTAAATAAATAAAGAAAAGGTTTAATTTACTTTTAAAATAAATAAAAGTTAGCAAAAATACAAATGTCATCATATTAGGCTTCATGTTAACATGTGTAATTTAAGTAACAAATCTTTGTGACAAGTGTCATTTAATTTTATTTTTCTTTTATTTTTATTTTTAGATAATTTCAGTTTATATAAACATACATCTTGCATTTTCCTTCTCTTTTCTAATCTCCTTTCAAAACAAAGAAAGCTGAATATAATTTCTCAAAGAAAAATCTATACGACTTCAAAACCAAAATCTGTAACAACTCTTCAAAAACCAAATCAGTAATCCTCCTCAAATCTGAAGTAAATCAAAAGCCAGTGCATTTTCTTCAATCTGAAATCAACTCCTCAAAACCAGATCAAATTCTTCAACCTGTAAACTTATTTTCAAAAACAAAATTCAAATCAGAACCTGTAAATCATTTTCCAAGACCAAAATCAAAAGCCTAGAATCGAGTAGTTTCTGTTCAAGCATATCTGTAGCTTGCATCTTCAAATCAAGTATAAAGTTTAAACTAGAGCAAAAGCATGCAAGTTTTAAAATCAAAACAAAGATGCAACTAAAATTTTCAAGGCTGTTTTCAAAGAAATCAACAAAGCTTTTAAACCAGAGGCTCTGTTCTTCCTCAAATCTGTGAGTAACAATCATTTTTAAAAAACATAAGTATTGATGATTTATCTGCATGTTGATTTCTGAAATAAGTATACTTTGCATGTCTATATATTGGTGAATCTTATGTGTGTATATGAATGCATATATCTGTGCTTATCTGTTCTTGTTTTCTTTTATAATTAAGAATTTGGCAAATATTACATTATCACTTGATTCAATCTTCATTAGGATTTAAGATTAAAACAAAAGTTGTTTGTTTCATTTCAAACTTTAGTTTAGAATTTTTAATTAAGTCAAAATAATGTTATTTGGCTCTGGCAACCATAAGTATTGGAATACTTCAGCTAAGTCAAAATTTAAATTAAGTAATTCAAGGATCTAAGGTTATGAATCAAATCCTTAAACTAAATCATGTTTTTAAAAACCAAAATAACAATTTTTAGATTAGAAATGTAAGTGCATTTCTGGTTTGCACTGTTTTTGTACTGTTGGGTAGATCGGGTGATCTCGAGGATCTGGAATGTTGTAAATTTCCGTGGTGAGGCAAGAATGATTGGGAAGTTAGGGAAAATTAGCAGAAAGAAGTTCAGATCATTGTGATGGTTGCGGTGGAGGATTGAAGTCTGTAGCCCTAGTTTGGGTAGATTTGGTATGTTTGATCGTCACGGCTCCTATGTTGAATCGAGTTCTACAGGACTTAGGGAGATGAAAGCGGGGACGTTGGCGAAGGCTCTGTTCGATTTTCAGGTGATCTGATGATCGGAATCTCGAGAACGATGTTGGATTCCAGGCTTTGGTGGTTCGAGACTTTCTGTTCCAAGTTTAGTCGTAATGCTCGAATTCGATCGAGAAGATGGTTCGAGACGCTGGGGATCGGAATCGTGAGGGATGGTCAGGATCGATATGCTGGCGATCGCATCGATGGTCAGAGGCGACCAACTCGCGTGTGCACGTGAACAAGTGTCAGGCTTATCAGTGTTTAGGTGGGTTTTTAACAAAGGAGTGGAACTCGAGATTTTTGAATGCGTGACTCGAAGCAGTGAGGGGTTTTCTCGAAGTAAATTAGGGATTGCTCGGGGTAGATGTTGGTTACAGGTTTTCTGTTAAACCTGTCTGTTTGAATGTTAAAGTGGTTTAAAAATTTAAGATAAAAGATTTAAACAATGTTTTAAAATCTAAGTTTAGGAATAGATTCAAATCAAATTGAATCCTGGTTAAAGTAAAATAAAGTTTTATAAAATTCAAATGTTTAACCACTTTGAATGTTAAAGTAAATTATAAATGATTTGAAATCTAAAGGAAATTAGTTTAAATACTTTTAAAATCTCTTTTTAAATTATAAGTATTCTTTAACTTGTGATTTTAAAAGTTTTAAAATTAAGTTTTAATTTTTTTAGGATAAATTGGTATTTATTTTAAATCAACAATTTAAAATGAAATTTAAAAGTAAAATGTTTTAAAGTCTTTATTAATAGTAATTAAAGTAGTTGAAGGATAAAGACTTTAATTTAGTAATTAATTAAGATTTAATGATATAGGAGTCATTAAATTAATAAGGTAATTAAAGGGTAATTTAATTAATTTATGATTTAGTGTTAATTAATTAAATAATTAAGGTTTTAAGTAAATTAATTAAGGGTTAATTAATTTGGAATTAAGGATCATTTATTTAGATAAGTATAGATTATTAATAAATGATTAGGAATTAATTAATCAAGTGATTAAAAATTAATTAAGCAATTAATTTAGTAATTAGAAATTAATTAATTGATAATTAAGAATTTATTAAGTTGTAATTAATAAATAGTTGATTTAAAGCTAAATTTCTTAAAGAAAGTAATTAAAGAATTGTTAATAATTAATGAGAGATCATTAATTAGGAATTATTAAATAATTAATTAATGTGATTAATTTTTGATAATCAATTAGATTAATTAATTAATATAAATTGGTTAAGTATAAATTACTTAATGAAAGTAATTAAAGAAATTAATTACTTAAGGTAATTAATTAAATAAATTTGATAAGTTTAAATTAATTAGTTAAATTAATTTAAGATAATGATTTGGAAATTTGATAATTACTTAAATGTAATTAGTGAAAGTATAATTACTTAGGAAAGTAATTAAAGGTAATTACTGGATGTAATTAACTAAAGATGATTTAATAATAAAAGTAATTTGAGTTAATTACTTTTGAATAATTAATCAAGGGATTAATTAAAGGATAATTAATTAAGGAGTAATTAATTTATGAAGTGGAGTAATTAAGGGAAGTTAATTACTAAATGAGATTAATCAAAGGTGATTAATAAATGTGACTAATTAATTATTAAATGTAATTAATTTAAATAAGATAATTAATTAAGGGTAATTAAGGATCATTAATTAATATAATTAATGATGTAATTAAGAATTGATTAATTAAGATTAATTAATAAATAATAAGTGATTAAAGTAATTAATTAATTGTAATTAATTAAGGATTAATGTAATTAAGTATGGTTAATTAATTAATGAAGTAATTTAAGATTAATTACTGAAATGGTTTAAGATAATTAATATGTGAAATTAATTAGGGATTAATTACTTAAAGTAATTAAAGTATAATTAATCAGGAATGATTAATTAAGATGGATATTTAGAGTAATGATTAATTAATTGGTTTAATTAATAATTAAGTAAGCAGGATTTATAGAATGAAGTAATTAGTTTAATTCACTTTAAATTAATTAGATGATATAAATCATTGCTTAAGGATGGATGAATGAGATTGAATGTATTTCATTGTTTGATATCTCTGATGAGATATGATTGATATATGATATGGATGTTTGGTTGAATTATAATGATAATGTGAATTATCTGTTTGGGATGATAATGTAGATTATCTATTGAATTATCTATCTTTGTGTATATAGATAAGAATTGAATTGTTTTAACCTTAAAACAACTTGGCCTTAAAAGATACGCTTTGGATTTCGATGAGACCGGGATCGGGTTTCCGTATACCGGATTTCCAGGTCTGGAGACCCGAATACCACATCGATCCAAAATTACGATAGGTCGTGAATCAGGTGAAGATGAAGATTCAGAGTGCAAGGGTTATTGTCGTTAACTCTGAGGGTGATTCCAAAACGAGTGTAACGAGATAATGCCTTCGGTTTCGTTCGAACCCGGAACGAACTTGTATGGATTGAATGCTTTCAGCACATCGTCAGACGGACGATGAGCATTCTAAGTGATATGTTCTGATTAAAGGTAATCGTAACCTCAAGCCTCATCAACCGGGAATGGCTAAAACAGGGGAGGTGCAGCAAGGTTTCGTGGGTAGCACCCACTGAGAGCAAGATAGATGCCTGTCTAGAGGTCCCTTTTCTTTTATTCGGCTTAGTGTGTGGTTGGTCGCGCCAACTACGGGATTATCTTGTTCGGGATTATCCAGTAAGGGATGGTTCCGGCTTTGTGTTGCAGGGGAGCGGGCGTACTCCTCGGTACGGTGATCTAGGCCACGTACTGTGATGGGCGGTACCCCAGTAGCCCTGCCATTGTATGGAATCCAAACTCCAATAAGTGCCGTACGTATTAGTTGTGCCCAACTATGTTGGAATGTGAGATGTAAGCATTTCAGCTATTTCTATATTTTACTTGAAAACCCTAGACCCTATTATAATAAAATCAGATTTCCTATCAAATGTTTTGGTTAGCGTAAGGTAAAAACTTACCCATGTTTATTTGTGGGGAGTCTTACGTGATACCTTTTCTTTCTAAAGGTTTTGAAGTTAAGCAAGTTTAACCTGTTACTCACACCAGACCCATGTCTGACCCAAGTGTTTATTTCTGTTTTATAAACTCTTGGGTACTCAAATTTTTACGAGTAGCCAAGGGATTCAGGTTTAGCTTTGACGAATATTCTGGAGGAGCAATGGAGCAGGAGGCTTCGGCGTTCGTAGATATAGTATTCCGCTGTGTTGATATCTGTGATAGTGTCTTGTCTTGTATTTGAGTTGTAATGTCTAGACAGATGTTTATAACTGTCTAGTAAGTGATGTATATGTTGTATAACTCTGACAAGTGTTGTATACTATGTAATAGTTTATGTTATTAATATAATTTATTCGTTCCGCTGTGAGATCGTTGTTGTTGTTTCTTTCTTTCTTCTCTTCTTTTCTATTTTCTACCCCTTTCTTTCTTCATAACGATGCGACTTTCTATGGAGAGAAAGTCGTGGTCGTTACACTTTACTTATTAAAATAAGTCAATTTCAGATTTATAAAAACAACGTTTACAAATCCCATTTATATTTTATAACTTCAACTTACAAAATCAATTTGTTAACAAATTCTATGCATACCTCATTTAAATGCCAAAATCCGATTTATAAGTTAATTACTTATAAATTTATTATTTTACAAAATCTATTTGTTTATAACTTCACAATTTTATAAATCTATAAATCCCATTCACTTATAAAAATCCATTTATACTTCATCTTTAACACTTATAAAACTGGTTTTATGATTCCAATATTTTTAATTTTTAAATCTCAATTTTTAAATCTTTTAAATAAACAGTTTATAATGCTTCAAAAATCTCAATCTAAACCATTTTATAAATTAATCAACTTTTTATTTCAAAAACCATATTTCGGTTATATTTCTCAAAAATCATAATTTTAAAATTTTAACGTTTATTTGTTTAAAATGAATCAATTCAAAATTTTAATAAAACTTATACTTTTAAGAAAAATCACTTTTTCAATTTGAAAATCATCACTTTAAAAATCCTTTAAAAATTCAAATTTGGCCCAATAATGCAACACACCAAATAGTTAATCACTACATCCAACATCATATATCGATATGATAATCAACAAATATCACAATATCTGTAATCAAATAAATACTGGTGAGGAATCCAGTTGGATCCCTCCAACCTGTTTCCCTGCATCCACAGATGTTAGCACAATACCAATTCCGTTCCAATATGGAATATCGCGGTATTTGGGATTTATAAAATATTATCCGCTATTATACGGCGCAATAGGGTCTCATCCACTATATAATGTGGGAAAATCAACTCCAAATACATAAATAATACCAATTTCGCTTTGCAGTGAAATATTCGTGGTATATGTTTTTAATAAATAACCTCCGCTTAATAACGGCGTATAATGTCTATTACAATTCAACATATAGCAATTTATCATCCAATCACACAAATCAAGAAATTTTAAATCTAACTATTTAAAATTTAAATCGAAACAATTCGATTGAGTGAGAAGTTCTCACCTTATTTCCAATTTCGGTTTCATCGTTTTATTTCGAATAAAATTAAACACGCGTTTAATTTTACCCAAAATTCAAACTAGCTCCAAACGACTTCAATCCTGCTCCATTGCGTAGTGCTCGTCAATACGATTCCAACGCAAAAAGTTTCGTCCGAAACAGACCTCGTATGAAGAAGTTATCTCATTTTAAACTTTATACGATTTAAATTAAAATTTATTTACAAATTCTTTTTATTTTTATAACCTAAAACCATCATAGCCATTGATCATGCTTCCTCAAATCTGCCCTTTCATGCGATCTTCTTCCCAGGTATGAACACACGACCGTAACCCATATCACGTTCGACTTCGTGTACCATCGCACCCCTCACGTTGATCGAAACCCCATCATCACACCACCAAATTGAAGCGTATCTCGCTCTCCCCCATCGTGCAAAATGCAGCCATGCTCGGTCGAGCTATCGTCTCGAATTTTGTGAACAAAGCCCTGCCGTTTAAATAGAGATTGCCGCCAATCCGTGCAACGAAACTCGATCACAACCATTCAAAACGAAGAACTCGTCACCCTCTACGAATCTGTAGTTGAAGTCTCGGCCTAAAAGCTGATGGATGGAGAGATAATGGAGGAGGAAGTTGAGAATTTTTTGGCCATTAAAATTAGGGAAAACGGCGGCTGTAACCTAGCTTCTAGGGTTTTGCAAATGAAAGGAGGAAGGGTTCTTTTTATAGAAAAATGATCAAAACACTATTCATCCTGGATTTTCCGAACTCCAAATCTCGCGCGATGACCGGCGTTTCTATGGTTACCCCGCGTTCCGGACACAATGGAATAGGTTTCGGGAGCTAATTCGGTCATCTGTGCGAGTTACGGAATTAAACGATCAAATTTAAATTAAACCGATTTAAACCGATTTCGATGCGTTTGGGCTTGCCCCGGACAAACGGTACATCCGATTGACACGAAATTTGAAACCTTACAATAATATCACATTACGGATCCGATGAAACTAGTTTCGTCGAAATCTGAGATGTTCAAAAAATGGCTAATTTCACTGGTCGATTAAATATTAAAATATTCAATTTTCATAATTTAACTTTAAATCCAATTTTAAAAGTTCTATAACATCAGTATAACTCCAACATGATTTAATATAACTTTATAAATCATTTTTAACACATTTAAACTAAATTTCAATTATTTATGGAATTTCAACCATTAAATTATCGATTTAATTATCCAAATTAAATCCAGTTATTCGAAAATTAAATTTATTCGACTAATAAATTTCACTTATTAATATTTAAAATTAATTAAATATACGAATTTTAATTGACAAAAATTCTGGGTCGTTACAAACTTTCCCCCTTAAAAGAATTTCGTCCTCGAAATTACCAAGTAAGAAAAATTCGCAAAATCCGTTAACTTCTCAAAACAAATCATTCAAATTTGATTTCACAAATTTCTTAAGTGTTTAACTTTTCCAAAATTCATAGTTAAACTTCTTACAAAAACTTTACTTAGTTTTCAAAATTTTCAAATTTTCCAAAAATATTCTAACGTCTTAAATTTTCAGAAAATTTCGCCATAGCCTCCTTTGCGTGGCTCGATCCGAAAAACAAATGACAGTATATATATATATATATTTATATATATATATATCACAAATATACATCTCATCAAGTGATGAGGCATCCCGTAGGGGAAAAAGTGTAAAAGTACGATATTTAATCCGAGATATGTGACGACCCGGCTTTCATCGACCAGAAAGTCGTATCGCTAATAAGAAAGAAAGGGATAGAAAGAGAAAAGAAGAGAAGAAAGAAAGAAACAACAACAGAATCTAAACAGCGGAACGAATAAATTATATTAATAACATAAACTATTACATAGTATCATATACAACAACTATCAGAGTTACACAACATATACAACACATACTAGACAGTTATAAACACCTGTCTAGTTTCTACAATATAAGATACAACACAGATAACAATGACTCAGAGATCAACACAGCGGAATACTATATCTACGAACGCCGAAGCCTCCTGCTCCATTGCTCCTCCAGAATATTCGTCAAAGCAAACCTGACTCCCTTGGCTACTCGTAAAAATTTGAGTACCCAAGAGTTTATATAAAACAGAAATAAACACTTGGGTCAGACATGGGTCTGGTGTGAGTAAACGGTTTAAATTTGCTTAACTTCAAAACCTTTTGAAAAGAAAAGTATCTCGTAAGACTTCACGCACATAAACACGGAAAAGTTTTTACCTTACGATAACCAAAACATTTGATAGGAAATCCAGTTATATTATAATAGGGTCTAGGATTTTCAAGTAAAATACAGAAATAGCTGGAATGCTTACATCTCACGTTCCAACATAGTTGGGCACAACTAACACGTACGGCACTTATTGGAAGTTGGATTTCCATACAATGGCAGGGCTACTGGGGTACCGCCCGTCACAGTACGTGGCCTAGATCACCGTACCGAGGAGTACGCCCGCTCCCCTGCAACACAAAGCCGGAACCATCCCTTACTGGATAATTCCGAATAAAATCACCCCACGGTTGTGTACTGCAACCGTACCACTAAGTCGAAATAGAAAGGGACATCTAGACAGGGATGACCTTACTCTCAGTGGGCGCTACCCACGAAGCCTTGCTGCACCTCCCCTGTTTTAGCCATTCCCGGTTGATGAGGCTTGAGGTCACGATTACCTTTAATCAGAACACTTCACTTAGAATGCTCATCGTCCACCTGACGATGTGCTGAAAGCATTCAATCCATACAAGTTCGTTCCGGGTTCGAACGAAACCGAAGGCATTATCTCGTTACACTCGTTTTGGAATCACCCTCAGAGTTAACGACAATAACCCTTGCACTCTGAATCTTCATCTTCACTTGAGATTCACAACCTATCGTTAATTTGGATCGATGTGGTATTCGGGTCTCCAGACCTGGAAATCCGGTATACGGAAACCCGATCCCGGTCTCATCGAAATCCAAAACGTATCTTTTAAGGCCAAGTTGTTTAAAGGTTTAAACAATTCAATTCAATACTTGAATTCACACAGGATAAATATCACACATTTATCACAGATATATCCAATATCATATCACAGAATATCATAGTATATCATCCAATAGATATCAACCAAATCAGCATTCTACTCAACCATCATTCATAAGCAACCATTTATTAATCTCTATTATAATTAATTTAATCCACTTAAATTAAATTAATTACTTAAGAATTACTAACCTTGCTTAATCAATCATTAATTAATTACTTATCCATTTAATTAATTAATCATTAAATATTAATCACTCTTGATTAATTATTCATTAATTACATAAAGTAATTATCCTTAATTAATTTCACAAATTAATTATCCTTAATCATTTATAGTAATTAACCTTTAATTACTCTCCTTAATTATAATAATTAATGATCCTTAATTAATTACATTAATTAATTAATTAACTATAATTAATTACATTATTCCTTAATTAATTACATTAATTAATCATGCATTAATTAATTACTTCCATTAATCAACCTTAAATAATCATTAACAGTAATTAACTATTCTTAATTACTTTAATTTCTTTTATAAATCCTTTTTGATTAAATTCACCAATTACATATAGTAATTCATTTATTAATTACTTACACTAAGTAATTATACTTAACCAATCTTATTAAGTAACTACACTTAATCAATTACCAAGTGACTATCCTTAATTAATTAACAAATTAATTAACTTAAATAAATCACATTCATTTCTTAAATCATAACTGAGTAACTCATCCTTAATTACCCTTTAAACAAATTAATTAATCCTTGATTAATTATTCTTTAATTATTAATTAATAAACCTTAATTATTAATCAATATCTTTTAATACAAAGTAATCAATCCTTAATTACTTTTATAATTAATTAATTAAACTTAATTAACTAATTAATTACTTCTTAATCATCAATTAATAAAACATTGTTTATTAATTAACCTTAATTACAAATTAATTAATCCATAATTACCTATTAATAAATCTTTAAATGATAATTAATTAACCCTTAATAACAGTTAAATAAATTCTTATTTAACTTTAATTATAGATAAATAATTTCTTAATTATTAATTAAGAAAACTTAATTATTACTTAATAAAACTTTATTAAGTACTTCTTAATTACTATTTTAATTAACTCTTAATCATTTAATCAATCCTTATTAAATAAATAAATTAATCTTAATTCCTTAATTAAATTAATTAATTTCAACTCATTTAAAAATCTTAATTAATCTTAAGATAAACATCATCATTAAAAATATTTGATCTTAGTAATTAACTTACTTAATTAAATCATTAATTAAGTTTTTAAATAAATAATCATTTATTTCTTATCTCTAATTATTAATTAACAATCCTTAATTTACAAGTTAATAAATCTTGAAAACCTAATTGTTAATTAACAAATCCTTAATCATTAACTAATTTAATCATTCTTAAATTATCTCATTAATTATCAAACTTTAATTAAGTTTTAAAATAAAAACATTTCCTTATTAATTACCTTATTTTCAAATTAAGTTTGAAAATAACTTAAGAATTTAACTTAATATATTTAAGTTAAACAAATCATACAACTTAATTTATTTAAAGAATTTATTACAAAGAAATGAATTTCAAGACAATTTATTTAAACTTAATTATTTAAATTTAAAACTTACTTTTATTTTAAATTTTAAAAACTGGTTTAATATTTTAATTTGGATTTAACTCATATATGCTTGAAATAAAACAAATACATCTTCATTTTTAAAACAGAGTTTGATTTAATTAAACTGTTTGGTTTTACAAAATTTAAACTGTTAAAATCTGGTTTTCACTCAAATCACAAACGACCCGAAGACAATCCCGTGTCAAACCCTTTTCTACGCGAGTTCCTCCCCGAGAAACTGTTTGTTTAAATTTAAACTGTTAAAAAACTTTAACAGTTACCCTTTAATTACTCGCGTACGTCCCTACAACATACCCGAGCCAAAATCCTTTCCTCCCGAGACCAACTTCGAGAAAAAAAAACAACGAATCCAAAAATGAAAACAACTGACACTCTGCCACCGTGCACCTTGCACCACCCACGGCGTACTTCCGATCATCGCCAGAGCTTCCCACATATCCACTATCGTTCCAGCAACCTACCACGATCATCAAACCACCATCATATGCCAAGATTCAAAATCGAGCTTCACAGCAGGAACACGAACTTGAAACTTCACCAGAAAATCGCCTCAAATCTCTCGTCTCCGATCACTGGAGTCACGGCAAACCCGATGACATCTTCCCTAGCCTTCCAAGCTACTATCCTCAAAATCTAACGCCACTCGATCAACTCGAGATACAACAATGCCTCAAATTCCAGAATCGAACATTCTTTGGGTTTTAACCCTACTCTGACGAACTGCTGCCGCCACGGTGGAGATTAAAGCCATCTACCATTTTTGCCTTGACCAAAGACCTCACAGCCAACTCCAGAAATGACCACGACCAACCAAACTCCATCGATCATCAGAAAAGACCCAAAATTTACTTTCTGAACAAAACCCGATATCTCACTTAATAGAATTTTAAAAATTATGAATTTACTCTTAAAAATCATGATTTAAGTCAACGATTCAGGTTATAAAAGAAAAACTTAGGATTTTAGAGTTTGAATTTCGACATATGTATAAAATTCTTACTGTCATTTTTCTTTTACAGGTGATATTCTACTTTTCTTGCTTAATTAAAATTTTCAAAACTTAGATTAGAATTAAACAAACAAATCTTGCTTGAATCCTAAAGCCTTACAGAGAACAGATGAAAAGATTTTGAAATTTGATCAAAACTTTAAACTCTGAATTATGAACAGAGATATACATATGAAATCAGACATGTACACTTCAAACAGATACATATATTCAGAGATTTACTTATATATATACAGGCAAAGCAATCTTCAACATAGAATTTCACATGCAACAGACATCTATCTACTTAGGCTTTTAAATAAATATTTTACTCACAGATCTTGCTTATCATAAAAACAGGGCTTTCTATGATTAGAACTATAAAATGAATTATCAAGTTATAAATATGAATTCAAGTCATAAACATAAATTCAATATGGATTCAATCAGACAGGCACACTTCAATAAAATCATATATACTAAATTTCTACACTTATTTACACATATGCAGGCAATCATCACATATTTCACATGCAATCAGAAATTTTCTACTTAACTTTTAAAATTTTAAAAATATAGTTTACTCACTTAAAAATGTTGAACAGAGAAGTTATAAACTGTGATCTTTTGAAAACTGGAAGCTTTGAAACTGAACTTGCTTTCAATTTGACTCCCTTGATTCCTTTTAAAATTTGAGAAGCTCTTGAAAACTTCAGATTTACTTGCATGCATTAATTACTGGTCTTGAAGAATAAATGTTTACAGGCTTGAAAGAATACATGGTTTCAGGCATTTGAGAAGGGTTACAGGTTGTTTTTGAATTTGATTTCAGGTTTGAGGAGTGTTTTCAAGTTGTAGATTTTTGGTTTGGAAATGATTTCAGTTTTGGTTTGAAGATGATTTCGGTTTGAATAATTATCTGGTTTTGGCTTTGTCTTTGTTTAGAAATGAGATTAGAAAAGAAAAAGGAAATAGAGATGTAGGCTTTTATAACTTAAATTTATGGTTTATTAAAAATTAAAGAAAAATGAAAAGAAAATGACAATTGTCTTCATCCATTCTTAATTACCTTACACATGTATTTATGATGTATATAAAATTTACACTTGTCCTTAATCATTTTATATTATTTTTAAAAAGAGTTTAAAAGCTTTTATATGTATTTCCTAAATAGATAAATACATTTATTAGTTATAAATGCTTTTCTATATTATAAATAAATGAAACCTTTAAAAGAAAATAAAATAAAACTCATTTATATCCTAATAAAATCATATACAATGTATTTCATTCATTTTTAAGTGTAAAAATATCTTTTGTACTAAATTTACTATTAAATAAATACTTTCTAAATTTATATACAAAATCTCTTTAAGGAAGACAAAAATAAAACAAAAGCCTTATTTTAAATAAAAGTCTTGTTCGTATATTCTTATACCCAAATATATTAAAACAATACTTATTAATTTTAGAAATGATAAATCTATTAAAAATCAAATTTATAAAATAACATAATTTAAACAATTATTCTTATTACAAATCAATCTATACCATAATTAAAACATCTTATTATTATATTATTTGGTTATTTATATTTGAAAATAAAAATTTTATCAATTTAAAATAATTTAAATTAAGAGATTATCACATTTTAAATTCCTCGAAATTCCGGGATATCACATTCCTTCCCCCTTAAAAGAATTTCGTCCTCGAAATTTAAAACAAAAGATAATCCAAAGATTTTATTTTATTTTAAATCAATTTTAAAACAATTCAATTATACTTATCAGCCATACACTATCAAACAAACAACCATTCATCCAAACAAACAATTTCATCCAAGCAACAATTCATACAAACAACAATTCTAGTTATCCGAACATAGATCCGGATAAACTACCTAAAATTATCCCGAGTTTCCCCGATACAGATACTGGGTTACTCGCTCTACTAAATCCAAACTGGCAATTCATTACTGAAGCCAAAACATATATCCTCACAAAAACTCAGAAAGATCTAATATACTCGGAGCTATCTTCCTAGTCTTACCCAATCTTATTTGCTCCCTTTTACTAGAGAAATAACAATGAAGTCTCCAACTTCGAATTCCAAAATCTCCATCTCTAATCCACAGAACTCTTTTGACGATTCTGGGTTGCCTTCACCTTTCCTGACCAGCTCAATCTTCGCTGACGCTTCTCAAAACAAACAGGACCAAAAACAATCCAATAAACGGATCTTCTCAAGATCTACAGAAATCCAGAACACAAACTCTACTCCACAATCATCGGTAGATTCCAAATACTTCTCCTATCCGGAAAAAAAACAAAACAGATGCTCTCACCAATCTGACCTTCAAAACTTGAAAAGCTTCCTGTAGGAACCCTCTAATCCAAACACTGCAACTTCCGGTTGCTTCTACTCTAGAACAACTACTACCAAGCTTTCGCTGCTCAACTCTGATCTAGATGTCGTCTATGAACTCGAACACAAACTAGATCAACACTTCAGAAAATTTCTGACAACTCTATAACTCGTACATCTTCTAGAGATGCCTCAAACCCAAGCAAAGATTTCCCAAGAGAATACTCAATTATCGCAAGTCACTTTTGCGATTCTATCCAGTTCAATATCCAAAAATATTGTTCCATCTTTACCAATCGGAACAGTCTAGTGCTTGGCCAATCCATTTTGAAAAATGAATTTACTCCGCAGCTTCTGAACTCCACTCTACGAACTGCTAAGCCAAAAGATCTTCCAGCAGGAACACAAAACACTCGAGCAGCACCGCTGCCACAGATGCCAAAGACTCCTTATCCAAAGCTTCTAGAGAAACTCGGACCTCAAACCGAACACAAACATCATGCTGAACTCAGCCACATCACCGAATGCAGATATACTTCCTTAAACTTTCTCCAAACAGAAACATCGTCGGAGATATCCATAGTTACTGCATCTCATCACGCAGCTACTACTCCTGAGTTACCCAAGATACCATCACTCGCTTCTGTTCAACCAACAGATCCAAATTCCTGAAAATCCACTCGCACGAGCACGATCAAACTTATACTTCAATGATCGACTCCGAACCTTAACAGGTTTCCTTCAGAGATCAGAGAAATCCTTATATCATATCAAAGTTTACTCGAGACGGTATTCGGTCTACAGTCTCGACAGATATATTTCCAATCTCAAACATTCAAACTCCAACTATTTGTAGTCGTGTTACACACCACTACCTTATCTACCTTTATAACTCATATTGGAAAACCCGAACAGGTAACCCAACAAATAGGTAGAATAGATATATAGTTATATAAAAATTACAAATACGCTCTCTCAAGATAGACACCACTCCAGAGCCTAGGTATTCACTCAACCTATAGCTCTGATACCAAATGTGACGACCCGGCTTTCATCGACCAGAAAGTCGTATCGCTAATAAGAAAGAAAGGGATAGAAAGAGAAAAGAAGAGAAGAAAGAAAGAAACAACAACAGAATCTAAACAGCGGAACGAATAAATTATATTAATAACATAAACTATTACATAGTATCATATACAACAACTATCAGAGTTACACAACATATACAACACATACTAGACTGTTATAAACACCTGTCTAGTTTCTACAATATAAGATACAACACAGATAAAAATGACTCAGAGATCAACACAGCGGAATACTATATCTACGAACGCCGAAGCCTCCTGCTCCATTGCTCCTCCAGAATATTCGTCAAAGCAAACCTGACTCCCTTGGCTACTCGTAAAAATTTGAGTACCCAAGAGTTTATATAAAACAGAAATAAACACTTGGGTCAGACATGGGTCTGGTGTGAGTAAACGGTTTAAATTTGCTTAACTTCAAAACCTTTTGAAAAGAAAAGTATCTCGTAAGACTTCCCGCACATAAACACGGAAAAGTTTTTACCTTACGATAACCAAAACATTTGATAGGAAATCCAGTTATATTATAATAGGGTCTAGGATTTTCAAGTAAAATACAGAAATAACTGGAATGCTTACATCTCACGTTCCAACATAGTTGGGCACAACTAACACGTACGGCACTTATTGGAAGTTGGATTTCCATACAATGGCAGGGCTACTGGGGTACCGCCCGTCACAGTACGTGGCCTAGATCACCGTACCGAGGAGTACGCCCGCTCCCCTGCAACACAAAGCCAGAACCATCCCTTACTGGATAATTCCGAATAAAATCACCCCACGGTTGTGTACTGCAACCGTACCACTAAGTCGAAATAGAAAGGGACATCTAGACAGGGATGACCTTACTCTCAGTGGGCGCTACCCACGAAGCCTTGCTGCACCTCCCCTGTTTTAGCCATTCCCGGTTGATGAGGCTTGAGGTCACGATTACCTTTAATCAGAACACTTCACTTAGAATGCTCATCGTCCACCTGACGATGTGCTGAAAGCATTCAATCCATACAAGTTCGTTCCGGGTTCGAACGAAACCGAAGGCATTATCTCGTTACACTCGTTTTGGAATCACCCTCAGAGTTAACGACAATAACCCTTGCACTCTGAATCTTCATCTTCACTTGAGATTCACAACCTATCGTTAATTTGGATCGATGTGGTATTCGGGTCTCCAGACCTGGAAATCCGGTATACGGAAACCCGATCCCGGTCTCATCGAAATCCAAAACGTATCTTTTAAGGCCAAGTTGTTTAAAGGTTTAAACAATTCAATTCAATACTTGAATTCACACAGGATAAATATCACACATTTATCACAGATATATCCAATATCATATCACAGAATATCATAGTATATCATCCAATAGATATCAACCAAATCAGACATTCTACTCAACCATCATTCATAAGCAACCATTTATTAATCTCTATTATAATTAATTTAATCCACTTAAATTAAATTAATTACTTAAGAATTACTAACCTTGCTTAATCAATCATTAATTAATTACTTATCCATTTAATTAATTAATCATTAAATATTAATCGCTCTTGATTAATTATTCATTAATTACATAAAGTAATTATCCTTAATTAATTTCACAAATTAATTATCCTTAATCATTTATAGTAATTAACCTTTAATTACTCTCCTTAATTATAATAATTAATGATCCTTAATTAATTACATTAATTAATTAATTAACTATAATTAATTACATTATTCCTTAATTAATTACATTAATTAATCATGCATTAATTAATTACTTCCATTAATCAACCTTAAATAATCATTAACAGTAATTAACTATTCTTAATTACTTTAATTTCTTTTATAAATCCTTTTTGATTAAATTCACCAATTACATATAGTAATTCATTTATTAATTACTTACACTAAGTAATTATACTTAACCAATCTTATTAAGTAACTACACTTAATCAATTACCAAGTGACTATCCTTAATTAATTAACAAATTAATTAACTTAAATAAATCACATTCATTTCTTAAATCATAACTGAGTAACTCATCCTTAATTACCCTTTAAACAAATTAATTAATCCTTGATTAATTATTCTTTAATTATTAATTAATAAACCTTAATTATTAATCAATATCTTTTAATACAAAGTAATCAATCCTTAATTACTTTTATAATTAATTAATTAAACTTAATTAACTAATTAATTACTTCTTAATCATCAATTAATAAAACATTGTTTATTAATTAACCTTAATTACAAATTAATTAATCCATAATTACCTATTAATAAATCTTTAAATGATAATTAATTAACCCTTAATAACAGTTAAATAAATTCTTATTTAACTTTAATTATAGATAAATAATTTCTTAATTATTAATTAAGAAAACTTAATTATTACTTAATAAAACTTTATTAAGTACTTCTTAATTACTATTTTAATTAACTCTTAATCATTTAATCAATCCTTATTAAATAAATTAATTAATCTTAATTCCTTAATTAAATTAATTAATTTCAACTCATTTAAAAATCTTAATTAATCTTAAGATAAACATCATCATTAAAAATATTTGATCTTAGTAATTAACTTACTTAATTAAATCATTAATTAAGTTTTTAAATAAATAATCATTTATTTCTTATCTCTAATTATTAATTAACAATCCTTAATTTACAAGTTAATAAATCTTGAAAACCTAATTGTTAATTAACAAATCCTTAATCATTAACTAATTTAATCATTCTTAAATTATCTCATTAATTATCAAACTTTAATTAAGTTTTAAAATAAAAACATTTCCTTATTAATTACCTTATTTTCAAATTAAGTTTGAAAATAACTTAAGAATTTAACTTAATATATTTAAGTTAAACAAATCATACAACGTAATTTATTTAAAGAATTTATTACAAAGAAATGAATTTCAAGACAATTTATTTAAACTTAATTATTTAAATTTAAAACTTACTTTTATTTTAAATTTTAAAAACTGGTTTAATATTTTAATTTGGATTTAACTCATATATGCTTAAAATAAAACAAATACATCTTCATTTTTAAAACAGAGTTTGATTTAATTAAACTGTTTGGTTTTACAAAATTTAAACTGTTAAAATCTGGTTTTCACTCAAATCACAAACGACCCGAAGACAATCCCGTGTCAAACCCTTTTCTACGCGAGTTCCTCCCCGAGAAACTGTTTGTTTAAATTTAAACTGTTAAAAAACTTTAACAGTTACCCTTTAATTACTCGCGTACGTCCCTACAACATACCCGAGCCAAAATCCTTTCCTCCCGAGACCAACTTCGAGAAAAAAAACAACGAATCCAAAAATGCAAACAACTGACACTCTGCCACCGTGCACCTTGCACCACCCACGGCGTACTTCCGATCATCGCCAGAGCTTCCCACATATCCACTATCGTTCCAGCAACCTACCACGATCATCAAACCACCATCATATGCCAAGATTCAAAATCGAGCTTCACAGCAGGAACACGAACTTGAAACTTCACCAGAAAATCGCCTCAAATCTCTCGTCTCCGATCACTGGAGTCGCGGCAAACCCGATGACATCTTCCCTAGCCTTCCAAGCTACTATCCTCAAAATCTAACGCCACTCGATCAACTCGAGATACAACAATGCCTCAAATTCCAGAATCGAACATTCTTTGGGTTTTAACCCTACTCTGACGAACTACTGCCGCCACGGTGGAGATTAAAGCCATCTACCATTTTTGCCTTGACCAAAGACCTCACAGCCAACTCCAGAAATGACCACGACCAACCAAACTCCATCGATCATCAGAAAAGACCCAAAATTTACTTTCTGAACAAAACCCGATATCTCACTTAATAGAATTTTAAAAATTATGAATTTACTCTTAAAAATCATGATTTAAGTCAACGATTCAGGTTATAAAAGAAAAACTTAGGATTTTAGAGTTTGAATTTCGACATATGTATAAAATTCTTACTGTCATTTTTCTTTTACAGGTGATATTCTACTTTTCTTGCTTAATTAAAATTTTCAAAACTTAGATTAGAATTAAAAAACAAATCTTGCTTGAATCCTAAAGCCTTACAGAGAACAGATGAAAAGATTTTGAAATTTGATCAAAACTTTAAACTCTGAATTATGAACAGAGATATACATATGAAATCAGACATGTACACTTCAAACAGATACATATATTCAGAGATTTACTTATATATATACAGGCAAAGCAATCTTCAACATAGAATTTCACATGCAACAGACATCTATCTACTTAGGCTTTTAAATAAATATTTTACTCACAGATCTTGCTTATCAGAAAAACAGGGCTTTCTATGATTAGAACTATAAAATGAATTATCAAGTTATAAATATGAATTCAAGTCATAAACATAAATTCAATATGGATTCAATCAGACAGGCACACTTCAATAAAATCATATATACTAAATTTCTACACTTATTTACACATATGCAGGCAATCATCACATATTTCACATGCAATCAGAAATTTTCTACTTAACTTTTAAAATTTTAAAAATATAGTTTACTCACTTAAAAATGTTGAACAGAGAAGTTATAAACTGTGATCTTTTGAAAACTGGAAGCTTTGAAACTGAACTTGCTTTCAATTTGACTCCCTTGATTCCTTTTAAAATTTGAGAAGCTCTTGAAAACTTCAGATTTACTTGCATGCATTAATTACTGGTCTTGAAGAATAAATGTTTACAGGCTTGAAAGAATACATGGTTTCAGGCATTTGAGAAGGGTTACAGGTTGTTTTTGAATTTGATTTCAGGTTTGAGGAGTGTTTTCAAGTTGTAGATTTTTGGTTTGGAAATGATTTCAGTTTTGGTTTGAAGATGATTTCGGTTTGAATAATTATCTGGTTTTGGCTTTGTCTTTGTTTAGAAATGAGATTAGAAAAGAAAAAGGAAATAGAGATGTAGGCTTTTATAACTTAAATTTATGGTTTATTAAAAATTAAAGAAAAATGAAAAGAAAATGACAATTGTCTTCATCCATTCTTAATTACCTTACACATGTATTTATGATGTATATAAAATTTACACTTGTCCTTAATCATTTTATATTATTTTTAAAAAGAGTTTAAAAGCTTTTATATGTATTTCCTAAATAGATAAATACATTTATTAGTTATAAATGCTTTTCTATATTATAAATAAATGAAACCTTTAAAAGAAAATAAAATAAAACTCATTTATATCCTAATAAAATCATATACAATGTATTTCATTCATTTTTAAGTGTAAAAATATCTTTTGTACTAAATTTACTATTAAATAAATACTTTCTAAATTTATATACAAAATCTCTTTAAGGAAGACAAAAATAAAACAAAAGCCTTATTTTAAATAAAAGTCTTGTTCGTATATTCTTATACCCAAATATATTAAAACAATACTTATTAATTTTAGAAATGATAAATCTATTAAAAATCAAATTTATAAAATAACATAATTTAAACAATTATTCTTATTACAAATCAATCTATACCATAATTAAAACATCTTATTATTATATTATTTGGTTATTTATATTTGAAAATAAAAATTTTATCAATTTAAAATAATTTAAATTAAGAGATTATCACATTTTAAATTCCTCGAAATTCCGGGATATCACATTCCTTCCCCCTTAAAAGAATTTCGTCCTCGAAATTTAAAACAAAAGATAATCCAAAGATTTTATTTTATTTTAAATCAATTTTAAAACAATTCAATTATACTTATCAGCCATACACTATCAAACAAACAACCATTCATCCAAACAAACAATTTCATCCAAGCAACAATTCATACAAACAACAATTCTAGTTATCCGAACATAGATCCGGATAAACTACCTAAAATTATCCCGAGTTTCCCCGATACAGATACTGGGTTACTCGCTCTACTAAATCCAAACTGGCAATTCATTACTGAAGCCAAAACATATATCCTCACAAAAACTCAGAAAGATCTAATATACTCGGAGCTATCTTCCTAGTCTTACCCAATCTTATTTGCTCCCTTTTACTAGAGAAATAACAATGAAGTCTCCAACTTCGAATTCCAAAATCTCCATCTCTAATCCACAGAACTCTTTTGACGATTCTGGGTTGCCTTCACCTTTCCTGACCAGCTCAATCTTCGCTGACGCTTCTCAAAACAAACAGGACCAAAAACAATCCAATAAACGGATCTTCTCAAGATCTACAGAAATCCAGAACACAAACTCTACTCCACAATCATCGGTAGATTCCAAATACTTCTCCTATCCGGAAAAAAAACAAAACAGATGCTCTCACCAATCTGACCTTCAAAACTTGAAAAGCTTCCTGTAGGAACCCTCTAATCCAAACACTGCAACTTCCGGTTGCTTCTACTCTAGAACAACTACTACCAAGCTTTCGCTGCTCAACTCTGATCTAGATGTCGTCTATGAACTCGAACACAAACTAGATCAACACTTCAGAAAATTTCTGACAACTCTATAACTCGTACATCTTCTAGAGATGCCTCAAACCCAAGCAAAGATTTCCCAAGAGAATACTCAATTATCGCAAGTCACTTTTGCGATTCTATCCAGTTCAATATCCAAAAATATTGTTCCATCTTTACCAATCGGAACAGTCTAGTGCTTGGCCAATCCATTTTGAAAAATGAATTTACTCCGCAGCTTCTGAACTCCACTCTACGAACTGCTAAGCCAAAAGATCTTCCAGCAGGAACACAAAACACTCGAGCAGCACCGCTGCCACAGATGCCAAAGACTCCTTATCCAAAGCTTCTAGAGAAACTCGGACCTCAAACCGAACACAAACATCATGCTGAACTCAGCCACATCACCGAATGCAGATATACTTCCTTAAACTTTCTCCAAACAGAAACATCGTCGGAGATATCCATAGTTACTGCATCTCATCACGCAGCTACTACTCCTGAGTTACCCAAGATACCATCACTCGCTTCTGTTCAACCAACAGATCCAAATTCCTGAAAATCCACTCGCACGAGCACGATCAAACTTATACTTCAATGATCGACTCCGAACCTTAACAGGTTTCCTTCAGAGATCAGAGAAATCCTTATATCATATCAAAGTTTACTCGAGACGGTATTCGGTCTACAGTCTCGACAGATATATTTCCAATCTCAAACATTCAAACTCCAACTATTTGTAGTCGTGTTACACACCACTACCTTATCTACCTTTATAACTCATATTGGAAAACCCGAACAGGTAACCCAACAAATAGGTAGAATAGATATATAGTTATATAAAAATTACAAATACGCTCTCTCAAGATAGACACCACTCCAGAGCCTAGGTATTCACTCAACCTATAGCTCTGATACCAAATGTGACGACCCGGCTTTCATCGACCAGAAAGTCGTATCGCTAATAAGAAAGAAAGGGATAGAAAGAGAAAAGAAGAGAAGAAAGAAAGAAACAACAACAGAATCTAAACAGCGGAACGAATAAATTATATTAATAACATAAACTATTACATAGTATCATATACAACAACTATCAGAGTTACACAACATATACAACACATACTAGACTGTTATAAACACCTGTCTAGTTTCTACAATATAAGATACAACACAGATAAAAATGACTCAGAGATCAACACAGCGGAATACTATATCTACGAACGCCGAAGCCTCCTGCTCCATTGCTCCTCCAGAATATTCGTCAAAGCAAACCTGACTCCCTTGGCTACTCGTAAAAATTTGAGTACCCAAGAGTTTATATAAAACAGAAATAAACACTTGGGTCAGACATGGGTCTGGTGTGAGTAAACGGTTTAAATTTGCTTAACTTCAAAACCTTTTGAAAAGAAAAGTATCTCGTAAGACTTCCCGCACATAAACACGGAAAAGTTTTTACCTTACGATAACCAAAACATTTGATAGGAAATCCAGTTATATTATAATAGGGTCTAGGATTTTCAAGTAAAATACAGAAATAACTGGAATGCTTACATCTCACGTTCCAACATAGTTGGGCACAACTAACACGTACGGCACTTATTGGAAGTTGGATTTCCATACAATGGCAGGGCTACTGGGGTACCGCCCGTCACAGTACGTGGCCTAGATCACCGTACCGAGGAGTACGCCCGCTCCCCTGCAACACAAAGCCAGAACCATCCCTTACTGGATAATTCCGAATAAAATCACCCCACGGTTGTGTACTGCAACCGTACCACTAAGTCGAAATAGAAAGGGACATCTAGACAGGGATGACCTTACTCTCAGTGGGCGCTACCCACGAAGCCTTGCTGCACCTCCCCTGTTTTAGCCATTCCCGGTTGATGAGGCTTGAGGTCACGATTACCTTTAATCAGAACACTTCACTTAGAATGCTCATCGTCCACCTGACGATGTGCTGAAAGCATTCAATCCATACAAGTTCGTTCCGGGTTCGAACGAAACCGAAGGCATTATCTCGTTACACTCGTTTTGGAATCACCCTCAGAGTTAACGACAATAACCCTTGCACTCTGAATCTTCATCTTCACTTGAGATTCACAACCTATCGTTAATTTGGATCGATGTGGTATTCGGGTCTCCAGACCTGGAAATCCGGTATACGGAAACCCGATCCCGGTCTCATCGAAATCCAAAACGTATCTTTTAAGGCCAAGTTGTTTAAAGGTTTAAACAATTCAATTCAATACTTGAATTCACACAGGATAAATATCACACATTTATCACAGATATATCCAATATCATATCACAGAATATCATAGTATATCATCCAATAGATATCAACCAAATCAGACATTCTACTCAACCATCATTCATAAGCAACCATTTATTAATCTCTATTATAATTAATTTAATCCACTTAAATTAAATTAATTACTTAAGAATTACTAACCTTGCTTAATCAATCATTAATTAATTACTTATCCATTTAATTAATTAATCATTAAATATTAATCGCTCTTGATTAATTATTCATTAATTACATAAAGTAATTATCCTTAATTAATTTCACAAATTAATTATCCTTAATCATTTATAGTAATTAACCTTTAATTACTCTCCTTAATTATAATAATTAATGATCCTTAATTAATTACATTAATTAATTAATTAACTATAATTAATTACATTATTCCTTAATTAATTACATTAATTAATCATGCATTAATTAATTACTTCCATTAATCAACCTTAAATAATCATTAACAGTAATTAACTATTCTTAATTACTTTAATTTCTTTTATAAATCCTTTTTGATTAAATTCACCAATTACATATAGTAATTCATTTATTAATTACTTACACTAAGTAATTATACTTAACCAATCTTATTAAGTAACTACACTTAATCAATTACCAAGTGACTATCCTTAATTAATTAACAAATTAATTAACTTAAATAAATCACATTCATTTCTTAAATCATAACTGAGTAACTCATCCTTAATTACCCTTTAAACAAATTAATTAATCCTTGATTAATTATTCTTTAATTATTAATTAATAAACCTTAATTATTAATCAATATCTTTTAATACAAAGTAATCAATCCTTAATTACTTTTATAATTAATTAATTAAACTTAATTAACTAATTAATTACTTCTTAATCATCAATTAATAAAACATTGTTTATTAATTAACCTTAATTACAAATTAATTAATCCATAATTACCTATTAATAAATCTTTAAATGATAATTAATTAACCCTTAATAACAGTTAAATAAATTCTTATTTAACTTTAATTATAGATAAATAATTTCTTAATTATTAATTAAGAAAACTTAATTATTACTTAATAAAACTTTATTAAGTACTTCTTAATTACTATTTTAATTAACTCTTAATCATTTAATCAATCCTTATTAAATAAATTAATTAATCTTAATTCCTTAATTAAATTAATTAATTTCAACTCATTTAAAAATCTTAATTAATCTTAAGATAAACATCATCATTAAAAATATTTGATCTTAGTAATTAACTTACTTAATTAAATCATTAATTAAGTTTTTAAATAAATAATCATTTATTTCTTATCTCTAATTATTAATTAACAATCCTTAATTTACAAGTTAATAAATCTTGAAAACCTAATTGTTAATTAACAAATCCTTAATCATTAACTAATTTAATCATTCTTAAATTATCTCATTAATTATCAAACTTTAATTAAGTTTTAAAATAAAAACATTTCCTTATTAATTACCTTATTTTCAAATTAAGTTTGAAAATAACTTAAGAATTTAACTTAATATATTTAAGTTAAACAAATCATACAACGTAATTTATTTAAAGAATTTATTACAAAGAAATGAATTTCAAGACAATTTATTTAAACTTAATTATTTAAATTTAAAACTTACTTTTATTTTAAATTTTAAAAACTGGTTTAATATTTTAATTTGGATTTAACTCATATATGCTTAAAATAAAACAAATACATCTTCATTTTTAAAACAGAGTTTGATTTAATTAAACTGTTTGGTTTTACAAAATTTAAACTGTTAAAATCTGGTTTTCACTCAAATCACAAACGACCCGAAGACAATCCCGTGTCAAACCCTTTTCTACGCGAGTTCCTCCCCGAGAAACTGTTTGTTTAAATTTAAACTGTTAAAAAACTTTAACAGTTACCCTTTAATTACTCGCGTACGTCCCTACAACATACCCGAGCCAAAATCCTTTCCTCCCGAGACCAACTTCGAGAAAAAAAACAACGAATCCAAAAATGCAAACAACTGACACTCTGCCACCGTGCACCTTGCACCACCCACGGCGTACTTCCGATCATCGCCAGAGCTTCCCACATATCCACTATCGTTCCAGCAACCTACCACGATCATCAAACCACCATCATATGCCAAGATTCAAAATCGAGCTTCACAGCAGGAACACGAACTTGAAACTTCACCAGAAAATCGCCTCAAATCTCTCGTCTCCGATCACTGGAGTCGCGGCAAACCCGATGACATCTTCCCTAGCCTTCCAAGCTACTATCCTCAAAATCTAACGCCACTCGATCAACTCGAGATACAACAATGCCTCAAATTCCAGAATCGAACATTCTTTGGGTTTTAACCCTACTCTGACGAACTACTGCCGCCACGGTGGAGATTAAAGCCATCTACCATTTTTGCCTTGACCAAAGACCTCACAGCCAACTCCAGAAATGACCACGACCAACCAAACTCCATCGATCATCAGAAAAGACCCAAAATTTACTTTCTGAACAAAACCCGATATCTCACTTAATAGAATTTTAAAAATTATGAATTTACTCTTAAAAATCATGATTTAAGTCAACGATTCAGGTTATAAAAGAAAAACTTAGGATTTTAGAGTTTGAATTTCGACATATGTATAAAATTCTTACTGTCATTTTTCTTTTACAGGTGATATTCTACTTTTCTTGCTTAATTAAAATTTTCAAAACTTAGATTAGAATTAAAAAACAAATCTTGCTTGAATCCTAAAGCCTTACAGAGAACAGATGAAAAGATTTTGAAATTTGATCAAAACTTTAAACTCTGAATTATGAACAGAGATATACATATGAAATCAGACATGTACACTTCAAACAGATACATATATTCAGAGATTTACTTATATATATACAGGCAAAGCAATCTTCAACATAGAATTTCACATGCAACAGACATCTATCTACTTAGGCTTTTAAATAAATATTTTACTCACAGATCTTGCTTATCAGAAAAACAGGGCTTTCTATGATTAGAACTATAAAATGAATTATCAAGTTATAAATATGAATTCAAGTCATAAACATAAATTCAATATGGATTCAATCAGACAGGCACACTTCAATAAAATCATATATACTAAATTTCTACACTTATTTACACATATGCAGGCAATCATCACATATTTCACATGCAATCAGAAATTTTCTACTTAACTTTTAAAATTTTAAAAATATAGTTTACTCACTTAAAAATGTTGAACAGAGAAGTTATAAACTGTGATCTTTTGAAAACTGGAAGCTTTGAAACTGAACTTGCTTTCAATTTGACTCCCTTGATTCCTTTTAAAATTTGAGAAGCTCTTGAAAACTTCAGATTTACTTGCATGCATTAATTACTGGTCTTGAAGAATAAATGTTTACAGGCTTGAAAGAATACATGGTTTCAGGCATTTGAGAAGGGTTACAGGTTGTTTTTGAATTTGATTTCAGGTTTGAGGAGTGTTTTCAAGTTGTAGATTTTTGGTTTGGAAATGATTTCAGTTTTGGTTTGAAGATGATTTCGGTTTGAATAATTATCTGGTTTTGGCTTTGTCTTTGTTTAGAAATGAGATTAGAAAAGAAAAAGGAAATAGAGATGTAGGCTTTTATAACTTAAATTTATGGTTTATTAAAAATTAAAGAAAAATGAAAAGAAAATGACACTTGTCTTCATCCATTCTTAATTACCTTACACATGTATTTATGATGTATATAAAATTTACACTTGTCCTTAATCATTTTATATTATTTTTAAAAAGAGTTTAAAAGCTTTTATATGTATTTCCTAAATAGATAAATACATTTATTAGTTATAAATGCTTTTCTATATTATAAATAAATGAAACCTTTAAAAGAAAATAAAATAAAACTCATTTATATCCTAATAAAATCATATACAATGTATTTCATTCATTTTTAAGTGTAAAAATATCTTTTGTACTAAATTTACTATTAAATAAATACTTTCTAAATTTATATACAAAATCTCTTTAAGGAAGACAAAAATAAAACAAAAGCCTTATTTTAAATAAAAGTCTTGTTCGTATATTCTTATACCCAAATATATTAAAACAATACTTATTAATTTTAGAAATGATAAATCTATTAAAAATCAAATTTATAAAATAACATAATTTAAACAATTATTCTTATTACAAATCAATCTATACCATAATTAAAACATCTTATTATTATATTATTTGGTTATTTATATTTGAAAATAAAAATTTTATCAATTTAAAATAATTTAAATTAAGAGATTATCACATTTTAAATTCCTCGAAATTCCGGGATATCACAAGATATGTACCTTATATATTATTAGCGAGCGTATACGGCTAATATAGCGCGAAAGCGAGCTCCAAATGCGAAGAAAACGCCATCCGCACCTACTAAACACTCAATCAAACAAATGAGAACATGTATATATGAAAATAATATCGATATACATCATATAGCAACATAATAACTACATGTACCAACATAGCAATTGCAACTAAAGCAATAAATGCAACCATCAAACAACTACCATCCAATAACATCCAACAAATCAATGTCTATCTAAATCAATTAATAACCAAATCCATATAGATTCACTTCTCATTAACATTCATTGAATTGGTTTTCAATTTTAAATCATATTTGATTCATTTATATTGGATTTTATCAACATTCATTTTCATTTAATTAGTTACATTCACTAATTCACATTCAAGTTAGTTCATTTTCAAATCAAATCCAATTTTATTCAAATTTATTTCAATTACATAGCTTTTAATTTCGCTAATTCAATTTCATTATCACTTAATGAATTATACACAATCAACTAACAACCAAATAACAACCAATGTATAACCAACACTTTTAATTCCATTTTGTTTAATATTAAATTGATCTTCCATTCAATTTATCTACATTCAATTGATTAACATTCAATCCATTCATTAATTCAACTTCTAATTCATTTTACATTTCAAGTTGAATTTCAATTATATAACTCAAGTTCATATTCATTTAATTCACTTGATTATTTACTTCGATACCAAAATCAATTTCATTCAACATCACTTAAGTTATATTTCAATTTCAAACAGCATTTGTTTCACTTACATTTTCTCATTTTATAAGTTATACAACTTATATTCAACCTTTCAAAACCATTTTTGAAATCAATTCAAATTATCCTTTGAATTTCCAAAACAAAGTCCAATTTTTTTACCAACCAACTTTCATTTAAAATAATCTGGCAGCAATTCCTCTTTTGGAAACCCGAAAATGAACACCAATGATGTCGCGATCATCATCAGAATTATTTTCCAACGACCGAAAAGAGTGTAGAGCTTTCATCTATCCAAAACAATTTTCCAAAATATCAAATCCTTTCAAAACACTTCTTTGGAATTTTATTTCAGATTATAAATCACATTTACAAATCTTTTACTTATAAAATTTCATTTCTTATAGATAAGATTATTTTACCATTGTAAATCATTTTAATTATAACTCCATACTTATAATTAATTTGCTTATATAATTTACTCTTTCACAATTGTTGTTTTATTTAACTTATTCAAACAACTTTGATTCTCTTATATATCTTCTTACATTTTCAACAACCAAACAATCAATTATATACACTTTAATAATTTTGAAAAATTATTCCTTTATATATAAAATATAATTAAGGTAAAATTATTTCATTTACCCAATTTTAAAACAATATCGTGCCGAATTTTTCTATATTAGTGTTTAGAGATCCCTATCGATAGAGTTGTACTGACAATACCGACCAGAATCCATATACCACTCAACAAACCAATCATCACAATATAAAACAATTTTATATTAACTAACAAATACGCGCTCGTATCTATTATTACACTCAACTCATTTTAGAGTACTACTGACTCTATCTCTAATGAGTAACACCCAACAGAGTAGGGTTGTCGCTTAACCAAATGCTCCGATACCACGTTGTAAGAACCCGTTTCTTCGACTTCTTAAAATCGACATTAATACGTCCACTGTATCAACTGCCGAGCAATCGAATGCCGAAAAACCGGATTCTTAAGGCTTAAGAAAGAAGAGGGAGAAGAAAAAGAAAAACAACAGAAAACACAGAAACATAAACAATATCAGAATCTCACATTCGTAGCGGAACAACATATAATAGATAAATGAATATCATTAAAACAAAGAACTGTACATTTCATACATTACATCATCATTAGAGTTTACAACAAATACAGCACAGCTCAACATTGGACAGTTATATAAACTTGTCCTCATATAGAATACACAGTGGAATAATACATAGTATAGGTGATACGTCTCGCCATCCAGCTCGCTACTTGAGCTCCATAGCATCTCTTGAATCTAGAATGACCTGATAACCCGACTCTAGACTGCCCGTGTGGAAATTGGTGGGCACCCAGAGTTTAGGAAGGGAACAATAAACTCCAGGTCAGTCATGGGACTGGTGTGAGAACTAAAACAGTTATTTATCTTTAAAACAAACAACATGATAATTTTAAAGTTAATTCGCAATGCTTTTGGAAAATGAGACTACCATAAGGCCTCCCGCACACACACACAATGCAAACGCAGAATCCGAGGAGATTTCTCCTTATGATAGTCAAAGATGCTTACTACGTAAAACAATCAAATCATTTTTGATATTATTATTAGTGCATAGTGTAGAAAAATCATTTTGAAAGTATAATATAAATCTTATCCAGCATAGGCATTTCGCACTTATGCCTACTATAGATACCATCTAAACAGTGGGGCGCCACCATAAGTAAATGGCAGGTTCTAACACTAATATCGTACAAAGTTTGTATTGGAGTTTGGATTTCCAACAAATGGTCAGGCCGAGGAACTTCCCATTGCCACATAGGTACACCTCTGGAAAGATGACCCGAGAAATAACCTAACATTATGGCTAGATCTCTGCCAACGCAAGGCCGGGTTACCCCTAACTGGGTAACTACTGACACGAATATGCCATCCCCCAATCGTAACCGATATTCCCGAGGATCCTCGATTCCAACAACCACATAAGAATAATAAAAATGCAGCAACAACATAGGTTAAATATCTGGTCTCCATACCATGATACCACCTCTATCCAGAAGGAATGACATACACTAAGGGTGCGCTATCCCCTAATAACCTTGCTGCATCCTTCCTGTTTTGACCATTTCCGGGGTGTGAGGTCCGATGAAGTTTCGTCCACAAAGCTACGCTTTTCACAAAGCCATGCTTTGGGTCAAACAAATGATCAAAGTAATGATCACAAAGATAAATGATCAAACAAATGATCATATCACAAATGATCAAACAATGATCATTACACAGCAACACTCAGCATGCCACGTTACCAAATTGGGAATATATCACTAGTAACCATCAACTACATAACCTCTGAGCTCGTACGTCTCAGAGAAGGGTGTTAAGCTAAGAGAATAAATTCTCTGCCACCAACAGATATGTATTTGATAGAAACTAGCTTTATATCTCAATTTGTAACGTCAGACATACTACCATACAAGTCTGTTCCGGGATCGAACAGAACTGAAGGCACTTCAAAAGAAGTCCTTGCAATCCGGATAATTTCTAATCACGTCCAGACTTCCCGTCACTAAGGGTGATAAAATCTCTATATCGGAGATCAGTCGATGCAGAGTAACTCGACGGTAATCCTTCCATTTTCAAAAATATCTGGTCTTCAACACCGGTCATCAAATGCGATCCATTACGATGTATCACATATTCGGAATGGGTTATACGACCCAAAGGTCATTTCCCGGCTACCCCAATAGTGAGCGCTTATTCAAAAATAAGTGTGGCATTCAAATTCATGCAAATCACAACAAATACCCATTCAAGGTAATTATTGATAGTCGGTTATTTAAATATCAATAGGTCTGCACAGCATTATCAGATTCCAAGTAATTTTTTAAATTATTTATTTTCCAAAAATATCTTTACAAGATATAAAATTTCCACACTTCAAAAATAAATCAACGTTTATTTTTTTAAAACAAACTTCCCTTTTTGGTTATAAATTCCATAGTGGATTTATATTTCAAAATATCTACTGATATACGATTTTCAATCGATTTTAAATATTCACTTTCAATTTATCTTTACAAAGATAAATTCTCAAAAACGTTTCATTTCATATTGGAAAAGCATTTCCATACTTATTTAATAATAAGTAATTCACAAATCTCATTTATTTTCAACATTTGAAAATATTCGATATACTTAAATCAAAATTAAGTATATATTTCATTCTTTAAGGAAATCATTCTCTTTCACAAATTTTATTTGAGTCAAAACGAATGTTACGTAAAACATCGTTACGACGACCCAAAATCACTAGTATAGGGATTCGAAATTTAGATAGATATATAAATCCCAATACTATACAAAACATTTCCTTTCGAAAATCATTTACTTTAACAACAGTGTTATAGTCCACCATTTCCTTATTTCTCGAAATCGTCTATTTCAACAATGAATGTTGAAATCTATGTTTTCGATACTTAACACGTTTTAAAACATCTTTTAAAACAATTACTTCATTTTATAATATCGCTTCTCCAAAACATATCCATTTTATTTAATAATATATTCACTGTCCAAAAATCGCGAATATACTTCCTTTAGTGAGCTATAATACTTTACTTATTAAAATAAGTCAATTTCAGATTTATAAAAACAACGTTTATAAATCCCATTTATATTTTATAACTTCAACTTACAAAATCAATTTGTTAACAAATTCTATGTATACCTTATTTAAATGCCAAAATTCGATTTATAAGTTAATTACTTATAAATCTATAATTTTACAAAATCTATTCGTTTATAACTTCACAATTTTATAAATCTATAAATCCCATTCACTTATAAAAATCCATTTATACTTCATCTTTAACACTTATAAAACTCGTTTTATGATTCCAATATTTTTAATTTATAAATATCAATTTTTAAATCTTTTAAATAAACCGTTTATAATGCTTCAAAAATCTCAATCTAAACCATTTTATAAATTAATCAACTTTTTATTTCAAAAACCATATTTCGGTAATATTTCTCAAACATCATAATTTAAATAATTTTAAAATTTAAACGTTTATTTGTTTAAAATGAATCAATTCAAAATTTTAATAAAACATATACTTTTAAGAAAAATCACTTTTTCAATTTGAAAATCATCACTTTAAAAATCCTTTAAAAATTCCAATTTGGCCCAATGATGCAACACACCAAATAGTCAATCACTACATCCAACATCATATATCGATATGATAATCAACAAATATCACAATATTTGTAATCAAATAAATACTGGTGTAGAATCCAGTTGGATCCCTCCAACCTGTTTCCCTGCATCCAAAGATGTTAGCACAATACCAATTCCGTTCCAATACGGAATATCTTGGTATATTGGATTTATAAAATATTATCCGCTATTATATGGCGCAATAGGGTCTAATCCACTATATAATATGGTAAAATCAACTCCAAATACATAAATAATACCAATTTCGCTTTGTAGTGAAATATTCGTGGTATATGTTTTTAATAAATAACCTCCGCTTAATAACGGCGTATAATGTCTATTACAATTCAACATATAGGAATTTATCATCCAATCACACAAATCAAGCAATTTTAAATCTAACTATTTAAAATTTAAATCGAAACAATTCGATTGAGTGAGAAGTTCTCACCTTGTTTCCAATTTCGGTTTCAGCGTTTTATTTCGAATAAAATTAAACACGCGTTTAATTTTACCCGAAATTCAAACTAGCTCCAAACAACTTCAATCTAGCTCCATTGCGTAGTGCTCGTCAATACGATTCCAATGCAAAAAGTTTCGTCCGAAACGGACCTCGTATGAAGAAGTTATCACATTTTAAACTTTATACGATTTAAATTAAAATTTATTTACAAATTCTTTTTATTTTTATAACCTAAAACCATCATAGTCGTTGATCTTGCTTCCTCAAATCTGGCCGTTCACGCGATCTTCTTCCCAGGTATGAACACGCGACCGTAACCCATCTCACGTTCGACTTCGTGTACCATCGCACCCCTCACGTTGATCGAAACACCATCATCACACCACCAAATTGAAGTGTATCTCGCTCTCCCCCATCGTGCAAAATATGGCCAAGCTCGGTCGAGCTATCATCTCGAATTTTGTAAACAAAGGCTAGCAGTTTATATAGAGATTGCCGCCAATCCGTGCAACGAAACTCGATCACAACCGTTCAAAACGAAGATCTCGTCGCCCTCTACGAATCTCTAGTTGAAGTCTCGGCCTAAAAGCTGATGGATGGAGAGATAATGGAGGAGGAAGTTGAGAAATTTCTGGCCATTAAAATTAGGGAAGACGGCGGCTGTAACCTAGCTTCTAGGGTTTTGCAAATGAAAGGAGGAAGGGTTATTTTTATAGAATAATGATCAAAACACTATTCATCCCGGATTTTCCGAACACCATATCTCGCGCGGTGACCGGCATTTCTAGGATTTACCCCGCGTTCCGGACACAATGGAATAGGTTACGGGAGCTAATTCGGTCATCTGTGCGAGTTACGGAATTAAACGATCAAATTTAAATTAAACCGGTTTTGATGCGTTTGGGCTTGCCCAGGACAAACGGTACATCCTATTGACACGAAATTTGAAACCTTACAATAATATCACATTACGGATCCGATGAAACTGGTTTCGTCAAAATCTGAGACTGTTCGAAAAATGGCTAATTTCACTAGTCGATTAAATATTAAAATATTCAATTTTCACAATTTAACTTTAAATTCAATTTTAAAAGTTCTATAACATCAGTATAACTTCAACATGATTTAATATAGCTTTATAAATCATTTTTAACACATTTAAACTAAATTTCAATTATATCTGGAATTTCAACCATTATATTATCGATTTAATTATCCAAATTAAATCCAGTTATTCGAAAATTAAATTTATTCGACTAATAAATTTCACTTATTAATATTTAAAATTAATTAAATATATGAATTTTAATTGACAGAAATTCTGGGTCGTTACAGTAATGAATTTTTTGAAGTTATAATATATAAAAGTGATTTATATAAGAATGGTTTTTATGTAAGTGTTTTATAAAACGGAAAGAATTTTGAGGACTAAATCGATGGTTTTAAGATGATTTTTGAAAGGATTCAGAAATGGAAATTATTATAGATTTGAAAGTACTTGTGAATATTAGTGTGAAATGATTTATCGCTTCGGGATATAAAATGATTTGTTATGTTACCAATGATTCGGGTAACCCGTAACTAAAAAGTGGGCATGTGTTTTTGGTATAGTCCGTTCTTGGAATAGAGGGATATACTTATTTATCGATTGTATTAAGGATAGGACCCAGTTGCCTTGTTATTGGGAGAAACCTCCCGATCTGGTTGCATACGGTTTGATATGTTTTTATTATAGTATTTGGGATTTCCAAATAAACTTTTCCAAAGTGATTTGATTTAAGATCCCGAAGTAAAGTATAATTTGGATATAAGATATATATATATATATATTTTAAAAGTTTTAAAATAAGAATTCGAGAATAAAGTCTAAGAGATAATTTTCGTAAAGGTAACTAGATTTGAAAATCTAAAATTGAAGATTAATCCTAAGTGGGTAGTTTTAGGAATTGCATATTGTTTGTTGCATCGTAGGCTCCATGAGTCCTATTTGCGGTAGAAGAACTACATTGGCTTGATCCTGTATCTAATTGGGTACCCAATTAGATAGGGGTACGTAGGCAATCATAAGTGGTAGTGATGCAGCCCCTAAAATAATATAACCCTTTCATGTTTATCTGTTATCAGTTGTTGTTTATCTTGTGTTATTGTATCTTTCCTGCTTACTATTTTATTCCGCATATACATTGTTCATTAAGTTCGCAGATGAGGATAGTGCTGTCTCTCTCATCAGAGTTGTGTAGTGGTAGATTTATAGTCATTGTATTTGGTATGTATTAAAGCACACTTTGTAGAATTAGTAAATAAATTAATTACTTTGATAAGTTGTATAATTGAAATTGTATCCTATACATTTAATAATGTTGAATATTCATCAATTATTGTACATAAAGTTGGTAGTTTTCATTAGTAGTTTTAGAACGGACGAATCTTTCGACGATTTTAACTGGTCCGAAAATCCGGGTCGTCACACAATCTATCCCATCTTTTTCAGCAGTGTAGTAGTGTTCCCCAAAGTGATGAGTTAACGGATTTTGTTATTGATGCTCCTGGTTGTATATGCTATAGTGGTCGTCTTTTAGTTCCCGATGATGGTGATCTTAGGAGAGATATTCTTAAGGATTCTCATCACTCCAAGCATACTATTCATCCCTATATTAGTAAGATGTATGCCGATATGAAGTGTAATTATTACTGGGAAGGCATGATTCACATCGTAATAATAATCTATAATATATTATTCAAACTCATCATATATTATTATATATGAAAATAATCAATATAAATTTGAGGAATCCAGTTGGATCCCTCCAACCTGTTTCCCTACATCCATAGATGTTAATACAACATAAAAAAACCAATCCCACTTCGAAGGGGATATCGCGGTATATAGGTTCATCCGCTAAAATATGTGGAAATTTCAATCCAACTACTAATATATATACTACTATATATATTCAACATATCATTCAACCGATAATAATTTCTAAATTCAACCAAGCAACCAATAATTAATTTTAACTACTTAAAATTAAATTGGCAATCCAAATGAGTGAGAAATTTTTCACCTTAATTTTTAATTGGCAATACCTTCCAATTTTATTTTAACGACCAATCAACACTTTAAATCTATTGTGTAACCCAAGTCGAGTTCCATCGAGCTTCGGTCATCTACACATACATACATATCAATATATAAATAATATTTAACTAAATTTTCAAACGGACAGATTTTCGTTTGTAATATACACTTCCCACTAACAATATTTAGCAAATGTCTATATCTTTAATCAAATTCCAATTCAACATACTAAGCCAATAATTCAATTGTGCAATAATAATCCGGATTTATATATATACGTGATGGATATAGATAAAACCGTGAGTAAAATTTACTAACAAAAATCATTGCTGGACCAAGAATATATGCTTCAGCCTGAGACAAGTTTGCCACTACCTCCTTCAGCTACTTGTCGTGGCCTTCCACGTCTCCACCGTGAAGAACATCAGACCACGAACCTTAGTTGTTTCTCCCACGCGGCAGCGACCTACGCACCTAGGCGTGATGTAAATCCAACACTTGCCTACCATAGTCGAAGACGCCGCACCTCGAGCCCAATCGTGACTCGACCTGCTCGAACGACCCACCTCGAGACCCTCCACACTGCCCTCCTCAATGCATCATTGAGTTCTGCTCGCCATCACGAGGTGTTGCCAACGTGATTCAACATTTTTTTAATACGAGAAGGAGATTTTGATTTTTGTTTTTCCCAATTTTTGATTTAAGTCGATTTTTTTCCATAAAAAGAATGAAGGATTTCATGCTTAAAGAAGAAGGGGGCACGATCCAATAGAATTGGAAGAGGGGAGTGCTTGCGTATACACTGGGCTTGCTTCAGAAGAAAGGAACGACTTTGACTTGATTTATAAATTTATATAATTATAAAATATCTCATATTATAAAGCATGAAAATTTGAACCCCTATGGAGGCGTGCCGCCTGGCGTTCCTAATGTTATACTCCTATCCCGAACTGTAACGACCCAGTATTTTGGACCTTTCAAATCGACAATAAATCCACACATGTCAGACTTGAATAATTCAAAACAATGGATTATAAATAAAATTTGGTAAAACTCAGCATATACAATAAATAAAATAATTACAGATCACAGACACAGAGTAATATAACAATAATGCAGCGGAAACAAAAGGATAGTAGTTCATGAAGCTACTATATATATATAACAGAGTTAGACAAGATACAACAGAAGTCTCAAATACAATAGATGTCTCAATACAATAATCAAATACAAGATCTGAATACATCACTGGAATCAACTGAATAACTGAAAGCAGGATCGATAGATAGCTGGATCTCCAAGCGAAGCTCCAACTCCAAAGGTGAGTCTCAAATGCTGTATCACTCAGTCTGACCCGAGCGTAAAGCAAAACACAAAACACTCGAGTCAGGATTAACATTCTTATATTCAATAAATCCAAATCAAATGAAATATCAACTAAAATACAAGTAACTTAAAGGATGTTTGGGATAACCATCCTCTAAGGGTCCGTTAAACTATTTACTATGTAGTAATATACGCTATATACAGTAGTGTCTAATTAGTAAAGTATAATCATATAGAAAATAGCGTTAAGGGGATGGAGAACCTTAACGCGGTCGGATCTTAAAATCATAATCGTAGTAAAGCTCGATATGGTAGGTGACACGGCACAACTAGGCAATGCCAGGGTAGATATACCAATTACGCACACGGACTGATGGATACGCATAGCAGCCACTACCGTTCCACCTCGAACAACACTCCCAAATCAAAGGGTGGCCACCAAAATCAACAAGTAATAGAATGAAATCGAAGAAGTGTGTCCGATACGAGGTGCTACCTCACTGGTCCGAGATCGCTCCTGTTTTAGCCACCTTATGCCAACTCACGGGAGTTGGGTCCACGTATATACCTTAGGATCGTCGCCACCATCCTACTTCATTCTGGAAACTCCACCACATACACAGTTGTCAAAGTGGTTTTCGGTATCGACAGAGAGTATGTCCATATCCGATCCCGGTCTCTTTAACAACCAATCGTTATTATAACACCGTGGTCATTTCAAAATAGTTTATACCTCAAAACCAAAATATCATTATCATTTCAAAACCCAATTTAATACGATATCATTTTTACTTCAAATATATCCATTTTCAAAATCATATCACCTTCCAAAGTTACAACGCTTTCGAAATCATAGTCTTTTTTAAAAATCAAAACACATTGGAAAATCACAGCTTTGAAATCATAGTATTTTGGAAATCATAACACTTTCCTTTTAAACAGTTTCGATATTAAAATTTCTTTATAAAATAAAATAGTTCCCTCAAATTTCACAAATCGATTCAAATTAACTCGAATTCCAAAGATTGAATTAAATCAAATCTCAAATCATCAGTTTCAACTCGATTCAGCTTCTAAATAAACCATTTCAAATAATCGATTTCAAATACATATCTGTACCATAAAATAAGTCATTTCAATTTTAATATATTTCAAAGCTTTAAATACTCAATATTTCAAAACTAAATTCGATAAATTTATATACATATCAGATTCACTGTACAATTATTTAGTTTTGAAATATTAACTTAATTATTTCCATAACATTTAAAAATACAATTTCAATTTACAAATTTAAATAAACAAAATATCCCATTTAAATATATATAAGTTTGAAATATCCATTTAAGTCACCTTTTCAAATTCCAAGTTGTAAAACACTTCTTTAAATTTCAAATTCAATATATTTCAAATCAAACTTATTTAAGTATAATTCTTAAATAAATATAATTTCAATCAATTTCAAATCATTATAAATTCTATATTTGAAGATATAGATATTAAATAAATACTTAAACATATTATTTATCAACTTTATTAAATCAACTTTAATGAATCTTTAAAATCAATATTTATCAAAACCATATATTTCTTTTCAAAACCAAAGAAATCATTTTCAAAACATTTATATATAGACCAATGGTGCCTGTATATAATTTTCTATCCTATGGTCAAGTGATACGGATATTTATCATTTCAATCCTCAATTTAGATTATATATACGGGTATATATCTTTTCAACCTACAATCCCAAATTCAATTCAATGAAAATCTCTTGGGTTTATCATTTCAACCCATAACGATTTTCTCCTATTCTACAGATCGTTCGGGTATGTATCATTTCAACCCATAGTGATTCTATACTAATAGGGAACTTGCAGAGTGATAACATATATGATAATAAAATAACAATAGCAACAGGCATATATCAACAATATAAATAACAGATAATGGTGTCAGATGTCACAAGTGAACAGATATAGATAATGACATATATAACAATGTAAATAACTAACAGCAGCATATTTCAATTTGACATTTCAATTGAAATCAAATTTAATAAATACAAGAATGTTAATCAGAGTGATTGCTCACCTTTCGAGACTAGAGAGAATAGGAGATGACATGGATATGCACACTGATATGGCATTACGCATCCAAGCACGAATTTCATAGCAAGCTAGATTGGCATGAATTCAACGAACAGAGCTGATAACAGAAATCAATGAAAACAGATCAAATCAGTTTTGATCTAAACTGAAAATAGATATATTATTAATATATATTCAGAAATTTAATTTAGGACAAAGATTAGAATATTATAAAATTTATAAATCATTATTCTTAAACTCAAGCATTAAAATCAAAGATTTTTATTATACTTAAACCATTTCCCAAAACAATTTCTTAAACGCGTAAAATAAACTGTTTGAAACTAAATGATGCATATATATAATCAATCATTTATAAAATTTCAGATATAGGCTGATATAACTTTTTCAACAAAATATAATATAGCATCGGAACATAAAAATGTTCTATATACATGTATATGAAATACTTAGTCAGTATAAATCATAAAACAACCCACACTACTTACATAAAACAACACATTTATAATATACATAAACATACGTTAATTAAAATATAAAGACCTGACATCCATATGATATTTAAATACAACTAACCAATTATACATATGTATATATATAGTAACTAAGTTTTATACAACTAGTATACACATATATAGTACGGCTAAATCAAATAATACATTTCAGATCCAACATTTTATATATGCACTGCAAACAAAAATATATACATTGCCGATTATGAAGCTGGTACAAACCAACATGAACTTTACTTAACTATATATATAACTAGACTAAAATAAAATATGCATGCAGACACACAACTAAATGTATATATGTAGGCTAGTATTCAAATTCCATTTAAAAGTTATGGACTGCAACTTACAAATAAACTATTATGAACCAATACAGTACAACCCATCAGATTTGTGTAAATTAATATATATAAATTTTATATAATATAGCTCGTACAATTATCTATATTTATAAACAAACAGAAAATTAAACTTGTATAAGCTTTAAACATACTTGTACAATTACCATGTGTGTGTGTATAAATCAGATTGTAATCAAATATATGCAGACCATATATTTATAAGCCACAGAGTATATATGAGCTATGCATACCATATATGTATAAATCTGGATACTCAAAAGCTTGCATGTGATTCACTTTGAAACCGCAGGTATCTCCACTCATATATTTTGAAAACTTAGGTTTGTACAAAACTTAAATATACTTATTTAAACTAACATATCACCACCTGTACAAATCTTGTATGCATATATATAGATATTATAAACAAAACAATGTAAACTAATATATATAAACCTTAATCGTACTTATAATTATACTTCAAATCTATTATAACAAAATATATGTACTGTAACTCAAAATATACAAAATTTATATAAACTAACCTAAAATTTACATACTTAAAAATATATATGAGGTGTCAAAAAAACTGTGCTATATATAAAACTACTCACCGTGCTATATAGGCTGCACACACGTGAGAGAGAGGCATGAAGGCACGAGTGGAAGGGAGAGTAAGATGGGGAGGAGCAAGTGGTTCTCTGTGGTGTTGTGATGGGTCTCGGCCTAACTGGGTTGAAAACAAGGGGGAGATCGGTGGAGGAACATGAAAGATGGCAGAGGGGAAGTGCGGTGTTGCTTGGTTGTAGTCGAGGCTGGCGAGATGTTTCCTGATGGGGTTGCAGGCTGTTATGCGTCGAACAGAGGGAGGAACCGCATGGGTTTTGATGATGGGATAAAATGAGGCAGAGGAGAGAAAGAAGAAGGCAGAACGAATTTTGAACGAACCAAAATGAACGGAAAAATAGGAAATAGAAAAGGTGGACGATGTGAGTTGAACGAGAGGGGAAAAGGGATTAGTGACAGAGCAAAAATGAAATTTATAAAACAACAGTGAAGTGAAGAAATGAGCCGTTCAAAAAGAAATTAAATAGAAATGAAGGAGAGAAAAGGGCAGAAGAAACGTTCCACCGTAATTTTAGATATAAATTCAAAAGCCAAAGGGACGTGCAGCTATCCATTGATTTAGCAAAAGTTTTTAAAGCAATTAATTGAAATGCTTGGACAGCACGCCATCAGATTTTGAAACCAAAGAAATAGTAAAGTCACGATTTATGATAACGATACAACGAACGTTTTATAGTTTTCGGTGCGTACCGAACCTCAAAATACAGGAATAAATATACCGTGGAGATCAGCACGGCGAGACGATCAGAACGGTATATGGATATCTGTGGTACGATCATCCGATCAAAAGTCGATAATCGGTACCGAAAATCATGCTATTTTGTCAGAAATAAGATAAACGGAGCAATAGCGGTTCAAATTTGACGAAACGAAAGATGACGTCTCACTCAGAAGATGATTTACAAATTTTCTATGTAAAAATATTAAGGTTTGGAAATATTTTATTATCATCAATTTTAACTGATATAAATTGGAATAAAATTACACTAGAAAATAAACTTCCAAAATATCTGATGAAAATTTTCCAGTTGCTATGTTAAAACAGACGCATTCCAAATATTAAATTTTTATTTCAAAATTTTATTGTTTAAAATTTCACATAAATTCAATTAATTAAATAAATAAAACCACTGAAATTTACGGGTCGTTACACGAACACAATGGAAAAGGTTTTGAGTCCTAATTCGATCGTATGGAGAAGATAGCTTTTTGAACCTAATTATTATATTGAATTTTCGATATTAAATTCAACGCGTTTCTATCTCGTACGATCAAACGATAACTCCAAACACTACAAAATTTGAAATATGATAATAATACACTATTACGGATCCAATGGAACTAGTTTCGTCGAATTCGAAGACTGTGCCCATGATCGCTATTTTAACTTTTCGATTAAATTGACGACTTCAAAAATTGTCGAAATTAGTCGAATTTTCTGTTTTAAAATCTTACTAACTAAATTAAAATTTCAAATCAAATATGTAAGCCATTTAAATATTAAAAATCAAACAACGAAAAATCTAGGTTTTTCCCTTACGATAACCAAAACATTTTTATCAAAACCGTATGATATTATAATAGTGTTTAAACAAAGTAAATAGAAAATAATCGAAATGCTTGCATCTCATGTTTCAGCAGAGTTGGGAAAAATCAAAACCATATGGCTCTTATTGGAGAATGGATTCCATACAATGACTGGGCACTTGGGTACCGCCTATCACGGTATGCTTCTAGAAAAATGTACCGAGGACCTCGCAGGGATCCCTTACAACACAAGACCGGCCCTATCCCTAACTTGGATAGAACCTAATATGTTATCACCCCGGGTGTTTCCACCCTTATTGAGAGCTCTTTTGCATGCACCACCATATCCATAATTTATAATATATATCCGAGGGTATCTAGAAAGGCGATAACATACCCTAGTTGGATGCGACCATATTAGCCTTGATGCAACTCCCTTGATTTTCAGTCATTCCGGTTGATGAGGCTTGAGGCAACGATTACCTTTCAAGAACAATTTCACTTAGAATACTCATCATCCTCAAATGACGATGTTTTGATAGCATTTGTCCATACAAGTTGTCCTTGGTCTGGACAAACCGAATCAACGTTTTCACTATCTTCACGATATCCATTCGTAACATTTAAATCGGATCGAAGTGGTTTTCGGATAATTAAATCTGATCCTGGTCTCTTCGAAATGATCAACGAATTTGGTGAAAATTTGATAGTCGGTTATTTAACTATCAAATTACATCCATAAGAAGTCACTAGGCCCATATTATAATTTTCATCTAAGATATTCATTCTCAAATACCATTATAAGATTTATATATTCAAGTCTCTTCCAGAACTTCGATATGAAAACTATTCAAACTTATATCCATAATAGGACAATTCAATTATTTCAATACTTAGAAATAATTTTCTTCCAATTTCATTTTATGATTCACACTTGAAATACTCCTGATATAAAAGTCCTCGTAGTTAAACTATTTTCAATTTCTTCCAGTCCAACACTCAAGAAATATTTATAAGCATATCTTCCCAAATCATTTATTTAAAAAACTTAGGATTTTATTTCCACTTATTTCTCAAATCTTTTACCATTTTATATTGTAAATCCCTTAACTCATTTATACGAATTTCTTAAGTTCCGGGATTTCTTTATTAATTTCCTTTAATATTTTCCAAGTCAACACTTGTCTAAAATTCCAATATCCATTTCTAATGTCTTTTATTAATTCTAATTCATTTTTCGAAGTTCACTTTTATTTAACTATTTCAGAAATTTTCTTACATCTTCCCAAATTCCATTTTTGTGAATTTCTCCTATAAATCCCATCTACCGAATAAACCGTGTTTCCAAATTTTTGAGAAGATTTGTAATTAAATTTCAATCATTACAAAACTCTCTTTATATATATAAATGTAAATAAATAAGTTTTTAAAAGAATAATAATTTATTTTTAAAACATGTTCAAGTAATTATCTAAAAATATCGAACACTTTATATAAACATCAATAATCCATTTTAAGACAACAAATCAATTTCAATGCCAATTATAAAAATTAGAATTTAATTTCAATTAATATTAGATATTTGAAAATTTCACTTCCGAAGTATTCCAATACTAACTAGCTTAAAATTACATAGTTAAATAAATAGCATTTCCCTTTTTAAATCAAAACTTAACCTCTTAATAAAATGTATTTTTAAACTCCCAATAACCAATTCAATTTATAAATCCTCTCGATTTACCACACATCGATCCCATTTCGATTTTCTAACCATCCTCACTTTTCAAAAATAAAATTCACTACTTTTTCGAATCTATTTCTCATATCTCGATATAAATTCACCCTGTGAAATTATATTCCAATTTACCAATTAATTTTCATCTTCCCTTGTCTATAAACATCATTAATACATTTATAACGTTTCACTTGTTTATAAAACTAGCCCCATTTGTAAAATCTCATTTTATAAATCCATTTCTTAATAAATTCCATTTATTTCACAAATCTATTTAAAATATCGATTTCACTCCTTTTCATTTTTCCAGAAATATCGCTTAAAAGTCCATCGTTTAAAAATCTTCTATATAAATTATTTAAAATCCCTATTTAAAATATTTTTAAGAATAGTTAAATACGGACCAAAATCAATTATTGTTTTGATCCAAATCAATTTTTTAAAAATAATCCAAATTTCTATATGAATATTTTTATATTCAAAATCTCCTTTTAAATCATTTCAAATTCCAAATATAATATTTATGGTATTTAAAATACCAAAAGTTAGGCCAATGCTACTATAGCATTCATTAATTCACATCACAACAATAATCTATAACATATTATTCTAACACATCATATATTATTATATATGAAAACAATCAATATAAATTTATGGAATCCAGTTGGATCCCTCCAACCTGTTTCCCTACATCCAATGATGTTAATAAAACATGAAAATACCAATCCCACTTTGAGGAGGATATCGTGGTATATAGGGTCATCTGCTATAATGCGGGGAGTATAGGGTCCCATCCGCTAAAATGTGTAGGAATATCAATCCAACTACTTATATATATATATATGTATATAGGTCTATATATATTTAACATATCATCCAACAAATAATAATTTTTAAATTCTACCAAGTAACTAATAACTAATTTTAGCTATTTGAAATTAAATTGGCAATCCAAATGAGTGAGATTTTTCTCACCTTGATTTTTAATTTGCAATCCGTTCCAATTTTATTTTATCAACCAATCAACACTTTAAATCTATTATGTAACCCAAGTCGAGTTCCATCGAGCTTCAGTCATCTACACATACATACATATTGACATATAAATAATATTTAACTAAATTTTCAAATGGATAGAGTTTTATTCGTAAATATACACTTCCCACTAACACTATCCAACAAATGTCTATATCATTAATCAAATTCCAATTCAACATACTAAACCAATAATTCAATCGTGCAATACTAATCCAGATTTATATATATACGCGATTGATATAGATAAAATTGTAAGTAAAATTTACTCACAAAAATCACTGCTGGCCCAAGAATATATGCTTTAGCCTGAGACAAGTGTGCCACTACCTCCTTCAGCTACTTTTCGTGGCCTTTTGCGGCTCCACCTTGAAGAACATCAGACCATGAACCTTAGCTGTTTCTCCCATGCGGCAGCGACATACGCGCCTAGGCGCGATGAAAATCCAACACTCACCTGCCCTAGTCGAAGAAGCTCACCTACGAGCTCAATCGTGATTCGACTTGTTCGAATGACCCACCTCGAGACCCTCCACATTGCCCTCCTCAATGCATTGCTGAGTTCTGCTCGCCATCGCGAGGTGTTGCCGTCGCCATTTAACATTTTTTTATACAAGAACGAGATTTTGATTTTCGTTTCTCCCCATTTTTGATTTAAGTCGATTTTGTTCCCTGAAGAGAAAGAAGAATTTTGTGACTTAAAGAGGGAGGTGGCATGATTTGGTTGAATTGAAAGAGGGGAGAGCTTGCGTATACACTGGGCTTGCTTCCGAAGAAAGGAACGGCTTTGACTTGATTTATAAATTTATTTAATTATAAAATATCTCATATTACAAAGCATGAATTTTTGAACCTCTATCGAGGCATGCCGCAAGGCGTTCCTAATGTTATACCCCTATCCCAAATGCAATAGAAAAATTTTCGAGTCCTAATCCGATAGTATGGAGAAGATAACTTTCTAAACCCAATTATTATATTGAATATTTGATATTAAATTTAACGCATTTCTATCCCGTACGACTAAATGATAACTCCAAACACTACGAAATTTAAAATCCAATAATAAGACACTATTATGGATCTAGTAGAACTGGTTTCGTCGAATTTTGAGAATGTGACCCGAATCGCTATTTTAACACGTCGATTAAGTTGATGATTTCAAAAATTGTCGAAATAACTCAAATTTTCAGTTTGAAAATCTTACTAACTAAATTACAATTCCAAATCCAATATTTAAGCCATTTAAATATTCAAAATCAAATGATGAAAAATCCAGGTTGTTACAAATTTTCCTTAAGAAATTATAAGGATGCAATTTTTATAAGGGGAAGTCTATAACAAACCCAATTGAGATCGAGATTGCCTACAATCTAAATTTAAAACATGATTTAATCACTTTTAATTAATTAATTGAGGGAAATTGTAAATTATTGTATTTCTAAATTAAAATGGCTTTGGAAATCAAATAAACTAGGAATTTAATGAATTTTCATTTTGTGATATTTAATTCTTATATTTAATTATATAAGAATAATTTTAGAGAGGTCGAAAAAACAAATTGTATGGAAATAATTTCATTTTTGAAAAATGATTCCTTAATTAATGTTAATTTTATGAAAGTATGAAGAATAATTTTTCATTCAGAAGTTGTAATTGATTTTGATAAAATATTTCAATATTGAAGAAAATAAGATTTTGACATGTTATTTATATTGTAAATTATTTAGAAATAATGTTGGTTGAATTAGAATATTATTTTAATTAAACTAGTATGCATAAAATGTTAAAATGAAACACAACAAATTAGTAAACTTTGGTTTTGAGAGAATTATCAACACTTGGTTATCGGATCCACATTGTATACCAACTTCGCCTAAAATCATAGAAATATAAATGAGAAAAATGTACATAGAACATTTCTCACTTCTAATTTTAATCTCAAAACTAGAAATCAAAAATTTCCTATGTACAAAACCTAAATTCTGAAATTTGCAAATTAAAGAGTGAAATCGATGGGTTTTCAATCTATTTTAGTGCATTTTGATAAAAGGTAATCTGCTCTATATATTTATGCATCAATTTAATGAATTATTTCAGTTTTGATTTTTAAATTAGAACAATTCCTATCTTGTTTTGTTCATAGTCTAGCTTGAGATTGAATTAGAAAGGAAAAGGATATTCTAAGCTCTAATCTTTCGTCCCACATTTGTTTAGGTGAGTTTATCTAAATAATTCTAGCCTTAGATATATGGTTGATGCTGTTAGATGGTCATGCTTGAATTCAATGTGTATATGATCTCAAAATTTTGATCTATTTTTTGCCTAATTGCATTGTGTTTGTTGTTTACCGAAACCCATCATATGAAGTCATGAAATTCATTTAATATACATGTTTATATGCATGCGTGGCTACCTATTCAGTATGTTAAATCATTGGAGAAACATTACAAGAATAGTGACCGAAAATGGATCGATGGAAGGCCATCGAAGTTTCGTGGACATCAGCCTATGCGATCCAACCGGTGGATTGGTTGGTCAAACCGGTGCACCGGTTGTAGCCTAAACCTGACATCCAGGCTACTTGCCGATATTTCTTGACCGGCCAGTTTGTCACTCATTTGCGGTGATGCGTTACAGAAGCTGATTGCTAAATTTTAATACTGCATTTCACACCAATTTTATTGATATTTTCTGGATTCATGATTTATGAATTATTAGATTTGTTTCGATGTTTTTATTTTATATGCCATAGAGACTGTTCCATGAATCTTGGAAGAATTGTACACTTTTGATGCAAGTTTTTCAACCCGGATTTGCAAATGATTGGTTTCTGAATTCAATCATTTTATACAAGACTATTTATGTACAAATCTAATATATATATGTGTGTGTGTGTATTTATACAGAGAATTTTAGTAATATACTTACATACTATCTATTTTGCACATGCAAAGGTTTTAAAAATGTTTTGGAACAATATTTTGAAAAGCTTACTTTGGTGTGTGTGTGCGTATTTCCATTATAAACAAATAATCCAAAAGTGGTTTCATAAGAGAATTATTTTCATAAAACTGCATGTTATCTATCAAATAAGAAATAGATTTAAACGGTAAAATAAAATGAGTGATATGGAACGCTTGCGTTTGTTTTACTGATTGACTCCTGGATTTGTTCGACCAAACCATTATTATACACGAGTTGAGTTTACTATCAGTAAACGCTTAGGTAAACTCATTTTGTATGGGACATATGGTCGTTATCTATTCTATTTCTATATAAAAGTATTTTACACTTTTCGACGAGTTTATGACTCATCTTTGATGTTTATAGGACATGTTCCTATTTGATGTTTATAGGTTTTGTACCTATCTTGATGTTAATAGGATTTGTTCCTATTTGATGTTTATAGGTATCGTACCTATCTTAGAGTTCATAGGTATTATACCCATTCTGATGTCTATAGGTCTCGTACCGATCTTGTTGTTTATTGGCTTATATGTGTATCTTGGAGTTACATGCAAGTATGTGAATTTATTTCACCAATCTTGGAGTTTGGCGCCCCCTTCATTTATGAGATTTACAGATTTCTATTTGTGACATTTTTGGATTTAGTGTTGTTGGATTATCACCAAATCATTTCAGAAGCGTTTTCTTCTAAGTAGCTATTATGGGTTTTTGTACTTGGTGATTTAAAGTTATTGAGGCACGTTTGATATTTATCGATATATGCTTATAATTGGGATCTAGACTACTTTATCTATCATTCATTTTTGCTAAAACATTTATCTTAGTCTATACTGAATAATTTTTTATTGTTATATAACTTAGGTCAGACCGAGATGTTTCAAGTCCTTCAGCTTGAGCTTTCCAAATATCAATAAAGCCGACTGTCATTTTGAAAGCTGAGTCTTCGAGAGGTCTACCGCATTCACGTACCCTCCTCCTATCTACCTCCTATAGGTCTGCGGATTGCTGCCTAGGGCGAGGCGTGCCTACCACTTATTGTCTGACGGACAAAGGGGCCTACTCCAAGACCCGGGCAACACAGTGTTTCCTCCACTCCGAAGGTCAAGAAGTTCTCTTTTGTCATCCTATGCATATATTTGACATTATATAGTATCTTGTGTTGAAATTAGACTCCATTTGTGTAATATTCCTTTTGAGATGTAGTACTTTGTATATGTGTAGCCTACATCATGTGTCTATTATGTGTCAATTCAGACTTGTATCTATTATATTCCACTGTGACTGTTCTATATTACGTAATCTATATATTATTATATGTTGTTCTCAAGTTTTATTTCATTAGCCATCGTCGTTTTTTCAAGCCTGAACTGTATACGTCGATTCCACTTGTAAAGAAAATATATAGCATATTAATCGATATGTCAATGCTCACTTAAAATAAAATTCACACATTGTTAACGTGAAAATGTGAACGCCAACACCCGGTGTGTGTAGTGAGATTGTGAAAGCACCACCCGTGTAACGGGAACAGAAATCAAGCAGGGAAATAGCAGAAATGCAGTAAAAGACAGCAATTTATAGTGGTTCGGCCTAAGGTTTAGCCTACGTCCACTTTGAATCTCTTTATTATTGAATCCGATTACAAATTGATACAAATCTTCTATGAAAACAATACAACTCGATCACAAGAAGCAATCTTGACTACTAGCTCAATCTTCGGCGATGAAATTCGATGAATCCATGTCGGATGTTAGGAATTTCTCTCGAAGGTTGTTGTAGTGTCTTGAATGCTTGGAGGATCCTTGTTTGCTGAATGATTGGAGAGTTCGACAGAGTAACGGCGCTTTAGAAATGAATTGCTAAAAAAGTCCCTCTCAAGTTGGAAGTGATCTCCTATTTATAGAAGCTGATTCCTGGGTAGAAAATTTGCCTAAGTGTTAGGTCGCGCGCGACCTTAGTTAGGTCGTAGGTCGCGAACGACCTAAGCTAGGTCGTTGTCATCTTGCGGTTCCACGAGTTACTGTGCTTGTCTTCATTTGATCAAGTAATAGGTCGTACGCGAGTTACAGAATAGTTGTGGGGGCCCTAGGTCGTAGGGTGCTGAACTCCCTTTAATGGTTAGGTCGCTAACCTATTTAAGTCGTCAAGTTCCTTAGGTCGCTAACTACCTTAGGTTGTTAAGCCCTTTAGGTCGCTAGCTACCTTAGGTCGTTGAGTTCCATAGGTCGCAATCCTTTCTGCCTCCTTAGGTCGCGAAGCTTTCCTGCACCCTTAGGTCGCGAGGTCTTCTGGACCTTAGGTCGCAAAGAAGTTAGGTCGCAGCTCATCTTTAGGTCGCAGCATCCTTAGGTCGCAGCACTTCCTTAGGTCGCAAAGAAGTTAGGTCGCAACATATCCTTAGGTCGCAGCACTTTTAGGTCGCAGCATTCTTAGGTCGCAGCACTTTTAGGTCGCAGCATTCTTAGGTCGCAGCACTTTTAGGTCGCAGCATATCCTTAGGTCGCAGAGTTTTAGGTCGCTGAACTGAAAGAGTTAACATTTGCCCCTCGAAGTATATGACTATACTCTAGGTCGTGTGCTTCGACTCAACTTGGCTAGGTCGCGAATCGACTTAAAACTTGCATGCCTGTTCACCTCCCTTCTTCAGTCCCATATAAATTGGTTAGGTCGCATCTTCCTTCTTACCCTACTGTCCTGAGCCTCCATCGCCATTAACAGTTCCTTCGATCTTCCAGAGTCAAATTTGACTTAATCAGCCAACGATTCTTCCTTGCCGATTATAATTCGTAAGTGGATCAGCTTATACTTGCCCATAGTCACTGTTTTGAACATGAATCGTTCTCGCTCGACCTAAGCCCAATTCCGTGCATCACGCCTTTTTGTACGGTAGTCTTAATCGACTTTCGTTAGTCGTTTGACGTGTTGGGATGATTTTCGATCATACGGAAGGTTTTGCTATGGATCTGTAGGATTTGCCATTGATTCTCTAGTCAATCGGTGATAGGTTGAGGTGGGATGAAGGGGATGACGATTCCTTTTTTGAACTGGTGGCATTGGGTTATTGGACCCAATATGATGTTGCTTGGAGAAGAAGTCATCAACCTATCAGATTTGAACGCCCTAAGAGTTAGGTCGCGTGGGAATGTTTAACGACCTTAGCCTTTGCGACCTGAGGACATTTACGACCTAGAGTATCTCCAACCTAAAAACAATTGTGCTCGACCTAGGACTTAAGAGAATTGCCTCGCCTTAATCCATTCAGCTGCAACACGCGACCTACAGAAATCCTGACTTATGATAGGTCGCTGACCGACCTAAGACTTAGCAGTTTTTCACAGTCTTGAACTTTCAACCTGAACAACATGGCATAAGAACATTGCAACCTGTGTTAGGTTGTGAGCGACCTAACACTTAGAACTTTGAACAGCTTTTGACTGATTTTCTGGACTTGAATCGTTTTGGGTTTTGCACTTTTTCTCGGATTGCCTCGACTTTAACGCTAATAACCTGTTTATAAGCAACATTCACAGAAAAAATGGGACGAATATACTGCTATTGATTGCCCACATCAAACAGCAGATTAGTTGTCAAAGAAAACCAAACTTAAATGAACTTCGTGAATGAAATGTTGTGAACTAACAAATCTAAGTGAAGTATTAAGGCAAAATTGAAGTGATCAACTAAAGCTGATTTATTTGCATTAACGCAACACTATTCCTGGACTTAAAATATTAAGCCCTGAAACTTTTTAATTGACAAGTATCAATTAGTTTAATTTCATTTACATTTGCTCATTATTGTATTAGTTTTGCACAACACTTCACTCTTTTTAGGAAACGTGCACCTTAATATTTGATCGTCCAGTTCCTTGTGTAGAATGGAATCTCAACAAGAAGACTTGGAAATAGCCGGAGAATCTTTTCCAATTGCTACTCCACTAATCGACCCTCCGGAAAGGACTTCTACTACTTTAAGCCATAAAGTCTTCCGACAACTGTGCATCCAATTCGGCATTGCCGAAGCAGATGCTTTACTTCCTGGGCCAAGCGATACTGCTGACAGGCCACCTCTTGGCTTCGTTGCTGTGAACAGGCAAATGTGTTCAAGTGGAGCCATCCCTCCATTTAATGATTGTCTTCGGGAACTCCTCCTTCGGCTAACTATTTCTCCCTTTCAACTACACCCTAACGGATACTCCATCCTGCTGGGATTGTGTGTGCTTTTCAGGAGAACGTTGAACCGTTTTCCCTCTTTTGATGAAATTCGCTTCTTGTGCACATTTGCAAAGAACAAGGACCATCCTTCTATTATACTTGTGAGGAGTGCTAGGAATCGCAAACTGATTCTGGACTTGCCTGAAAGTGCCCACGGATTTTTGACTCAATTCTTCTATGTTCGCTGTCCTCCGGGATTTTATGCTATTTGGAGAGTCGGAAGTAAGATTACCTCTTACCAATTCATTTTTTCCTAAATTTCTCATAATTCGAACCATCAAATGCTTAATTCCATTCTTTCTTCGCGCAGCACTTCCTTCTCTTCTTCGAGATACCAGCCGTAAGTCGATTTTAGATACTTTGAATGCTGTTGACGCTGAAGAGAGGAGTGCCAAATTCTTGTTGAAAGATGAATTTCTGCACCAGTTTGGCCTTTTACATTCTTCTAGATCGACTCAGATTCATGAAGTTTCTAGCTCAGAGGCGGGAACGTTAATTGCTTCAGATTCCCAAGCAGAGGCCTCGAATGTCCCAGCTTCTGTAGAAGAAACTGCACCAGAAGCACCCGTCATGGAGGCTGCCTTGGTAAAATGTTCCACATCCATCGATGTCGCTGGGCTAGTCAGCAAGTCGGCGCTTACCCCAATTACCGAAGAGGAAGAGAATCCTCAAGTTCTTGAGAAATCCATTGATACAGAGGTTGAGAAAGAGAAGTCTGCTGAACTCCTAGATGACGCCTTTGACGGCTTGAGTGATATCATGACAACTTCCCAAGAGCTTTTTGGGGATAACAATCCAAAAGCAACTTCTCCCGTTGTCGAGGCAACTTCTACCCTTAAGCAAACCCAAATGCCTACTACGCCAATCGTCTCTGTTTCCACACCAAAGCGTGGTCTGTAATTTGACGCATGTAGTTTGCACGCCACACACACTTAGGGCTTTTCAGCACTTATAAGCATTTATTCTCTTTTTCCTGGAAATTTCTAAATTCTACACTTCTTCTGCTTTCAGGTTCTCCAATGGGACGCTCCGGCTCATATTATGACTCATTTCAGCGCCATGGAGGCCGTGGAACCTATGACTTCAGGAAATATCTTGGTGACCATAGAGAGATAGATGAGGAACGGGCCCAAAGGAAGGCTCAAGAAAAATGGGATTATGAGCAGCGGCAGAGAAGAAGAGACGCTGATCGATACGATTCTTCTTACAAAACTTACGATTCTCATAAGCGAAAATCTTATGATGACAAAGGGAAGACTCAAATTACTGATGAATCGAGCAAACGGTCTAAGCCGAGTGACGCGTCTGCTATTTCTGAAAAGATCAACGCTCCCATTTCTTCTGGCATTCCGGCAGGTTCTCCTCCTCTAAAGGAAACTGACATTCAAACCATCATTAACAGGCCACAATATCTAGTTAAAGACGGCCCTCCAACGCTTCAGAGCCGATTTCCGAATTGGTGCCTAAGAGGGGTACGCTTTGACTTGGACATTGTTCCGATTGATAAATCAGACATGCTTAGCAGTCTTGATGCGGTCAGACTTAACATCGAGAGGATGTCACAGTGGCAGAAGCTGGTCGATGAACTCCAAAGGGTCAACCATCTTAACCTTGAGGCGATGATGACGATGGAGAATGATAAGGCAGAATGGGACAAATGGCGCAAGCAGCATGACGCGGAAATGACGAGTATTGCAGATGACAATGCAAAGCTTGCGTCTGAAGTTAAGCAGCTTAAGGAAAATCTCGCTTCTTCTTCTGCATCATTTACTCAAAAAGAAGAAGTCTTCCAGAAGCAAGTGCGGGACGCACATGCTGCACAAAGAGATGTAGAAATGAAGCTTGCCGCCGAACAGCACGTTAAAGAGAAGTACCGCACAGAAAATGCCGAACTGCGGGAAAAGGTCACCTCCCAGAACATGGAGATTGAGTTATTAAAGTCTCGACTTGCTAAAGTTGAGACAGAGCGTGATGAGGCTACCGCCGGCCGGATCGCTGCCGTTGCTGAAAAGGAAGCGGCTGAGCAATCACATGAGGCGACGAAAGCAGACGTCAGCTCTACCTTATTTGACTTTTATTTACACAGCGTTCTGGGTCGTGGGAGCCTCTCTTTTCTTGGTCCCGATTATGAAATTACGTTGGCTGAAGTGTGGGAAGTCGCGATGGATATGCTTGGCGGGGCTGGCTATAATGAACTGGATCTTGAGAAGCGCTATCTCAATGATGAGGATCGCGCCGCTCTTGTTAAGGGGAAAGAGCTACTTGCCAAAGCACGAGCTGAAACAGTGGGAGAAGAGCCTCCAAAAGAAGGAGCTCCTTTGACTGCCCCCGTCCAGACTTCCACTTCAGCTGATGTTAATATTATAGATTCCAGTCCTCATTCTCTACATTTAGCCAAAGTTGCCCAGGAGACTGCAACTACTCCTACTGAAGATGAGGCGCTGGATGATGTTGAAGCCGGGAAGTTCGAGGTGGATCTTGTAAAGCCAACTCCTCCAGGTACTCTTGGCGTCATCTCGGGTCTAATGAACCAGTCATTTGACTTAGCCGAATTCGACGATCTTCTTACATGTTACTTAAACTTTGATGAATCGATGCCTTCTTTATTTTCGGGGGATGCTGATTTTAACTTCTTTTCTTCTACAGCGGAGGCACCAAGCACAACACAAGCTTCCACTCCTTCGATTGCCGTTCCTTTGCCTTCCCAAATTACTCCTCCCTCTGCTTCCCAACCTGGATCACAAGCAGAGAGAATCAAAGCTCTTCAAGGCTTGGATGATCCGGCTTCTTCTCAGGAACAGAAGGCGGAGGATTTTGAAGACATCGAGAAGACCCCGGAGCGGTCTCTTGACGACGATACGAAGCTTTCGACATTGCTGACTACTCCGGGGAGCGAGTCTTCTTCAAAAAGGAAGGGGAAACGTGCTGTAAGGAAAAAGAAGAAAACTTCCACTGAAGAGGAAGCAGTAGTTGATCCGGCTATACCACTTTCTCCTTCTGCCCCTGCCCGTTCTCAACGACTTCAAAAGCTAATCATCAGACCGGGAAAGAGTTCCAAGGGTGGTGAGAAGAAGGAGTAATCAAGCTGGATTTTCCACTTATTATTTTTGCTTTTTGCATGTATTGACCGGGGATTGTGCGGGTACCGGTCCCCGCTTTTGCTTTTTGAGATATCTGCACATGTAAAGAATTTTCGTAGTACTAAATAAAATAATTATTTTACTTGTACAAACTCTTGTGTATGTTACTTGTACAAACTCTTGTGTATGTGAGAATGATCTATCTTTTATTTTAAGTGTAGAACAAATGATTCTTCTTACTTGTGCAAACTTTTTGTCTGCGTTTGAGAATGCATTTATTCCACATCTGTCTTCCGTGATATTGCAACGAACTTGTGGCATGTTGCTTTTATTAATATAATTGAATTGTACGATATATTGAATTGTACAGTATTGCCCCCATGCCATAAGTGCATTGCAACATTCCTTCTTTTTTTTTTAAGACTAATACTCTTACTTCAGAAGACAATTATTCCGCTTTTAAGGGGAGAATTATTCTGCTCTTAATGGAGTATATCCAATCTTTAGAAGAATTTTTATTTTCTCTTTCTGAAGAACGCTTCAACTTTCGGGGATAATCACTTTTAATTATTACGAAGTGAATTTCCCTATGAAGTGAAATAAGCTTTTCTGAAAGAATTCTGTAGCATTTTTCAACTTTTTTTTAGGAGGAACTTTCCTAGATGAACAAGTTAGTCCTTCCTTTGAGAGTTGAACTGTGCTTCTGGACGATGCTTTTTGTTCAAGCATTCTATTTTGGGACATGCCTCCGGAGAGGGCTCCTCTTAAAGAGTTGTGCCTCCGAAGAGGTCTTGTGCCTTTGGAAAGGGCTTGTGCCTCCGAGGAGGGCTTGTGCCTCCGAAGAGGGCTTGCGGTGCCTTGGGAAAGGGCTTTTGCCTCCGAAGAGGTCATGTGCCTCCGAAGAGGGCTTGTGGTGCCTTGGGAAAGGGCTTTTGCCTCCGAAGAGGTCATGTGCCTCCGAAGAGGGCTTGTGCCTCCGAAGAGGGCTTTTGAGTGCCTGGGAGTTACTTTCTCATGGTCGGATGGGTCCGCGGGGCAGGCGTGAGTTGCTTGATTGGATGTTTGTTTGTACAAACGACCGCAATCAATTAACAAGATGCTCCTTCGGTGGTCCCACCGATCTTTTTGGTTGAGGAAAGCACTCCCATTTATTGGGGTGCCTCGTTAGAGGGCTTTGGTTGGTTGGTGTGCCGGGTAGGTTGCGTCTCAGGGACGAGTGGATCCACGGGACGGACGTAAGCTATCTGATCGGATGCATCACGACCAGTTAGCGAGGGTCCTGTTACTTCCGCTTGGGAAGGCGTCCCTTTAGTGGATCTTCTGGCCTTCCTGTTGAGATGCATACCTCCCATTGTCTGCTCCTTTGTTTGCTTGGCAACTTTCCCTCATCATCTGCCTGTTAGCGCTCTTTTATTATCGTTTCCAAGCACATTTTCCTCTTTTCCTCTTACAAGTAAATTGCTTTATCCGAAGAAGTGGACTTCACTGTTGAATGACTTCACGAGACAAACGCAAGTTATCTAGTTGGATGTCTATTCATAACGACAATCTCAACTAGTGAACAAAGGTTTGTCACAGTGGAGTCACCAACTTTTTATGTGAAGTTTTCCTTGCTTGGGATTTGAATTTGGACAAATTTTGTGGCTTGGTTTTCGTATAATAGCTGATTTATGGAAGTTGCTTAGCTTTGTGATGAGCAAGCCTTGTTATAATGTCCTGCAATTTTGAATTGATATTTTAGTGATACATTTAAAGTATTTACATATCAAAATAACACAGGCATCATGAAATAGTAAAGAACACAAGATTTATAGTGGTTCGGCCAAAAATCGGGCCTACGTCCACTTTATAGCTTTCATTCATTTATACTGATTTACAATATTTCACCATACAACTGATACATTCATCGTCATTTTACAATTTCGAGCTGAGCTCTTTTCAGGTAAAGTAAGGACGCAAATGGTTGCTATTCCAGGCCCTTGGAATCGGATCTCCTTCAACGGTTATGAGTTTGAAAGTGCCATCGAGAAGTTTAGTGCCTACGACATATGGTCCTTCCCAGTTTGGCCCAAACACACCAGTTGCTGTCATGATCCTTTTCAAAACCAAGTCTCCGACTTCAAAGCTGCGTTGGCGAACTTTGGAATTGAAATACCTAGCTATCCTCTGCTGATGAGCTGAAACTCTGAGCCTAGCTTCTTCTCTTTTTTCATCAAGAAAATCAAGCGCTTCAAGTTGCAGTTTTTCATTTTCGATTTCATTGAAATGAACTCTTCTATGTGAAGGAACCTCTACTTCTACTGGAATCATTGCCTCAGATCCGTATGCCAGTGAAAATGGAGTGTGCCCAGTCGCAGTTTTGTGAGTCGTTCTGTACGCCCATAGTGCTAATGGAAGCTTATCAACCCAACCACCTTTTGCTTTTTCAAGTTGCTTTTTAATAGTTGACTTGATGATTTTGTTAACTGCTTCCACCTGCCCATTTTCCTGCGGATGAGCCACTGCTGAGAAGCTTTTTCGAATTCTGAATCGTTTGCAAAAATCTTGGAATTCTTCACTTTCAAATTGAGTGCCATTGTCGGTGATTATCTTCTGTGGCACACCATATCTGCAAATGATATTCTTTGTTACGAAATTTATCATCTTTTTAGAAGTGATGGTGGCCAAAGGTTCAGCTTCAGCCCACTTGGTGAAATAATCAACGGCAACAATAGCATATTTAATTCCTGATTTAGCGATCGGTAACGGTCCAATTAGGTCTATTCCCCAAATGGCGAATGGCCATGGACTGACCATTTGTGTGAGTTCAGTGGAGGGTGCTCTTGGGATTTTTGCAAATCGTTGGCATCTGTCACATTTTCTGGAGAAAGTTGCAGCATCTCGATTGATATCTGGCCAAAAGTATCCATATCGAAGAATCTTCTTTGCAAGTGTTTGGCCACCTGAATGGTCTCCACATTCTCCTCCATGCACCTCTGTTAAGATTGTCTTGGCTTCTTCTTTAGTTACACATCGGAGTAGTGGGGTTGAAAATCCCCGCCTGTATAATCGGTCATCTTGAATTATATACCTCGATGCTTTTCTTAATAACTTTCGACGTTCCTTAGAATTCTCTGGCAGGGAACCACTGAGTAAGTATTCTTTGATTGGAGTCATCCATGATTCATGCTCTTGAGACGTAGTCATAAGCCAATCAACATCCATTTCATCAATACTTGGAGCTGACAGAACTTCTACAGGAACTAATCCTAGTAATTGAGCTTCTCCGGAACTTGAATACTTTGCTAAAGAATCCGCCTTCATATTTTCCTCTCGGGGTATGTGGCTTATTGAGTAGTGATCTAAATCATTGAGAAGTTCGGAAGTTTTTGTCAAATATGCAGGCAAATTCCCTCCCTTGGCCTGAAATTCCTTCTTCACCTGGCAGACAATAAGCTGAGAATCACTGAAAATCTGTATCTCCTTGATATTCAATTCCTTGGCGATCCTCAATCCGGCAATAAGGGCTTCATATTCTGCTTCATTGTTTGTCGAAGGAAACTCCAGCCTCAATGCATAACATAGTGATCGTCCTTCGGGAGTTTCGAGCACAATTCCTGCCCCAGAACAATAATCGTTTCTTGAGCCATCTACATACAACTTCCACTGTATCGGAATGCAGTCAGTGGTTTCTTCCTTACTGTCACCTTTGTCAGTGGATTCTGCGATGAAATCTGCTAAAGCTTGTCCGTTAATTGCTCTTCGGGGATGGTAAGTGATGTCATATTGGCTGAGTTCTATGTTCCACTTCAAGAGACGACCCGAGGTTTCAGGACGATACAGGACTTGCTTCAAAGGCTGATCAGTCAGGACTTTGATAGGATGAGATTGAAAATAAGGCCTCAACTTTCTGGAAGCGATTAGCAGACAATAAGCAAGTTTTTCTATCTTTGAATAATTCATTTCAGCCCCAGCGAACCGTTTGCTGATGTAGTAAACCGGACGTTGTATTTTCATATCTTCTTGTACGAGTGCTGCACTTAAAGCATGGGATGAAATTGCCAGGTAGATGAAGAGGTCTTTGCCATCATTAGGCTTGGAAAGGACCGGAGGAGTTTCCATATGGTGAATCAGTTGATCGAAAGCATTCTGGCATTCAGGAGTCCATTCGAAATTTTTCTTTCCTTTCTTTAGAGCATCAAAGAAGGGAATGCATTTGTCTGTGGCCTTGGAAATGAAGCGACTAAGAGCGGCAACCTTTCCATTGAGACTTTGCAATTCTTTCTTTGTTCTAGGGGCTTTAACCTCTCTTAAAGCTGTGATCTGAGCAGGGTTGGCCTCGATGCCCCTAGCGCTCACAATGAAACCCAGGAATTTCCCAGACTCTACTCCGAATGAACATTTCAAAGGGTTTAGCTTCATTCCGTACTTTCGAAGAATTGAGAACATTTCTGCTAGGTGATCTATGTGGTCTACTGCTTTCTTTGACTTTACTAACATATCATCAACATAGACTTCCATCGTTTTGCCAATCTGAGGCTTGAACATAGCGTTGACAAGTCTTTGATATGTTGCCCCAGCATTCTTTAAACCGAATGGCATGACTTTGTAACAGTAGAGTCCCACATCTGTAATAAAGCTTGTGTCCTCCTGATCTGGTTCATTCATCATAATTTGATTGTATCCAGAATAAGCATCCATAAAAGATAACAACTCATGTCCAGCCGTCCCATCTACTAGTTGATCGATTCTAGGCAACGGGAAGCAGTCTTTGGGGCAAGCTTTGTTCAGATCTGAGAAATCAATGCATACTCTCCACTTTCCATTTGCCTTCTTAACCAGTACTGGATTCGAAACCCAATTTGGATAAGTGGATTCTTTGATGAAATTATTCTCTAAGAGGCGATCTACTTCTTCCTTTAAAGCTGCTGACCTTTCTGGACCTTGAGTTCTTCTCTTCTGTTTTACTGGCGTAAATTTCGGATCGACATTCAGGGTATGAACAGCAATTGTAGGAGAAATTCCGCACATATCAGCATGACACCAAGCAAACACATCTAGATTGGCTTTTAAGAATGATATCAGTGTATTCTGAACTGTTATACTTAGCTGTGAACCCACATTGAGCACTTTATTTGGGTCTTTCGGGTCTACAGGTACTGGTACCGTTACCTCCACGGGTACCACTCTATTTTCCCCTGTACTGGTTTTTCTGGGATCCATTTCTTTTCTTGCATTGCTGTGTTCGCCAGTACAGGGGCCGCTCCGTAGTTGCTACAGGGTCGGTTCCTTGATGCGGAGCGGAGCTGCCGCATCTTTCCCCATTTCTTTTCTCCTGGCCTCTCGGAGTTCTACAAGATAACATTCTCGTCCTGCGTTTTGGTCTCCTTTGATAACAGCAATCCCATTATCAGTAGGAAATTTCATTGTTAAACACCAAGGAGCGAGGACGGCCCTGAAAGCTGCAAGAGTAGGCCGGCCCAAGAAAGCGTTATAGGCAGAAAATCCGTCCACAATTACAAAAGTTTGCTTCCGAACCAATTTTCTGGGTCCTTCGCCCATTTCTACAAACAAGTCTACTGTTCCGATCGGCTGTTTCAGCTCTCCTGTAAATCCGGCGATCTTGTGTGAAGAAGCATGTACATCAGTCATCGGGATTTTCATTTGGTCAAATGTTCTTTTAAAGAGGATGTTGCATGAGGCACCACTATCAACCAACACTCTTCTGACGATGGCCGGCCCAATACCGACAGAGACAACCATAGGGTCCTCAGTAGGAGCTTCCACATTAACAGAATCTCTGGCTCTGAACATAATATCATCATGGAGAGTTTTTTGCTGCTTTAGAGGTGAAACATCCTCCAGGATTAGGACACTTTCTTCGGTTGGTGCATACTTCAAAGCTTTTGCATACCTTTCCATTTCACCCCAACTCCTGCCAGCCGGGTGAGGCCCCCCTGTGATCACATTAATAACAGGTCTTTCCTTTCCAACTGGCCTTTCTCCTGAATCAGATGAATTAGTTGGAGGTAACTGCCCTTGGCTGGATGAAGATGGATCCTTTCTATTCCTCTTGACGTATTGCTGCAATTTATTCTCTCTTAGCAATTCTTCAATCAGACTTTTCAAATGGCGGCACTCATTGGTATCATGCCCTGGTTGGTTGTGAAACTTGCAAAATCTTCCGCTCTGAACAGCATTCTTCCCAACTTTCACGGCCGGTGGTTTTGGAAATTCAACAGCATCTTTAGTGGCAATGAAGATATTTTCCGGGGTATCGGTCAGAGGAGTGAAGTCTGATGGTTTAAGAAAACGGGGCTTTTTGAAGTCTTTCTGCCTTTTCCCACCATTACTTTCCCTTTTCTGATCTGCCGGTTCTTTCTTGCTTTGAGTAGAAGCATTATTTTCCGCTACCGCTGTCACAACTTTAGCTGGTGCGGAAAGATTTTCTAGGCGTATAAATTCATCAGCCTTTTTGTAGAATTTCTCGAGCGAATTGGGCTCTTTCATCTTCAGCCATTTCCCAAATTCGCTTGATTTGTCAACGGCACGCATCAAATAGGTCAAGATCATTCGTGGCTCGGCATTATCGACTTCTGCCAGAGCTAAGTTGAAGCGGTTCAAGAATGACTTAATGGGCTCTCCCGGGTTCTGCTCAAGACTGGACAGTGACATTATATCTTTTGCCCTTGAAGCGTATAGCCTGAATTGCTCTTTGAATTTTCGGGTGAGGTCGGAAAACTGATCTACAGATCGGGCTGGAAGCTTGGTAAACCAGAGAAGTGCCACCCCTTCTAAATAGACTGGGAAATATCGGCACTTTATCTCGTCGGTTGCCCTTGCGCCAGTCATATGCCAATCGTATTTATACAAGAACTGATTTGGATCACTTATTCCCCGATAAGCAGGAATAGTGGGGGGAACAAACTTTCTAGGAAATTCAGCTTTCAGAATCTTTTCCGTAAACGGAGTTCTACTTGGTGCGAATCCCCATTCGCTTTCATCTTCATCTCTTTGCATGCTCTCTTTCATTATTTGCTTGATCATACCAGAGAGATATTCCTCATTGTTCAGAGATTTCGCAGAGTAGGCCTCAGCCATCTTTTCCGGAGTCTGTCCAGGTAAAGGCTCATGAAGAACTGGTGACGGTCTAGATCCTTCGGCCTGGAGGGGTGCCCTTTCGGCAGCACCTGACCCCCCGTGAGGAACATTTCTTCCCTCGGAATTGGGAGCAGCATTAGCAAAGTTTCCCTCATTATTTACTGGTTTTCGACTCGTACCAAATAGAGCATTCAGCCTTTCCATCATCAGGTTATTCTGAGTTTCAATCTGCTGGTACAGTCCGGATACAGCAGCATCTAATTCCTGTCGCGTAACACCGATGCTCGGAGTTGCTTGATTTGGAGAGAGAGAAGTGGCAGTATTGTCACGGTCATCATCAGTTCTGACAGACTTTCGTTTCCTTCCGGGAGCCATTATGTCTGATAAACTTCTGATTTTGTGGGAAATTCTTTCAGCAAACTTCTGAGAAGCAATGGTGAGTGACAGCCTGAGTTGGGTTCTCAGTGAAAGCACCAAAATGTTAACGTGAAAATGTGAACGCCAACACCCGGTGTGTGTAGTGAGATTGTGAAAGCACCACCCGTGTAACGGGAACAGAAATCAAGCAGGGAAATAGCAGAAATGCAGTAAAAGACAGCAATTTATAGTGGTTCGGCCTAAGGTTTAGCCTACGTCCACTTTGAATCTCTTTATTATTGAATCCGATTACAAATTGATACAAATCTTCTATGAAAACAATACAACTCGATCACAAGAAGCAATCTTGACTACTAGCTCAATCTTCGGCGATGAAATTCGATGAATCCATGTCGGATGTTAGGAATTTCTCTCGAAGGTTGTTGTAGTGTCTTGAATGCTTGGAGGATCCTTGTTTGCTGAATGATTGGAGAGTTCGACAGAGTAACGGCGCTTTAGAAATGAATTGCTAAAAAAGTCCCTCTCAAGTTGGAAGTGATCTCCTATTTATAGAAGCTGATTCCTGGGTAGAAAATTTGCCTAAGTGTTAGGTCGCGCGCGACCTTAGTTAGGTCGTAGGTCGCGAACGACCTAAGCTAGGTCGTTGTCATCTTGCGGTTCCACGAGTTACTGTGCTTGTCTTCATTTGATCAAGTAATAGGTCGTACGCGAGTTACAGAATAGTTGTGGGGGCCCTAGGTCGTAGGGTGCTGAACTCCCTTTAATGGTTAGGTCGCTAACCTATTTAAGTCGTCAAGTTCCTTAGGTCGCTAACTACCTTAGGTTGTTAAGCCCTTTAGGTCGCTAGCTACCTTAGGTCGTTGAGTTCCATAGGTCGCAATCCTTTCTGCCTCCTTAGGTCGCGAAGCTTTCCTGCACCCTTAGGTCGCGAGGTCTTCTGGACCTTAGGTCGCAAAGAAGTTAGGTCGCAGCTCATCTTTAGGTCGCAGCATCCTTAGGTCGCAGCACTTCCTTAGGTCGCAAAGAAGTTAGGTCGCAGCATATCCTTAGGTCGCAGCACTTTTAGGTCGCAGCATTCTTAGGTCGCAGCACTTTTAGGTCGCAGCATTCTTAGGTCGCAGCACTTTTAGGTCGCAGCATATCCTTAGGTCGCAGAGTTTTAGGTCGCTGAACTGAAAGAGTTAACACACATGGTCGCCCTATCCAACCCTATTCTTTACACTAGCCGATGAATTACCATGAAATATTCTCAGTTAGTGTGGGTCTCGGGGTGGAGCATCACATATGTGATGATCATGTGCAGTTAACTTTGACACTACTCAATATGACATGGGTGTGATACAAGCGTCCATGAATTCTTAAGGTCCATCCCTAAGAGTTCTTGTCTAATAGATACCAACTATACAATTTGTGTAGGTAACTACAAGGATTGAACTACGGATTGAACATTACATAATATGATCGGCCACCACTCCTAGTGTGACGACCCAACTTTTCGACCCTCGAAAATCGACATTAACGTTCATTGTATAGCATGTCGAACAATCGAGTGCCGAAAAGACAGATTGTTAGGGGAAAAGAAAGAAGGTAGGAGATAGAAGCAAACTAAACAAATACAGAATCTCACAGCGGAATGAATAACATATAATACAATAGCACTTTAAACAAATCAATAATGTAATATACATATCTCAAGTTAGAGTACACAATAAATAATTACCAGCCTGGATAGTTATAACAACCCGTCCTCATAATTGCTTATAATTTCAAACAAACACTCTAGTGGAAAAACCAAGTAAGAGAATACGTCTCAGTCTCCAACTTGTCTCCTGAACTAAAAAGCAATCCAAATCTATATCCGCAATATGCTTGGTCTGACCAGAGCATTATTATAAAATAATAACACATGGATCAGTCTGGTAAACCAGCGTGAGAAAACACACTCAATTTGATTAATAAGTTATAAAATCCTTTCAAAATAAAGTTATCGTAAGACCACGCTACACATAAACACGACGTGTCTTTACCCTACGATAACCAAAATATTTTTATAGAAAATCCAGTGATATTATAATAATGTCTAAGGGACAAAATAATAATAATCAAGTAGCTGTGATGGTCGTGTTGTGTACATCACAACAATACTATATATAAAATCAAAACTCGATAAGGCTCGTTCTCTAATTATGTAGGATTTCCACGGAGGTGCCCTCAGACTTCGAGAACGGTCCTCCTGCACAACGATCAGTGTAATCCTTCCGAGAGTTAGTACCTGTCTAGCCGAGGTACATAGGAAATACATAACTGGCCTCCTAGGTGGAGTGTATCACTCCCAGCATGCATAAAATAAACGATACAGCGACTTTTTAGAAAAGAGCCGATTACACCCTCATAGGTTTGCTAGAACCTTGGGCTATGCATCCTGTCACTGGTTTTAGTCATTGCCGCTGATGGGGCTATGTCTAGCGTTCCAGCTTACACACTGCACCAAAATAGATCAAAGAATCTCATATGGATTCCCACACCACAATGGCGTCGGAATTGCATACAGATTCCCACACCTCAAAAAGATCATAGAATCACACACGTATTCCCACACTCTAACGTGTCGTGGAACCACATATGGATTTCAACATCCCAAAATATAACGCACCTTCTCCATTTAACCGTATATGGTTTTTGAATGGGTTATGGGTTCCAAGTCATCTCTTATGGAGTACACTTCATTTCCTGGGTGCTCCAAAAACCATTCGCCAATTTTTGGATTGCTCAAGACCGATTCTTTAGGAAATAATCGGATAATTTATAAGAGCAAGGAGGTCCCCCTAACCATTTAAGTGGACGGAACTCCTTATCATTTATCCTAGTAGAACAACGAGTTTATACATACAGTATAGCACCTCGAACGGTAATTGTACCATATAATTCTCGTGTTTCCCCTATATATTTCTAGAGTTAAAATGAATCGTTTCCTACCACCAAAATTAAGAAGGAATACATATTAAGGCCAAGATTTGATAGTCGGTTATTCAACAATCAAATAAACAAACATCCAACCATAGATTTTATTTCTCACTGAAATCACTAAGCCGCGTTTAAATTGATTTTGATAAATCGAATCTCTTTGTTTAAACATTCATATACTTATTTCATCTGAATAGGTATATTCACAAATCATCCCTTTCAAATACTTGAAAACTACAGTACATAAAATAATATATATAGGAAAGTGCTATTCGGTACTGACCATGGATCGCAGCTCGATGGTTGCGTCTCTATCCTAGAGGAATCAAACTTAACTTAGGAATCTCTGCATCCCTATTTCCGCCATGCAATCAATCATAGATCGTAGTTTGCACAATGGTTACTTCACTATCCCAGCGAAAAAACATTCCAAACTGTAAGCAATCGTTGCCCCTTGAATTACGCTATGAAAATATACCATTACTTCCCAAAAATTTCTTTACTTCATAAATATCTCAAAACTATTTATAAGGCTTCTATATAAATTTCCAAGTTTAATTTAGGAAAATACTCTTTTATAAATCTCAAACCATTTATAAAACTTCCCTTTCAAATTTTCAAACCACCTTCACATTTATAAGCGCCTATAACCAATTCTTCATATAAAGGTTTTCTTCTATAAACAATTATTTACATAATTATAATAAATAAGATTTTAAGCGTCACAAAATATCTTAGCCATTTTTGATGTTATAAAAATACTTTTAAAACACTCATTAATAATATAATCATTTAACCATTAACACTTAGTTTAAACAAAAAAATAATTAACTTTAACCAATAATAATACATAATTTATTTTCTTTAAACAAAAAAATCAATTAAACAATTAGTTTAAAATCATAATTAACTTTACTACATAAATGATTTTACAAAATATTTGTAAATAAAAATGTAAACAAAATAATTTGTAAAATAATTATTAGAGAAAATCCTTTACTACAAATTATAAAATTTGAAGTTAAACAGATGCCATAACTTTTCCAATGTTATACCGAGAATCGGAAATTCAAATGATACTTATCAACTACCATTCAATTAAATTTAAATATCGAAGTTAAATTACAAGCATTTACATAACGGTCATATATGTAAATCAAATCCACACTTAACAAATCAATTTTTAACACAAAAGTTTTCCAATATTAATCCATTTGCATTGATAGTGTCCAAATTATTCGAATAGCAGAATAAAAATAAATTATGCTTACAAATTATTATTCAAAATCGAATTCCTTTGTTCATTATCGAACGGTGTTTATTTGGCCAAATATATCATGCTAATATATATATTCCAATTCAATTTAAGTTAAAATTAACAACGTAATTCCAAATACAGTCCATTTATCAATTTTACACATATATGATTCAATACTGGAAATAAGCTTAAAAATAAACATAACAATTTTTAATAGCAATTTGAATTGGTATATCGTCACCGTAGATCCGGTTCAACCAATCTAATAGAATTTCAAGATGTTATATCATCATCCTAAATTAATTTCAAAAATCACCAATTTCAACAATCCAAATAGCATAAATAAATTTTATTCGCTATAAAACATTACTGATTAACCAAATGAGTGAGTTTAAATCACCATAGTTCCAGTTGTCGCTTTCGCGTTCTGGTTGGTCTATATTCGAACAACCTTCGACTATAACTCAAAATTCAACTAGTTTGAATCTCCCTAAATTCAGCTCCATAGTGAAGATCCCGTAATTATGAACCCAATGCGACCGACCGTGTTTGATTTGGTCTTAAAACGAGCAAGATATTCAAGTATTTAAGTTATCGGTTTTTAATAATATATTTAGTTTAATTAATTACAATTCCTTAAACTAATTACCAAGATAATCTATTCCCTCTTCTTCCAAATACTAACTTCCGCTCTCCCTCACTACCGTAATGCCCACATAAACCTTCCTCCTCTCCTTCACCACAAGCACCATCGTCCACAAAGTCACATGCCAACATCACTAAACATAACCCGTACTCCTCCTCTTCGTGATTCACCCTAGAAACCAAAGTCCGCTGTACAAAATCCGAGAGCGACACCCCTTACAAACGACCAAACAGCAGGTCGCGACAACCACGAGGAATGCGCATCCCTGTTTCTCGCCCGTTGATGCTGCTCAAACCCTCGAATCAAAGTCACCTCTTATCTGCTAACTAATGACTCGAAAATGTTGATTCCAAGTTAACCAATAGCTCAATCACCACTGTCGAGTTTACAACTGATTTTGCAGCCCCTCCATACCCATCAACTAGTAGATCACCCTTATACCTTTAAAGATTCAAGCTTTTGAAATTTAGAGAATTTTGTTTTATTTTTTTTTAAATTATCAGCCACCGTGAACTAAGAAAAGAGAAAGGAAAGGAAATATTAGCCAATAGATGCAGTAGCTTAAGTATTTATATTTATTTGTTTATATTCAAGGAATGGCTGCCTAGTCACCAGAATTGAAAGATGATGGAAGAAAAGTCCCTTCTGAAAAAGTTATGAAAATTAGGTCCCTATTTTTAGTTTTTAGCTAATTTATGCTACTTTTTCCCCTGATTTCGATGTTGGGCCGATTTTATGGAAGGGGACATTTTGGTAAAAAATAACAAAATAGGGACCTAAGTTACAAGGATTTATGAGTAGGGACTTTTTATGCATGAGCTTTGAGAGTAGGGACCTTTGGTCGAAAACCACGTTTATATTACCCAATGATATTCTCTAGCCATCATATTTTCCAACCAATGACGAACAAAATGATGTATTTGTTTGCCGACGTTCTACAAAGAAAAGGGACATAAAGAAGAAAATGTGGTCGGGTTGTACTACATGCTGGCTTTGACTCCATTTAGTTTGCAAATTCCCGACGTTTAGCTGCACTACTTCTGGCTCACGTACGGACCTCGAATTGACCATACAAAAATATGATCACGTTCAGAACAGCGATGAAACCTCAAAACAGTAAAAATATAACCAGTTATTGAATTATGTAAAATCACAAAATGCTGCCATTTGCTGATAAAACATCAAACGAAAATTTGGAAATTTTCCAAATTAAAAATTTGGAAATTTTCCAAATTAAAAATTATGGAAAAATCAAGTAAAATAAATGAAAACTAAATCAAATGAAATCAAGTCGTAAAAATAAAAATTTATTTCCTAATTATTTATTCGAACTGTTTGTATCTACATGTAATAACTCGAATTTTTGGCATCTGATAATTGGATAATTAACTGATTTTATTCAGTTGAACAGATAAATTTAGGTAATTAAAGATATCTGGATGGATTTGAAACTATGATAAATATTGGAATATAAATATCAGGAAGTGATATATCTTATAGTAATTTAATATATTAATATATAAATAGTGATGTGCAAACTTAATAACGATGAAAATTTTAAGTGTGTTCATATACAAGGATATAAGTGTGTATATATATGCTGAGTAAATTGAGAGCATTGATTTGAATTCAATGTATTAAATTTTCAAAGGAGATTTAAAGTTAGAATTCAATATCTATAAACACTAAAGATAAATACTTATTAAGTTTAAAAATGGTAGCTCGAGTTTAAAATAGGATTTAATAAAGGATCACACTTTTTCTAAATATATATATGTTATATATATATATATAAAGATATTGAACATAAAAATATAAATAAATAAGTTTATATTGTTTAATTGAGTTATATACATACAAATAATAGAAAGTGGAAAGATAAAGATATAAAACATAAGGTTTTAAAACCAAATTTTTGAATTAAATTAAGTAAGGGTTTTAAACATAATTTAATCACTAATGACATTTGTATGCTCATGAATTCATGTATGAACAAGTGTTAACACAATAGAACAAGTGGCACTTGTTTTTTTTAGTTAAAATAATTTATATGTAATAAGATATTTAGAATGAGATATTTGTTCATTTATTCTCAGTTCAAAAATTTTCTTTCATTCATATTCAAAAACTTAAACCTGAAATAAATTCGAAAATTAAGTTTTTAACCTGGAAAATGGAAATCAAACAATCTAAAGATCAAAACCCGAGAAGCAAATAAAACCAGAGGAAGAAAACAAAAACTTAAATCTAGAGATCTTTAATCTGATTCAAAGTCAGGATCAAATTCAACAATGCAAGATCAACAATGAAGTAAAGATCAAACCTAAAAGCATCACATCAAGTTCTAGATAAAAATCAATTTTCAGGTTCAAAACAATTCCTGGCCTCTGTTCTATATAAATTGAGTAAATTTAATCTTAAAGCAGTTTTAAAATTTGATGTATGTGAAATGTTTGAAGTAAAATTTGTGATGCATGTTTAAATATATGTATGCCTGCTTGTTTAAAATCAGAATACATGAATATATGAAATGAATATACTGGTGTGTATGTTTGTGATCATCTCTGTTTTTGTTTCACAGTTAAAAATTTAGATAAAATTCCAATCCTCCTCATCTAATCTTTGATTAGGCTTAGGAATTCAAACAAATTTTGTTTGTTTAAACATAAGCAAAGTTTTAAATATATATTTATGTGGAATAAGTTTGAATATATTCTAGAAAACAAAAGGAACGGTTGAAACTTAAGAATGGATTAAAATCAATAACAATGGTTTGTTGATTCAAGTATGATGCAGCCCGACCTTCCTTCATTTTAGGTCGCCATTGACCTAACAAGCTGTTAAGTCGCGCAAGCAACCTAACGAGTCATGCATGCGAGTTATGCCCACAAGTGATGCCTGCGAGCGAGCTACGACTTACTGGGATTCGACCTAATGTGATATGACTTAACGAGTTAAAAACTGGTTGTGTGAAACTAATTGCTTTAGGTCGCTTGCGACCTATCGAGTTAGAGGATTTCGTGGAGGACGAGGCAGAACACCAGAAGATTATTCTTAGATCGTTGACGTGACCTAACGAAATAAAGCACGTTGATAAATCACTTGAACGACTTAGCGAATTAAGCTCAGTTTATTTAGGTTGCAAACGACCTACCTTAAGTCGCGAAGAAGATACAGTGAAACATATGCCGCTTTCATTTGGTCGTTGCGGAGTCACGAGCTACGACCTACCTGGATAAGCGATCTAAATGAACCACGAACTACGAGCTACTTGCTATTTGGAGCTAGGCCGCATTTCCTTCAGACCCTTAGGTCGCTCAGTTGTTAAGTCGCTCCAGGAAGTAGGTCGCTGAAGCCTACCAGAGTTTAAGTCGCTCAAGCCCTAGGTCGCGTGAAGATACTTATGTTGCTATGTTGCTTAGGTCGTTTATGTGTTGTATTCGTTAACTCATGTTGTATATATGTTGAGTCACTTTGTTGTAAGGTCGTGTGATCTTTCTGTTTAGGTCGTTAACGACCTATGTTAGGTCGGTCGTGAATGTGTAAATATGTTAGGTCGTGGATCTTGTAATGTGTTGTGCTTTGTGATGTTGTGTTGTGTTGTGTTGTAAGCCTATAAATAGGCGAGTCGTGTCATTTGTAAAGTTAGTTGATTTTGAATAAAACTTTGTTTGTGTGCTTTGTGCCACCTTAAAATTGGAAGTTGAGTGTAAGCTCCTTTCTCCATCTTCGATATTCGATTGCGCTTGAATCAACGGATTTGAAGCCGATTCACGGTATCTCGTGTGCGAGATCAACGTTCGAAGAATCGTAGATCTTTTAATACGGTATCGTGCGTGATCAACATGTTGGAGATAGCTAGAATCTGGTATCTTTGAGATCAACGGATTTGGGCATTCGGTATTCTTCAATCCATCGATTTCTACTTTCATCGTCACATCCATTTTTGTTATTTTCTACTGCATCATTTGGTATCAGAGCTAGACTTAGCCAATCATAGCTAAGCCGAGTCTTTGGAGCCAATTCCTATTGAAGAGTTCAAGCCGAGCCAATTAAGTTTAGGCCGAGCTAGTTGAAGTGCTTGAAGTGTTTGATCCGAGCTAAGAAGTGTTGGAGCCTTGCGAGCTGAGTGCAGGCCGAGAGCAAAGATTGGAGTTAAGTTGAAGATTGTTTCATTTGACAATGCCGCCGAGAAGAGCTAATCGTTATCAAAATGTTGATGATTTGTATAAAAGAGAAGATGCCGAACAAATGGAACAACGAATTAGCAACAAATTCAATGAGAAGTTGGATGAATGTATTGGTAGATTGGAGAAATTGATGATAGATATGAATCAAAGTCAAAGGAGGAGGTCGCCAGTCTCAAACCATGGAGGAAACAGAGTTTCACCATCGGTTACGGAAGCGAGGAGGGTGTCGCCACAATCTGTTCGAGATAGAAGAGAGTCATCAGTTTCAACAAGGAGAGATCACCATGAATTTCGAGATGAAGAAAGAAGAACTCAACGTGAGTTTGAGAATGAGCCATATCGTGATGATGAAAGACATAGTAGAAGAGACATGCGTGATCGAAGAGATGTTGATGGTCGAGATCGATACCGAAGTACACGTGATTATGATGAACAGAGTGATAGAAGTAATATTCATTATCGAGATCGAGACCAAGTACGAAATGCATATCGGGATGTAGAAGATGATCGACGATGGGAGTCGGGGATGAAAACTGAAATTGCAGAATTCAAGGGTGGAATGGTAGCGGAGGAATTTTTGGATTCGGTTTCAAATGTTAAGGAAATTTTTGACTTCAAAGAAGTTCCCGAGGATCGAAGAGTGAAGTTGGTAGCTACGAGATTAAGAGGGAGAGCTATGGTGTGGTGGCAGGAGACTAAACTTACACGGGAGAGAATGGGGAAGTCAAAGATTGTTACATGGGATAAGATGAAGAAATTGATGAAGGCTACTTTCTTGCCTTATAATTATCAATCTCTTATGTATCAACGTTTGCAGAACTTGAGGCAGGGGACGAAGACTGTTAATGATTATGCTGATGAGTTTTATCAACTGATTGCTCGAAATGATATCATGGAGACGGAGGAACAATTGACTGCTAGGTTTGTTGGGGGGTTGAGGATCTAGATCTAGGATATGGTAAATATGTTTGACCCTAGATCTGTGGCTGAAGCACACCAGAAAGCGTTGGCTTGGGAAAAACAAGGGAGACGAGGAGGTGGTGTGTTTACGAATTCCAACAACCAGAACAAGGATGTTAGTAGCAGTGCGGATGTTTCCAAAGTCGTCAGCAAGCCGATTGTGAATGAAGCCAACAAAGCAAAGGTCAATAGTAGTCCCAAATGCTTTAATTGTCAAGAGTTGGGCCATAAAAGCAATGAATGTAAAAAGCCAAAGAAGCGAGCAATGATTGCGGAGATTGAGAATGAAAATGCAGAGGTAGAGTGTGTCAATTCACTACTAGTTGAAGAATAAGAATTATTGACAGGAGATGAGGGTTGTAGTTTGTTGGTAAGGAGATCTTGTTTAACACCAAAACAAGAAGATGATTCTAATTGGTTGAGGAGCAATATTTTTCAGTCGACATGCACTATTCTGGGGAAGGTTTGTAAATTTTTCATCGATGCAGGAAGCTATGATAATATCATTTCTTCATAAGCTGTAAAGAAGTTTTCATTGAAAACGGAGAAGCATCCAAACCCCTACAAATTAGCTTGGTTGAGGAAAGGAGGGGAAGTGAAGATTAATCAAAGAGCTTGTGTTAATTTTCCATTGGCAAGAAATACAAAGACGAAGTTTGGTGTGATGTGGTTGATATGGATGTATGCCATCTGTTGTTGAGGAGACCATGACAATATGATAGAGCTGTGCAACATGATGGTCGAACCAACAGCTACAGTTTTATGTTCGAGGGTACACGAATCACGTTAGTTCCTAAAAGGCGACAACAGAGTGAAAACAAACTGGAGGAAATCGACGAACTAAAGACTTTGTTGTCTTTAAAGGAATTTGTTGATGTGGAAGATGAAGTCGATTGTTTTCAACCAGCAAAGTTTGATAAAGATGAAGTTGATGATTTTCAACCAACGAAGTTTGACGAACATGAGGTGGAAAATTCACAACCAGCAAAGTTTGATAAAAGGGAAGTTGATGATTTTCAACCAACAAAGTTTGATGAACATGAAGTTGAAAATTCACAACCAGCGAGGTTTGATGAGGATGAAGAAAGTGTGTCAAGAGATGAAAGGGGTAATTTACCAATGAAGAAGGTGGATTCGATTAGTCTATTATGTATAGAAGAGTTTGTTAAAGAAGTGGAGGATAGTGCAAAAGTATTCCTGTTGAATGAAAATGAAACCAGTGAAAGTGTTGAAATTCTCGAAGAGGTTAAGCCAGTGGTGAATGAATGTGAAGATGTAGCTCCTGCAGAGTTGTCCAAGGAATTACTGCCATTGAGGGACGTACAACATCATGTTGATCTAGTGCCAGGTGCTATTGTACCGCATATGCCACGTAATCATATATGTCCGACAGAGCAGGTAGAGTTGAGAAGACTGGTTGATGGGTTTCTGTTCGAAGGAAGGCAATTGTATACTCCTGATTGAAGTTGGCAAATAAGAGTTATCAAAGACTTACATGTAGAAAGACACGAGGACTGTGATCGTACCATGCAGTTGATTGCAACGTATTGTTTTGGGCCATCAATAAGGAAGGAGGTTGAAAGGTTTGTTCAGAGGAGCCATAATTATCAAATTTCAAAAGAAACCGCGACGAAGTCAGGATTATGTATGTCATTACCTATACATACTAGATTATGGGTGGAGGTAAGTATGGACTCTGTATTGGGTTTGATGAAGACGCAAAGTGGCAACGAATCTATCTACTTGATGGTTGAATGATTTCTTGTTGGTACTTACAACAAGCTAGATACTGGAGGGATGGGTCGTTTGGAAATCGTGAAGGAAATTTGTGAGAATGATTCTAAGTTGAGTTTGCCGGATCATCTTCCTATTGCCAACATTGATAATATCAAACACTTGGTTCGATTTCACGTGGATAAGAGTATCGAAGACGAAGAAACTGTAAATTCGAGGACGAATTTCTGTCAATCGGGGGAGGATGATGCAACCCGACCTTCCTTCATTTTAGGTCGCCAACGACCTAACAAGTTGTTAAGTCGCGCAAGCAACCTAACGAGTCATGCATGCGAGTTATGCCCACAAGTGATGCCTACGAGCGAGCTACGACCTACTGGGATTCGACCTAATGTGATACGACTTAACGAGTTAAGAACTGGTTGTGTGAAACTAATTGCTTTAGGTCGCTTGCAACCTATCGAGATAGAGGATTCCATGGAGGACGAGGCAGAACACCAGCAGATTATTCTTAGATCGCTTAAGCGACCTAACGAAATAAAGCACGTTGATAAATCACTTGAACGACTTAGCGAATTAAGCTTAGTTTATTTAGGTCGCAAACGACCTACCTTAAGTCGCGAAGAAGATACAGTGAAACATATGCCGCTTTCATTGGATCGTTGCGGAGTCACGAGCTACGACCTACCTGGATAAGCGATCTAAATGAACCACAACCCACGAGCTACTTGCTATTTGGGCTAAGCCGCATTTCCTTCAGACCCTTAGGTCGCTCAGTTGTTAAGTCGCTCCAGGAAGTAGGTCGCTGAAGCCTACCAGAGTTTAGGTCGCTCAAGCCCTAGGTCGCGTGAAGATACTTATGTTGTTATGTTTCTTAGGTCGTTTATGTGTTGTATTCGTTATCTCATGTTGTATATATGTTGAGTCACTTTGTTGTAAGGTCGTGTGATGTTTCTGTTTAGGTCGTTAACGACCTATGTTAGGTCGGTCGTGAATATGTAAATATGTTAGGTCGTGGATCTTGTAATGTGTTGTGCTTTGTGATGTTGTGTTGTGTTGTGTTGTAAGCCTATAAATAGGCGAGTCGTGTCATTTGTAAAGTTAGTTGATTTTGAATAAAACTTTGTTTGTGTGCTTTGTGCCACCTTAAAATTGGAAGTTGAGTGTGAGCTCCTTTCTCCATCTTCCATATTCGAGTGCACTCGAATCAACGGATTAGAAGCCGATTCACGGTATCTCAAGCGCGAGATCAACGTTCGAAGAATCGTAGATCTTTTAACATGGTATCGTGCGCGATCAACGTGTTGGAGATAGCTAGAATCCGGTATCTTTGAGATCAACGGATTTGGGCATTCGGTATTCTTCAATCCATCGATTTCTACTTTCATCGTCACATCCATTTTTGTTATTTTCCGCTGCATCAAAGTATATAGCCTGAATCTACTTTGAAAACTAGGATTTTTAAAATAAAAATCAAAATTTTTAGTTGTGTTTTGAGTGTGCATTTTGAAGTTGAAAAAAAATTGGGTTTCGACCTTTTTTGATGATCGTCGAGTTATTAGTGGTCGGGGTTTAGCCTTAAGGAAGAGGGAAGCATGGGGGTCTCGGCAAAAATGCTAGGTAAAGTTATTTCTCACCGTGGAGGTGGCGATTGGTCGAACTAGGGTTCAAGAGGGTTCGAAGTCGAGGTCGGGAAATTTCGTTGCTGCGGCGTCTCTGGTTGATCGAGCTTCAACAGAGCTTGGGAAATGGTACGGTGGAGGCCAGTGAGGGTGTGGCCGGAGTTTGGGAGGTCCTGGTGGTCGTCGTCGTCGGTTCGAGGATGGTTTCAGGCGAGGTTTGGTTTCCAGGTTTGCTTGAAGAAGCTCGATTTCGATTTGGACTTGGAGGTGTTGAATTGATGGTCGGAATCGATAGTAGGGGTGATCGTCGATGTGTGGGAGGTGTCGGCGATGGTCACGGTGGCGGGGATTGTCGGTGCATGTGCACGGCGACGTGTTTGTATCCGTGGGTTAGGGATGGGTTGACTCGAAGAAACACTCGGGGAAAGCGATGATGGGCCCGGGTTTGTTCTCATGTGCGCGCGAGTGTTTTATCATATCTGTTTTTAAATTTTTATTTAAGTGATTAAATAAAAGGATAAATGTTTTAAAGTATGTTATTAAGATAAGTGGTTTATCTTAAGCAAATTAAGGCCTTGAGTATTTAAGAGATAATTACTTATTGTAAGTAATTTAAGGATAATTAAGTAATTAATTAAGATAAATGGTTTACCTTAAAATAAATTATGGTCTTGGATAATTAATGATTATTAAATTAATGAAGTAATTAAAAGGAAATTAATTAATTAATGATAAATGATTAATTAATAATTAAGGGCTATAAATTAATTAGAGATTAATTAATTGGAATAAGGGATTAATTGATGCAGGTAATTAGAGATTAATTACTTAAATGATAATTACTTAATTAAAGGATTATTTTGTTAAGGGTTATTTAATTTAATTAAAAATTAAAGGTTAATTAATTAAGGATAATTAACCAATGGGATAATTACTTAATGAAAGTAATTATGGATAATTAATTTAGATAGATATTTAAAGGATGATTAATTAATGGTTGTAATAAATTAATGTTAAGTAAGTAGGTTTTAAAAGCAATTAAATTAATTAGGAATGGTACAATTAATTTATCTTGCTTATAGATGATTGAGATATATTGAATGACTTAGATTATTTGATATCTCTGATATGTGATTTGTGATGCTTTGTGATATGAGATTCTTGGTTGAACTGTGATATGGTGGGTTATCTATCTGAGATGAATTGTTGTGTGGATACAAAATCCTAAATATAAATCATATTGTTTAAACTTAAACAATTTGACTTAAAGAATAATATTGGATTCGAAGAGACCGAGGTCGGGTATCAGCAATACCCGGAACCACTTCGAATAGTAAATCTAAATTCCTTATAAATTGGATATGTGAGAATAATCAGGCCGGAATGAAATAAGTTAAGTAACCTAGACATTTAACCTGAGAACTGTTGTGTGTGAAAATGATTGACTATAATAAGTAAGAACTCATAGAAGGTAAGAGTTACCTTGGTTTGCAAATAAGTTATATAGCTTGGTATTTCATATTATATGGGTTTACTCACGCTGGTTTCCAGCCTGACCCGGGTATTACTTTGTTGTAATGCTCGGGTCAGACCGAGTATTACAGATTAGGACGTTTTGGAGCTCAAGAGGCGAGCTAGATGGCAGGAACGTATGGAGTGTATTCCGTTGTGATATATTGTTGTTTATCTGGGACAAATTAATTATAAATGTCCAGTTTATTGTGTGTGGTTGTAACTCTGATGTATTGATTGTAAATTAGCATATATAGCTTTCCCTTGTATAAATGCTATTAATTGATATTATATTTTGATCCGCTGCGAATGTGAGATTCTGTGATTTGTTTTTCTATCTCTTCTTCTACCTCTTTTCTTCTAAATCTAACAATCTGGAATTTTTGGTGATCGATTGTTCGGTATTTCTACAGTGGACGTATTAGTGTCGAATTTTCGGGGTCGAAAATTTATGGTCGTTACATTTGATATCAGAGCTGAAGGTTAAGCGAGAACCTTGGCTCTGGAGGTTTACTCATTAAGAATAGGGTCAGTGGTACCCTAGAATGAGTTGAGTGTGTGTATATATATGAGAGCGTACTTGTTATTTCTTATATAATGATTTCTAAATGGTTTTAAAAATAGATGGTTTTTATAAAAGCTTATATATAGAGCAAATAATTTTCCAATTATTGTATATAAAGAAATTGTTTGTTGGACATTGAAAATGGAATAAGAATTTAAGTGATAATATATATATATATATATATATATATATATATCCAAATAAGGATTAAATAAGATAAATTCGAAATGGATTTAAACCAGAAAATAAAATGGTTATTGTAATGTTTGTTTTTCAATAATAATTTTTGATAAAACAAAATGAAAGTTTTAAGGAAGTAAACTTTTAGATGAGTATGACTTGTAAGTTATAATGGATTTAAATAGTGAAGTTTTGAATTATAAGTCTAGAAACATTTGAAATTGTTTTTAGAATGTTAAAAGAAATAATAAATAATATTATTCAGAATATTTTTGAATGTGATCTTATTTTGAAATAAGAGTTGTTTGAAAATTTTAAAGGAATTTGTTTTGAATAAAAACCAAGGGTGGTTTAAAAATATGACCTGGTGGGCTAAGAAATAAATATGTATATATGTATGGATATGCATAATATCAAAAATGAATTGAAATAAACTCTAAGGTGTTGAGTTTTGATTTTCCCTGGAGTGTGATCTAAAAACCGAAAGTGAAATAAGTTTTTGGACTTATAAGTAAGAAAAATATTGATAGAAATTAGAAATTTGAAGTGGGAATTCAACTTTGAGTAAGATTAACGGGATTAAATTGAGATTTAACTTAAGGAAGTTAAATAGGTTGGTCTTGAAAGGGAGTGATATAAGATCTCAAAGCGGGTTTGAGTTCTGGGAATGTGTGATGAATGCTATTGATGGATGTTTTATATAAATTGAATGTTTATTTTGTCACATCCTACTATCATCCTCTTGTTATTTTAATCTATGAAACTATGAATTGGAATGTTTAAAATAAATTAAGAAATGGATTGAAATGATGTACACCCATGGTAGATATAAATGGAAATGAATCTTTAATTTGCAATTATTTAAATAATTTTGATTTTAAGAAATTAAGATGAAAATATTATCACTTTGAACTTAAAATTTAAATTGTTAAAAAGAGATTTGAACTCTTGCTTGAAACTAGAAATAGTAATTTAAATGAATATTTGAAATTTGGATTCAAAATTAAATTTGTTTTAAAAATGTAGGTTGTTAAATTAAAAGAAGAGGTTAATTTGATTTAAGGAATTAAATCAACATTTGAAAATTTAACTTGAATTTATATAATTCAAGATGGTTTAAAGTGAGATTGAATTTGGAATTTGTTCAAATTGAAATTTGATTTGAATAATTTGGAATTGTGATTGAAGTTGAATAAGTTTAAGTTCAAATGGGAATTGATTTGAATTTGGAAAAGGAATTGAAGTTAATTCAAATTGAATTGAAATTGAATCAATTTGAAGGGAAGTGGAATTATGTGATCGAGTGAGCGATCTGATTTGATATTGTGTACGGATGGTATATGTACATCGTACGTGCTTGAATGAAATGGGTATTTTGAAAAGAAATGTAAAAATGATTTTTAAAATGAAAAAGTATATTTTGAAAAATATATGATTAATAAAAGTGGAAGTTGGATATTTCTATGATTGAAATTCACTTTTCGAACAGTAAGTAAGGTGGTAAATAACTTTATAAGAGTAATCAAACTTGAATATTTGGTTTGATAGAATAAAGTTAAATATATTTTTGTTATATATGATAAACTCCCCTTGTTGAATCTATAGCCAGAAGAAAGGGTTTCTAAAAGTATTTGAAGTATAAAATGGGAATTTATATGAGTATGAAATGATCCAAAGATTTTCAAGGTTATATATATTTATATATATAAAGGATCTTATGAGAATGATTTTGAGAAAAGGTTTTTGGAACCTATGGATTCTGAAAGGCTTTTTATTTTTGGGAAAATCAATTTTGGAAAATTTGGAAAGCTTAGTTTGAGAATAATCGATTTTGGGATAATCGATTTTGGAGATTTATATGTGATTCATACAAAGGGTATGATTTGGGAGATACTATATGTGTATAGTATAAAATGTTTTGAGAATGGCTTTGGGGAAAAAGGCGCTCCCATGATTTGGGAGATACTATATGTGAGGAAGTCCGGACAAACTGAAGTTCCTAAGGATTATGTGGGTAGCAAAAGTCGAGGGCGCTTGTGACGACCCAGGATTTGGCAATATTATTTTAATAAGATTTAATCTGATAAATTGAAATACAAACTTATCAGTTTAAAAACGAATATATATATATATATATATATATGTGTGTGTGTGTGTATTTTTGGAAGGAAATTATGATTTGAAATTTAAATTAAAGAGTTTCAAAATATTTAATTAAAGTCTATCTTATTCACATTTAATTAAAGTAAAGCTCTACTTATTCACATTTGATCTAAATATATATTTATGATGTAATCTAGATAAAAATGTTTAAAATAAAATAAATCTTATCAATATTAAATATAAGTATAAAACAAATATATGGTCATAAACGTAAGTATAAATATATAAACATAAACATAAACATATAAACATAAGAAACTATGATATTAAACATAAGTGAAAAAAAAATTATAAATGAAGTGTTTGGTAGTTTAAGGTTAAAATAGAAACAAATACATTAGTTAAATACATTAAGTGCTAAATAGAAATAAATATTTCAAATAAATTGTTATGTAAAAATATGAAATGAGCATAAGATAATTCTGGAGATATAGTCTATAGGAATATATATATTTGCAAGGCAAGAATAAATCATATCTGTATATACGAAATTAAAAAGTGGATAAGTATGACAATACAAAACAAGACAATTTTAATTAATGCTAGCACAAAATATATCATTTCAGCCTCCAAAGAAAAAAATCTCTGACCAAACAAAGATTATTTTTGTACCAAATAAAAATATCAGCCTGCATACTTGTTTCTTATATATCAATCCCTCCACTCCATTCGTTCATTAACTTTACAAACCAGACTAAACTCAACAACTAAAAAAAAGAAAAGAAAGTATAATCCTGCAACTAGATCAACAACAATAACATCAACAAAGGAGAAAAATATAATCCAGGCTGATAGCTTTTCAAGACAGGCTGTGTTCTTGTTCAAAACCAAAGGCTACTCTCTGTTCAAAGTTTTTCAAGTGAGTAAACCATTTAAATTAAAAGTTAAGTATATATATCTGTTGCCTGTAAAGTCTAAGATTGAAGTTACTTTGTTATGCATATATATATACATGAATTTGCATGTGTGTATGCCTGTATATATTGAAATCATCTCTGTTTTCTTGATTCAGAGCATCAAGGCTTGATCAAAACCCAAGAATCAAATCTTTTAATCATTATTAGGCTGAAAGATCCAAACAATATGTTTGTTTGGTTATAAATTAAAGTAATATTTTTCTAGCAAACTAACATTAAGATGTGCTTGAAAACTTCATAGTACTGATGAACACCTGCAAGCATGATAAATCGTTGAATCAAATATATAAGTGGAATCATCATTGGAAAATATAATTTTTAAAACAAAAATTTTGATTTTTCACTTAGTATGCTGAGAGCAGTTTCGAGATGAACTGGAATGAGTTTTGAGCAGATTCAGGTGGTCGATGGATTTTTGGAGGTCGGGGCTTCGCGTAGAGGTGGAAGAGAGTACGACGAGTCGGGGAAAAATAGGCGGAGACGCTCTAGTTCATCGTGGAGACGACGGCGAAGAGATTTGGGTTTTAAAACCTAATTTGGCGATGGTCGAGAAAGCGTTCGCCGTGGCCTCGTTCGTTCATCGAGCTGCATGTGGCTAGGGGAGATGGTAGTCTGGGGGGTGGCTGAGACGTGGCCAGAGTCTCGAAACCTACGAGGGTCGGTGGCGTGGTTGCGAGGCAGGTTTTGATCGGAGGTCTGGTTCGAGTTACTTGAGATATACTCGATTTCGTTCATCGACCTATGTGGGTTTTTCGACGATCGGGGTTCGATGTCGAGGGGATAGTCAATAGGTCGAAAGCATCGTGGTTGGTCAGAGGCCGCTGGAGTGTCGGTGCACGTGCACGGTGTTGGTTCTGTGTCTGGTGGTGTGTAACAACCCGCATATCTATCGATTCTATATTTAAATATTTTATTTAAATATTTTATCGTTAGTCGGATGTTAGTCCGAAAAGCTACTTTTTGCATACGGTCAAATTAGGACTCGAGACCACCCTCATTGAGTTCAAAATGACGTTTGCGATCTTTTTGAGTGTAAACTTCGATATGTTTGGAGATAGTGAAATTTTCGACACTTTTTCCCGCCTTTGACTTTGGTTTGGACTGCACCCCTTTAGTTCAGCCCAACCCTCTTCCTCATTTGTTCAAACACTTCAAGCTTTGTCAAAAATGGTGGTGGGAAAGAGAAATTAAAACTCCCAACTCAAATTCTATTGCAAATCCGAGATTCAACATCAAATTCAAGTAGAAGATTGTGGATTCAAGCTTTGGATTGCTTCTCCTTGCTTTCAATCTCCATCTTCATCAAATTCCGTGAAAAGGTGAGATTTTTAATCTCACATCTTGCCTATATTGTCATTGGGCTGTTGGGAATGATCCCCTATTGCATTTGTATGAATATCTGCATTTGGTTTGGATTGGATTGGCGAAAAACATCAATTTTTGGTGTTTTGATGATTTTCTGGCTCTAGGTCGTCTGGCCTTCACTAGGTCGTGTACGAGTTAAAACCTTAGGTCGCTACGTTGAAAAGTCTCCTAGGGATAGGTCGTTCCAGCCTTAAGAATTCGTTCTGAATCACTAGGTCGCGCGGCGCTAAGTCCTAGGTCGTTTCCGACCTATAATCTCCAGGCAAATCTTAGGTCGTTTACGAGTTAAGTCATAGGTCGTCCGCGAGTTAACTCCTTAGGTCGTAAGACCTTAGGTCGCGTGCCTTTAGGTCGCAAGCCTTTAGGTCGCGTATCCTTAGGTCGAAGCATTTTAGGTCGTTTCCCCTGGACCTCGTTAGGTCGTTCACCTCTAGGTCGCGTGCCTTTAGGTCGCAAGCCTTTAGGTCGCGTATCCTTAGGTCGCTAGTTTTAGGTTGCTGGTTCCCATGCCTCTTAAGTCGCTCGACTTTTGTTAAGTCGTAGGTCGTTGCCGACCTATAATTCCCCAAGCAAACTTTAAGTCGCGAGTCTTAGGTCGCGAACCATGTTAGGTCGCGTACCCTTAGGTCGCGAATCACCTTAGGTCGCGCCTCACTGATAGGTCGCGCACATCCTTAGGTCGCGCCTCACTGTTAGGTCGCGCATTTCGTTAGGTCGCTCGCATTTAGGTCGCAGACCTTAGGTCGCTCGCGAGTTAGCACTTAGGTCATTTTACATGTTCTTCAGCTAGGTCGCACGGCAGTCTTCCCTTAGGTCGTATGACCTACTTCTCCTTAGGTCGTTGGACCAGCTTGCCTTCACTAAGTCGTACCGTGACGGGGCGCTGCCCCGCACCCCGCCGTGGGCGCTGCCCCCTGGACCCCCGCGACCTGACCGGTCAGGTCGAACCCCGTACAACTCTGCGTAGGCAATCTCTTCTGAAAAACATTTATCAGAATTTCTACTTTGATTATTTCGGGACCGACTTCTTTGGACTTTACTCACGTCTTCGAACGTGAATTGATTTGTTTCTACAATCGTTTTATGACTTGTCACTTTAAAGATATATGAAGGTTTCAATACTAATAGTAAATATCAAAACTCTTTCATCAAAGCGATTTCAACACTATTTTAAATATCAAAAGTTCATTTTCTCAAACCGATTTTCAATCTACTAGTATATACAAGCCTTTACTTCACTCGAATGAGAAATCGACTTAAACGACTTAGTAAAACGGGTGGTATGAAACGCTTGCGTTCACTTCGTCGGTTAGCTCTTGGACTTGTTCGATTGAACCCTTTTTGTGACAATTTCCTAGTGAAGATTTACAGCTTGTTCGTAAATATTTAAGTTAAGCAAGTGGTTATGGGACATGAAGCTAAACTCATATATTTACTAGCTTGGTGTGATTGACACTTCCTTATGATCATGACGATCAATTTTGTGATTTAGACTAGCGATAGAGCGATGTCTCTTTGTCTACGTGGGAGACTATACCCCGATCATGTGATGTTTCGCCATCACATTTCCTACGGTCTTCGGGCCATTCCTGTGTGAAAAATTTAATGGATAGCTTCCATGAGATATCTTCTCGTCATGTGTTTACGCGTAGGTGAGTTTTCATGCTCCCATTCATGTGTTAGGCCTCCCCCCCTTTTATGTGTTTTCTGGATTTCTGATGATGATTTCTGGAATTTTGTGCTTCACCAATTTTCATGATTTTCATTGATATGATATCAGTTTTTGTGCATTAATGAATTCATGTGTTATTGACTTGTTATGAATACAAGTTTAGGGTATGATACCCAACCTTATCTTTGAGAAGATTCTTGTGATATTGATTAATCTTTTGTTGATTTTCATTTACATACTTATAGTAGTATGTCGTAATAGTTATTTCATGTTCATGACATGCCATTTACTTTATACCATATCATCTGATATTTATAGTTAGACTGATCCGTTTATTATTTTCTTATAAATAATACTCGGGTCAGACCGAGATGTTACAGGTGCTTCTGCTTGACTTCTCTTCAGGATATTTCTGACTTTTGGCTAACTACTTAGATTAGTAGTTTTTGGATGTACACCTTTGAGATATAGACTCTATGTTGTGTACTTATTCTTTTGTATAGCACGTGATGCTATTCTTTTGTATTATCGTGGATCTTTCTGACCACTACTCTGATGTACACTTTCATGTGTTATATATTTATTCATATCTTCTTCCGCCTTTGTGATATGGATGTCTGTGACTGATTTATGTAATGAATAATTCTATGTTTGTTTTCCGAAGATTATATATAGCCACCGTGTGATAGCTTTGTGTTTGTATCGGTATGTCGGATTTCCTCCTTAAAAGATATGCATTCTATTCTATCTGACGTATCGGTGCTCGCACAAAGAAGTTACATGGATGGTCGCTCCTCCACAGCCTTATTCTCCGTGCTAATTGACAGCACTACATCGTAGTGTTCTTGGTTAGCGTGGGTATAGAGGTGGGGCGTCACATGGTGGGTTCGTGTGTGTGGCACTAGGAGGTTCTCGAGCAGGTGAGGCTTTTACTCGAAGTGGGGTTCGAGTTCGTGGAGGATACAGTTTAACAGTTTAGCAGTTTAACTTAAAACTAAACTAAGTTAAAAGAAAATGTAGAAGAAGAGGAGAAACTCGAAGCAGGATTAGAGTAAGTCTCGGGTTGAAACCGAAGAAGGTGATAAGCATTTTTAAATCATGTTTTAAAATGTTTTTAAAAGCAAAGTTTTGAAAATATGTGATTAGGTAATTAATAAAGATGATGATTTATCTTAAAGGTAATTAAGATTTTGATAATTAAATGGAGCAATTAAAGTGTTATTAACTATATTAATTATTGATTTAGAAATTAATTAATTAATAGTTAAGGACAATAAATTAATTAGTTAAGAGTTTAATTAATTTGTAATTAAGAATTATTAATGAGTAATTAGAGATAATTAATTAATAATTAGGGATTAATTAATTAAGTAATTAAGTTTTAATTAGTGACAAATTAATTAAATAATTAAGGATTAATTAACTGATAATTAAGAATTAATTGATTTGTAATTAAGTTTTATTAATTAATAGTTAAAGGATAATTAATCTCTGATTAAGATTAATTAATTATTTATGAAGGTAATTAAGGAATGATTAAGTAGTGGCGCAGTGGTAAGATACTCGCTTCGTGGTAAGCAGGTCGCAGGTTCGATCCCCGTCTGTCCTACTCCCATTTCAAGGCGCGGAGGTGGGTCCCCATAAAACCTATAAATCCGGTTGGGGGCATCAAATCTCTGTACTGGGCTGGTCAAAATCCTCCTGTCTGTGGTCGGACCAGGCAAGGGGGGAGCTCATCTCATCCCTTCGATTTCATCAGGGCTCTGGGTTGAGTTTTTAAAAAGGAATGATTAATTAATTAAATGATTGTAATTAATTAATGATTGATTAAGCAAGGTTAGGTGATTAATTCTTAAGTAATTAATTTAAAATTGAATTAATTAAATTAATTATGATATGGATTAATAATTCTTGCTTATGGATGATTGTTTGAGCATAATGTCTGGATTGATTGATATCTATTGGATGATAATCTATGATATGTTGTGATGTGATATTGGATATATCTGTGATAAATGTGTGATATTTATCTGTGTTAAATGCTGTGTGAATTCAATATTAAATTGAATTAAATTGTTTAAACTATTAAACAACTTTGCCTTTAAAACACGTTTGGATTTCGATGAGACCGGGATCGGGTATCAGTTTTGATTATCCGAAAACCACATCGATCCAAGTTAAACGATAGGTCGTGATATCTCAAAGTGAAGATCGAGATGGAGTTTCAGAATGCAAGGGTTATTGTCGTTAACCCCGAGGGTGATTACAAAATGAGTGTAACGAGATAATGCCTTCGGTTTCGTTCGAACCCGGAACGAACTTGTATGGATTGAATGCTTTCAGCACATCGTCAGGTGGACGATGAGCATTCTAAGAGATGTGTTCTCTAAAGGTAATCATAACCTCAAGCCTAATCAACCGGGAATGGCTAAAACAGGGGAGGTGCAGCAAGGTTAAGTAGGTAGCACCCAAGTAGGACGAGATATACCTTTGTCTAGATATCCTTTTTTATTTCGGCTTAGTGGGCAGTTGTTGGCCACAACTGCGGGGTTATCTTGTTCGGGACTGTCCAGTAAGGGATGGTTCCGGCCTTGTGTTGTAGGGGGTCGGGCGTGATCCTCGGTACTCTGATCTAGGCCATGTACTGTAACGGGCGGTACCCTAGTACCCCTGCCATTGTATGGAATCCAATCTCCAATAAGTGCCCTCGGATTTGTTTGTAAACCTATGTATGCTGGAATTTAATAGATGTAACAATTTCAGCTATTTCTTATTTACTTGAAAACCCTAGACACTATTATAATATCACCGGATTTCCTATAAAATGTTTTGGTTAGCTTAAGTTAAAAACTTACTTGTGTTTATGTGTGGGAAGTCTTACGTGATACCTTTGTTTCAAATGGTTTTCAAAGTTAAACAACTTTAACCCGTTTACTCACACCAGATCCATGTCTGACCCGGAGTTTATTCTGTTTTTCTTAAACTCTTGGCTACTCAAATTTTTATGAGTAGCCAAGTGATCAGGTTTTGGATTATTGAAGTCTGGAGGAGCTTGGAGCAGAAGTCTAAACGTATATATCTATCTATCTAGTTCCGCTGTGTTAGTGATGTATGTTGTATTTTGGGATGTATGAAATGGCAGATATGTATATATGACTGTCTTGTTTGAATGATGTTATGTAACTCTGATATATGTAAGACTATGTAATAGTTATGTGATGTATTATATTTTGTTCCATTTCCGCTGTGTGATTCTGAATTGTGTTGTTCTTTCTTCTTTCTTTCTATTTCTTTCTTAACGATGATGCGTCTTTCTGTGTATAGAAAGGCGGGTCATCACAGTTGGTATCAGAGCACTAGGTTGAGTGAATACCTAGGCTTTGGAATAATATCTGTCTTGAGAGTGCATAGTTGTAATTTTTATATATAACTATATAACTATCTAAATTTGTTGGGTTACCTGTCCAGGTTGCCAACATGAGTTCTGGAAGGAGAGGCAGAGGTAGGGGCAGTTCATTGTCCGATAATGGAAGAAGTCGGGCTGCAGGTGAGGCTGTGGATCCAGCACCGCCTCGGGTTAGTTTTGCCACCTTATGCAAGGATTTCACCACTCATGGAGGTAGACCATTTAAAGGATCAGAGACTATAATTGAGGTTCAAGCTTGGCTATGCTCTTGCGAGCGCATCTTTAAGAGTATGAGTTTGTCTGATGAGTAGAAGAGGGCAATGGCTTCGTGGTAATTACAAGAAGGTGCTGCAGCTTGGTGGGATGAAGTTACAGTGAATGTTTCAGAAGATGATATTTCATGGGGTAGATTTAAAGAGTTGTTTGAAGAGCAGTTTATGCCAACAGCAGGGAAAACTCGTTTGTACCAGGATTTTCTGGAATTGAAGCAGGGAAGCATGACTATAGCTGAATATGAGACCAAATTCATTGAGCTATCTCACTATGGACCGGGACTTATTGACACTCCCCTAAAAAAGAATGAAATGTTTGTGCAAGGATTAAGGCCAGAATTTCATGAAAAGATGACAGCGCATTTGAAAGGATCTTTTGTGGAGTTGATTGATATGGCACTTAGGTACGAGGATTTGATGAATAAGAAACCAGTGGCACCTGTAGCAGCATCTGGAGGGAATTCTTCCAATCCAAATAAGAGGAAATTCAATCCATTCTGGAAAAAGCAAGGCAAAAGGAAGAAACCAAGAGGGAACAACGGACCTCGCAAGTGTTATATTTGTCGACAAGAGGGTCATTTGTCTAATAAATGTCCCAGGAGAGGATCTCAGCAGCAGCATCAGTATGGGCCAGGATCAGCAATGGTTCAGAAATCTTTGTGCTTTAACTGTCACCAACCGGGACATATGGTAAAAGATTGCCCGCTTCTTCAAAAATCCAACCGAACAAGGTGTTTGCTTTGGAAGTTGCACCATCAACTTCTTCTAAGGGCAAGGGAGTTTTGGAAGGTACTTTGCTTATTAATGGCGTTTATGTTAAAGTATTATTTGATTCTGGAGCATCTCTCAGTTTTATTTCTTTGGAGATGGTAGTAAAATTCCACCTTATCCCTAGTGTCGTGGAAAATTCTATTTGCATCTCTAATCCCATAAGGGGAGTAACCCGACTTAATATGATTTGCAAAGGCTTGCGAATTACTTACCTTTCCCATTGTTTTTCGTGTGAGCCTTATGTATTAGATTTCAAAGGGTTCGACCTTATTCTGGGAATGGATTGGCTTGATAAGGATAAAGCTGTCCTGAATTGTGAAGAAAGAATAGTTTAGTTGAAAACTGATCTGGGTAGGATTGCTAAAGTGACGTGTGATAGTTCTGGAGTTCACTTGAGTAGTCTTTTACATGGAGTTGAGACTTCTCAAGGGAAGGGAAGTGATATTGATGTGGTTAAAGATTTTCCTGATGTTTTTGAGGAAGTCAAGTGTTTACCTCCACATCGAGAGATAGAGTTTTGGATTGATCTGATACCTGGGGCAGTACCTGTTGTTCAGCCCAGTAGAAGAATGGCACCAAGGGAAAGAGAAGAGTTGGTGAAGCAGACCCAAGATTTCTTAGAGAAAGGTTTGATCCGACCTAGTTTTTGCAGTTGGTGTTCTGCCGTTGTCTTTGTAACAAAGTCGGATGGACCGCTAAGATTCTGTGTGGATTATAGAGAATTGAACAAGGTAACTATCCGAAATAAGTATCCAGTACCTCGTATAGATGATCTCTTTGATCAGTTTCATGGAGCTTCAGTTTTCTCCCAGTTAGATCTAGCTTCGGGTTTTCATCAGTTAAGGGTAGCTGAGGACAGTATTCCCTTGACTACGTTTCGAGAACCTAATTGTTTCTACGAGTGGTTGGTTATGCCTTTTGGGTTAACCAACGCTCCTGCTTATTTTGTTGACCCGACGAACCGAGTTTTTTGGAATGTGTTGAATAAGTTTGTTCTGGTGTTCATCGATGATATTCTAGTTTACTCCAAGTCGTAAGAGGAGCATAGGCAACATTTAGAGATAGTTTTGGAGACATTGAGGAGGCATGTTCTGAAGGCGAAGTTCCCCAAATGTCATTTCTGGAAGTCAGAAGTCAAATTTTTAGGGCACATTGTTTCTGGTGAGGGCATTTCGGTAGATTCAGCCAAAGTAGCTAATATTTTGGAGTGGAAGCAACCGAAGACTCTGATTGAAGTCCGCAGTTTTCTAGGATTAGCTGGTTACTATAGGAAGTTCATTAAGGATTATTCTAAGATTTCTTCGCACTTAACTAAGTTGACTAAAAAGGGAGTAAAGTTTAAGTGGACATCCTAATGTAAAGAGGCTTTTCAAGAGTTGAAGACGAGGTTAACCAGTGCTCCTGTGTTAGCTATTCCAGATGGGAAAAGCAAGTTTGAGGTTTATACAGATGCATGTATAGTTGGACTGGGAGTAGTTCTGATGCAGAATGGGAGAGTAATTGCATGTGCGAGTCAGCAATTGAAGCCACATGAAAGGAACTACGCTACGCACGATTTGGAATTGTTGGCCATTGTTTTTGCTTTAAAGATCTGGAGACACTATCTTTTGGGAGAGAAGTTTGAGTTATTCACGGACCACAAAACGTTGAAGTATCTTTTCTCTCAGAAGGATCTAAATTTGAGACAGCAACGATGGGTTGAGTTTTTAGCATCCTATGACTTGGATATTCTATAAACTCTAGGGAAGGGAAATGTGGTAGCTGATGCTCTGAGTAGAAATGCGATTCTATCTCTTTTGGAAGTTGTTCCGTCTCTACAAGAAAAGATCATAAGGAAGCAAATGGAGGATAAGATTTTAAAGAAGATTAGTCAAGGGACCAAAGAGGGTAGACACTCAGATTTTAACTTTAAGGGTAAACGGTCGTCTATGTGTGCCTAATGTGAATGGGTTGAAGCAAGAAGTTTTGGCAGAGAGTCATCGCTCCAGGCTGAGTGTCCACCTAGGAATTTCAAAGATGTATAAAGATATGAAGAGAGTCTTCTGGTGGCCGAATATGAAGAAAGATATTGCTAGATTTGTCAATAGTTGTGCTATCTGCCAACAGGTGAAAGGTGATCAACAAAAGTCAGCAGGTTTGTTGCAGCCTTTGGAAGTAAGGGAGTGGAAGTGGGAGATGATCTCTATGGATTTCATCAACGGTTTGCCAAGAACCAAGAGAGGAAACGAAGGAATATGGTTATAGTGGACCGGTTAACTAAAAGCGACCATTGCATTCCAGTTAAGGCGGCCCGTACTACTGCATCGTTGGCTGAGATTTTCTTGAAGGAGATAGTCAGGTTACATGGTGTTCCTGTCAGCATAGTAAGTGACCGTGATCCTATCTTTACCAGCAAATTTTAGGAGGCTTTGCAATTAGCTATGGGCACAAGATTTAGTTTGAGTACAACATATCATCCTCAGACCGACGGACATACAGAAAGGCTGAATCGTATTTTAGAGGATATGCTGAGTGTTAACTCCTCCTTTTGAAGCGACCTAAAACATCAGCGACCTAGCGACCTAAAGATGTCACGACTTAGCGACCTAAAGGATATGGCGACCTAGCGACCTAAGAGGTTGAACACTGTTAGCGACCTAAGGATGGAATGGTTCAACGACCTAAACTACCCAAAGGTTCCAGCGATCTAACGACCTAACGAGGTAAGAGGGGAGCGACCTACCGATCCAAGAAGCTTACGACCTAAGGGTTCCTACGACTTAGCGACCCAATGGACTAAGCGACATAGCAAGTTAACGACCTAGCCTAGGTCGCTACATTGGATATCTCAGCGTTACTAAGTCGCCAAATACTCCCATAGGTCGCTCACGACCTACTAACTTGTTCAGACAAAGACCAAGTGCTGTTGAGATAAGTCAGCTTATATCCCATAGGTCGTTGCCGACCTACAACCTACCTTAGGTCGTTCACGACCTAGAACTTGGTCATCCTGCCCATATTTTTCCCTATAAATACTACATTTACTCCAAGGAGGAGGGGACTTTTGGATCAGTTCTACAACATGAATACTCTGCCGTTTTCTCGACTCATCCAACACTTCAAGCACTTCAAACACCAAAGACGCTTCACCGAACTTCAAGAGGAGATCGAACACATTCAATATGAATTCGAAAGATTCTTCTACATTGGAGTTCTAGCTACTTGTTAAAGTGGTGTTGTAATCGAAGATTGTTGTAAAAGTTGTAATTGATTCAGCAATAAAGAAGATCAAAGTGGACGTAGGCTAAATATTAAGCCGAACCACTATAAAATTGTTGTCTTTTACTGCTTTTCTGTTATTTCTCTGCCTATATTCTATTCCCGTAAAAGCCGGTGGTGCTTTCACTTTTTCTTTACACACACCGGGGTGTTGGCGTTCAATTTTTAGCGTTAACATTTTGGTGCTTTCACTGAGAACCCAACTCAAGAATATTGTCATCGTTGCTTCACAAGAGTTTGTGGAAAAAGTTTCTTTGAAAACCAGAAGTTTGTCAGAAATAATGGCATCCGGAAGAAAGCGCAAGTCTACCAGATCCGTCAATACTCATGATAACACTGCTACTTCTCCTTCATCAAGTCAAGCAGCTCCAAGCATTGGAGTGACATGAGCGGAGTTAGATGCTGCTGTGTCTGGGTTATATCAGCAAATTGAAACCCAGAACACCTTAATGCTAGAAAGGTTGAATGCTATGCTCGGAGCTAACCGTCAACCAGTGAATAATGAGGAAAATTTTGCTGATGTTGTTCACAACTCTGAAGGGAGGAACATTCCTCAAAGGGCAGCTGGCACTGCCGAAGGGGCACCTCCCCAAGCCGGAGTAGCAAGGCCGCAACCAACTCTCCACGAACATTTGTTTAAGCAAACTTCCGAGAAAATGGCTGATGTCTGCCCCGTAGAGCCTCTGAACAACGAGGAATACCTCTCGGAAATGATACGACAGATCATGAAAGAGAGCATGCAAAGAAATGAAGATGAGAATGACTGGGGGTTTGCTCCAAGTAAGACTCCGTTCACTGAAAAAATTCTAAAAGCTGAATTTCCAAGAAAGTTTGTTCCTCCTACCATTCCAGCTTACCGGGGGACAAGCGACCCTAATCAATTTTTGTACAAGTACGACTGGTACATGACGGGTGCCAAGGCAACGGATGAAATTAAATGCCGGTACTTTCCGGTGTACTTGGAAGGGGTGGCACTACTCTGGTTTACAAAGCTGCCGGCTCGATCTGTAGATCAGTTTTCCGATTTAACCCGAAAGTTTAAAGAGCAATTTAGACTATACGCTTCAAAGGCGAAAGACATAATGTCATTGTCTAGCCTTGAGCAGAATCCGGGAGAGTCTATCAATTCCTTCTTGAATCGCTTCAATATAGCTCTGGCTGAAGTCAACAACGTGGAGCCACGGATGGTTTTGACTTATTTGATGCGGGCTATCAATAAGTCAAGTGAATTTGGGAAATGGCTGAAAATGAAGGAGCCAAATTCACTCGAGAAATTTTATAAGAAAGCTGACGAGTTCATGCGCTTGGAAAATCTTCCTGCACGAGCGAAAGTGGTGGCGATAGGAGTGGAGAATAACATTGTTGCTTCAACTAAGAAAGATTTCGGAGGTCAGAAGAGGGAGAATAATGATGGGAAGAAACAAAAGGACATAAAGAAACCTTGCTTCTTTAAACCCTCAGATTTCACCCCCTAATCGACACTCCGGAAAATATCTTCTTCGCCACCAAAGATGCCGTGGAATATCCTAAACCAGGTGAGATAAAGCCTGGAAAGAATGCTATGCGAAATGGAAAATTCTGTCGATTTCATAACCAACCCGGCCATGATACCAACGAATGTCGTCATTTGAAGAGCTTGATTAAAGAATTGCTAAGACAAAACAAGCTGCAACAATATGTTAAGAGGAACAGGAATGACCCAACTCCGTCTACTCAGGGGCAGCAGCTCCCTGCTCACCCATCTGGCTCAGGTGAGGGAACTACCACACATGAATCTGAAAGTCCTGTTATCAATGTGATTACAGGAGGCTCACACCTAGCGGGCAGAAGCTGGGGTGAGATGGAAAGATACGCTCGGGCTCTGAAATATGCCCCGGCAGAAGAGGATGTTTTTGTTTTGGAAGACGCTGCACCTCTGAAACAGCAGAGAACTTCTAATGATGACATTGTGTTTAGAGCTAGGGATTCTATGGGTGTTGAAGCTCCAACCATGGATCCCTTGGTCATTTCTGCATGAATTGGGCCAGCAATTGTAAGACGGGTACTTGTTGATTGCGGCACCTCTTGCAATATACTTTTCAAGAAGACATTTGATCAAATGAAGATTCCAATGACTGATGTTCAGGCTTCATCGTAGAAGGTTGTTGGGTTTACTGGGGAACCACGGCAGCCAATTGGAACTGTCGACTTGTTTGTGGAACTTGGAGAGGGACAAAAAAAGGTGGTTCGGAAATAGACTTTTGTAATTGTTGATGGATTTTCTGCCTACAATGCCTTCCTGGGCCGGCCAACTCTAGCTGCATTCAAAGCCATTCTCGCCTTGTGGTGCCTAACTATGAAATTTCCCACAGATAATGGTGTTGGTGTCATTAAAGGGGATCAAAATGCTGGGCGGGAATGTTATCTTATAGAGCTTCGGGAGGCAAGGAAAAGAGAGATGGGAAAAGATGCGGCAGCCCCGCTCCGCATCGAAAAACCAACCTTGTAGCAAGTACAAGGTGGCCCCTGCACTGGCGAGCATAGTGGAGCAAGGAAAGAAATGGACCCCAGAAAGGCCAGTGCAGGGGAGAATAGAGTGGTACCAGTGGAAGTAACGGTACCAGTACCTGTTGACCTTAAAGACCCAAACAAAGTGCTAAATGTGGTTCGCAACTCAGTGTGGCAGTCCAAAATATGCTGATATCATTTTTGAAAGGAAATCTGGACGTATTCGCTTGGAGTCACACCGATATGTGTGGAATATCTCCAGAGATTGCTGTACATACTCTGAATATTGATCCGAAATGCACACCCATGAAACAGAAAAGGAGAACCCAGGGTCCAGAAAGATCAGCAGCGCTAAAGGAAGAAGTAGATCGGCTCATGGAGAATGGTTTCATCAGAGAGTCCACTTATCCAAATTGGGTTTCAAATCTAGTACTGGTTAAAAAAGCAAATGGAAAGTGGAGAGTATGCATCGATTTTTCAGATTTAAACAAAGCTTGCCCCAAAGACTGCTTCCCGTTGCCGAGAATTGATCAGCTGGTAGATGGAACAGCCGGGCACGAATTGTTGTCTTTTATGGATGCTTACTCCGGGTATAACCAGATTATGATGCATGAGCCGGATCAGGAGGATACGAGCTGTTTGCACCAAAAATGGTCACAAACCCCAAGTATTGTGAAAGCACCAGTGTATGAATACAAATCAGCAATATTCAAACACAAATATCAGATCTAAGCAAGCAACAAACATCAATCCAGAAATAATGAATAGTGACACACAATTTATAGTGGTTCGGCTATCTCCGGCCTACGTCCACTCCAAGGTTTTTATCTTTTTATTGCTTGATGCTTGAAGATTACAATTTCTTATCGCGTAGTACAATAGATTTTATGATTATAATCTGAATCTAAGACAGCAATGGTGAGCCGGAGTAAATCTGGCAGAGTCTGGGCGCTCTTTAGCTCTCAAAATTGTCCGACCTCTTTTCTGAATAACCTAGGGCTCTATTTATAGGTGTAGGAGGCTGATATTTCACCTAAATTGAAGGGAGACTAGTTCTGGCATGTGAGGGGGCCCATATGCCCACTTTCAGGAAATCCGGGCCCACTTTGGGATCGATTCGAAGTCCATTCGAATCGATCAAGAAGTTGTCCAATCAAGCTGAAATTTGGTGTGGACATCCTTCAACATGTGTGCAAGCTTCTGTGAAAATTTCATTACATTTGGATTTGTAGATCTCAAGATATGATCGATTCAAAATTGTATTTCCGTTAGCCATGCTCTGTCCGAATTGACTTTCTTCGAATCCATTGCTTCAAATCGATCCATACACGCGCTAGCATGTTGACATGGCGCGCGTTCTTCATGTCGATCCATCTTTTTCGCCGAGTTGATCGAGTCATTCCATATATTTCTCCGTGTTGAACTCCTATTCCCTTGCTCCGATAACATTTTCCCAGTTCGCATCCATGCTTTTACATCCAATTTGTATCCATAATTTCATGCTGCTTTTACCGCTTCCTTCGTATCGATCGGTTTGAACACAATCAATACGAACATTGCCCCATAATCCTTCGTATCCATGTCTTCGTTTCCACAAAGCCGACTCCCTACGTATCCTTCTCGAACGCCTTCTTCGCATCGATCCACAAGCGATCGATACGAACTACCCAGCTAAAATCTCAAAACTGTTACTTCCTTTTCGTATCGATCCAATACTGATCGATACGCAGTACATCCGCGTATCCATCTCATCGATGCGAAGTACATTGATTTGAAGTAAACTCCATGCGCCTATCTGTTCAATCCAAATCCATTGCCATCAAGCCAAATTCCTCCAATCCTTCCTACCTGATAGATAAGAACATGTCGTTCGTACCCTATGGATCGATACGAACTCCATCCATCTGAAGCGATGCCGATCGATACGAAATGTATCGATACGAAGTGCAGTAGACCTTGATCAATGCGAACAGCATCGATTCGAACCAATATCCATCGATACGAATTGCATCGATACGAACCAGTTTCCACATAATTTGACCCATCCATATCTCGAGCATACGAACTCCGATCGTACTGAAAATTGAAACATAGCCTCTCCTAACCTTGATTATCATTCCTAATCAATTCTGCCTTGATCGGAGCTTGGCCAAATTCTGACGACATCGATCACAACCTTGTCTCTAATCGACTTCCAATCTTGATACCCATCCTTTCTTGTCAATTTGTTTGATATTCCGGCTTTGACCAAAAAGCGGGATAACATTTGCCCCCCAAAACATGCCTTGTGATAAGAAGGCGTGTTTTGAATAACTCCGAATCAGATATCCAAAGTCCATAGCCAATTCCATGCCCATCCAAACTCAATAACCGAGTTTCAATCCATCCTTATCCAATAGCCAATAACCGAATCCAGGACCTCTCCGGGCCGATATCCAAATGCATAACCTCTCTGGGCTCTTGCCAGGCGCAATCCACACCTGACGACCGTGGTCCAGTGTCCCTGGACGTTTAGATAACCTCTCCGGGTTCTTGCCAAGCGCAATCCACACCTGACGACCGTGGTCCAGTGTCCCTGGACATAAGTAATGCCATGGCTTAAGTCCTAAGCCGAATCCTGGTCTCATCAGACCCTTGTTGAGCATAGTCCATACCCAACGACCTGAAACAATAATCGATAATAGGGGGCCTAAGTCCTAGGCCGAATCCCGGTCACTCCGGACCCTTGCCGAGCATAGTCCATACTCGACGACCTGAATGAGTCAATTTACCACGTTCGGGCAAAAAGACTCACCCCTTGCCAGGCATAATCCATAACCGACGACCGTTTATCAAAAAACCAGAAAAAATCCAATCAAAATCCAATCCAAAATCCAAATCAAATCGGAAAACCAGAAATCCATATCATAAATCAAAATCATCATCCAAAACGGAGAACAATCATCCGAATGAATACCAAAACCAGAAAAACAAGCAAAATCAGGAGTTCAATCCAAACTCTAAAACCAAACCAGAAAACCAAGTACCCAATCAAAAAACAAAAGACAGATTTCGCAGACCATGGCTTCGCAGTTTATCATCATTCAGAGCATGCCTAAGGGCTATCTCCGTCCCCATACATGTGTAAATGACTTGGTTGCTCGCCAATGGTTTATTACTTATTTCATATTATCCTGGTCAATGGATAACCAATCGACCATCATTCCTGGGTCTCATGCCATCCTGGCTTGAGGTGGGCGGTGGTTGCTCCTGCTCCACCGCTGCATTCCGAGCCCCAACATACTGCCTCAATTGTCCATTCCTCACATGCTCCTCAATTATGTCCTTCAGATGCCTACAGATGTTGGTATCATGTCCGTCCAAATCATGAAAGAGACAATGCCTTCCTGATGCCTTTTCCCGTTCAGACGGTTCTCTCCTAGCTGGCCTCCGGTAAGGAAGGCGATTCCGGGTTTCCATGTATATCCTCTCTAGTGTCTCGTTTAATCCTGTGTATGTGGAAAACTTTGGATCCTTCCATCGCTTCCTGGCTTTTCCTGAATCATCGTCCAACTTCCTTTTTTCTTTATCTTTATCCGAGTTTCCATTGGATGGTCCTCCACCCTCAGTCACATTCACCTCCTTTAACTTTAAGTTTATACATGCATCTTCTTGTCGAAGGAATCTTTCAGCTTCGTGAAAGAATTCCCCGAGATCCAGTGGTGGGTCTCGTATTAACGACACCTTAAAATCTGAATCCTCTCTTACTCCAGACACTGCCGCCATCAAAACCATCGATGGATCTAGCCGATCCACCGAAGCTACTGCCGCATTGAATCGAGTTAGAAAAGCCCTAAGTGATTCATCTGTCCTTTGCTTTACCGATATTAGCGTCATTACGTTCTTTGGTCTCTTGATATGCACCCGAAACTATCCCAAAAACCTATCCACCAATTCTCTCCAAGTCCTGATAAATCCTTCTTCCAACTGTCAGAACCACATTGCAGCTTTATCTGTCAAATACAACGGGAAACACCTGTCCATCACTTCTTCCGATGCCCCCAGCGCTTCCATGTGTCTAGTGTATCTCATCAAGTGATCAGTTGGGTCATCCTTGCCATTATATGCTTCCACGCTAGGTAACTTGAACTTAGGTGGATTCTGAGCTATCCTGATTTCCCGAGCGAACGGACTCCTATTCACTCCTTCCAAGTCTCTATTGGTCAAACCTCCACGCATAGTCTTCCTAATGATTTCCATTAATCCAGCATTGTTTGTCAGGGGTTTCCCCCGTGCTCCCGAGGGAACTCCGGCACATATTCTTCATGTGGCTCACTAGCAGCAACGTTTGCCCTAGCTTGTTGAAATCCTTCCAAAGGTCCTCTTGTATTGGATCCTGCGGGCCTGCCCCCGAGCCCTTGTTGATTGCCCTCTGGCTCTGTATTCTATTCCCTGTTGGGTTCTGCAACCCTAGTTCCTTGTTCCACATCCGCAGTCTCTGTAGTTGGTCCAAGGTTCGGTGTTCCTGCAGCTCTCATCTGCTCGAAGAAAGTCTGTATCATATCCTGTTGACTCTTCAGCAACCTCTCATGCAATGAATTTACCATAGCTTCCATTTCGTCTCTGTTAATGTAAATCGAAGCTTGTCCTTCTCCAGCTCTGGAGGATGCCTCTTGACTTCCTCCTTATTGGCTTCTCTCAGCTCTTTGTCTTCTACTTGTTTGTCGAGTCATTGTCTTTCAAATCTAAACTCCTCACGCTTTCCAAATCTGAACTTCAATCCGATGTAGCGGGTGCTAGTCCTTCTCAGTGAAAGCACCAAAGTGTTTGCACCAAAAATGGTCACAAACCCCAAGTATTGTGAAAGCACCAGTGTATGAATACAAATCAGCAATATTCAAACACAAATATCATATCTAAGAAACAACAAACAGCAATCCAGAAATAATGAACAGTGACACACAATTTATAGTGGTTCGGCTATCTCCGGCCTACGTCCACTCCAAGGTTTTTATCTTTTTATTGCTTGTTGATTGAAGATTACAATTTCTTATCACGTAGTACAACAGATTTTATGATTATAATCTGAATCTAAGACAGCAATGGTGAGCCGGAGTAAATCTGGCAGAGTCTGGGTGCTCTTTAGCTCTCAAAATTGTCCGACCTCTTTTCTGAATGACCTGGGGCTCTATTTATAGGTGTAGGAGGCTGATATTTCGCCTAAATTGAAGGGAGACTAGTTCTGACACGTGAGGGGGCCCATACGCCCGCTTTCAAGAAATCCGGGCCCACTTTGGGAACGATTCGAAGTCCATTCGAATCGATCAAGAAGTTGTCCAATCGGGCTAAAATTTGGTGTGGACATCCTTCAACATGTGTGCAAGCTTCTGTGAAAATTTCATTACATTTGGAGTTGTAGATCTCAAGATATGATCGATTCAAAATTTTATTTCCGTTAGCCATGCTCTGTCCGAATCGACTTTCTTCGAATCCATTGCTTCGAATCAAGCCATACACGCGCTAGCATATTGACGTGGCGTGCGTTCTTCGTGTCGATCCATCTTTTTCGCCGAGTTGATCGAGTCATTCCAGATATTTCTCCGTGTTGAACTCCTATTCCCTTGCTCCGATAACATTTTCCCAGTTCGCATCCATGCTTTTACATCCAATTCGTATCCATAATTTCATGTTGCTTTTACCGCTTCCTTCGTATCGATCGGTTTGAACACAATCGATACGAACATTGCCCCATAATCCTTCATATCCATGTCTTCGTTTCCACAAAGCCGACTCCCTACGTATCCTTCTCGAACGCCTTCTTCGCATCGATCCACAAGCGATCGATACGAACTACCCAGCTAAAATCTCAAAACTGTTACTTCCTTTTCGTATCGATCCAATACTGATCAATACGCAGTACATCCGCGCATCCATCTCATCGATGCGAAGTACATTGATTCGAAGTAAACTCCATGCACCTATCTGTTCAATCCAAATCCATTGCCATCAAGCCAAAGTCCTCCAATCCTTCCTACCTGATCGATACGAACATGTCGTTCGTACCCTGTGGATCGATACAAACTCCATCCATCTGAAGCGATGCCGATCGATATGAAATGTATCGATACGAAGTGCAGTAGACCTTGATCAATGCGAACAACATCGATTCGAACCAATATCCATCGATGCGAAATGCATCGATACGAACCAGTTTCCACATAATTTGACCCATCCATATCTCGAGCATACGAACTCCGGTCATATTGATAATTGAAACATAGTCTCTCCTAACCTTGATTATCATTCCCAATCGATTCTGCCTTGATCGGAGCTTGGCCAAATTCTAACGACATCGATCACAACCTTGTCTCTAATCGACTTCCAATCCTGATACCCATCCTTTCTTGTCAATTTGTTTGATATTCCGGCTTTGACCAAAAAGCGGGATAACACGAGCTTCATCACCGATGTTGGTCTTTACTTCTACAAAGTCATGCCCTTCGGACTGAAGAATGCAGGGGCAACATACCAAAGGCTTGTTAATGCAATGTTCAAATCACAGCTTGGGAAAACTATGGAAGTCTATGTTGATGATATGTTGGTGAAATCAAAGAAAGCAGTTGACCATATTGATCACTTAGCAGAAATTCGCAATTCTCCGAAAGTATGGAATGAAGCTCAATCCTTTGAAATGTTCATTCGGAGTAGAGTCCGGGAAATTCTTGGGATTTATCGTAAGCGCTAGGGGCATTGAAGCTAATCCTACTCAAATTACTGCTCTGAGAGAAGTCAAAGCCCCTAGGACAAAGAAGGAATTGCAGAGCCTCAATGGGAAAGTTGCTGCTTTAAGTCGGTTTATCTCCAAAGCCACTGATAAATGCATTCCCTTCTTTGACGCTCTAAAGAAAGGAAAGAAAAACTTCGAATGGACTCATGAATGCCAGAAAGCTTTCGATGAACTAATCTGTCACATGGAAGCGCCTCCAATACTTTCCAAGCCAAACAATGGCGAAGATCTTTTCATATACTTAGCAGTTTCATCTCATGCCCTGAGTGCAGCATTAGTACGGGAAGATGCAAAAGTTCAGCGCCCGGTCTACTATATCAGCAAAAGATTCACTAGGGCAGAAATGAATTATTCAAAACTAGAAAAGCTCACCTATTATCTACTGATTGCTTCTAGAAAGTTGAGGCCATATTTTCAAGCTCACCCTATCAAAGTTCTCACTGATCAGCCCCTAAAGCAAGTCTTATTTCGCCCTGAAACTTCAAGCCGTCTTCTGAAGTGGAATATTGAACTTAGCCAATATGATATCACTTACCATCCCCGAAGAGCAATCAATGGACAAGCTTTAGCAGATTTCATTACAGAGTACACAAATAAGGGTGACAATGAAAAAGAGGTTACAGTTGACATCCCAACCAGATGGAAGTTATATGTTGATGGCGCAAGAAATGATTACTGTTCCGGAGCTGGGGTTGTGCTTGAAACCCCCGAAGGGCGATCATTATGTTACGCATTAAGACTGGAATTCCCTTCTACAAATAACAAAGCAGAATATGAAGCTCTAATTGCTGGTTTAAAGATTGCAAAAGAACTAAACATCAAAACATTGCAAATCTTCAGTGATTCTCAACTTATTGTATATCAAGTCAAGAAAGAATTTCAACCTAAAGGAGGAAATCTGCCTGCTACTTGTTAAAGGCTTGTGAGCTTCTTGACGATTTTGATCACTATTCGATAAGCCACATACCTCGAGAAGAAAAAATGAAGGCGGATTCTCTCGCAAAGTATTCAAGTTCCAGAGAAGCTCAATTATTGGGATTGGTTCCTGTGGAAGTCTTGTCAGCTCCAAGCACTGATGAAATGGATATCGACTGGATCATGGCTGTATCTCAAGAACAGGAGTCATGGATGACCCCGATCAAAGAATATCTACTAAGCGGCTCCCTGCCAGAAAATTCTAAAGAACGCCGAAAGCTGTTAAGAAAAGCCTCGACACATGTAACTCAAGACGGCCGATTATACAGGCGGGGGTTCTCAATGCCATTACTCCGATGTGTAACCAAGGAAGAAGCCAAGACAATTTTAGCAGAGGTGCACGGAGGAGAATGTGGGGATCATTCAGGTGGTCAAACTCTTGCCAAGAAAGTTCTCCGGTATGGGTATTTCTGGCCAGATATTAATCGAGATGCCGCTATCTACTCCCAAAAGTGTGATAAGTGCCAGAGATTTGCAAAAATCCCAAGAGTGCCTTCTACGGAGCTAACGTAGATGGTCAGTCCATGACCATTTGTCGTTTGGGGGATAGATCTAATCGGGCCTTTGCCGGTCGCCAAATCTGGAATCAAATATGCTATTGTTGCTGTTGATTATTTCACTAAATGGGCCGAAGCTAAACCTTTGGCTACTATTACCTCTAAAAAGATGATAAATTTTGTGACTAAAAATATCATTTGCAGGTATGGTGTGCCGCAGAAGATAATCACAGACAATGGTACCCAATTCGAAAGCGAAGAATTCCAGGACTTTTGCAAGCGATTCAAAATCCGAAAAAGCTTCTCAGTAGTGGCTCACCCGAGGGCAAACGGGCAAGTGGAAGCAGTAAACAAAATTATCAAGTCAACCATCAAAAAGCAGCTTGAAAAAGCAAAAGGTGGATGGGTTGATAAGCTACCACTAGCACTATGGGCATACAGAACAACCCATAAAACTGCGACTGGGCACACTCCATTCTCATTGGCATATGGATCAGAAGCGATGATTCCAGTAGAACTAGAAGTCCCTTCACACAGGAGAATTCATTTCAACCAGGCTGAAAACGAAAAATTGCAACTCGAAGCACTTGACTTTCTTGATGAAAGAAGGGAAGAAGCTAGGCTCAGTGTTGCGGCCCATCAGCAAAGGATAGCAAGGCACTTCAACTCTAAAGTCCGTCAACGAAGCTTTGAAATCGAGGACTTAGTCTTGAAGAGGATCATGACAGCAACTTGAGTGTTTGGACCAAATTGGGAAGGACCATATGCCATAGGAAATAAACTTCTTGATGGCACCTTCAAACTCACAACTGTCGAAGGAGATCCAATCCCGAGAGCCTGGAACAGCAACCATTTGCGTTCATATTTTACTTAAAAAGCTCTGCTTGAAATTGTAAAATGATTATGGATGTATCAGTTGTATTGTAAACTATTGTAAAATCAGTGAGAATCAATAAAAGAGCTATAAAGTGGATGTAGGCCCAATTCTTGGCCGAACCACTATAAATTATGTGTTCTTTATTATTATAAAATGCATGTTTCATTTTGATGTGTAAATACTGTAAATGTATTGCTAAAATGTCGATTTAATATTGCAGGCCATTAAAACAAAGCTTACCCATCACAAGGCCAAGTGAGCCCCGTAAATCACTCGATAAACAAATTTCAAGCCATAAAAAATTCCAGATTCAAATCCAACATAAGATGAACTTCACACAAAAAGTTGATGATTCCGCCAAAGGGGCACCTTTCCAAAGAAAAGGAACCAGACACTTGTTAACTAATTATGATCATCTGTACAAACAGACATCTGATTAGATATTCTGCGCATGCTCCATGGAATCACTTAACAATGAAGTACACATCTTTGGATGGAGCAAACCACTTGCAAAAGAAGGGAACACACGCTTGGAAACGATAACAGGGGACCACTGATGAGAAGACGACGAAGAGACATGGGAAAGAAGACACAAAAGCAGCCAAAAAGGAGTCTTCTCCAAAAAGGTTGGCGGAACCACCGGAGAGGCACCTTCTCCAAAACGAAGGCACCAGGCCCTTGCTAACTAATCGCGATCGTTTGTACAAACGTACATCTAGTTGGATAGCTTACGTCTGCCCCGTGGATCCGCTCAACCGAGAGATGCAACCTTCCTGGCAAACCAATCAACGCAAGACCTCTACGGAGGCACAAGCCCTTTTTTGAGGCACGCCAAAAAATGGAAGTTCTCTTCTCAACAAAGAGGTTGGTAGAACCACCGGAGGGGCACCTTCCCAAGTGGAAGGCACAAGGCCTTTGTTAACTAGTTGCGATCGTTTATGCAAATGAACATCCAATTAAGTAACTTGCGTTCGCCCCGTGGATCCATTTAACTATGAGAAAGTAACTTCCAGGCAATCAAATAAAGACCTCTCCGGAGGCACAAGACCTCTCCGGAGGCACAAGACCTCTCCGGAGGGACAAGACCTCTCCGGAGGCACAAGACCTCTTCGAAGGCATAAGACCTCTCCCGAGGCACCACAAGCCCTCTTCAGAGGCACAAGCCTTCACCAAAGGCACACACTGCCCTCTTCGGAGGCAGAAGACCTTCCCCAAGGCACACAAGACCTCTTCGGAGGCACGTCCCAGAATGAAATGCTCTTCTCAAACAACAAAGTTGACGGAACCACCGGAGGAGCACCTTCACAACATGAAGGCACAGGGCCCTTGTTAATTGGCTGCGATTGCTTGTACAAACGAACATCCAATCAAGTAACTTGCATCCGCCCCGTGGTTCCATTCGACTATGAGGGAGTAATTTCAAGCGAGCAGAACAAAAAAGCCCTCCAACGAGGCACAACAAAAATATAAAAAAAAAGAATATAAAACCCTCTTTAGAGGCCCGCTTTACTGCGTAGGAGAATCCACTTTTCAAAAATAAAAGTGACCATCTCCGAAGGTTGAAGCATAAAATTTCTCCAAAACAAGGCACACTCTATTAAAGAAGAATAATACTTCCTCAAAAATGGAATAGTTATTCTCTAAAATAAGAGTACAAGTCTCCTCAAAATGGAAAATATTACAATAAACTTGTGGTATGGGGGCAACATACTATAATATGGCTATATTAATAAAAGCAGCACTCAAGCAACATACCACAAGCTCACTGCAATATTATGCAAAGTAAACAAAGAAACTTGTGCAGAAACAAGGAATAAATGCATTCTCAAATACAGACAGAAGTTTGTACAAGCAAAAAAGAATCATTCTATTCCATACTATAAAAAATTTATACATGTGCAGGTTTCAAGCGGGGGCCGGTACCCGCACAATCTCCGGTCAATACATGCAAAAAGCCAAAAAGCAAAATAAGAAGCGTGAAGTCAAGCTCATTACTCCTTCTTCCTGCTACCTTTAGAGCTCTTGCCTGGCTTGATGACTAATTTCGGAAGCCGGCGTGGATGGGATGGGGAAGAAGGAGAAGGAGATGTAGCCGGATCTTCTTCCACTTTTTCTTCACCAGCAGAAGCGCTTTTCTTCTTCTTCTTCGCAATTGCGCGCTTCCCCTTCTTATTTGAAGAAGACTCACTGCCCGGAGTAAATAGCTCAGATAGCTTTGTGTCATCATCACAAGGCTCCGGATCTTCTCACCTCCTCCAAGTTCCTCAGCCTTCTGCTCTTGCGAAGCGGGTAGATCATCCAAGCCTCGAAGGGCTTCTATTTGTTCTTCCTACGATCCCGGCTGAGAAGCAGGAGTGACTTGAAGGGATGGAGGAGGAACAGCTGGAAGAGGAGAAGTTTGTGCAGCGCTTGGTATTTCCGCTATAGAAGAAAAGAAGTTAAAATCAGTATTCTCCGAAAAAAGAGAAGATATTGGCTCATCAGGACTTAAGTAATAAGCGAGAAACTCATCGAGCTCAGTTGAATCGAACGAGTAGTATACTTGAGCTATATCAGACTTGGAGTTACCTGGAGAAGTCGGCTTAATCACATCGATTTCAAATTTTTCAGCTTCGATGTCGTCCTGGGTCTTCTCCTCGACTTGAATAGTGGGAGGCTCGGTAGTTGCGATTTTGACTTCGGCTTTTGCAGGAGGTGGAGAATAAGAACTAGAGCCAATGGTATCGGGGTCGACCGAAGTCGGAGGACGAGCGGGGTCGGTTAAAGGCGCTTTCTCCAAACACTCTCCTCCTGCTACTTCGGCTCGCTCCCTAGCAAGCTGTTCTTTTCCCCTGGCAAGGGCAGTATGTGCTTCATCATCCAGATAAAGCGCCTCAAGATCTGCCTCTTCATAGCCAGCACCTCCAAACATATCAAGTATGGCTTCCCACACTTCTGCCAAAGTAATCTCATACTTAGGTCCCAAAAATGAGAGACTACCACGACCCAGGACGTTGTGCAAGTAAAAATTGAATAAAGTAGAGCTGATATTGGCTTTAGTTGCCTCATGAGATTCTTCGGCTGCAACTTGGCCGGCAACTGCCTCATCACGCTCTTTTTCAACTTTAAGAAGTCGAGCTTTTAACATTGCAATTTCCACATCCTGGGAGCTGGTTTTTTCTCGCAACCGAGCAACATCAGTGCGGTAACTCTCGACAATTTTCTCTTGTGCCTCATATCTGTCCTCAGCGTCTCGTTGACTGGCATGAGCATCCCGTACTTGCTTTTGAAGTACCTCTTCCTTTTGAGTAAAAGAGGTGGAAGAGGCGGCAAGATCGTCTTCAAGTTTCTTGATTTTAGCCTCGAGCTCCTCATTATGATCGGCAATGTTTCTCATCTCTGTATCATGCTAGTTAAGAACTTTCTTCCATTCAAAATGATCGTTCTCCATAGTTAACATGGCTTTGAGATTCATATGATTAACCCTTTGAAGCTCGTCAACCAGCGTTTGCCATCCAAACATTCTCTCGATGTCAAGCTTAACAGCGTCAAGATTCCTTAGCATAGCCTGCTTATCAATAGGAACCAAATCCAAGTCAAAGCGCACTCCTTTTAAGCACCAATTTGGGAATCGGCTTTGGAGTGTAGGCGGAGCATCCCTAACTTGGTACTGGAGCCTGTTAATAATCGTCTAAATGTTAGTTTTCTAAAGAGCAGGAGAACCGGAGGGGATGTCAAGAGAGATAGAAGTAGTGGTCTTTTCAGAAATTGCAGAGGCGTCGCTAAGCTTGACCCGCTTGCTTGGATCTTCAACAATGTGACTCTTCCCTTTATCATCATAAGATTTCCTTTTATGAGAATCATCGCTTCTGTGAGAAGAGTCGTATCGTTCATCCCTTCTCCCGTATTGATGCTGTAACAACCCTGTATTTTACAATTATTTTTAAACTGATTTCTAGATTTAAAAGCTTTGTTTATGAAAAGAATAAATTTTGTTATTGTAAATATAAAAACTTTGATTTCGTATGTGGATTATAATTCCAAATATGACTAAATTTAATATTTCCTGAAAATGTGAATTTTGGTCAATAGTCAAACTTTGACTTTTAAGTTTAAATTTTAAATAGTTTGAAATTATACATTTTATCTTTTATTATGAAAATAGATTTAATAAATTGAACACTACTTTTCGTTTCGTTGAAAACGGAGTTAAAATGTAAAAGTTATGTACATTTCAATTTTTAGTATAATTTGTTTTATTGTGCAATTTTGCCTATTTTAAATGTTATAAATCATATTTTCTTTCTTATATTTTATTTTAATACGTGTCAATATGTTTTTATGTATATTTTTGTCTTTTTATATTTTTAAAATGATAATAGAATTTTTCCAAAATTTACTGTATTTATTTTTCTATTTTTAAAGGCTGTTTTCCTATTTTCTACTATTTCCTTCATTAGAAATTATATGTAAATTAAATTTTAAATGTTTATTTTGTGAATATATTTTTATTTTATGTTATTATTTATGTTTAAAAATATATTGCAAGCTCATATGAATTTTCTAAAATATATTCTATTCAATTTCAAAATTTTCTAGTCTAGTTCACTGTTTTAACTATTTTCCTTAATCCTACTTTATATAATCAATAAATATTATATATATTTTTATATTTTATAAAATTTTCGAATTTTTAACTGGAATTAATGTTATTACCAGAAATATAAACTTATAAAAATGAATTAAAGGAATTTGAAAGGCCTTAAACTTTCTATCTTCCTAAGGCCCTTTTATTTTCTAACCCTTCTACTTTTTAACCTAACTTTTCATTCAATTGACCACATCTCCTCATTTCTTCAGCCGCCACTTTTTTTTCCTCTCATTCACGAATTTCCAAAGCTCCTAAACCCTAAAAAAAATCATGGCCTCCATCTTGCAAAAAAAAAGGTAAATCCCTCTCTTCTTTCTACTTTTTCTCCTATTTTCTATGCAAATTTGCTTTGCTTTCTCCCCTGATTGGAGCGGCTCATCCCCTATTCCACGGCCACCATCTCCTTCCATCTCTTCCCTACCATCACCACCATCTACCCCACCTGATCTGATCATAGCCGAACCACAAATGATGGTCAAACCCCTCAAACTACAACCTAGATGCCTAGATCTATACTTATTTCACCTCTACATGCTCATCCACTTCAACCACCACCCAAACCACCACCATAGCCACTACCACTCCCCTGACCTGACCTTGACACACCCCTCCCCACCTCTGTCCAGATCTGAAACATGAAGATCCGAGCCAAACAATGCATGTAGACGAGCCTTGTGGTGCACCAAAACTCCACTGTCAAGCCTAGACCCCTTGTATTCTCATGCTTGTAACCTCCACCTTGCTCTTTCCCTGTAGCCATGCCTTTTTAGGTCCAAACCAGACCCAAACCATGTCCAAACCTGAACTAAAACATTCCCTAAGTCATGCTAGCAAGTGTAGAAAGCAAGGCAAAAACATTCATTCCTTTGTTGTCTCTTATCTTCATTTTTTCAACATTGTTTGTGTTAAATATTTATGTATATATTGTCTTGTTTTGGTTATTGTTTACAAGATAAATATCAAGGCTCTACATTCATTCAAATCAAAAGTCAGGCTGTATCGTTTTTGTCGTGCTTTATGGAATCTATTCTGTGTGTTTTGATCGCTAACTCCAGCATAAAAAGGTGAGTTATTCTCACCAGACAATATGTACCTATATAACTAGTAAATTGACACCCTATGAATCTGTAGAAATATATTATCATGTTATATATGCCTATATTATTATCATATGATGTTCACACCTGTTATTACACCAGTTATATCATATGTTACTGTTATTTAATGTTATTCTGTTATTTATATCAGTTATCACCATTGCAAGTTCCCTGTAGATTAGAATCACTATGGGTTGAAATGATACATACCCCAAATGGACTTTAGAATAGGGAAAAATCGTTATGGGATGAAATGATAGGCCTGAATGGTTTTTATTTAATTTATTTTAACTTGGGATTGCGGGTTTGAAATGATAGAACCTGGATTTTTCTTTTTAAACTGCGGATTGAAATGATACATATCCGTATCACTTGACCTAGGCTAGAAAACTATATACAGGCCCGTGGTTATTTTATAAAGTGTTTTGAATATTTTTAAGTATTTTAAAAATTATAAATTTATGAAATTTGATTTAAATAGATTTTTAAATGTTTTAAAATAAAGAAATTATGATTTTTTCTATGTGTTAAAAATGTAATTAATGAATGGTTTAACTGGATTTTTGAAATATAACTTAAGTTGGAAATTTGGAATTTGGTTAAAAATGATATTTAAGTTATATAAATAAAATGGATATTAAATTTTATTTGGAAATGGTAAATATGATAATTTGATTTAAATTTGAATTTAAGTGATTTATTAAAGTATTATTGATTTTCCTATGAATTTAAGTGGTTAAATAAATGAATGTTTAAGTGATCTTTTAAAATATAACTTGACTAGGAAATGTGAAATTTGGTTTTAATTAAAGGTTTAAGTTAATTAAATAAAATTGGAAATTTTGTTAAATTGTGAAATGGTAATTTAAATTTGAAGTGTTAAGTCTATTTGTTGAAATGTGAAGAATTGGAACTTTTACACTTAAACTTATTAAGTAAATTGTTGAAAATTGGATTTAATTATAAGAAATTTATTGTGAAAAAGATATATGTTAAATGATATGTAAATGAACATTTTAAATGTTAAAATATGATTTTTAAAATATTTATGTGTTTTAAATTAAAGTTATTTAATTGCTGGAAATACACTAACACCTGAAATTTACTTTTAATAGCATTCAGAAATGCTATAGATTCTGTTTTGAGCTAAAATTGTGTAAAAAGAGCTATTACAGCATTTCTGAAATGCTGTAGTTGCTGTAATTGAACTTATAGGCTAATATTGAACTCAGGTCTGTTATAGCATTCTCTGGAAATGCTATAATGGTCTGCAGTCTTTGCTGAAACCAAATTTAACCCTTGTTTTGAAATCTGAACTACCGCAGCACTTCTGAAATGCTGTCTTTTCTGTTTTGAACTATAATTCAACTAAAACTGAGTTTTAACAGCAGTTTTAAGTGCTGTATTTGCTGAATTAAAAATGTTTTCAAATATAACTTATAGCAGTTGTTTTAAAATGCTGTGAAATGCTGAAATCTTAATAATTAGGGTTTTTGACTTAGTAAACGAACTCAGAATGGTTTGAAACTTTGGAAATTGAATACTTGATTTGAAAATATAATAATTACACTTTTAAAAGGTTTAAATGAATTATTTTGATTGGAATATAAACTATTTATAGGTGATTTGAAATGATAGTAAATGAATGATATCTTTGAATTTAAAAGGTATTTAAAGTTGAATATTTGGATTTGAACTGATATGATATTTTATTATATAAAAATGGTTTGAAAATGAAGTTTTGGAAAGATTTGATATTTTGATATATTAAAATGATTTGAAATGAAGTTTTGTAAAGATACGATATTTTGATATATTGAAATGAAGTTTTGAAAAGATTTGATATTTTAAATATATTGAAATGGTTTGGAATTGATTTAGTCTTTATTTTGATAAAGATTTGGATTTGAAATGATATTCTATTTTGAAGTATAAACTATTTCTAAATTATAACTACGGGTTATAATAACGATTGGTTGTTAAAGAGACCGGGATCGGATATGGACATACTCTCTGTCGATACCGAAAACCACTTTGACAACTGTGTACGCGGTGGAGTTTCCAGAATGAAGTAGGATGGTGGCGACGATCCTAAGGTATATACGTGGACCCAACTCCCGTGAGTTGGCACAAGGTGGCTAAAACAGGAGCGATTGACGGACCAAGGAGGTAGCACCTCTTACCGGACACACTTCTTCGATACCATTCTATTACTTGTGATTGATTTGGTGGCCACCCTTGATTTGGGAGTGTTGTTCGAGGTGGGCGGTAGTGGCTGCTATGCGTCACCACTAGTCCGGATGCGTAATTGGTATATCTACCCTGGCATTGCCTAGTTGTGCCGTGTCACCTACCATATCGAGTTTTACTACGATTATGATTTTAAGATCCGACCGCGTTAAGGTTCTCCATCCCCTTAACGCTATTTTCTATATGATTATACTTTACTTATTTAGACACTATTATAATAGCGAATATTACTACATAGTAGATATTTTAACGGATCCTTAGAGGATGGGCGGTCCCAAGCATCTTCTAAGTTACTTGTACCTTTATTACAGTTCACTTGAGTTGGTTTACATTATATAAGTATATATTGTACTGACTCGAGTGTTTTGTGTTTTGCTTTACGCTCGGGTCAGCCTGAGTTATTCACAGATTTGGATTTCCACTCTCTTGGAGATTTGAATCGCTGGAGATTATCTGCTTGTCATGTCCTATCTATTTCAATTCCGTTGTTCTACTCAGCTTGTACTTGGTTATTTTATTGAGACTTTTGTTGTACTCTATTTCTTCTGTTGTATCTTATGTAACTCTGACATATTTAGATAGTAGCTTCATGAACTACTATTTCTTTTACTTCTGCTGCATTATTTTACTCTGTGTCTGTGATCTGTGATTATATTTATTTACTGTATATTCTGAGATTTGCCAAATTTTAATTACAACGCGGTATTTTGAGCAATTCAACTCCGGCATGAGTGTCTACCTATACACTTATAATGGATGCGAATGGTTGAAAACATCGGGTCGTTACAGTTGGTATCAGAGCTTTGGCTTTGAGGCAAAACTCAGCATATGGAGTAGATTTATTTACAGAATCACTTTCGTTCGAGTTTGAATCTTTTCCTCTTGATTCGAATTTCCTTTGAATTTTTGGAACGTTCCCTGCGGTTCCAAAATTCATTCTTGTCCCTCACTATTCATCTTCTTTGGATTTTGGAGTATCACATAACGCCACTTCGAATGATCTTTATACTGAATTGGCTGTCTCGCCAATATTCTAATTTGCTGGCAAAGGGGGAAACTCCTTTACAAATTTGCATCGATTCACCAGAGATTTATATCTATCCTTGGTTTAGATGCTAATATCTTTTATTTTTCCAAACTCTATCTCTTGAGATCGAACGTAGATTTGTCCCAGGAAAATCCACATCGATCTTATTCTTTAACTCACGGTTAACCCGGTTAAGGTTGTCCGCAGTTATCTAAGCTTACCCATCTCCCTACTTTGTTATTTAATCATCTTGTTTTGTTTCCAAAATATCCCAAAACATTTTGAATTGTACGTGTAAATCTATGTTTGTTTTATATATTGTGTTGTTTGAGTTGTTGATGTTGATTTGGGTTTCCGATCGATTCGTCTGATCAACGCTATCGATAGGATTTCTAAAACACTTTGACAGAACAAACTGACACAATATTATTTTAAATTTGGTTAATGAAATAAAATTTTGATATATAAGTAAATTTATGGAACTTAATAAATTGATTTAAATTAATAATTTGAAATGATAATACTTGATTTATCATTTATTATTCTACAAATGAATTAATAAATAGTTGTTTATAAATTGATTTGGGAACTGAAATGAATTTGAATCAAGAATTTGAGAATTCAAGTTTCCGATGGTTTCAAACCTTGTGTTTTCAAGTTTTAAAAGGATATATTATTTGAATTATTTCGAATAGAAATTTTGTTTTCAAAGAATTTTAAAAGGTTTAAAATTTAGTGCTCTTCTCTTTGTCGCTGGAAAATAATTTCAGTGATGACTGCAGCATCATCGACGTTCATTTTCAAGTTTTGAAGTGAAGAGACCGTTCTGTTGTCTTGCTACAGCCTTTTTTTGGAAAATCTAATTGATTTGAATTTCTAAATATGACTGGATTATAATATATATATAAATATATGATTTAAATTTGATTTGACATATTATGTATATATAATTACTTATCTCTAAATGGTTTGAAAGGAATCAGAAGTTTAATTCTTAAATTCTATTTAAAAAAAATAACTTCAGTTATAAGAAGAAAATCAAAAATTTTAATAAATGATTCAAACTTGAGATAATTGAATTGGAAAGTTTTATTTGTATAACACACAATTTCATTCCAATATAACTTACCTAAATTACATAGAAGTTGAATATGAAATTGGATAATATACAATATAGAAAGGATTTATAAATAAATTTTGAGTGGTTATAATACATGTTATACACTTAAATTTTAGTTATAAAAGATTAACAGAGGCAAATAGTGGAAAAGGAATTTAAAGAGATTTTATTGAAATAACTTAATAATCAAATTTGATTTACTATGGAACCTTAAGTCTAACCTAGGAATTTTAATAAAGGTTATTTCCTATAATGAATATGTTGTATAATAAATAATGTATCTTTGAATAGATAAAATAAAATACATTGGAATTGTACTTTTGGTAATAAAGTTTATTTAACTCGAATTCATAGTTTAATTGATGTCTAAATGAATAAATGTGTAAAGAAATTTGATTGTTATGTTTGCTATGATAAATATTTTATGTATGAAATTGATATGTCTTGAAAAATGAATAATTATGATAGTTAAAATGTATTTTAACATCACTAAATTTGATAATTGAGAATTTGGTTTTCAAATGGAAATTTTAAGTGTAACTTATTGAAGGAATATCTATTTATGAAATGAGCATTTTAAATAAAGTGTTAGGTTATTTGTTAAATGAAGAGCTAAGTAAAATAATGAACTTTTGACTTAATAAATGTAGTATAGTTTATTTGGATATTCCATTCATAAAAGTATGTTTTAATAAGTCTTAAGTTAAAAGATATCCAAATGAATATTTCTGGAATAAAACTGATTTGAAATACTAATATATCTACTGTAGCATTTTATAAGCGCTGCCATTTGAAAATACAATGTTTTGGAAATTTTTATAATTGAATGAACTTAGAAATGTTACAACTTTAAAATGAATATTATTTGACCTTGAATTAAAATGGTTTAAATAAAGATTATTTTAAAAGGTGTTATGATTTTCTAAGTGTTGTGTTTTTTTTTTGAATAACATTTCCAATGTGTTATGATTTTAGTAGTATGATTTCCAAATGATAAACACCTCTAAATTGTTATGATTTCAAAATATTATGACTTCAAAGCATTATGGTTTCAAATTATTATCTTATTTTTTTTCCAAACTATCTTTTGGTTGTCCTTATTTCTCTTATCTTGTTACAGAATGAGAAGGCTATTGCTTATACCAGTCTATTTAGAAATCTTTCTATAATCTATGATAATCTTTGTTACTCATCTGGATCTGAACACTGTTTTTTCATTCATAGACCGTCGGTCAAGTGAAAAGGGAGATTCAGACTCTAGAGGATCTTTTTCGTGCTTGTATTCTTGATTTGATCACCTCCATCTTGTTAAACTTACCTATAACAATAGTTATCAGGTGTAATTCCAATTTTCTTATCTCTTAATTCTATTCATTCTATCTTTTTATGTGCTTTTCCGTACCTCGTTCCTTTTCGGGGACGAAAAGTTTTGAGTGGGGGAGAGTGTAACAACCCTGTATTTTACAATTATTTTTAAACTGATTTCTAGATTTAAAAGCTTTATTTATGAAAAGAATAAATTTTGTTATTGTAAATATAAAAAACTTTGATTTTGTATGTGGATTAGAATTCCAAATATGACTAAATTTAATATTTCCTGAAAATGTGAATTTTGGTCAATAGTCAAACTTTGACTTTTAAGTTTAAATTTTAAATAGTTTGAAATTATACATTTTATCTTTTATTATGAAAATAGATTTAATAACTTGAACACTACTTTTCGTTTCGTTGAAAACGGAGTTAAAATGTAAAAGTTATGTACATTTCAATTTTTAGTATAATTTGTTTTATTGTGCAATTTTGCCTATTTTAAATGTTATAAATCATATTTTCTTTCTTATATTTTATTTTAATATGTTTCAATATGTTTTTATGTATATTTTTGTCTTTTTATATTTTTAAAATGATAATAGAATTTTTCCAAAATTTACTGTATTTATTTTTCTATTTTTAAAGGCTGTTTTCCTATTTTCTGCTATTTCCTTCATTAGAAATTATATGTAAATTAAATTTTAAATGTTTATTTTGTGAATATATTTTTATTTTATGTTATTATTTATGTTTAAAAATATATTGCAAGCTCATATGAATTTTCTAAAATATATTCTATTCAATTTCAAAATTTTCTAGTCTAGTTCACTGTTTTAACTATTTTCCTTAATCCTACTTTATATAATCAATAAATATTATATATATTTTTATATTTTATCGAATTTTCGAATTTTTAACTGGAATTAATGTTATTACCAGAAATATAAACTTATAAAAATGAATTAAAGGAATTTGAAAGGCCTTAAAACTTTCTATCTTCCTAAGGCCCTTTTATTTTCTAACCCTTCTAGTTTTTAACCTAACTTTTCATTCAATTGGCCACATCTCCTCATTTCTTCAGCCGCCACTTTTTTTTTCCTCTCATTCACGAATTTCCAAAGCTCCTAAACCCTAAAAAAAATCATGGCCTCCATCTTGCAAAAAAAAATTAGGTAAATCCCTCTCTTCTTTCTACTTTTTCTCCTATTTTCTATGCAAATTTGCTTTGCTTTCTCCCCTGATTGGAGCGGCTCATCCCCTATTCCACGGCCACCATCTCCTTCCATCTCTTCCCTACCATCACCACCATCTACCCCACCTGATCTGATCATAGCCAAACCCCAAATGATGGTCAAACCCCTCAAACTACAACCTAGATGCCTAGATCTATACTTATTTCACCTCTACATGCTCATCCACTTCAACCACCACCCAAACCACCACCATAGCCACCACCACTCCCCTGACCTGACCTTGACACACCCCACCCCACCTCTGTCCAGATCTGAAACATGAAGATCCGAGCCAAACAATGCATGTAGACGAGCCTTGTGGTGCATCAAAACTCCACTGTCAAGCCTAGACCCCTTGTATTCTCATGCTTGTAACCTCCACCTTGCTCTTGCCCTGTAGCCATGCCTTTTTAGGTCCAAACCAGACCCAAACCATGTCCAAACCTGAACTAAAACATTCCCTAAGTCATGCTAGCAAGTGTAGAAAGCAAGGCAAAAACATTCATTCCTTTGTTGTCTTTTATCTTCATTTTTTCAACATTGTTTGTGTTAAATATTTATGTATATATTGTCTTGTTTTGGTTATTGTTTACAAGATAAATATCAAGGCTTTACATTCATTCAAATCAAAAGTCATGCTGTATCGTGTTTGTCGTGCTTTATGGAATCTATTCTGTGTGTTTTGATCGCTAACTCCAGCATAAAAAGGTGAGTTATTCTCACCAGACAATATGTACCTATATAACTAGTAAATTGACACCCTATGAATCTGTAGAAATATATTATCATGTTATATATGCCTATATTATTATCATATGATGTTCACACCTGTTATTACACCTGTTATATCATATGTTACTGTTATTTAATGTTATTCTGTTATTTATATCAGTTATCACCATTGCAAGTTCCCTGTATATTAGAATCACTATGGGTTGAAATGATACATACCCGAATGGACTTTAGAATAGGGAAAAATCGTTATGGGCTGAAATGATAGGCCTGAATGGTTTTTATTTAATTTATTTTAACTTGGGATTGCGGGTTTGAAATGATAGAACCCGGATTTTTCTTTTTAAACTGCGGATTGAAATGATACATATCCGTATCACTTGACCTAGGCTAGAAAACTATATACAGGCCCGTGGTTATTTTATAAAGTGTTTTGAATATTTTTAAGTATTTTAAAAATTATAAATTTATGAAATTTGATTTAAATAGATTTTTAAATGTTTTAAAATAAAGAAATTATGATTTTTTCTATGTGTTAAAAATGTAATTAATGAATGGTTTAACTGGATTTTTGAAATATAACTTAAGTTGGAAATTTGGAATTTGGTTAAAAATGATATTTAAGTTATATAAATAAAATGGATATTAAATTTTATTTGGAAATGGTAAATATGATAATTTGATTTAAATTTGAATTTAAGTGATTTATTAAAGTATTATTGATTTTCCTATGAATTTAAGTGGTTAAATAAATGAATGTTTAAGTGATCTTTTAAAATATAACTTGACTAGGAAATGTGAAATTTGGTTTTAATTAAAGGTTTAAGTTAATTAAATAAAATTGGAAATTTTGTTAAATTGTGAAATGGTAATTTAAATTTGAAGTGTTAAGTCTATTTGTTGAAATGTGAAGAATTGGAACTTTTACACTTAAACTTATTAAGTAAATTGTTGAAAATTGGATTTAATTATAAGAAATTTATTGTGAAAAAGATATATGTTAAATGATATGTAAATGAACATTTTAAATGTTAAAATATGATTTTTAAAATATTTATGTGTTTTAAATTAAAGTTATTTAATTGCTGGAAATACACTAACACTTGAAATTTACTTTTAATAGCATTCAGAAATGCTATAGATTCTGTTTTGAACTAAAATTGTGTAAAAAGAGCTATTACAGCATTTCTGAAATGCTGTAGTTGCTGTAATTGAACTTATAGGCTAATATTGAACTCAGGTCTATTATAGCATTCTCTGGAAATGCTATAATGGTCTGCAGTCTTTGCTGAAACCAAATTTAACCCTAGTTTTGAAATCTGAACTACCGCAGCACTTCTGAAATGCTGTCATTTCTGTTTTGAACTATAATTCAACTAAAACTGAGTTTTAACAGCAGTTTTAAGTGCTGTCTGTGCTGAATTAAAAATGTTTTCAAATATAACTTATAGCAGTTGTTTTAAAATGCTGTGAAATGCTGAAATCTTAATAATTATGGTTTTTGACTTAGTAAACGAACTCAGAATGGTTTGAAACTTTGGAAATTGAATACTTGATTTAAAAATATAATAATTACACTTTTAAAAGGTTTAAATGAATTATTTTGATTGGAATATAAACTATTTAAAGGTGATTTGAAATGATAGTAAATGAATGATATCTTTGAATTTAAAAGGTATTTAAAGTTGAATAGTTGGATTTGAACTGATATGATATTTTATTATATAAAAATGGTTTGAAAATGAAGTTTTGGAAAGATTTGATATTTTGATATATTAAAATGATTTGAAATGAAGTTTTGTAAAGATACGATATTTTGATATATTGAAATGAAGTTTTGAAAAGATATGATATTTTAAATATATTGAAATGGTTTGGAATTGATTTAGTCTTTATTTTGATAAAGATTTGGATTTGAAATGATATTCTATTTTGAAGTATAAACTATTTCTAAATTATAACTACGGGTTATAATAACGATTGGTTGTTAAAGAGACCGGGATCGGATATGGACATACTCTCTGTCGATACCGAAAATCACTTTGACAACTGTGTACGCGGTGGAGTTTCCAGAATGAAGTAGGATGGTGGCGACGATCCTAAGTTATATACGTGGACCCAACTCCCGTGAGTTGGCACAAGGTGGCTAAAACAGGAGCGATTGACGAACCAAGGAGGTAGCACCTCTTACCGGACACACTTCTTCGATACCATTCTATTACTTGTGATTAATTTGGTGGCCACCCTTGATTTGGGAGTGTTGTTCGAGGTGGGCGGTAGTGGCTGCTATGCGTCACCACTAGTCCGGATGCGTAATTGGTATATCTACCCTGGCATTGCCTAGTTGTGCCGTGTCACCTACCATATCGAGTTTTACTACGATTATGATTTTAAGATCCGACCGCGTTAAGGTTCTCCATCCCCTTAACGCTATTTTCTATATGATTATACTTTACTTATTTAGACACTATTATAATAGCGAATATTACTACATAGTAGATATTTTAACGGATCCTTAGAGGATGGGCGGTCCCAAGCATCTTCTAAGTTACTTGTACCTTTATTACAGTTCACTTGAGTTGGTTTACATTATATAAGTATATATTGTCCTGACTCAAGTGTTTTGTGTTTTGCTTTACGCTCGGGTCAGCCTGAGTTATTCACAGATTTGGATTTCCACTCTCTTGGAGATTTGAATCGCTGGAGATTATCTGCTTGTCATGTCCTATCTATTTCAATTCCGTTGTTCTACTCAGCTTGTACTTGGTTATTTTATTGAGACTTTTGTTGTACTCTATTTCTTCTGTTGTATCTTATGTAACTCTGACATATTTAGATAGTAGCTTCATGAACTACTATTTCTTTTACTTCCGCTGCATTATTTTACTCTGTGTCTGTGATCTGTGATTATATTTATTTACTGTATATTCTGAGATTTACCAAATTTTAATTACAACGCGGTATTTTGAGCAATTCAACTCCGGCATGAGTGTCTACCTATACACTTATAATGGATGCGAATGGTTGAAAACATCGGGTCGTTACAGATGCTCATGAGCTCTCCTTTCTTGAGCCTTCCTAACAGCTCTTTCTTCGTCAGTTTCTTTGTGGGCAGGGAGATATCGCCTATGATCATAAGTGTCACGCCCTCCATAATGCCGGAAGTCGTCATAGTACGAACCGCTTCGCCCCATTGGAGAATCTGAAATTGAAAAAGAGATAGAATTTAGAAATCTCCAGGAAAAGGAAACCAAGTGAAAATAATCGCAAAAAAATTCTATGTGTGTGTGGCGTGTAAACTATGCACGTCAAACTACAGACCACTCTTCGGCTTAGGAATGATATCGGATTTTGCAGCAGGAGTCAACTCTTGGTTCAACGAAAGCAGTCGTAAAGCAGATATCGCTTCAATTGCTGGAGAGGCAACTTTAGTGGTGATGATATCATCTTTAAAAAGCTTGCGTGAAGTCACTATTAGGTCACTTAGCTCACCAAAAATGTCTTCACCATCATGCCGAGCGGAACTTTCTTTTTTAGCTCCTTCATCGGCTGCCTTCCCGGAGTGTTGAGGAGGCTCCTCTTCTTCGATTACCGGGGAAAGTGTGAGCCTACCGGATGACCCCGCGACATCGGCAAGGGTCGAACATTTCACTAACGAAGCCCCTGCGTTAGGTTCCTTCGACAGGACTTCCTCAGTAGTAACCCGGGCAACTAATGTTTCAGCCTCGGAACTAGAAACTTCGTGAATCTAAGTAGATCAGGAGGGGTGTAAAAGTCCGAACTGGTGCAAAAACTCGTCTTTCGGCAAAAATTTAATGCTTCTCTCTTCAGCGGCCATAGTACTTAATGTTTCGAAGGTTGGCTTGTGGCTGGGATCTCTGAGCGGAGGAGGGAGTGCTTCAAGAAGTAAAAAATTGAAGTTAGGTACTTGGCCATTCGAGTTCCAAGAAATTCAGAAAAGGTAAAGTGAGCAGAAATTGGCATTCTTACTTCCTACTCTCCAAATGGCATAGAATCCAGAGGACAGCGGACGAAGAAAAATTGGTTCAAGAATCCATGGGCACTTTAAGGGAGATCAATAATCAGTCTACGGTTCCGAGCGCTCCTCACAAGTGTAATAGAGGGGTGATCTTTGTTTTTCGCAAATGTGCACAAGTAACAAATCTCTTCGAAGCTCGAGAGGCGGTCAAGTGTCCTCCTGAATAATACACACAATCCCATCAAATTGGCATAGCCATTAGGGTGCAGTTGGAAGGGAGAGATAGTTAGTCGAAGAAGAAGCTGTCGGAGAAAATCATTAAAAGGCGGAATAGCTCCGCTCTAGCACATTTGACGATTAAATGCGACAAAACCAAGAGGTGGCCTGTCAGCAGTATCGTTTACTCCAGGAAACAAAGCGTCCGTTTCAGCAATGCCAAACCGAATACATAGTTGATTGAACGCCCATTGATTCAGAGTGGTTGGAGTTCTTTCTGGAGGACTATCCAAGAAATTAGCTATGGGAAAGACTTCTTCAGCTTGTCCAATTGTCTCTTCTTGTCGAGAAGTCATTCTACACAAGGAACTGGATATTCAAATATGAAGGTGCACGTTTCCTAAAAGTGTGAAGTGTTGTGCAAAACTAGTAAAATGACAAGCAAATATAACTGGAATCAAATTAGTTGACATGTGTCAATTATAGAGTTTCAGGGCTTGTTATATTAAGTCCAAGTGCGGTGCTGATGCAAACAAATCAGCTTTAGTTGATTATTTTAGCTTTGCTTTAATACTTCATTTGAATTTGTTGATTCACAGCATTTCCTTCACACAGTTCATTTAAGTTGATTATTCTGTATCGACTAATCTGTCATTCGATATGGACAATCAATGGCAGTATATTCGCCCTAGTTTTCTGCAAATGTTGTGTTTGACAGGTTGTTAGGTTAAAAGTTAGTATAATGTGCAAGGAAGCGCAACAAAGTTCACACAGTTCAAAGTTCAAGCGAGTTCTTTCAAAATTGTACAAGTGCTCCAATTTTGTTCATCTCTTAGGTCGATTAGTGACCTAGCATAGGTCAGGTTTCCATTAAGTCGCACTGTGCAATGTCAAAGAGTTTAAGGTTTCAGGTCAAAGTAATGCAAATTCGTCCAAGTCCTAGCTCGCCCGCGACCTAAAACCTATACCGCAAGAAGTTAGGTCGTTAATTTGTTAGGTCGTTCTACTTTAAGCTTTATGTTAGGTCGTAAGCAAGTTAGGTTGCAAGAAAGTTAGGTCGCGTGATTCACGTTCAAATCGATAAGCCTGAGGTCGTCCTAACTCCTTTTAACCCGTTCACTCCCCTCCACTCAGCAAATCGCCTAACTCGCAAGCAAGACCGATAACCCGTTATCATCCTCTCAATGAAATCCATCACTCTCTCAGTAAAATCGGTTATCTTTCCATACCACTAGATCACCCAAAACCAATTCAAATCGTCTCAGATCTGTAACCCTGCTGTGTTCTCGTGCTTCACAACGACAACGTAACTGATGAAGATTGAAAGTCGATCGCAACATCACTCAAAGTGTAGCGCGACACACGGAATTGGACTATGGTCAGAAAATGGGGATTCACAATTTAGCGGTGATTTGGTGGGATGGAGATCGAATTCACTTACGCAATATGATGATAAAGATGAATTGACGACTGGTTAGTTCGAACTCGACTTTGAAAGCTTAGAGGATCTTCAATGGCGGTCTTGAGAGTTAGAGCAGGTAAAGAGGAAGAAGCGAGCTAACAATTTATATGGAGCAAAGAGAAGAAGGTGAATGGGCACGCGAGCTAGCACATGTTTTAGGTCGCTCATGACCTAGCAGGATCAGATCAAAGCACACGACCTATGACAATGGCCTGTACTTCGAGGGGCAAGTGTTAACTCCTCTTTTTGAAGCGACCTAAAACATCAGCGACCTAGCGACCTAAAGATGTCACGACTTAGCGACCTAAAGGATATGGCGACCTAGCGACCTAAGAGGTTGAACACTGTTAGCGACCTAAGGATGGAATGGCTCAACGACCTAAAGCTCGAGCGACCTAAACTACCCAAAGGTTCCAGCGATCTAACGACCTAACGAGGTAAGAGGAGAGCGACCTACCAATCCAAGAAGCTTACGACCTAAGGGTTCCTACGACTTAGCGACCTAATGGACTAAGCGACATAGCAAGTTAACGACATAGCCTAGGTCTCTACATTGGATATCTCAGCGTTACTAAGTCGCCAAATACTCCCATAGGTCGCTCACGACCTACTAACTTGTTCAAACAAAGACCAAGTGCTGTTGAGATAAGTCAGCTTATATCCCATAGGTCGTTGCCGACCTACGACCTACCTTAGGAAGTTCACGACCTAGAACTTGGTCATCCTGCCCAGATTTTTCCCAATACTGCATTTACTCCAACGAGAAGGTGGCTTTTGGATCAATTCTGGAACGTGAATACTCTACCGTTTTCTCGACTCATCCAACACTTCAAGCACTTCAAACACCAAAGACGCTTAAACGAACTTCAAGAGGAGATCGAACACATTCAACATGAATTCGAAAGATTCTTCTACATTGGAGTTCTAACTACTTGTTAAAGTGGTGTTGTAATCGAAGATTGTTGTAAAAGTTGTAATTGATTCAGCAATAAAGAAGATCAAAGTGGACGTAGGCTAAATATTAAGCCAAACCACTATATTGTTGTCTTTTACTGCTTTTCTGTTATTTCTCTGCCTATATTCTATTCCCGTAAAAGCGGGTGGTGCTTTCACTTTTTCTTTACACACACCGGGGTGTTAGCATTCAATTTTCAACATTAACACTGAGAGCTTGTATTTTGGATTTTGGTGGATCTTCGGAAGACCATCTTCATCTAGTGAAATTCTCCTACAATAATAGTTATCAGGCGAGTATCAAGATGGCACCCTATGAAGCTTTATATGGAAGACCTTGTAGATCCCCATCATGTTCGATCGAGTCGAGAGATCGTATTATGCTTGGACCAGATTTAATTCGAGAAGCTTCTACGAAAGTTGAACTTATTTAGAAGAGAATGAAAGCTGCTCAGGACCGTCCGAAGAAATACGCAGATAAGAGGAGAAGACCATTGGAATTTGAAATCGGAGATTTAGTCTTTGTCAAAGTTTCCCCGATTAAAGGAGCAGTAAGATTTGGGAAGACGGGAAAACTTGCCCTGAGATATATTGGTCCATTCCGAGTGCTGGAAAGAATTGGTGATGTGGCTTACAGAATTGAACTGCCAGAGCGGATGTCTGGAATTCATAATGTATTTCATGTATCCCATCTAAAGAAGTTTGTCCATGATCCATCACTGGTTGTAGAACCAGCAATCCAGGAAGATTTGGAGGTCGAGCCGAACTTGACTTTAGTCAGGAATCAAGTTCGGATTGTTGATCAAGATGAGAAGTAACTCAGGAGTAAAGTAGTGAAGCTTATCAAAGTCCAGTGGAGCGAGGATCCCAGAGACTGTACCTAGGAAACTCTGGATAGCTTTAGGAAAGCTTACCCGGATTTATGTCCAGATAGCTAGTGATGGTTGTTTGTATGAATTGTTGCTTGGCTGTTAATGTATGGATGATATGTATGTTTGGTTTGTTGATATAAAAGCTTTTGAATTATCTTTTGGTTTAAATTTCGGGGACGAAATTCTTTTAAGAGGGGAGGAATGTGACGACCCAGGATTTGGCAATATTATTTTAATAAGAATTTAATCTGATAAATTAAAATACAAACTTATCAGTTTAAAAAAGAATATATATATATATATATATGTGTGTATTTTTGGAAGGAAATTATGATTTGAAATTTAAATTAAAAAGTTTCAAAATATTTAAAGTAAAGTCTATCTTATTCACATTTAATTAAAGTAAAGCCCTAATTATTCACATTTGACCTAAATATATATTTATGATGTAATCTAGATAAAAATGTTTAAAATAAAATAAATCTTATCAATATTAAATATAAGTATAAAACAAATATATGGTCATAAACGTAAGTATAAATATATAAACATAAACATAAACATATAAACATAAGAAACTATGATATTAAACATAAGTGAAAAAAAATTATAAATGAAGTGTTTGGTAGTTTAAAGTTAAAATAGAAACAAATACATTAGTTAAATACATTAAGTGCTAAATAGAAATAAATATTTCAAATAAATGGTTATGTAAAAATATGAAATGAGCATAAGATAATTCTGGAGATATAGTCTATAGGAATACATATATTTGCAAGGCAAGAAGAAATCATATATGTATATACGAAATTAAAAAGGGGATAAGTATGACAATACAAAACAAGACAATTTTAATTAATGCTAGCACAAAATATATCATTTCAACCTCCAAAGAAAAAAAAAATCTGACCAAACAAAGATTATTTTTGTACCAAATAGAAATATCAGCCTGCATACTTGTTTCTTATATATCAGTCCCTCCACTCCATTCATTCATCAACTTTACAAACCAGACTAAAGTCAACAACTAAAAAAAGAAAAGAAAGTATAATCCTACAACTAGATCAACAACAATAACATCAACAAAGGAGAAAAATATAATCCAGGCTGATAGCTTTTCAAGACATGCCGTGTTCTTGTTCAAAACCAAAAGCTGCTCTCTGTTCAAAGTTTTTCAAGTGAGTAAACCATTTAAATTAAAAGTTAAGTATATATATTTGTTGCCTGTGAAGTCTAAGATTGAAGTCACTTTGTTATGCATATATATACATGAATTTCCTCTGTGTTATAAATATTTGTATGTGTGTATGCCTGTATATATTGAAATCATCTCTGTTTTATTGATTCAGAGTATCAAGGCTTGATCAAAACCCAAGAATCAAATCTTTTGATCATTATTAGGCTGAAAGATCCAAATAATATGTTTGTTTGGTTATAAATTAAAGTAATATTTTTCTAGCAAAATAAGATTAAGATGTGCTTGAAAACTTCATAGTACTGATGAACACCTGTAAGCATGATAAAATCAAGTATGATAAATCGTTGAATCAAATATATAAGTGGAATCATCATTGGAAACTATAATTTTTAAAACAAAAATTTTGATTTTTCACTTAGTATATTGAGAGCAGTTTCGAGATGAACTAGAATGAGTTTTTAGCAGATTCAGGTGATCGGAGGATTTTTGGAGGTCGGGGCTTTGCGTGGAGGTGGAAGAGAGTACGACGAGTCGGGGAAAAATAGGTGGAGACGCTCCAGTTCATCATGGAGACGGCGGTGAAGAGATTTGGGTTTTAAAACCTAATTTGGCGATGGTCGGGAAAGTGTTCGCCGTGGCCTTGTTTGTGCATCGAGCTGCATGTGGCTGGGGGAGATGGTAGTCTAGGGGGTGGCTGAGACGTAGCCAGAGTCTCGAAAACTACGAGGGTCGGTGGCGAGGTTGCGAGGCAGGTTTTGATCGGAGGTCTGGTTCGAGTTACTCGAGATATACTCGATTTCGTTCGTGGACCTATGTGGGTTTTTCGACGATCGGGGTTCGATGTCGAGGGATAGTCAATAGGTCGGAAGCGTCGTGGTTAGTCAGAGGCCGCTGGAGCGTCGGTGCACGTGCACGGCGTTAGTTCTGTGTCTAGTGGTGGGTTCGTGTGTGTTGCAGGGGGAGGTTCTCGAGCAGGTGAGGCTTTTACTCGAAGTGGGATTCGAGTTCGTGGAGGATACAGTTTAACAGTTTAGCAGTTTAACTTAAAAATAAACTAAGTTAAAAGAAAATGTAGAAGAAGAGGAGAAACTCGAAGCAGGTTTCGAGTAAGTCTCAGGTTGAACCCGAAGAAGGTGATAAGCAGTTTTAAATCCTGTTTTAAAAAGTTTTTAAAAGCAAAGTTTTGAAAATATGTGATTAGGTAATTAATAAAGATGATAATTTATCTTAAAGGTAATTAAGATTTTGATAATTAAATGGAGTAATTAAAGTGTTATTAACTATATTATTTATTGATTTAGAAATTAATTAATTAATAGTTAAGAATTATAAATTAATTAGTTAAGAGGTTAATTAATTTGTAATTAAGAATTATTAATGAGTAATTAGAGATAATTAATTAATAATTAGAGATTAAATAATTAAGTAATTAAGTTGTAATTAGTGACTAATTAATTAAAAAATTAAGGATTAATTAACTGATAATTAAGAATTAATTGATTTTTAATTATGTTTTATTAATTAATAATTAAGGTTTATTAATTAATAGTTAAAGGATAATTAATCTCCGATTAAGATTAATTAATTATTTATAAAGTTAATTAAGGAATGATTAATTAATTAAATGATTGTAATTAATTAATGATTGATTAAGCAAGGTTAGGTGATTAATTCTTAAGTAATTAATTTAAAATTGAATTAATTAAATTAATTATGATATGGATTAATAATACTTGCGTATGGATGATTGTTTGAGCAGAATGTCTGGATTGATTGATATCTATTCGATGATAATCTGTGATATGCTGTCATGTGATATTGGATATATCTGTGATAAATGTGTGATATTTATCTGTGTTAAATGCTGTGTGAATTCAATATTAAATTGAATTAAATTGTTTAAACTATTAAACAACTTGGCCTTTAAAACACATTTGGATTTCGATGAGACCAGGATCAGGTATCAATTTTGATTATTCGAAAACCACATCGATCCAAGTTAAACGATAGGTCGTGACATCTCAAAGTGAAGATCGAGATGGAGTTTCAGAATGCAAGGGTTATTGTCGTTAACTCTGAGGGTGATTCCAAAATGAGTGTAACGAGATAATGCCTTCGGTTTCGTTCAAACCTGGAACGAACTTGTATCGATTGAATGCTTTCAGTACATCGTCAGGTGGACGATGAGCATTCTAGGAGATGTGTTCTCTAAAGGTAATCGTAACCTCAAGCCTCATCAACCGGGAATGGCTATAACATGGGAGGTGCAGCAAGGTTAAGTGGGTAGCACCCAAGTAGGACGAGATATACCCCTGTCTAGATGTCCCTTTTTATTTCGGCTTAGTGGGCAGTTATTGGCCACAACTGCGGGGTTATCTTGTTCGGGACTGTCAAGTAAGGGATGATTCCGGCCTTGTGTTGCTGGGGGTCGGGCGTGATCCTCGGTACTCTGATCTAGGCCAGGTACTGTGACGGGCGGTACCCTAGTAGCCCTGACATTGTATGGAATCCAATCTCTAATAAGTGCCCTCGAATTTGTTTGTAAACCTATGTATGCTGGAATTTAATAGATGTAACAATTTCAGCTATTTTTAATTTACTTGAAAACCCTAGACACTATTATACAATCACCGGATTTCCTATAAAATGTTTTGGTTATCGTAAGGTAAAAACTTACCTGTGTTTATGTGTGGAAAGTCTTACGTGATACCTTTGTTTCAAATGGTTTTCAATGTTAAACAACTTTAACCCGTTTACTCACACCAGACCAATGTCTGACCCGGAGTTTATTCTGTTTTTCTTAAACTCTTGGGTACTCAAATTTTTATGAGTAGCCAAGTGATCAGGTTTTGGATTATTGAAGTCTGGAGGAGCTTGGAGCAGAAGTCCAGACGTATATATCTATCTATCTAGTTCCGTTGTGTTAGTGATGTATGTTGTATTTTGGGATATATGAAATGGCAGATATGTATATATGACTGTCTTGTTTGAATGATGTTATGTAACTTTGATATATGTAAGACTATGTAATAGTTATGTGATGTATTATATTTTGTTCCGTTTCCGATGTGAGATTCTGAATTCTGTTGTTCTTTCTTCTTTCTTTCTATTTCTATCTATTTCTTTCTTAATGATGATGCGTCTTTCTGTGTATAGAAAGGAGGGTCGTCACAGCGCTGATGCCCACGGAGGCATTTGGGTTATGCTATGACGACAGTGTAACTCGATGTCACTGCGATCTACTTTGGACCATAGCGAAAATTGTGTGGAGGTTAGTGTCAACGGTCTACCTTTGATTTTGCCGTGATGGCAACGTAACATCGGTAGACTGCGATCTATGGTAGTAGTGGAGTGGAGAAGTTTCATTTGGCAGCGAAATTCGAGGGCGCTGATGCCTATAGTTATATGGGTTTTTCCTATGATAGCAACTTAACCCCAGATGTAGCTGCGATCTGTAGCGGGTTCCATGGTGTAATCGAGGGGCGTGGAGTGCCTACAGTTATCTATGGATTTTGCTGGGATGGCAACGTAACCATCGGGTTAACTGCGACCATGGAGGGGGTGATGATTTCTAGAGCATTCTCACCAAAGATGATTCCTCTATTTTCAAAAATGTTTTCTATATTTTCAATAAAGTATTTTCCAATTATTTTCACTAGGTGTTGAAAATGAGTTTACCAAGTACTTATAGATTTTCAGTCTTACGCCTGTTCAACGTATGACCGAATTTCTGTGAGAACAAAGATGGACTAGTTGAAACATAGAGTGATAAACGTATTCTTTTTATAAAACTATTTTTATCAATATTATATTGATTTTAAAAGTGTTTTAAAAATGATCAAAGAAAATTTATCTGATTTTAAGCATTTTAATAAATTCTAGTTTCATTCCTTTTCGGGGACGAAAAGATTCAAAGGGGGGAGGAATGTAATAACCCGGATTTTTGGCATCTGACAATTGGATAATTAACTGATTTTATTCGGTTGAACAAATAAATTCAGGTAATTAAAGGTATCTGGATGGATTTGCAACTATGATAATATTGAAATATAAATATCTGGAAGTGATATATCTTATAGTAAATTATCATATTATTATATAAATAGTGATGTGCAAACTTAATAATGATGAAAATTTTAAGTGTGTTCATATACAAGGATATAAGTGTGTATATATATATGTTGAGTAAATTGAGAGCATTGATTTGAATTCAATGTATTAAATTTTCAAAGGAGATTTAAAGTTAGAATTCAATATTTATAAACACTAAAGATAAATACTTATTAAGTTTAAAAATGGTAGCTCAAGTTTAAAATAGGATTTAATAAAGGATCATACTTTTTCTATATATATATATATATGTTGTATATATATATAAAGATATTGAAAATAAAAATATAAATAAATAAGTTTATATTGTTTAATTGAGTTATATACATACAAATAAAAGAAAGTGGAAAGATAAAGATATAAAACATAAGGGTTTAAAACCAAATTTTTGAATTAAATTAAGTAAGAGTTTTAAACATAATTTAATCACTAATGACATTTGTATGCTCATGAATTCATGTATGAACAAGTGTTAACACAATAGAACAAGTGGCACTTGTTTTTTTAGTTAAAATAATTTATATGTAATAAGATATTTAGAATGAGAAATTTGTTCATTTTTTCTCAGTTCAAAATTTTCTTTCATTCATATTCAAAAACTTAAACCTGAAACAAATTCGAAAATCAAGTTTTTAAACTGGAAAATGGAAATCAAATAATCTAAAGATCAAAACAAGAGAATCAAAACTTGAGAAGCAAATAAAACCAGAGGAAGAAAACAAAAACTTAAATCTAGATATCTTTAATTTAATTCAAAGTCAGGATCAAATTCAACAATGCAAGGTCAACAATCAAGTAAAGATCAAACCTAAAAGCATCACATCAGGTTCTAGATAAAAATCAATTTTCAGGTTCAAAACAATTCCTGGCCTCTGTTCTATATAAGGTGAGTAAATTTAATCTTAAAGCAGTTTTAAAATTTGATGTATGTGAAATGTTTGAAGTAAAATTTATGATGCATGTTTAAATATATGTATGCATGCTTGTTTAAAATCTGAATACATGAATATATGAAATGAATATACTGGTGTGTATGTCTGTGATCATCTCTGTTTTTGTTTCACAGTTAAAAATTTAGATAAAATTCCAATCCTCCTCATCTAATAGGCTTAGGAATTCAAACAAATTTTGTTTGTTTAAACATAAGCAAAGTTTTAAAAATATATTTATGTGGAATAAGTTTGAATATATTTTGGAAAACAAAAGGAACAGTGGAAACTTAAGAATGGATTAAAATCAATCACAATGGTTTGTTGATTCAAGTATATAGCCTGAATCTACTTCGAAAACTAGGATTTTTTAAATAAAAATCAAATTTTTTAATTGAGTTTTGAGTGTGCATTTTGAAGTTGAACGGAAAATGGGTTTCGACCTTTTTCTGGTGATCGTCGAGTTATTGGTGGTCGGGTTTAGTCTGAAGGAAGAGGGAAGCTTGGGGATCTCGGCAAAAATGCCAGGTAAAGTTATATCTCACAGTGGCGGTGGAAATTGGTCGAACTAGGGTTTAAGTGGGTTCGAAGTCGAGGTCGGGAAATTTCGTTGCTGCAGCGTCTCTGGTTGATCGAGCTTCAACAGAGCTTGGGACATGGTAGCGTGGAGGCCATTGAGGGTGTAGCCGGAGTTTGGGAGGTCTTGGTGGTCGGCGTCGGTGGTTCGAGGATGGTTTCAAGCGAGGTTTGGTTTCGGCGATGGTCACGGTGGCGGGGATCATCGGTGCATGTGCACGGCGACGTGTGTGTGTCTGTGGGTTTGGGATGGGTTGACTCGAAGAAACACTCGGGGAAAGCGATGATGGGCGCGGGTTTGTTCTCATGTGCGCGTGAGTGTTTTATCATATCTGTTTTTAAATTTTAATTTAAGTGTTATTAAAAGGATATATGTTTTAAAGTATGTGATTAAGATAAGTGGTTTATCTTAAGCAAATTAAGGCCTTGAGTAATTAAGAGATAATTACTTATTGTAAGTAATTTAAGGATAATTAAGTAAATAATTAAGATAAATGGTTTATCTTAAAATAAATTATAGTCTTGGATAATTAATGATTAATTAAATTAATGAAGTAATTAAAAGGAAATTAATTAACTAATGATAAATGATTAATTAATAATTAAGGGCTATAAATTAATTAGAGATTAATTAATTGGAATTAGGGATTAATTAATGCAGGTAATTAGAGATTAATTACTTAAATGATAATTACTTAATTAAAGGATTATTTTGTTAAGGGTTAATTAATTTAATTAATAATTAAAGGTTAACTAATTGAGGATAATTAACCAATGGGATAATTACTTAATGAAAGTAATTATGGATAATTAGTTTAGATAGATAATTAAAGGATGACTAATTAATGGTTATAATTAATTAATGTTAAGTAAGCAGGGTTTAAAAGCAATTAAATTAATTAGGAATGGTACAATTAATTTATCTTGCTTATAGATGATTGAGATATATTGAATGACTTAGATTATTTGATATCTCTGATATGTGATTTGTGATGCTTTGTGATATGCGATTCTTGGTTGAACTGTGATATGGTGGGTTATCTATCTGAGATGAATTGTTGTGTGGATACAAAATCCTAAATATAAATCATATTGTTTAAACTTAAATAATTTGACTTAAAGAATAATATTGGATTCGAAGAGACCGGGGTCGGGTATCAGCAATACCCAGAACCACTTCGAATAGTGTTAGCGCCAAAATCGGTCACTAACCCCAAAATCCAGATGAAAGCACCAAATACCAATCACAGCTCAGAGATAGAATGTATGTAGAGAGTAATAATGTGAAGAACAGTTAAAACTGAAATGAAAGCAGTAAAGAACAACAGATTTTATAGTGGTTCGGCTAACTCCGGCCTACGTCCACTCCAGAAGTTTGCTTTTTATTGCTGTAATAATCGATTACAGTTACAAAATGGCAGAGTTGCCTTCGCCTTAGAAAAGAGAAAGTAAGAGAGCAGAAAGAAGATCCCCTTTTACTGTGCCCCTGCCTCTCTATTTATAGACAAAGATGGGTTGGACTTCCCTAGTGGGCCTGGTAGCCGAGTACCTCAGCCCAAATGGAGTGGTCTCCATATGCCGAACCATAGATGCCGAACGCTGAATGCCGAACAAGGTGTGAATGCCGAACGATCTCCTCATGCCAAACGTTGGGAGGTGCGAGGTACCGAGGTATCGAGGTACGGAGGTGCGAGGTACCAAGGTACGGAGGTGCGAGTTACCGAGGTATGGAGGTGCGAGGTACCAAGACATGGAGGTGCGTGGTACCAAGATATGGAGGTGCGAGGTACCAAGATATGGAGGTGCAAGGTATGAAGGTGCGAGGTATGGAGGTGCGGAGTATGGAGGTGCGAGATATGGAGGTGCGGAGTATGGAGGTGCGAGATATGGAGGTGCGAGGTGCAATGTCGAGCGAGGTGAGGTATGCCGAACGACCCATCAGATGCCGAACGTTGGTTAATGCCGAGTGATCCATCCAATGCCGAACGTCTCCAGATGCCGAACGTTGGTTAATGCCGAGCGCTCCATCCAATGCCGAACGTCTCCAGAAGCCGAACGTTGGTTAATGCCGAGCGCTCCATCCAATGCCTAACAACGAACTCTCTATGCCGAACGCTCATCCAGTGCCGAACAAGATTTATGCCGAACACTCCGTCCAATGCCGAACGTCGATCTCTCTATGCCGAACGCTCGTCCAGTGCCGAACATTCCTCTATGCCGAACGATCCTTCTAATGCCGAGCACTCGTTTAGTGCCGAACGATCCCTCTATGTCGAACGACGATCTCTCTATGCCGAACAGCCTTCAACGCCGAACCATCCCAATGCCGAACGTCATCTGCAAAACTGCCTATCATCATTTTAAACCGAACCCATCATACTTTAGTCTCGATAGTTGTAAAGTTGTTTAAGTTAAATCCGTCTGTTCGTGGCCTTACCAAAAGACGGGTTAACACTTGCCCCCCAAAACATGCCTTGCTGTGAAAGGTGTGTTTTGAATAGCCTCAAGTCCAGTATCCAAAGTCCATGTTTCATCCATATCCAATAACCAATAGGGGACTTTAGGACCTCTTCGGGTCGATATCCAATTCCATAACCTCTCCGGGCTCTTGCCAAGCGCAATCCACACTTGACGACCGTGGCCCAGTGTCCCTGGGCGTTGAGCTAACCTCTCCGGTTTCTTGCCAAGCGTAATCCACACTTGACGACCGTGGCCCAGTGTCCCTGGGCGTTGAGCTAACCTCTCCGGGTTCTTGCCAAGCGCAATCCACACTTGACGACCGTGGCCCAGTGTCCCTGGGCATTGAGCTAACCTCTCCGGGTTCTTGCCAAGCGCAATCCACACTTGACGACCATGGTATAGTGTCCCTGGACGCAAGTAATGCCGTGGCTTAAGTCCTAAGCCGAATCCTGGTCGCTCCGGACCCTTGCCGAGCATAGTCCATACTCGATGACCTTTAAGCCAAAATTCAGAGAAAATCCAATCGAAATCCAATCCGAAAAAAAAACATTCAAACCAGAATTCAAACCAGAAAAACGAGAAAAACAGGGAGTTCAAACCAAACTCCAAACCCAAACCAGAAAAAGAAAATGTCCAAGTCAAAGGAAAAAACAGATTTCACAAACCCGGGCGTTTCGGTAAGCCATCATCTCAGAGCATGCCTGAGGGTTATCTCCGACCCCGTACATGAGTAAGTGATTTAACCGTTTGCCCGGAGTTTGTTACTTATTCCAAACCATCCAGATTAGTTGATGACCAATCGGTCACCATTCCTGGGCCTCGCGCCCTTGTCGTTCAAGGTAGGCGGAGGCTGTTCATGTTCCACCGCCGCATTCCGAGTTCCGACATACTGTCGCAACTGACCATTCCTTATATGCTCCTCGATTATATCCTTTAGATGTCGGCAGCTGTTAGTATCATGCCCGTCCAGGTCATGAAAGAGACAGTGCCTTCCTGATGGGCTTTCACGTTTTGTGGGTTCCCTCCTTGATGGCCTTCGATAGGGAAGACGATCTCGAGTATCTAAGAAAATCCGCTCCAATGTTGCGTTCAATCCTGTGTAAGTGGAGAACTTTGGTTCTCCCCAGCGCTTCCTTTTCCCTTTATCCTTGTCCCCACCTGAGCTTTCGCCGAGTAATCTTCCATCCTTAGTCATGTTTACTTCCTGTGACCTCATGTCCAAACATGCATCCTCTTGTCGAAGAAATCTTTCAGCTTCATGAAAGAATTCCCCAATATCCAACGGTGGGTCCCGTACAAGCGATACTTTGAACTCCGAATTATCTCTGACTCCTGATACCGCAGCCATCAGAACCATTGATGGATCTGGCCGATCCACCGAAGCAACTGCTGCATTAAATCGAGTTAAGAATGTCCTGAGCAATTCATCTGCCCTCTGTTTGACTGATGTTAGTGTCATCACGTTCTTTGGCCTTTTTATGTGAACTCGAAATTGACTTAAGAACTTGTCCACCAGTTCTGTCCATGTTCCAATGGATCCATCCTCCAGCTGTCTGAACCACATAGCAGCAATTTCAGTCAAGTACATGGGGAAACATCGGGCCATAACCTCCTCCGTTGCCCCCAGCACTTCCATATGCCTAGTGTACCTCATCAAGTGGTCGGTGGGATCCGTCTTCCCGTTGTATACTTCCAGAGTGGGTAGTTTGAAATCGGACGGATTCCTAGCTGTCCTGATGTTCCGGGTAAACGGACTTTTGTTAACTCCCTCTGAATCCCTGTTTTTTAGACCTCCGCGAATAGTCCGCCTGATAATGTCAGCTAATCCAGTGTTTCCAACTAATCCAGACTGCCTCCCAAGTCCCCGAGGAAATTCTGGCACATATTCTTCATCACGTACTCCTGTATTCCTATCGATGCCAGGCCGCGTAGCGTCATCCGGTATCCCCCCATGAACGGGTCTAGCATTCCTTGGTGGTGTGCCCCCGAGTCTAGGTCCATCTAGATTGTTAGCTGTTTGTTGATTGGGAGCTGCCTCCTGTTGAATCACTCCATCTGTCCGCTGGTTGAGTCCCTCTGGTCCAGTTCCACGAACTTGAGCTCTTGCAGTTCTTGGTTGTTCAAATTGCCTGAGAAGAGCCTGCATCATCTCCTCTTGTCGTTTCATCATCTGCTCCTGCATAGAATTCATCATTGCCTGCATCTCATCCCGAGTTATGTAGATGGATGCATGATCCTCTCTAGCTCCAGAAGAGGCTGCTTGACTTCCTTCCTGATTGCTTCTTTCCACTACTTGCTTCCTTGTTGGTGGTCTAGCCATTGCTTTCAAGGATCCAAGTTCCTAACTCCAAAGTTCCTGAGTTCAGCTCTCAGTGAAAGCACCAAAGTGTTAGCGCCAAAATCGGTCACTAACCCCAAAATCCAGATGAAAGCACCAAATACCAATCACAGCTCAGAGATAGAATGTATGTAGAGAGTAATAATGTGAAGAACAGTTAAAACTGAAATGAAAGCAGTAAAGAACAACAGATTTTATAGTGGTTCGGCTAACTCCGGCCTACGTCCACTCCAGAAGTTTGCTTTTTATTGCTGTAATAATCGATTACAGTTACAAAATGGCAGAGTTGCCTTCGCCTTAGAAAAGAGAAAGTAAGAGAGCAGAAAGAAGATCCCCTTTTACTGTGCCCCTGCCTCTCTATTTATAGACAAAGATGGGTTGGACTTCCCTGGTGGGCCTGGTAGCCGAGTACCTCAGCCCTAATGGAGTGGTCTCCATATGCCGAACCATAGATGCCGAACGCTGAATGCCGAACAAGGTGTGAATGCCGAACGATCTCCTCATGCCAAACGTTGGGAGGTGCGAGGTACCGAGGTATCGAGGTACGGAGGTGCGAGCTACCGAGGTACGGAGGTGCGAGGTACCGAGGTATGGAGGTGCGAGGTACCAAGACATGGAGGTGCGTGGTACCAAGATATGGAGGTGCGAGGTACCAAGATATGGAGGTGCGAGGTATGGAGGTGCGAGGTATGGAGGTGCGGAGTATGGAGGTGCGAGATATGGAGGTGCGGAGTATGGAGGTGCGAGATATGGAGGTGCGGAGTATGGAGGTGCGAGATATGGAGGTGCGGAGTATGGAGGTGCGAGATATGGAGGTGCGGAGTATGGAGGTGCGAGATATGGAGGTGCGAGGTGCAATGTCGAGCGAGGTGAGGTATGCCGAACGACCCATCAGATGCCGAACGTTGGTTAATGCCGAGCGATCCATCCAATGCCGAACGTCTCCAGATGCCGAACGTTGGTTAATGCCGAGCGCTCCATCCAATGCCGAACGTCTCCAGAAGCCGAACGTTGGTTAATGCCGAGCGCTCCATCCAATGCCTAACGACGAACTCTCTATGCCGAACGCTCATCCAGTGCCGAACATGATTTATGCCGAACACTCCGTCCAATGCCGAACGTCGATCTCTCTATGCCGAACGCTCGTCCAGTGCCGAACATTCCTCTATGCCGAACGATCCTTCTAATGTCGAGCACTCGTTCAGTGCCGAACGATCCCTCTATGTCGAACGACGATCTCTCTATGCCGAACAGCCTTCAACGCCGAACCATCCCAATGCCGAACGTCATCTGCAAAACTGCCTATCATCATTTTAAACCGAACCCATCATACTTTAGTCTCGATAGTTGTAAAGTTGTTTAAGTTAAATCCGTCTGTTCGTGGCCTTGCCAAAAGGCGGGTTAACAAATAGTAAATCAAAATTCCTTATAAATTGGATATGTGAGATTAATCAGGCTGGAATGAAATAAGTTAAGTAACCTAGACATTTAACCTGAGAACTATTGTGTGTGAAAATGATTAACTATATAAGTAAGAACTCGTAGAAGGTACGAGTTAGCCTGGTTTGCAAATAAGTTATATAGCTTGGTATTTCATATTATATGGGTTTACTCACGCTGGTTTCCAGCCTGACCCGGGTGTTACTTTGTTGTAATGCTCGGGGCAGACCGAATATTACAGATTTCCAGGTTAGGACGTTCTGGAGCTCAGGAGGCGAGTTGGATTGCAGGAACGTATGGAGTGTATTTCGCTGTGATATATTTTTGTTTATCTGGGACAAGTTAATTATAAATTCTAGTTTATTGTGTGTGGTTGTAACTCTGATTTATGTATTGTAACTTAGCAGATACAACTTTCCTTTGTATAAATGCTATTAATTGATATTATATTTTGATCCGCTGTGAATGTGAGATTCTGTGATTTGTTTTTCTATCTCTTCTTCTACCTCTTTTCTTCTAACTCTAACAATCTGGAATTTCCGGCGATCAATTGTTCAGCATTTGTACAGTGGACGTATTAGTGTCGAAATTTCGGGGTCGAATTGGGTCGTTACACTACAATTGAATTGATAATTGAATCCTTCATTATTATTTACTTATTTAAAATGAGTTAAATTAGCTAAGGAAATTAATTAAATTGATATTCAATTTAAAGATCCAGTTATTTGAATCAATATTCAATATGAAATCTCTTAATTCAAACATTTTACTAATCATTTATTTGAAATTTCAATTATTAACTATAATAAAATCACAATATTCAAAATTTTGAATATTCAACTTTTTAAACCAATCATTTTATAATCAATTAAGTATTTCAAAACCAAACGACCAAAATCTGGACCATTACAATCCTTCCCACTTAAAAGAATTTCGTCCCCAAAATTGCTAAGGCAGTAAAGATGCTCCAAACCCATTTCTTTTCCAAACCCATTTGGTTAAATTTCTCCTATTACCATTTCCTAATTCTTTTAGAATCACCCAAAACAAATAATTTATATTTATCAAATTCTATTATTTCAAGCTATAATTTCAAATCAAGTTTAGTTAAAAAAAATTTCCCAAAATTTTCCAAAATTTTTCTAACACCCTAAATCTCCGGAAAAATTTGACAGAGTCTCATTTGTATAGAGAGCCTTTTATAATATCACAAATATGATAATATAATACACATCGACCCACACTGTCGAAAACACAATATATATCAATATTTATCTCATTTTCGCACTTAATGCGTAAGCGTACCTTATATTAGCATTATTAAGTGAGTTCGCTTAATTTAAATGCAATTACGCAACCAAAATCTATCCAAAAAGCTCCATGTACCTGTACTTACTCAAAATAAGCACATAAGTTCCATAACCATGAATTTTTTTATAACATTCCATTCCTTTAACGAACTCAAACACATGTTTTTCATAAACCAAACTTATTATAACATGTACATTTCGAATGCGTAAACAAGTACAAGATTCAAACATTCAATTATCCATTTCCAATCAATGTATATTCAATTTCAAATTGATTCACAATCAATTCATTTGCATTCCATTTATATCTACATTCATTAAATTCAAATCCATTTTATTAATCTCGGAATCATTCCATGTAAATTGATTCTTGAACAATTCAGCTCAGGTTCATGCACTTGCATTCATATTAACTGCACTTCCAACTTATATTACATCGTTTCCATTCAATTTCACTTAATTCACATAGTGTTATTGACTTCATTTTATAGTGAACGACATTTCATTCCATACTAATTTAAACCATTTCACAAAATTATTTCTAAGGTTTTTTATAAACATTCTGTATCGCTACTTAATTTCTTATTCAGCTTTGTAACTCAAGTTCATACCCAAATTTATCCAATCCATACTCCAAAATCATATTCAACTCATGAACTCTTAAACTGAATTCATTTCTTGTTATCATTTACTTAACCATTTTAAATTGGTCATACTTTTTTCCACTTTCTTAGTTTAATAAGTTATACGAACTTATTTATTTAACAATCTCCTGAATTTCCACTTAAGTTTACTCACATCCTATATTTATAACATATTGTTATATAATCACTTCAGTACAATTCATGTTTATATTCAATTTACTCAATTCCAATTCACCTTCCATTTAAAATACAAATTTTATATTTTCTATTCCTTTACCATAATATCAAACCATTTTCATTTTGGTTTTACCGTTATATTTCTCAATCCATAAGTTCAAGAACTTATATAATTAAAATCCCATATTGCTTACTTGAGTCTATTCACATCTTATAATCATAACTCTGGAATATATTTATCACTTTATAGCTTAAGTGTATCCGTTCCATTCAATAATCATAACTTATAGTTATATAATCATTTTACATTTCAAACTTATATTCAATTCAATTCAAACCCAATTCAATTTTATTTTAACTTATCTTAAGTTAAATTTTAACCTGTATTATTCATTTTAACCTACCCAAGTTAAACTTTAATTTTAGTATTAAAATTCACACTTTCCTTTCTTATCTATATCTACTCAAAATTATAAGTTCCATAACTAATTTTCTCGTGACTTCACAATCACTTGAATGGAAATCCCGAAATTCAATCACCCAGTTTTATTTCAAATCACTTTGAAATCATAAATATACATATATCCACTTTTGTATATGAAATCATACTTTCGAAACTTTAAAACAACTTGGTTTTACCCAACATAATTCTGTAACGACCCGTAAATTTCAACGGTTTTAATAACGTAATTAGTTGAAATTTTGTGAAATTTTAAACGATAAAATTTTGAAATAAAATTTAATATTTGGAATACGTCTAGTTAAACATAGCAACTGGTAAATTTTCGTCCGAAAATATGAAAGTTAATTTCGCGCGTAAATTCACTTCAATTTAATCAGTTAAAAAGCGATGAAAATAAAATATTTCCGAAACTTAAATATTTTTACATAGAAAAATTATAAACCATCTTCTGAGCAAGATTTCATTTTGTCGTTTTTCCAAATTCGGACATCTTTGGCTCCGTCGTTCTTATTTTCTGCAAAATAACAGCATTCTGGTATCGATATCGATTTTTATCGGATGATCGTACCACTGATTTCTATATACCGTTTTGATCGTCTCGTCGTGCCGATCTCTACGGTATATTCGATTGTCAAATTCGGAGTTCCGTTGTACGTTGCACTTTGCATAACGCCTACCGTACCGGTAACCAAATTGAGTCTCTATAATATTCTGTGCGTATTCATCCATAAAACGTTTGAAAATGAATGGCCACTTGTTTTATATTCCCAGAAATTAATACCTAACTTTCACTATTCCCATCTGTTCATTGTTTAAAATTTTAAACCATGGTTCAAGGTTCAAGTTGCTTTTGGAATTCGTATAGCTTAGTATAACTGTTCGTATATTATTAAGCATTTAAGCCTATTCTTCTTCTTCCTGTTACTACATTTTCTTTCTTTTATGAGAGTCCTCCTTCCTCTATTTTCATGTGCGCCTGACATCGGACCCATTCACCAACATCCTCTTCCACCGGCCACATCTCCTACCCCGCAACCTCATGCGTCCCTCCTCCTCATCCTTGCCTCCATTAGCACATGCGACATCAACTCCGCTCAGCTTAAGCGGGCCGTTTCCCTTGGCTTTCCACCAACCTCATCCCATCGGCAGCCACCATCCTTCCCACCGCCGCGCCCACTTCTTTCAAACCGTGCTCCCCTCTGCCACCTCCTCCTCCGCCTAGCTCACGCACCAACCGCTCGCCGCAACTCCTTGCTCCACCACAAACGCTTCCGCACCTACCTCGCAACCTCCTCCCGCACTACAACCGTTCGTAGCCTCCGCCTCGACTGCCTACACCTAGTCTCTTCCACCTCGGCAAGTGCCACCGCCTCTACCTAGGTCCCCTTCCTTCTCACCATGTGCCGCAGCCGAGAGCCACGCGAGCACCCACTTCAACGTCAAACCGCTTCCGCCCACGCCTAGACAACCGCTGCCCCTCTTCCTCCACTTCCCTGCACACGTGGCCACCTTCCAGGCCGAACCACCACCAACTTCCCCACCTCCTAGCTCGTGCTGCCACCGCCTCCACCGCCAGTCCTCTCCTTGCTCCGAACTGTCCTCCACTACAACCCATCCCTCCGATCACCCTGATCTCTCTCACCACCTTCTGGCGCATGCATCTTCAAGTTTAGTATATATAGGTAAGTATATATTTTGTATAGTTCTGTTATATTGAAATGAGATGGGTTTGTATGTATAGATTTTGTTTTAATCTTTTGAGTTAACGGTATAAGTTAAGTATATATATATGTCTCGTTATATAGTTTTTAAGTTATAAAATTTCAAAGTTGTTTACAATATATTAGTTATATACAAATATATAGGTATATAGTTTGATGTTGAAATGTGTACTTGTTGATGGAAAGTTATATTATATTTTGCTTTTCAATCCAAGCTAATATGTCAGTTTTTATTGGTTTTACTGTGAGATTTTATAAAGTATAATCTATTTCTGGTCCTATAAGCATACTTACGTATGGCTATAATAGTCATAGCAATATTATAAGTTATAAAGTTTATATGATTTGTTGATCTACATTTGGGTTTACCACTTGTTGTATGCCTTTGTTTAAACGTGAATATATAATTAGTTTTTAATGTTACAATCTTAAGTATATATCGGTTGTAGTATATTTAGGTAGTGCAGTGTTATATATGTAGTATAGGGTCTATATGTTAGTCTGGATTTGTTTATATGTATGCGAGCCTTGGGTTTTATGTATTTAGTCTTGCTGATTTCGAAAGTTAAGGATATATATATATATACATACATATTTATTTCAAACTATATTTCGGTAAATATGTTGTTTATAATATATATTATTTTAATATTTGTTTAAATTTAATATTGACTTATACATAACTTCATATAGGGTTATATCATGTATCTTCAGCAATCCAGTCTCATTGATTTTCGTCTATCCTTATTATCAGCTTTGTTCGATGAATTCGTGCCAATTTGCTTTGCTCGGATTCGTAACTCATTTCATCGTCAAAATTCTATAGCCTCGAAAGGTGAGCACTCACTCACGATTAATGTTCTTTTATCTAATAAATTTGATTTCAATTGAAACGACAATTGAAATGCTGCTGTTAGTTAATTACACTGTTATATATGCTATTGCCTGTATTAGTTCACCTGTGACACCTGACACCATTATCTGTTAATTATTTATGTGATGATAATACAGTTTGGCTGATTATTGATTGATTGTTGATGTTTATATTGGACGTTAAATTGTTAATGTTAAAATGATAAATAGTATGAAATTGAACTTGATATAGGATAATTAAATGTTAAATTTGATTAACTGACATTTGTATAATATGACCCCTTTAACTGTTGAATTTATTGACACGTAGGATTTGTTTAATTATACTTTGAACCACTGAATGTATGATGTTAAATTAATGATGTATGAAATTGTAAATAGATGACAAGTGAAAAACTGAAATGTAATAATCTTTAATCTACATGAAATGATAGTGTAGATTCTAGAAATAATTATATTAATTCGTACAAATAACAATGCGAATTAATAGGGTTATTTCGGGATTATTTGAATTGATTATTGGATTGTTATTGATTATTGTTATTGCTTGTTTATTTACTTTGACACCATCCCAGTTATCACACTGCAAGTTCCCTTTGATATGTTTTGATTTTGAATTGAATTGGAATCGGGTTGAAATGATAAATACCCAAATTGAACTTTGACTTAGGATAGAAAATTTAATAAACCCGATTGGTCAATAATTTGATTTGAAATTAAACGAAGATTTTATTTGAATAAAGAATATGGTTTTAAAATGAAGTTGAAATTTGAATTTTTGATGAAAGGAAAATGGTAATATTTAATAATCTGAAACAAAAGATTAACAATGTAATCAATGAAAGAATGTTGTTTAATTTGAGAAATGATTGAATTAAGTTTGAAATGATTCAATAATTAAGTTTGAAATTATAATTAAGTTTGAAATTATTAAACCTTGAAATTATTTAATAATTAAGTTTTGAACTATTTAATAATGAATTATTAAATGATTAAATTGAATTGAAATTCTTTAATAAGAAAAATTGAACTTTTGAATAAGTGAATTTTACTTCGTAAAGAATTGAAATTGAGTTTCTTTATTAATTAAGTTTGGAAAATTATTTAAGGAAGTAAATAAGTGAAATTGGATTTCTTTAACAAAAATGAAATGTGATATTTTTGGAATTAATGTAAGACTTGTAATTGGAGAATTGATTTGACGAATTTAGTTTAATTCAAAATTGTAAGTTTTGTTTTAATGAAGTTGAACTTAAGAATTGATTAAATGAATTGGAAATTTAATAGAAATTGTTTTGAATGATAAAGTAACTTAACGAATATTGAATGAAATCGATAAATGAGTTTAAATTGATTTGAATGTTAAATAGAATTTATTTAAATGATTTCGGAATGAAACTTATATACGAACTTGAATCAATATTTGAATTGCTTTAAATAGAAATTGAAATTGAATTATAAGATTTTGAAACGGAAAATTGGAAGTTTTGAAACGGAAAATTGGAAGTTTTGAAACGAAAATTTGGAAATTGTTTAGAAAGACAAATGAAATGTTGATTTACGAATTCTATTTGAAATTGAAATTGATTTGGTTTTTGAAATATATAAACGACCAATTGGTGTAATAATTACGGAAGTTATTAAAGAGACCGGGATCGGTAATGGATATACTCTCTATCTGAACCGAAACCACTTTAATAACTATACGCGGAGTGTTGATCTAGAACGAAGTGGATGGTTTTGATGAACGCGTTGACTGAAGAAAGAGAACGATTTTGGATGACCCCTGACATGACTAAAACAGGAGCCGCGCCGGGCCATTGAGGTTCGCTACCTCTAGCGGACACACTTCTTCGATACCTTATCTATTACTTTTGTGATTCGATTTGGGTGCACCCCTTGATTTGGGAGTGTTGTTTCGCGGTGTTGGGATAGTAGCTGCTATGCCCAACATCAGTCCGGATCACGCAACTACTAGTATCCTAGTTGGTATCGCCTCATGTACCTTGTCATACTGATTATCCTATTCGCGACCACTACGATTTTGATTTGTACCTTTAGTATATGGATTGCCCTCTGGTGACTTCCGGTTTTGGGGAAACTACGGTCTTGTATATGCTTTTGGGAATAAACAGGTTAAGAGGTGTATGGGCCCTGCTTAACCCTTCTTTGATATCTTTATATTACTGATAGACATTATCTACTTAGCGTACATTACTACCTAGTAGATAGTTTAACGGATCCTTAAAGGATGGTTATTCCAAACATCCTTTGAGTTACTTGTATTTCAATTGCTATTTCACTTGAGTTGGATTTATTAATATAAGAATGTTAATCCTGACTCGAGTGTCTTGTGTTTTTGCTTTAGGCTTGGGTCAGACTGAGTGTACCAGTATTCGAGACTCACCTTTGGAGTTGGAGCTTTGCTTGAAGATCCAGCCATCTATTCTGCTTTCAGTATTCGATGATTCCAGTGATGTATTCTGATTTGTATCTGATGTATCGTATTACTCTTCTGTTGTAAACTCTGATGTATTTTTATATATTCATATAGTAGCTTCATGAACTACTATCTCTTTTATTTCCGCTGCATTTATTACTCTGTGTCTGTGATCTGTGATTATATCTATTTATTGTATATGTTCAGTTTTGCCAAATTTAAATTAACAACGCGGTATTTTGAGCAATTCAACTCCGGCATGAGTGTCTACCTATACACTTATAATGGACGCGAATGGTCCAAAATACCGGGTCGTTACAAATTCCCTTTTGAAACTTCTAAAGAAAAACTTATTTTTCTCAAAACAATCCAAAATAATGAACATGGTAGCAATCTGTCACTTAGAAACTCGAAAATGAATACTGATGATGCGGCCGTCGTCACCAGAATTATTTTCCAGCGGCTGAAGTGAGTTCGGTGCTTTCTTACTTCCAAAGCTCATTCAAAACATTTCCATCCAGATATATGTCCAAAATAATATTACCATTCTTCCTTTTAAACACTTTGGAAAACATTTCTAAAATCTCTAAGATTTAAAAATTCCTAAATACTTAGTTCAAATTCATCTAAAGTATCTTCCAAAATTTGCGGGACTTAAAATTTTAAATTCTGGTTTAAATCCAATTCTAATTATTACTCATTGCATAAATCATTCTTATATACTTTTAAATTGGTTATATAACCCATTCCAAATTTTATAATCTTATTTAGATTATAATATTACTGTAACAACCCGCATATTTTACGATTATATATTTAAATGTTTTTAAATGATTTATTTAAATATAGAGTCGTTCGTTGAATTTAAAGTCCAAAATGTGAATTTTTGTAAACAGTTGAATCGGACTCGAGACCACTTTCATTGAGTTCAAAACAACGTTTACAACTTGTTTGAGTATAAACATCGATATATTTGGAGTTGATTAGGATTTTGGTATTTTCATTTGGGCTTTGGTTTTGGTTCTAGCGCACCAACCCAACAAGATAACCCATACCTCCTACCAAATAACCCCCTAACTCCTCTCCTCTTCATTCATTCCCCTCATAATTTCCTAACACAAGCCCTAGGAAAAATGGGGGAAAAGAGAGGAGATTAGAAATTCCTAGTCCCTTGTTTTCTTAGGAAATTCAAATTCAAGTCTAAAATCAAGGAGAAGCTTAGGTAAGCATTCTCGTCATCTTCTCCATCTCAATCTCTCTTCAATTTTTAGAATTTCCTATAACCTAACGTAGGAAATCTTTGTATGTGATAATAGATTGAAGATTCTAGAGGTGTAGTGAAGAGGAATTGGTCTTGCTTTGTTTTAGAGCTTCTCATTTGTTGTTTTTGAGTTCAAAGGTGAGTTTTTGAACTCACATCTATGTCTATAGTTTTTTTTGTTAGGTATGAATTCCTAACATCTATTTCATGTCCAATTGCTTTTTATTTGGATTGGTTTTGTGAATTTCCCAATTTTGGGTATTTTGAAGTGAAAATCTATGAAAATCCTACTAAGGATGTTTGGACATGTTGTTTGGAGTGTATTGAAGAGCCTATAGGGTTGGGTTGTCGCTTGGCATAAATCCTTAGCCACCATCGCTCATTTGATCACTTCCGAGATGATTTGGCCATCAATGGCCTATGCTAATTTTGCCATGAGCTTCAGCTCAAACATCAGGGAAAACACTCAAACGCCTGGGTCATCGAAATAAAAACTCCAGACTAACAGCTCAGATGTCTGAAGTTATTCCCAAACGCCTGGGCGATCTAGAAGAAAATTTCTAGACCTTTAGCTCAGACGTCTGGGAAAACCACCAGACGCCTGACGCTGTTAAATTCAGCAAATTTGCCTATTTTTGAGTTGATTTTCGTTTTAATCGATTTTGGATGATTCGCATGGTTATTGTCATTCATTACCGACTTTGATGATTTCTTTTTCTGGATTTTTAAGAATATCCATTTGATGGATTTGATATCGATTTTCATAGTTTTAATTCACGTCGTCGAATGTGAATTTTTGGTGATAGATTGTTTTTACAATCATTTCTGTGATTTGTCACTTTAAAATACAAAGGTTTTTATACTAGTAGTAAATACTAAAAATCTTTCACAAAAAACGATTTCAACACTATTTTTAGTACAAAGCTCGTTTTTAAAACCGTTTTCCAATCTATTAGTGTATATAAACCTTTGCCTCATTCGTATGAGAAATCTAATTAAATGACTTAGCAAAAAAAGTGGTATGAAACGATTACTTTTACTTCGTCGGTTAATTCTTGGACTTGTTCGATTGAAATCTCGTGACAATTTTCGAGTGGAAATCTATAATTTGTTCGTAAATATTTAAGTTAAGTCGGTGGTTTTGGGACATGAAGCTAAACTCATTTATTTACTAGCTTAGATTAATTTACACTTCTTTTTTTATCAATGATGACCATTTTTGGAGCTTCGGCTCATTTTTATGGGCTAACGACCAATGGTATTTTAACCATTTTATTGAGTTTGGTTCATTCGGCTTATAGTTGTACTACGTCGTTGTTCCGGCCTATTTGAGTTTCTGGTTCATCGGGCATACCGTTGTACTACGTCGTTGTTCCGGCTTATTTGAGTTTCAGGTTCCTCGGGCTCTCGCTGTACTACGTCGTGGCACCGGCTCTATGGGTTAGCGACCCATGGGATAGCATCTCGTTTGTGATACGCGTATTGGTGAGTTTTCATGTCCCGTTTGTGATAGGCCTCCCCCTTTGTGTTTTCTGGATTTCTAATTATCGATTTCTAGAATTTGTGTTTCACCAATTTTTGTGATTTGCATTGATATGTTTTGTCAATATTTGAGGTTTGGTGAATAAGCTAAAGAATATGATATTCTTTTTTTTATATTTGTGGGGATTTGAGATATTTTATGATTTTCATTGTTATCAAATATATACTTGTCACAGTATGAAATTATTGTTATCATATATTTTTGTCATATCTCTTATCCTATCTCATCTTGTATGATATTTATAGCTAGACTGATCCGTTTATTATTTTTCTTCTTAAATAATACTTCGATCAGACCGAGGTGTTTTAAGTGCTTCCACTTGACTTCTTAGCAGGGACTAGCTTCTGACTTTTGGCTAACTACTTTAGCTTAGTAGTTTTTGTTTTTATACATTCGAGATAGAGACTCATTGATGTCTATATATTTTTTGTCTAGCACTTGTACCTATTATTTTATGATGTAGTGGATCATATATGACCACTAGTTTGATGTACACTTCTATGTGTTATATTCATATATGTTTCCGCCTTAGTGTTTGAATATTTGTGACTGATTTGTGTTATGTTTATTTTACATTTGTTTCCGAAGGCCACTTAGCCACTGTGTAGTAGGTTTGTGTTTGGATTTGATATGTCGGATTTCCTCTTGAAATGAAATGCACGTCCTTCTATCTGGCATATCGATACTCGCACAAAGCAATTACCCAGATGGTCGCTCCTCAACAGCCTTATTCTTCGCACTAGTCGATGGCATTACCCCGTAGTGTCCTTGGCTAGTGTGAGTATTGAGGTGGGTCGTCACAATTACCAACCAAACACTCCTAATATATACGCTATAATAATTTTGGGAAAATATTTATTTTTTACAGAGTATAGTTTGGGTAAAATTATTTCATTTACCCACTTCAAAATACCTTGTTTAAGAGTTTAGAAACCCCTATCGATATGGTTGTACTTCCCGTACCGACCAGAATTCATAAACACTCAACCGATAAGTCAACACTATAAAAAAAATTTATATTCACTAACAAATATGCGCTCATTACTATTAATACACTCAAACTCATTCTAGAGTGCTACTTACTCTATCTCTAATGAGTAATCCCCACCAAAGCCTAGGTGTATCGCCAACCTAAGCTCTGATACCACGTGTGACTACCCAACTTTTCGAACCTTGAAAATTGACATCAACACGTTCATTGTATAGCATGCCGATCAATCGAGTGCCACTGTAAAGGCCCACTATTTTGGACCATTCAAATCGACAATAAATCCACACATGTCGGACTTGAATAATTCAAAACAATAGATTGTTAATTTAAATTTGGCAAAACTCAGCATATACAGTAAATAAAACAATCACAGATACAGAGTAATATAACAATAATGCAGCGGAATAGATAAGTAGTAGTTCATGAAGCTATTATATAAACATTAGAGTTAGAAATAAGAATACAATAGAATATCTCAAATGCAGTGAGGTCTTCAGTACAACAGATGACCTCTCTAAACGAATCAACTAGAAAAGCTGAAAGCTGAGTCGATAGTTGGATCTCCAAATGAAGCTCCAAACTCCAAAGCCGAGTCTCAAATGCTGTATCACTCGGTCTGACCCGAGCGTAAAGCAAAACACAAAACACTCGAGTCAGGATTAACATTCTTATATCAATAAATCCAACTCAAGTGAAATATCAACAAAAATACAAGTAACTTAAAGGACGTTTGGGATCACCATCCTCTAAGGATCTGCGGAACTATCTACAAGGTAGAAATATACACTATAACACCATGGTCATTTCAAATTAATTTATTCTTCCAACCCAAATATCATTTCATTTCAAATATATCTATTTTCCTAAATAATTTATAAAGTAAAGTATTTATAATTTCTTCAAGTCTCACAAATCGATTCAAATCAACTCAAATTTCAAATTTCAATTTAATTTAACCTAAATTTTTCCATTTTAGTTCAATTCAATTTCTAAATAACAAATTCAAATTATATTGATTTCAAATATAGATCTGAATCACAAAATAAACCATTTAAATTCCAAATTTCAAAGCTTTAATATTCAACAATTTCAAAGTTAAATTTAACAGTTTCATATAGCTCTTGATTTTACTTCATTTATTATTTAATCAGGGAATACTCACTTAATAAATTCAATATCATTTAACTAGCCTTAAATTACATTTTTACTAAATATTTCCTTAAATTTATTTAAACAAGAAATATTTATTAAATTACTTAAATCAAACCTAAGTTATAAATCATATCTTAAATCTCAATTTCAATAAGTTTCAAATCGGTTTAATTAATTAAAATTATCTTCCCAACCTTAACTTATTCAAATTTTTACCGAAATCTATTTTGAACCATAAATTTAAATACTTAACCATATTATATGTATTAAATCAATCTTAATTAAATTAAATATTATTATTAAATCTATATATATATATATCATTACCATTTATGTATAATAATTTAAGAATCAACATTTATTAAAACCATATATTTCTTCCCAAATCCATAGAATTTATTTTCAAAATATTTATATATATATGGACCAACGGTGTATGTATATATATCTATCCTATGGTTAATTGATACAGATATTTATCATTTCAATCCGTAATTTAAATATATATGGGTAGATATCATTTCAACCTGTAATCCTAAATTCAATTCAAATGAAAATCGCTTGGGTTTATCATTTCAACCCTGTAACAACCCTGTATTTTGTGATTATTTTATTTGTATATTTAAAAAAAAATTGAATTTCCCGATTTGAAAACTTTATTTTATTTATTAAAATAGATAAATTTTGTTATTTTGAATATAAATTTTGATTTTTGATATGAATTAGAATTCCAAACATGACTAAATAGAATATTTTCCAGAAAAGTGAATTTTGGTCAATATGATCAAACTTTGACTTTTAAATTTAAAAGTTTGAAAGTTTGAAAGTTTGAAAATTTGAATTTTATCTTTGATTATGAAAGTAAATAAAATTTTAATAATAATGCTTTTTGTTTCGTTAAAATCTGATTAATTTTGTGAAAGTTATGCCTTTTTAACTATTGAGTGTAATTTGATGTATTTAACAAAATTGTTATTTTAAATTATATAAATAATATTTTATTTGGTCATGTAATGTTCTAATTTATATTTATATGGTAAATTAACATGTTATGTATATATTTTGGTTTTAAAACATCTTGTCAAAGTGTAATTTACATTTTCCAATGTCAGTTGTATTCTGTGTATAATTTCTAATTTCCAGTTTCATTTAATTAAAGAAATTCTTTGTTTATTTTCTATTTTCTTAAGACTATATTTTATTTTCATTTACACTTAATTTTGTTCAGCATTTATTTTATTTTACTTGACTTTTATTGGTTTAGAAGTAAAGTTATAATTTTTCTAAAACTGGTGATATTCTATTTGTAATTTTTAAGTCCTGTTTTGAATTTTTAAACAATTTCTTTAGTTCTTTTTCTAATTTCTATAAATTTAATTATTTATTCCATTTTTAAAATATAAATGAATTATTTTATTTCACATTTTTGTTTTAAAATATTTTTGAAATGAAGTAGATATTTTTCTAAAGCTTGTGATGATTTAATTGTAATTTGAACCCTTTTTCAATATTTAAGCAATTTCTTTAATTCTTTTTCTATTTTCTTTAAATTTAATTATTTATTTTTATTTTATTTTAATTTGTTTCAGTTTTTAAATTCATTTACCGAAATTTTATTTGTTTTATTTGATTTAATAGAAATGGAAATTGAAGAGGCTAAAGTTTTAAAACATATGACTTTTCATTTTCTAGACTCTTCATATTTTGGCTGTTCCTTTCTTTAATTTTTGCCGTGAGTTTTATTTTCTTTCTCACGTGAAATCACTTCTCATTCATCACAATTTTCGGCCAAAAAACATTTCTGAAGTTTGTGTAACAACCCGGGATTTGCATTACCAATTAATAAATAAAAGTTAGGATTTTATTGACGGTCTGCCTCGATCTAGGTCAGGCCATACTTCTATTTGGGTCATAGTCGATCGCTTGACCAAATCAGCTCATTTCATTCCTATTAAGTCCACTCGGACTGCTCCTCAGCTTGCCAAGCTATATGTGAAGGAAGTCGTTCGACTTCATGGTATTCCTAGCTCTATCGTCTGTGATCGAGACACTATCTTTACTAGTCACTTCTAGAAGTGCCTACAGTCAGCTTTGGGCTCAAAGCTGAATCTCTCAACAGCTTATCATCCTCAGACCGACGGTCAGACGGAGAAGGTGAATCGTGTTTTAGAGGATCTTTTGTGCTGTTGTATTCTGGATTTCGGAGGTAGTTGGGAGGATCACTTACCGCTTGTAGAGTTCTCCTACAACAACAGCTTTCAGTCTAGTATTGGCATGGCTCCTTTCGAGGATCTTTACGGAAGGCCATGTCGTTCTCCTTCGTGTTGGTTAGAATCTGGTGAGAAGCTCCTTCTTGATCCAGATTCAGTTCGAGAATCTTCGGAGAAGATTATTCTTTTTCGTCAGAGAATGAAAGAGGCGTAGAACCGCCAGAAATCCTACGCGGACAACCGTAGGAAGCCTCTTGAGTTCTCCATTGGTGATTCTGTCTTTATTCGGGTCTCTCCCATGAGGGGGGTTGTGCATTTCAGCTCTACCGGGAAGTTGGCTCCTCGCTATGTTGGACCATTTCCTATTACGGAACGCATTGGCCCCGTGGCTTATCGTGTGGCTCTACCTACTCACTTCTCTGGAATGCACGACGTGTTCCATGTTTCCCTGTTTCGCATGTGTGTCCGCGACCCCGATTCTATTATTAAGCCGCATGTTGTGCCTGATTTAGAGATCTTACCTGATTTATCTTTGGAGCAGCAACCTCTTCGTGTGCTTGATTCGGAGGTTAGACGCCTTCGCAACAAAGAGGTTCCACTCGTGAAGATTCAATGGTCACCGAATCCTAAGGACTGCACTTGGGAGACCAGAGAATCTATCGAACGCTCTTATCTTGGCTTTCTCCCATCTTCTTCTGCGGGTGAGAATTCTCTATTTTATCTCTATCACTTCTTTTGGGGATGTGACGTTGTAAACGACATCTATCTTAAGGAATTGCGGGAACGCAATTTTCTTAAGGGGGGAGTCTGTAACAACCCGGGATTTACATTACCAATTAATAAATAAAAGTTAGGATTTTATTTATTTTAATGAAGCATAAAAGGATTTGGAATAACAAAATTTATTTGAAAAAGGCTATTTTAATTAAATGGGAAATATGGGATTTTAAAATGAGGATAAAATGTTATTTTTGAAAAGTTAAATATTTTAGGAGAATATTTAAAACGGGTTTGGATAAGAAAAATGAGTTTTATAAACATATATGAACACTTAGACTAATTGTTGGAAACATGTAAATAACTCTCTTCTTATTGGGTTACTAAACCTAGCCCAATAACCCACCCTAAAACTCCTCTATAAATTATCTCAAACTCTCCTAACCTCATTCATTCATCTCTAATCAAAACCCTAATCATTTCCTAAAGCTTTCATAACAAAAATGGCCTCTATCTTCATCTCCTTCTAGTTTTAGCTTATGCAAGTCATTCTATGCAAAGGTAATGCAAATATCCACCTCAAATCCATTTTTATATCTTTCTCATTTCTAAAATGTATTTGGTAACACATGTTTTATGTGTTTTTTTGATCTTATAGCCTCCTAATCATCTTTTGCTAACTTGGGTTGATGCTATAATAGTCTTTGTTGCTTTCAAGAGAGGTATATTGCTAAAAACCTCTTCTAATATGTGTTTAATCATCTTTTGATTTTGGTAATCAGTTAGTAACACATGTTTTATTATGTAACATGTGAATCATAGCCCTTTGATCATCTTTGCTTTCATTTTGGGGTGTGCACATAAGGTACTTGTAGTATATGCTAGCTGAAATTATAATTAGTTTATTGCTGTTAGTAAATTAGGCATATCTCATTCATCTTAAATCGGAATTAAGATTTTCTTGAAGTTCTGGAAATCTTATTCTGTACCCTATAACTTTATTATTTTGTTCTTTGCCTAATTTTGAGGTTTGAATGGTCGAAATCATGCTTGTTTGTCGCTGACCTGACAACAAACTACTGGGTTGATAAAATAAAAATCTGAAATTGATTTGGCCATAAGTCACTCGTTTCTTATCCAAATTTAATAATTTTGGATGTTCTGGAAAGCTTAGATTTAGAGCTAAAACTTTCATGTTTTTAGTTTCATGAAATTTCAAAGTTAATTTGGTCAAAACTGTGCATTCTTACCACTGTCCCGAGAGCACAACGACAGTGATATAAAATTTAGATCTGAGAATTGTTTTAGTCATAGAATTTTCATCTCTGGTCGGAATTTGACGATCTTGGTCATTCCGGAAAGCTTAGAAACTAAGCTACAACTTTCGTTTTATTCATTTTTCCAGAATTTGAAGTTTACTATGCCAAAATTATGGTTTTTCATCTCTGGCCAGTTAGTGCATAGCTATAGGCCTTAGTCTCTTTTCTCCCGTTGTTTTCAGCATAGAACCCCGACTTTGCGACGCCATCCCGGGCTCATCCTTTGTCGGATTTCATCGTTTTTTGTCTCGTTAAAAAGATGAGATTGAGATCTTTAACCATGCAAAGTTTGGTTTAGATCTGGGTGCATTAGATACTTCGTTTCTATTGCCGAAGTAGCACCCAGAAACTGTTTTACAACGGTGATCATTTTCAGTTATCGTCGGACCAACTTTGAAACATTGTCGTTCCTTCATTTCAAGTCGAAACCGAACGATTCTTGTTGCATATCAAAGTAGGAGTACTTTCCTATGCTCCTGAAAATTTTCATCAAGATCTGAGTTCATGTGACCCTTCGACCATGTCGTCGAAGTGGGACCTTTACACTGTTTTGACACAGTAAAGTTTTGTGATTTTTGTCCGACTTTGAGACGACGCCGTTTCTTCGTTTCAAGTCGGAATTTCCCGATCTTTTTGCAGTTTGGAGCAGGAATGTTGGACTATATGCCTACCAATTTTCATGCCATTCGGATTCAGTTTGCTGGTCCGAATAATTTTCCGAACTTGGGTTCGCATCATTTTTGGACTATTTTCCAACACTTAGAATATTTTCAGTGATTTTCTGGTTTTATTGATTTCTTTGAGATTTGTCTCTAGATTTTATACACGGGTTTTATGAATTATTTTCAAAGAATTTTTCACTCCTAAATGGCTTTCGAAATTATTATATAATATTATTTTTAATTATTAAATTAATTACTCCATAATAGGAGAGTTTTCAAAAGCTGTTTTAAAGTGATTTCAAAATCAATTATAAATCCGTTTCGCACCATTATTTTCTATAATAAAAGAAATCTCACACTCACTTTTTAGCACGTCGAGCGAAGTGGAAAGGTGCTTAAACGGTTAGGAAATCTCCGGCCTATGGAACCGTGTGTATTTTCTTTCCGGTTAATCCCCGACCTATTCGATTGATACCTTTGGGTCTAGTTTACCGATGATACGAGGTGGACTTTTTATTATTTGGAGTGTGAGCTTGCTATTGGTTAGGAAACCGTTTAGTGCAAACGTGGGGTATGGGACTCATTGTTAACACTTTACGGGTTCCTCTCCAAGAAGATAGTGACACATTAGCCTCTGGGCGGCCAGTACTGGACCTCTGGGTCACCACGCCTCTGGGAAACCGTCTCTGGACACCTGCTCTATGGAGCAGTTTATTTTTCGGCGTGCGCCTCTGGGCCTTTATCCTTCTAGGAAGGATCTCGCCGTCTCGCGCGTTCCGCATCTATGCGAGTGATCGATCACAACTCTACGGTACTTGTCAACAACGACTCTGGTCGGTGCACGTGCAATATTGGTATTATTTGATGATTTTTATATCCATTCGAGTACCGCCATTCAGTGTTGGTTCTATGGAACCATACGATGTAAGTGCGATTGCCTTGTGGATTCACAGTGTCTCTGGACACTGCTTTTCAGTGTTGGATTTCATTGACTTTTCAGTATATCCCCATTGCTCTTTGGAGCATTGATCTTTGCTTGGGCATTGATTACAGACTCTGGTCACTCTTGAGATTATTGCCTATGGGCATCTTTTTATAGCTTTGGCTACGCCGATGATATGAGGTGATTTTTTTTATTCTACACTTTGGTGTTGATTTCTCTTTGGAGATTTTTATTGTTTATTGATGATTAGGGATCGTCATTATACTCATGTGATTCATAATCTACTTCTCTTTGGATAAGTACTGTTTTATTTATGTACCGCATTAGTATATATCTCAGTTATTACTGATTGTTTAGCTAGCCTGACCCGAGTGTTTTCGCTCGGGTCAGACCGAGTTGTTTCAGGTTAGGTCTCTGGACTTAGCTTCTGTGCTTCCGCTTGGACATTATCTGCTATGCTGATAGATAGCGCTTTTATTTGTCCACTATTCCGCTACTCTGTTGTTATTCAAACTTTGATATGTACATATTTTTGACTCACATGTGTGAGCAGTGGCTTTGTACCCACTTATAGTATTTGGATCTGTATTGACGATGTATTGTTCTGGGATTTTATATCTGTTATGTGATTCTATTCTGTGATGATTTATCATTTATTACTATTCTTGTTTCTGATAGGTCTTTAGCCATTGTAATTTCGTTATAAATATTTATTGAATATGTCGAACCACTTGAGAAAAATATATAGATACCATCCTTTCGACGTATTCAGTAGATAGTTATAGCTTGATTACAAATGGTCGCTTCCACTATACTCTATTCTCCGCTTTAACAGACAGTATTACTCCCGTAATACTCTTTGTTACAGTGGGTCTCAGAGTGGGGCGTTACAGCTTGGTATCAGAGCCTGGTTTCAGGAATAAGCATAATAAACACAGAACAGATACACTTAGTACAATACATTTTAAATTAGATCCGAATTTAATCAAATCCCTTCCTTAGGTTTATTGATAGATAAGTTAGGAATATGTATAGGAATCCGTTATATTCCGTAGTATTCCTTAATTAATTATCTATCATTGAATCATGGCTACTCTACTGGATTGGCTCGCTCAGTACGACGCCAAAATCATTTGTTCGGAGCGGATATTATTCATTCATCACCCTGACTCGTTGATGAAGCTCAAGATAAAGGTCTAAGTTGCACACGACTTAAAGAAATAACTATAGGTCGTCTTCGACCTAAGGAGGCATGTGAGGCATGTGAGCAGGAGCTACGACTTAACTGGAAACAAGGAGAAGGAGCTAACTCGAGTTTACGACCTAAGGAGAAGGTTCTGGGTCATCTACGACCTAACGGATTAGGAGGAAAAGGGATACGACTTAACAAAGGTTTAAGTCGCTCGGAGTTGATAAGTCGTCCACGACTTACGGAGAAGGCCACGGAAGGAGCGGTTCGAATTGAGAACGAAGTGTTAAGTCGTCTACGACTTAAGGAAGAAGTTAAGTCGGAAGCAAGTTACGACTTAGTTAAGTCGCACAGTTTTAAAGCGCACCCTCTTAAGTCGCGTGAAGATAGAAACCGTTGATGCTTATGCCGAGTTAATCTCTGCCTTTAATTTCCTTAAGACGGTTGATCTGGGATGCCGCATGTTTTTAAGTCGCTGAAGTTGTTGCCGTTGATTCTTCTACGAGTTAATCTAGACCGTTGTTTTGAAGACACTGCTATTGATGAGTCGTGATATGTTGTTAAGTCGTTCTATTATAAGGCTTAAGTCGTGGTGATTGTGTTGTAATCTGATAAGTCGTAAACGACTTACGGTGAGTCGCCTGTTTGAGTCATTTGTAATACACATGTTTGTAGAGTCGCATCTTTTTAAGTCGTAAGTCGCTGAATAGTTATGTCGTGTGTTTTGTTGAGTCGGAGGGTATGTTAAGTCGTGAGTCGGAGATCTTGATAAGTTGGAGACGACTTAGGAGTTGTAATTTTTTTTTCTGTTTTTTGCGTGTTGTAGCCTATAAATAGGCAAGTTGAGTCATTTGTAAAGGTTATTGATTTTTGAATAAAATTCTCTTTTGTTAGTTTTGTGCTTTCATTCAATTGGTAGTTGAGTGTAATCTCCTATCTCCTCTTTCGGATAATCGAGTGCGCTCGATTCAACGATTGTAGAAGCCGATTCGCGGAATCAAGTGCGCTTGATCAACGCTTGAAGAATTGAAGATCTTTGAACCCGGCATCGTGTGCGATCAACGAGTTCGGGATAGCTAGAATTCGGTATCTTCGGATCAACAAATTTGGGCATTTCAGTATCTTCCAATCCACCGATTACTACTTTCACCGATTGAAGATTGTTTTGATTAATCCGCTGCGTCAGTTTTGGTATCAGAGCTTGTTTTAGCCAATCATAGCTAAATCGAGTCTTGGAGCCAATCATCTTGAAGAAGTTTGAATCGAAGTGAAGATTTGAGTTTGTTTATCACGGCCGAGAGCTAGTTGAAGTTGTTCGCATTTGTATTGAAGTTTGAAGATCGGATTTGTGATTGGGAGAAGTTGTGTTCATTGTGTTCATCGCGACGTTGCAACAAAGTGGAAGTTTTCGATCCATTTCATTTTGGATCTAGGTTCGAATTGTGTTTGAATTTGAAGAGTTGTGAAAACTTCAAGTATGCCGCCAAGGAGAGCTAATCGTCACCAAAACATAGAAGCTTTGTATTGAAGAGAAGAAGCTGATGAGATGGAGCAGAGAATTAATGAGAACATTAGTGAGAAGCTTAATGAAGGGATTGGACGATTAGAGAAGATGATGTTAGAGATGAATCAAAATCGGAGAAGGGTTTCACCTGAATCTAACCATGGGGGAAGTAGAGTCTCACCACAATCCAATCGATATAGAAGTGTTGATGATGATCAAAGGCGTGGGAGGAACGTGGATGATCGTGAACGGAGGAATGTAGATAGAAGGGATGATGGTGGTAGACGTGAAGGTAGTAGAGATGTGGGTGGACGAGATAGACAACGATATACATCTGATTTTGAAGAAGAGTATGATGGTGGTAGTGTTCGAGGACAAGGACGAGGACAAGGAAGAAATCACTCTGAGTATGATCACAAGTGGGAGTCGGGGATGAAGACTGAAATTCCTGAATTCAAAGGTGGTATGCAAGCAGAGGAGTTTCCAGATTGGGTGGCTAATGTTGAAGAGATTTTTGACTTCAAAGAAGTTCCAGAACAGCGTCGAGTGAAGTTGGTTGCTACAAGGTTGAGGGGTAGAGCTTTGGCATGGTGGCAGCAAACCAAGCTTACACGTGAACGAATGGGGAAGTCAAAAGTTGAATCTTGGGAGAAGATGAAGAAATTGATGAAAGCAACGTTCTTACCTTACAATTATCAATCTTTGATGTATCAACGTTTGTAAAACTTGAGACAAGGGACGAAATCTGTGAATGACTATGCTGACGAATTTTATCAACTGATTGCAAGGAATGATATTATGGAAACGGAAGAGCAGCTGACATCTAGATTCATTGGGGGGTTGCGAATGCAGATTCAGGATATGGTTAACATGTTTGATCCTAGATCTGTAGCGGAAGCACATCAGAAAGCGTTGGCTTGGGAGAAGCAGGGTAGACGAGGAGGTGGTGTGTTTACTAGTTCCAACAATCAAATGAAGGGTGTTAGTGGAAGTTCTAATGTGTTTAAACCTTTCAGTAAACCAGTTGTAAAGGAGGCTGAGAAGGCAAAGGTTAACAATGGTTTCAAATGTTACAATTGTCAGGAATTGGGTCATAAAAGCAATGAGTGTCCAAAGCCGAAGAAACGGACTATGATCGCTGAACTTGAAGATGAGGATGGTGATGGAGAATATTCTAGTCCAGTTGAGGATGAACAGGATATTGCGTCAGGAGATGAAGGTTGTAATCTAATGCTGAGGAGATCGTGTTTAACACCGAAGCAGGAGGAAGCTAGTTGGTTGAGGAGTAATATCTTTCAGTCAACATGTACTATACTGGGGAAGGTGTGTAAGTTCGTGATTGACGCAGGAAGCTGTGATAATATTATTTCAACCGAGGCTGTAACAAAGTTGAAGTTGAAGACAGAGAAACATCCGAATCCATACAAGTTAGCATGGTTGAGAAAAGGAGGAGAAGTGAAAGTGGATAGACGAGTTCGTGTTCCATTCTCTATTGGGAAGAAATACAAAGATGAAATATGGTGTGATGTAGTAGAGATGGATGTTTGCCACTTGCTTTTGGGAAGACCATGGCAGTATGATCGAGCAGTACAGCATGACGGTCGGACCAACAGCTACAGTTTTATATTTGAAGGCACGAAGATTATCTTAGTTCCAAAGAAGAGACAGCCAGGAGAAAGTAAGTCAGAAGAGATTGAAGAGCTGAAAACTTTATTATCTCTTAAGGAGTTTGTTAAGGAGGTTGAGGAAGAGCCGGAAGTATTCTTGTTAATTGGGCGTGAGAGCAATGAAGAGGTTGAAATCCCAGAAGAAGTAAAACCGGTATTGAAAGAGTTTGACGATGTATTTCCAGAGGAGTTACCAACGGAGTTACCACCGTTGAGGGATATACAACATCAGATAGATCTTGTTCCAAGTGCTGTGTTACCACACAAACCACATTATCGAATGAGTCCGAAGGAACATGAAGAGTTGCGGAGGCAGGTAGAGGAATTGCTTGAACAGGGGCGTGTGCAGGAGAGTTTAAGTCCTTGTGCTGTACCAGCTTTATTGGTACCCAAAAAGGATGGAACGTGGAGGATGTGCACAGACAGTCGAGCATTGAATAAGATCACAGTCAGATACAGATTTCCGATGCCGAGGCTTGATGATCTACTGGATCAAATCAGTGGGTCCGTAATCTTTTCTAAGATTGACTTGAAGAGCGGTTATCATCAGATTCGCATTAGACCAGGGGATGAATGGAAGACAACATTCAAGACGAGGGAAGGATTGTATGAATGGCTGGTAATGCCGTTTGGTCTATCGAATGCACCAAGTACATTCATGAGGGTGATGAACCAGATTTTCAGGCCATACATTGGGAAATTTGTGGTGGTTTACTTTGATGATATTCTGATCTACAGTGCTAGTAAAGAAGAGCATGTTCAGCATTTGAAGAAAGTGTTGATTATTCTACGAGAAGAACAATTTTATGCTGCAACGAAGAAATGCGTGTTCATGACGCATAGTGTTTTATTTCTGGGGTATGTTGTTTCGAAGGAAGGTATACAGGTAGACCAGAGTAAAGTTGAGGCGATCAGAAATTGGCCGCAGCCCAAGACGATAACGGAAGTTCGTAGTTTTCACGGGTTGGCTTCATTTTATCGAAGGTTCATTCCACACTTTATTAGTGTGATGGCGCCTGTTACAGATTGTATGAAGGGTAAACAGTTTGCATGGACGGAGGAAGCAGAGGTTGCTTTTGATCGAATCAAAGAACTCTTGACGTCTGCACCAATTCTAATATTACCAGATTTTCAGCTAGTGTTTGAGCTACATACTGATGCATCCAAGGTGGGGATTGGAGGAGTATTGAGTCAAAGGGGACGTCCGATTGCATACTTTAGCGAGAAGTTATCAGGAGCAAAGATGAGATACAGTACATATGATGTTGAATTTTATGCTGTTGTGCAATCTATTAAACATTGGAGACACTATCTATTTCAGAAGGAGTTTGTCCTTTACACTGATCATGAGGCGTTGAAGCATCTACAAGGAGAAGACAAGATTTCAGCGAGACATGCATCGTGGATTGCATATCTGCAACAATTTACTTTTGTTGTTAAACACAAGTCAGGGGTGACGAATCGTGTGGCTGATGCTTTGAGTAGGAGGAGTCATTTGTTGACTACACTGAAGATTGAGGTGACAGGGTTCGATGTGTTGCCAGAATTATTTTTCAATGATCCTTACTTTGCAAAGTTTGTTGATAAAGTCAAGAATGGAGTGACGGATGAGTTCGTGATGGTAGATGGTTTTCTGTTCAAGGGAAATCGATTGTGCATACCTGATTGTAGTTTGAGGAAGAAAATTGTGAAGGAGCTACATGAAGAAGGACATGTTGGGAGAGACCGTACATTACAGTTGATTTCACAGTCTTACTTTTGGCCATCGATGAGGAAAGAGGTGGAAAGGTTTGTGGAGCGATGTCATATCTGTCAGGTTTCGAAAGGAACCGCAACTAATGCTGGGTTATATATACCGTTACCTGTACCAACTAAACCATGGGTTGATGTGAGTATGGATTTTGTACTGGGATTGCCAAGAACGCAGCGTGGTAACGATTCCATTTATGTGGTAGTTGATCGATTTTCGAAAATGGCACATTTTATTGCTTGTAAGAAGACGGTGGATACTGTTCATGTTGCTCAGTTATTTGTCAAAGAAGTCTATCGACTTCATGGATTACCAGAATCTATAATGTCAGATAGAGATACTCGTTTTTTGAGTCATTTTTGGCTAAGTTTGTGGAAGATGGTGGGAACGAAGTAGAACTTTAGCAGCGCTTATCATCCGCAGACAGATGGACAGACTGAGGTGGTAAACAGATCATTGGGGAATTTGTTACGATGTCTTGTACAGGACAATCTGAAGAGTTGGGATGTGAAGTTATGTCAGGCAGAATTTGCTCATAATCATGCGGTAAATCGGAGTACTGGGTTCAGTCCATTCCAGATTGTTTATTCGAGCTTACCTAAAGGACCGTTGGATTTAACGGTAATACCACACTCAAAGGGGACAGTTAAGAAAGCTGCTGATTTTGTTGAGGGGTTGACGGAATGTCATAAAATCATTCAGGAACGATTGGAGAAAGCAAATGAGAAGTATAAACGATCTGCAGATTTGAAACGAAGGAGTGTTGAGTTTCATGAAGGTGATTTGGTTTATGCAGTGTTAACAAAAGATTGTTTTCCGGTGGGAACGTACAATAAATTGAAAGCACGAAAGATTGGTCCAGTGGAAATTTTAAAGAAAATCAACGAAAATGCTTATAAATTGAAGCTGCCAGATGATGTGTATACATCTGACGTATTCAATGTTAAGCATCTCGTACCATATCATAGGGATGAACGAACTGATGTGAAAGAATTTACAAATTCGAGGTCGAATTTTTCACAACCTGGGGAGGATGATGCAGCTCAAGATAAAGGTCTAAGTCGCACACGACTTAAAGAAATAACTATAGGTCGTCTTCGACCTAAGGAGGCATGTGAGGCATGTCAGCAGGAGCTACGACTTAAATGGAAACCAGGAGAAGGAGCTAACTCGAGTTTACGACCTAAGGAGAAGGTTCTGGGTCATCTACGACCTAACAGATTAGGAGGAAAAGGGCTACGACTTAACAAAGGTTTAAGTCGCTCGGAGTTGATAAGTCGTCCACGACTTACGGAGAAGGCCACGGAAGGAGTGGTTCGAATTGAGAACGAAGTGTTAAGTCGTCTACGACTTAAGGAAGAAGTTAAGTCGGAAGCAAGTTACGACTTAGTTAAGTCGCACAGTTTTAAAGCGCACCCTCTTAAGTCGCTTGAAGATAGAAACCGTTGATGCTTATGCCGAGTTAATCTCTGCCTTTAATTTCCTTAAGACGGTTGATCTAGGATGCCTCATGTTTTTAAGTCGCTGAAGCTGTTGCCGTTCATTCTTCTACGAGTTAATCTAGACCGTTGTTTTGAAGACACTGCTATTGTTGAGTCGTGATATGTTGTTAAGTCGTTCTATTATAAGGCTTAAGTCGTGGTGATTGTGTTGTAATCTGATAAGTAGTAAACGACTTACGGTGAGTCGCCTGTTTGAGTCATTTGTAATACACATGTATGTAGAGTCGCATCTTTTTAAGTCGTAAGTCACTGAATAGTTATGTCATGTGTTTTGTTGAGTCGGAGGGTATGTTAAGTCGTGAGTCGGAGATCTTGATAAGTTGGAGACGACTTAGGAGTTGTATTTTTTTTTCTTTTTTTTGCATGTTGTAGCCTATAAATAGGCAAGTTGATTCATTTGTAAAGGTTGTTGATTTTTGAATAAAATTCTCTTTTGTTAGCTTTTTGCTTTCATTCAATTGGTAGTTGAGTGTAATCTCCTATCTCCTCTTTCGGATAATCAAGTGCGCTCGATTCAACGATTGTAGAAGCCGATTCGCAGAATCAAGTGCGCTTGATCAACGCTTAAAGAATTGAAGATCTTTGAACCCGGCATCGTGCGCGATCAACAAGTTCGGGATAGCTATAATTCGGTATCTTCGGATCAACGAATTTGGGCACTTCAGTATCTTCCAATCCACCGATTACTACTTTCACCGATTGAAGATTGTTTTGATTAATCCGCTGCGTCACTCGTCCTCTCCGTTAGCTATTGTTCTTCAAGATGTTGGGCTTTCTGAGGTTACTTTATTCTCTCTCGATTCACGAGATGAGGATTTGAACTTATCTCGTATTCCTGTTGTTCGGGATTTCCCCGACGTTTTCGAGCCAGTATCCGGACTGCCGCCAAAGCGAGCTATTGAGTTCCGCATCGATCTCATTCCAGGCTCTCATCCAGTTAGGCGTCCTCCTACGAGAATGTCTACTAAGGAGAATGAGGAACTCAGGAAGCAGTTAGTTGAGCTTGAAGCGAAGTAGTTCATCTGATCCAGTTCTTCGCCATGGGGTGCTGTTGTGGTCTTCGTTAAGAAGGCTGATGGCTCTCTTAGGCTTTGCATTGATTATCGCAAGCTCAATAAGCTGACCATCGGAAATCGCTACCCACTTCCTCGGGTAGACGACATGTTTGACCAATTGAGCGGTGCGAAGGTCTTCTCTCAGCTTGACCTTGCCACCGGATTCCATTAGCTACGAGTCGTGGAAGACATCATTCCTCTTACAGCATTTCGCACTCGTTATGGTTCTTTTGAGTGGTTGGTCATGCCGTTCGGCTTGACGAACGCTCCGGCTTTCTTTGTCGATCTTATGAATCGAGTATTCCGGGAATACATCGATAGATTCGTTCTGGTTTTCATCGACAATATTCTTATTTATTCTAGATCTGAGGCAGAGCATGCTCATTATTTGCGGATCATCTTGGATACTCTTCGTCAGCATCAGCTTAAGGCCAAGCTCTCCAAGTGCCATTTTGGGAGAGCAAGGTCAAGTTCTTGGGTCATATTGTATCATCTGAGGGTATTTCCGTCGATCCTGCCAAGATCGAAGCTATTCAGAATTGGAATCAGCCCGAGAACGTTCATGATATTCGCAGCTTCCTTGGGCTGGCGGGTTATTACCGTCGGTTTATCAAGGATTTCTCTCGAGTTGCACTTCCCCTCACGACTCTGACTCGTAAGGGGGGTTTTTTTATTTGGTCTGATAAGTATGAAGATTCCTTTCAGTGACTGAAGGAACTTCTCACCCATGCTCCTATACTTGTGGTTCCTGAGAGTAACCAGGATCTTGTTGTTTACACCGACGCTTGTTGTAGCGGCCTCAGTGCTGTGCTTATGCAGAAGGATCGGGTAGTTGCTTACGCTTCTAGGTAGCTACGTCCGAATGAGGTTCGCTATCCTACTCATGATCTTGAGTTAGCTGCTATCGTCTTTGCCTTGAAGACGTGGCGTCATTATCTATTGGGCGAACGTTTCATTCTCTACACCGATCACAAGTCGCTGAAATATCTTTTCAGCTAGAGAGATCTCAATATGAGGCAGCAGCAATGGCTTGAGTTTCTCGCCTCATATGACTTAGATATTCAATATACCCCTGGCAAGGGTAATCGTGTGGCTGATGCACTCAGTCGCAAACACTCGGCAGTAGTTTCTATGATGATAGCCGAGTGGGATATTCTTGAGACTCTTTCTATGTGTGATATTCGAAATCGAGCTCCGTCTTCTGATCCTCAGATCTTGCTATTCAGCTTGGAAGCTCGACCTATTCTATTGGATCGCATTGCCCATGCTCAGCGGTAGGATCCAGACTTGTTGCGATATATTCATCTCCTTGAGTCGGGATCCAGTGATGAGACATAGTCGGATTATTCTATTGATTCTCATCGGTGTCTTCGTAGGAAGAACCGTATTTTGGTACCATCTGATTCATCACTTAGGCGTGACATTCTAGACGAGTGTCATCGCACTAAAAACACTATTCATCCCGTGTCGAGCAAGATGTATGCCGACATGTGTCGTCTATTTTATTGGGAGGGCATGAAGAGCGATGTTGCAAGTTATGTAAGCCGTTGCATGACTTGTCAACAGATCAAAGCTGAGCATCAGCGTCCATCTGGTCTTCTACAACCGCTAGAGATTCCATTGTGGAAATGGGATCAGATATCTATGGATTTTATTGACGGTCTGCCTCGATCGAGGTCAGGCCATACTTCTATTTGGGTCATAGTCGATCGCTTGACCAAATCAACTCATTTCATTCCTATTAAGTCCACTCGGACTGCTCCTCAGCTTGCCAAGCTATATGTGAAGGAAGTCGTTCGACTTCATGGTATTCCTAGATCTATCGTATGTGATCGAGACACTATCTTTACTAGTCACTTCTGGAAGTGCCTATAGTCAGCTTTGGGCTCAAAGCTGAATCTCTCGACTTATCATCCTCAGACCGACGGTCAGACGGAGAGGGTGAATCGTGTTTTAGAGGATCTTTTGCGCTGTTGTATTCTGGATTTCGGAGGTAGTTGGGAGGATCACTTACCGCTTGTAGAGTTCTCCTACAACAACAGCTTTCAGTCTAGTATTGGCATGGCTCCTTTCGAGGCTCTTTACGGAAGGCCATGTCGTTCTCCTTCGTGTTGGTTAGAATCTGGTGAGAAGCTCCTTCTTGGTCCAGATTCAGTTCGGGAATCTTCGGAGAAGATTATTCTTTTTCGTCAGAGAATGAAAGAGGCGCAGAACCGCCAGAAATCCTACGCGAACAACCATAGGAAGCCTCTTGAGTTCTCCATTGGTGATTCTGTCTTTATTCGGGTCTCTCCCATGAGGGGGGTTGTGCATTTCAGCTCTACCGGGAAGTTGGCTCCTCGCTATGTTGGACCATTTCCTATTACGGAACGCATTGGCCTCGTGGCTTATCGTGTGGCTCTACCTGCTCACTTCTCTGGAATGCACGACGTGTTCCATGTTTCCCAGTTTCGCATGTGTGTCCGCGACCCCGATTCTATCATTAAGCCGCATGTTGTGCCTGATTTAGAGATCTTACCTGATTTATCTTTGGAGCAGCAACCTCTTCGTGTCCTTGATTCGGAGGTTAGACGCCTTCGCAACAAAGAGGTTCCACTCGTGAAGATTCAATGGTCACCGAATCCTAAGGACTGCACTTGGGAGACCAGAGAATCTATCGAACGCTCTTATCCTGGCTTTCTCCCATCTTCTTCTTCGGGTGAGAATTCTCTATTTTATCTCTATCACTTCTTTTGGGGATGTGACGTTGTAAACGACATCTATCTTAAGGAATTGCGGGGACGCAATTTTCTTAAGAGGGGGAGTCTGTAACAACCCGGGATTTGCATTACCAATTAATAAATAAAAGTTAGGATTTTATTTATTTTAATGAAGCATAAAAGGATTTGGAATAACAAAATTTATTTGAAAAAGGCTACTTTAATTAAATGGGAAATATGGGATTTTAAAATGAGGATAAAATGTTATTTTTGAAAAGTTAAATATTTTAGGAGAATATTTAAAACGGGTTTGGATAAGAAAAATGAGTTTTATAAACATATATGAACACTTAGACTAATTGTTGAAAACATGTAAATAACTCTCTTCTTATTGGGTTACTAAACCTAGCCCAATAACCCACCCTAAACCTCCTCTATAAATTATCTCAAACTCTCCTAACCTCATTCATTCATCTCTAATCAAAACCCTAATCATTTCCTAAAGCTTTCATAACAAAAATGGCCTCTATCTTCATCTCCTTCTAGTTTTAGCTTATGCAAGTCATTCTATGCAAAGGTAATGCAAATACCCACCTAAAATCCATTTTTATATCTTTCTCATTTCTGAAATGTATTTGGTAACACATGTTTTATGTGTTTTTTTGATCTTATAGCCTCCTAATCATCTTTTGCTAACTTGGGTTGATGCTAATAGTCTTTGTTGCTTTCAAGAGAGGTATATTGCTAAAAACCTCTTCTAATATGTGTTTAATCATCTTTTGATTTTGGTAATCAGTTAGTAACACATGTTTTATTATGTAACATGCGAATCATAGCTCTTTGATCATCTTTGATTTCATTTTGGGGTGTGCACATAAGGTACTTGTAGTATATGCTAGCTGAAATTATAATTAGTTTATTGCTGTTAGTAAATTAGGCATATCTCATTCATCTTAAATCGGAATTAAGATTTTCTTGAAGTACTGGAAAGAATATTCTGTACCCTATAACTTTTATGTTTTGTGCTTTGCCTAATTTTGAGGTTTGAATGGTCGAAATCATGCTTGTTTGTCGCTGACCTGACAACAAACTACAGGGTTGATAAAATAAAAATCTGAAATTGATTTGGCCATAAGTTACTCGTTTCTTATCCAAATCTAATAATTTTGGATGTTCTGGAAAGCTTAGATTTATAGCTAAAACTTTTATGTTTTGAGTTTTATGAAATTTCGAAGTTAATTTGGTCAAAACTGTGCATTCTTACCACTGTCCCGAGAGCACAACGACAGTGATATAAAATTTAGATCTGAGAATTGTTTTAGTCATAGAATTTTCATCTCTTGTCGGAATTTGACGATCTTGGTCATTCCGGAAAGCATAGAAACTAAGCTACAACTTCCATTTTATTCATTTTGCCAGAATTTGAAGTTTACTATGCCAAAATTGTGGTTTTTCATCTCTGGCCAGTTAGTGCATAGCTATAGGCCTTAGTCTCTTTTCTCCCGTTGTTTTCAGCGTAGAACCCCGACTTTGTGACGCCATCCCGGGCTCGTCCTTTGTCGGATTTCATCGTTTTTAGTCTCGTTAAAAAGATGAGATCGAGATCTTTAACCATGCAAAGTTTGGTTTAGATCTGGGTGCATTAGATACTTCGTTTCTATTGCCGAAGTAGTTCTCAGATCTAAATTTTATATCACTGTCATTGTGCTCTCGGGACAGTGGTAAGAATGCACAGTTTTGACCAAATTAACTTCGAAATTTCATGAAAATCAAAACATGAAAGTTTTAGCACTAAATCTAAGCTTTCCAGAACATCCAAAATTATTAGATTTGGATAAGAAACGAGTAACTTATGGCCAAATCAATTTCAGATTTTTATTTTATCAACCCTGTAGTTTGTTGTCAGGTCAGCGACAAACAAGCATGATTTCGACCATTCAAACCTCAAAATTAGGCAAAGCACAAAACATAAAAGTTATAGGGTACAGAATAAGCTTTCCAGAACTTCAAGAAAATCTTAATTCCGATTTAAGATGAATGAGATATGCCTAATTTACTAACAGCAATAAACTAATTATAATTTCAGCTAGCATATACTACAAGTACCTTATGTGCACACCCCAAAATGAAAGCAAAGATGATCAAAGAGCTATGATTCGCATGTTACATAATAAAACATGTGTTACTAACTGATTACCAAAATCAAAAGATGATTAAACACATATTAAAAGAGGTTTTTAGCAATATACCTCTCTTGAAAGCAACAAAGACTATTATAGCATCAACCCAAGTTAGCAAAAGATGATTAGGAGGCTATAAGATCAAACAAACACATAAAACATGTGTTACCAAATACATTTCAGAAATGAGAAAGATATAAAAATGGATTTGAGGTGGGTATTTGCATTACCTTTGCATAGAATGACTTGCATAAGCTAAAACTAGAAGGAGATGAAGATAGAGGCCATTTTTGTTATGAAAGCTTTAGGAAATGATTAGGGTTTTGATTAGAGATGAATGAATGAGGTTAGGAGAGTTTGAGATAATTTATAGAGGAGGTTTAGGGTGGGTTATTGGGCTAGGTTTAGTAACCCAATAAGAAGAGAGTTATTTACATGTTTCCAACAATTAGTCTAAGTGTTCATATATGTTTATAAAACTCATTTTTCTTATCCAAACCCGTTTTAAATATTCTCCTAAAATATTTAACTTTTCAAAAATAACATTTTATCCTCATTTTAAAATCCCATATTTCCCATTTAATTAAAATAGCCTTTTTCAAATAAATTTTGTTATTCCAAATCCTTTTATGCTTCATTAAAATAAATAAAATCCTAACTTTTATTTATTAATTGGTAATGCAAATCCCGGGTTGTTACAGTTTGGTAATGGCTTCCTTATTTTATTTTTATTTTTTTCTACTTTTCTTACTTGAATTTGCCTTGTTTTTCACTTGAATTGGCTTTGATCTTCACCTTTGTTGCTCGGCACATAGCCTCACCATCACCACCATCGACCACCATCCCTTCCTCCCCACTAAATCCACAGCCAAACCATCATTCTCCACTGACCTGAATGTGCCATGGCCTCCCTTGAGCAAAACTCCACAGAAACATTGAAAACTCTACAATTATTGCCTACCCGAGCCATGTATGCAACCTTCCCTTCATTTTACACCACCACCACCACCACCACCTTTTCCAGAACTCCCCACACCACTCTAACCTCTGTCCAGACCTGAGTTTGACCGGCCAAGCCTATAACCCCATGACCGAGCCCTTTTGGTTGCCAAAAACCATCTTTTAGCCTAAACCTCTTCACATCCCTATGTTGTAACTTCCTCCATCATGTTCTACCTTGTAGCCTTACCTTTTCCAGACCCATACCTGATCCAAACCAAGTACAAACCTGACCTAATTGATCCCCTAGGCCATGCAAACAAGTAGAGAAAGCAAGGCAAAAAGTTTCGTATTCAAACTGCTTTTTGTTTCAAAGTTATTCAAATTCAATCATATTGATTTTTAACTATTATTTTGGTTTTGTTTTGGGTTGTAACACAAGATCTATAACTTGGATCTCGCTCTCCACTCAAGTTCATAGCTTCGTCATTATGTTCTAGTTTGTGTTGTGTCATTTGAACTTGAATCTCCAACAAAAGAGGTGAGTAAATCTCACACGACATTTTATACTTATACTAATGTGAAACAACAACAATTAAATGTGTAGAATATTATGATATGTTATAACTGTCTGTGCTGATTTAATTATATGATGTTAAACCTGTTAATTTACTTGTCATCTTATCTGTTACTGTTATATATTGTATACTATACATTTTATATCTGTTTATGACACTGCAAGTTCCCTATAGATTAGATTCACTATGGGTTGAAATGATACATACCCGAACGGACTTTAGAATAGGGGAAAATCATTATAGGCTGTAACGATAGGCCTGAATGGTTTTTATTTATTTATTTTAACTTGAGATTGTGAGTTTGAAATGATAAAACCCGGATTTTTGCTTTTTAAACTGCGGATTGAAATGATACATATCCGTATCACTTGACCTAGGTTAGAAAACTATATACAGGCCCGTGGTTATTTTTATAAAGTATTTTGAATATTTTAAATATTTTCAAAAGTGTCAATTATGAAAATTTTATTTAAATTGGATTTTTAATGTTTAAATAAAGAAATTTGGATTTTTCTAGAAGTTAAAAATGTAGTTTAAATAAATGGGAAAAGTGAAATTTTGAAATATAACTTAAGTTTGGAAATTTGGAAATTTGGTTTTAAAATGATATTTAAGTTATATAAATAAAATGGAAATTTAATTATATTTGGAAAATGGTAAATATGATAATTTATTTTAAATTTGAATTTAAATGATTTAATGAAGTATTATTGTGTTTTTTTCTATGTATTAAAATGTTTAAATAAAGTAATGCTTAAAAGTGTAATTTTAAAATATAACTTGACTTGAAAATGTGAATTTGGTTTTTATTAAAGTTAAGTTAATTAAATAAAATTGAAAATTTAGTTAAATTTGTGAAATGGAAATAAAATTTAAGTGTTAAGTTTATTTATTAAAAATGTGAAGAAAGGAAATTTACACTTGAATTTGTTAAATAATTTATTGAAATTTGATTTAACTATAACGGATTTTTTTAATAAAAATCATGTGTTAAATGATATATTATATAAACATTTTTGAATGATAAAAACATGATTTTTAAAATGTTAAAAGGGTTTAAAATGAATTTTATTATTGGCTAGAAATACACAAAAATCTGGAAATGACTTTTAATAGCATTCAGAAATGCTATGGTTTCAGAACTTAACTAAAACTTAGTAAAAAGAGGTTATTACAGCATTTCTGAAACGCTGTAGTTGCTATAGTAAATGTAAAGGCTAAAGAACTTAGTAAAGGGCTATTACAGCAGTTCTGTAAACTGCTATAGCTGCCTGCTGTCTTTGCTGAAATTAAGTAAAACCCTTGTTTTTGAACCTGAGCTCTTACAGCATTTCTGGAAATGCTGTCTTTGCTGTTTTAAACTAAATTTCAACTAAAATGAGATATAACAGCAGTTCTAAAGTGCTGTCTTTCCTGAAATAAATTGTTTTCAAATATAACTTATAACAGCTTTATCTAAATGCTGTGAAAGGCTGAAATTTTCAATGTTTATGGATTTTGACCTAGTAAATGAACTCAGAATGATTTGAAACTTTGGAAATTGAATATTTGACTAGAAAGAATAATAATTTCACTTTTAAATTGATTAAATGGAAACTATTTCAAGGGTGATTTGATAAGATAATAAATGAATGATATTTTTGAATTTTAAAGGGTATTAAATTTGATAATTGAATTTGAATTCAAATAATGATTTGAAAGGAAGTTTTGAAAGGATGTGATATTGTAATATATTGAAATGGTTTGTAAATGATTTAATCTTTATTTTGATAAAGATTTGGATTTGAAATGATATTAAATTTTTGAAATATAAAATATTATTTTGAAATACTATAACCACGGGTTTACCTCTCTGTATGTCATTTGATTTCTTGATGATGGCTGTGATGCACATTAACACTGTTAGTTGCATGGTTTATTTCGACATGGACATTTCTGTGATATTGATATTATTGTTTAATTGATGGTTTTATAGATCCTTAAAGGATGGGTGATCCCAAGCATCCTCTAAGTTATTATGCATTGCTATTACAGTTCATGTAACGTTTCGACTTTTCATCGCTCGAAAATCGACATTAATACGTCCACTGTATCAACTGCCGAGCAATCTAATGTCGGATAACCGAATTGTTATGAAGAAAAAGAAGAGGTAGAAGAAAACAGAAGAAAAGGAAAGAAGAAACAAAAGAAAAACACAGAAACAGAAACAATATCAGAATCTCACATTCGCAGCGGAATAACATATAATAAATAAATGAAAAATCTTTAATCAAAAGAACTATATCAGTTTTTTTACATTACATCATATCATCAGAGTCAATATACAACACAATACATCAATGGACAGTTATATAAACTTTTCCTCATACAGAATACACATCGGAATAAATAGTATCATGTACTAGTAGTACGTCTTGCCATCCAGCTCGCCACTAAGCTCCATAGCATCCCCAATCCAGAATGACCTGATAAACTGACTCTAGACTGCCCGTGTGGAAATTGGTGGGCATCCAGAGTTTAGGAAGGAAACAATAAACTCCAGGTCAGTCATGGGACTGGTGTGAGAACTAAAACAGTTATTAATCTTTAAAACAAACAACAGGAAAATTTTAAAGTCAATTCGCAATGCTTTTGGAAAATGAGACTAGCATAAGGCCTCCCGCACACACACAAAATGCAAACGCAGAATCGGAGGAGATTTCCCCTTATGATAGTCAAAGATGCTTAATACGCAAAATCAAATCATTTTTGATATTATTATTAGTGCATAGTGTAGAAAACATTTCGAAAGTATAATATAAATCTTAGCCAACATAGGCATTTCGCACTTATGCCTACTATAGCTACCATGTTCAATAGCAGGTTATCGCCACATTCCATGGAAGGTAATACAACTAAAACCGTACAAGTCATGTATTGTTTCTTTGGATTTCCAACAAATGGTCAGGCCAAGGAATTTCCCATTGCCACATAGGTACGCCTCTAGAAAGATGACCCCGAGAAATAACCTAACATTACGGTTAGATCTCTGCCAACACAAGGCCGGGTTACCCCTAACTGGGTAACTACTGACATGAATATGTCATCCCCCGATTGTAACCTATCTTTCCGAGGATCCTCGATTCCAACAACCACAAAGAAATAAATTTGCAGCAACAACAGGTTAAATATCTTGGCTCCATACCATGATACAACCTCTATCCAGAAGGAAATGACATACACTAAGGGGGCGCTATCCCCTAATAACCTTGCTGCATCCTTCCTATTTTGACCATTTCCGGGGTGTGATGTCCGACGAAGTCTCGTCCACAAAGCTTTGCTTTGGTACAAAGCCATGCTTTGGGTCAAACAAATGATCAAAGTAATGATCACAAAGATAAATGATCAAACAAATGATCACAAAGGTAAATGATCAAACAAATGATCATATCACAAATGATCAAACAATGATCATTACACAGCAACACTCAGCATGCCACGTTACCAAATTGAGAATATATTACTAGTAACCATCAACTACATAACCTCTGAGCTCGTACGTCTCAAAGAAGGGTGTTAAGCTAAGAGAATAAATTCTCCGCCACCAACAGATATGTATTTGAAAGAAACCAACTTTATATCTCAATTTGTAACGTCAGACATACAACCATACAAGTCTGTTCCAGGATCGAACAGAACCGAAGGCACTTCAAAAGAAGTCCTTGCAATCTGGAAAATTTCTAATCACGTCTGGACTTCCCGTCACTAAGGGTGATAAAATCTCTATATCGGAGATCAGCCGATGCAGAGTAACTCGACGGTAATCCTTCCGTTTTCAAAAATATCCGGTCTTCAACACCGTTCATCAAATGCTATCCATTACGACGTATCACATATTCGTAATGGGTTATACGACCCAAAGGTCCTTTCCCGGCTAATCCGAATAGTGAGCGCTTATTCAAAAATAAGTGTGGCATTCAAATTCAAGCAAATCACAAAAATACCCATTCTAGGTAATTATTGATAGTCGGTTATTTAACTATCAATAGGTCTGCATAGCATCATCAGATTTCAAATAATTTTCCAAATTATTTATTTTCCAAAAATATCTTTACAAGATATATAATTTCCATACTTCAAAAATAAATCAACGTTTATTTTTTTTTAAAACAATTTTCCCTTTTCTGTTATAAATTCCATAGTGGATTTATATTTTAAAATATCAAGAATTATCCACTGTCCAAAATCGTGAATAAAATTCCCTCTAATAAGCTTCTATATTAAATTCATCAAATTTGATAAATTTCGGATTTATAAAACAATATTTATAAATTCCATTTATATTTTATAACAACTTCAACTTATAAAATCATTTTATTAGCAAATTTTATTTATATCCCATTTAAGTGCCAAAATCTAATTTATAAGTTAAATACTTATAATTCATTCATTTACAAAATCATTATTTTAAAACTTCACAAATTATAAATCTTATTACTTATAAGATTCATTTATAACCCCATCTCAACCTTAACAAAAACCCTTTTTAAAATTCCATTATTTCCGATTAATAAAATATCAATTTTATAGATCTTATCTATAAACCATTTGTAAATAAATTCATTTATAATTATCCAAAAATCTTGATTTAAATAACTTATTCTTTTAAAAATTTACAAATCTTTATTAAATCTTATATAATTCCATAAATCGTACTTAAGTGATTATTTTATAAAAATCGTAATTTTATAGCAATAAAAATTTTAACTTTTATTTATTTAAAATGAATGAATTCTAAAATTTTAATAAAACATATACTTTCAAAAATTCACTTTAAAATCCTTTTAAATTAAAAATCGTTACTTTAACATTTTTAAAACTTCAAAATAGGCCCAATGATGCGACAGCACCAAATAGTCATTCACGACAACCAAACATCATATATCAATATGATAACAGAATATATCACAATATCTGTAAATAAATCAATATAGTTGAGGAATCCAGTCGAATCCCTCCAACCTGCTTCCCTGCATCCACAGATGTTAGCACAATACCAATTCCGTTCCAGTACGGAATATCGCGGTATATGGGATTTATGAAATATTATCCGCTATTATACGGCGCAATAGGGTCTCATCCACTATATAATGTGGGAAATCAACTCCAAGTACATATATAAGACAAATTTCACTTTGTAGTGAAATATTCGCGGTATATGTTTTTAATAAATAACCTCCGCTTAATAACGGCGTATAATGTCTATTTCAACAATACAGATAACAACTTATCATCCAATCACACAATAAAGCAATTTTAAATCTAACTATTTAAAATTTAAATCGAAACAATTTCGATTGAGTGAGAAGTTCTCACCTTTGCTTTTAAAACAGTTGCAGTGTTTTATTTCGAATAAAATTAAACAGACGTTTAATTTTTACCCGAAATTTTCACTAGCTCCAAACGACTCCAATCCAACTTCATTGCATAGTGCTCGACAAAACGAAAACAACGCAACTTGTTTCGTAATTTTTCGACCTCGTATGAACAAGTTATGACATTTATAAGTTTACACAAATTTTTAAATAAATTAATACACTACGCCATAAATGGCCTTCTGCAACACAAAAAAAATGTTGGCTCAGGCCCGAAAAATGTTGCCATAGGTCTATGGCAACACTTTTAGGGTGATGCAATTTTTGCCGTTGCCTTAGACCTCAAAGGCAACATTTTGACTATCTAAGGCAACAGAAGTAATATTGTTGCAATAGAACCCTATTTGGGTCTATGGCAACACCCATAGGTATCTGTAGCAACATCCCAAAATGTTGCTATAGATATTAACTTTCTGAATTTGTGGGGCCCACAATGTAGAGCATATTTGATTTTTTAATAAAAATAAATATTTATTTAATAAAATGCTATTGCACAGAATTTAATATTTAAACAGTAATTTATTTAAATAAATATTTTATTTCAAAATTTGAAATAGTACAAATTCCTGACTCCACTATTTTACAATTCAATGATATATAACACTGATATTCACATATACAGATATTCCTCGCTACATCACTCAGTTCACTCATTACATATGCAGTTTCAATTTATACAGACACTAACAAATATATGACGAGCCGAAGGCGAGCCGAGAAGCGGGTCCGGGCGCAGCGCCGGCTGGGGTCCGGGGCACCGCAGTAGTGGGCACCGCCCGATTCATCCGATTTCGGAAGATCGAGCCTTCTTTGAAACGACGTAAAATGATGCACCACACATACTTCTAAACCACCAGCCTCCATCCTCTAATTGCCTCACCAACAAACTAGATTTGGACCATTAGTTCAAAGCACCAAGCTATATATCTTCAGATTTGGACCATAATTAGCCTACAAAAGAAAAACCAAACTCGTTTACTCAAGCATTACAATTCATACAAATTCAATTCAATTCAATTACAATTCATACCCATCATACAACGGTAATTTCAAGCTTCTACCCCAAGAATAAAGCATCTTTGGCCGATAAGCGATTGTAATAAATTTGTCCATTTAAAAGAGAAAAAATCATGTAAAGTTAAAAAGACATGAATTCGGCCCTCAGCTGTGAACTAAAATTATGAACATTATATTAAGTATAAAGGCTTAATAAACCTTGGTGCAAAGAAAATCATACTCACCTCAAGCAGGCAACAAAACGCGTGTCCCAGCCTTAACTCTCATGCATAAAGCAAGACATATTGTCATAACAAGCATTGTCTTTGCACTACAATACCTCACCATATCCAATCCCCTTTCCAAAACACCTTCGTTAACCGCATGTACACTTCTCTTTGCACCATCATACAACTTCCTCATTGCAAATTCAAGAAAAGACCTAACTGTTTCAAATGTCACTCTACCAGTAACATCCATAACAAATCTCCTGTTGCTAGGAACTGCCCATGTTGATTGCCCTTGATCAAACCAACCATTCTTCTCATTTCCCACATCAGATTTTCCGATTCTCCTCATTAAATCAAAACCATTCACTGAATCACTTGAACCTTCTCCTAAACTCGAATTATTTAATACTTGATGCGATGTTCTAACCAAAGTCTCAACAGCAACATTACAGACCGTAACCAAAAGTCTCAACAGCAACTGTCGTCTTCACGAATACCTCAATGCATTTCCCAAACAACTCCTTGCAATTTTCATCACCGACCAATAAGTAGATCCAACCCCAATCTGACCCACCATCTCTGGATCCACTCTCCTTGTATCTAACCACAAGGTTTCTAGCGAAACTCCCCACGACAACTGAAGCAAACCCGGATCCCGATTCTGAAAACAGTTTCTCAAGAACCCGATCGATTAATTTATTATCAGTACTACTTGAACTACCATTTGCAACCGAGCCTTTAAAAATACCAACAGTCAAAGCTTCCGAAAACCTAGAAACGGACTGAAAAACTTCGTCCGACTTCAAAAGTTTTGAAATTTGAATGAGACTATTAGGGATGTCATCGGAATCCGATTTTAGGAAGTGATTGAGGTCGGATGAGACTAGGGCTAGGGACTCGGAGATGGAAGCTAGGGTTTGGAGGAAATCGGCGATGATTTGTCGTTTCGTGTAGAGCTTATAGATGGAGACAGCGGAGATGCCGCCAGCAGCGAGGAGGAAGAGGTGGCGGCGGGATAAGAGGAGAGGCGACGCCATTAGGAATTGGAAAATTGGGGGTGAGAAACGAAAGCGGATGAGTGAAAAGTAAAGCGGGAAATGGAAATTGGTAAGGTGTGGATCGATGGTGTGAATCGACGGTTGAGATTTTGTTTTAAATGGTGGTGTGGATCGCTGAGGTGTAATTTTTTTTTTAATTTTTTTTAATTATATTATATCTATGGCAACACTATATAAAAATGTTACATCGTGTTACACTTGTTTAGCTAGAGCAACACATTTTTATGGCTAAGGTAACACCAAAAATATAACGTTGCAGTAGGACCAAAATTTTATAGCTATCGCAACATTTTAGCTAGCAACACCTTGCAAAAATGTTGCAGAAGGTCATTTATGGCGTAGTGATATACAACTTTTATTTTTGAATTTTAACCCACGTTAAATCTGGCCGTCCATCTCTCCAAGTAAATCACGGCCGCTCCACCTATTTTCCCTCTTTAGTTTCTTTCACGCGCGTATGAACCCAACGTGGTCGTTCGAACTTTGCAAGCCGCGACCTCCACCAACCTCTCAACGTCGATCAGGCCCCGTGGTTTCGAAGCCCATCAGAACGCCTACGCACGCTGCGAGTACGGCCAAGCTCGGCCCCATCGTGCATTCGAAAAACGTGCACGAAGTTGAGATGAACGCGGGTAGTTTCCTCCCTCGTCGTTGCGAATTAGGCGATCACAGCCGTTTAAAACGTAGAGCTCGCGAAGCTCTTCAACTTTCATTTAGGAATCGAAAGCTAAAAGGGTTTGGATTGGAAGATAATTGGAGGGGAAGGTGATTGATTTTCGGCCATTCATTTTGTTGCTGGCGGCTAAACTCAGAAACCCTAGGGTTTTGAGTTTGTTTGCAAAGTGAAGGTAGAGGGGTCTTTTATAGAAAATTTCACAAAAACACTATTCATCCCAAAATTTCCGAACTCCAAATCGAGCGTGCCGGCTGACGTTTCTAAGGTTTAACCTGCGTTCCGAACACAATGGAACATGTTTCGGGAGATAATTCGGTCATCTGTGTGAGTTACGGAATTAAACGATCAAATTTAAATTAAACCGATTTAAACCGATTTCGATGCGTTTTGGCTTGCCCTGGACAAACGGTAAATCCAATTGACACGAAATTTGAAACCATACAATAATATCACATTACGGATCCGATGAAACTGGTTTCGTCAAAATCCGAGACTTTTTGAAAAATGACTATTTTAACTCGCCAAATTAAAATTAAAACAATTTCGATGCGTTTCGAGCTGCCACGGTCAAACGACAACTCCGATTGCTATGAAAATTGAAATATGATAATAACAAACTATTACGGATCCAATGGAACTAGTTTCGTCCAATTCTGAGACTGTTCAAAAAATGGCTAATTTCTCAAATCGATTAAATATTAAAATATTCAATTTTCACAATTTAACTCTAAATTCAATTTTAAAAGTTCTATAACATCAGTATAACTTCAACATGATTTAATATAACTTCATAAATCATTTTTAATCACATTTAATCCAGATTTCAATTATTTATGGAATTTCACTATTAAATTATCGATTTAATTACCCAATTAAATCCAGATATTCGAAAAATAAATTATTTGACTTATTAATTTCACTTATTAATATTTAAAATTAATTAAATATTCGAATTTTTAAATTGATAGAAATTCTGGGTCGTTACAAACTTCCCCCCTTAAAAGAATTTCATCCTCGAAATTACCAAGTAAGAAAAAGTCACAAAATCCATTAACTTTTCAAGACAAACTGTTCAATTTTGATTTACAAATATTTTAAGTGTTTAACTTTTCCAAAATCCAATAGTTAAACTTATTTCAACAACTTTTACTAAGTTTTCAAATCAACTTAGTTATACTTTTCAAAATTTTCAAATTTTCTCAAAAATATTCTAACGCCTTAAATTTTCGTAAAATTTCGCCAGCGTCTCCTTTGCGCGGTTCAATCGTAGTTGGATCACAATAGACATAAATATGTATACATCGACCCACCCGGTCGGAAAAGCAGAAAAACAGTTCATATTTCCTATTTTTATTGCGTAGGCGTACCTTTTTAGCATTTTTAAGCAAAGCCGTTATTTATTAAGCATTTTAGCACAACCAAATCAACCGAACGGCAGCCACGGCACCTGTACTTACTTAGTTCAAATATGTAAGTGACATATATATAAAGTTATCAACAATTTCACTCTTTTAAACAACTACAACACTTGCATATCAAAGAAATGCATACTAAACAAGATTTATAAGCAACTTATAAAATTCGACATCACTTGTAATTGTTTACTACCAATTCACATACAACAACATTCAATTATTCTTTTTCAATTAGTTCACATTCACTAATTTTGTAACGACCCGTAAATTTCAACTGTTTTAATAACGTAATTAGTTGAAATTTTGTGAAATTTTAAACGATAAAATTTTGAAATAAAAATTTAATATTTGGAATACGTCTAGTTAAACATAGCAACTGGTAAATTTTCGTCCGAAAATATAAAAGTTTATTTCGCGCGTAAATTTACTTCAATTTAATCAGTTAAAAAGTAATGAAAATAAAATATTTTCGAAACCTAAATATTTTTACATAGAAAAATTCCAAACCATCTTCTGAGAAACACGTCAGTTTATCGTTTTTCCAAATTCGGACATCTTTGGCTCCGTCGATCTTATTTTTCAGTGTTTTTCTCGCATTTTCCGCTAGTAGAAAATTCGAAATTTTAGAATTCAATCAAACCACTGATATCTGTATACCATTTTGACCGTCTCGTCGTGCTGATCTCTGCAGTATATTCAATTGTTAAATTTCGATGTCTGGTGCACGGCGGAATTTGTGTAACGATTTAACCGCACTGGTAAACAGTCTCAATCTTTTGGGATTCTTGCCCTTTCATCTACCTAACTGTGGATTCCCAACAGTCGTTAGCAATTATTATTTTTGGAAATTCAACTTAGTTAGTTTTGGTATTCTCACTTTATTAAATTTTACGTTGGGTCAACTTTCTTTCTCTGCAAAAGAAAATGGCTCTACTCTTCCTTCTCACTGTTGCTTCCTCATCCAATTTTATTTGTTCCTTTAACCTGCTAGCTGGCAGCCAGTTATTCAATATAGAAATTCACTTGAATTCGTTGGAAAATGAATTGTCATCGATGGACAATAAATGTGCCGTTCATTTTAGGCGTGCATCCTTTCACTTTTAGGAGTGCATCCCTTCATTTGTCTGACTTCCCCAAAAATCATTCTTCCTCTTCTTTACATTTTTCTACCCTCCCCTTTTTCTTTCGGCCTCAAATTTTTGCCAAGCCCCATGCGCACTCGCACCGACCTCCCTGACCTCGCTTGCAAACCCAGACTCTCCTCCGACCAAGTCCGCCCCTCATCCTCTGGCCTCTTCCACGCGGCAACATCGCCCTCACCATCACCTCCGTACGCATCCCACCTCGATCTCCTGAAAACCCATCCCGATCCATTCTTTGGCCTTCCCCTCCAATCACGAACGCAACCACACTAGCAGCCGACTTCGCCTCCACTCTGACAAAACCCACTCCGCCGAGTCCCGCCGCTTGCTGAACAACCACCGTCTTTCTCATCAACAACCGAGCTTCCCAGAACTTCATCCTCTAGCGGCTTCGAACTACCACTAGCCTCCGCCTTCTCCACCTCAAACCCGAACCGCTCAGTTCACTTTAGTTCTCGCCTCTTCGGCCTTTGATTACTGGTCCAACCGAGTAACTCACGTGCGCCCTCCTTGCGTGCCTGTCGCTTTTCTACGCTATGATTTCATTATTCTAAAGGTATAAAGTGTTGGCATGTTGTCTATATATGTAAATATATACTATAAATTTCGTGCGGAAGTATTATATAGTTTTATAGTTTTAATAATAATATCTATTTAACAAACTATCATGCGTGTCTATATAGTAAGTTGTGAAGCTATATTTAGTATATATTAAGTTAATGGCAGCACATGTGTAGTATTTTATTTGTTTTGTAAATGGCAGCAGCTTATATGGGTCTGTTATAAAACTTTATATATAAACTGTAAAAGGATTTTATAGGTTGGATCTGTTAGTGTATACAAAGGTTTATATTAGTTTATATAATAATTAGTTATGTTACAAGCTAAAGAAAATATATATTATCTGTTATCGTCTGTCACGTTAATATAAAGTAAGCCTGCACATATATGTTGTACAGCTTTACTGAGTTGGTCTGCATACATTTTTTTGATCATCATTTTGTACAAATAAGTGTATTTAGTTGAAGATAGGCTCGGTTGTATAATTGTTTGTGATTTTAAAGTTTGTTGTCTAGTAGTACATAAAGCTTGTTATAATAAGGTGTATACGTTAGTGATAATTATATTCAACATAAGTCAATTAAAATCAAAGGCTTATGTACAGTCAGGAACATCTGGGCCCAATAAATAAGTAACATTGATAACAAAATGTGTCAAAAGAATAAATTTCAAGGAAACTTGACCCACACTATTTTTTTTACACAACGATATAATATGTCTTTATGGTACCCTTAGTATAGCTTTCAGTTTACATTTTGTTATATATATGTTCGCCTAGTTTATTTCTAAATTTCTTTTTATTTTATATATATATATATTTTTTAGCCGAAGCCTGTTTGGTATTTTATTGGTGAAATTTAATGCTTTTGTATATATCGCGCTACAATTAGAATTTTCAAAAGCTTTTGTAGATATTATTCTAAGCTATATATATTGTTTGCATTCGCCTGTTATTAAAATTTTGGTTATACGTATAAATCTTATGCAAGTTTAAGTATACTATAGATTACCATACCTAGTCTGGGAAGAAGATTCATGTATAGTAATATATACATTAAATTAAATATGTTAAATTGATTTTTAATTTGAAATTAAAATATTCTGATCGATTCCTATCTATCAGCTTCGCTCATCAAATTCATACCAGTCAGCTTTGATCGTTGAATTCGTGCCGATTTTGCTTTGCTTTGATTCGTCATTCAAATTTTGGTGTCCTTATCAGTGTGCGCATCTATGTCATCTTCTGAATTCTCTAGCCTCGAAAGGTGAGCACTCACTCACGATTAACGTTCTTTTATTTATTTAAATTTGATTTCAAATTGAAACGATAACTGAAATATGCTGCAGTTAGTTATTCACACTGTTTTATATGCTATTACTTGTATCAGTTCACCTGTGACATCTGACACCATTATCTGTTATATCTTTGAAATGATAATCATGTTTGATTGATAACTGATTGATTGTTTGTTGTTTATATTGAATGTTAAACTGAAATGTATAAAGTGATAAATATTATGCAAGTAAATTTGACGTAGGATAATTAAAATTTGAATCGACATATATGTTGAATTTGATTAGTTGAATATGACTCCTTTTATTTGTTAAATTAATTGACATGTAAAATAGTGATAATTACACTTTGAACCATCGACGTATATTGGATTAATTGTTGTAGTATAAGATTTTAATTGAATGACAAGTGAAAAACTGTGTAAATAATTAGTGGAATAATCTTTAATCTGCATGAAATGATAGTGCAGATTCTAGAAATAATTATATTAATTCGCACAAACAACAATGCGAATTAATACGGTTATTTCGGGATTATTGATTTGATTGATTATTGGATTGATATTGATTGTTGTTATTGCTTGTTTATTTACTTTGACACCATCCCAGTTATCACACTACAGGTTCCCTTTGTTATGCTTTGATTTTTGAATTGAAATGGAATCGGGTTGAAATGATAAATACCCAAATTGAACTTTGACCTAGGATAGAGAATTAAATAAAAACCGATTGGTCAATACTTTGATTTAAAAATAAAATAAAGATTTTATTTTAATAAATAATATGGTTTTGAAACAAAGTTGGAATTTGAATTTTAATGAAAGGAAATGTTAATATTTAATAATCTAAAAAAAAATATTAACAAAGAAATTGATGAAAGAATGTTGTTTAATTTAATAAATGATTGAATTAAGTTTTGAAATTATTTAATAATTTAATGAGATTGAATTATTTAATAATTAAATAAAATTGAATCCTTTGATAATTTAATTAGTGAAATTTAGTTTCTTTATTAATTGAGTGTTGAAATTGTAACTAAGTAAATAAATAAGTGAAATTGAATTTCTTTAAAAAGAAATAAAATGTGATTTATTGAAATTAGTGTAAGACTTGTAATTGAAAGAATTGATTTGACGAATTTAGTTTAATTCAAAATTGTAAGTTTTGATTTAATGAAGTTGAACTTAAGTAATTGATTTAATGAATTGGAAATTAAATAGAAATTGTTGAATGACAAATTTACTTAATGAATATTTAATGAAATCGATAAATTAGTTTAAATTGGTTGAATGTTACATAAAATTTATTTAAATGATTTCGGAATGAAACTTATATACGAACTTGAATCAATATTTGAATTGTTTTAAATAGAAATTGAAATTGAATTATAAGATTTTGAAATGTTAATTTGGAAGTTTTGCAACGTAAATTATGGAAATTGGTTTAGAAAGACAAATGAAATGTTGATTTATAAACTCTGATTGAAATTGAAATTGATTTGGCTTTGAAATAAATAAACGACCAATCGGTGTAATAATCACGAAAGTTATTAAAGAGACCAGAATCGGTGATGGACATACTCTCTGTCTAAACCGAAACCCACTTTAATAACTATACGTGGAGTGTGATCCAGAATGAAGTGGTTGGAATGATGAACGTGATGACTGAAGAAAGAGAACGATAATGGATAGCCTTGACACTTGTGTCAAATTGGAAATGACTAAAACAGGAGCCGTGCCGGGCCAATGGAGGATTAGCTACCTCAAGTGAACACACTTCTTCGAACTACTCATTACTTGTTGTCGATTGGTGCACCCTAGATTTTGGGAGTGTTGTTTCACGGTGTTGCGGGCGCTGCGACGTTGCGTTCTCACCAGTCCGGATCAGGCAAACGGTAGTATCACTACCTTGGGTATTGCCTCATGTGCCTTGTCATACTTGTATCCCTTTATTCGCGACCACTACGATTTTGGTTTGTACCTTTAGTATATGGATTGCCCTCTGGTGACTTCCGGTTTTGGGGAAACTACGTGTGATATCCCGGAATTTTGGCAATATCAATTTAATAATCTTTATTAATAATTAAATTGATTTGATGATTTTATTTTATAAAATTGACAAGTTTATTCATTTTAAAAGGTTAATAATATTTTAATTGGCAAGTTTATTTCTTTTGAAAACTAGTAACATTTTAATTTGGGAATATCTTTTCTAAAATTTTAATTGGGAAGATTTATCTTTCTAAAACTAATATAAGTGTTTATATTTATAATGTATATATATAGGTATATATATTATAAATAGGGAGTCTTTAATTTAATAAAAGGATAAGTTATCAAATTATAATATATATGTATATATATATTGTTATTTGAAGTTATGTATTAAATTCAATATGATAATTATCAAGCTAATGTTAAAAGTATTTTCATTTAGAATATATATATTTGCATATATTGGAATGAAAAGAATATTGAATTTGAATTTAATAAAGTATTTCCAAACTTTAATCTTTATATAATTTGTAACTTGGAAATTTGTAATTTGACTTAATACTTTTGAAAATGATATTTATAATTTAAATAACAAGAATAATTTCTTATTTAAAAATATATATGTAAGCTTAAGTTTAAATAAGGTTTAAATTAAGAAGTTTATTTGTTTTAATAATCTTTTCTCTTTTAATATTCAAATATAAGTCAAAATGGGTTTGTAAAAAAATATATAGAGAGTTAAACTCAATTTCTCAAGCATATATAAGTATGTTATATTTAATTGATATAAGCATAAGTTGTTTTAAATAATTGTTTCTCACAATTGTATATTTATTAAAATCTAAAAGCTTATTTATAAAAGATAAATACATTTTATATACATGTAAATATTTTATAAATACATAGGTATGACTTAAGTAGATTAATTAAAAACAAGAATGTACATTTGTTAGCATATTAGAGTGGTGTGAAGACATTTGTAATTTGCAAACCTATGTGTAAGCTAATTAAAGAGACAAGTGGCTATATTTTAATTTAAGTGTTAAAATAAATAAAATTAGTATGAAAGAAGAAAATCTGTTTTCACTTTCAGTTAAGACTATCTTCTTCTTTCCCCACTAATACAATTCGAATCAAATCAAAAAGAAAAATGAAAGACCTGAAATCTAAAAACAAAAGAAGATGTAAATCTGAAATTCTCAAATACAAATCAGTCTGGAAAATCTGGGAATTTAACTGCAAATCAAAAGAAGATCAAATCAGTTTCAAACCTGTCAATTAGTAACCAGAGATCAACAGCAAGATTCAAATTCAACAAGCAAAAGAAAAGAAAGTTTAAAATCAAATAATAAAGTCTGGAATAAGCCTGGAAGCAGTTTCTATTCTCTTCTCTGTTTTATAATTCCAGGTGAGTAAATATTATTTTAAAAACAGATCTATGTTTTGTTTATGTGATGATTTATCATCTGAAATGTTGTAATGAATGCATGTTTGTATATTAGTGTTTGAAATGTCTGTATGCATGCCTGTATAGTTACATTTGAATGCCTGTGAAGTTTTCATGATCTCTGTGTGATAATAGCAGTATTCATTTCATAATAAAATCAATAACTTGAAGTTGATTGTGAATTGGTTAATGATTTATAAATAGGAGTTGTTTACAATCAAGTAATCTATCAACTAAAAAAATAATTACAGGATTTAAAAGTGAATAATTGGCTCTGAAATTTTGAGTTTACAGTAAATTTTCAATTTGGGTCAAAAATTTATTAAATCAAATTTGAGTTTGAATTACATGTTTGAATTCGTGAGTGGAAACCATGAATTTTAGTGTATATATCAAGATTTTTAGATTGGTAATTGAAGAGGATTTTGGGTTTATCTGATTTGGGCAATTCGACCAATCGGAGGTGAACGGCGACGATCTGGGAGTCGTGGCTGAGCTCGAAGGTGGAAGGGAAGGTGGAGATCATAGGAAAAATAATTTTGGAATTTATTGTTGTGGAGGTTGGTCGGAATTCGAGAATGTAGGGTTTAACCCCTGTAGTTTAGACGTCCTGTTCTTCTGGTTTCCGCGTCGACTAGTGGCTACCAGAGGCGATCGCAGGGGTTGCCGTGGATGCCAGGGGTCATGATGGAGCTACGGTGAAGATGGTGGGTTTGTTCGAGGTCGGGGGTTGCCGTGGTGGTTGAATTTCCTGGCGAAGGTGGTTTCGAACTGTTGGGTTCGATGGTCAGAAATCGACTTTCGATCGTGTTTGGGTTTCTGGGTGGCGCGATGCGTAGTAGGGATCGAGAGAGACGTGTTGGAGGCCATCGTGGAGATCGCTGATGATCGGCGTGACGGTGCACGTGCACAGGCACAATCGCGTGCATCTGGAAATGGGTTTGGGGAAAGAGAAAGCTGGTGCTCGGGTGTTTGTTCGTGATTTATCGAGTTTTTCTCGAAGCAGGGTGAAGTAGGTTTTGACGCGAGAGAACCTTCGGGTTTCTGAAGTTTTTGTTCGAGTATTACTTCGAGTTTTCTAAACTTTCACTCGGGTTATTAGTAAAAGCAGATTTTAAGGAAATCCAGGAAATGTTTTTTTTAAATTTGAAACAAAAGAAATTTTGTTTCGTAATATTTTCTGAGTTTAAACAAAAGTTAAACAAGTTTATATATTTTATAATATTAAGTTTCAAAATAAAATAAGTAGATTTTGAAATAAATTTGTATTTAATTATATTTAATAACTTTGGAAAAGTTTAAAGATTTAAAGGTTTAATCTAAAATGTGTTGATTATTAATTGATTTCTAAAATCTTATATTTTAAATTAATTAAGGTTTAATGATTAAGATTTAGTAATCAATTAAAATAAGAATTGTCTTAAGTATTCAGAATGTTGATTTAATTAAAGTTAATTAAATTTGAAAAGGAAATTTAGATAATTAAATTATTTTAATTATCAAGTGTTATTGGTAAATAATTGATTTAATTAAGATAATAGTTTCTTAATTAAGAACCTTTAATATAGTAAGTTAAGAATCATTTAATTAAATTTAAATGATTAAGTTAAATTAATTAATTTGTGATTTATTAGAGATAATCATTTATAAATAAATTTAGTATAACTACTTGTTGAAGTAATTAAGGAATAATTACTGGATGTAATTAAGTAAAGGTAGATTATTTAATAAAGTATTTAGAGGATAATTATTTTATAAAAGTAATTAATTAGAAAGTGATTAAGAGTTAATTACCTAGTGTTATTAATTAAATAATTTAGTTAATAAAGTTAATTAAGGGATTAAGGTAATTAATTGTTGATTAAGGTAATTAATTGTTGGTTAAGATAATTAATTAAAAGGTAATTAATTTAAAAGGAAGTAATTAAGGGAAGTTAATTACTGGATTATATTAATCAAGGTGATTAATAATTATGGATTAATTAAGAATAATTACTTAATGTAATTAATAGAATAATTAAAGAGGTAATTAGAAATCATTAGTTTATAATTAATTAATGATATAATTAAGAGTTGATTAATTAAGATTAATTAATCAAATGATAAGTGATTAATTATAATTAATTAAGGATTAAAGTAACTGATTATAATTAATTAATTAATTAAGTAATTAAAGGTTAATTACTGTATTTGGTTAAAGAATAATTAATTTGTGAAATTAATTACTTAAATGTAATTAAAGTATAATTAATCAAGGTGATTAATTAAAGTGGATAATTAGAGAAGATTAATTAATTAATTTGTAATTAATTAATGATTATATAAATAAGATTTATAATGAAGTAATTAATTTAATTTATTTTAAATTAATTAAGAGATGAAGTAATTAATTTAATTCACTTTAAATTAATTAAAGATAGTGATAGTTAATTTAATTCATTTTAAATTAATTATGTTATGATTAAGTAAATCATTTCTTATATAAGAATGGATGACATTGATTGTCTTGAATGGATGTAATCTCAGAAATGAGATAAGTAATGTTGTGTGGAATAAATGCTTGGTCGCATTATGATGGTAATATAGATTAACTATTGTGATGTTGATATGGATTACCTATTTGGTTATGAATCATCTGTTTAAATGATAATGTGATTATCAATTGTGATTTGTGAATTATCTATCTGAATGAATATAGATAAGTTAAATTGTTTAAACCTTTAAACAACTTGGCCTTAAAAGATACGTTTTGGATTTCGATGAGACCGGGATCGGGTTTCCGTATACCGGTATTCCAGGTCTGGAGACCCGAATACCACATCGATCCAAATTAACGATAGGTCATGAATCTCAAGTGAAGATGAAGATTTAGAGTGCAAGGGTTATTGTCGTTAACTCTGAGGGTGATTCCAAAACGAGTGTAACGAGATAATGCCTTCGGTTTCGTTCGAACCCGGAACGAACTTATATGGATTGAATGTTTTCAGCACATCGTCAGGCGGACGATGAGCATTCTAAGTGATATGTTCTGATTAAAGGTAATCGTAACCTCAAGCCTCATCAACCGGGAATGGCTAAAACAGGGGAGGTGCAGCAAGGCTTCGTGGGTAGCGCCCACTGAGAGCAAGATAGATCCCTGTCTAGAGGTCCCTTTCTATATTTCGGCTTAGTGGGTAGTTGGAACTGCAGCCAACTACGGGGTTGTCTTGTTCGGGATTATCCAGTAAGGGATGGTTCCGGCTTTGTGTTGCAGGGGAGCGGGCGTACTCCTCGGTACGGTGATCTAGGCCACGTACTGTGACGGGCGGTACCCCAGTAGCCCTGCCATTGTATGGAATCCAAAATCCAATAAGTGCCAACGGACTTGATTGTATACCTATGTATGCTGGAATTTAATGAATGTAACAATTTCGGCTATTTCATATTTATTTGAAAACCCTAGACCCTATTATAATATAACTGGATTTCCTATCAAATGATTTGGTTAGCGTAAGGTAAAAACTTTTCCACGTTTATGTGTGGGAAGTCTTACGTGATACCTTTGTTTTCAAAAGGTTTTGAAGTTAAACAATTTTAACCCGTTTACTCACACCAGACCCATGTCTGACCCAAGTGTTTATTTTCTGTTTTATTAAACCTTGGGTACTCAATTTTTACGAGTAGCCAAGGGATTCAGGTTAGTCTTGACGAATACTGGAGGAGCTGAGGAGCAGGAGGCTTCAGCGAGTAGATATATAGAGTTTCCGCTGTGTTTGTATTAGTCTGTATTGTACTGGTATACTTGTGTTGTATAATAGACAGAAGTTTATAACTGTCTATTCTGTGATGTATAAATTGTGTACTCTGATGTATATGATACTATGTAATATCTTATGTGATAATATATTTCTCATTCCGCTGTGAGATTTCTGATGTATTGTTGTTCTCTCTTCTTTTCTTTTCTTCTTCTATCCCTTTCTTTCTTCATAACGATGCGTCTTTCTGGGCAAAGAAAGTCGGGTCGTTACAGTTGGTATCAGAGCGGTAGGTTGAGTGAATACCTAGGCTCTGGAGTGGTGTCTATCTTGAGAGCGCGTATTTGTAATTTTTATATAACTATATATATATTTATTCTACCTATTTATTGGGTTACCTGTTCGGGTTTTCCAATATGAGTTATAAAGGTAGATAAGATGGTAGTGTGTGTAACACAATTACCAATAGTTAGAGTCTGAGTGTTGAGTTTGGAAGTGTATTTGTCGAGACTGTAGACCTAATATAGTCTCGAGTGAGCTTTGTTGTGGTGTAAGGATTTCATCGATCTCTGAAGGAAACCTGTTAAGGTTCGGAGTTTATCTTTGAAATTGGATGAGCAAAAGCGAATGATGATATCTTGGTAACTTCTGGAAGAAGTAGCTGTGTGGTGAGACGCAGTGACTATGGACGTTTCTGAAGATATTTCTTCTGGAGCTAGTTTGAAGAAGTATATCTGCTTCGGTGTTGTGGCTGGGTCCAGCAGGGTGTTTATGTTTGATTTGAGGTCCGAGTTTCTCGAAGAGTTTTGGATTAGGAAGTCTTTGGCGTCAGTGTCAGCGGTGCAACTCGGAAGTGTTCTGTGTTGGCAGGAAGTTTTCTAGCTGAGCAGTTTTTCTAGAGGAGGAATCCAAAAGCAGCAGAGTGGGTCCATTTCTTCGATGAATTGGATAGTTAAGTATGAGCTGTTCTAATTTGTGAAGAGAGAACAGTATCTGTGGAAGTTAGGTCGAGTTGATCGCAAAAGAGACTTGCGATAATTCGAGTGTTCTCATGGGTTATTGGAGATTGAGATTCCGTATCAACTTGATTAGTGGAGTTACCGGAAGTTCAGCTTAGTAGAAGGATGTCTTCTAGAGAAGAATTTGGTGAAGCAGCTTAGGATTCTTTGGAGAGGGATTGATCAGTCCTAATTTTCTGGAGGGAATTCTTCTGGGATGTTTTGACCAAATGGAATGGAGTCACTAAGAATTTATGGTATGGTGAACTGTGGATGATCAAGTTTGTGCTCGAGTTTCTTCGACAGCATTCTCATCTATTCCAGATCAGAGTTGTGCAGCGGAAGCAAGATAGAAGCTATTCTAGAGTGGAAGCAACCAGAAGTTGTAATTTTCTTGGAGTAAAGGATTTCTATAGGAAATTCAAGTGTATCTCTAAGTGTGAAGGAATTTTCAGGATTTGGAGGTAAGGTTGTCAAGTGCAACTGTTTGGCTATTTCAGATAGGAGAAGTAGTTCGAAGTGCTCTAATGATTGTGGAGTAGAGTTGTGTTCTGGATTTTGGCGTATTTTTGGAAACCATTTTGTTGAGTAGGATCCGGAAATTGGTTTGATATTAGTCTAGTCTATTTCAAGAAGCATCAGCAAGGGTTAAGCTGATCAGGAAGGATGAAGTGACTCAGGATCGTCAGGAGAGTTATGCAGTTAAGAATTGATGGAATTTGGAATTTGAAGTTGAAATTTGGATATTGTTTAAGTTTTCTCCGATCAAAGGAGATATAAGATTTGGTAAGACTGGAGAGCTAGCTCCGGAAATATTATGAGATTTTTCTGTGTTCTCAAAAGGATTAGTTCTTTGATCTATAGGATTAAATGGCCAGTTCGGATAACTGGAATTCATTTTATTTCACGTATCTCTGAGGGAATACGTGTTTGATCTGTCATTGGTTGTGGGATCAGCAGTTCAGAAGAATTTGGTTGTTGAGATGGTTTTGAGTTTAGTCTGATATTTTGTTCAGATTTGTAATCTAGATAGGAAGGAGTTCTAGATTATTGTAGATAGTTAGTTAAGATCCTGTAGAGCGAGTATCCCGGTATATATATACACTTGGGGAAACTCGAGGAAATTCTATCCAGAATTTGTCTGGATAGTTAAATTTGTTTGATTAAATTGTTTGCTATGATTGTTAGAATATGATTGATATGTATGGTTGCTGTTTGAAATTAAAATTTAAAAATTTTACTGGGTTATTAAATTATCTTTGCTTTTAAATTTCGGGGACGAAATTATTTTAAGGGGGAAGGAATGTGATATCCCGGAATTTTGGCAATATCAATTTAATAATCTTTATTAATAATTAAATTGATTTGATGATTTTATTTTATAAAATTGACAAGTTTATTCATTTTAAAAGGTTAATAATATTTTAATTGGCAAGTTTATTTCTTTTGAAAACTAGTAACATTTTAATTTGGGAATATCTTTTCTAAAATTTTAATTGGGAAGATTTATCTTTCTAAAACTAATATAAGTGTTTATATTTATAATGTATATATATAGGTATATATATTATAAATAGGGAGTCTTTAATTTAATAAAAGGATAAGTTATCAAATTATAATATATATGTATATATATATTGTTATTTGAAGTTATGTATTAAATTCAATATGATAATTATCAAGCTAATGTTAAAAGTATTTTCATTTAGAATATATATATTTGCATATATTGGAATGAAAAGAATATTGAATTTGAATTTAATAAAGTATTTCCAAACTTTAATCTTTATATAATTTGTAACTTGGAAATTTGTAATTTGACTTAATACTTTTGAAAATGATATTTATAATTTAAATAACAAGAATAATTTCTTATTTAAAAATATATATGTAAGCTTAAGTTTAAATAAGGTTTAAATTAAGAAGTTTATTTGTTTTAATAATCTTTTCTCTTTTAATATTCAAATATAAGTCAAAATGGGTTTGTAAAAAAATATATAGAGAGTTAAACTCAATTTCTCAAGCATATATAAGTATGTTATATTTAATTGATATAAGCATAAGTTGTTTTAAATAATTGTTTCTCACAATTGTATATTTATTAAAATCTAAAAGCTTATTTATAAAAGATAAATACATTTTATATACATGTAAATATTTTATAAATACATAGGTATGACTTAAGTAGATTAATTAAAAACAAGAATGTACATTTGTTAGCATATTAGAGTGGTGTGAAGACATTTGTAATTTGCAAACCTATGTGTAAGCTAATTAAAGAGACAAGTGGCTATATTTTAATTTAAGTGTTAAAATAAATAAAATTAGTATGAAAGAAGAAAATCTGTTTTCACTTTCAGTTAAGACTATCTTCTTCTTTCCCCACTAATACAATTCGAATCAAATCAAAAAGAAAAATGAAAGACCTGAAATCTAAAAACAAAAGAAGATGTAAATCTGAAATTCTCAAATACAAATCAGTCTGGAAAATCTGGGAATTTAACTGCAAATCAAAAGAAGATCAAATCAGTTTCAAACCTGTCAATTAGTAACCAGAGATCAACAACAAGATTCAAATTCAACAAGCAAAAGAAAAGAAAGTTTAAAATCAAATAATAAAGTCTGGAATAAGCCTGGAAGCAGTTTCTATTCTCTTCTCTGTTTTATAATTCCAGGTGAGTAAATATTATTTTAAAAACAGATCTATGTTTTGTTTATGTGATGATTTATCATCTGAAATGTTGTAATGAATGCATGTTTGTATATTAGTGTTTGAAATGTCTGTATGCATGCCTGTATAGTTACATTTGAATGCCTGTGAAGTTTTCATGATCTCTGTGTGATAATAGCAGTATTCATTTCATAATAAAATCAATAACTTGAAGTTGATTGTGAATTGGTTAATGATTTATAAATAGGAGTTGTTTACAATCAAGTAATCTATCAACTAAAAAAATAATTACAGGATTTAAAAGTGAATAATTGGCTCTGAAATTTTGAGTTTACAGTAAATTTTCAATTTGGGTCAAAAATTTATTAAATCAAATTTGAGTTTGAATTACATGTTTGAATTCGTGAGTGGAAACCATGAATTTTAGTGTATATATCAAGATTTTTAGATTGGTAATTGAAGAGGATTTTGGGTTTATCTGATTTGGGCAATTCGACCAATCGGAGGTGAACGGCGACGATCTGGGAGTCGTGGCTGAGCTCGAAGGTGGAAGGGAAGGTGGAGATCATAGGAAAAATAATTTTGGAATTTATTGTTGTGGAGGTTGGTCGGAATTCGAGAATGTAGGGTTTAACCCCTGTAGTTTAGACGTCCTGTTCTTCTGGTTTCCGCGTCGACTAGTGGCTACCAGAGGCGATCGCAGGGGTTGCCGTGGATGCCAGGGGTCATGATGGAGCTACGGTGAAGATGGTGGGTTTGTTCGAGGTCGGGGGTTGCCGTGGTGGTTGAATTTCCTGGCGAAGGTGGTTTCGAACTGTTGGGTTCGATGGTCAGAAATCGACTTTCGATCGTGTTTGGGTTTCTGGGTGGCGCGATGCGTAGTAGGGATCGAGAGAGACGTGTTGGAGGCCATCGTGGAGATCGCTGATGATCGGCGTGACGGTGCACGTGCACAGGCACAATCGCGTGCATCTGGAAATGGGTTTGGGGAAAGAGAAAGCTGGTGCTCGGGTGTTTGTTCGTGATTTATCGAGTTTTTCTCGAAGCAGGGTGAAGTAGGTTTTGACGCGAGAGAACCTTCGGGTTTCTGAAGTTTTTGTTCGAGTATTACTTCGAGTTTTCTAAACTTTCACTCGGGTTGTTAGTAAAAGCAGATTTTAAGGAAATCCAGGAAATGTTTTTTTTAAATTTGAAACAAAAGAAATTTTGTTTCGTAATATTTTCTGAGTTTAAACAAAAGTTAAACAAGTTTATATATTTTATAATATTAAGTTTCAAAATAAAATAAGTAGATTTTGAAATAAATTTGTATTTAATTATATTTAATAACTTTGGAAAAGTTTAAAGATTTAAAGGTTTAATCTAAAATGTGTTGATTATTAATTGATTTCTAAAATCTTATATTTTAAATTAATTAAGGTTTAATGATTAAGATTTAGTAATCAATTAAAATAAGAATTGTCTTAAGTATTCAGAATGTTGATTTAATTAAAGTTAATTAAATTTGAAAAGGAAATTTAGATAATTAAATTATTTTAATTATCAAGTGTTATTGGTAAATAATTGATTTAATTAAGATAATAGTTTCTTAATTAAGAACCTTTAATATAGTAAGTTAAGAATCATTTAATTAAATTTAAATGATTAAGTTAAATTAATTAATTTGTGATTTATTAGAGATAATCATTTATAAATAAATTTAGTATAACTACTTGTTGAAGTAATTAAGGAATAATTACTGGATGTAATTAAGTAAAGGTAGATTATTTAATAAAGTATTTAGAGGATAATTATTTTATAAAAGTAATTAATTAGAAAGTGATTAAGAGTTAATTACCTAGTGTTATTAATTAAATAATTTAGTTAATAAAGTTAATTAAGGGATTAAGGTAATTAATTGTTGATTAAGGTAATTAATTGTTGGTTAAGATAATTAATTAAAAGGTAATTAATTTAAAAGGAAGTAATTAAGGGAAGTTAATTACTGGATTATATTAATCAAGGTGATTAATAATTATGGATTAATTAAGAATAATTACTTAATGTAATTAATAGAATAATTAAAGAGGTAATTAGAAATCATTAGTTTATAATTAATTAATGATATAATTAAGAGTTGATTAATTAAGATTAATTAATCAAATGATAAGTGATTAATTATAATTAATTAAGGATTAAAGTAACTGATTATAATTAATTAATTAATTAAGTAATTAAAGGTTAATTACTGTATTTGGTTAAAGAATAATTAATTTGTGAAATTAATTACTTAAATGTAATTAAAGTATAATTAATCAAGGTGATTAATTAAAGTGGATAATTAGAGAAGATTAATTAATTAATTTGTAATTAATTAATGATTATATAAATAAGATTTATAATGAAGTAATTAATTTAATTTATTTTAAATTAATTAAGAGATGAAGTAATTAATTTAATTCACTTTAAATTAATTAAAGATAGTGATAGTTAATTTAATTCATTTTAAATTAATTATGTTATGATTAAGTAAATCATTTCTTATATAAGAATGGATGACATTGATTGTCTTGAATGGATGTAATCTCAGAAATGAGATAAGTAATGTTGTGTGGAATAAATGCTTGGTCGCATTATGATGGTAATATAGATTAACTATTGTGATGTTGATATGGATTACCTATTTGGTTATGAATCATCTGTTTAAATGATAATGTGATTATCAATTGTGATTTGTGAATTATCTATTTGAATGAATATAGATAAGTTAAATTGTTTAAACCTTTAAACAACTTGGCCTTAAAAGATACGTTTTGGATTTCGATGAGACCGGGATCGGGTTTCCGTATACCGGTATTCCAGGTCTGGAGACCCGAATACCACATCGATCCAAATTAACGATAGGTCATGAATCTCAAGTGAAGATGAAGATTTAGAGTGCAAGGGTTATTGTCGTTAACTCTGAGGGTGATTCCAAAACGAGTGTAACGAGATAATGCCTTCGGTTTCGTTCGAACCCGGAACGAACTTATATGGATTGAATGTTTTCAGCACATCGTCAGGCGGACGATGAGCATTCTAAGTGATATGTTCTGATTAAAGGTAATCGTAACCTCAAGCCTCATCAACCGGGAATGGCTAAAACAGGGGAGGTGCAGCAAGGCTTCGTGGGTAGCGCCCACTGAGAGCAAGATAGATCCCTGTCTAGAGGTCCCTTTCTATATTTCGGCTTAGTGGGTAGTTGGAACTGCAGCCAACTACGGGGTTGTCTTGTTCGGGATTATCCAGTAAGGGATGGTTCCGGCTTTGTGTTGCAGGGGAGCGGGCGTACTCCTCGGTACGGTGATCTAGGCCACGTACTGTGACGGGCGGTACCCCAGTAGCCCTGCCATTGTATGGAATCCAAAATCCAATAAGTGCCAACGGACTTGATTGTATACCTATGTATGCTGGAATTTAATGAATGTAACAATTTCGGCTATTTCATATTTATTTGAAAACCCTAGACCCTATTATAATATAACTGGATTTCCTATCAAATGATTTGGTTAGCGTAAGGTAAAAACTTTTCCACGTTTATGTGTGGGAAGTCTTACGTGATACCTTTGTTTTCAAAAGGTTTTGAAGTTAAACAATTTTAACCCGTTTACTCACACCAGACCCATGTCTGACCCAAGTGTTTATTTTCTGTTTTATTAAACCTTGGGTACTCAATTTTTACGAGTAGCCAAGGGATTCAGGTTAGTCTTGACGAATACTGGAGGAGCTGAGGAGCAGGAGGCTTCAGCGAGTAGATATATAGAGTTTCCGCTGTGTTTGTATTAGTCTGTATTGTACTGGTATACTTGTGTTGTATAATAGACAGAAGTTTATAACTGTCTATTCTGTGATGTATAAATTGTGTACTCTGATGTATATGATACTATGTAATATCTTATGTGATAATATATTTCTCATTCCGCTGTGAGATTTCTGATGTATTGTTGTTCTCTCTTCTTTTCTTTTCTTCTTCTATCCCTTTCTTTCTTCATAACGATGCGTCTTTCTGGGCAAAGAAAGTCGGGTCGTTACACTACGGTCTTGTATATGCTTTTGGGAATAAAAATGTGTTAAGGGTGGAATGGGCCATGACTTAACACTATTTTAATACCTTATATTACTGATAGACATTATCTACTTAGCGTATATTACTACTTAGTAGATAGTTTAACGGATCCTTAAAGGATGGTTATTCCAAACATCCTTTGAGTTACTTGTATTTCAATTGCTATTTCACTTGAGTTGGATTTATTAATATAAGAATGTTAATCCTGACTCGAGTGTTTTGTATTTTGCTTTACGCTCGGGTCAGACTAAGTGTACCAGTATTCGAGACTCACCTTTGGAGTTGGAGCTTTGCTTGAAGATCCAGCCATCTATTCTGCTTTCAGTATTCGATGATTCCAGTGATGTATTCTGATTTGTATCTGATGTATCGTGTTACTCTTCCGTTGTATTTGGTTTAATTCTAATGTATCGTATTACTCTTCTGTTGTAAACTCTGATGTATTTTATATATTCATATAGTAGCTTCATGAACTACTATCTCTTTTATTTCCGCTGCAATTATTACTCTGTGTCTGTGATCTGTGATTATATTTATTTACTGTATATGTTCAGTTTTGCCAAATTTAAATTAACAGCGCGGTATTTTGAGCAATTCAACCCCGGCATGAGTGTCTACGTATACACTTATAATGGATGCGAATGGTCCAAAATAACGGGTCGTTACAGTTGGTATCAGAGCTCTGGTAGCTCTAGGTAAAACTCAACATATAGGGTAAATGTATTACAGAATCACTCACATTCGAGTTTCAATCTCTTCCTTTGACTTAATTCTTTGAATTTTGGAACGTTCCCCTCGGTTCCGAAATTCATTCGTGTCCTTCACCATTCGTCTTCTTTCAATCCTGGAGCACCCCATAACTCCATTCTGAATGTTATCTATAATAGATCAGCGGTCTCGCCAATCTTCGAATGATTCGTAAAGGAGTAAAACTCCTTTATAATAGGCATTGATTTACCGGAGATTTATATATCCTCGGTTTAGATGCTGACATCTTTGGTTATGCCGAATTCTATCTCCTGAGATCAATGTCGATTTGCCTCGGAATTCTACATTGATCTTATTCTTAAAGTCACGGTTGACCCGGTTAAGGTTGCCCGTGATTTAATAAATTTATCCATCTTTCTATTTTGTTATTTAATTATCTCGTCTTTGTTCAAACCTATCTTCGAATCGAAATTCTCTTTGATTTGAGTCTATCAAAAATTTTGAATCCCTATCCTTATTTTGAAAATTCATTCCTGTATCGTCGAGCAAAGAAATGTATTTGTAAACTAATATATAAATGTTTTAATATATACTGTGTTGTTTGAGTTGTTGATGTTGATTTGGGTTTTCGATTGATTCGTCTGATCAACGCTATCGATAGGATTTCCAAAACACTTGAGCAGAGCAAACTGACACAATATCGTTTTCAAATTTGGAAAATAAAATAAAAGATTTGTATGATTATATATATATAAATATAAGTGTTCTGAAATTAAATTGTTAATGAATTTGTTGTCGGAAATAATAATATTTGATTTTCAATTATTGTTTTGTAAACCGTTGATTATTGCATAATATAAATAAATGAATATATGAAACTTGGTTATAATTTGATTTGGGATTTGAAAGGAATTTAAATAAAGAATTTGAGAATTTAATTTCTGGTGATTTCAAACTTTGGTTTGAAAGTTTTAAAGTGTATAGCATTTAAAAAAATTTCGAATATAAATCATTTTCAAAGAATTTTAAAAATGTTGAAACCAGTGCTCTTCTCTTTGTCGCTGGAAAATAATTTCGGTGATGGCGGCCGCATCATCGACATTCATTTTCGAGTTTCGAAGTGGAGAAACCATTTTGTAGCTTTGCTACGGTTTTGTTTTGGAAAATATTTTAATTTGAATTTCTTAAGTATGATTTGATTTATATATACATGGTATATTATATAAAATTTAATTTGATTTAGTATATATAGTATATACATAATTATCTCTAAAGGATTTGAAATAAAACGGAAATTTAATTCTTAAAATCATGTTAAAAGATGTTGTCAATTATAAATAAAGCTAAATTTGGAATAAGTATTTAAACGTGAAATAATTGAATTTGAAATTTTATTTGTATAGTACAAAATTGCATTTCAAAATAACTTACCTAAATTATTCAGAAGTTAAAATGTAATTGGATAATATACAATATAAAATAATTTTATAAATAAATTTGAGTGTTTATAATAAATGTTATACACTAAATTTTGATTATAAAGATGTTAATAGAGTTAGTTAGGATAATAAGTAAACTCGGTTAATGATGAAATAAATTTGTTTTGAAAGAATTAATAAATTTGTTTTGAAAGAATTAATAAATTGAAATTTGATCAACATATGGAAATACCTTGAATTTAAAAGAAATTAATAGATGTAAATTAATTTAAGTCGAAACTTTTATGGTTTAAATTAATTTATACGGGTTAAATATATGTGAGTAGATATATTAAGTAGAATAAATTTAACAGTAATTTGGAATAAAGAAGAATTTAAAATTGTTGAAGAAAATATGATTATAATAAAAGACTATTCAAATTTATGGTTTTAGAAATTGTAAATTGAGGATAATTGGATAATAAGATAATGAATTTAGAAATAGTTGAGATTGATTTTAGTGAAATCAAATGGATTAAATCAATTATTGAATATCGATTAATTTAAATTTGAATTTATATGGTTTAAATTAATTGTTATTTTGTATTTCAAATCTGTTTTCCTTCTGGTTGTTTCTATTCTCCTACCTCGTTCCTTTTCGGGGACGAAAAGTTTTGAGTGGGGGAGAGTGTAACGACCCGTAAATTTCAACTGTTTTAATAACGTAATTAGTTGAAATTTTGTGAAATTTTAAACGATAAAATTTTGAAATAAAAATTTAATATTTGGAATACGTCTAGTGAAACATAGCAACTGGTAAATTTTCGTCCGAAAATATAAAAGTTTATTTCGCGCGTAAATTTACTTCAATTTAATCAGTTAAAAAGTAATGAAAATAAAATGTTTTCGAAACCTAAATATTTTTACATAGAAAACTTCCAAACCATCTTCTGAGAAAGACGTCAGTTTATCGTTTTTCCAAATTCGGACATCTTTGGCTCCGTCGATCTTATTTTTCAGTGTTTTTCTCGCATTTTCCGCTAGTAGAAAATTCGAAATTTTAGAATTCAATCAAACCACTGATATCTGTATACCATTTTGACCGTCTCGTCGTGCTGATCTCTGCAGTATATTCAATTGTTAAATTTCGATGTCCAGTGCATGGCGGAATTTGTGTAACGATTTAACCGCACCGGTATTGTAACGACCCGGAAATTTCGAACCCGAAATTTCCAGATAGTTAGAAGAAAAAGAAAAGAGATAGAAGAAAGAACAGAACAAGGCACAGATTCTCACATTCGCAGCGGATCAAAATACAATATCAAATAATAATATCAGTTATACAAAGAAAACTGTATCAGTCAATTACATTTTTATACATCAGAGTTACAACATTTCACAATCACTATACAGTTAAAATAACTCGTCCCAATAATTAACAATATATCACACTCCATACGTTCCTGCCATCCAGCTCGCCTCCTGAGCTCCAGAACGTCCTTACCTGAAATCTGTAATACTCGGTCTGACCCGAGCATTACATCAAAGTAACACCCGGGTCAGGCTGGAAACCAGCGTGAGTAAACTCATCTAACATGAAATTCCAATTCATAGAACTTATTTAGACCCGGGGTAACTCGTACTTTACTATAAGTAAACAACTTATATAGTCAACACTTATTTTCACAAACAATATATAAGTATCCAACTTAGTTTAAATGGTCCATATTATTCCAAACCTGCCTATTTGATTTCTCAAATCAAACTATAAAGAATTTTAGAAGTTTTCAAATCGAAGTGGTTTCGGGTATTAACTAATACCCGACTCCTGTCTCTTCGAATCTAATGTCATCTTAACCCAAGTTATTCAAATGAAATACAATTCAAACTTTAAATATAGGGTGTCACTTTTACCCAGCAATTTATCATCGATAGATAACCATATTATCACTGATCAACCCAAACATAACATATTACAAAACATTTCATCTCATATATCAGAGATACCAAATAATCTGAAGCATTTAATGTCCTCCAATCATTCATAAGCAAGATAAATTAGTCACACTATTTCTAATTAATTTAAATAAATTAAATTAATTACTTTAATCACTTTTAATCATTCTTACTTACATTAATTAATTACAAACCATTAATAAATCTTAATTATTCTCTTTGATTACATTAAGTAATTAACCTTTAATTACCCCATAGATTAACTAGCCTTAACCATTCACATTAACTTTAATTAATCTCCTTAATTTATTTATCTTAATTAATAATTAAATCAACCTTCAATCATTACTTAATTACCTTTAATTATGTAATTATCGTTAAGTAATTAATTACCCTTAATTACTTACTTTAATCAATCTTAAATAATTAATTACCTTTTAATGTAATTTCACAAAGTAATTTACCTTCATTACATTAAATAAGAATCTTTTATTAATTACTTTAAGTAGTTAATTTCATTAAGTAATCAACCCTTTAATTAATTACATTCATTAATTAATCACAATAGTTAATTAGTCTTAATTAGTCACTTAATTAAATCATTTTATTTTAAAAACAATTAGAGATTAATTCAATTAATTAACATAATAAAAATTTCAACTCAAAAACAAATTAAATCTTAAACCACGACTTTATAATTTATTGAAAAATTATTCATTTCAAAATACTTTTAAACTTGAACATGTTTTCTAAAACCTGTTAAGAAATTTTCTTTCTATTTAAACCTGGACATGTTTCCTTTCTAGTTTAAAAATCTGGATAATATTTCACATTCATATTTTTAAAACTTGGTACCGATTTCATTATTAAATTTTAAACCAGGTTAATCAAAAGAAACCCGAGCCAACATCCAAACTTTTCTGAGCAAAAACTCGAGCCCAAAACCAAAATTCTCGAGCCAACATTTGTGCACTTCACAACCAAAACTGCTCCGAGTCAAACCCACAACCATCTCGAGATCGACTCGATACATCTTCTTCCAAAACTCGATATCTCGCTCCAGATCACCAGAGATACAATTCCGATCGACCACGAACAAATTCGACGACCTCACCGTTGACGATCGACACACACTCGTCCTCCAGATCAAATCCCCAACAAACTCTCGCATCACCCATCATCGAATCAAACTAGCTCGCCTGGATTTAACATGTACTGACACGCGTACACGTGCACACTCGAACGAGTCGACTCCGACCACCATCACCGTTGCCTTCAGGTCACCCATGACTCATACGAATGCCATGACCACCCATCACCATCGTTTACCTCAGTAATCGAAATCGAGCATATCGATCTTTTTCCTGGAACCAACAGTTCATCAACAACCACCTCGCCATGCCAACTCCAACCACCGGATGCTACGCGATCATGACCAAGCAACGCCACATGTCTACTCTATGATTTCCCCCCCTACCGATCGCCTCTAATCCACCCACGACGATGCAGCAACCACTAAAACCCATTCGACCAAAACTGTCGATCGAACCCTAGTTCGATGTCGCCGAGTCGCCTCGACCACTTATAAATTCAATCACCATTTTTCCCTTGAACCCTGACTCAAGAGCCACCTCCAGGCGTAATCACGAGACCCACTTCTCCACCAATCATCAGAATTCAATGATAATAAGAATTCCGTTCAACATACATTATCTCATGATCTATATTCTTAAAATTCATGATTTTATTTTTAAAAATCATCATTTCAGATAACGAATTAGATTATATACTTGAATACATGATTTATTTAAATTGAGATTTCGATATGTTCATACTTTTACTGTAATTCTTCATTTTGTTAAAAACTACCTTTTTATCTTGCCTGGAAATATTTTTAGATCAGATATCTTGTTATTACAAACAAAGTTTGTTTATATATCTAAGTCTAAAAAGAATCAGAGAGAGAGATTGGATTTTATCAAGTTTTAAATTTTGTAAAGCTAGAACAGGGCAATCATATTGATACTCAGACAATCACACCAGATATACAGACATGCAAGCATAATTTATATTCATTCAAACAATTTAACAACATACTTTAAGCTTTTATCACATGCAATCAAGATTTACAGAGTAAAACTTTAAAATGTTAGTCTACTCACTGTAATAGGATGTTTGAACAGAGAGCTTTGAACAGGTTATGTTGGAAAATGCCTTGATCTTTTAAAAACTTGTAAACTGGAAACTGGAAAACTTTGATTAGCTTGAAACCCTGCTTTAAAACTGAGATGGATTTGCTTTGATTCTGCTTAGATCTTAGATTGCTTCAGATTTGAAAACTTGGAGAAGCTGATAATTGTTTGCTTCCTTTAGATTTGTTTACTGGTTTTTGGTTTTAGATTTTCTTTTTCTTTGTTTTGATATTAAAGATAGAAAAGAAAATGAGAGGAAAAAGCAGAGAGTTTTCCTATAACTCAGTTTTATCATTTTAAAAAAAATTATTAAAATTAAGACACTTGTATGAATTAACTTACACTTGTCATTATTGTTTTATGAATAGTTTACATTTGTTAAAATGCATGGTGAATTTGTTTACATTTGTAATTATAATGTACCTAATATGTTTTATGTATTTATTACTTTCTTAAATCTATATAATACCTTTATACAGGTATGTTTTAACCTTATATATTTACAAACTACCTTTATTTTAAGTATAGCCTTTAAAGAAATATATATATCTTTTATCAAATCTTACTTTAAACTAAAAATACTTTTTAAATTAATAAATATATATCTTATAGATACTATTTAGTGTTAGAAAAATATAGAACTCAATTTTTAAATAAATCTTGAAATTCATAAAAAAAAAACATAACTTCCAATTCAATATATATTATATATTATGATTAGAAAAATCATTTTTATAAATTTTGAGTAGATAAAATTTTGTCTAATTAAATAATTATAAAAGAAGATTATTAGACTAATATTGTCAACTTCAATAATTATGATAGGTGATTATCAAATAAATATCTATCCGAATAAAAAAAATCCAGCATTTATTATAGTTCAGATTCTTCTATATACATATCCAGATTTATATATATCAGAATTTCATTTATAATCCAAATAAAATCAATATTTTCATTAATTAAACCAGTTAATTATAAATTAACAGATGTTCAAAAATTCGGGTTATCACATTCCTCCCCCCTTAGAATCTTTTCGTCCCCGAAAAGAAACGAAGCAAGAATTTTATTACAATGTTGATTATCAGTTAAATTATTCCTTAGACATCTTAATTCTTAACTCTTTTTATTTAAATTTTTCAAAACATTTTAAAAATTTACATAATATTATCAAAATAGTTTTTATAAAAATATATATATATATATATATATTTTATAACTCGATGTCTCAACCAGTCCATCCTTATTCTCACAGAAATTCGGTCATACGTTGATCAGGCGTAAGACTGAAAATCTATAAGTTCTTAGCAGACCCGTTTTCAACACCCAGTGAAAATACTTGGAATATAATTTATGAAAACTTTATAAAAATATAGAAAACAGTTTTGAAAATAGAGGAAATATCTTTGGTGAGAATGCTCTGGAAATCATCACCCCCATCCATGGTCACAGTTACATCACGGGTTACGTTGCCATCGCAGCAAAAGTCCATGTAACTGATAACAGCATGGAACCCACAACAGATCGCAGTTACATTCCAGGGTTACGTTGTCGTCGCAGCAAAAGTCCATGTAACTGTTGGCTCTCAGCGGCACACACGATTTCGCTGTCAAAATGAAACTCCTCCACATTGGTCGCAGTCTACCGATATAAAATCAAACGCAGACTGTTGGCTCTCAGCGGCTCAAACGACTTTCGCTATGTTACCATAGTGTCACAGTCTACCGATATAAAATCAAACGTAGACAGTTGGCTCTCAGCGGCACACATGACTTCCGCTATGGTCTGCAGTAGATCGCAATGACATTGAGTTAAATTGTTGTCATAGCATAACCCAAATGCCTCTGTGGGCACCAGCCCCTCGACTTTCGCTACACAAATAATCCTCAGGAACTAGTTTTGTCCGGACTCCTCACAGGATCAACTTTAGAAACCCCCCTTGGGGCTCAAGGCAGTACCACCCAGTGGTACTCCTGAGAAGTTCATTTCAAGGAAGCGCCTTTTTCCCCAGAGCTATTCTCAAAGCACTTTATACTATATACTTATAGTATCTTCAAATCATATCCTTTATGATTTATCAAAATCTCCTTTACACAAAATCGATTACCAAAATCGATAATTCTCAAACTAGGCTTTTCAAAATCCAAAATTGATTTTCCCAAAAATCAAAAGCCTTTCCCAAATTCATAGGTTCCCAAAACCTTTTCCAAAATCATTCTCATAAGATCCTTTATATATATATATAGATATAGATATATATAACTTTTAAAATCTTTGGATCATTTCAACTTTGTATAAAACCTCTTTTATACTTCAAATATTTCAAAACCCTTTTCTTTAAGCAATAGATTCAACAAGGGAAGATTTACCTTATATAACAAGGATATATAACTTTATTTTATTCCAAATCAAATATTCACATTTGATAAATCTTTTATAAAGTTATTAACCATATTTCTTTTCAAAAAACCATTTTACAGTTCTTATCCACAAATCTTCAATATCAATTTCATTCAAATCCGTACGATGTACACATATCATCCGTACACAATATCAATCTGATCGCTCAATCGATCACACAATTTCACTTCCGAACTAGTATCGTCCACCCGACTTCCTAGTGCGGACTCAGATCTGGTTTCTTGATTAGAAACCGTCATTCTCCTTGCATAGTCACAACTATGATAGAGAATATCCAGAACCAATCAAAAATCCATATCCAGGTTCGCCGTCGAAAATCAAGCGAAAAATCCCAACTCGGATCGATAATACTATCACGAAATTCTGTGTTCGAATCTGGATCAAATCACTATGCGAATAGAATAATATATGTATATCCTATGTATTTATCTTTGTTGGTTATTAGCCAAATCAATTCTCTTTTCTATTCACATTTCCTTTAATTCCATTCACTTATTCTCAATTGCTTCCATTTCCAATTGAGTTATTACTTCAATTACAAACAGTTTGAACTCTAACCTATTTAAATTTAAAAATAGCTTGAAAAAGTTTAAAATATATAAGTAGTTGAAAAATAGTTATTAGTTTGTAAAATAGCTGTAAAATAGTTAAGTAGGTATAAAATAGTTAGATAATTGCAAAATAGATTTTAAAATAATAATTAGATATAAGTAACTGAAAAATAGTAATTAGTTTATAAGATAGTTTCAAAATAGTTAAATAATTCCAAAATAATTATAAAATAAGTATAAGATAGTTTGGGTTTAAGAAGAAAGATTGTATAGTAAATAGTTTGGAAAAATATATTTGTATTTAAACAATTTATTTTGAAAATAACCCAGAGCCAAACTGTTTAATTTCCCAATCTCCATTTCCAAATAATTTCCCATCAATTCAATTTAAATTCCACTTCCATTTAAATTGACTCAATACTTCAATTTCCATTGAAATTGATTTAATTCCAATTCAAGTTGAATTAACCTTAATTCTTTCCCAAATTCAAATCAAATTCCATTTGATTTTTAAACTTATTCAACTTTAATTTCAATTCCAAATTATTTCAAATCAATTTGGATTAATTTCAAATTGAACCAGCTCCAATTTCAAATCCTTTCAATTCTAATTTACCATTTGAATTTTTAAACTTATACATCTTCAATCACAATTCTAATTAATTCAAATCAAATTCAATTTGAACTAATTATATTTAAATCTCAATTTTAAACTATCTCGAATTATATAAATTCGAGTTAAAATTTTTAAATATTGATTTAATTCCTTAAATCACAATTCCTTTACTTTTAAATTAATTCAACCTTTATTTTTAATTTTAACAAATTAAATCTTCAGATTCTAATTTATTATCCATTTTCAATTTCCAAATCTCAAACCCATTTTGAGATCACTCATAACTCCCATTTAAATTAACCATTTAACTACCCAAGTTAAATTTAAATTTCATCTTGAAATTTCCAATTCAAGTTATTTATTCAAACTTATTTAACTTCCTCCAAGTTAAATTTACTTAATCCGGTCGACTTTTCACAATTTGAATTCCCATTCAAATTTTAAACTTCAGATTAATAATTTTTCCACTTTTAAGTTTTTAAAAAAAAACTTACTTTACTTTGGGTTTCACATCACATTCCAATTTAAAACTCAACACTAAGTGTTTATTTCAAATCATCATTGATATTATGTATATTCCTCATATATACATTTTCTTTATACACCAAGTTATACTTTAAATTTTTAAACCACCTTTGGTTTTAATTCAAAACAAACTTCTTTAAAACAATTTCAAGTTTTCTAGATTTAGATTTAAAATTTCATAATTTTAAATTATCTTCAATTCCAATTTATAAGTTATACTCACTTAAATGTTTACTTCCCTAAAACATTTCATTTTGCTTAATCATTAACAACATTCATTATTAAACACAACTACCATTTATGATAATAACCAAGGTTATCATATCTGGAAACCAATTTATTATTATCTTTATTTCTACAAATTCAAGATTTTAATTTCAGTTTGAATTCATTTCAAACTTAACTTTATTCAATTTTAATTTGGTTGTATTACTATTACCACTTAATTTAATTCCAATATTTTAACAACCAATTTCTTTATATTTATTAGAAAGAAATATCATTTTATATATCAAAATATATTCTTATATAAAATCATTTAAAATCTTTATATATAAAAATAACAAGTACGCTCTCATATATATATATACACTCAACTCGTTCTAGGGTACCATTGACCCTATCCTTAACGAGTAATCCCAACAGAGCCAAGGTTCTCGCTTAACCTTTAGCTCTGATACCAACTGTAACGACCCGGAAATTTCGAACCCGAAATTTCCAGATAGTTAGAAGAAAAAGAAAAGAGATAGAAGAAAGAACAGAACAAGGCACAGATTCTCACATTCGCAGCGGATCAAAATACAATATCAAATAATAATATCAGTTATACAAAGAAAACTGTATCAGTCAATTACATTTTTATACATCAGAGTTACAACATTTCACAATCACTATACAGTTAAAATAACTCGTCCCAATAATTAACAATATATCACACTCCATACGTTCCTGCCATCCAGCTCGCCTCCTGAGCTCCAGAACGTCCTTACCTGAAATCTGTAATACTCGGTCTGACCCGAGCATTACATCAAAGTAACACCCGGGTCAGGCTGGAAACCAGCGTGAGTAAACTCATCTAACATGAAATTCCAATTCATAGAACTTATTTAGACCCGGGGTAACTCGTACTTTACTATAAGTAAACAACTTATATAGTCAACACTTATTTTCACAAACAATATATAAGTATCCAACTTAGTTTAAATGGTCCATATTATTCCAAACCTGCCTATTTGATTTCTCAAATCAAACTATAAAGAATTTTAGAAGTTTTCAAATCGAAGTGGTTTCGGGTATTAACTAATACCCGACTCCTGTCTCTTCGAATCTAATGTCATCTTAACCCAAGTTATTCAAATGAAATACAATTCAAACTTTAAATATAGGGTGTCACTTTTACCCAGCAATTTATCATCGATAGATAACCATATTATCACTGATCAACCCAAACATAACATATTACAAAACATTTCATCTCATATATCAGAGATACCAAATAATCTGAAGCATTTAATGTCCTCCAATCATTCATAAGCAAGATAAATTAGTCACACTATTTCTAATTAATTTAAATAAATTAAATTAATTACTTTAATCACTTTTAATCATTCTTACTTACATTAATTAATTACAAACCATTAATAAATCTTAATTATTCTCTTTGATTACATTAAGTAATTAACCTTTAATTACCCCATAGATTAACTAGCCTTAACCATTCACATTAACTTTAATTAATCTCCTTAATTTATTTATCTTAATTAATAATTAAATCAACCTTCAATCATTACTTAATTACCTTTAATTAAGTAATTATCGTTAAGTAATTAATTACCCTTAATTACTTACTTTAATCAATCTTAAATAATTAATTACCTTTTAATGTAATTTCACAAAGTAATTTACCTTCATTACATTAAATAAGAATCTTTTATTAATTACTTTAAGTAGTTAATTTCATTAAGTAATCAACCCTTTAATTAATTACATTCATTAATTAATCACAATAGTTAATTAGTCTTAATTAGTCACTTAATTAAATCATTTTATTTTAAAAACAATTAGAGATTAATTCAATTAATTAACATAATAAAAATTTCAACTCAAAAACAAATTAAATCTTAAACCACGACTTTATAATTTATTGAAAAATTATTCATTTCAAAATACTTTTAAACTTGAACATGTTTTCTAAAACCTGTTAAGAAATTTTCTTTCTATTTAAACCTGGACATGTTTCCTTTCTAGTTTAAAAATCTGGATAATATTTCACATTCATATTTTTAAAACTTGGTACCGATTTCATTTTTAAATTTTAAACCAGGTTAATCAAAAGAAACCCGAGCCAACATCCAAACTTTTCCGAGCAAAAACTCGAGCCCAAAACCAAAATTCTCGAGCCAACATTTGTGCACTTCACAACCAAAACTGCTCCGAGTCAAACCCACAACCATCTCGAGATCGACCCGATACATCTTCTTCCAAAACTCGATATCTCGCTCCAGATCACCAGAGATACAATTCCGATCGACCACGAACAAATTCGACGACCTCACCGTTGACGATCGACACACACTCGTGCTCGAGATCAAATCCCCAACAAACTCTCGCATCACCCATCATCGAATCAAACTAGCTCGCATGGATTTAACATGTACTGACACGCGTACACGTGCACACTCGAACGAGTCGACTCCGACCACCATCACCGTTGCCTTCAGGTCACCCATGACTCATACGAATGCCATGACCACCCATCACCATCGTTTACCTCGGTAATCGAAATCGAGCATATCGATCTTTTTCCTGGAACCAACAGTTCATCAACAACCACCTCGCCATGCCAACTCCAACCACCGGATGCTACGCGATCATGACCAAGCAACGCCACATGTCTACTCTATGATTTCCCCCCCTACCGATCGCCTCTAATCCACCCACGACGATGCAGCAACCACTAAAACCCATTCGACCAAAACTGTCGATCGAACCCTAGTTCGATGTCGCCGAGCCGCCTCGACCACTTATAAATTCAATCACCGTTTTTCCCTTGAACCCTGACTCAAGAGCCACCTCCAGGCGTAATCACGAGACCCACTTCTCCACCAATCATCAGAATTCAATGATAATAAGAATTCCGTTCAACATACATTATCTCATGATCTATATTCTTAAAATTCATGATTTTATTTTTAAAAATCATCATTTCAGATAACGAATTAGATTATATACTTGAATACATGATTTATTTAAATTGAGATTTCGATATGTTCATACTTTTACTGTAATTCTTCATTTTGTTAAAAACTACCTTTTTATCTTGCCTGGAAATATTTTTAGATCAGATATCTTGTTATTACAAACAAAGTTTGTTTATATATCTAAGTCTAAAAAGAATCAGAGAGAGAGATAGGATTTTATCAAGTTTTAAATTTTGTAAAGCTAGAACAGGGCAATCATATTGATACTCAGACAATCACACCAGATATACAGACATGCAAGCATAATTTATATTCATTCAAACAATTTAACAACTTACTTTAAGCTTTTATCACATGCAATCAAGATTTACAGAGTAAAACTTTAAAATGTTAGTCTACTCACTGTAATAGGATGTTTGAACAGAGAGCTTTGAACAGGTTATGTTGGAAAATGCCTTGATCTTTTAAAAACTTGTAAACTGGAAACTGGAAAACTTTGATTAGCTTGAAACCCTACTTTAAAACTGAGATGGATTTGCTTTGATTCTGCTTAGATCTTAGATTGCTTCAGATTTGAAAACTTGGAGAAGCTGATAATTGTTTGCTTCCTTTAGATTTGTTTACTGGTTTTTGGTTTTAGATTTTCTTTTTCTTTGTTTTGATATTTAAGATAGAAAAGAAAATGAGAGGAAAAAGCAGAGAGTTTTCCTATAACTCAGTTTTATCATTTTAAAAAAAATTATTAAAATTAAGACACTTGTATGAATTAACTTACACTTGTCATTATTGTTTTATAAATAGTTTACATTTGTTAAAATGCATGGTGAATTTGTTTACATTTGTAATTATAATGTACCTAATATGTTTTATGTATTTATTACTTTCTTAAATCTATATAATACCTTTATACAGGTATGTTTTAACCTTATATATTTACAAACTACCTTTATTTTAAGTATAGCCTTTAAAGAAATATATATATCTTTTATCAAATATTACTTTAAACTAAAAATACTTTTTAAATTAATAAATATATATCTTATAGATACTATTTAGTGTTAGAAAAATATAGAACTCAATTTTTAAATAAATCTTGAAATTCATAAAAAAAAAACATAACTTCCAATTCAATATATATTATATATTATGATTAGAAAAATCATTTTTATAAATTTTGAGAAGATAAAATTTTGTCTAATTAAATAATTATAAAAGAAGATTATTAGACTAATATTGTCAACTTCAATAATTATGATAGGTGATTATCAAATAAATATCTATCCGAATAAAAAAAATCCAGCATTTATTATAGTTCAGATTCTTCTATATACATATCCAGATTTATATATATCAGAATTTCATTTATAATCCAAATAAAATCAATATTTTCATTAATTAAACCAGTTAATTATAAATTAACAGATGTTCAAAAATTCGGGTTATCACAGGTATACAATCTCAATCTTTTGGGATTCTTGTCCTTTCATCTACCTAACTGTGGATTCCCAACAGTCGTTAGTAGTTATTATTTTTGGAAATTCAACTTAGTTAGTTTTGGTATTCTCACTTTATTAAATTTTACATTGGGTCAACTTTCTTTCTCTGCAAAAGAAAATGGCTCTACTCTTCCTTCTCACTGTTGCTTCCTCTTCCAATTTTATTTGTTCCTTTAACCTGCTAGCTGGCAGCCAGTTATTCAATATAGAAATTCACTTGAATTCGTTGGAAAATGAATTGTCATCGGTGGACAATAAATGTGCCGTTCATTTTAGGCATGCATCCTTTCACTTTTAGGAGTGCATCCCTTCATTTGTCTGACTTCCCCAAAAATCATTCTTCCTCCTCTTTACATTTTTCTACCCTCCCCTTTTTCTTTCGGCCTCAAATTTTTGCCAAGCCCCATGCGCACTCGCACCGACCTCCCTGACCTCTCCTGCAAACCCAGACTCTCCTCCGACCAAGTCCGCCCCTCATCCTCTAGCCTCTTCCACGCGGTAACATCGCCCTCACCATCACCTCCGTACGCATCCCACCTCGATCTCCCGAAAACCCATCCCGATCCATTCTCTGGCCTTCCCCTCCAATCACGAATGCAACCACACTAGCAGCCGACTTCGCCTCCACTCTGACAAAACCCACTCCGCCGAGTCCCGCCGCTTGCTGAACAACCACCGTCTTTCTCATCAACAACCGAGCTTACCAGAACTTCATCCTCCAGCGGCTTCGAACTACCACTAGCCTCCGCCTTCTCCACCTCAAACCCGAACTGCTCAGTTCACTTTAGTTCTCGCCTCTTCGGCCTTTGATTGCTGGTCCAGCCGAGTAACTCACGTGCGCCCTCCTTGCGTGCCTGTCGCTTTTCTACGCTATGATTTCATTATTTTAAAGGTATAAAGTGTTGGCATGTTGTCTATATATGTAAATATATACTATAAATTTGGTGCGGAAGTATTATATAGTTTTATAGTTTTAATAATAATATCTATTTAACAAACTATCATGCGTGTCTATATAGTAAGTTGTGAAGCTATATTTAGTATATATTAAGTTAATGGCAGCACATGTGTAGTATTTTATTTGTTTTGTAAATGACAGCAGCTTATATGGGTCTGTTATAAAACTTTATATATAAATTGTAAAAGGATTTTATAGGTTGGATCTGTTAGTGTATACAAAGGTTTATATTAGTTTATATAATAATTAGTTATGTTACAAGCTAAAGAAAATATATATTATCTGTTATCGTCTGTCACGTTAATATAAAGTAAGCCTGCACATATATGTTGTACAGCTTTACTGAGTTGGTCTGCATACATTTTTTTGATCATCATTTTGTACAAATAAGTGTATATAGTTGAAGATAGGCTCGGTTGTATAATTGTTTGTGATTTTAAAGTTTGTTGTCTAGTAGTACATAAAGCTTGTTATAATAAGGTGTATACATTAGTGATAGTTATATTCAACTTAAGTCAATTAAAATCAAAGGCTTATGTACAGTCAGGAACATCTGGGCCCAATAAATAAGTAACAGTGATAACAAAAAGTGTCAAAAGAATAAATTTCCAGGAAACTTGACCCACACTGTTTTTTTACACAACGATATAATATGTCTTTATGGTACCCTTAGTATAGCTTTCAGTTTACATTTTGTTATATATATGTTCGCCTAGTTTATTTCTAAATTTTTTTTATTATATATATATTTTTTTTTGGCCGAAGCCTGTTTGGTATTTTATTGGTGAAATTTAATGCTTTTGTATATATCGTGCTACAATAAGAATTTTCAAAATCTTTTGTAGATATTATTCTAAGCTATATATATTGTTTGCATTCGCCTGTTATTAAAATTTTGGTTATACGTATAAATCTTATGCAAGTTTAAGTATACTATAGATTACCATACCTAGTCTGGGAAGAAGATTCATGTATAGTAATATATACATTAAATTAAATATGTTACACTTTTTTAATTTGAAATTAAAATATTCTGATCGATTCCTATCTATCAGCTTCGCTCATCAAATTCATACCAGTCAGCTTTGATCGTTGAATTCGTGCCGATTTTGCTTTGCTTCGATTCGTCATTCAAATTTTGGTGTCCGTATCAGTGTGCGCATCTGTGTCATCTTCTGAATTCTCTAGCCTCGAAAGGTGAGCACTCACTCACGATTAACGTTCTTTTATTTATTTAAATTTGATTTCAAATTGAAACGATAACTGAAATATGCTGCAGTTAGTTATTCACACTGTTTTATATGCTATTACCTGTATCAGTTCACCTGTGACATCTGACACCATTATCTGTTATATCTTTGAAATGATAATCCTGTTTGATTAATAACTGATTGATTGTTTGTTGTTTATATTGGATGTTAAACTGAAATGTATAAAGTGATAAGTATTATGCAAGTAAATTTGACGTAGGATAATTAAAATTTGAATCGACATATATGTTGAATTTGATTAGTTGAATATGACCCCTTTTATTTGTTAAATTAATTAACATGTAAAATAGTGATAATTACACTTTGAACCATCGACGTATATTGGATTAATTGTTGTAGTATAAGATTTTAATTGAATGACAAGTGAAAAACTATGTAAATAATTAGTGGAATAATCTTTAATCTGCATGAAATGATAGTGTAGATTCTAGAAATAATTATATTAATTCGCACAAACAACAACACGAATTAATACGGTTATTTCGGGATTATTGATTTGATTGATTATTGGATTGATATTGATTGTTGTTATTGCTTGTTTATTTACTTTGACACCATCCCAGTTATCACACTGCAAGTTCCCTTTGTTATGCTTTGATTTTTGAATTGAAATGGAATCGGGTTGAAATGATAAATATCCAAATTGAACTTTGACCTAGGATAGAGAATTAAATAAAAACCGATTGGTCAATACTTTGATTTAAAAATAAAATAAAGATTTTATTTTAATAAATAATATGGTTTTGAAACAAAGTTGGAATTTGAATTTTAATGGAAGGAAATGTTAATATTTAATAATCTAAAACAAAATATTAACAAAGAAATTGATGAAAGAATGTTGTTTAATTTAAGAAATGATTGAATTAAGTTTTGAAATTATTTAATAATTTAATGAGATTGAATTATTTAATAATTAAATAAAATTGAATCCTTTGATAATTTAATTAGTGAAATTTAGTTTCTTTATTAATTAAGTTTTGAAATTGTAACTAAGTAAATAAATAAGTGAAATTGAATTTCTTTAAAAAGAAATAAAATGTGATTTATTGAAATTAGTGTAAGACTTGTAATTGAAAGAATTGATTTGATGAATTTAGTTTAATTCAAAATTGTAAGTTTTGATTTAATGAAGTTGAACTTAAGTAATTGATTTAATTAATTGGAAATTAAATAGAAATTGTTGAATGACAAATTTACTTAATGAATATTTAATGAAATCGATAAATGAGTTTAAATTGGTTGAATGTTACATAAAATTTATTTAAATGATTTCGGAATGAAACTTATATACGAACTTGAATCAATATTTGAATTGTTTTAAATAGAAATTGAAATTGAATTATAAGATTTTGAAATGTTAATTTGGAAGTTTTGCAACCTAAATTATGGAAATTGGTTTAGAAAGACAAACGAAATGTTGATTTATAAACTCTGATTGAAATTGAAATTGATTTGGCTTTGAAATAAATAAACGACCAATCGGTGTAATAATCACGAAAGTTATTAAAGAGACCGGAATCGGTGATGGACATACTCTCTGTCTAAACCAAAACCCACTTTAATAACTATACGCGGAGTGTGATCCAGAATGAAGTGGTTGGAATGATGAACGTGATGACTGAAGAAAGAGAACGATAATGGATAGCCTTGACACTTGTGTCAAATTGGTAATGACTAAAACAGGAGCCGTGCCGGGCCAATGGAGGATTAGCTACCTCAAGTGAACACACTTCTTCGAATTACTCATTACTTGTTGTCGATTGGTGCACCCTGGATTTTGGGAGTGTTGTTTCACGGTGTTGCGGGCGCTGCGGCGTTGGTTCTCACAAGTCCGGATCAGGCAAACGGTAGTATCACTACCTTGGGTATTGCCTCATGTGCCTTGTCATACTTGTATCCCTTTATTCGCGACCACTACGATTTTGGTTTCTACCTTTAGTATATGGATTGCCCTCTGGTGACTTCCGGTTTTGGGGAAACTACGGTCTTGTATATGCTTTTGGGAATAAAAATGTGTTAAGGGTGGAATGTGTTAACCCTCTTTCAGTTCATAACCTAATGAGTTAAAAGCGCCACCGACTCAAGACAAAGACCGACCTAACAAATCTGATTTAAAGTAACATTCGACCTAAGCTACAGGACCGACTTAACAGTAGCCGACTCAAGGAAGACGCCGACTTAAGACATGTGCCGACTCAACAGGTCACGACTTAAGATAATTTGTGACTCAAGAGCTGAGACCGAGTTAAGAAGGATTCCGAGTTAAGTAATGCTCCGACATAACAGTGTACGAGTTAAGGAGTAGTTTGACTTAACCGGTTAGCAAGTTACGAAGGCTTCCGACTTAGCAGTTCGCGGGATAAGGAGGGGCTCCGACCTAAAGAAGTCTTCGACTTAAAGACCTACGACCTATCTCTTAAGTCGTCGCCGACCTACGACTTATACTGAGTCGTATGTAATCTCAGAACACCTTACATCTTTACCCCGTCACCGACTTACCTTAGATCTTCGACGACTTAGGACTTGAGCATAAAACCAGAAAAGGAGACGAACTACTATGGAAGTGTTGATGAGCCGGCTGCGACCTACCATAAGTCGGCCGCGACTTATACTAAGTCGGCGGTGACTTAGGACTTAGGGAAATTTCCAGAGTCCAAATCAGCTCCTATAAATACCCCACCACTTTCAACATGGGAGGGACTTTTACCAAATCATTTCTTCAAGTGTCGTTACTCCGTCGAAGTCTCCATTCAACCAGCAATCAAAGATCCTCAAACATTCAAGACGCTACAACAATCTTCAAGAGATAATTCCCTGCATTCAACATGAATTCATCGAATTTCATCGACGAAGATTGAGCTAGTAGTCAAGATTGTTTCTTTCGATCAAGTTGTACTGTTTTGATAAGAGAGTTGTACCGATTTGTAACCGAATTCAGTAATAAAGAGATTCAAAGTGGACGTAGGCTTAATATCAAGCCGAACCACTATAAATTGCTGTCTTTTACTGCTTAAATTCTATTCCCGTCACACGGGTGGTGCTTTCACGATTCTATTACACACACCGGGTGTTAGCGTTCACTTTTTAACGTTAACATTTTGGTGCTTTCACTGAGAACCCAACTCAGGCTACCACTCACCATTGCTTCTCAGAAGTTTGCTGAAAGAATTTCCCACAAAATCAGAAGTATATCAGACATAATGGCTCCTGGAAGGAAACGAAAGTCTGTCAGAACTGATGACGACCGTGATAATACTGCCACTTCTCTCTCTCCAAATCAGGCAGCTCTAAGCGTCGGTGTTACGCGACAGGAGTTAGATGTTGCTGTATCCGGACTGTACCAGCAGATTGAAACTCAGAATAACCTGATGATGGAAAGGCTGAATGCTCTATTTGGTACGAGTCAAAGACCAGTAAATAATGAGGGAAACTTTGCTAATGCTGCTCCCAATTCCGAGGGAAGAAATATTCCTCACGGGGGATCAGGTGCTGCCGAAGGGGCACCACTCCAGGCCGAAGGATCCAGGCCATCACCAGTTCTTCATGAGCATTTACCTGGACAAACCCCCGAAAAGATGGCTGAGGTCTATTCTGCGAAATCTCTGAACAATGAGAAATATCTTTCTGGTATGATCAAGCAAATAATGAAAGAGAGCATGCAAAGAGATGAAGACGAAAGCGAATGGGGATTCGCACCAAGTAGAACTCCGTTTACCGAGAAGATTCTGAAGGCTGAATTTCCTAGAAAATTTGTTCCCCCCACCATTCCTGCTTATCGGGGAACAAGTGATCCAAATCAGTTCTTGTATAAATACGACTGGCATATGACCGGTGCGAGAGCAACCGACGAAATAAAGTGCTGATATTTCCCAGTTTATTTAGAAGGAGTGGCACTTCTCTGGTTTACCAAGCTTCCTGTCCGATCTGTAGATCAGTTTTCTGATCTGACCCGAAAATTCAAAGAGCCATTCAGGCTATACGCTTCAAAGGCAAAAGATATAATGTCACTGTCCAGTCTTGAACAGAATCCGGGAGAGCCTATTAAATCATTCTTGAACCGCTTCAACTTAGCTCTGGCAGAAGTCGATAACGCAGAGCCACGAATGATCTTGACCTATTCGATGCATGCTATCGACAAATCGAGCGAATTTGGAAAATGGCTGAAGATGAAGGAGCCAAATTCGCTCGAGAAATTCTATAAAAAGGCTGACGAATTTATACGCTTAGAGAATCTTTCCGCACTAGCTAAAGTTGTGACAACGGTGGTGGAAAATAATGCTACTGTTCAAAGCAAGAAAGAACCGGTAGATCAGAAAAGGGAAAGTAATGGTGGAAAAAGGCAGAAAGACTTCAAAAAGCCCCGCTTCCTTAAACCTTCAGACTTTACTCCTCTGACCGATACTCCGGAGAATATTTTCATCGCCACTAAGGATGCTGTCGAATTTCCAAAACCACCGGCCGTGAAAGTTTGGAAGAATGCTGTTCAAAGCGGAAGATTTTGCAAGTTTCAGAACCAACCAGGGCATGATACCAATGAGTGCCGCCATTTGAAAAGCCTGATTGAAGAATTGCTAAGAGAGAATAAGTTGCAGCAATACGTCAAGAGGAATAGAAAGGACCCATCTTCATCCAGCCAAGGGCAGTTACCTCCAACTAATTCATCTGATTCGGGAGAGAGGCCTGCTGGAAAGGAAAGACCTGTTATCAATGTGATCACAGGGGGACCTCACCCGGCTGGCAGGAGTTGGGGTGAAATGGAAAGGTATGCAAAAGCTTTGAAGTATGCACCAACCGAAGAAAGTGTCTTAATCTTGGAAGATGCTTCACCTCTAAAGCAGCAGAAGTCTTTTTATGATGATATTATGTTCAGAGCCAGGGATTCTATTAATGTGGAAGCTCCTACTGAAGACCCTTTGGTTGTCTCTGTCGGTATTGGGCCAGCTGTTGTCAGAAGAGTGTTGGTAGATAGTGGTGCCTCATGCAACATTCTCTTTAAAAGGACATTTGACCAAATGAAAATTCCGATGACTGATGTACAAGCTTCTTCACACAAGATTGCCGGGTTTACAGGGGAGCTGAAACAGCCGATTGGAACGGTGGACTTGTTTGTTGAAATGGGCGAAGGACACAAGAAATTGGTTCGGAAGCAAACTTTTGTAATTGTTGATGGATTCTCCGCCTATAACGCCTTCTTAGGTCGGCCTACTCTTGCTGCTTTCAGGGCCGTCCTCGCTCCTTGGTGCTGAACAATGAAATTTCCTACTGATAATGGGATTGCTGTTATTAAAGGAGATCAGAACGCAGGACGAGAATGTTATCTAGTAGAACTCCGAGAGGCCAGGATAAGAGAAATGGGGAAAGATGCGGCAGCTTCGCTCCGCATCAAGGAACCGACCCTGTAGCAACTACGGAACGACCCCTGTACTGGTGAACACAGCAATGCAAGAAAAGAAATGGATCCCAGGAAAGCCAGTACAGGGGAGAATAGAGTGGTACCCGTGGAGGTAACGGTACCAGTATCTGTAGACTCGAAAGACCCGAACAAAGTACTTAATGTGGGTTCACAGCTAAGTATAACAGTTCAAAACACACTGATATCATTCTTAAAAGCCAATCTAGATGTGTTCGCTTGGTGTCACGCTGATATGTGTGGGATCTCCCCGGAAGTCGCTGTGCATACTCTGAACATAGATCCGAAATTCACACCAGTGAAGCAGAAGAGGAGAACTCAAGGCCCAGAAAGATCGACAGCACTAAAGGAAGAAGTCGATCGGCTCATGGAGAACGGCTTTATCAGAAACTCCACTTATCCAAATTGGGTTTCAAATCCAGTACTGGTCAAGAAGGCAAATGGAAAGTGGAGAGTATGCATAGATTTCTCAGATTTAAACAAAGCGTGCCCCAAAGATTGCTTCCCGCTGCCCAGAATTGATCAATTGGTGGATGGGACAGCTGGGCATGAGTTGCTGTCGTTTATGGACGCTTACTCCGGATACAATCAGATTATGATGCATGAGCCAGATCAAGAAGACACAAGCTTTATTACAGATGTGGGTCTCTACTGCTACAAAGTTATGCCTTTCGGATTGAAAAATGCTGGGGCAACCTACCAAAGACTCGTCAATGCAATGTTCAAGCCTCAGATTGGTAGAACCATGGAAGTTTATGTCGACGATATGTTGGTAAAATCAAAGAAAGCTGTAGATCACATGGGACACTTGGAGGAAATGTTCGCAATTCTTCGAAAGTACGGAATGAAACTCAATTCATTGAAATGTTCGTTCGGAGTAGAATCTGGGAAATTTTTGGATTTCATTGTGAGCGCCAGGGGCATTGAAGCCAATCCTACTCAAATCACAGCTCTAAGGGAAGTCAAAGCCCCTAAAACAAAGAAAGAAATGCAAAGTCTCAATGGAAAAGTCGCTGCTCTGAGTCGTTTCATTTCCAAGGCCACAGACAAATGTTTTCCCTTCTTTGACGCTTTAAAGAAAGGAAAGAAAAAATTTGAGTGGACTCCAGAATGCCAGAATGCTTTCGATGAACTGATTCATCACATGGAAACACCTCCGGTTCTTTCCAAGCCCACTGACGGTGAAGATCTTTTCATCTATTTAGCAATTTCATCTCACGCCCTCAGCGCAGCACTTGTACGGGAAGATATGAAAATACAGCGTCCCGTCTATTACATCAGTAAACGGTTCACTGGGGCAGAGATGAATTATTCGAAGATAGAAAAGCTCGCCTATTGTTTGCTAATTGCTTCCAGGAAATTGAGGCCATATTTTCAAGCTCATCCTATCAAAGTTCTTACTGATCAACCGCTAAAGCAAGTCTTGTTTCGTCCTGAAACTTCGGGTCGTCTTTTGAAATGGAACATTGAACTTAGCCAGTATGACATCATTTATCACCCCCGAAGAGCAATCAAAGGACAAGCTTTAGCAGATTTCATCGCAGAATCTACCGACAAAGGCGATAGTGAAAACGAAACAACTAACGGCATTCCAATCCAGTGGAAGTTGTATGTTGACGGATCAAGAAATGATTACTGTTCTGGGGCAGGGGTTGTGCTTGAAACCCCCGAAGGACGATCATTGTGTTATGCATTGAGACTGGAATTTCCTTCAACAAACAATGAAGCAGAATATGAAGCACTTATCGCCGGATTAAAAATTGCCAAGGAACTAAACATCAAAATGTTGCAAATTTTCAGCGATTCTCAACTCATCGTTTGCCAGGTAAAGAAAGAGTTTCAGGCTAAAGGTGGAAATCTGCCCGCATATTTGTCAAAGGCATGTGAATTACTCGAAGATTTCAATCACTACACGATAAGTCATATTCCTCGAGTAGAGAACATGAAAGCAGATTCTCTAGCAAAGTACTCAAGTTCTGGAGAAGCTCAATTACTGGGATTAGTTCCTGTAGAAGTTCTGTCAGCTCCAAGCATTGATGAAATGGATGTTGATTGGATTATGACTACGTCTCAAGAGCATGAATCATGGATGACTCCAATCAAAGAATACTTACTCAGTGGTTCCCTGCCAGAAAGTTCTAAGGAACGTCGAAAATTATTGAGAAAAGCGTCGAGATATATAATTCAAGATGGCCGATTATACAGACGGGGATTTTCAATGCCTCTGCTCCGATGTGTAACTAAGGAAGAAGCCAAGACAATTCTAGCCGAGGTACACAGAGGAGAATGTGGAGATCATTCAGTTGGTCAAACTTTAGCCAAGAAAGTTCTCCGATATGGGTATTTCTGGCCTGACATTAACCGAGATGCTGCTATCTACTCTAGAAAGTGCGACAAGTGCCAGAGATTTGCGAAAATCCCAAGAGCACCTTCCACCGAACTCACACAGATGGTCAGCCCATGGCCATTCGCCATTTGGGGTATAGATCTAATCGGACCATTACCAATTGCCAAATCAGGGATCAAATATGCTATCGTAGCCGTTGACTATTTCACCAAGTGGGCTGAGGCCGAACCTTTGGCTACCATTACTTCTAAAAAGATGATAAATTTTGTAATGAAGAATATCATTTGCAGATATGGTGTGCCACAGAAAATAATCACAGACAACGGTACTCAGTTTGAAAGTGAAGAGTTCCAGGATTTCTGCAAACGATTCAGAATTCGGAAAAGCTTCTCAGCAGTGGCTCATCTGCAGGCAAACGGGCAAGTGGAAGCGGTGAATAAAATCATCAAGTCAACCATAAAAAAGCAACTCGAAAGAGCAAAAGGTGGTTGGGTTGAAAAGCTTCCATTGGCACTATGGGCATACAGGACTACTCACAAAACTACGACTGGGCACACTCCATTTTCACTGGCATACGGATCAGAAGCAATGATTCCAGTGGAAGTAGAAGTTCCTTCACATAGGAGAGTTCATTTCAACGAAGCTGAAAATGAAAAGTTGCAACTTGAAGCACTTGATTTTCTTGATGAGAAAAGAGAAGAAGCTAGGCTCAGAGTTTCAGCTTATCAGCAAAGGATAGCCAGGCACTTCAACTCTAAAGTTCGCCAACGCAGCTTTGAGGTCGGGGACTTAGTTTTGAAAAGGATCATGACGGCAACTGGTGTGTTTGGACCAAACTGGGAGGGACCATATGCCATTGGCAGTAAACTTCTTGATGGCACTTTCAAACTCATAACTGTCGAAGGAGATCCAATTCCAAGAGCCTGGAACAGCAACCACTTACGTCCTTATTTTACTTGAAAGAAAAAAGCTTTGTTCAAAATTGTGAAATATTGATGAATGTGTCAATTCTATTGTAAAATATTGTAAATCAGTGTGAATGAATGAAAGCTATAAAGTGGATGTAGGCCCGACTCTTGGCCGAACCACTATAAATCTTGTGTTCTTTACTATTTCATAATGCCTGTTTTATTTCGATATGTAAATACTTTAAATATATTGCTAAATGTCAATTCAAAATTGCAGGACATCAAAACAATGCTTACTCGTCACAAAATCAAGCGACCTCTATAATTCACCTATTATGCAAATACCAAGCGACAAGAAATTCCGAATACAAATCCTATACAAAGTGAACTTCACATAAAAAGTTGGCGACTCCACTGTGACAAACCTTTGTTAATTGGTTGAGATTGTCGATATAAACAAACATCCAACTAAATAACTTGCGTTTGTCCCGTGAGATCGTTCAACAATGAAGTCCATTTCTTCAAACATAGCAATGTAAGGAAAGAAAATGCGCTTGGAAACAATAACAAAAGATCGCTAATGAGCAGATGATGAGAGAATATTGCCAAGCAAACAAAGGAGCAGCCAAAAGGAGGGATGCTTCTCAATAAAAAGGCCAGTAAGAACCACCGAAGGGACACCTTCCCAAGCAGAAGGAACAGGGCCCTTGCTGACAGATCGTGATGCATCCGATCAGGAAGCTTGCGCCCGTCCCATGGATCTACTTGCCCCTGAGACGCAACCTTCCTGGCGCACCAACCTCCCAAAGCTCCTCCCCAAAGTTCAACAAAGCCCTCTTCGGAGGCACATGACCTCTTCGGAGGCAAAAGCCCTTTCCCAAGGCACCACAAGCCCTCTTCGGAGGCACATGACCTCTTCGGAGGCAAAAGCCCTTTCCCAAGGCACCGCAAGCCCTCTTTGGAGGCACAAGCCCTCTTTGGAGGCACAAGCCCTCTTCGGAGGCACAAGCTCTTTTCAAAGGCACAAGACCTCTTCGGAGGCACAACTCTTTAAGAGGAGCCCTCTCCGGAGGCATGTCCCAAAATAAAATGCTCGAACAAAAAGCGTCGTCCAGAAGCACAGTTCAACTCTCAAAGGAAGGACTAACTTGTTCATCTCGAAAAGTTCTTCCTAAAAAAGTTGAAATGCTACAAAATTCTTTCAGAAAAGTTAATTTCACTTCATAGGGAAATTCACTTCTTAATAAATAAAAGTGATTATCCCCGAAAGTTGAAGCGTTCTTCAGAAAGAGAAAATAAAAATTATTCTAAAGACTGGATATACTCTATTAAAAGCAGAATAATTCTCCCCTTAAAAGCGGAATAATTGTCCTCTGAAATAAGAGTATTAGTCTTGAAAAATCTAGGAATATTGCAATGCACTTACGGCATGGGGGCAATACTATACAATTCAATTATATTAATAAAAGCAACATGCCACAAGTTCGTTGCAATATCACGGAAAATAGATGTGGAATAAATGCATTCTCAAACGCAGAAAAAAAAAGTTTGCACAAGTAAGAAGAATCGTTTGTTCTACACTAAAAATAAAAGATAGATCATTCTCACATACACAAGAGTTTGTACAAGTAAAATAATTGTTTTATTTAGTACTATGAAAATTCTTTACATGTGCAGATATCTCAAAAAGCAAAAGCAGGGACCGGTACCTGCACAATCCCCGGTCGATACATGCAAAAAGCAAAAGTAAGGAGTAAAAAAATCTAGCTTGTTATCCCTTCTTCTCGCCACCTTTGGATCCTTTCCCCGGCCTAATGATTAGTTTTTGGAGCCGTTGTGGACGGGTCGGGGCAGAAGGAGAAAGAGGCGCGGCTGGATCAACTTCTGCTTCCTCCCCAGTTGAAGCACTTCTCTTCTTCTTCCTTATGCCACGCTTCCCCTTCCTCTTCGAAGAAGATTCGCTCCCCGGAGTAGCAAGCAGTGTTGAAAGCTTCGTGTCATCATCAAGGGACTGCTCCGGGGTCTTCTCGACGTCTTCAAGGTCCTCCGCCTTCTGTTCCTGCGAAGCTGCCGGGTCATCCAGGCCTTGAAGGGCTTCGATTTTCTCTGCCTGTGATCCCGGCTGGGAAGCAGAAGGATGAGTAACCTGTAAAGATGAAGGTACGGCAACTGAGGGAGTGGAAACTTGTGCAGTGTTTGGTGCCTCCGCTGTAGAAGAAAAGAAGTTAATATCAACATCTTCTGAAAATGGACAAGGTATCGGTTCACCAAAGTTCAAGTAACAAGTAAGAAGGTCATCAAACTCGGTTAAATCAAATAACTGGTTCATTAGACCCGGAACTTTGCCAAAGTTACCTGGAGGAGTTGGCTTCGCAAGTTCAATTTCATATTTATCAGCCTCAGTTTCTTCCTGGCTCTTCTCTTCAATTTGGGAAAGAGGAGTCTCGGAAGTATCAAGTTTAGCTTCAGCATCTTTTGCAGCAAGTGGAGATTGAGAGCTAGAACCAATGATATCAACATCAGTCAAAGTTGAAGTATGGATAGGGGCAGGTAGTGATGTTGTCTTTTCTGGATATTCTTCTACCGCTGTCCCGGCTCTAGCTTCGGCAAGTTGCTCTTTGCCTCTAATAAGCGCATCACGTGCTTCATCGTCTAGATAAAGCGCTACAAGGTCTGCTTCCGCATAACTGGAAAATGTGTAAAGTATAGTCTCCCAAACTTCAGCAAGTGTAATCTCATATTTGGGACCCAAGAAGGACAGGCTGCCGCGGCCCAAAATGCTGTGCATATAGAAGTCAAATAGAGTAGAATCGATGCTAGCTCTAGTGGCGTCGTGAGACTCTTCGGCCGCAACTTGTCCAGCGACCGCGTCATCACGCTCCTTCTCAACTTTAAGAAGCTTAGCTTTCAACAGCTCAATCTCTGCATTTTGGGACACAATTGTTCCCCGCAGCTCAGTATTTTCTGCGCGATATTTCTCAGTAATGTGCTGCTCAGCTGCAAGCTTCATTTCGGCATCTCTTTGTGCAGCATGTGCGTCCCGCACTTGCTTCTGGAACACTTCTTCCTTTTGGGTATGCGATGCAGAAGACGAGGCGAGATCTTCTTTAAGTTGCTTGACTTCAGATGCAAGCTTTGCATTGTCGTCTGCGATACTCGTCATCTCCGCATCATGCTGCTTGCGCCATTTGTCCCATTGTGATTTATCATTCTCCATGGTCATCATCGCCTCAGGATTCATGTGATTAACCCTTTGGAGTTCGTCGACAAGTTTATGCCATTGCGACATCCTCTCGATATTAAGCCTGACTGCGTCAAGACCTTTAAGCATGTCTTTCTTATCAATAGGAACCAAATCCAAATCAAAGCGCACTCCTTTTAGGCACCAATTCGGAAATCGGCTCTGAAGCATTGGAGGGCCGTCTTTAACTTGATATTGTGGCATGTTAATGATTGTTTGAATATCAGACTTCTTTAGAGGAGGAGAGCCGGCCGGAGTATCAGAAGGGATAGGAGCGTCAGCCTTTTCAGAAATTTCAGACGCGTTCTTCTCGTCAAGTTTAACCCGTTTACTTGGGTCATCAGTAGCATGCTTCTTCCCTTTGTCGTCGTGATATTTTCTTTTATAGGAGTCATCGTCTCTCCTTCTTTGCTGCTCTTCATAAGCACGCTTTTCTTGAGCTTTTCTAGCTGCACGCTCTTCGTCAGATTCTTTGCGGGAGGGAAGATAACGTCCATAATCGTAAGAATCACGCCCTCCATAGCGCCGAAAGTTGTCGTAGTATGAGCCGGAACGTCCCATCGGAGAATCTGAAAAACGGAAAAGAGGTAAAGTTTAGAAATTTCCAGGAAAAGAGGATAAATGCTTATAAGTGCTAAAAAATCCTAAGTGTGTGCGGCGTGCAAACTACATGCGTCAAACTACAGACCACGCTTTAGTGTGGAAACAGAGACGACTGGCGTAGTAGGCGTCAGGGTTTGTTTTAGGGTGGAAGTCGCTTCAACAGCGGGAGAAGTCACTTTTGGATTATTATCCCCGAAAAGCTCTTGAGAAGTTATCATGATATCGCTCAAGCCATCAAAAGTGTCATCACCTTGGAGCTCAGCAGGCTTCTCTTTTTCAACTTCCATATCAATGGATTTCTCAGAAACTCGAGGATTCTCTTCCTCCTCAGTAATTGGGGCAAGCGCCGACTTGCTGACTGACCCTACAACATCGATGGATGCGGAACATTTTACCAAAGCAGCTTCTACAACGGGTGCTTTTGATGCGATTTCATCTACAGAAGTTGGGGCATTCGAGGCCTTTGCTTGAGAACCCGAAGCAACTAACGTTTCCGCATCGGAACTAGAAATTTCATGAATTCGAGTCGATCTGGAAGGATGTAAAAGCCCAAATTGGTGCAAAAGCTCATCATTTAATAAAAACTGGATACTCCTCTCCTCTATCGGCACCGCCATAAGCCTTTCAAAAATCACTTTGTGACCAGGATCTTTAGAGGGAAGAGGAAGGGCTGAAAAGGAAAAAAAAGGCAAAATTAGCACTTGATAACTCGGACTTCAGTAGGTTTGAAAGAACATAAGAAACAGAGGCAAGTGATCTTACTTCCTACTCTCCAAATAGCATAAAACCCCGGGGGACAGCGAATATAGAAAAACGGGCTCAGGAAACTATGAACACTTTCAGGGAGACCAGTGATCAACTTGCGATTTCTAGCACTCCTCACGACTATGATAGAGGGGTGATCTTTATTTTTGGCAAAAGTACACAAATAGCGAATTTCTCCGAAACTAGGAAAGCGGTCCAGAGTTCTCCTAAAAAGCACGCATAGTCCTAGCAGGATGGCGTAGCCATTAGGGTGTAATTGGAAAGGGGGAGATACTTAGTCGGAGAAGAAGTTCTCGAAGGCAGTCGTTGAATGGGGGAATAGCTCCGCTCGAGAGCATTTGGCGGTTAACTGCGACAAAGCCATGAGGCGGCCTATCAGCAGTATCATTTATTTCGGGAAGCAAAGCGTCAGCTTCGGCAATGCCAAACTGAATGCATAATTGACGAAAGGCTTTATGGCTCAGGGTGGTAGGAGTCCTTTCTGGAGGATCATTTAGCGGGACAGCAACTGGAAATGCATCTTCAACTTGCTCCGTTCCTTCTTGTGGAGAAGACATTCTACACAATCAGCTGAATGTTCAAATGTGAAGGTGCACGTTTCCTAAAAAGTGTGAAGTGTTGTGCAAAACTAATGAAAATAGAAGAAAAGCATAACTGGAATTGAATTAGTCGACAATCGATCGATTACAAAATTTCAGAACTTGTTAATGTTCAAGTATAGTGTTAATGCAGACAAATCAGTTTCATTTGACTATTACGATTTTGTTTTAATACTCCACTTGAATTGATTATTGTACAGCATTTCATTCGTATTCATTTAATTTAACTTTCTCTTTACCAACTAATCTGTCATTCGATGTGGGCAGTCAGTGACAGTATATTCGTCCCAGTACTCTGTGAATGTTGTGTTAAACAGGATTGTTAATTTGCAAATTGAAGCAATCTGTAAAAAGAAATACATGCAACACAATTCGTAGTTCAACAGTTCAAAGTCTGGGCAAAGTTCAAAAGTTATCTGCTTAGTCGCCGAAAACCCAAGTACTAACTCGGTGACGACTTAAGGGAAACTTCCTGTGGGTCAAAGCGAGTAGTTCCCGAGTCTTGGCCGGGTTAAGAAGCAAAACTGGTTCGAAGCAACATGAAATCCTCTATGTCCTAACTCGGAAGCGACTCAAAACCTAGGGAACGTGAAATTGCTAAGTCGGTTCCGACTCAAATCAGTGAAATCACTAAGTCGTGACTGAGTCAATACATCAACCCACCTCCTTCCCTAACTCTTAACTCGCTAGCCCAATAACTTCACAGCCAATGGCGATCCTAATTCCATCACACCATTGGATCGCCCAAGAAAACCAATTCAAATCGCCTCGGGTTTGTTGCAAATCTGATGTATTATTGCCCTATCACAACTATAACATGATCGATGGCAGTGGCAGAACAGTCGAAGGGTTATTCGTAATGAACCACGGCAGATTAATGGAAGTCGAAAACTGGGGAGTCATCGATTCGACAGTGGGCATGGGTAAACTCGGATCAGATTAACTTACGATGTATGACAGGAGGTTGATCGACGATTTGGTGAACGGAATTTGTCTCTGAGGGCTCTAAACTGCGTCAATGGCGGAATCAGGAAGAAGAATAAGTGAGGAAGAAGAAGGATGACTCAACTATTTATTCGCAGGAAGGTGAGGCGACTTACACACTGCCGACCTAAGACCTCTGTTAACTCGCTTCCGACCTAATCAAAGAGCAGGTTAAGAAAGTCGAAGCACACGACCTACGACTTAGGCGTATGCTTCGAGGGGCAAATGTTAACCCTCTTTCAGTTCATAACCTAATGAGTTAAAAGTGCCACCGACTCAAGACAAAGACCGACCTAACAAATCTGATTTAAAGCAACATTCGACCTAAGCTACAGGACCGACTTAACAGTAGCCGACTCAAGGAAGACGCCGACTTAAGACATGTGCCGACTCAACAGGTCACGACTTAAGATAATTTGTGACTCAAGAGCTGAGACCGAGTTAAGAAGGATTCCGAGTTAAGTAATGCTCCGACATAACAGTGTACGAGTTAAGGAGTAGTTTGACTTAACCGGTTAGCAAGTTACGAAGGCTTCCGACTTAGCAGTTCGCGGGATAAGGAGGGGCTTCGACCTAAAGAAGTCTTCGACTTAAAGACCTACGACCTATCTCTTAAGTCGTCGCCGACCTACGACTTATACTGAGTCGTATGTAATCTCAGAACACCTTACATCTTTACCCCGTCACCGACTTACCTTAGATCTTCGACGACTTAGGACTTGAGCGTAAAACCAGAAAAGGAGACGAACTACTATGGAAGTGTTGATGAGCCGGCTGCGACCTACCATAAGTCGGTCGCGACTTATACTAAGTCGGCGGTGACTTAGGACTTAGGGAAATTTCCAGAGTCCAAATCAGCTCCTATAAATACCCCACCACTTTCAACATGGGAGGGACTTTTGCCAAATCATTTCTTCAAGTGTCGTTACTCCGTCGAAGTCTCCATTCAACCAGCAATCAAAGATCCTCAAACATTCAAGACGCTACAACAATCTTCAAGAGATAATTCCCTGCATTCAACATGAATTCATCGAATTTCATCGACGAAGATTGAGCTAGTAGTCAAGATTGTTTCTTTCGATCAAGTTGTACTGTTTTGATAAGAGAGTTGTACCGATTTGTAACCGAATTCAGTAATAAAGAGATTCAAAGTGGACGTAGGCTTAATCTCAAGCCGAACCACTATAAATTGCTGTCTTTTACTGCTTAAATTCTATTCCCGTCACACGGGTGGTGCTTTCACGATTCTATTACACACACCGGGTGTTAGCGTTGACTTTTTAACGTTAACAGAATGGGCCATGACTTAACACTATTTTAATACCTTATATTACTGATAGACATTATGTACTTAGCGTATATTACTACCTAGTAGATAGTTTAACGGATCCTTAAAGGATGGTTATTCCAAACATCCTTTGAGTTACTTGTATTTCAATTGCTATTTCACTTGAGTTGGATTTATTAATATAAGAATGTTAATCCTGACTCGAGTGTTTTGTATTTTGCTTTACGCTCGGGTCAGACTGAGTGTACCAGTATTCGAGACTCACCTTTGGAGTTGGAGCTTTGCTTGAAGATCCAGCCATCTATTCTGCTTTCAGTATTCGATGATTCCAGTGATGTATTCTGATTTGTATCTGATGTATCGTGTTACTCTTCCATTGTATCTGGTTTAACTCTGATGTATCGTATTACTCTTCTGTTGTAAACTCTGATGTATTTTATATATTCATATAGTAGCTTCATGAACTACTATCTCTTTTATTTCCACTGCAATTATTACTCTGTGTCTGTGATCTGTGATTATATTTATTTACTATATATGTTCAGTTTTGCCAAATTTAAATTAACAACGCGGTATTTTGAGCAATTCAACCCCGGCATGAGTGTCTACCTATACACTTATAATTGATGTGAATGGTCCAAAATAACGGGTCGTTACAATTGGTATCAGAGCTCTGGTAGCTCTAGGCAAAACTCAACATATAGGGTAAATGTATTACAGAATCACTCACATTCGAGTTTCGATCTCTTCCTTTGACTCAATTCTTTGAATTTTGGAACGTTCCCCTCGGTTTCGAAATTCATTCGTGTCCTTCACCATTCCTCTTCTTTCAATCCTGGAGCACCCCATAACTCCATTCTGAATGTTATCTATAATAGATCGGCGGTCTCGCCAATCTTCGAATGATTCGTAAAGGAGTAAAACTCCTTTATAATAGGCATTGATTTACCGGAGATTTATATATCCTCGGTTTAGATGCTGACATCTTTGGTTATGCCGAATTCTATCTCCTGAGATCAATGTCGATTTGCCTTGGAATTCTACATTGATCTTATTCTTAAAGTCACGGTTGACCCGGTTAATGTAACGACCTGCCTTTTTGGACAGTTTAAATCGACAAATCAAACACACATGCCGATTCCAAACCATTCAAAAGGGCGGATGGTTAATGGGGTAAAAGAAAGAAGAGAAGAAATAAGAAACAATCACAGAATCTCGCAGCGGAAAGATAAAATATAATAATCAAATAAACAGTTCATGAAGCTGTTTAATATACTTTTGATTATCATTTGTACAACATTTATCAGAGTTATACATATACAACAGAACAAATAAAATAATGCAGCAGACAGCATGATGCAAAGATAATAATAGTAATAGTATACCAAATCTTCGTCTTCGTCCTCCAGAATAGATCTTCAAAAATCTGAAAAACTCAGGACTGACCCGAGCGTAATGAAAAGACAAAACACTCGAGTCAGGACTAAAACATCCTTATGTAAGTTAAATCAATCGTAAATAAATATGGGTGTAACGGCGTCAGAGATGTTTACGGGGTTTGACATCTCATATCCAGTGTCAACGTGCGTGCAATAACTCAAGTGATGTTACGGGATTTTTCCATCTCTTAAGGATCCGTTAAACTATCTACTATGTAGTACAATACGCTATATACAATAATGTCTATCATAAAGTAAAATATCAAACTAGCATTAAGCCATGGCCCATTCCACCCTTAACACATTTTTATTCCCAAGAGCATATACAAGACCGTAGTTTCCCCAAAACCGGAAGTCACCAGAGGGCAATCAATATACTAAAGGTACAAACCAAAACGTAGTGGTCGTGAATAGGATAATCAGTATGACAAGGTACATGAGGCGATACCAACTAGGATACTAGTAGTTGCGTGATCCAGACTGATGTTGGGCATAGCAGCTACTACCCCAACACCGCGAAACAACAGTTTAAAAGTAGTTTAAATAATCAAAATAGTTACGTATTTTTAACACTTTAAAAATACGAATTAAAATGAAAATTTCGATAAAAATCCGAAGGAAATAAAATTTTGTGTTGTTAAATGTGAATTACAAGTTAAAATACAAAACTGAATTCTGAAATAACTTATTTGTAAATTAAATAAAGATGTTAACTTGTAATTGAACGTAAGTAAAGATTTAAATTTGAATGTAACAAGTAATTGAATTGAATTGAATTTGATTGTAAGCAACGAAATAAATAAAATGTTACATTTAATATTGAAGTTATAATATGGAAATCAACGTAAATGAATGTAATTTAATATTATTGTGAATTTAAATAAGATGATAGCTGAAGAAAATGAAAGTAAATGAATTATAAACTATTGATAATAATGTATAAGTAAATGGTTGATTCAATAATGAAAGTGTAAATCGAAATAAAAGAATTCATTTGGAATTAAATAACTTGAATTTGAATTACAATATAATTGAACGTGGAATCTAATATAATCTTTTATATTGGATTTATAATGGAAAATTGCATTGTAAAAGATTGTTAATTACTGTGAAATTAAAAATGGAATTTGTGAACAATTGAAATTTGATTTAAAAGTTAATAATTTAAAATTGGGAATTTTAAATTGAAATTAAACAGTCGAATAAATTATTTTTCGAATATTGGATTTAATTAGACAATTAAATCGATAATTTAATAAGGTAAATTTCAGAAATAATTGAAAATCGAGTTGAATATGATTGAAAATGATTTGTAAAATTTTATCTTATCATATTGGAGTATAGTAATGTTATAGAACTTTTAAAATTGAGTTTAAAGTTAATTTGTGAAAATTGAATATTTTAATATTTAATTATCGATTGAAAAATAGCCATTTTTCGAACAGTCTCAGAATTGAACGAAACTAGTTCCATTGGATCCGTAATAGTTTGTTATTATCGGATTTCAATTTTCGTAGCAATCGGAGTTATCATTTGACCGTGGCAGCTCGAAACGCATCGAATTATTTTTAATATTAATTCGGCAAGAGAAAATAGTCATTTTTCAAAAGGTCTCGGATTTCGACGAAACCAGTTTCATCAAATCCGTAATGTGATATTATTGTATGGTTTCAAATTTCGTGTCAATCGGAGTTACCGTTTGTCCGGGGCAAGCCAAAACGCATCGAAATCGGTTTAAATCGGTTTAATTTAAAACTGATCGTTTTCTCCGTAACTCGCACAGATGACCGAATTAGCCTCCGAAACATGTTCCATTGCGTTCGGAACGTGGGGTAAACCTTAGAAACGCCAGCCGGCACGCTTCGTTTGGAGTTCGGAAAATTTCGGGTGAATAGTGTCGCGTATTTTTCTATAAAAAGGCCCTCACTTATTTCATTTTGCAAAAGAACTAGGGTTTCAGCCCTTAGCCGCCACTTTCCTATCAATGGCCAGAAATGCATCTTCTTTCTCCTCTAATATCTTCCAATCCATAAAGAATTAGCAAAAGTCGTCAACTACAAAGTTGTAGAGGACGATAAGAGCTTCAAATCCATACGGAGATGATCGAAAACGGAGCAACGGATCAACGGGAAATTGTGCTTGAAGCTACTGGGTTTTTCATGCATTTTGAGGCAGAGGGGGTGGCCGAGCTTGCTAGGGTTCACGGCGTTGGTAGCTCTGGTGATGGGCTTCGTGGTGGCGCTAGCTGATCGTTCTGGAAGTCGTCGAGGTGGTCGCGAGAATTGATAAAGAGACGGCGGCTATGGGTTAGGTTTGAACGTGCAAACCTAATGGAGGAAGAAGGATACCAACAGCCCAGATCTGATGGAGCAGAAATCAATGGCCAGATTTGCTTTTAGGGTTAGAAAATAAAAATAGAAATTGAATTATTATATTATATAATTCGTACAAACTTTAAAATAGCATAACTTTTTCATACGAGGTCCGATTGGAACGAAACATTTTGCATTGCGATCGAAATGACAAGAGCTTCGAAATGAAACTGGTTTGGATGGATTTGGAGATGGTGGAAATTTGGGCTAAAGTTGGGCGTCGTCCAGTTTTAGTTCCAAACCGGAACGTCTCGGCGACAACAGAAAATCAAGGTGAGTGTTTTATAATGCTCACAACGTACTAAATATCATTATGCTAGTTAAATTTGACATTATGAAGTGTTACGATTTTATTTGTCGCTGTTTGATAAAATTTAATTGTCATATAGATTGTCATCGAATTTAATGTTAGAAATTAAAAATTGACAGTCAAATTGAAATTAAAATTTAGTTGCGATTAAATTACCTGATATTGATAACTATGAAATTGCTGTGAATTGTATTGTCTATTGGATGATTTATTTCGATGGATGCTATTGGTTGATATTTAATTGTTTGGATGTTTATTTGCTTATATATATCCTGTGATACATATGACACTGTGATCGATTAAGTGATATATATTCATCCCTAACATTTAACTGAAATAAATAATCACTTGGCCATAGGATAGAAAATTATATACGGACACCGGGTTGGCTAAATTAATTGATTTTAAAAGTTGTTTTGAAATTATTTAAATGAATTGATTTTAAGAAAAAAATCCAAATTATGGAAATTGAATTATTTTGAATTGGAGCTTGAAATGTTGGAATTTAAACTTGATAAACGAAATTGTTTAATTAATCGAAGTTTAGTTTTTTTAATTAAAAATTGAAATACGACATAAATTTTCGGAAGTTGATTTGTTTTAAAGATTGGATTTTTATTCGAACTTTGAATATTTCTAGGAAAATTTATATGAAATGATATTTCAGGTTTGAGTTTAGAATTGAAATTTGGATTCAAAAATTTGGTATTGAAAGTAAATTTGATTTAATGTTTAAATCGATATTTTGAAATTGGATTTGGAATTGAAATTGGAAATTAATTTGAAATTGGAATTTAAATTAATTTGGAATTGAAATTTAAATTCATTTGGAATTGGGATTGGAATTGGAAATTAATTTGGAATTGGAAATTGATTTGAAATTGGAAATTGAAGGTGAACGGAATTTGTTTATTGGGATCGAAATTTATATGGAATCAAAATTTATTCGAGTTGAAATCGGAATTGAATCGATTAAATCGAAATGGAAATTGGAATTGATTTGGGTAGGAAATTGGGAAGTTGATCGGTTTGACTTTGGAATTGTTTTAATGAATATTTTAGTATGAATGATTTAAAATCTATATTCTTTAAATATTGAAATTATTTTGATTTTCAAACTGTTTTACTATATAAACCATTTTTATATTCAAATTATTTTCGATTAAACTATTTAAATATTTTCTATTTAAACTATTTTTAACTATTTAAATATTTTCTATTAAACTACTTTAACTATTTTGATTATTTAAACTACTTTTAAACTACTTAAAACTATTTTCTAAAATTTTCAAGCTGGTAAATAAGGTGAATTGTTTATGTTTAAATCTCGAATTTAAATACGAATTGGGTTAAATGAAGTTGCAACCTAAATTGAAATTCGAAATGATTTTGAAAACGAAATGAGATATTGAGGCGAAATGATTTTGAAATGAAATCGTATACTTTGAGTAGATATGATGATTTTGAAATGGCTTTTATTTTTGAAGCGAATATGATATTTTTGATAATCAATTATGAATTGATTTTGAAAATGTAAAAGAGCCATCGGTGTAGTAATACGTAGTTATTAAAGAGACCGGGATAGGATATGGACATACTCTCTGTCGATACCGAAAACCACTTTAATAACTAGTATACGCGGACTGTTGATCCAGAACGAAGTGGATGGTTTGATGAACTCGTTGATTGAAGAAAGAGAACAATATTGGATGACCCCTGACATGACTAAAACAGGAGCCGCGCCGGGCCATTGAGGTTCGCCACCTCTAGCGGACACACTTCTTCGATACCATGTCTATTACATTTGTGATTCGATTTGGGTGCACCCCTTGATTTGGGAGTGTTGTTTCGCGGTGTTGGGGTAGTAGCTGCTATGCCCAACATCGGTCCGGATCACGCAACTACTAGTATCCTAGTTGCTATCGCCTCATGTACCTTGTCATACTGATTATCCTATTCGCGACCACTACGTTTTGGTTTGTACCTTTAGTATATGGATTGCCCTATGGTGACTTCCGGTTTTGGGGAAACTACGGTCTTGTATATGCTCTTGGGAATAAAAATGTGTTAAGGGTGGAATGGGCCATGGCTTAACGCTAGTTTGATATTTTACTTTATGATAGACATTATTGTATATAGCGTATTGTACTACATAGTAGATAGTTTAACGGATCCTTAAGAGATGGAAAAATCCCGTAACATCACTTGAGTTATTGCACGCACGTTGACACTGGATAGGAGATGTCAAACCCCGTAAACATCTCTGACGCCGTTACACCCATATTTATTTACGATTGATTTAACTTACATAAGGATGTTTTAGTCCTGACTCGAGTGTTTTGTCTTTTCATTACGCTCGGGTTAGTCCTGAGTTTTTCAGGTTTTTGAAGATCTATTCTGGAGGACGAAGACGAAGATTTGGTATACTATTACTATTATTATCTTTGCATCATGCTGTCTACTGCATTATTTTATTTGTTTTGTTGTATATGTATAACTCTGATAAATGTTGTATAAATGATGATCAAAAGTATATTAAACAGCTTCATGAACTGTTTATTTGATTATTATATTTTATCTTTCCGCAGCGAGATTCTGTGATTGTTTCTTGTTTCTTTTCTCTTCTTTCTTTTACCCCATTAACCATCCGCCCTTTTGAATGGTTTGGAATCGGCATGTGTGTTTGATTTGTCGATTTAAACTGTCCAAAAAGGCAGGTCGTTACAGTTAAAGTTGCCCGTTATTTAATAAATTTATCCATCTTTCTATTTTGTTATTTAATTATCTCGTCTTTGTTCAAACCTATCTTCGAATCAAAATTCTCTTTGATTTGAGTCTATCAAAATTTTTGAATCCCTATCCTTATTTTGAAAATTCATTCCTGTATCGTCGAGCAAAGAAATGTATTTGTAAACTAATATATAAATGTTTTAATATATACTGTGTTGTTTGAGTTGTTGATGTTGATTTGGGTTTCCGATCGATTCGTCTGATCAACGCTATCGATAGGATTTCCAAAACACTTGAGCAGAGCAAACTGACACAATATCGTTTTCAAATTTGGAAAATAAAATAAAAGATTTGTATGATTATATATATAAATATAAGTTTTCTGAAATTAAATTGTTAATGAATTTGTTGTCAAAAATAATAATATTTGATTTTTAATTATTATTTTGTAAACCGTTGATTACTGCATAATATAAATAAATGAATTTATTAAACTTGGTTATAATTTGATTTGGGATTTGAAAGGAATTTAAATAAAGAATTTGAGAATTTAATTTTTGGTGATTTCAAACTTTGGTTTGAAAGTTTTAAAGTGTATAGTATTTAAAATATTTTCGAATATAAATCGTTTTCAAAGAATTTTAAAAATGTTGAAACCAGTGCTCTTCTCTTTGTCGCTGGAAAATAATTTTGGTGATGGCGGCCGCATCATCGACATTCATTTTCGAGTTTCGAAGTGGAGAAACCATTCTGTAGCTTTGCTACGGTTTTGTTTTGGAAAATATTTTAATTTGAATTTCTTAAGTATGATTTGATTTATATATACATGGTATATTATATAAAATTTAATTTGATTTAGTATATATAGTATATACATAATTATCTCTAAAGGATTTGAAATAAAACGGAAATTTAATTCTTAAAATCATGTTAAAAGATGTTGTCAATTATAAATAAAGCTAAATTTGGAATAAGTATTTAAACTTGAAATAATTGAATTTGAAATTTTATTTGTATAGTACAAAATTGCATTTCAAAATAACTTACCTAAATTATTCAGAAGTTAAAATGTAATTGGATAATATACAATATAAAATAATTTTATAAATAAATTTGAGTGTTTATAATAAATGTTATACACTAAATTTTGATTATAAAGATGTTAATAGAGTTAGTTAGGATAATAAGTAAACTCAGTTAATGATGAAATAAATTTGTTTTGAAAGAATTAATAAATTTGTTTTGAAAGAATTAATAAATTGAAATTTGATCAACATATGGAAATACCTTGAATTTAAAAGAAATTAATAGATGTAAATTAATTTAAATCGAAACTTTTATGGTTTAAATTAATTTATACGGGTTAAATATATGTGAGTAGATATATTAAGTAGAATAAATTTAACAGTAATTTGGAATAAAGAAGAATTTAAAATTGTTGAAGAAAATATGATTATAATAAAAGACTATTCAAATTTATGGTTTTAGAAATTGTAAATTGAGGATAATTGGATAATAAGATAATGAATTTAGAAATAGTTGAGATTGATTTTAGTGAAATCAAATGGATTAAATCAATTATTGAATATCAATTAATTTAAATTTGAATTTATATGGTTTAAATTAATTGTTATTTTGTATTTCAAATCTGTTTTCCTTCTGGTTGTTTCTATTCTCCTACCTCGTTCCTTTTCGGGGACGAAAAGTTTTGAGTGGGGGAGAGTGTAACGACCCGTAAATTTCAACTGTTTTAATAACGTAATTAGTTGAAATTTTGTGAAATTTTAAACGATAAAATTTTGAAATAAAAATTTAATATTTGGAATACGTCTAGTTAAACATAGCAACTGGTAAATTTTCGTCCGAAAATATAAAAGTTTATTTCACGCGTAAATTTACTTCAATTTAATCAGTTAAAAAGTAATGAAAATAAAATGTTTTCGAAACATAAATATTTTTACATAGAAATATTCCAAAGCATCTTCTGAGAAAGACGTCAGTTTATCGTTTTTCCAAATTCGGACATCTTTGGCTCCGTCGATCTTATTTTTCAGTGTTTTTCTCGCATTTTCCGCTAGTAGAAAATTCGAAATTTTAGAATTCAATCAAACCACTGATATCTGTATACCATTTTGACCGTCTCGTCGTGCTGATCTCTACAGTATATTCAATTGTTATGTTTAGATCATCATCGGAATTATTTTCCAGCGACCGAAAAGAGTTTAGAGCTTTCATCTCTCCAAAACATTTTTCCAAAATATCAAATCCTTTCAAAAACATTTCTTTGGAATTTTATTTTAGATTATAAATCACATTTATAAATCTTTTACTTATAAAATTTCACTTCTTATATATAAGATTATTTTTACCATTGTAAATCATTTTAATTATAATTTCATACATTATAATTCATTTGATTATATATAATTTATTCATTTACAATTGTTGTTTTATTTAACTTATTCAAACAACTTTTATTAACTTATATATCTTTACATTTTTTTAACAACCAAACAACCAATTATATAATTTAATAATTCTAAAAAATTATTTCCTGTATATACAAAATAGAACCGAGGTAAAATTATTTCATTCACCCAATTTTAAATCAATATCATGCCGAATTGTTCTATACAAGTGTTTAGAGATCCCTATCGATAAAGTTGTACTGACAATACCAACCAGAATCCATATACCACTCAACAACCCAATCATCACAATATAAAACAATTTTATATTCACTAACAAATACGCGCTCGTATCTATTATTACACTCAAACTCATTCTAGAGTACTACTGACTCTATCTCTAATGAGTAACACCCAACAGCGCAGGGTTGTCGATTAACCATATGCTCTGATACCAACTATAACGTTTCGACTTTTCGTCGCTCGAAAATCGACATTAATACGTCCACTGTATCAACTGCCGAGCAATCGAATGCCGGAAAACCGAATTGTTATGAAGAAAAAGAAGAGGTAGAAGAAAACAGAAGAAAAAGAAAGAAGAAACAACAGAAAAACACAGAAACAGAAACAATATCAGAATCTCACATTCGCAGCGGAACAACATATAATAAATAAATGAAAAATCTTTAATCAAAAGAACTATATCAGTTTTTTTACATTACATCATATTATCAGAGTTAATATACAATACAATACATCAATGGACAGTTATATAAACTTGTCCTCATACAGAATACACAGCGGAATAAATAGTATCATGTACTAGTAGTACGTCTCGCCATCCAGCTTGCCACAAAGCTCCACAGCATCCTGAATCCAGAATGACCTGATAACCCGACTCTAGACTGCCCGTGTGGAAATTGGTGGGCACCCAGAGTTTAGGAAGGAAACAATAAACTCCAGGTCAGTCATGAGACTGGTGTGAGAACTAAAACAGTTATTAATCTTTAAAAAAAACAACAGGAAAATTTTAAAGTCAATTCGTAATGCTTTTGGATAATGAGACTACCATAAGGCCTCCCGCACACACACACAATGCAAACGCAGAATCGAAGGAGATTTCTCCTTATGATAGTCAAAGATGCTTAATACGCAAAATCAAATCATTTTTGATATTATTATTAGTGCATAGTGTAGAAAACATTTCGAAAGTATAATATAAATCTTAGCCAATATAGGCATTTCGCACTTATGCCTACTATAGCTACCATGTTCAATAGCAAGTTACCGCCACATTCCATGGCAGGTAATACAACTAAAACCATACAAGTCACGTATTGTTTCTTTGGATTTCCAACAAATGGTCAGGCCAAGGAACTTCCCATTGCCACATAGGTACGCCTCTGGAAAGACGACCCCGAGAAATAACCTAACATTACGGTTAGATCTCTGCCAACACAAGGTCGGGTTACCCCTAACTGGGTAACTACTGACACGAATATGTCATCCCCCGATTGTAACCGATCTTCCCGAGAATCCTCGATTCCAACAACCACAAAGAAATAAATTTGCAGCAACAACAGGTTAAATATCTGGGCTCCATACCATGATACAACCTCTATCTAGAAGGAAATGACATGAACTAAGGGGGCGCTATCCCCTGATAACCTTGCTGCATCCTTCCCGTTTTGGCCATTTCCGTGGTGTGAGGTCCGACGAAGTCTCGTCCACAAAGCTACGCTTTGGTACAAAGCCATGCTTTGGGTCAAACAAATGATCAAAGTAATGATCACAAAGATAAATGATCAAACAAATGATCACAAAGATAAATGATCAAACAAATGATCATATCACAAATGATCAAACAATGATCATTACACAACAACACTCAGCATGCCACGTTACCAAATTGGGAATATATCACTAGTAACCATCAACTACATAACCTCTGAGCTCGTACGTCTCAGAGAAGGGTGTTAAGCTAAGAGAATAAATTCTCCGCCACCAACAGATATGCATTTGAAAGAAACCAGCTTTATATCTCATTTTGTAACGTCAGACATACAACCATACAAGTCTGTTCCGGGATTGAACATAACCGAAGGCACTTCAAAAGAAGTCCTTGCAATCCGGATAATTTCTAATCACGTCCGGACTTCCCGTCACTAAGGGTGATAAAATCTCTATATCGGAGATCAGCCGATGCAGAGTTACTCGACGGTAATCCTTCCGTTTTCAAAAATATCCGGTCTTCAACACTGGTCATCAAATGCTATCCATTACGACGTATCACATATTCGGAATGGGTTATATGACCCAAAGGTCCTTTCTCGGCTAACCCGAATAGTGAGCGCTTATTCAAAAATAAGTGTGGCATTCAAATTCAAGCAAATCACAACAAATACCCATTCAAGGTAATTATTGATAGTCGGCTATTTAACTATCAATAGGTCTGCACAGCATCATCAGATTTCAAATAGTTTTCCAAATTATTTATTTTCCAAAAATATCTTTACAAGATATATAATTTCCACAGTTCAAAAATAAATCAACGTTTTTTTAACAATTTTCCCTTTTCGGTTATAAATTCCATAGTGGATTTATATTTCAAAATATCTACTGATATATGATTTTCAATCGATTTCAAATATTCACTTTCAATTTATCTTTACAAAGATAAATTCTCAAAAACGTTTCATTTCATATTGGAAAAGCATTTCCATACTTATTTAATAATAAGTAATTCACAAATCTTATGTATTTTCAACATTTGAAAATATTCAATATACTTAAATACAAATTTAAGTATATATTTCATTCTTCAAGGAAAACGTTCTCTTAAACACATTTATTTGAATCAAAACGAATGTTGCGTAAAACATCGTTACGACAACTCAAAATCACTAGTATAGGCATTCGAAATTTAGATAGATATATAAATCCCAATACTATATAAAACATTTCCTTTCGAAAATCATTTACTATAACAAAAGTGTTATAGTCCACCATTTCCTTATTCCTCGAAACGTCTATTTCAACAATGAATGTTGAAATCTATGTATTCGATACTTAAAGCATTTTAAAAACATCTTTAAAACAATTAACTTCGTTTTGTAATATCACTTCTCCAAAACATATCCATTTTATTTAATAATATATCCACTGTCCAAAATCATGAATATACTTCCTTAACTAATATTTCAATATTTTCTACACATTTTGTTTCAAGAATTATCCACTGTCCAAAATCGTGAATAAAGTTCCCTCTAATAAGCTTCTATATTAAATTCATCAAATTTGATAAATTTCGGATTTATAAAACAATATTTATAAATTCCATATATATTTTATAAAAACTTCAACTTATAAAATCATTTTATTAGCAAATTTTATTTATATCCCATTTAAGTGCCAAAATCTAATTTATAAGTTAAATACTTATAATTCATTCATTTACAAAATCATTCTTTTAAAACTTCACAAATTATAAATCTTATTACTTATAAGATTCATTTATAACCCCATCTCAACCATAACAAAATCCCTTTTTAAAATTCCATTATTTCCGATTAATAAAATATCAATTTTATAAATCTTATCTATAAACCATTTATAAATAAATTCATTTATAATTATCCAAAAATCTTGATTTAAATAACTTATTCTTTTAAAAATTTACAAATCTTTATTAAATCTTATATAATTCCATAAATCGTACTTAAGTGATTATTTTATAAAAATTGTAATTATATAGCAATAAAAAATTTAAATTTTATTTGTTTAAAATGAATCAATTCTAAAATTTTAATAAAACATATACTTTCAAAAATTCACTTTAAAATCCTTTTAAATTAAAAATCGTTACTTTAACATTTTTAAAACTTCAAAATAGGCCCAATGATGCGACAGCACCAAATAGTCATTCACGACAACCAAACATCATATATCAATATGATAACAGAATATATCACAATATCTGTAAATAAATCAATATAGTTGAGGAATCCAGTCGGATCCCTCCAACCTGCTTCCCTGCATCCACAGATGTTAGCACAATACCAATTCCGTTCCAGTACGGAATATCGCGGTATATGGGATTTATGAAATATTATCCGCTATTATACGGCGCAATAGGGTCTCATCCACTATATAATGTGGGAAATCAACTCCAAGTACATATATAATACCAATTTCACTTTGCAGTGAAATATTCGCGGTATATGTTTTTAATAAATAACCTCCGCTTAATAACGGCGTATAATGTCTATTTCAACAATACAGATAACAATTTATCATCCAATCACACAATCAAGCAATTTTAAATCTAACTATTTAAAATTTAAATCGAAACAATTTCGATTGAGTGAGAAGTTCTCACCTTTGCTTTTAAAACGGTTGCAGCGTTTTATTTCGAATAAAATTAAATAGACGTTTAATTTTTACCCGAAATTTTCACTAGCTCCAAACGACTCCAATCCAACTCCATTGCATAGTGCTCGACAAAACGAAAACAACGCAACTTGTTTCGTAATTTTTCGACCTCGTACGAACAAGTTATGACATTTATAAGTTTACACAAATTTTTAAATAAATTAATATACAACTTTTATTTTTGAATTTTAACCCACGTTAAATCTGGCCGTCCATCTCTCCAAGTAAATCATGGCCGCTCCCCCTATTTTCCCTCTTCAGTTTCTTTCACGCACGTATGAACCCAATGTGGTCGTTCGAACTTTGCAAGCCGCGACCTCCACCAACCTCTCAACGTCGATCAGGCCCCGGGGTTTCGAAGCCCATCAGAACGCCTACGCACGCCGCGAGTACGGCCAAGCTCGGCGCCACCGTGCGTTCGAAAAACATGCACGAAGTTGAGATGAACGCGGGTAGTTTCCTCCCTCGTCGTTGCGAATTAGGCGATCACAGCCGTTTAAAACGTAGAGCTCGCGAAGCTCTTCAACTTTCATTTAGGAATCAAAAGCTAAAAGGGTTTGGATTGGAAGATAATTGGAGGGGAAAGTGATTGTTTTTTGGCCATTCATTTTTTTGCTGGCGGCTGAACTCAGAAACCCTAGGGTTTTGAGTTTGTTTGCAAAGTGAAGGTAGAGGGGTCTTTTATAGAAAATTTCACAAAAACACTGTTCATCCCAAAATTTCCGAACTCCAAATCGAGCATGCCGGCTGACGTTTCTAAGGTTTACCCCACGTTCCAAACACAATGGAACGTATTTCGGGAGCTAATTCGGTCATCCGTGCGAGTTACTGAATTAAACGATCAAATTTAAATTAAACCGATTTAAAACGATTTCGATGCGTTTTGGCTGGCCCCGGACAAACGGTAAATCCAATTGACACGAAATTTGAAACCATACAATAATATCACATTATGGATCCGATGAAACTGGTTTCGTCGAAATCCGAGAGTTTTTGAAAAATGACTATTTTAACTCGCCAAATTAAAATTAAAACAATTTCGATGCGTTTCGAGCTGCCACGGTCAAACGACAACTCCGATTGCTATGAAAATTGAAATCCGATAATAACAAACTATTATGGATCCAATGGAACTAGTTTCGTCCAATTCCGAGACTGTTCGAAAAATGGCTAATTTCTCAAATCGATTAAATATTAAAATATTCAATTTTCACAATTTAACTCTAAATTCAATTTTAAAAGTTCTATAACATCAGTATAACTCCAACATGATTTAATATAACTTCATAAATCATTTTTAATCACATTTAATCCAGATTTCAATTATTTCTGGAATTTCACTATTAAATTATCGATTTAATTACCCAATTAAATCCAGATATTCGAAAAATAAATTATTCGACTTATTAATTTCACTTATTAATATTTAAAATTAATTAAACATTCGAATTTTTAAATTGATATAAATTCTGGGTCGTTACAGTTCACTTGAGTTGGTTTACATTGTATAAGTATATATGTCTTGACTCGAGTGTTTTTGTTTTACTTTACGCTCGGGTCAGCCTGAGAATCACAGCTTTGGAATTTATCTTTTGGAGCTAGAGGTTTGTTGGAGCTTATCTGTCCATCTGTTATTTTTTATCTTCTAATCCAGTTATTTACTATTCGGTATCGTCTCTGTATTATTGATTTATGTATCCTAAATTCTATTGTATTTCTTTTGACTATGAGATTTTATATATGTTTTTGAGAGTTTGTATATAGTAGCTTCATGAACTAATATGGTGTTTTATTTCCGCTGCGAGTTATTCTGATATTCTATGTTTGTGATTCTGTATTTGATTTTATTTGCTCCAAATTTTATTACAATCTATTATTTTGAATTATTCAAGTCAGACATGTGTGGATTATTGTCGATTTGAATGGTCCAAAATAGTGGGTCATTACAAACCCATAACGATTTTCTCCTATTCTAAAGTCTGTTCGGGTATGTATCATTTCAACCCATAGTGAATTCTATACTAACAGGGAACTTGCAGAGTGATAACATATAATATAAAATACAACAACATGCACATATCATCAATAACAATATAATATAAACAACAGGATATGGTGTCATATCCCACAGGTGAACAGTTACAAATAATAGCATATATAACAATTTAAATAACTACAGCAGCATATTTCAATTTTCGTTTCAATTGAAATCAAATTTAATAAATAAAAGAACGTTAATCGTGAGTGATTGCTCACCTTTCGAGGCTAGGGATGATTTGACGATCAAATGAGCTAGAAGTCGGAAGAGAAGACGACCTTTGATTGAAAGGCAACTATGAATCCAGGCATGAATTTCGAAGCAAAGCTAGATTGGTACGAATTCGACCGATAGAGCTGATAACAGAAATCGATGAAAACAAATCAAATCAAATCTAATATAAACCAAAAATTTATACATTATTATACTATATATAAAATTTCAATATTTTTAATTAAGATATAAGAATTTCGAAAATCATAACTAGATCAACTCATATAATTATTTTAAAAATCTATATTATTGCAAAAATCAATACATGGTCAGCCTATAAATAATGAACGTAATATCGATATCTGTTTTTAAATCATAATGTCCCCTTTCAAAATACTAAAATATAGTGCACATACCGAAATTTTCGACTTTCGAAAATTCGACATCGATACTCACTTTATCGACTACTGAGCAATCGAGTGCCGGAAACTCCAATAGTGAGGGTTTTAAGAAGAAGAAAAAGGCAGAAGAAGAAGAAAGCAGAAGGAAGAGAGTAGAAAAAGGAAAGAAGAACAACACATCAGAACAGAAACAGAAAACAATATCAGAATCTCACATATCGCAGCGGAACAATATACAATAGATAATTACTAGTCTTTTAAAACAAAGAACTATATCAGTTTATACATACATCAATCAGAGTCAATATACAACAATGGACAGTTATATAACTTGTCCTCATACAGAATACACAGCGGAATAAATAATATCAGATACAAATACTACGTCTCGCCATCCAGCTTGCTTCCAAAGCTCCAGAATATCCAGAATATCCTAATAACATAACTCTAGGCTGCCCGTGTGGAAATTGGTGGGCACCCAGAGTTTAGAAGGGAACAATAAACTCTGAGTCAGTCATGGTGACTGGTGTGAGATCGTAAAACACTTTATCTTTAAAATAAATAGCAGAGAATTTTAAAGTCAATTCGCAATGCTTTTGGAAAATGAAACTACCATAAGACCTCCCACCACACACACAATGCAAACGCAGAATTGGAGGAGATTTCTTCTTATGATAGTCAAAGATGCTTACTACGAAAAAATCAAATTCTTTTTGATATTATTATTAGTGCATAGTGTAGAAAACATTTCGAAAGTAGAATATAAATCTTAGCCAGCATAGGTACCATTATAGTATGCTTACTATAGCTACCATATTAAATGGCAGGTTCTACAACTAAAACCGTACAAGGCTCGTATTGTTTCTTTGGATTTCCAACAAATGGTCAGGCTAAGGAACTTCCTATCCACGATGGGTACGTCCCTGGAATAGACGACCCGAGAAATAACCTAACATTACGGTTAGATCTCTGCCAACACAAGGCCGGGTTACCTCTGCAAAAATAGGTAACTACTGACAATCGTATGCCATCCCCCGATCGTCACCGATCTTCCCGAGGATCCTCGATTTCCAACAAACCACATAGATAATAATGCAGCAACCACATAGGTTAAGTATCTGGGCTCCATACCATGATACCACCTTTATCCAGAAGGAATGACATACACTAAGGGGCGCTACTCCCTAGAACCTTGCCGCATCCTTCCTGTTTTGACCATTTCCGGGGTGTGAGGCTCGACGAAGTCTCGTCCACAAAGCTACGCTTTCTACAAAGCCCTTCTTCGGGTCAAACAAAATGATCAACCTATGATCACAAAGATATAAGATCAAACAAATGATCATATCGCAAATGATCAAACACTGATCATTTCACAGCAACACTCAGTATGCCACGTTACCAAATTGGGATATATCGCTGATAAATTTCAACTACATAACCTTTGAGCTCGTACGTCTCAGAGAAGGGTGTTAAGCTAAGAGAATAAATTCTCCGCCACCAACAGAAATGTATTTGAAAGAAATTAGCTTTATATCTCAAATTTTAACGTCAGACACACAATCCATACAAGTCTGTTCCGGGATCGAACAGAACCGAAGGCACTTTTCACGAAGCCCTTGCATTTCCGGATAAATTTCTAATCACGTCCGGACTTCCCGTCACTAAGGGTGATAAAACCTCTAAACCGGAGATCAGCCGATGTAGAGTAACTCGACGGTAATCCTTCCGTTTTCAAAAATATCCGGTCTTCAACACCGGTCTTCGAATGCAATTCATAACGACGTATCACATATTCGGAATGGGTTATACGACCCCATGGTCCTTTCCCGGTTAACCCGAATAGTGAGCGCTTATTTAAAAACAAAGTGTGGCATTCGAATTCATCCAATTCACAACAAATACCTATCTAAAGGTAAATATTGATAGACGGTTATTTAACTATCAATAAAGATGCGCAACATCATCAGATTTCAAATAATTTTCCAAATTATTTTATCTTCCAAAATATCTTTTCTAGATATATAATTTCCACACTTAACCGTTTGAAAACAAATTTCAAATCAATTTCCACATTTCATTTTATCTTTGAAGATAAAATCTCAAACCAGTTCATTTCATATTGGAAAGCATTTCCATACTTATTTAAAAATAATTATTCCACAAATCTATTTATTTTCAACATTTGAAAATATTCAATATACTTAAATCAATATTAAGTATGCATTTCATTCTTTAAGGAAATCATTAATTTTAACATCTATTTGAGTCAAAACGAATGTTGCGTAAAACATCGTTACGACGACTCGAAATCACTAGTATAGGAATTCGGATTTTAAGATGGATATATGTAAATCCCAATACTACATAAAACATTTTCTTTCGAAAATCATTTACTATAACAACAGTGTTATAGTCCATCATTTCCTTATTTCTCGAAAACGTCTATTTCAACAATGAATGTTGAAATCTACGATTTCGATAGTTCACACGTTTTAAAACATCTTTTAAAACAATTAACTTCATTTATAATATCGCTTTCCCAAACATAACTCTTTTTTTCAATAATATATTCACTGTCCAAAATCGTGAATATACTTCAATAACCAAATTTCAATCTTTTTTTACACATTTATTTCAAGAATTATCCACTGTCCAAAATCGTGGATAAAATTCCCTTAATAATCTCTATATTTAAAATCAATCAAATTTGATTTATTTTCGAATTTATAAAAACAACGTTTATAAATTCTATTTCCATTTTATAACAACTTCGATTTATACATCTTCTTTAATGACCCATTCAATTTATAAGTTAATATAACTTATAATTCATTTATTTTAAAAGAAATCGTTCTTTTAAACTTCACAAAATTTAAAACTTTCAGATTTTATTAACTCATGAAATCCCATTTTCACTTCATTTTAACACTTATAGAAACTTGTCTTATAATCCCAATATTTCAAATTTATAAATATCCATTTTTGTACACCTTTTAAATAAACCGTTTATAATACTAGAAATCCAAATTCAAACCATTTCATAAATTTCTTAACTTTTATTTCAAAAATCACACTTTGATTTTATTTCACAAAAATCTTAACTTTTATAACTTTAAAATTTTAGACGTTTATTTATTTGAAATAAATCAATTCAAAAATTCAATAAAACGTCTACTTTCAAAAATCACTTTAAAATCCTTTTAAAGTAGAAGTCGTTATTTTTAAAGTTCAAAACTTGAATCCGATGATGCAACAGCACCAATTAGTCAATCACAACAACAACATCATATATCAACATATGATAACAGAATATACATCAATATCTGTAAATAAATAAATACTGTCGAGGAATCCAGTTGGATCCCTCCAACCTGTTTCCCTGCATCCACAGACGTTAGCACAATACCAATTCCACCCCAGTATGGAATTATCGCGGTATATGGGTTTAATAAATATTAACCGCTTACTAACGGCGCAATAGGGTCTCATCCGCTATACGAGGCGGGAAATCAATCAATCCAATATATACATATGCCAATATGTATATATTGCTATATATATATAGATATATCCTACTATATCTAATATCACATCCAATAGCAATCAGTCAATCAATAAATAACTGCAATACAAAATTATTTTTGAGTGAGAAAAATCTCACCGTGATTTTAATTCTGATTTCAGCGTTTATTTCGAATAAAATTAAACGCGCGTTTAATTATACCCGAAATTCAAACTAGCTCCAAATGGCCCCAATTCAGTTCCATAGCGAAGTACACGTCGAGACGATTCCAACGCATTTTGTTTCGTCCGATTCTGACCTCACAGCAAAAAGATATGCATTTTTGAAGTTACATGATATAAATTATATAAATTTACAAATTTAATTTACATTTTAAACCTACATCTACAATTGGCCGCACGTTTTGCCAAGGGAAATCACAGCCGCCCCTTCTTTCTTCCTTCATCACGTTTCTCCCAGGTCACGCACGCTGGAAACAAACCCAACCTCACGAACTAGGGTTAAATTATACTCCGCCTTCATTAACTTCTAGCTCGATCAAGGACTGCCATATGAACGGCCACCCCCTCCTCTATCTTCGGCCAAGAGCAAATGGAGCTCGGCCTCGTATGCTCCTCGAAAAACGTGCTCCAATGTCGAACGAACGCGGCATCTTTTCGACTTCAAACGAAGATCATTGCTCGAATCCACCGTTGGATTTATAGCTTACACGATGCTCTTCAAGTTTGCTTTAGAAAGTTTTTGATAATGGTCGATGGATTTAGAGATAAACGAGGGGAAAGGAATTGACATTTCTGGCCATTGATTTTTGTTAGTGGCGGCCGGTGATAGAGAATTAGGGTTTGGGTTGAATGAAGGGCATGGGTTCCTTTTATAGAATTTCACGGAAAACACTATTCATCCGGAATTTCCAAACTCCGTTTTACGCGCGGTCACTATCGTTTCTAGGGTTTATCCCACGTTCTGGACACAATGGAACAGGTTTCAAAAGCTAATTCGATCGTCTGTGTGAGATATGACAATAAACGATCAATTTAAATTAAACCAATTTAAATCGATTTCGATGCGTTTTGGCTTGCCCCGGACAAACGGTAAATCCAAAAATTACGAAATTTGAAATCTTACAATAATATCATATTACGGATCCGATGAAACTGGTTTTGTCGAAATCCGAGACTTTTTGAAAAATGACTATTTTAACTCGACGATTTAAAATTAAAACGATATCGATGCGTTTCGAGTTGCCAAGGTCAAACGATAACTTCGATTGCTACGAAAATTGAAATCCGATAATAACTAACTATTACGGATCCAATGGAACTGGTCTCGTCAAATTCTGAGACTGTTCGAAAATTGGCTATTATTACAGTCGATAATTAAATATTAAAATATTCAATTTTCATAGATTAACTCCAAATTCAATTTTAAAAGTTCTATAACCTTTCTATAACTCCAGTATGAGTAAATAAAATTTTCCAAATCGTTTTCAATCATATTAACTCGATTTTCAATTATTTCTGGAATTTCAATTATTAATTTATCGATTTAATTGTCAAATTAAATCCAATATCCTTTAAATAAATTATTCGACTTATTAAATTCATTTATTAATATTTAAAATCAATTAAATATTCGAATTTTAATTATCAAAAATTCTGGGTCGTTACAAACTTCCCCCCTTAAAAGAATTTCGTCCTCGAAATTACAAGTTAGGAAAAAAAAAGTCCTTAACTCGTCTATCATTTTTCACAATTTAGTAGTTTTATCAATTTTTCAAAACAAATCTTTCTACTAAAGATTCGTTACCAATTCAACTAACTTTCCAACTTCAATTATAAGTTTCAAACAGCATTGTTTACTTCAAAATTCAAATTTAAGTTTAAATTCAAATTTTAAACTTTCAAAATTTTCTCAAAATTTCCTAACACTCGAAATTTTCGAAAAATTTCGCCAGCGTCTCCTTTGCGCGGCTAATACGGTACGACTACAAAACGTCCCTACGGACTCTCAGATTTCAAAAAGAAAAGAAAAATGCCAAGCGGCTAGACAAGAAATCATCAAAAACTCATATTTTAATTCAAATACTTACCTTTTGTCGAGCAATTCAAATTCATCTTTGCAATTCAATTCCAATTCCTTTTATAACACCTGTATGTTCTACTAGCCATAATATCTAGTTACAACATTCAAATCATTTTGCAAATTCTATTACAAAATTTCGATACTTCTTATATCATCTTTACTTCCCTATTGAAGTTTCATATTCATTTTCATTCAATTTCACATTTCAAACTTCATTTGAATTCAATTCACAATTCCAATCTAATTTGGATTCAGTTTAACTTCTGAATATTGAATTTTATCAATTATCTTTCATTCACAACTGCATCATTTTAAATTAGTTTCATTTACTAATTTTAGTTTAATCCTTCACAATCAAATTCAAATTCAGTCTTACTTTCTTACAAATTCAAAATGAATTTTAACATTTCAATTTTATTCTCTTGCACTTACAATTGCAATTTTTTATTTATTCATTCTGAAACTCATTCACTTATACTTACTTTAATTTAACTCCATTCTTTAAGTTAAATTTATTCTACCAAAATTCAACTGTATAAGTTATCAACTTCATAATATTTCATAAATATTTTTATATATAGTATTCCAGAGTCTTACCAACATTCAAAAATCATTTTGAAAATAATTCAAATTATCCTTTGAATTTCCAAAACAAAACCCAAATTTTTCAAACAACTTCCTTTTAAAACAATTTGGCAGCAATTTCTCTTTTGGAAACCCGAAAATGAACACCGGTGATGTCGCGATCATCATCGGAATTATTTTCCAGCGACCGAAAAGAGTTTAGAGCTTTCATCTCTCTAAAATACTTTTCAAAACCTTTGAAATTCATTTTCCAATCAGAAAGGATTTAAACTTTTCGAATCTCCAAAATTTTCAAATTCTTTTCAAAACATTTCCAAAAACTTCTCTGGAATTCCGTTTCAAATTACAATTCACATTTATAATTTACATTCTTAAATTTCATTTGTATGTGAATTTATTTCTTAACTTTGGAGTTACGATTTCAATTTCTTATTCAATTTCAGTGATGATAATTCACTATTATTACTTCCTAACATCCAAACATCCATATACTATAGTACTTTATAGAAAATCATTTCTTTTCTATACAAAAATAGTTTTGGGCAAAATCATCTCATTTACCCAATTTAAAACAATACTGTGCTGAATTGTTCTATATAAGTGTTTAGAGATCCCTATCGATAGAGTTGTACGGACAATACCGACCAGAATCCATATACCACTCAACAAACCAATCATCACAATATAAAACAATTTTATATTCACTAACAAATACGCACTCGTATCTATTATTACACTCAACTAATTCTAGAGTACTACTGACTCTATCTCTAATGAGTAACACCCAACAGAGCAGGGTTGTCGCTTAACCATATGCTCTGATACCACGCTGTCACGTACCGAAATTTTCGACTTTCGAAAATTCGACATCGATACTCACTTTATCCACTCTCGAGCAATCGAGTGCCGGAAACTCCAATAGTGAGGGTTTTAAATAGAAGAAAAAGGCAGAAGAAGAAGAAAGCAGAAGGAAGAGAGTAGAAAAAGGAAAGAAGAACAACACATCAGAACAGAAACAGAAAACAATATCAGAATCTCACATATCGCAGCGGAACAATATAAAATAGATAATTACTAGTCTTTTAAAACAAAGAACTATATCAGTTTATACATACATCAATCAGAGTCAATATACAACAATGGACAGTTATATAACTTGTCCTCATACAGAATACACAGCGGAATAAATAATATCAGATACAAATACTACGTCTCGCCATCCGGCTTGCTTCCAAAGCTCCAGAATATCCTGATAACATAACTCTAGGCTGCCCGTGTGGAAATTGGTGGGCACCCAGAGTTTAGAAGGGAACAATAAACTCCGAGTCAGTCATGGTGACTGGTGTGAGATCGTAAAACGGTTTATCTTTAAAATAAATAGCAGAGAATTTTAAAGTCAATTAGCAATGCTTTTGGAAAATGAAACTACCATAAGACCTCCCGCCACACACACAATGCAAACCCAGAATTGGAGGAGATTTCTTCTTATGATAGTCAAAGATGCTTACTACGAAAAAATCAAATTCTTTTTGATATTATTATTAGTGCATAGTGTAGAAAACATTTCGAAAGTAGAATATAAATCTTAGCCAGCATAAGTACCATTATAGTATGCTTACTATAGCTACCATATTAAATGGCAGGTTCTACAACTAAAACCGTACAAGGCTCGTATTGTTTGTTTAGATTTCCAACAAATGGTCAGGCTAAGGAACTTCCTATCCACGATGGGTACGTCCCTGGAATAGACGACCCGAGAAATAACCTAACATTACGGTTAGATCTCTGCCAACACAAGGCCGGGTTACCTCTGCAAAAATAGGTAACTACTGACACACGTATGCCATCCCCCGATCGTCACCGATCTTCCCGAGGATCCCCGATTTCCAACAAACCACATAGATAATAATGCAGCAACCACATAGGTTAAGTATCTGGGCTCCATACCATGATACCACCTTTATCCAGAAGGAATGACATACACTAAGGGGCGCTACTCCCTAGAACCTTGCCGCATCCTTCCTGTTTTGACCATTTCCGGGGTGTGAGGCTCGACGAAGTCTCGTCCACAAAGCTACACTTTCTACAAAGCCCTGCTTCGGGTCAAACAAAATGATCAACCTATGATCACAAAGATATAAGATCAAACAAATGATCATATCGCAAATGATCAAACACTGATCATTTCACAGCAACACTCAGTATGCCACGTTACCAAATTGGGATATATCGCTGATAAATTTCAACTACATAACCTCTGAGCTCGTACGTCTCAGAGAAGGGTGTTAAGCTAAGAGAATAAATTCTCCACCACCAATAGAAATGTATTTGAAAGAAATTAGCTTTATATCTCAAATTGTAACGTCAGACACACAATCCATACAAGTCTGTTCCGGGATCGAACAGAACCGAAGGCACTTTTCACGAAGCCCTTGCATTTCCGGATAAATTTCTAATCACGTCCGGACTTCCCGTCACTAAGGGTGATAAAACCTCTAAACCGGAGATCAGCCGATGTAGAGTAACTCGACGGTAATCCTTCCGTTTTCAAAAATATCCGGTCTTCAACACCGGTCTTCGAATGCAATTCATAACGACGTATCACATATTCGGAATGGGTTATACGACCCCATGGTCCTTTCCCGGTTAACCCGAATAGTGAGCGCTTATTTAAAAACAAAGTGTGGCATTCGAATTCATCCAATTCACAACAAATACCTATCTAAAGGTAAATATTGATAGTCGGTTATTTAACTATCAATAAAGATGCGCAACATCATCAGATTCCAAATAATTTTCCAAATTATTTTATCTTCCAAAATATCTTTTCTAGATATATAATTTCCACACTTAACCGTTTGAAAACAAATTTCAAATCAATTTCCACATTTCATTTTATCTTTGAAGATAAAATCTCAAAACAGTTCATTTCATATTGGAAAGCATTTCCATACTTATTTAAAAATAAGTATTCCACAAATCTATTTATTTTCAACATTTGAAAATATTCAATATACTTAAATCAATATTAAGTATACATTTCATTCTTTAAGGAAATCATTAATTTTAACATCTATTTGAGTCAAAACGAATGTTGCGTAAAACATCGTTACGACGACTCGAAATCACTAGTATAGGGATTCGGATTTTAAGATGGATATATGTAAATCCCAATACTACATAAAACATTTTCTTTCGAAAATCATTTACTATAACAACAGTGTTATAGTCCATCATTTCCTTATTTCTCGAAAACGTCTATTTCAACAATGAATGTTGAAATCTACGATTTCGATAGTTCACACGTTTTAAAACATCTTTTAAAACAATTAACTTCATTTATAATATCGCTTTCCCAAACATAACTCTTTTTTTTCAATAATATATTCACTGTCCAAAATCGTGAATATACTTCAATAACCAAATTTCAATCTTTTTTTACAAATTTATTTCAAGAATTATCCACTGTCCAAAATCATGGATAAAATTCCCTTAATAATCTCTATATTTAAAATCAATCAAATTTGATTTATTTTCGAATTTATAAAAACAACGTTTATAAAATCTATTTCCATTTTATAACAACTTCGATTTATACATCTTCTTTAATGACCCATTCAATTTATAAGTTAATATAACTTATAATTCATTTATTTTAAAAGAAATCGTTCTTTTAAACTTCACAAAATTTAAAACTTTCAGATTTTATTAACTCATGAAATCCCATTTTCACTTCATTTTAACACTTATAGAAACTTGTCTTATAATCCCAATATTTCAAATTTATAAATATCCATTTTTGTACACCTTTTAAATAAACCGTTTATAATACTAGAAATCCCAATTCAAACCATTTCATAAATTTCTTAACTTTTATTTCAAAAATCACACTTTGATTTTATTTCACAAAAATCTTAACTTTTATAACTTTAAAATTTTAGACGTTTATTTATTTGAAATAAATCAATTCAAAAATTCAATAAAAACGTCTACTTTCAAAAATCACTTTAAAATCCTTTTAAAGTAAAAGTCGTTATTTTTAAAGTTCAAAACTTGAATCCGATGATGCAACAGCACCAATTAGTCAATCACAACAACAACATCATATATCAACATATGATAACAGAATATACATCAATATCTGTAAATAAATAAATACTGTTGAGGAATCCAGTTGGATCCCTCCAACCTGTTTCCCTACATCCACAGACGTTAGCACAATACCAATTCCATCCCAGTACGGAATTATCGCGGTATATGGGTTTAATAAATATTATCCGCTTACTAACGGCGCAATAGGGTCTCATCCGCTATACGAGGCGGGAAATCAATCAATCCAATATATACATATGCCAATATGTATATATTGCTATATATATATATATAGATATATCCTACTATATCTAATATCACATCCAATAGCAATCAGTCAATCAATAAATAACTGCAATACAAAATTATTTTTGAGTGAGAAAAATCTCACCGTGATTTTAATTCTGATTTCAGCGTTTATTTCGAATAAAATTAAACGCGCATTTAATTTTACCCGAAATTCAAACTAGCTCCAAATGGCCCCAATTCAGTTCCATAGCGAAGTACACATCGAGACGATTCCAACGCATTTTGTTTCATCCGATTTTGACCTCACAGCAAAAAGATATGCATTTTTGAAGTTACACGATATAAATTATATAAATTTACAAATTTAATTTACATTTTAAACCTACATCTACAACTGGCCGCACGTTTTGCCAAGGGAAATCACAGCCGCCCCTTCTTTCTTCCTTCATCACGTTTCTCCCAGGTCACGCACGCTGGAAACAAACCCAACCTCACGAACTAGGGTTAAATTATACTCCGCCTTCATTAACTTCTAGCTCGATCAAGGAGTGCCATATGAACGGCCACCCCCTCCTCTATCTTCGGCCAAGAGCAAATGGAGCTCGGCCTTGTATGCTCCTCGAAAAACGTGCTCCAATGTCGAACGAACGCGGCATCTTTTCGACTTCAAACGAAGATCATTGCTCGAATCCACCGTTGGATTTATATCTTACACGATGCTCTTCAAGTTTGCTTTAGAAAGTTTTTGATAATGGTCGATGGATTTAGAGATAAATGAGGGGAAAGGAATTGACATTTCTGGCCATTGATTTTTGTTAGTGGCGGCCGGTGATAGAGAATTAGGGTTTGGGTTGAATGAAGGGCAAGGGTTCCTTTTATAGAATTTCACGGAAAACACTATTCATCCGGAATTTCCAAACTCCGTTTTACGCGCGGTCACTATCGTTTCTAGGGTTTATCCCGCGTTCTGGACACAATGGAACAGGTTTCAAAAGCTAATTCGATCGTCTGTGTGAGATATGACAATAAACGATCAATTTAAATTAAACCGATTTAAATCGATTTCGATGCGTTTTGGCTTGCCCCGGACAAACGGTAAATCCAAAATTTACGAAATTTGAAATCTTACAATAATATCACATTACGGATCCGATGAAACTGGTTTCGTCGAAATCCGAGACTTTTTGAAAAATGACTATTTTAACTCGACGATTTAAAATTAAAACGATATCGATGCGTTTCGAGTTGCCACGGTCAAACGATAACTTCGATTGCTACGAAAATTGAAATCCGATAATAACTAACTATTACGGATCCAATGGAACTGGTCTCATCAAATTCTGAGACTGTTCGAAAATTGGCTATTATTACAGTCGATAATTAAATATTAAAATATTCAATTTTCATAGATTAACTCCAAATTCAATTTTAAAAGTTCTATAACCTTTCTATAACTCCAGTATGAGTAAATAAAATTTTCCAAATCGTTTTCAATCATATTAACTCGATTTTCAATTATTTCTGGAATTTCAATTATTAATTTATCGATTTAATTGTCAAATTAAATCCAATATCCTTTAAATAAATTATTCGACTTATTAAATTCATTTATTAATATTTAAAATCAATTAAATATTCGAATTTTAATTATCAAAAATTCTGGGTCGTTACATATAGTATTAACAAACCCTGACGTTTAAATCCACGTCTGAAATACTGCTGGGTATATGCATAACCTATGTATACTCAAACCAATGCAAATTTGTATATTTATGACAGTCAAACAGATAATATGAACAGATTCAATATCATACAATATATATAAAACCAAAAAAGACTTCACTTCATATAACATCACTTTTACATAATATAGTACTAAATGGACACAAACTAACACATACATATACAATCATGTCAACCCTTACACTGTCCTATACTATATATATATCATATTTATAAATGCTTACCCAGGTTATATAAAATACTAATGCAACCTATATAACAGATAACCACACATCTATATATCTTATGAATCTCAAACAGGCTATATATATCTCACATAATCATTTATATATGCAGACTAACAAAATTTTGTACATAAAGTAATTAGATTTATTCCTTATATAGGATGCATTTATAAACATATCTACATAGGTATACAACATATAATAACAACTCATATACTCCAAATATTATAATAATAAAACACGTCGAAATGCTATATAATACTTTGGAGTCAAATAAGAAATTATATAAACTTTTAACTATACAACATATATACAAACTTACATATATAAACTATATTTGGGATATATAGAATTTGAAATATATTTAAAAAAACCAGAAATATATTTTATAAACATTATCTAAAAACTAATATATATATATATATATTAATATATAAACTCACCTATATAAATGCAACAAAGGAATAAGGGTAGCCGAGCATGCTACAGGGAGGATGAGTGAGGGAAGAGGGGAAGACTAAGGCACGGTGAGGAGGATGACGAGGCCGTGGCGACTGGATGTAGGCTGGCCAAGGCGGATCTGGAGGGGCGAGACATCGGTGGAGAAGGCGGAGCCTTGGCTGGTGGATGGTTGCCGAAGAGGTTGGAGGGGGTGTCGTGTTCGATGGAGGAGAGGAGTTTGGAAAAAGTGAAGGAGAGGCCATAAAATTTTGAGTGCTAGGCAAATTAAAAAAAGGAGGAAGAAAAACAATGGAGAGGAGAAGAAATAGGGATCTGGGAGAAGTAGCGTGAAAGAGGAGGAAAATATGAACATGAAGAAATGGAAACGAATATAAATAAAAGTAACAAAAGGAATAGTCACGATCACGTGTTATGATTCAGGTGAGGATTTAAGGCAATAAATATTCACGTTGATTCAGGAAAATAATCAAAGCAATTAATGACAGCACGTTTCAAATTTGAAGAGGCATGGGGAGTAGTTGAAATTTGTGGTACCGATATGACGAACAGTTTTATTATATCCGTCGCGTACCTAACCTCAAAATACATAAATAAATATACCTCAGAGATCAGTGTGACGAGACGATCAAAACGGTATACAGATATCAGTGGCACGATCATCCTATCAAAAGTCGATACGGACACTGATATACGTTGTTATTCCGTACGGAAAAATCCAAACGGAGCTAGAAACGTCCAAAATTGCGAAATGAATTACGCAGTCTTATTCAGAGTGTTCTAAATAAATTTTCTCATTTTAACATATTTAGATTTCGGAAAACTTTTAAATTCAACCGTTATTAACCGATTTAAATTGAAATAAAATTTCACAATAAAATAAACTTCAATATTATCAGATGAAAATTTACCAGTTGCTGTGTTTAATTAGAGGTATTCCAAATATTAAATCTTTATTTTCAAATTTTATTGTTAAAAATTTCACAAAATTTCAATTAATTATCTTATTAAAACCATCAAAATTTTCGGGTCGTTACACGAAAAGACAGATTGTTTGGGAAAAAGAAAGAAGGTAGAAGAAAGAAGAAAACTAAACAAATACAGAATCTCACAACGGACTGAATAACATGTAATATCAATAGCTCTTTACACAAATCAAAACTGCAATATACATATCTTAAATTAGAGTGCACAATAAATAATTACCACCCTGGATAGTTATAGCAGTATATCCTAACAATTGCTGATAATTTTAAAACAAACATGGTTGTGGAATAAACAAGTACAAGAATACGTCTCAGTCTCCAGCTCGTCTCCTGAGCTCCAAAGGAATCCAAATCTCTATCTACAATATGCTCGATCTAACATGAGCATTATTATAAAATAATAACACACAGATCATTCTGGCAATCCAGCGTGAGAAAACACACTCAATTTGATTAATAGGTTATAAAATCCTTTCAAAATAAAGATAGCGTAAGACCACTCCACACAAAAACATGACGGGTTTTTACCTTATAATAACCAAAACATTTTTATCGAAAATCCAGTGATATTATATTAATGTCTAAGGGTCAAAATAATAATAATCAAGTAGCTATGATGCTCGTGCTGTTTAGATGACAACAATACTATATATAAAATCAACACTAGGTAAGGCTCGTTTGCTAATTATGTAGGATTTCCATGGAGCTGCCCTTAGTACTTCAAGAACTGTCCTCCTGCACAAGGATTAGAGTTATCCTTCCGAGGGTCAGTACCTGTCTAGCCGAGGTACATGGGAAATACACAACTTGTCACTAAGGCCGATTGTATCACTTCCAGCTTGCGTAAAATAAAAAATAGGGACTTGCTAGAAAGAAAGATGACTGCACTCTCGTGTGTTAGCTATACCCCTAGGCTATTCATCCAATCTCTAATTTTAGTCATTTCCACTGATGAGGCTTCGTCCGACATTCTAGCTTATGCACCGTTCTAAAATAGTCACGGAATCCCATATCGATTCCCACACAACAATGGCCTGGGAATCGCGTACAAATTCCCATATCTCAAGCAGATCATGTAATCACACACTGACGCAGCGGATTAATCAAAAGCAATGTAGATCGTTGAATGTAGCAATCGGTGGATTGGAAGATGCTGAAATGCCCAAATTCGTTGATCCGAAGATACCGAATTCTAGCTATCCTGAACTCGTTGATCGCGCACGATACCGGGTTCGAAGATCTTCAATTCTTCAAGCGTTGATCAAGCGCACTTGATTCCGCGAATCGGCTTCTACAATCGTTGAATCGAGCGCACTCGATTATCCGAAAGAGGAGATAGGAGATTACACTCAACTACCAATTTGGAATGAAAGCACAAAGCAATCAAAAGAGAATTTTATTCAAAATCAACAACCTTTTACAAATGAGACTCACGGCCTATTTATAGGCGAACAATTTTACAACAGAAAGTTCTCCAACTCCTAAGTCGTTTCCGACTCATAGCTATGCTCTACGACTCATCATAAGTCGTATACGACTCATCACATTACAACATGACTTACGACTTATACAAAACGTTACAATACTAATCTTCAACGACTTATCAACATACAACACGACTCAAAAGTAAACGACTCATAATCAGACGACTCATCTTAAGTCGTTTACGACTTATCAAATTACAACACACTACGACTTATGATTTATAACAGATGCGCCTTAGAAAACAATCGGTTCAGATTAACTCGGCAGGAGAATCTACGGCATGGATTAAAGCGGCATCAGAATATACAGCTCCAGGCCTCTACGACTTAACCCAGTTTTGATAAGTCGTGGACGACTTATCTCCTCACCTTCCTTGAGTCGTAGACGACTTATCACTTGTGTATTCTTCCCCTTGAGTCGTGAGCGACTCATCTTATTGTTAAGTCGTAGACGAGTTATAGTTGCTTCGTTAAGTCGTAAATTCGTCACATCTTTCCCTTTGGTCTTCCAGATGAGTCGTGGACGACTCATCACTGCCTCCTTGAGTCGTAGACGACTTATGCCTTCCCCTTTGGTTTTCCAGATGAGTCGTGGACGACTCATCACTGCCTCCTTGAGTCGTAGACGACTCATGCCTGTCTCTATGAGTCGTGGACGACTCATCACATTGCCTTTAAGTCGTAGACGACTTATATCTGCCGTGTTAGTTTTATCTCGTGGACGACTCAGGACTTCATCTCTGGGCTTAGCTGCATCATCCTCCCTAGGTTGAGAGAAATTTGACCTCGAATTTGCACACTCTTCATTCCCAACAAACTCATCCCCATGATATGGTATGAGATGCTTAACATTGAATACGTCAGATGTATACACATCATCTGGCAGCTTCAGTTTATAAGCATTTTCATTGATTCGTTTCACAACTTCCACCGGACCAATTTTCCTGGCTTTCAACTTGTTGTATGTGCCCACTGGAAAACGATCTTTTCTTAATACTGCATAAACCATATCACCTTCATGAAATTCAACATTCCTTCGTTTAAAATCTGCAGATTTTTTATACTTCTCATTTGCTTTCTCTAGTCGTTCTTGAACGATCTTATGACACTCCGTCAGCCCTTCAACAAAGTCAGCAGCTTTCTTAATTGTCCCCTTTGAGTGTGGTATCACTGTTAAATCCAACGGTCCCTTTGGTAAGCTCGAATATACTATCTGAAATGGACTGAACCCAGTACTTCGATTTACAGCATGATTATGGGCAAACTCTGCCTGGCATAACTTCACATCCCAACTCTTCAGATTATCTTGAACAAGACACCTCAACAAGTTTCCCAATGATCTGTTAACCACCTCAGTCTGTCCATCCGTTTGTGGGTGATAAGCACTACTAAACTTCAGCTTCGTTCCCACCATTTTCCACAAACTTAGCCAAAAATGACTCAGAAAACGAGTATCCCTGTCCGACACAATCGATTCTAGCAATCCATGAAGTCGATAGACCTCTCTGAAAAACAACTGAGCAACATGAACAGCATCCGCCGTCTTCTTACAAGCAATAAAATGTGCCATTTTCGAAAATCGATCAACCACCACATAAATGGAATCATTACCACGCTGCGTTCTCGGCAACCCCAACACAAAGTCCATACTCACATCAACCCATGGTTTAGTTGGTACCGGTAACGGCATATATAAACCCGCATTAGTCGCAGTTCCTTTCGAAACTTGACAGATATGGCATCTCTCAACAAACCTCTCCACTTCTTTCCTCATCGATGGCCAAAAGTAGGATTGTGAAATTAACTGTAAGGTACGGTCTCTGCCAACATGCCCTTCTTCATGTAATTCCTTGATAATTTTCATTCTCAAACTACCCTCCGGTATGCACAATTGATTCCCTTTGAACAGAAAACCATTTACCATCATGAAATCATCCGTCTCTCCCTCCTTGACTTTATCAACAAATTTTGCAAAGTAAGGATCATTAGTAAATAAGTCTGGCAATATTTCAAACCCCGTCACTTCAACCTTTAGTGTAGTCAACAAATGACTCCTCCTACTCAAAGCATCAGCCACACGATTTGTCACCCCTGACTTGTGTTTAACAACAAAAGTAAACTGTTGCAGATATGCAATCCACGATGCATGTCTCGCTGAAATCTTATCTTGCCCTTGCAAATGCTTCAATGCTTCATGATCAGTATACAAAACAAACTCCTTCTGAAATAGATAGTGTCTCCAGTGTTTAATAGATTGTACTACAGCATAGAATTCCACATCATACGTACCGTACCTCATCTTCGCTCCTGACAACTTCTCACTGAAATATGCAATAGGACGTCCCTTCTGACTCAACACCACTCCAATCCCAACCTTGGATGCATCAGTGTGCAGTTCAAACACTAGCTGAAAATCAGGTAGCACTAGAATTGGTGCAGACGTCAGCAATTCTTTGATCTTCCCAAAAGCACTCCCTGCTTCCTCTGTCCATGCAAACTGTTTACCTTTCATGCAATCTGTAACAGGTGCCATCACACTACTAAAGTGTGGTATAAACCTTCGATAGAATGAAGCCAACCCATGAAAACTACGAACTTCCGTTATCGTCTTGGGCTGCGGCCAATTTCTGATCGCCTCAACTTTACTTTGGTCAACCTGTATTCCTTTCTCTGAAACAACATACCCCAGAAATAAAACACTGTGCGTCATGAACACGCATTTCTTCGTTGCAGCATAGAATTGTTCTTGTCGCAATACCATCAGCACTCTTCTAAGATGATTCAAATGTTCCTCTGGACTCCCACTGTAAATAAGAATATCATCGAAATACACCACCACGAATTTCCCAATGAACGGTCGAAAAATCTGATTCATCACCCTCATGAAAGTACTTGGTGCATTGGATAAACCAAATGGCATGACCAACCATTTGTATAGACCCTCCCTGGTTTTAAAAGCAGTCTTCCACTCATCTCCTGGTCTGATACGAATTTGATGATATCCGCCCTTCAAATCTATCTTCGAAAATATATTAGCTCCGCTTATTTGATCTAACAAGTCATCCAACCTCGGCATTGGAAATCTATATCTCACGGTAATCTTATTCAATGCTCGACTGTCAGTGCACATCCTCCATGTCCCATCCTTCTTGGGGTACCAATAAAGCTGGTACAGCACAAGGACTCAAACTCTCCTGCACACGTCCTTGCTCAAGCAATTCCTCTACCTGCCTTCGCAACTCTTCATGTTCCTTCGGACTCATTCGATAATGTGGTCTGTGTGGCAACACAGCACCTGGAACAAGATCTATTTGATGTTGTATATCTCTCAACGGTGGCAACTCCGTTGGTAATTCCTCTGGAAATACATCGTCAAATTCTTTCAAAATTGGTTTTACTTCTTCTGGAATCTCAACCTCTTCCTGACTCTCTCGCCCAATTAACAAAAACACTTCAGGTTCCTCCTCTACTTCCTTCACAAACTCCTTCAACGATAACAAAGTTTTGAGCTCTTCAATCTCCTCCAACTTGTTTTCCTCCTGTTGTCTCTTCTTTGAAACTAGAGTAATCTTTGTGCCTTCAAACATGAAACTGTAACTGTTGGTACGCCCATCATGTTGCACAGCTCGATCATACTGCCACGGTCTCCCTAGCAACAAATGACAAACGTCCATATCTACGACATCACACCAGATTTCATCTTTGTATTTCTTCCCAATTGAAAAATTCACACGAGCACTTCGTCCAACCTTCACTTCACCACCCTTCCTCAACCAAGCTAACTTGTACGGTTTAGGATGTTTCTCGGTTTTCAACTCCAACTTCTTCACCGCTTCTGTAGAGATAATGTTATCACAACTCCCAGCATCAATAACAAATTTACAAACTCTTCCCAGAATAGTGCATGTAGATTGAAAGATATTGTTTCTCAACCAACTACTTTCCTCCTCTTGCTTCGGTGTTAAACAACTTCTCCTCATCATCAATGCGTACCCATCATCTCCTGACAGTAAGTCTTCCTCCTCAACTGGTAAAGAATTAGAGCATTCAGCTTCTTCATCCTCATCCTCAACTTCTGCAATCATGGTTCTCTTCTTTGGCTTTGGACACTCACTGCTTTTATGACCCAATTCCTGACAATTGTAACATTTGAAACCATTGTTAACCCTTGTCTTCTCAACCTCCTTCATCACTGGTCTACTGATAGGTTTAGTAACATTAGAACTTCCACCAACACCCTTCGCTTGATTGTTAGAATTAGTATACACACCACTTCCTCGTCGTCCCTGTTTCTCCCAAGCCAACGCTTTCTGATGTGCTTCCGCTATAGATCTTGGATCGAACATATTAACCATATCTTGGATCTGCATTCTCAATCCCCCAATGAATCTAGATGTCAGCTGCTCTTCTGTTTCCATAATATCATTCCTTGCAATAAGTTGATAGAATTCATCAGCATAGTCATTAACTGTCTTTGTGCCCTGCCTCAAGTTTTGCAAACGTTGATACATCAAAGATTGATAATTGTAAGGTAAGAACGTTGCTTTCATCAATTTCTTCATCTTTTCCCAAGATTCAACTTTTGACTTTCCCATTCGATCACGTGTAAGCTTGGTTTGCTGCCACCATGCCAAAGCTCTACCCCTCAGCCTCGTAGCAACTAACTTTACTCTACGATGTTCTGGAACTCCTTTGAAGTCAAAAATCTCCTCAACATTAGCCACCCAATCTAGAAACTCCTCCTCTTGCATACCACCTTTGAATTCAGGAATTTCATTCTTCATCCCCGACTCCCACTTGTGATCATACTCAGAGTAATTTCTTCCTTGTCCTCGTCCTTGTCCTTGAACACTACCACCATCATACTCCTCTTCAAAATCAGATGCATAACGATGTCGATTCTGACCACCAACATCTCTACTACCATTACGCCTTCCACCTTCATCCCTTCTATCGACATTCCTCCGTTCACGATCATTCACGTTCCTCCCACGCCCTTGATCATTTTCAACACTTCTGTCTCGATTTGAATGTGGTGAGACTCTACTTCCCCCATGGTTAGATTCTGGTGAAGCCCTTCTCCGATTTTGATTCATTTCTGTCATAAGCTTCTCTAACTGACCAATTCCTTCGTTAAGCTTTTCACTAAAATTCTCATTGATTCTTTACTCCATCTCATCAGCTTCTTCTCTTCGATACAAAGCTTCTACGTTTTGGTGGCGATTAGCTCTCCTAGGCGGCATACTTGAAAACTTCACAATTTCTTCAATACTTCAAAATTCAAACACTTTTCGGACTTTGATCCAAAATGAAACGGATCGAAAACTTCCACTTTGTAGCAAATCGCGATGAACACGATGGACAAAGTTTCGGCCTCCAACGCAAATCCGTACTTCAATCTTCAAACAAATGCGAACAACTTCACTTGCTCACGGCTCAACTTCAAACTTCTCGGCCAAACAACTTCAAACTTCAAAACTCTTCAAAATGATTAGGCTCCAAGTCTCGATCTAACTATGATTGGTTAGAACAAGCTCTGATACCAAACTGACGCAGCGGATTAATCAAAAGCAATGTAGATCGTTGAATGTAGCAATCGGTGGATTGGAAGATGCTGAAATGCCCAAATTCGTTGATCCGAAGATACCGAATTCTAGCTATCCTGAACTCGTTGATCGCGCACGATACCGGGTTCGAAGATCTTCAATTCTTCAAGCGTTGATCAAGCGCACTTGATTCTGCGAATCGGCTTCTACAATCGTTGAATCGAGCGCACTCGATTATCCGAAAGAGGAGATAGGAGATTACACTCAACTACCAATTTGGAATGAAAGCACAAAGCAATCAAAAGAGAATTTTATTCAAAATCAACAACCTTTTACAAATGAGACTCACGGCCTATTTATAGGCGAACAATTTTACAACAGAAATTTCTCCAACTCCTAAGTCGTTTCCGACTCATAGCTATGCTCTACGACTCATCATAAGTCGTATACGACTCATCACATTACAACATGACTTACGACTTATACAAAACGTTACAATACTAATCTACAACGACTTATCAACATACAACACGACTCAAAAGTAAACGACTCATAATCAGACGACTCATCTTAAGTCGTTTACGACTTATCAAATTACAACACACTACGACTTATGATTTATAACAGGTGCGACTTAGAAAATAATCGGTTCAGATTAACTCGGCAGGAGAATCTACGGCATGGATTAAAGCGGCATCAGAATATACAGCTCCAGGCCTCTACGACTTAACCCAGTTTTGATAAGTCGTGGACGACTTATCTCCTCACCTTCCTTGAGTCGTAGACGACTTATCACTTGTGTATTCTTCCCCTTGAGTCGTGAGCGACTCATCTTCCTGTTAAGTCGTAGACGAGTTATAGTTGCTTCGTTAAGTCGTAAATTCGTCACATCTTTCCCTTTGGTCTTCCAGATGAGTCGTGGACGACTCATCACTGCCTCCTTGAGTCGTAGACGACTTATGCCTTCCCCTTTGGTTTTCCAGATGAGTCGTGGATGACTCATCACTGCCTCCTTGAGTCGTAGACGACTCATGCCTGTCTCTATGAGTCGTGGACGACTCATCACATTGCCCTTAAGTCGTAGACGACTTATATCTGCCGTGTTAGTTTTATCTCGTGGACGACTCAGGACTTCATCTCTGGGCTTAGCTGCATCACACACGGATTCTTAAACTCCAACGAGTCACGAATCCACATATGGATTTCAACATCCCAAGATATAACTCATTTCCTCCATTTAACCGTATATGGTTTCGGAGTAGATCATGGGTTCCGAGTCATCTCTTATGAGTGCAGTCTCCCTTTCCTTGGTGCTCTAAAAACCAATCGTTGATTTCCCGAATGCTCAAGACAAATTCTTTAGGAAATAACCAGAAAATACATAAGAGCGGGGATCACCTCCTAACCGTTTAAGTGGATGGATCTCATTATCATTTATCCTAGAATAACAAAGAGTTTAAACAAATAGTATATCACCTCGAATGGTAATTGTACCATATAATTCTCGTGTTTCCCCTAGATATTTCTAGAGTTAAAATCCCTCGGTGTTTAGTAGGAAATCGTTTCCAACCACCAAAATTAGGAAGAATTACATATTTGGGCCAAGATTTGGTAATCTGTTATGTAACTATCATACAAACAAACATCCGACCATAGATTTTAATTCCCACTGAAATAACTAAGCCTTGTTTAAATTGATAAATCGAATCTTTTTATTTAAACATTAACATACTTATTTGATCTAAATATGTATATTCACAAATCAACCCTTTCAAATACTTTAAAATTATAGTATATAAAAAAATATAGATAGGGAAGTGCCATTTGATATTGACCATGGATTGCAACTCGATGGTTGCGTCTCTATCCTAGAGGAACCAAACTTAACTTAGGTAATCTCCACCACCCGATTTCCACCATGCAATCAATCATAGATCGCAGTTTGCACAATGGTTATGTCGCTATCCTAGCGAAAAAACATTCCAAACGATAGGAAATCGTTGCCCCTTGAATTATGCTATGAAAATATACCATTACTTCCCAAAAGTTTCTTTACTTCATAAATATCTCAAAACTATATATAAGGCTTCTATATAAATTTCCAAGTTTAATTCAGGAAAATATTCTTTTATAAATCTCAAATGTAACTACCTGCCTTTTTAGACGTTTAAGTAGACACACATGTCAGACTCAAACCATTTAAAAGGGCAGATTGTTATGGGGTAAATAAGAAAAAACTGAGAAAGAAAAAACAAAACAGAATCTCGCAGCGGAATGACAAAATATAATAATCAAATAACAGTTCATGAAGCTGTTTACAAATATTTGATTATGCTGATATAACACAAAATCGAAGTTACATATATCAGAGGTAAATAAATAATGTAGTGGAACAGTATGAATGTAGTGGAATAAATAAGTAAATAATAATAGTACAAATCATCATCTTCGTCCTCCAGAAATAAGGTCTTCAAATCTTGAAATGCTCAGGCTGACCCGAGCTTATTTAAAAGACAAAACACTAGAGTCAAAACTAAAAGATCTTATGTTAGTTGAATCAACGGTAAATATAAGTGTGATGGCGTCAAAGATGTTTACGAGGTTTGACATCTCCTATCCAATGTCTAACGTGGGTGCAGTAACTTAAAAGATGTTCGGGATTCACATTTCCTAAGGATCCATTAAACTTTCTACTATGTAGTACAATATGCTATTATAATATGTCTACAGTAAAGTAAAAGTATTAAAATAGCGTTAAGGCGTTACCCATATCCCCCTTAACACATTTTATATATTCCCATAGTCTATATAGTAACGTATGCTCCTCCGAGAGGTTTACACAGAGGCACCCAATAAGTATGGTACAGAACAAACTCATAGAAGGCGCGATAGGGTATGCGACACGGCACTCGAGGCAATGCCAGGGTAGATATACCATTTGTGTATCCGGACTGGTTGGAACGCATAGCAGCTACTACCGCCCACCTCAGAACACACTCCCAAATAAAAAATCAATGGGTGGCCACCAAACAATCATAGAGTCAGAATATAGTATCGAAGAAGTGTGCTCGACAGGAGGAATGACATCACTTGGCACGGCGTAGCTCCTGATTTAAGCCACATCAAGCTGATGCATGGGAGTCAGGGTCACGTAAATACCTCATACCGAATCGGTATTGGCAGAGAGTATGACAATATCCAATCCCGGTCTCTTTAACAACCAATCGCTTATTACCCACATAATGGTTCTTTTAAATTTTCAAAACCAACTCATAATTTATATCAAAATATCATATTCAATTCAAATCATATCTGTAACGACCAGGAATTTTGGTCGTTAGATTTTGAACATTTAATTCATTTTAAATGTTGAATGTGAAAGTTTTATTTGATTTTGAAATACGAAGGTTTGGTTGAAGTAATAAAATGGGTTATAATTTCAAATATAATGATTTAATTAGATTTGGACAATAATAGTTAAATATTTGAAAATTGGGATAAATTGTGAATCTGGATGTAAATGGCTCTGGAAATAGTTTCTAAGATTTATTTTTAAGTCTATTTGTATTTAAATAATGTTGTTGGATTTTTGGATGAAATCAAAAGCTGATAAATTAAATTTGGGATTTTATATAAATTTAATAGTGGTATTTAATAATATAATAATGCAAATAATCAGATTTTGATTCAAAATGAATCAGAATGATTTCTCATGTGATTTTAAATTCTATTTGATTTATAATTGAGTAAGTAAAATTTTAAAAAGTGAAATTTTAAATGAATTCGACGATTTTGGAAATCGGTCGAATTTATCAAAGAGTTAGAATAGCTTTTCGGGGCACAGTCTCGGAATTCGACGAAACCAGTTCCATTGGATCCATAATAGTTAATTATTATCGGATTTCAATTTCCGTAGCAATCAGAGTTGTCGTTTGACCGTGGCAACTCAAAACGCGTAGAAATTATTTTTAATCGATTTAATTTATAATTGATCGTTTATTTCCGTAACTCGCGCATATGACCAAATTAGCTTCTGAAACACGTTCCATTGTGTTCGGAACGTGGGTAAAACCTTATGAACGCCTGGCGGCACGTGTGATTTGGAGTTCGTTTGTAAATGCTTGTTATAATTGGATTTAATATTAAATTAATAGGGTTATACGTATATATATATATATATATACGTTTAGATGGCCGAAAACCCTAGTTTTCTTACGAGCCGCCAATGTATGCTTCCAATGGCCGAAAAACGTCCACCTTCTCCTTAAATTTTCTCTCCATCCACTCATTAATAGCAAAAACTTCCAATTGGAATATCAAAGAGCTTGTCGAGAGCTTCAGATCCAACAGTGGATCTTGCGTGATGTTGTCGTTTGGAGGTGTAATTTGGTGTCGTTCATCGTGCTTTCGTGCGCGTTCTTCGATGGACTGGAGGCGCCGAGCTCCATGATGCTCTGGCCGAAGGTAGAGTTCGCGAGGACCTTCGAGATGATGGTTGCCGATCTTCTTACCGAGCTACGTGGAGGGAGCGACGTTTAAGCCCTAGAGGCAGCTATGGGTTCGTTTGCCTGTAGCTTGCGTTCGTAAAGAAGAAGTGAGATCTAGCGGCCACGTTTTTTAAATTCATTTGAACGGCCAGATCTAGGGTTTGTAAAATAAAAATTGAAATTGTTGATAAATGTATATACAAACTTCATAAATCGATAACTCTTGTATACGTTGTCAGATTTTGACGAATTTGGAAGCGTCGGAATCACAGCGTCGCAATCTATGCTGCAACGTAGATCTGGGCGTGTTTGGGGGCAAGCGAGAATTTTTGATTAAATTGAACGGTTCGATTTAATTTAAAATTTAAACACTCGACAACTCAAGGTGAGATCTTCTCACTCAAACTAAAATTTGAATTGCAGTTATTGATTGATTGTCTGATTGTGATAGTATATATAGTAGTATATAGCAATATATATATATATATATATATATTGGAATATATATATATATATTGGAGTTGTTGATTTCCCGCATTATATAGCGGATGAGACCGTATTGCGCCGCATAATAGCGGATGATATTTTATAAATCCCATATACCGCAATATTCCACCTCGAAGTGGATTTGGTATTGTGCTAACGTCTGTGGATGTAGGGAAATAGGTTGGAGGGATCCAACTGGATTCCTCAAATTATGTGAATTTGTTTCATATATTGTGATGTGATTGTTTGTAATTTCTGTGTGATTATATTTGGGATTGGAATTGTTGAAGGCTATAATTTAGCCGAATATATTTTTGGTATTGTTGGATACCAGAAATAAATAAAATTGGATTTTTGAAATTAAAGTGGAAAACTTTAAGTAAATTATAATTTAAAAATGGAATAAACTTGAAAGAAATGAATAATAAAAAGTTGATTTTTGTAATCTGATTGAATTTATTTCTAAAATATGGGAAGTGATTTTTTAATTAATGGGTTTTGAATAATATTGTTAAAATGTTGAAGAACTTCTTGAAAATGGAATTTTAAATAATTTGGAAAGGAAAAAGGGATTTATTTTAAAAGTGATGAATTTGTTTGAAATCCAATTGATTGGGTATTGGAAATAAATCGTTGGGAAATTAATAAGATAATTGATCTGGTGTTGAAATGTAAATTTGGAAATCAAATTTGGAATTTAATTTGGTGATTGAAAATAAATCATTGGGAAATCAATTTGAAATTGATCTAGTGTTTGAAAAATAAATTTGGAAATCAATTGAAATTTGATTTGGTGTTAAAGTGAATATTTGAGAAATCGATTTGAAAAATCATATAAAAAGTGGATATTTGAAAATTTGAATTCGCAATGGGAATTTATAAAGGAAAGGGAAATTTGTTTTAAAAATAAACACTGATTTATTTTTTAAAGTGTGGAAATAAATTTACAAATTTGGATATAAATTTAAAACAAATCGATAAGGATTTATTTAATTGGTTTAAATGGACCATTTTGAAATGGAAGAGTATTTTCCTTGAAATGCCAAATATATTTCCAAAGTAGTTTAAAATTATAAATGAAGAAATTTTGAAATTTGATTTTAAGGAATATTTTGGAGATAAATTATTTGAACTCGGCGGATTGCCAGTGGAAATGAATAAATATTTGGAAATATATCCCGTGTAGGGAAATTGATTTGAAATTTGTTTTCAAAAATTTGAAGTGTGAAAATATGATTTGAAATTTTTCTTCAAAATGTTGAAGTGTGGAAAAATATATATCCTGTGAAGATATTTTGAAACTAAATAATTTGGGAAAAATTATTTAAATCTAATGATTATCGTGAATGTTGTTTGATAGTTAAATCATCGACTATCAATGTTTGCCTTTGAAATGGCACTTGAATTTGTTTTTTTAAAAACAAACGCTCGTTATTCGGTTTAGCCGGGAAAGGACTTTTGTGTCATATAACCCATTCCGAATAATGATACGACGTATATGGATAGCATTTGAAGACCGGTGGTGTAACGATCACGATTTTTCTTTTCGTTAGTAAGCGGATGATTTTTGTAAAACCCATATACCGCGATATTCCACCTCGAAGTGGAATTGGTATTGTGCTAACGTCTGTGGATGCAGGGAAACAGGTTGGAGGGATCCAACTGGATTCCTCACTAGTATTTATTTATTTACAGATATTGATGTATATTCTGTTATCATATTGATATATGATGTTTGTTGTTGTGATTGACTAGTTGGTGTTGTTGCATCATCAGATTCAGTTTTGAAATTTAAAAATAACGACTTTTAGTTTAAAAGGGTTCTTAAAGTGATTTTTGAAAGTAGACGTTTTATTGAATTATTGAATTGACTTATTTCAAATGAATAAACGTCTAAAATTTTAAAGTTATAAAAGTTAAGATTTTTGGTGAAATATAACCAAATTGTGATTTTTGAAATAAAGGTTAAGAAATTTATAAAATGGGTTAAATTGAGAATTTTTAAGTATTATAAATGGTTTATTGAAAAGATGTACAAAATTGATATTTATAACTTTAAAATATTGGTATTATAAAACAAGTTTTTATAAGCGTTAAAATGAATTTTTAAGAATTCATAAGTAAATGAAATTTATAAATTGTGAACTTATAAATGGAAATGATTTTGTAAAATAAATTAATTATAAGTATTTAACTTATAATATGGATTTTTGGTATATACATTGAGTTATAAATTGAATTGGTCGTTAAAGGAGATTTATAAAATCGAAGTTAGAAAATAGAAATAGAATTTATAAACGTTGTTTTATAAATTTGAAATCAATTGAATTTGATAAATTAAATGTAGAAGGTTATTAAAGGAAATATATTCGCGATTTTGGATAGCGAATTGTCCTTGAAATAAAATGTGTAGAGAGTATTGAAATATAGTTAAGTGAATTATATTCACGATTTTTCGACGCTCGAAAGTCGACATTAATACGTCCACTATATCAAATGCCGCGCAATCGAATGCCGGAAAACCGAACCATTAGGTTTAAAAGAAGAGGTAGAAGAAAATATAGAAGTAAAAGAAAGAAGAACAGCTACAGAAAACACAGAATCAGAGACAATATCAGAATCTCACATTTCGCAGCGGAACAAAATATAATAGATAATCACTTGTCTTATAAACAAAGAACTATATCAGTTTATACATACATCAATCAGAGTCAATATACAACTCAATACAACAATGGACAGTTATATAAACCTGTCCTCATACCGAATACACAGCGGAAATAAATAACAAGTACGGAAGTACGCTTCGCCCTCCAGCTTATCCCCAAAGCTCCAGAATATCTAGAATATCCTGATAAAAATAACTCTAGGCTGCCCGTGTGGAAAATTATGGGCACCCAGAGTTTAGAAGGGAACAATAAACTCCGAGTCAGTCATGGTGACTGCTGTGGGATCGTAAAACAGTTATTTTCACAAAGAAAATAAAACAGATTCGCAATGCTTTTGGAAAATGAAACTACCATAAGACCTCCCGCCACACACACAATGCAAACACAGAATTGGAGGAGATTTCTTCTTATGATAGTCAAAGATGCTTACTACGCCAATCATTGGATATTATTATTAATGTCTAGTGTGGAAAACATTTCGAAAGTATAATATTAATCTTAGCCAGCATAGACATTCCGAACTATGCCTACTATAGCTACCATCTAAACAGTGGGGCGCCACCATAAGTAAATGGCAGGTTCTACAACTAATACCGTACAAGGTTCGTATTGTTTCTTTGGATTTTCCAATAAATGGTCAGGCTAAGGAACTTCCTTTGCTCTTGCCGAATAGGATCGCCTCTGGCTGGACGTCTCGAGAGACAAACTGCTCTCTAACAAACAAGGCCGGGTTACCCCTGTAACAGGTAACTCACGAATATGTCATCACCCGGTCCTTTGCGACCTTTATCCGAGCGCTCGGTAACCAACATCACACATCATAAAGAAAGTGTATCCACATGACTAAGTGTCTGAGCTCCATACCATGATACCACCCCTTTCCAGAAGGAAATGACATACCCTAAAGGGCGCGACCCTCATAACCTTGCAGCAACATTCCTGTTTCGACCATTTCCGGGTTGTTGAGGCCCTGACGAAGTCTCGTCCACAAAGCTACGCTTTTTTCAAAAAGCCACGCTTTGGGTCAACAGATGATCAACCTATGATCACAAAGATAAATGATCAAACAAATGATCATATCACAAATGATCAAACACTGATCATCACACAGCAACACTCAGCATGCCACATTACCAAATTGGGAATATATCGCTGATAACTTTCAACTACCTAACCTCTAAGCTCGTACGTCTCAGAGAAGGGTGTTAAGCTAAGAGAATAAATTCTCCGCCACCAACATATATGTATTTGAAAGAAATCGGCTTTATATCTCAATTTGTAATGTCAGGTATACAATCCATACAAGTCTGTTCCGGGATCGAACAGAACCGAAGGCACTTCTCACGAAGCCCTTGCAAATTCGGATAATTTCCAATCACGTCCGGACTTCCCGTCACTAAGGGTGATAAAACCTCTAAATCGGAGATCAACCGATGTAGAGTAACTCGACGGTAATCCTTCCGTTTTCAAAAATATCCGGTCTTCAACACCGGTCATCAAATGCGATTCATAACGACGTATCACATATTCGGAATGGGTTATACGACCCCATGGTCCTTTCCCGGCTAACCCGAATAGTGAACGCTTATTCAAAAATAAGTGTGGCATTCAAATTCATCCAATTCACAACAAATACCTATTCAAGGTAATTATTGATAGTCGGTTATTTAACTATCAATAAAGATGTGCAACATCATCAGATTCCAAATAATTCTCCAATTTATTTATTTTCCAAAATATCTTTACTAGATATAAAATTTCCACACTTCAAAAATAAATCAACATTTATTTTTCTAAACAATTTCCCTTTCCTTTATAAATTCCATAGTGAATTTATATTTTCAAATATCTACTCATATACGATTTTCAATCGATTTCAAATATTCACTTTCAATTTATCTTTACAAAGATAAATTCTCAAAAACGTTTCATTTCATTTTGGAAAAGCATTTCCATACTTATTTAAAAATAAGTAATTCACAAATCTATTTATTTTCAACATTTGAAAATATTCAATATACTTAAAACAATATTAAGTATACATTTCATTCTTTAAGGAAATCTATTTGAGTCAAAACGAATGTTGCGTAAAACATCGTTACGACGACTCAAAATCACTAGTATAGGGATTCGAATTTTTAAGATAGATGTATAAATCCCAATACTACATAAAAACATTTCCTTTCGGAAATCATTTACTATAACAACAGTGTTATAGTCCACCATTTCCTTATTTCTCGAAAACGTCTATTTCAACAATAAATGTTGAAATCTATGATTTGGATATTTACCACATTTTAAAACATTGTTAAAACAATTAACTTCATTTCAAATATTGCTTTCCCAAACATAACCATTTTATTCAATAATATATTCACTGTCAAAAATCGTGAATATAATTCACTTAACTATATTTCAATACTCTCTACACATTTTATTTCAAGGACAATTCGCTATCCAAAATCGCGAATATATTTCCTTTAATAACCTTCTACATTTAATTTATCAAATTCAATTGATTTCAAATTTATAAAACAACGTTTATAAATTCTATTTCTATTTTCTAACTTCGATTTTATAAATCTCCTTTAACGACCAATTCAATTTATAACTCAATGTATATACCAAAAATCCATATTATAAGTTAAATACTTATAATTCATTTATTTTACAAAATCATTTCCATTTATAAGTTCACAATTTATAAATTTCATTTACTTATGAATTCTTAAAAATTCATTTTAACGCTTATAAAAACTTGTTTTATAATACCAATATTTTAAAGTTATAAATATCAATTTTGTACATCTTTTCAATAAACCGTTTATAATACTTTAAAATTCTCAATTTAACCCATTTTATAAATTTCTTAACCTTTATTTCAAAAATCACAATTTGGTTATATTTCACCAAAAATCTTAACTTTTATAACTTTAAAATTTTAGACGTTTATTCATTTGAAATAAATCAATTCAATAATTCAATAAAACGTCTACTTTCTAAAATCACTTTAAGAACCCTTTTAAACTAAAAGTCGTTATTTTTAAATTTCAAAACTGAATCCGATGATGCAACAGCACCAACTAGTCAATCACAACAACAAACATCATATATCAATATGATAACAGAATATACATCAATATCTGTAAACAAATAAATACTGGTGAGGAATCCAGTTGGATCCCTCCAACCTGTTTCCCTGCATCCACAGACGTTAGCACAATACCAATTCCACTTCGAGGTGGAATATCGCGGTATATGGGTTTTATAAAAATCATCCGCTTACTAACGGCGCAATAGGGTCTCATCCGCTATACGAGGCGGGAAATCAATCAATCCAATATATACATATGCCAATATGTATATATTGCTATATATATAGATATATCCTACTATATCTAATATCACATCCAAATAGCAACAAATCAATCAATAACTGCAATATTAAATTTTCCTTCGAGTGAGAAAATCTCACCTTAGCCTTTTACTTTGCAATCCCATTTCCGTTTTCATTATTTCTTCATTGTACTAACCTTCGACTTTTGTTTAGCAATCCATTTCCATCCGGCTATACTTTCCCGATTTTGGACCTTATTGTAAAAATTACCCAAGCCCAAATCGCTGAGTCACCTTCATCGAGTACCACTCAAGCGACTTTAAGAGACAGTCGTGAACTGGAAGCTCTGCCTCCAACGACTGATGATGGCTAGCCTTGCGAAGCCCTACTCATGTCGTCAATCGATCGTGATGTCGAACTTCTACTTGCCAACATCACCTCGTGCGGCGCCGAGTTCACCAGCCCTAGTTCGACAAACCCAAGTGCTGTTCGAGACCATCGCCTCCACCTCCACTGCCGCGTACCTTCCTTGCACGCGAGAGTCACTCGTCCCAGCATACATCGCGAGCCACCTCTCATAACCGCGAAACCCCCAAACGCGAAGTGCCTCCCCAGAAAAGATCGTAACTTCATGTTGCCTCCCCTTCGCTTCGTGATGCTCGAAATCGAGCTCCCCTTGAATCGCGACCAATCGCGACTTCGAATACCAGGTCACCTTACGACTTTTGCTTGAGGATATTTTTTTCCATCGAACGAAAAATTCTTTTGCCAGGCGACCATTTTTTTTCTTTGATTTCGATTCTGTTTTAATTTGTTGACGAGAGGACTATAATTCACGTTTCCCCTTTTTGTTCTGCCATTATAATTTTGAACGAATGGAAAAGGAATTGAAGAATAATGAATAAATTTTAATTCGGCATGTTGATTAATTTAGAGCAGACGCGTGTTATCTGGAAGGACACGTGCTGACGAGGTGACTAAGAAGAGAAAAGGTAAGTCGGCTAATGGAAAAGAAACAATAGTTGTGGGGATTTGACCAGCTCTTTGGACCGACTATTTAAATTAAATTTCGATATAAATTCAGTGTGTTTACCTATCGTACGCTCACACAACAACTCCAAATATTACAAAAATTGAAATCCGATAATAATACAATATTACGGATCCAATGGAACTGGTTTCGTCGAATTCCGAGACTGTGCTCCGGACCGCTATTTTAAATTCAATTTAAACGATATAAATTCAAAACTGAACAGAATAGTTCCAATTTCAATTCTGAAAGTTCCAGTACCTTCAGAATTATTAATATAAATTTTCTAAGTCTTCAGATTATTTTTAATCAGCTTAAAACTAAAGATACAACATTTTACCCAGTTTCAATAATTAAATTCAATAATTTAATTGACAAATACCATTCTGACATTTGAATTTCAAATTAAACAATCGTTCGAATTTTTAAACTCAATTAAATATTCACATTTCAAATGTCAAAAATTTAGGGTCGTTACAGGTGGTGAAGACCGGATACTTTCGAAAACGAAAGGGTTACCATCGAGTGTCTCAGCATCGGCTGATCCCCGGTATAGAGATTTTATCACCCTTTGTGATGGGAAGTCCGGACGTGATTAGAAATTATCCGGATTTGCAAGGGCTTCTTTCGAAGTGCCTTCGGTTCTGTTCAAACCCGGAACAGACTTGTATGGTTATATGTCTGACACTACACTTTGAGATATAAAGCTGATTTCTTTTAAATACATTTCTGTTTGGTGGCGGAGAATTTATTCTCTTAGCTTAACACCCTTCTCTGAGACGTACGAGCTCAGAGGTTATGTAGTTGAAAGTTATCAGTGGTATACTCCCAATTTGGTAGTGTGGCATGTTGAGTGCTATTGTGTGTTGCTGATGATTTGTTGATCAAAGCATGGCTTTCGTGTAAAGCGTAGCTTTGTGGACGAGACCTCACAGAGCCTCACAAACCGGAAATGGTCGAAACAGGAAAGATGCGGCAAGGTTATGAGGGTCGCTCCCTTTAGGGTATGTCATTTCCTTCTGGAAAAAGGTGATATTATGGTATGGAGCCTAGATATTTACCTGTGTGGTTGCTCCAATCTCATTTACCGTGTGATTGTTGCTTTGTGATCGAGGAGCCTCAGATAAAGGTCCCAAAGGACCGGGGGATGGCATATTCGAGTAGTAGTTACCTAGTTACAGAGGTAACCCGACCTTGTGTTGGCAGAGAGCCAGGTAGGTTCTCGGGATGTCCCGCCAGAGGCGTACCCATGTGGCAGTATGAAGTTCCTTAGCCTGACCATTGTTGGAAAATCCAAAGAAACAATACGAACCTTGTATGGTTTTAGTTGTATAACCTGCTATGGAATGTGGCGGTAACCTGCTATTGAACATAGTAGCTATAGTAGGCATACAATAATTGTTGTATGCTGGCTAAGATTAATATTATACTTTCGAAATGTTTTCACACTATGCACTAGCAATAATATCAAAGAGTTTTTCTTTTGCGTAGTAAGCATCTTTGACCATCATAAGGAGAAATCTCCTCCAATTCTGTGTTTGCATTATGTGTATGGCGGGAGGCCTTATGGTAGTTTCATTTTCCAAAAGCATTGCGAATTTCTTTTATTTTCTTTATGGAAATAACTATTTTACGATCTCACACTAGTCACTATGACTGACTCGGAGTTTATTGTTCCCTTTCTAAACTTTGGGTGCCCATAATTTTCCACACGGGCAGCCTAGAGTTATGTTATCAGGATATTCTGGAGCTTTGGAGACGACCTGGATGGTGAGACGTACACTCATACTTATTTATTTATTCCGCTGTGTATTCTATATGGGGACAAGTTTATATAATTGTCCATTGTTGTAACTCTGATGATATGATGTATTGTATAAACTGATATAGTTCTTTGTTTAAAGATTATTCATTCATCTATTATATATTATTCCGCTGTGAATGTGAGATTCTGATATTGTTTCTATTTCTGTTTTTTTTCTGCTCTCTCTTTCATCTGTCTTCTTCTACCTCTTCTTTTTATCCCTAACAATTCGATTATTCGGCTATCAATAGTTCGGCAGTTGATATAGTGGTCGTATTGATGTCGACCTTCAAGCGTCGAAAGATCGTGTTGTTACAAAGTGGTATCAGAGCAATTGGTTAAGCGATTACCTTGGCTCTGTTGGGTGTTACTCATTAGAGATAGAGTCAGTAGTACTCTAGAATGAGTGTGAGTAATAATAGATATGAGAGCGTACTTGTAAAACTGTTTTTATACCGTGTTGACTTATCGGTTGAGTGTTTATGAATTCTGGTCGGTACGGGAAGTACAACCGTAATCGATAGGGGTTTCTAAACTCTTAAACAAGATAAACCGACATAGTATTGTTTTCAAGGGGGTAAATGAAATAATTTTACCCAAAATTATATTTTGGTATAAAAGAAATAATTTTCTGAAATTATTATATATATTTGGATGTTTGGTTGTTAATATTTTAATCAAATAAGAATCTAAAATTTGAAATGGTTATAACCAAATAAATCCTATAAGTGTGACCTATCCAAAGAAACATAACTAAAATTTGATTTAAACCAGAATTTAAATCCCGGAAATTTTGAAAAGTGTTTTGAATGGATTTAAAACAAAAGATTGGAAATTTGAATCTTGGAAATGTTTGAAAATGTTTTCCAAAGTGTTTGAAGGCAATAATGGAGTATTATTTTGGAAATATCTTGAATGGGAAAATTGTTTTGAAATGAATTTGTGGAAGTAAAGAAGCACTGAACTCACTGCAGTCGTTGGAAAATAATCCTGATGATGATGGCCACAACATTAGAATTCATTTTCGAGTTTCTAAAGTGATGGATTTGCTACTGTGGTGATTGGTTATGATATTTGTTGGACTTGTCGGGTATACAAGTTGTTTTAGAAATCTGAAGAGGGAAATTTGTTTTGGTAAAACCAAGTATTGTGGGATCCGGTGATTTGATTTGATATACCAAGTGGGCATGTGTTATTTATGATTTCAAATTGGTTTTGAAATAAATCCGGGCAATGGAATTCTGGAAATTTTATTTAAATAATGTGAAAGGTTAAGATGAATCAACTATTGTGCTTATAAGATGAAAATGACTCCAACAAGCAATATAAGCTTTTAAATAAATAAGTTGTTGAACTTATGAATAGAGAAATGCATTGTGAAACTAAAAATAAATTGGTGAGTATTTTATGGGAATCTAAATTAAAATCCTAATATGAAATGTGGATGGACTTAGGTTGATAAATAAGTGTTGAAGCTTATATATTAAGAAGTAAAATTTATTTGAGTTTGGGTTGAATTGAACTAAAATCAAAATTTTCAGTTGTGTTATAAATATTATTGAATGGAATCTAAATCCTTACTTAAATTTGTAAGGAAGTGATATGAATTTAAGTTGGTTAAATTTGAATTAAATTGGAAAAGAATTGCATTGAAAGAAAATTTAAATTTAGTTGAAATGATATTGAATGAAGTAGATGCTTACTTAACTAAATTAATTGGAAATAAAAATTGATGTAAGAAGAAATGGAAATATGGTGAAATTGAAATAACTTAAGCAAATTGGAAAATGATTGTGGTCGAGCTTTTTGAGTGGTCTTGAATGAAATTTGTTTAGATAATAAAATTGAAATGCAAGTAAAAGGATTTTAATTAATGATTGTGATGGAATAAGAATGTTTGGGTCGTGAATAAATTCCCAATGGAATAAAATTAACATAGTTTCTGTTGGAATTGATTTAAAATGGTATAAAATGTAAGTAATTGTTATTTGCATAAATAACATCAGATTTGCATTAAGATTAATCGTTTTGTTGTAAATGAAAGTGAATTGTAAAGAAATGCAAATATATCAAATTGAAAATAAAAGTTTGATTATGAATCAATTCGAATTTGGGTAGAAGTTAAATAAATTGATTTTTTAAGATCAATTGAAATATACATGAGTTGTTTTGCTTAAATATGAATTGTATGTAGTAAACTTGAATGTAAATCATTCGAGTGAAATAAAATGAAGTTTAAATTTGTAAAAGGAATTAAAATGATGTTGAAACTTTGTGATAGCCTTTAAATATGGTTTACGTGTAAAATTATGCAAATTTGTTGTGTAGATTATGAAATTGATATGTCTAGCTATGATACATGTATGGAAGGTTGTTAAAAATCTCATATTATTAGAAACTGATGTGCTTGCTTGAGTAAGTACAGGTGCGGGAGGCAATCGATCGAGTTGGAGCGCATAAATGCATAAATAATTAGCCGCTTGCTTTTAAAATGCTAATAAAGGTACGCCTACGCAATCAAAATAGGAAATATGAACTATTTTTGTTTTTCTGACTGTATGGGTCGATGTATAAATATTTATATCTATTGTGATATTATAAAAGGCTCTCCGTACAAAGGAGACGCTGTCAAAATTTTTTCAAAAAATTTTGGGAGTTAGAAATTTTTTGGCAATTTTGAAAATTTTGGTTAACAAGGAAAGTTGTTTTTGAAATGATGTTGAAAACAAGCTTTTAAGCTATAAATAAGCAAATGTTTTGGAATTGGGCTAAAAAGTTTGGTGTAATGAATGTAAGTTTTTAACTATGTAAGTTGGGTAAATAAATGAGTTAGCAGCATTTTCCTACCTTAGCAAATTTCGGGATGAAATTCATTTAAGGGGGGAAAAATGTAACGACCCGAAATTTTGGTCGTTAGATTTTGAACATTTAATTCATTTTAAATGTTGAATGTGACTTTTTATTAGATTTTGAAATACGAAGGTTTGGTTGAAGTAATAAAATGGGTTATAATTTCAAATATAATGGTTTAATTGGATTTGGACAATAATAATTAAATATTTGAAAATTGGGATAAATTGTGAATCTGGATGTAAATGGCTATGGAAATAGTTTCTAATATTTATTTTTAAGTCTATTTGTATTTAAATAATGTTGTTGGATTTTTGGATGAAATCAAAAGCTGATAAATTAAATTTGGGATTTTATATTAATTTAATAGTGGTATTTAATAATATAGTATTGCAAATAATCAGATTTTGATTCGAAATGAATCAGAATGATTTCTAATGTGATTTTAAATTCTATTTGATTTATAATTGAGTTAGTAAAATTTTAAAAAGTAAAATTTTAAATGAATTCGACGATTTTGGAAATCGGTCGAATTTATCGACGAGTCAAAATAGCTTTCCAGGGCACAGTCTCGGAATTCGACGAAACCCGTTCCATTGGATCCGTAATAGTTAATTATTAACGGATTTCAAATTTCGTAGCAATCGGAGTTGTCTTTTGACCGTGGCAGCACAAAACGCGTAACTCGCACATATGACCAAATTAGCTTCCGAAACACGTTCCATTGTGTTCAAAACGTGGATAAAACCTTATGAACGCCTGGCGGCACGTGTGATTTGGAGTTCGTTTGTAAATTCTTGTTATAATTGGATTTAATATTAAATTAATAGGGTTATACGTATATATATACATTTAGAGGGCCGAAAACCCTAGTTTTCTTATGAGCCGCCAGTGTATGCTTCCAATGGCCGAAAAACGTCTACCTTCTCCTCAAATTTTCTCTCCATCCACTCATTAATAGCAGAAACTTCCAACTGGAAGATCAAAGAGCTTGTCCAGAGCTTTAGATCCAACGGTGGATCTTGCGTGATGTTGTCGTTTGGAGGTGTAATTTGGTGCCATTCGTCGTGCTTTCGTGTGCGTTCTTCGATGGACTGGAGGCGCCGAGTTCCATGATGCTCTGGCCGGAGGTAGAGTTCGCGAGGACCTTCGAGATGATGGTTGCCGATCATCTTACCGAGCGACGTGGAGGGAGCGGCGTTTAAGCCCTAGAGGCAGCTATGGGTTCGTTTGCCTATAGCTTGCGTTCGTGAAGAAGAAGTGAGATCTAGTGGCCACGTTTTTTCAATTCATTTGAACGGCCAGACCTAGGGTTTGTAAAATAAAAATTGAAATTGTTTATAAATGTATATACAAACTTCATAAATCGACAACTCCTGTATACGTTGTCAGATTTTGACGAATTTGGAAACGTCGGAATCGCAGCGTCACAATCTACACTGCAGCGCAGATCTGGGCGTGTTTGGGGGCAAGCCAGAATTTTTGATTAAATCGAACGGTTCGATTTAATTTAAAATTTAAACACTAGATAACTCAAGGTGAGATCTTCTCACTCAAATTAAAATTTGAATTGCAGTTATTGATTGATTGCCTGATTGTGATAGTATATATAGTAGTATATAGCAATATATATATATATATATATTGGAATATATATATTGGAATTGTTGATTTCCCGCATTATATAGCGGATGAGACCCTATTGCGCCGCATAATAGCGGATGATATTTTATAAATCCCATATACCGCGATATTCCACCGCGAAGTGGAATTGGTATTATGCTAACGTCTGTGGATGCTGGGAAACAGGTTTGGGGATCCAACTGGATTCCTCAAATTATGTGAATTTGTTTCATATATTGTGATGTGATTGTTTGTAATCTATGTGTGATTATATTTGTGATTGGAATTGTTGAAGGCTATAATTTAGCCGAATATATTTTTGGTATCGTTGGATACCAGAAATAAATAAAATTGGATTTTGGAAATTAAAGTGGAAAACTTTAAGTAAATTAAATTTTAAAAATGGAATAAACTTGAAAGACAGAAATTAATAATAAAAAGTTGATTTTTGTAATCTGATTGAATTTATTTCCAAAATATGGGAAGTGATTTTTTAATTAATGGGTTTTGAATAATACTGTTAATTGTTGAAGAATTTTTTGAAAATGGAATTTTAAATAATTTGGAAAGGAAAAAGGGATTTATTTTAAAAGTGATGAATTTGTTTGAAATCCAATTGATTGGGTATTGGAAAATAAATCTTTGGGAAATTAATAAGATAATTGATCTGGGGTTGAAATGTAAATTTGGAAATCAAATTCGGAATTTAATTTGGTGATTGAAAATAAATCATTGGGAAATCAATTTGAAATTGATCTAGTGTTTGAAAAATAAATATGGAAATCAATTGAAATTTGATTTGTTGTTAAAAGTGAATATTTGAGAAATCGATTTGAAAAATCGTATAAAAAGTGGATATTTGAAAATTTAAATTCGCAATGGGAATTTATAAAGGAAAGGGAAATTTGTTTTAAAAATAAACACTGATTTATTTTTAAAGCGTGGAAATAAATTTACAGATTTGGATGTAAATTTAAAACAAATCGATAAGGATTTATTTAATTTGGTTAAATGGACCATTTTGGAACGGAAGTGTATTTTCCTTGAAAAGCCAAGTATATTTCTAAAGTAGTTTTAAATTATAAATGAAGAAATTCTGAAATTGGATTTTAAGGAATATTTTGGAGATAAAGTATTTGAACTCGGCAGATTGCCACTGGAAATGAATAAATATTTGGAAATATACACCGTGTAGGGAAATTGATTTGAAATTTGTTTTCAAAAATTTGAAGTGTGAAAATATGATTTGAAATTTGTTTCCAAAATGTTGAAGTGTGGAAAAATATATATCTTGTGAAGATATTTTGAAAATAAATAATTTGGGAAAAATTATTTAAATTTAATGATTGTCGTGAATGTTGTTTGATAGTTAAATCACCGACTATCAATGTTTGCCTTTGAAATGGCACTTGAATTTGTTTTTTAAAAACAAATGCTCGTTATTTGGTTTAGCCGGGAAAGGACCTTTGTGTCATATAACCTATTCTGAATAATGATACGACGCATATGGATAGCATTTGAAGACCGAATACTTTCGAAAACGAAGGGTTACCATCAAGTGTCTCTGCATCAGCTGATCCCCGGTATAGAGATTTTATCACCCATTGTGATGGGAAGTCCCGACGTGATTAGAAATTATCCGGATTTGCAAGGGCTTCTTTCGAAGTGCCTTCGGTTCTGTTCGAACCCGGAACAGACTTGTATGGTTGTATGTCTGACACTACACTTTGAGATATAAAGCTGATTTCTTTCAAATACATTTCTGTTTGGTGGCGGAGAATTTATTCTCTTAGATTAACACCCTTCTCTGAGACGTACGAGCTCAGAGGTTATGTAGTTGAAAGTTATCAGTGATATACTCCCAATTTGTTAGTGTGGCATGCTGAGTGCTGCTGTGTGTTGCTGATCATTTGTTGATGAAAGCATGGCTTTCGTGTAAAGCGTAGCTTTGTGGACGAGACCTCATCGAGCCTCACAAACCGGAAATGGTCAAAACAGGAAAGATGCGGCAAGGTTATGAGGGTCGCTCCCTTTAGGGTATGTCATTTCCTTTTGAAAAAAGGTGATATTATGGTATGGAGCCCAGATATTTACCTGTGTGGTTGCTCCAATCTCATTTACTGTGTGATTGTTGCTTTGTGATCGAGGCGCCTCGGATAAAGGTCCCAAAGGACCGGGGGATGGCATATTCGAGTAGTAGTTACCTAGTTACTGTAACGACCCGTATTTTTACGGATCGAAAGATTGTAAAACAGTTGTCATTAGGTCGTAGTGTTGATAAGTCGTCTAGTGTTGTTAGAACGTTCAGAGCTTAAGTCGTTCGGAGCTTAGGTCGTATAGAAGTTAGGTCGGAGGAGCGACTTAGGGGAGTTGGCGACCTAAGGAAGTTGGCGACCTAAGGATTATGGGATAAGTCCTGTGGTGGCTTAGGTCGAGTGAACGACTTAAGAGTTAACGACTTAAGTATTGGGGCGACTTAAGGAAAGACAGCGACCTATGGAAGTTAGTATTAGAAGTGAATGACCTAGTAGTTAGCGGCGACTTAAGAATTAGCGAGTTAACGACCTAGGAGATAAGCGGGTTAACGACTTAAGGAGTTGTTGTAGTTAGGTTGTGAGCGACCTATGGGGTGTTGTGCTTAGTTAGGTCGTGAGCGACCTAAGTTTAGCAGTTATGAGTAGTTAGGTCGTCCAGACGACTTAGGAGTTAGGTCGGAAGACCCTGCGTGTAGTTAGGTCGTTAGACAACCTAAGGTGTTAAGTCGTTAGGTCGTGTGGTGAGCCGTGTGTGTTAGGTCAGTACTTCTGTTAAGTCGTAAGTCGTGAGATCCGTTAAGTCGCGTCTTAGTTAAGTCGTAGGTCGCGCATTAGTGTTGAGGCCTAGGTCGTTGGGTTATTAGGTCGCGCACGTGAGGATAGTTAGGTCATGTGAGGATTTGTGTTGTTAAGTCACGAAGCCGCATTCTGTTAAGTCGTTAAGACATAGGTCGTGGGGTTTCTTAGGTCGTGGACGACCTAATAGCGAGCAAACGACTTAGGGGATTTCAGCCTATAAATACCCGGTTCTACTTCACTTTTTGGGATCCGGATTTTGAAGCGATGAAGTGCTGCTATTTTGAGAGCTCGAGTTCTACACTTCTTCACTTCTTTTCTCCACTTTGATTTAGTACTTCCTTCTATCCAAGATCGAAGATCCAAGAGCTAAAGTTGAAGATCTACATTCTTCGAAGAGAGATTTCATCGTTTGAAGCGGAATTTTGGAGAATCGAGCTAGATCCTTCGCTGTCCAGATCTGAAGTGTGTTGCTTTTGTAGTGTTTAGGTGATTTGGTGAGTGGTGATTATCTCTCACACAGATCCAAAGGAGTATATCGGATTGTTGGCTTGATTTGGTGTTAAATAGTGATTCCCATGCATTTTCATAAACTTAAGTGTAGATCTATTGTTCATGATGATTTGACACCCATTTTACTACATGTTAATCTATGCAAGTTCGTTCATCAAGTTGTAGAGATATTGCTCATGTTTCATGCTTGTTAGATTTGGATTCTTTATTTACAAAATTGCCATTTTAGTTATAATTGTTATTTGATTATGTTTGAATGTTTGATTACTTGGATTAATGTTTGACTTGATTGATTGTTATGAATTATTTGATTGATGATTTGATTTAGAGAAGATGGTCAAAGATGATTCAAAGGCTAAGGGAAAGGCTCTTAAATTGGAAAAGCTGCTCGTGGCATATATGGCGGATGATGAAGCTCATATGGATAGATTTGATGATGATGTTGAGATGAGGCTTTGCTATGATGAGATGAAGCGAGGCATGATGTGAGATAGTGATGTAGCTCAGGCCAGGAATGAAGGCATAAGTCGTACACGACTTATGGAAGGGGCTATGGGTCGTGACCGACTCAAGGAAGCAGAACACATAAGCGACCGACTTAACATGATGGGTCACTTAAGTCGTGACCGACTTAAGAGAGTGGAAGACCTAACTAGTGGAGAGGTGCAGATTATCAAAGATATTAAGTCGCTAGGAAGACCTACCGGGTTACGACCTAAGGGAAGTGCTGGGTTACGACCTAAGGGAAGTGCTGGGTTATGACCTAAAAGCTATAGGAGCAAGTGCTGGGAACGACTTAACGGAATAGGTGATAAGTCGTCACCGAGTTACGACTTAGTTAAGACTCGTGAACGACCTAACAAGTCAGGAGTTAAGTCGCTAAGGATGGAAACCGTTGATTCTCTGCCGAGTTAATCTCTACCATTGGTTTCTTTAAGTCGCCGCATGCTTTTAAGTCGCTGAAGCTGTTGCCGTTGTTTTCTCTGCCGAGTTAATCTCTACCGTTGATTGCTTTAAGTCGCTGTTCTGGGATGCCGCCAGTTTATAAGTCGTAAGTCGGTTGTGTTGTATAAATGTGATGAGTCGTGAGTCGGAGAAGTAATAAGTCGCCACCGACTTAAGACTTGTGTAACTTTCTGTTGTAATATGTTGTTATGTCGCTATGTTGTAACTGTTTTCTTAAGTCGTCTACTCTTTTGTGGATAAGTCGTCGCCGAGTTATGTCATAGGTCGTAAGTCGGAACCGACTTAGGAGATGATGTAATTTTGTTGTTTTTCGTTTGAGTTGTAAAATGCTATAAATAGGCCGGTGGTGCCATTTGTAAAGGTTGTTGAATATTGAATAAAATTCTCTTTTGTTAGCTTTGTGCTTTCATTCAAATTGGTAGTTGAGTGTAATCTCCTATCTCCTCTTTCGGTTAATCGAGTGCGCTCGATTCAACGATTGTAGAAGCCGATTCGCGGAATCAAGTGCGCTTGATCAACGCTTGAAGAATTGATGATCTTTGAACCCGGCATCGTGCGCGATCAACGAGTTCGGGATAGCTAGAATTCGGTATCTTCGGATAAACGAATTTGGGCATTTCAGTATCTTCCAATCCACCGATTACTACTTTCACCGATTAAAGATTGTTTTGATTAATCCGCTGCGTCAGTTTTGGTATCAGAGCTTGTTCTAGCCAATCATAGCTAGATCGAGACTTGGAGCCTAATCATTTTGGAGTTTTGAAGAGATCAAGTGTTAGCCGAGCTTGAGTGGGGAAGCCGAGCTAAGAAGAGTGTAGATCGATCATCATTTCATTGTCTAGCCGAGAATTTTTGTTCATCGTGTTCATCGCGATTTGCAACAAAAGTGGAAGTTTCGATCCATTTCATTTTGGATCAAAGTCCGAAAGGTGTTTGAATTTTGAATTTGAAGAGTTTGTGAAAATTTCAAGTATGCCGCCAAGGAGAGCTAATCGTCACCAAAACATAGAAGCTTTGTATCGAAGAGAAGAAGCTGATGAGATGGAGCAGAGAATTAATGAGAACTTTAGTGAGAAGCTTAATGAAGGGATTGGTCGGTTAGAGAAGATGATGTTAGAGATGAATCAAAATCGAAGAAGGGTTTCACCTGAATCTAACCATGGGGGAAGTAGAGTCTCACCACAATCCAATCAAGAAAGAAGTGTTGATGATGATCAAAGGCGTGGGAGGAACGTGAATGATCGTAAACGGAGGAATGTAGATAGAAGGGATGATGGTGGTAGGCGTGAAGGTAGTAGAGATGTGGGTGGACGAGATAGTCAACGATATACATCTGATTTTGAAGAGGAGTATGATGGTGGTAGTGTTCGAGGACAAGGACAATGACAAGGAAGAAATCACTCTGAGTATGATCACAAATGGGAGTCAGGGATGAAGACTGAAATTCCTGAATTCAAAGGTGGTATGCAAGCGGAGGAGTTTCTAGATTGGGTGGCTAATGTTGAAGAGGTTTTTGACTTTAAAGAAGTTCCAGAACAACGTCGAGTGAAGTTGGTTGCTACAAGGTTGAGGGGTAGAGCTTTGGCGTGGTGGCAGCAGACCAAACTTACACGTGATCGGATGGGAAAGTCAAAAGTTGAATCTTGGGAGAAGATGAAGAAATTGATGAAAGCAACGTTCTTACCTTACAATTATCAATCTTTGATGTATCAACGTTTGCAGAACTTGAGGCAGGGCACAAAGAATGTTAATGACTATGCTGATGAATTCTATCAACTTATTGCAAGGAATGATATTATGGAAACGGAAGAGCAGCTGACATCTAGATTCATTGGGGGATTGAGAATGCAGATTCAGGATATGGTCAACATGTTTGATCCTAGATCTGTAGCGGAAGCACATCAGAAAGCGTTGGCTTGGAAAAAACAGGGTAGACGAGGAGGTGGTGTGTTTACTAGTTCCAACAATCAAATGAAGGGTGTTAGTGGAAGTTCTAATGTGTCTAAACCTTTCAGTAAACCGGTGGTGAAGGAGGCTGAGAAGGCGAAGGTTAACAATGGTTTCAAATGTTACAATTGTCAGGAATTGGGTCATAAAAGCAATGAGTGTCCAAAGCCGAAGAAACGAACTATGATTGCTGAACTTGAAGATGAGGATGGTGATGGAGAATATTCTAGTCCAGTTGAGGATGAACAGGATATTGCATCAGGAGATGAAGGTTGTAATCTAATGCTGAGGAGATCATGTTTGACACCGAAGCAGGAAGAAGCTAGTTGGTTGAGGAGTAATATCTTTCAGTCGACATGTACTATTCTGGGAAAGGTGTGCAAGTTTGTGATAGACGCAGGAAGCTGTGACAATATCATTTCAACCGAGGCTGTGACAAAGTTGAAGTTAAAGACAGAGAAGCATCCTAATCCATATAAGTTAGCATGGTTGAGAAAAGGAGGAGAAGTGAAAGTGGATAAACGAGTTCGTGTTCCATTCTCTATCGGGAAGAAATACAAAGACGAAATCTGGTGTGATGTAGTAGAGATGGATGTTTGTCACTTGCTTTTGGGAAGACCATGGCAGTATGATCGAGCAGTACAACATGACGGTCGGACCAACAGCTACAGTTTTATGTTTGAAGGCACGAAGATTATCTTAGTTCCAAAGAAGAGACAACAGGGATAAAGTAAGTCAGAAGAGATTGAAGAGCTGAAAACTTTATTATCTCTAAAGGAGTTTGTTAAGGAGGTTGAGGAAGAGCCGGAAGTATTCTTGTTAATTGGGCGTGAGAGCAGTGAAGAAGTTGAAATTCCAGAAGAAGTTAAACCAGTTTTGAAAGAATTTGAGGATATATTTCCAAAGGAGTTACCAACGGAGTTGCCACCGTTGAGGGATATACAACATCAGAGAGATCTTATTCCAGGAGCAGTGTTGCCACACAGACCACATTATCGAATGAGTCCGAAGGAACATGAAGAGTTGCGGAGGCAGGTAGAGGAATTGCTTGAGCAGGGGCGTGTGCAGGAGAGTTTAAGTCCTTGTGCTGTACCAGCTTTATTGGTACCCAAGAAGGATGGGACGTGGAGGATGTGCACAGACAGTCGAGCATTGAATAAGATCACAGTCAGATACAGATTTCCGATGCCGAGGCTTGATGATCTATTGGATCAAATCAGTAAGTCCGTAATCTTTTCTAAGATTGACTTGAAGAGCGGATATCATCAAATTCGTATCAGACCAGGTGATGAATGGAAGACTGCTTTTAAAACTAGGGAAGGTCTATATGAATGGTTGGTAATGTCGTTTGGTCTATCGAATGCACCAAGTACATTCATGAGGGTGATGAATCAAATTTTCAGACCGTACATTGGGAAATTTGTAGTGGTTTACTTTGATGATATTCTGATCTACAGTGCTAGTAAAGAAGCGCATGTTCAACATTTGAAGAAAGTGTTAATTATTCTTCGTGAAGAACAATTCTATGCTGCTACAAAGAAGTGTGTCTTTATGGCGAGAAGTGTTTTATTTTTGGGATATGTTGTGTCGGAAGAAGGTATACAGGTTGACCAGAGTAAAGTCGAATCAGTTAGAAATTGGCCGCAATCCAAGACGATAATGGAAGTTCGTAGTTTTCACGGGTTGGCTTCATTCTATCGAAGGTTTATTCCACACTTTAGTAGTGTGATGGCACCTGTGACTGATTGTATGAAGGGTAGACAGTTTGCATGGACGGAGGAAGCCGGGGTTGCTTTTGATCGAATCAAAGAACTCTTGACGTCTGCACCAATTCTAATCTTATCAGATTTTCAGCTAGTGTTTGAACTACATACTGATGCATCCAAGGTTGGGATTAGAGGAGTGTTGAGTCAGAGGGGACGTCCGATTGCATATTTTAGCGAGAAGTTATCAGGAGCAAAGATGAGATACAGTACATATAATGTTGAATTTTATGCTGTTGTGCAATCTATTAAACATTGGAGACACTATCTATTTCAGAAGGAGTTTGTTCTTTACACTGATCATGAGGCGTTAAAGCATTTACAAGGGCAAGACAAGATTTCAGCGAGACATGCATCGTGGATTGCATATCTGCAACAGTTTACTTTTGTTGTTAAACACAAGTCAGGGGTGACGAATCGAGTGGCTGATGCTTTGAGTAGGAGGAGTCATTTGTTGACTACACTGAAAGTTGAGGTGACAGGGTTTGATGTGTTGCCAGAATTATTTGTCGATGATCCTTACTTTGCAAAGTTTGTTGATAAAGTCAAGGAGGGAAAGACGGATGAGTTTATGATGATAGATGGTTTTCAGTTCAAAGGAAATCGATTATGTATACCGGAGGGTAGTTTGAGAATGAAGATTGTAAAAGAGCTACATGAAGAAGGACATGTTGGGAGAGACCGTACATTACAGTTGATTTCACAATCTTACTTTTGGCCATCGATGAGGAAAGAAGTGGAGAGGTTTGTGGAACGATGTCATATCTGTCAGGTTTCGGAAGGAACTGCGACTAATGCTGGTTTATATATGCCGCTACCTGTACCAACTAAACCATGGGTTGATGTGAGTATGGATTTTGTGTTGGGATTGCAAAGGACACAACGTGGTAATGATTCCATTTATGTAGTGGTGGACCGCTTTTCGAAAATGGCTCATTTTATTGCTTGTAAGAAGACGGCGGACGCTGTTCATGTTGCTCAATTGTTTTTCAAGGAGATCTATCGACTTCATGGATTGCCAGAATCTATTGTGTCGGATAGAGATACTCGATTTCTGAGTCACTTTTGGTTAAGTTTGTGGAAGATGGTCGGAACGAAGCTGAAGTTTAGTAGTGCTTATCATCCGCAGACAGATGGACAGACTAAGGTAGTTAACAGATCATTGGGAAATTTGTTGAGATGTCTTGTACAAGACAATCTGAAGAGTTGGGATGTGAAGTTATGCCAAGCAGAGTTTGCCCATAATCATGCTGTAAATCGAAGTATTGGGTTCAGCCCATTCCAGATTGTTTATTCGAGCTCACCAAAGGGGCCGTTGGATTTGACGGTAGTACCACAATCGAAAGGGACAGTTAAGAAAGCTGCTGATTTTGTTGATGGGTTGACGGAATGTCATAAAATCGTTCAGGAACGATTGGAGAATGCAAATGAGAAATATAAACGATCTGCAGATGTGAAGCGAAGGAGTGTTTAATTTAACGAAGATGATTTAGTTTATGCAGTGTTAACAAAGGATCGTTTTCCAGTGGGCGCTTATAACAAGTTGAAAGCCAGAAAAATTGGTCTTGTCAAAATCGTGAAACGAATTAATGAAAACGCTTATAAATTGCAGCTGCCAGAGAATGTGTACACGTCGGATGTATTCAATGTTAGACATCTTGTACCATATCATGGGGATGATCAAACTAATGTGGAAGAATATACAAATTCGAGGTCGAATTTCTCTCAACCTGGGGAGGATGATGTAGCTCAGGCCAGGAATGAAGGCATAAGTCGTACGCAACTTATTGAAGGGTCTATGAGTCGTGACCGACTCAAGGAAGCAGAACACATAAGCGACCGACTTAACATGATGGGTCACTTAAGTCGTGACCGACTTAAGAGAGTGGAAGACCTAACTAGTGGAGAGGTGCAGATTATCAAAGATATTAAGTAGCCAGGAAGACCTACCGGGTTACGACCTAAGGGAAGTGCTGGGTTACGACCTAAGGGAAGTGCTGGGTTACGACCTAAAAGCTATAGGAGCAAGTGCTAGGAACGACTTAACGGAACAGGTGATAAGTCGTCACCGAGTTACGACTTAGTTAAGACTCGTGAACGACCTAACGAGTCAGGAGTTAAGTCGTTGAGGATGGAAACCGTTGATTCTCTGCCGAGTTAATCTCTACCATTGGTTTCTTTAAGTCGCCGCATGCTTTTAAGTCGCTTAAGCTGTTTCCGTTGTTTTCTCTGCCGAGTTAATCTCTACCGTTGATTGCTTTAAGTCGCTGTTCTGGGATGCCGCCAATTTATAAGTCGTAAGTCGGTTGTGTTGTATAAATGTGATGAGTCGTGAGTCGGAGAAGTAATAAGTCGCCACCGACTTAAGACTTGTGTAACTTTCTATTGTAATATGTTGTTATGTTGCTATGTTGTAACTGTTTTCTTAAGTCGTCTACTCTTTTGTGGATAAGTCATCGCCGAGTTATGTCATAGGTCGTAAGTCGGAACCGACTTAGGAGATGATGTAATTTTGTTGTTTTTCGTATGAGTTGTAAAATGCTATAAATAGGCCGGTGGTGCCATTTGTAAAGGATGTTGAATATTGAATAAAATTCTCTTTTGTTAGCTTTGTGCTTTCATTCAAATTGGTAGTGGAGTGTAATCTCCTATCTCCTCTTTCGGTTAATCGAGTGCGCTCGATTCAACGATTGTAGAAGCTGATTCGTGGAATCAAGTGCGCTTGATCAACGCTTGAAGAATTGAAGATCTTTGAACCTGGCATCGTGCGCGCTCAATGAGTTCGGGATAGCTAGAATTCGGTATCTTCGGATCAACGAATTTGGGCATTTCAGTATCTTCCAATCCACCGATTACTACTTTCACCGATTGAAGATTGTTTTGATTAATCCGCTGCGTCAGATAACCTTGGTTTAATCCAAACGGGATCACTACAAGCATGTTGATGACTCGGTGAAAGGGTTCGAGTCTGAGTATAATGTTTTGCTCGAGAGGCGCTTGAGCTAGTACGGAAATAGTCGTCGAGGAGGATGACTAGAAGGCTGAGGTTTCATCATTGTTGAAGGTTCTAGAAGACTCAAAGCAAGAGTACGTTGGGCAGATTCGATAGTCCCTAAAGACTATGATTGTAGTCGAGTACTCTGGGCAGATTCGATAGTCCTAGGCACGGGCTGCGACAACGTGCGGAGTTATATCTAGAACCGAGGTTGCCATTAACCCTTGACGGACGGCTGAAAGAATGTGCCGGTCATTCAATTAACGGTGGTATCGAAGCAATGATAACAGTGATAGCCAGAGTCATGGATGTTTGGTTGTATCGTCATTCGGTCTCAAGAGCAGTGTTTTCTAGGTGCTTATCTGATCTTGGTTTAGGCCTTGGGGGTTTGTGCTTAGAAAACATCGCCCTTGACTCGAGTGATAATTACTTTACTTTAAATGTTTGCTTTGCTATGTTTACTTCTGCTTAGTGTGTCTGGGGGCTATCACTGTAGAAAGAGGTGGAGTGGGAGGGTTGGATTCCTATTCCTTTTACCTTTATGCTCTTTTGGTATGTTGTTAGTTAATTTACCGCTCACTAAGACTGTTGTCTGACACAAGGTTTTATGTTCAACTCTTATTACCTTGGGCTGTTCATCCATTTTGGGATGGGCAGACTAGGTAGCAGGTGACAGGTGCTGTTCTTAGTTTCCGACGATGCTGATGACGAAGACAAGCTGGAGGCTTACATATTATTTTCTTACTATATCTACTGGATGTTCCGCTGCTTGTATAATTCTCTAAGTGATATGTAGTGAGGCTTGATGTATTGACTTTTCAGATGTTTGTATTCAACTATTATGAAGCTTAATTGATAAGATTCTATTTTGTGAAGCTTCACTATATATATTCTCTATTGTATTTTATCCATGCGCTGTGAGTAATACGATAGATTCTGCTGTTTTAACTTAACCTTGGCAATCGTCAATGGCTGCCTGGCACACCTTGCAGCGCACTATCTCTATGTTCAGTGCAGGGGTCATGGGCGGTCGTCACATTTGGTATCAGAGCTTTGGTTAATCGATTTTACCCAACGCTCGCTGACGTATCTACGTATGAGAGACATAATTGTATTTTGATGGATGATTACAATATATAGTATAGTAGCTCAGAAGGATTTGAGTTCTTTATGCAGTTGTTCTCAAGGTGTATTAATCATTCCTTTTATAGATATTAAGAATGAGTCGAAGAGAGAGACCAGCTGCTAGGGAAGGCCGTGCTACTGAGGGGGATGCTGATTATGCTGCTATGTTCGAATCTATGATGACTTCGATCATGAGAAGGATGCCAGCTCCGGGGCCAGCAGTAGATGTTAGAGTTCAAGTTCAAGCTCCAAGACCGGTGGATTTTGCTAAGCTGTGTAAAGACTATACTGCTCTTGGAGGAAAGGTTTTCTTGGGAACAGAGTCAACTATTGAAGTCCAGAGATGGATAGATGCTTGTAGAAGAATCTTTGGTGATTTGGGAATTGAGGATGCAACTAAAAGGAAGCTCGCATCAAGACAGCTTCAAGGAAGAGCTTCTGATTGGTGGAACTCTATCACCATTGATACTCCGGAGGAAGAAATTACTGGGGTGCAATTCCAAGCCAGATTTGAAGCTAAGTTCATTTCTACAGCTCAGAAATCTGTTCTGTTCAAGAAGTTTATGGAGCTCAAGCAAGGTGGAAGACCAGTTTTTGAGTATGTTTCTGAGTTTGAAGCTTTGTCCAAGTATGCCCGGTCGTATATTGAATCTTCATATCAGAAGAACGAGAAGTTTGTGACAGGCTTGGACAGTTATCTTAGGAGGCAGTTGGTGGATCATTTGGACGATCCATTTGAGAAGCTTGTAGAGAAGGCTCTCAGGCATGAGAATCTGTTTCCTAAAGAAGGATTTGTTGTTGCTGTGACCAAGGAAGAGTCTAAACTACAGCAAGGTAGAAACAAGAAGAGGAAGCAGCAGCAGCAAAAGGGTAAGGATAGCAAGAAGAAGCTGAGGGGCGAAGTGACCTGCTACAATTGTCAGCAGAAGGGCCATTTCTCCAGAGATTGCAAGAATCCAAAGGTGCCGGTGAAGTGCCACAACTGTGACAAGCCGGGGCATATCAAGAGGAATTGTCCAGAACCGCGGAAGGACAAGCAGATTGTGCAAGCTTATGCTTTGGGGGCTGTTCCATCATCTTCAAAATCTCCTACCGCTGAAGAGAAAGGAAAGAGTGTGGTGGTTCAGGGTACTCTCTCCATTTGTGGTGTTCCAGTTAGAGGGTTATTTGATACTGGAGCGTCGCATTCTTTTGTTTGTAATGAACTTGTAGGCCGGTTGGGTTTAGAATCGGATATCGTTGATAGGCCATTGGTTGTGACTAATCCAGTTGGGGGTTCATCTTGTCTGTGTATGCTATGCCGTGGACTGATTGTATCGAGTCATGATTGCTCTTTTGTTTGTGATTGTTTTGTTCTGAACTTTGCAGGGTTCGGAATTATTTTGGGTATGGACTGGCTTAGGAAGTATGCGGCAAAGGTTGATTGTGAAAGGTTAGAGGTGACAGTCGAGAATGTGGAAGGGCGAAAGGTTGTGATACGATGTAAGCATGAGGAAGGCATCTTTATGAGCTTCATGTATTCGCTGGTTGTTCCACGGGATGGACTGTCATCGATGCCAATCGCTAATGGATTTGAGGATGTCTTTGATGAGGTCAAAGGGTTACAACCGCATAGAGTGATCGAGTTTCGTATCGATTTAGTTGAAGGGGCCAGACATGTTGTGATGTCTCTTAGGCGGATGGAGCCTAGGGAACAGCAAGAATTGAGGGTGCAGGTTGATGATCTTTTACAGAAAGCATTCATTCGGCGTAGTGTGTCCGAATGGGGTGCACCAGTTGTGTTTGTAACCAAATCGGATGGATCGCTGAGGTTGTGTGTGGATTATCGTGAGCTGAATAAAGTGACTAAGAAGAACAAGTATCCATTGCCGAGGATAGATGACTTGTTTGATCAGCTTCAAGAAGCTAAGGTGTTTTCTCATATGGATTTAGCTACGGGATTTCACCAGTTAAGAGTGGCTAAGGATAGTGTACCGAAGACTGCTTTCGGGACACCATCCGGTTTCTTTGAGTGGCTGGTAATGCCGTTTGGATAGACCATTGCGCCAGCATATTTTTTGTATCTTATGAATAGAGTGTTCAGAGATCAGTTGAACAAGTTCGTACTAGTGTTCGTGGATGATATTTTGATTTATTCCAGGACTGAAGAAGAGCACAAGACGCACTTGCGTATTGTTTTGGAAATCTTATAGAAACATCAGCTGAAGGCTAAGTTTTCGAAGTGTCATTTCTAGAAGAGCGAAGTGAGGTTCTTAGGCCATATTATCTCTGGAAGTGGTATAGCGGTTGATCCCGCCAAGATAGCAGCAATCCAGGATTGGGTTCGACCTAAGAATGCATCTAATGTGAGAAGTTTTCTTGGATTAGCAGGATACTATCGACGATTTATCAAAGACTTTTCCAAGGTAGCTGCACCATTAACAGGATTGACGAAAAAGAACAAAGTATTCAGATGGGATGCTAAGTGTGAGCAAGCTTTCGGAATCCTGAAAGAGTGACTGACAAGTGCTCCTATTTTGATTATTCCAAGTGGAAATGATGAGATGGTGGTTTACACCGACGCATGTTGTACTGGACTTGGAGCAGTGCTGATGCAGAAGGGTAAAGTTGTTACGTATGCAAGTCGACAACTGAAGCTGCATGAAAGGAATTATCTGACTCATGATTTGGAGTTAGCGGCGATTGTATTTGCTTTGAAGATGTGGAGACATTATCTATTGGGAGTCCGATTCGAGTTGTTTATGGATCATAAGTCGTTGAAGTATCTTTTCTCCCAAAAGGATTTGAATCTTAGGCAGCAACGATGGCTAGAGTTTTTGGCATCATATGATTTTGGTATAGCCTATTGATGTAGCCCAGAAGGATGCCCAGAATGAAGAAGGGTTAGGTCGCGTACGACCTAACGAAGATTTTAAGTCGTTACTGGTTGATGAAGCAAAAACTGGTAAAGTGTTAGGTCGCGAACGACCTAACAGTGTCTTTAGGTCGCACCAACGATCTAGTGGAGAGCTACGACCTAACAAGGAGGCTAACGGGTTAGCAGTGTGTGAGGATTGGCGGGGAACTGAAGTATTAGGTCGCGAGCGACCTAACGAATCCTCTAATTCTCACCAACGACCTAACAGTCTGAAGAGAAAGGTGATACGACCTAACGAGTTACGACCTATGTTAGATCGCAAGAAAACGGAACGAGCTAAGTTAGGTCGCGAAGTCTTACGTCGCAAAGTCTTAAGTCATGGAGACTTAGGTCGCGAGGCCTTAGGTCGCGAAGAATTTCTGAAGCCACTTCTGTTAGGTCGCAAACGAAGGGATGCCATTCATTCTTAGGTCGCAAAGCTCTGGATGCCATTGATTTTCTAAAAATCGCTGATCTAAGATGCGCATGCTTTTAAGTCGCTGAAGACTTGTTGCCATGGATTCTATTGCCGACTTAATATGGACCGTTGCTTCCTTAGGTCGCTGATAGATACAAATGTATGTCGTGTGATTGTATAGTTCTTAAGTCGTATGTTTGTCTTGTATGTCGGCTGCATTGTAATATGAACGGTTAGGTCGCTGCCGACCTATACTAAGTCGTGTCTGTTCTTAGGTTGCGCCATGTTAGGTCGTAGGTCGTTTCCGACCTAAGTACTTGTAATATTTTGAAGTTTTCTGTTGTGTTGAGTTGTAGCCTATAAATAGGCGTGTATGGTCATTTTGTAAAGGTTGTTGAATATTGAATAAAATTCTCTTTTGATTGCTTTGTGCTTTCATTCAAATTGGTAGTTGAGTGTAATCTCCTATCTCCTCTTTCGGATAATCGAGTGCGCTCGATTCAACGATTGTAGAAGCCGATTTGCGAAATCAAGTGCGCTTGATCAACGCTTGAAGAATTGAAGATCTTTGAACCTGGTATCGTGCGCGATCAACGAGTTCGGGATAGCTAGAATTCGGTATCTTCGGATCAACGAATTTGGGCATTTCAGTATCTTCCAAACCACCGATTGCTACATTCAACGATCTACATTGTTTTGTAATATCCGCTGCGTCAGTTTGGTATCAGAGCTTGTTCTAGCCAATCATAGCTAGATCGAGACTTGGAGCCTATTCAATTTGAAGTGATTTGCCGAGCTTGAAGTGAAGATTTGAAGTTTGTGTTTATCACGGCCGAGAGTAAGAAGAGTTTGTCGAAGGTTGTTTGATCGGAATTGAATTGGAGGCCGAAGCTTTGTCCATCGTGTTCATCGCGATTTGCTACAAAGTGGAAGTTTTCGATCCGTTTCATTTTGGATCAAAGTCCGAAAAGTGTTTGAATTTGAAGTGTTGAAAGTTTTGTGAAGTTTCAAGTATGCCGCCAAGGAGAGCTAATCGTCACCAAAACGTAAAAGCTTTGTATCGAAGAGAAGAAGCTGATGAGATGGAGCAAAGAATCAATGAGAATTTTAGTGAAAAGCTTAACGAAGGAATTGGCCGGTTAGAGAAGCTTATGACAGAGATGAATCAAAATCGGAGGAGGGTTTCACCTGAATCTAACCATGGGGGTAGTAGAGTCTCGCCACACTCCAATCGAGACAGAAGTGTTGAATATGATCAAGGGCGTGGGAGGAACGTGAATGATCGTGAACGGAGGAATGTAGATGGAAGGCATAATGGTAGTAGAGATGTGGGTGGACGAGATAGACAACAATATACATCTGATTTTGAAGAGGAGTATGATGGTGGTAGTGTTAGAGGACAAGGACGAGGTCAAGGAAGAAATTACTCTGAGTATGATCACAAGTGGGAGTCGGGGATGAAGACTGAAATTCCTGAATTCAAAGGTGGTATGCAAGTGGAGGAGTTTCTAGATTGGGTAGCTAATGTTGAAGAAATTTTTGACTTCAAAGAAGTTCCAGACAATCGGAGAGTGAAGTTGGTTGCTACAAGGTTGTGGGGTAGAGCTTTGGCGTGGTGGCAACAAACCAAGCTTACACGTGAACGGATGGGGAAGTCAAAGATTGAATCTTGGGAGAAGATGAAGAAATTGATGAAAGCAACGTTCTTACCTTACAATTATCAATCTTTGATGTATCAACGTTTGCAAAACTTGAGACAAGGGACGAAATCTGTGAATGACTATGCTGATGAATTCTATCAACTTATTGCGAGGAATGATATTATGGAAACGGAAGAGCAGTTGACATCTAGGTTCATTGGGGGATTGAGAATGCAGATTCAGGATATGGTTAATATGTTCGATCCTAGATCTGTAGCGGAAGCACATCAGAAAGCGTTGGCTTGGGAGAAGCAGGGTAGACGAGGAGGTGGTGTGTTTACAAATTCCAACAATCCAGTGAAGGGAGTTAGTGGGAGTTCTAATGTTTCAAAAGCTGTTGCAAAATCAGTTGTGAATGAGGTTGGGAAGGCGAAAGTCAATAACAGTTTCAAATGTTATAATTGTCAGGAATTTGGTCACAAAAGTAGCAAATGTCCAAAGCCGAAGAAGAGAGCTATGATAGCAGAGGTTGAGGATGAGGACGAAGAAGCTGAATGCTCTAATTCTTTACCAATTGAGGAAGAAGACTTACTGTCAGGAGATGACGGGTACGCATTGATGATGAGGAGAAGTTGTTTAACACCGAAGCAAGAGGAGGAAAGTAGTTGGTTGAGGAACAATATCTTTCAATCTACATGCACTATTCTGGGAAGAGTTTGTAAATTTGTTATTGATGCTGGAAGTTGTGATAATATTATCTCTACAGAAGCGGTGAAGAAGTTGGAGTTGAAAACCGAGAAACATCCTAAACCGTACAAGTTAGCTTGGTTGAGGAAGGGAGGTGAAGTGAAAGTTGGACGTAGAGCTTGTGTGAAGTTTTCAATTGGGAAGAAATACAAAGACGAAATCTGGTGCGATGTTGTGGACATGGACGTTTGTCATTTGTTGCTGGGGAGACCGCGGCAGTATGATAGGGCGGTGCAACATGATGGGCGTACCAACAGTTACAGTTTCATGTTTGAAGGCACAAAGATTACTCTAGTTCCAAAGAAGCGACAATAGGAGGAAAACAAGTTGGAGGAGATTGAATAGCTCAAAACTTTGTTATCTTTAAAAGAGTTTGTGAAGGAAGTAGAGGAGGAGCCTGAAGTGTTCTTATTGATCGGACGGGAGAGTCAGGAAGTGGTTGAAATTCCAGAAGAAGCAAAACCAATTTTGAAAGAATTTGAAGATGTCTTTCCAGAGGAATTACCAACGGAGTTGCCACCGTTGAGGGATATACAACATCAGATAGATCTTGTTCCAGGTGCTGTGTTGCCACACAGACCACATTATCGAATGAGTCCGAAGGAACATGAAGAGTTGCGAAGGCAAGTAGAAGAATTGCTTGAACAGGGGCGTGTGCAGGAGAGTTTAAGTCCTTGTGCTGTACCAGCTTTATTGGTACCCAAAAAGGATGGGACGTGGAGGATGTGCACCGATAGTAGAGCATTGAATAAGATCACAGTAAGATATAGATTTCCAATGCCGAGACTTGATGATTTATTGGATCAAATCAATGGGTCCGTGATATTTTCTAAGATTGATTTGAAGAGCGGATATCATCAAATTCGTATCAGACCAGGCGATGAATGGAAGACTGCTTTTAAAACCAGGGAGGGTCTATACGAATGGTTGGTTATGCCATTTGGCTTATCCAATGCACCGAGTACTTTTATGAGGGTGATGAATCAGATTTTCCGACCATTCATTGGGAAGTTTGTAGTGGTATATTTCGATGATATTTTGATTTACAGTGGGAGTCCATAGGAACATTTGAATCATCTTAGAGAAGTACTGATGGTATTGCGACAAGAACAGTTTTATGCTGCAACGAAGAAATGCGTGTTCATGACGCATAGCGTTTTATTTCTGGGATATATTGTGTCGGAAAAAGGAATACAGGTCGACCAAAGTAAAGTTGAAGCAATTAGAGATTGGCCGCAGCCCAAGACGATAACGGAAGTTCGTAGTTTTCATGGGTTGGCTTCATTTTATCGAAGATTTATTCCACACTTTAGTAGTGTGATGGCACCTATTACTGATTGCATGAAGGGTAAACAGTTTGCATGGACGGAGGAAGCCGGGGTTGCTTTTGAGCGAATCAAAGAACTTTTGACGTCTGCACCAATTCTAATATTACCAGATTTTCAGTTAGTGTTTGAACTACATACTGATGCATCCAAGGTTGGAATTGGAGGTGTGTTGAGTCAGAAGGGACGTCCTATTGCATATTTCAGTGAGAAGTTGTCAGGAGCGAAGATGAGGTACAGTACGTATGATGTGGAATTCTATGTTGTTGTACAATCTATTAAACACTGGAGACACTATCTATTTCAAAAGGAGTTTGTTCTGTATACTGATCATGAAGCATTGAAGCATTTGCAAGGGCAAGACAAGATTTCAGCGAGACATGCATCATGGATTGCATATCTGCAACAGTTTACATTTGTTGTGAAACACAAGTCGGGAGTGACGAATCGTGTTGCGGATGCGTTGAGTAGAAGAAATCACCTGTTAACTACGTTGAAGGTTGAAGTGACGGGGTTTGAAATATTGCCAGAATTATTTACCGATGATCCTTACTTTGCAAAGTTTGTTGATAAAGTCAAGGACGGGGAGACGGATGAGTTCATAATGATAGATGGTTTTCTGTTCAAAGGAATCGATTGTGCATACCGGAGGGTAGTCTGAGAATGAAGATTATCAAGGAGTTACACGAAGAGGGACATGTTGGGAGAGACCATACATTATAGTTGATTTCACAATCCTACTTTTGGCCATCAATGAGGAAGGAGGTAGAGAGGTTTGTGGAGCGTTGTCATATTTGTCAGGTTTCGAAAGGAACTGCGACTAATGCTGGATAATATATGTCGTTACCTGTACCAATTAAACCATGGGTTGATGTGAGTATGGACTTCGTGTTGGGATTACCGAGGACACTGCGTGGTAACTATTTCATTTATGTGGTGGTTGATCGATTTTCGAAAATGGCACATTTTATCGCATGTAAGAAGACGGCGGATGCTGTTCATGTTGCTCAGTTGTTTTTCAAGGATATCTATCGACTTCATGGATTGCCAGAATCTATTGTGTCGGATAGAGATACTCGATTTTTGAGTCACTTTTGGTTGAGTTTGTGGAAAATGGTGGGAACGAAGCTGAAATTTAGTAGTCCATATCATCCGCAAACTGATGGACAAACGGAGGTGGTTAATCGATCGTTGGGAAACTTGTTGAGGTGTCTTGTACAAGATAATCTGAAGAGTTGGGACATGAAGTTATGCCAAGCAGAATTTTCTCATAATCATGCTATGAATCGTAGTACTGGGTTCAGTCCATTCCAGATTGTCTATTCGAGCTTACCAAAAGGACCGTTGGATTTAACGGTGATACCACACTCAAAGAGGACAATTAAGAAAGCTGCTGATTTTGTTGAAGGGTTGACGGAATGTCATAAAATCATTCAAGAACGATTAGAGAAAGCGAATGAGAAGTATAAACAATCTGCAGATTTGAAACGACGAAATGTTGAGTTTAATGAAGGAGATATGGTTTATGCAGTGTTAACAAAAGATCGTTTTCCAGTAGGCGCTTATAACAAGTTGAAAGCTAGAAAAATCGGTCCGGTGGAAGTTGTGAAGCGAATTAATGAAAATGCTTACAAATTGAAACTGCCAGATGACGTGTATACGTCTGACGTATTCAACGTCAAACATCTCGTACCATATCACGGGAATGAATTTGTCGTGGAAGAAGAGAGTACAAATTCGAGGTCGAATTTTTCTCAACCTAGGGAGGATGATGTAGCCCAGAAGGATGCCCAGAATGAAGAAGGGTTAGGTCGTGTACGACCTAACGAAGATTTTAAGTCATTACTGTTGGGTGAATTCTCACCCCGGACCGGAAGAGTCGAACCAGGCCTCCCACCGAACCAACTCCCACCGAGTCGACCTACCAAACTCCTTAGAACCCATACCGAACCAACTCCATCCGGTATACACTTCCTCCTTAAGAACTACCGAACCATCTCCTGCTACCGGTCCAACCATCTCCTGCTACCGGTCCAACCATCCAACTGCTACCGGACCAACCATCCAACTGCTACCGGTCCAACCATCCAACCGCTACCGGACCAACCATCCAACTGCTACCGGTCCAACCATCCTACTGCTACCGGTCCAACCATCCTACTACCGGACCAACTGCTACCGGTCCAGCCTACGTCCATCTCCACGCCGGTCCAAGCAATGCCAAACCAAGACATACCAGGCCAGATCATCTCAGCCCAGGCCCATCAACGACTATACATATCCTGGACCCCTACCCCTAGCCTCACTCTATAAATAGAGGGGCAGGGGTACAGCAATGGGGACAAGTTGGAGAGCTCAAGCACGGAAGGAACTTTCAAACAACTTTCTTTTACTTGTACCAAAGCTTTGTACTTGTAATCACAACAAGTGAAGAGAAATAACATATAAAGTGGACGTAGGCACATTCTGGCTGAACCACTATAAATCTGCGTGTCTTTTTACAGTTTAGCCCCTGTTTTTCATATATTTGCATAAACCTCCAAAATCACTAAGAACAACATAAGATCTACTAAATCATACAACTTTGAGGTGTTTGTCCATTTTTTGTGCAAAAATTTTTGGTGCTTTCATTGAGAGATAGAAACTCGAAGCTTCAGCTTCATCTACTTAACGAGTTTTCTTAACAGCATCGTCCGCCACTTGGAAAACATGCCTCCCAAACAGAGAAAAGATGTTAACAAAGGAAAAAACATCGCATCCAGTAGCCTTCCTGATCCAGCTGCCGCGAATCAAGTAAATCGTCCTCCTCCAGCAACAACAACAAATGAAGGACAGGCTAATCCAACCACTCCTGCCACAGAACAGCCTGCAGCAATTACTAGGGCAGATTTGGACAGGGTTGTTGTTGAAGTAACTAACCGCTTCACGTCCCAGCAGGAAGCCTTGGTGGACCATCTCATGTCACGCTTGAGGGACGCTGAAGAATCCAACCGCAACGCTGAATCATGGGGCGAGTCCCAGTCTGGAGGATCTCAGAGACAGCAAAGATCTTCCTTCTTCGAAGGAGCCAACGGCAGGGGTAGCCGTGGTAGGAGCCGAGACCGAGCTCAGCCCGAAGTTAGGCCTGAGGAAACGTTTGGTGCCGAACCCAACGGGGAAGGTACCGGGCGAAGGTCAACTGCAGCTGAGCCTGTCATGCTGCCTAACCACAGAAACACCAGTGAACGGGGCCGAGCTAGAGTCCAGCCCGAAGTTGGACCCGAGGAAGTGCTTAGATCAGAACCCAACAGGGGAAGATCAAGGCAAGGGCCAACTGTAGCTGACCCAAGCATGCTCCCAGAAGATCAAAGGCAGCCACTGGAAAATATGAGGAATGATAGACGATACCATCCCTACAGGTTGTCTGGACGGAATCAACCCCACAGAACAGAACCAAACTCATTTCTGTCCGCTCCAAATTCTGATGAAAGGATGGCACGCTTATTCAGAGAGTGTGTCCAACGAGAGCAAAGAGATCGAGGGATAGGCGCTAGGGTAACCAGCCCTTTCGCCCGCAATATCGAAATTGCTATCACCCCCCGAGAATGGAAGATGCCAACAATGGAACCCTACAAAGGAACCTCCGATCCCGTTGTGCACTTACAGAGGTACACGCAGCATATGCTCATGAGTGGAGCGACAGAGGGAGTGCTGTGCAAATGCTTCCCGCTCTTCTTAGCAGATCTTGCTACCTCCTGGTTCTGTCATCTACCCCAAGGATCCATCAGCTCATGGGAAATGTTGAATGAAAAATTCATCAGTCAGTTCCGCATTCATGTGGAGCAACCTAAGGACGCTTATTCCTTATCCAGCGTCAAACAGAAACCTGAAGAAAAGCTGCAGCAATACCTGACCAGATTCAACGCCGCAGCAGCCGCAGTTCAAGATGCCGATGAGAAGCTTATCCTAATGGCCCTCTGCAGTGGGGTGCATCCGGACACTAAATTTGCTAGGAGATTGACAAAAGAGAAACCTGCTACTTTACCCGATTTCTTCCATGAAGCCGGGAAGTACATGAGGCTTGAGGATGCTGCCATGGAGGGGCAGTCAGGACAGCGAAGTAAGACGACCCATGGCAACGCCCCTGCTGTGGCAAGGGACGTTCGAAGAAATGATTCCAGAGACAATACTGGGGGCAAGAAAGTAGAAAAACGCCTATATCGACCAGGACCAAGATTCGACTCTTACACCCCTTTGAATGAGACCGTCGAAAATATCTTCCTTGCCACCCAAGGCGAAGTTAGATACAAACGCCCACCATACAAGAAGGAATCAGATAACGCTCAGAAATCTGGAAAATTCTGCCGCTTCCACGAATCCCACGGACATGACACCAATGAATGCCATCATCTCCGAGATCTGATTGAGGAACACATCAGAAGAAAGAAACTGGAACGCTATGTAAAAAGTCAAGACAGGACTCCAGCTCCTGCCAATGAAAACCCCAGGCTACCCTCACCAGGGACCGGCAGAGGCGACCGCAACGCTAGCAGCTCTAGTCAAGAGAAGATAGTGGTCCATACCATCTCAGGAGGGCCGCACATCGCAGACAGAAGTTGGAAAGAGATGGAAAGATATGGGAAGTCGCTTAGAGACAGTAGAGACTGTGTCAATACGGTTGTAGAAGAGCGCCACCCAAAGCGGAAAGAAAGTGATGACATCACATTCAGTAAACGCGACCTAGAAGGAAGACAGTACCCTCACATGGATCCCATGGTTATCTCTGCTCGACTCGGTCCCGCCGAAGTTTACCGAATCCTGGTAGACACTGGAAGCTCTGTAAATATCCTGTTCAAACACGCATTCAACAAAATGAGGCTATCAATGAAGGATGTATCTCCCTGCGATAAACCACTACACGGTTTCACTGGAGATGCGAAAATGCCCATCGGGCAGGTGGACCTCTTCGTTGAAATTGGAAGCCATCCCCGCTCCGTTATAAGGAAACAGACGTTTGTGCTGATAGAAAACCATTCGGCCTGCAACGCCTTCCTAGGAAGACCAGCCTTATCTGACTTCCAGATTGTCCTAGCCCCGTGGTGCCTGAAAATGAAATTTCCAACAGACAATGGGGTAGGGGAATTGGAAGGAGACCAGGATATTTCACGAGACTGCTATGTAACCGAACTTCGCAACAACCACAGGAAAGATAAAGGGAAAGGTGCAGAGATTGCCCTCTGCACAAAAAGCCTTGAAGCATAGCAACTAAAGAAAGCCCCTCCTCTTCGATACACCAGCGACCCTTTCAATGAATTAGACCCTAGGGACAAAGAGGAGGAGGCCACCGCCGAGCCTGCGGAGGCTATGGAGTTTATATCTGTGGACAAGCATGACCCAAGTAGGCTACTGAAAATTGGGTCCCAGCTGAAAGCTGAACTGAAGGAACAACTCATTGATTTTCTCCGCCACAACTTGGATGTATTCGCTTGGTCACACGCTGACATGACCGGAATCTCCCCCGACATAGCGTGCCACGCACTAAACATTGATCCTACCAAGGCGCCTGTAAAACAAAAAAAGAGAAGTATGGGGGCAGAGCGATCAGCAGCCCTCGATGAAGAAGTAAAGAATCTACTCGCCAATGACTTCATACGAGAAGCTATTTACCCAGAATGGATCGCCAACCCGGTACTAGTAAAGAAGGCTAATGGGAAGTGGCGGACCTGCATTGACTTCTCCAACCTAAATGACGCCTGCCCAAAGGATTTCTTCCCGCTTCCCAGAATCGACCAACTTGTAGACAGCACAGCCGGGCACGAACTCCTGTCTTTTATGGATGCATACTCAGGATATAACCAAATTCCTATGCATGCTCCCGACCAAGACCACACTAGTTTCATCACCGACCGGGGTTTGTACTGCTACAAAGTGATGCCCTTCGGACTTAAAAATGCAGGAGCCACCTACCAGCGCCTCGTCAACAAGATGTTCGCAGGGCTAATAGGATGAACAATGGAAGTATATGTAGACGACATGCTGGTAAAATCACGGAAAGCCAAAGATCACGTAAGCCACCTGGGCGAAATGTTCCAGGTACTTCGACAGTATGGAATGAAGTTGAATCCACTAAAGTGCTCCTTCGGAGTGTCATCAGGAAAATTCTTAGGATTCATCGTCCATGCCCGAGGGATAGAAGCAAACCCTGAACAAGTCCGAGCATTAAGGGACATCAAGATACCTTCCACCCGAAAGGAAATGCAAAGCCTAAATGGAAAAGTGGCTGCCCTAAGCCGATTCATCTCCAAAGCAACGGACAAGTGCGTCCCCTTTTTCGAAGCTCTAAAGAAAGATAAAGGAAAGTTCGAATGGACGGACGAATGCTTGACCGCTTTCCTTAACCTAATCGAACACCTCCAGAAACCACCGGTACTCTCGACCCCAAGCGAAGGCGAAGAATTATACCTATACCTTGCTGTGTCATCTCACGCTCTAAGCGCTGCCTTGGTAAGGGAAGATAACCGCACGCAACGACCAGTTTACTTCGTCAGTAAAAGGTTTACTGGGGCAGAAGTCAGATATCCTAAGCTTGAATAGTTAGCATACTGTTTACTAATCACTTCACGAAAGCTACGTCATTACTTCCAATTCCATTCCATCAAGGTTCTAACCGATCAACCACTAAGGCAGGTACTCCATCGTCCCGACACTTCCGGGCGACTACTTAAATGGTGTATTGAGCTGAGTCAATATGATATCACCTATCACCCTCGCACCGCCATCAAGGGACAAGCCATGGCTGATTTCATTGCAGAATTCACTACCAACGAGGATAAGGAGCAACTGGAAATAACAGAAGATATCAAGTGGAATCTCTTTGTGGACGGTGCATCTAACGAACAAGGCTCGGGGGCAGGTGTGGTAATAATCACTCCCAGGGGAAATAAACTGCACTATGCTATAAGGTTGGAGTTCGCTGCCACCAACAACGATGCAGAATACGAAGCAGTAATAGCCGGATTAGAAATTGCTATCGAGATCGGAGCCAATTCTTTGTGTCTTCACAGCGATTCTCAGCTTATTGTTAATCAAATACTAGGGGAATTCCAAGCTCGAGAAGAACGACTCATACCATATCTAAAGAAGACCAAGTTACTTCTAAGCCGATTGGACCACTACTTAGTCAAACACATCCCTCGGGAAGAGAACCAAGAGGCCGACGAATTGGCAAAGCAAGCAAGTATGAGAGACGTCGCCATCTTCGGGGCAGGAACTGTCTCAAAGCAGATGATCCCAAGTTTTGAGCAAGTGAATCTGATAGCTGCAACCGAAGAAGCAACTTGGATGACTCCCATCCGAGACTACCTACAAAATGGCACACTGCCCGACGGGCGTAACGAAGTCAAGAAAATCTTTAGGAAAGCGTCCCGCTACACAATACAAGGAGACATCCTTTATCGGCGCGGGTTCTCTAACCCATTATTAAGGTGTGTCGCCGGAAAGGAAGCCAAGGAAATCTTATCCAACATTCATCAAGGAAGCTGCGGAGATCACACCGGAGGGCAAACGTTAGCAAAAAAGATACTCCGATACGGATATTTCTGGCCCACCTTAAGCAAGGACGCCTTAGATTTCGTCAAGAAGTGTGACAGATGCCAAAAATTTGCTAAGATCCCTCGGCTACCAACAACCGAGATTACTCAGATGACCAGCCCTTGGCCCTTTGCAGTATAGGGAATTGACTTAATCGGTGAACTGCCAATGGGTCGAGGCGGCGCCAAATATGCTATAGTAGCAGTCGACTATTTCACCAAATGGGTGGAAGCAGAACCTCTAAATAAAGTATCTTCAGCGAAAGTTATCAACTTCTTAATCAAAAATGTTCTGTGCAGGTACGGAGTCCCACTAAAAATCATATCAGACAATGGACTTCAGTTTGACAGCGAGGAATTCGCCAACTGGTGCCAAGAACACGGAATTCACAAAAGCTTCTCATCCGTAGCATATCCCCAAGCAAACGGACAAGTCGAAGCAGTCAACAAAATTCTGAAAACTCTGATCAAAAAGAAGCTCGAAAAGTCAAAGGGCGCTTGGGTGGATGAACTCCCTACGGCACTATGGGCCTACCGCACATCTTTCAAAACATCAACAGGGCACACTCCTTTCTCTTTGGCATACGGATCGGAGGCTATGCTCCCAGTTGAAACCATTGTGCCTTCCCACCGTAGGATCCACTATAACCCAGAAGAAAACGAAGAGCTCCTCAACATGTCTTTGGATCTAGTCGAGGAGAGAAGGAATGGTGCAGTCCTAAAAACAGCAGCCCACAAGCAAAAGGTGGCAGCACAATACAACTCCAAAGTCAAGCATCGTACCTTACGAGAAGGGGATCTTGTCCTCAAGCGAATCTTCCCTCGCCCCGGAGCACTAGACCCAATCTGGGATGGACCATATGTAATTCATAAAGATCTCCACAACGGAGCCTATATTTTGTCAACAGTGGACGGAGAGGTGTTCCAGAGGGCATGGAACATCCAACACCTCCGTCGATACTTTTCTTAACTTGTATTGCCCATATGAAGTGAATTAACAAAGAGAATCAGTGGACGTAGGCATTTTTTCGTGCCGAACCACTTTAAAAAAGCCTTGTCTCTTTTTTAACTTGTTCCTTTGTATCTTGGCTGCTTGTTAACTTTATCCTTTTCTGTTGAACAAAATCCTGAGCATATAGCATTTCTATTCAAAGCACTCCACAATGCAACTTCACGTGGACAAGCCCCAACAGGTACTATGCGAATCTATGCCCTCGCCAATGAGACACTTTTGCTCCAGCATCCCTCTGCTGCGGGTTAACTCATTGCTCGCGACGGCCCTTAAAGCCAACTGTAATGAGCCGATTATAAGCCACCGAGAAGGCCGACTATAGCCGAGGCAGCTCATTACGGCGTTAGGCTCGCCGGCGACTATGAACCGATTATAAGCCCCAACATAAGGTGTGGCCAGCCAGGGGCAGTTCACAGTTGACGATCGGCACCCACGCTAGCCGGCCACAGTAAGTCGAATAATACCCATGAGTACGGGCCATAATGGCCCGGGTAGTTACTGTGCGCGATCTCGGCTCCGGTGTGTCTTAAGTGCGGCTGTGGTAAAAAAGAATTAACTCCCCGCGGAGGCGTAAGATGGGTGACAAATGTCTCCAAGACCCACAGCTAGGGAAAGTGACTACAAAACCCATTTGCCACGAACTTAAGCACATCGAAGGCCTTCCGTGACTGGAAGTTTTACTATTTCACATATTTCAATTTTACTTAAAAAAAAAACTTTCCTCCTATCCTCTATAACAAACCATAAAGTACAGGATGCAGGGTAAGAGATACCCGCCAATGGATGCAGAGATTCACAATCAGATGGCAGGGCAGTCAACTGCTTTCCATGCTTGGTCATACAAGATATTCGAAACTGCCATTTACAAACAGAACATGAAAGGCGGAATTTTCTTCCTTTATGTACAAATGCATGACTATAATTTAATTTTTTCACACCACACGCTAACATTGCAAGTCATGAGATTATGATTTAAAACCAGAATCTGACATCAAACACAATTTAATTACAAGAATATACACAGCTACATTTCTCATACGACATGTCAAAACAGCAACAAACATCCAAGAAACGACAGAATCAGCTTAAGCTAAAAAATTACACGTCAAGAATAATATTATTACAAGTAGCAGGAATTACAACTTAGAGGTTACTCTACTGTCTTGAGACTAACATATACAAACAATGCCAAGCCTACAAAAAGAATTTTTCAGGTTCAGTCATGGAGCTGGTTGCGTCGAAGTCTTGTCCTTGTTCTTTTGCCCGCCTGTCCGGTCATAAAAAGGATTCATTAGTGATGAGTAACCAAGTTAACAGAAAGACTAGAAAGGAAGACTTACCAGTACTAGCTTCTTGACCATCCTGGTCGTCATCCTCTACCTGCACACCCGCCTCTTCAGCAGCAAGCAGCCGCATACCCTCCTTTACCGCCACTTTCTCCTCCTTGGTGAACTGGGCAGTGACCACATCCATACTGAAGACCGTTCCACCCTCTTTATCTGCATCAGCCTTAGCCTCCTCCAAAGCCCAAAGATATGTCTTGGCCATGACTCTGGGATAATCATCCATCCAAGAGAGGTTACCCTGCTTCCAAGTCCGGAAATACATGTCCTGGAGCATGTCATCCATCATTCCATCGTTCTCCTCAAACTCCCTCATCCGAGCATCGGAGGCCGACAACCTTTCCACGGCAGCATCTCTCTCCAGTCTGTATCTCGAGCAATCAGCTTGAAGGGACCTCCGCATCACCTCCATCTCTTCCCTCAACTTAGCTTGAGCAAGCTCTGCAGCCTCAAGCTTCTCGGACAATTCCTCCACCTGCTCGAGATCCGCTCTCCGAACCTCATCCACCGTGGTAATAGCCATGTCAATCCGCTCTTTGCAAGCAGCTTCCATTTTCCGCAATCGGCCCGACTGGCCTCTTCCATGGTTCTCCTTAATCGCCCAGTGGCAGCCTCATGCTGAGAAATCTGGATAGCCTGATCCGCAAGCTGCTTGGCCTGATCCGAGACCACCAATCGAAGTCGGATATTGGCGCTCCCTATCTCCTCTCCGGCCTTAACCAGCCGAGCGTGGTGCCCCATCAGCTTCTTGGCCTCCTCTGCCACCCGATCAATATTAGCTTTGGCCTCGTCTCCCATAGTGACTATACGAGTGGTGAGTAGATCGAGGTCTAAGGACTTGGCTTCGTCAAGTACTCGTACCATGGGGTTACGGGGGAGAAGGTGTTCACCAGTAACTTCGTCAAAAGTAATATCCTGAGAACCTGGATCCAGATCAGGATGACCCGCGAATGGATTACGGGCCAAGTCGGGACGGTCGATATGAATAACAGAAGGGTTTCCGGACGGGTGTGGAGAGGGTACAAACTCGCTACCCTCCTCAGTAATATCATGAATAGGCTGAGCCGGAGGCTGAGGACCGAGCGAAGTTTCGGATAAAGGATGACTCCTCTTCCTCTGCTGAATACCCTCTTCAATGACCCCAAGAAGAGGACGGTACCCGACTACATCCCCGGAGCGTTGGGCTGAGGGCTTCGGCTTAGCAGAAATTTTGGAAAGTTTATATTGCTCGAGCCTGTGTCGAAGGTCTGAAGCTTTGGGCGTCTTGCCTGCTCCTGATATAAAGAACAAGTGTCATAATCTTACATTACTATATGATTCAAGAAACGCGGTAGATTACAAGTTAGAAAAGGAAAAGAAACACAGCTGTGGTTGTACAAACCCTGGGGAGGAGTGGGATACTGCAATAAGTCCTGGATTTCATTCCAGGACGGGAGCGGGTCATAAAATATTCCTAAGTCCCTATCATTAGTGAAGCATGCAGGAGTCAAGAATTCACCTTGAGTTGTCAGAGCCACCTTGGCCGGGATAGCCGGAGAAGACTCACTTGCACCGGTCCCGGCTTTGTCCACCTTCCCGGTCTTCACTACCAAAGCCGGATCATCATCCAACCCCTCAAAAGCTTGGCGGAGAGCATCATCCGTCCACTCTTGCATTTCGCCTACTTGCCCAGAAGATAGAGCCCTGGAACCATCACCACTCCGTCCATCGTCACCATCATCACCAAGACGCTCAACGTCTCTTCCGCCCTCCGCCTCACCTCTTTCTAGACGCTCAACGTCTCTTCCGCCCTCCGCCTCACCTCTTTCTTCCTCCGCATCTATCTCCCCCTAAGTAAGTGGACAATTGCTGGGAGAAGGACCGTCCGACCTCTTAAGCTTCTTACCTCCGACGGCTGGAGGTTTCGTGAATGGTTTTCTCTTTCCGCCCTCTGCCGCAACGCCTCCCTTAGCCTGAGCAGCCGCCCTCTCTTCCGCCGTTTCCCTCAACTTAAATACAGACTGCTGCGGGAGGATCAAGTTATATTCCAGAAGAATCGCATTTCTAATCAAGTAGGCAGATGATCTGTATTTCCCAAGAATGGCTTCTATCTCCGCCGCCGTCTGAACCAGGCGGTCGGTCTCCACAACCGGAAAGCCACCTGTCGCTAGCAAAAATGAGAAAGTATGAGAAGAAGCATCGCAATCGGAATAAGAATTATAAGTAAAAGCATCAACTTACATCCAGAGGTAAAGCGCCGGATGGAGACGGAATCGTCCCTAACAAAGAACCACTCTTTCTTGAACATGCTGAATTTAGAGTACAGGTCCAAGACCGGCTTGAAGGTCACAGCAGACTCCAAGCTAACATATGGGGACCCCTTCTTATAGCCCCTTAAATTATACAAGTACCGGATCTCCCGGTTGGAGGGGGCGCGACCATACTTCCTCCGAAAAATAACAAAGAGGCTCACCAATATGGCATAAGAGTTGGGATGAAGCTGGAATGGGGCCACCTTCAGGTACGTGAGGAAGCTGACTACCCAAGCATTGAGTGGCGGGATAGCACCACACATGCAATGGTACCTACTATAAGCAAAGTATCCTTCGGGAGGACTGTATGGCATGACTCCTGGGCCCGGCAGCAGCATGAGGGCTCTATCGATCCCAAAGGAACGAGATATAACATCGAGTTGCTCCTCTTTGAGAGAGCTAGGAAAGCAGTCAGGCGGGGAATCCAGCAGCTCCTGGGGACCATATCCATCCACTAATGACCTCGGGGCGGGCCCATGACGCTCCGATCCTGATTGAGCTGGGGGCACAGCCGAGGACTCTCCTTCACCCCCGGATCTCCTCTTATCTGATCGAGTTTCAACTTTTCGAGACATTTATCTGCAAACATGGGAAAAGTATAACGTTAGAATACACAAGCAGCATAATCTGGAATTTCGCTCGAAAATTCCAAGTGTGAAAGACAAGGTCCATTCGGCACCCAGGGTATACTTTCATTCGGCACTCAACTCGTGAGTTCATTCGGCGAAATACAATGCCTCAGTCCATTCGGTAGTTCAAGAACGTAAATTCATCCGGCAAAAAGAACCTCACCTTGATTCGGCTAGCACCTTGATTCGGCTAGCAACTTGATTCGGCGAAATAACTTGGTTCGACTAAAGCTTGGTTCGGCTAAAATGATTCGGCAAGATAGCAGCTGGATGGTTCGGTAGATGGAAAAGACGGAGGCCCTAACCCTCTACTTATAGGCGAAAGCAGACTACCGGACCAAATGAAAAAGGAGAACTAGGATGGTCAAAAACAAAGCAGGATACGTGCCTACACCTACCCTGCTTTGGGGGGCAAGTATTGGGTGAATTCTCACCCCGGACCGGAAGAGTCGAACCAGGCCTCCCACCGAACCAACTCCCACCGAGTCGACCTACCAAACTCCTTAGAACCCATACCGAACCAACTCCATCCGGTATACACTTCCTCCTTAAGAACTACCGAACCATCTCCTGCTACCGGTCCAACCATCTCCTGCTACCGGTCCAACCATCCAACTGCTACCGGACCAACCATCCAACTGCTACCGGTCCAACCATCCAACCGCTACCGGACCAACCATCCAACTGCTACCGGTCCAACCATCCTACTGCTACCGGTCCAACCATCCTACTACCGGACCAACTGCTACCGGTCCAGCCTACGTCCATCTCCACGCCGGTCCAAGCAATGCCGAACCAAGACATACCAGGCCAGATCATCTCAGCCCAGGCCCATCAACGACTATACATATCCTGGACCCCTACCCCTAGCCTCACTCTATAAATAGAGGGGCAGGGGTACAGCAATGGGGACAAGTTGGAGAGCTCAAGCACGGAAGGAACTTTCAAACAACTTTCTTTTACTTGTACCAAAGCTTTGTACTTGTAATCACAACAAGTGAAGAGAAATAACATATAAAGTGGACGTAGGCACATTCTGGCTGAACCACTATAAATCTGCGTGTCTTTTTACAGTTTAGCCCCTGTTTTTCATATATTTGCATAAACCTCCAAAATCACTAAGAACAACATAAGATCTACTAAATCATACAACTTTGAGGTGTTTGTCCATTTTTTGTGCAAACAATTACTGGTTGATGAAGCAAAAACTGGTAAAGTGTTAGGTCACGAACGACCTAACAGTGTCTTTAGGTCGCACCAACGATCTAGTGGAGAGCTACGACCTAACAAGGAGGCTAGCGGGTTAGCAGTGTGTGAGGATTGGCGGGGAACTGAAGTATTAGGTCGCGAGCGACCTAACGAATCCTCTAAGTCGCACCAACGACCTAACAGTCTGAAGAGAAAGGTGATACGACCTAACGAGTTACGACCTATGTTAGGTCGCAAGAAAACGGAACGAGCTAAATTAGGTCGCGAAGTCTTACGTCGCAAAGTCTTAAGTCGTGGAGACTTAGGTCGCGAGGCCTTAGGTCGCGTAGAATTTCTGAAGCCACTTCTGTTAGGTCGCAAACGAAGGGATGCCGTTCATTCTTAGGTCGCAAAGCTCTGGATGCCATTGATTTTCTAAAAATCGCTGATCTAAGATGCGCATGCTTTTAAGTCGCTGAAGACTTGTTGCCATGGATTCTATTGCCGACTTAATCTGGACCGTTGCTTCCTTAGGTCGCTGATAGATACAAATGTATGTCGTGTGATTGTATAGTTCTTAAGTCGTATGTTTGTCTTGTATGTCGGCTGCATTGTAATATGAACTGTTAGGTCGCTGCCGACCTATACTAAGTCGTGTCTGTTCTTAGGTCGCGCCATGTTAGGTCGTAGGTCGTTTTCGACCTAAGTACTTGTAATATTTTGAAGTTTTCTGTTGTGTTGAGTTGTAGCCTATAAATAGGCGTGTATGGTCATTTTGTAAAGGTTGTTGAATATTGAATAAAATTCTCTTTTGATTGCTTTGTGCTTTCATTCAAATTGGTAGTTGAGTGTAATCTCCTATCTCCTCTTTCAGATAATCGAGTGCGCTCGATTCAACGATTGTATAAGCCGATTCGCGGAATCAAGTGCGCTTGATCAACGCTTGAAGAATTGAAGATCTTTGAACCCGGTATCGTGCGCGATCAACGAGTTCGGGATAGCTAGAATTCGGTATCTTCGGATCAACGAATTTGGGCATTTCAGTATCTTCCAAACCACCGATTGCTACATTCAACGATCTACATTGTTTTGTAATATCCGCTGCGTCACCTATACTCCGGGAAAGGGTAACGCAGTGGTAGATGTGTTAAGTCGAAGACATGCAGGATTGGGAGCCATGTTTTCAGAATGGAAGAGTCTCGAGTATTTAGCTGGATTTGACTTTAGGCCTAGATGTGAATTGGAACCTGAGATGTAGGCAAACTTATCTATAAGACCGACTCTTGTGGAAAGAATTGGTGAGAGCCAAAAGCGAGACGATAAGCTTGTCAAGATTATCCGTGATTTGGAATCTGGATTGGACCCAGAAAAGGATAAAGGATTCGAGGTCGATCGAGAGGGTTGGCTTCGGATGCAAGGACGACTAGTTGTTCCCGATATAGATGAATTGAGAGATGAAGTTCTAAAGGAAAGTCATCACTCGAAGTTGACAATTCATCCAGGTGGAAATAAGATGTATCGGGATATGAAGAGAACCTATTACTGGGAAGGTATGAAAAAGGATGTTGGAAATTTTATTTCCAAGTGCATGAACTGCCAGTTGGTAAAAGCCGAACAGAAGAAGCCAAGTGGATTGCTTTAGCCATTAGAAGTTCCTACATGGAAGTGGGAGCAAATATCGATGGATTTTATCGATGGGTTACCTAGAACCAGAATGGGAAATGAAGGGATTTGGGTCATCGTAGATCGTTTGACTAAGAGTGCAAGATTCATTCTTGTTCGATCAACCAGGACTGCATCAAAGTTGGCTGAGCTGTATGTTAAGTGGATAGTTCGATTCCATGGTATTCCGAAGAGTATAGTGAGCGATCGAGACCCATTGTTCACTAGTGGATTTTGGAAGAGCTTCCAGGAAGTTTTGGGAACCGAGTTGTGTTTGAGTACAGCTTATCACCCTCAAACAGATGGTCAGACCGAGAGAGTTAACCGAGTTTTGGAAGATCTTCTTAGAGCTTGTGTTTTAGATTTCGGAGGATCATGGGAAGATCACCTTCATTTGGTGGAATTTGCGTATAATAATAGTTACCAGTCAAGCATTGGTATGGCACCGTATGAAACATTGTATGGAAGACCGTGTAACTCTCCGACATGTTGGTCAGAAACAGGAGAAAAGTTGATACTTGGGCCAGAAATGATTCGATAGACTTCAGATTGCATAGAAATCATTCGGCAACGAATGAAGGCAGCCCAAGACCGTCAGAAAAGTTATGTCGATAAGCGTCTTAAGGATTTGGAATTCAACGTAGGTGATATGGTTTTTGTGAAGATTTCTCCACTGAAGAATGTTATTCGATTCAGGAAGAAAGGAAAATTGACTCCGAGATTTGTTGGACCATTCCCGATCATCGAGCGAATTGGAAAGCTCGCCTACAAATTGGAGTTACCAGAAAAGATGTCGGATGTGCACAATATTTTTCATGTATCGTATCTACAGAAGTATGTGCACGACTCGAGTACAGTGGTTTCTGCAGATAGCTATGAAGATTTTGAGTTTGATCTAGTCGATAAGAGACCTCGTAAGCCGCTTCGTGTTGTGGAAACTGACACGAAACAGCTTAGGAGGAAGGTAGTTAGGTTGCTCAAGATACAATGGAGTGATGATGATAACGACTGTACATGGGAGGTGGAAGAGAGGATGAAGGCAGCTCATCCTGAACTCTTCAAGGTATGGCCATAAGGTGTCGTGTCATCTCACGACATTGTAACTTGTTCTAATTTTAGAATTTTGCATGCTAGGCTAGAATTGGATGCATGGTTTGTTGATTGCTATGGATGGTAGGCATGCAGAATAGTTTTTGATTGCTCTTGTTTGTTTGGAATTTCGGGGGCGAAATTCCTAAGGGGGAGAGAATGTAACGACCCGTATTTTTACGGATCGAAAGATTGTAAAACAGTTGCCATTAGGTCGTAGTGTTGATAAGTCGTCTAGTGTTGTTAGAACGTTCAGAGCTTAAGTCGTTCGGAGCTTAGGTCATATAGAAGTTAGGTCGGAGGAGCGACTTAGGGGAGTTGGCGACCTAAGGAAGTTGGCGACCTAAGGATTATGGGATAAATCGTGTGGTGGCTTAGGTCGAGTGAACGACTTAAGAGTTAACGACTTAAGTATTGGGGCAACTTAAGGAAAGATAGCGACCTATGGAAGTTAGTATTAGAAGTGAACGACCTAGTAGTTAGCGGCGACTTAAGAATTAGCGAGTTAACGACCTAGGAGATAAGCGGGTTAACGACTTAAGGAGTTGTTGTAGTTAGGTCATGAGCGACCTATGGGGTGTTGTGCTTAGTTAGGTCATGAGCGACCTAAGTTTAGCAGTTATGAGTAGTTAGGTCGTCCAGACGACTTAGGAGTTAGGTCGGAAGACCCTGCGTGTAGTTAGGTCGTTAGACGACCTAAGGTGTTAAGTCGTTAGGTCGTGTGGTGAGCCGTGTGTGTGTTAGGTCAGTACTTCTGTTAAGTCGTAAGTCGTGAGATCCGTTAAGTCGCGTCTTAGTTAAGTCGTAGGTCGCGCATTAGTGTTGAGGCCTAGGTCATTGGGTTATTAGGTCGTGCACGTGAGGATAGTTAGGTCGTGTGAGGATTTGTGTTGTTAAGTCGCGAAGCCACATTCTATTAAGTCGTTAAGACATAGGTCGTGGGGTTTCTTAGGTCTTGGACGACCTAATAGCGAGCAAATGACTTAGGGGATTTCAGCCTATAAATACCCAGTTCTACTTCACTTTTTGGGATCCGGATTTTGAAGCGACGATGTGCTGCTATTTTGAGAGCTCGAGTTCTACACTTCTTCACTTCTTTTCTCCACTTTGATTTAGTACTTCCTTCTATCCAAGATCGATGATCCAAGAGCTAAAGATGAAGATCTACATTCTTCGAAGAGAGATTTCATCGTTTGAAGCGGAATTTTGGAGAATCGAGCTAGATCCTTCGCTGTCCAGATCTGAAGTGTGTTGCTTTTGTAGTGTTTAGGTGATTTGGTGAGTGGTGATTATCTCTCACACGGATCCAAAGGAGTATATCTGATTGTTGGCTTGATTTGGTGTTAAATAGTGATTCCCATGCATTTTCATAAACTTAAGTGTAGATCTATTGTTCATGATGATTTGACACTCATTTTACTACATGTTAATCTATGCAAGTTCATTCATCAAGTTGTAGAGATATTGCTCATGTTTCATGCTTGTTAGATTTGGATTCTTTATTGACAAAATTGCCATTTTAGTTATAATTGTTATTTGATTATGTTTGAATGTTTGATTACTTGGATTAATGTTTGACTTGATTGATTGTTATGAATTAGTTGATTGATGATTTGATTTAGACAAGATGGTCGAAGATGATTCAAAGGCTAAGGGAAAGGCTCTTGAATTGGAAAAGCTGCACGTGGCATATGTGGCGGATGATGAAGCTCATATGGATAGATTTGATGATGATGTTGAGATGAAGCTTTGCTATGATGAGATGAAGCGAGGCATGATGTGAGATAGCCTTGGTTTAATCCAGACGGGATCACTCCAAGCATGTTGATGACTCGGTGAAAGGGTTCGAGTCTGAGGATAATGGTTTGCTCGAGAGGCGCTTGAGCTAGTACGAAAATAGTCATCGAGGAGGATGACTAGAAGGCTGAGGTTTCATCGTTGTTTAAGGTTCTAGCAGACTCAAAGCAAGAGTACGTTGGGCAGATTCGATAGTTCCTAAAGACTATGATTGTAGTCGAGTACTTTGGGCAGATTCGATAGTCCTAGGCACGGGCTGCGACGACGTGCAGAGTTATGTCTAGAACCGGGGTTGCCATTAACCCTTGAAGGACGGCTGAAAGAATGTGCCGGTCATTCAATTAACGGTGGTATCGAAGCAATGATAACAGTGATAGCCAGAGTCATGGATGTTTGGTTGTATCGTCATTCGGTCTCAAGGGCAGTGTTTTCTGGGTGCTTATCTGATCTTGGTTTAGGCCTTGGGGGTTTGTGCTTAGAAAACATCGCCCTTGACTCGAGTGATAATTACTTTACTTTAAATGTTTGCTTTGCTATGTTTACTTCTGCTTAGTGTGTCTAGGGGCTATCACTGTAGAAAGAGGTGGAGTGGGAGGGTTGGATTCCTATTCCTTTTACCTTTATGCTCTTTTGGTATGTTGTTAGTTAATTTACCGCTAACTAAGACTGTTGTCTGACTCAAGGTTTTATGTTCAACTCTTATTACCTTGGGTTGTTCATCCATTTTGGGATGGGCAGACTAGGTAGCAGGTGACAGGTGCTGTTCTTAGTTTCCGACGATGCTGATGACGAAGACGAGCTGGAGGCTTGCATATTATTTTCTTACTATATGTACTGGATGTTCCGCTGCTTGTATAATTCTCTGAGTGATATGTAGTGAGGCTTGATTTATTGACCTTTCAGATGTTTGTATTCAACTATTCTGAAGCTTAATTTATAAGATTCTATTTTGTGAAGCTTCACTATATATATTCTCTATTGTATTTTATCCATGCGTTGTGAGTAGTACGATAGATTCTGCTGTTTTAACTTAACCTTGGCAATCGTCCATGGCTGCCTGGCACACCTTACAGTGCACTATCTCTATGTTCAGTGCAGGGGTCATGGGCGGTCGTCACAGTTACAGAGGTAACTTGGCCTTGTGTTGGCAGAGAGCCAGGTAGGTTCTCGAGACATCCCGCCAGAGGCGTACCCATGTGGCTATAGAAAGTTCCTTAGCCTGACTATTTGTTGGAAAATCCAAATAAACAATACAAACCTTGTACGGTTTTAGTTATATAACCTGCTATGGAATGTGGCGGTAACCTGCTATTGAACATAGTAGCTATAGTAGGCATACAATAATGGTTGTATGCTGGCTAAGATTAATATTATACTTTCAAAATGTTTTTACACTATGCACTAGTAATAATATCAAAGAGTTTTGCTTTTGCGTAGTAAGCATCTTTGACTATCATAAGGAGAAATCTCCTCTAATTATGCGTTTGCATTGTGTGTGTGGCGGGAGGCCTTATGGTAGTTTCATATTCCAAAAGCATTGCGAATTTATTTTATTTTCTTTGTTGAAATAACTATTTTACCATCTTACACCAGTCACCATGACTGACTCGGAGTTTATTGTTCCCTTTCTAAACTCTGGGTGCACATAATTTTCCACACGGGCAGCCTAGAGTTATGTTATCAGGATATTCTGGAGCTTTGGAGACGAGCTGGATGGCGAGACGTACACTCGTACTTATTTATTTATTCCGCCGTGTATTCTGTATGGGGACAAGTTTATATAACCGTCCATTGTTGTAACTCTGATGATATGATGTATTGTATAAACTGATATAGTTCTTTGTTTAAAGATTATTCATTCATCTATTATATATTATTCCGCTGCGAATGTGAGATTCTGATATTGTTTCTGTTTCTGTTTTTTTTTGCTCTCTCTTTCTTCTGTCTTCTTCTACCTCTTCTTTTTAACCCTAACAATTCGGTTTTCCGGCAATCAATAGTTCGGTAGTTGATATAGTGGTCGTATTGATGTCGACTTGCGAGCGTCGAAAGATCGTGTCGTTACAATATCGCTTTCGAAGTTATATTTACTTCAAAAATCATATTAACCTTTGAAATCATATCCTTTCCAAACCCATAGTTTCTTTTGAAATCGTATTTCCAATTAGGTTATTCCTTACTTCAAAATCATCACATTCAATTTGTTATAACATTTGAATCCCAACTTAGGTTATAACATCATTTAGCCATATTTGCTTTTAAACCAATGAATTTGAATATAAACCCTTCCCTTTAACTTAGTCCGAAAATTTAGAAAATACTTTAAATAGTTATAAATAGTTAAAATATTTATAAACAGTTAAATACTGTAAAATAGTTTTATTATAGATTAAAGATATTGTTGAATTGATTTAAGATTGTTAAATAGATTTGAAATAGATTAAGCATAGTTAAAATAGATTAAATAGCTTTAAATAGATTAATTAGATTTAAAATAAGTTAAGACGGGTTAATTAGTTTAAAAAATTAAATGATTTTAAATAGGTTTAAATGATTTAATATAGTTAATATAGGTTAAAATAGTTTAATAGTTTGAAAATCTGAATAACCAAAGTCTTTAAAATAATTTTAAACGGTTTATATGAAAAAATGAATTTGAAGTTAATATCAACTTAAACTATTTATTTCATTTCAACATCTGAACCATTTAAATTTCCAAATCGACACAACTCAAATTTCAAATCTTCCAATCCCAATTCTCAAATAAGCTATTGAATTATATATCGATTTAACTCCATATTTGAAATATCAATATAAATTAATCAAATTCCAATATATTTCAAAGTTATATTCCAAACAATTCAACTAACTCAATTCTGACCAATTTCACTTATATTTCAGATTCAACTTTAAAATTTCAATTTAATTCTTTAAACAATTCCTTTAAATCAATTCCAATTAAACATTAACTATATTTCATTAATAATCCACAATTTTTTTCAAAATGTCATTTAAGTAAATTCAAAAATTAAGGATTTAAAATCATTTAATTTAACCAATTCGGTGTCCGTATATAATTCTCTACCCTAGGGTCAAGTGATATGGATATTTATCATTTCTATGTGCAAATTAAAAATTTACGATTATATACCATTTCAAACCGCAATTCTGAATTAAATAAAATCCATAAAATCGCTAGAGTCTATCATTTCAACCCATAACGATTTTCCCCTAATCTATATATCGTTCGAGTATGTATCATTTCAACCCATAGTGAACTTGCAGTATTATAACAACATAAAATACAGCATCCAGTTATCCAATAATTGTAACGACCCAGAATTTTGAACGAATTAAATTGAGAATATTTAATTTATTTTAAATATTTGAACGATAATTTAATTTGAATCCCCGATATAACTTTGAAATTTGTGATTAAATTATAAAATTTAATCGATTGGAAGTTGAATAAGAATTTGAATCTTCAATTTTAAGCTGAAGAAAAATATTTCAGAAGCTTTTAAAATTCATATTAATAACACTGAAGATAATAGAAGCTTCAGAAATTTATTTGGAAACAATCTGTTCAGTTTTGAAATTAAATCGTTCGAATCGATATTTAAAAATAGCCGTCCGAGGCACAGTCTCAGAATTCGACGAAACCAGTTCCATTAGGTCCGTAACGTTAAATTATCACCGAGTTTTAAATTTCGTATCATTCGCAGTTGTTGGGTGAGAATACGACACATAAACGCGTTAAAAATTGTACCGAAACAAATTGAATTTAAATTTAAATTTAAAAATTTAAACAAGGGACAACATCCCTTATCTCACGCCTAAAAGCACGCAGAGAATCACGAAAAAATCACGCAACCCATGTCTTCTGTCTACCTCCTTCTATTTTAAACAACCACTCATCTCAGTTCGAAATCACTAAGGCCGAACAAATATTCGAGATAAAAATGGCACCACTCCTTTCCTCTTCCCAAATTAAACGAATTCAAAATCCCCCCTTCTCGTTTTAAAATTCAATAGCAAACCAAATTCCACTCGCGGTTCCCAAACGAGCAAATCAAATCGCTCGAGCACGGTGGGGTTGCGGTGATTCGCGAGCGCGAGGAGATGGGGTGGAGGCACTCATTCACGCGACGACGTCGCGAGGGCGAGTTCAGCTCGAAGGCGGCGTCGAGGTCGAGAACTAGGGCAGCGACTGGGCGACTGCCGCGTTGATAAGCAGCGAACAGAGAATCGAAATCGCAAGGTACCGGAGGTGATCGAAATGGCTCACGTGCGTTCCAGGCGATGCTTTGGGATGATGTCTCTCGAGCAGTGACAAACGGCAAGGTCAGAAGGTGGGCTGCTGGAGGGTTTCGCGAGCAGCTAGGGCCGGTGAACTCGGCAGAGGTGGCGTCGCGATCTATAGGCAAGTTCGATTCGATGGCATGGTTCATCGATGGCATCTTCGAGTCAGATTCGTGGACAGTAAGGTATAGAGTAGTTTTGTTTTAATTTAATTTTATAAATATATATATGTATATAGACAGTAAAGAAAAATAAAATATAAAGAAAAAAAAAACTGTATATCATCTTTTGATATTACAGAAAGTAATATATAGATTAAAACAGGAATTTTTCAAGTAGTTAAGTTTGAAAAGATAAATAAATACGAATTTAGAATATTAATAGTTTATATATACATATATATATATTTTTAAAAGGGAGATGAATTTATTTAACTTACTTGTTTAATTTATTATTGGGAATGATTTAAGAAAATTTAGTTAAACGGATTTATTAATGAAAACCTGATTGGTTTAGTTACTAGAAATAAATTCTTTTTGTGAAGGAAATTTAGTTTTAAAAAAAATTCTAGTTAAATAAATTTAAAGGAGAATTAGTTTGTTTAAATTTAATCATCGGTAATTAAATTTGATGAATTTAATATAGAAATTATAAAAAGAAATTGGTTTAAACGAAACTAGTAGTTAATTAAACTATTAAACGGTAACTGGTTATTCGATTTATTTCGGATATTAATGAATTTTATAAAATTATTTATACAAGGTTAAAATTGGAGAAAACAAAAGAAGGATTGGAAATTGGATGGCAAATTAAAAGCTAAGGTGAGATTTTTTCACTCAAAAAAAAATTGATTGCAGTTATTGATTGTTTGATATGATTGCTATGTTGATGTGATGTTAGATATAGTAGGATATATCTATATATATATAGCAATATATACATATTGGCATATGTATATATTGGATTGATGATTTCCCGCCTCGTATAGAGGATGAGACCCTATTGCGCCATTAGTAAGCGGATATTTTTATAAAACCCATATACCGCGATATTCCACCTCGAAGTGGAATTGGTATTGTGCTAACGTCTTTGGATGCAGGGAAACAGGTTGGAGGGATCCAACTGGACCCCTCACATTGATTGATTTTATTTATACTGTGGTATGAATCTGTGAATGATTATATTGATGTATTAATCATATTGATATCTGGAAATTATTTGAATGCTAAAATTTAGCTGAATGGATGTTTGATATCATTGGATTCCAAAAATAAATGAAATTGAATTTTTGAAATCAAAATAGAAATTTTTAAGTAAATAAATTTTTAGAAATTTAATAAATTCGAAGAAAGGAATTTTAAAGTATAAAAAGTTAATTTTTATAATCTTATCGAATTTACTTCTAGAATAAAGTGAAAATGTTAAATAAATGAATTTCGTATAATAGTGATTTTAAATTGAGGAAATTAATTTAAAATCTGGATTTTTAAATAGATTGAAAGAAACAATTGAAATTTATTTTCTTAAAAAGGAATTTATTTAAAAGGAGATAAGTTGGAAATCCAATTAGAAATTTAATTGGTAAATTGAAATGATTTGGGAAATCAATGTAAAATGAGTTCAATTTAAAGAATCCATTTAAAAACAGGATATTGAATAATTTGAAGGAAAATAAGGAATTTATTTTAGTAGGGATAAATAAAATTAGAAATCAATCTGTAATTGATTTAATATTTGGAAAAGAACTTTTGAGAAATCAGTATGGAATCTTTTATTTAAAGTTGAAAATAAATTTAGAAATCAATATTGAAATTGAATTGATATTGAAGTCTTTTATAAATAGAATTGAAATTTATAAAAGTTGTTTATAAATCCAAAATCACTTATTTTGATGAGTTAAATATAGAAGTTAATAAAAGAAGATTTATAAGTCGAAGTTGTTATTAAAATGGAAATAGAATTTATAAACGTTGTTTTATAAATTCGAAATCAATTGGATTTGATAAATTAAATATAGAAGGTTGTTAAGGGAGATATATTCGCGATTTTGGATAGCGAATTATTATTGAAATAAAACGTGTAGAAAATAGTGAAATGTAATTAGTGAAGTATATTCATGATTTTGGACAGTGAATATATTATTAAGTGAAATGGATATTATTTTGGGAAAGTGATATTTGAAATGAAGTTAATTGTTTTAAACGATGTTTTAAAATATATTGAATATCGAAATCATAGATTTCAACATTTATTGTTGAAATAGACGTTTTCGAGAAATAGAAGGAAATGATGGACTATAACACTGTTGTTATAGTAAATGATTTCCGAAAGGGAATGTTTGATGTAGTATTGGGATTTATATATCTGTCTTAAAATCCGAATCCCTATACTAGTGATTTTGAGTCGTCGTAACGATGTTTTACGTAACATTCGTTTTGACTCAAATAAATGTGCTTAAGAGAATGATTTCCTTAAAGAACGAAATATATACTTAATATTAATTTAAGTATATCGAATATTTTCAAATGTTGAAAATAAATGATTTGTGAATTACTTAAAATTAAATAAGTATGGAATTGCTTTTCCAATATGAAATGAACGATTTGAGAATTTATCCTTGTAAAGATAAATTGAAATTGAATATTGAAAACGATTTGAAAATCGAATATCAGTAGATATTCGAAAGTATAAATTCAATACGGAATTTATAAAAGAAAGCGAAGTTGTTTAAAAATAAATATTGATTTATTTTGAAGTGTGGAAATTCTATATCTAGTAAAGATATTTTGGGAAATAATAATTTGGAAAATTATTTGGAATCTGATGATTTTGCGCATCTTTATTGATAGTTAAATAACCGACTATCAATAATTACCTTTAGATAGGTATTTGTTGTGAATTGGATGAATTTGAATGCCACACTTATTTTTGAAAAAGCGCTCACTATTCGGGTTAGCCGGGAAAGGACCATGGGGTCGTATAACCCATTCCGAATATGTGATACGTCGTTATGAATTGCATTCGAAGACCGGTGTTGAAGACCGGATATTTTTGAAAACGGAAGGATTACCGTCGAGTTACTCTACATCGGCTGATCTCCGGTTTAGAGGTTTTATCACCCTTAGTGACGGGAAGTCCGGACGTGATTAGAAAATTATCCGGATATGCAAGGGCTTCGTGAGAAGTGCCTTCGGTTCTGTTCGATCCCGGAACAGACTTGTATGGATTGTATGTCTGACGTTACAATTTGAGATATAAAGCTGATTCCTTTCAAATACATTTCTGTTGGTGGCGGAGAATTTATTCTCTTAGCTTAACACCCTTCTTTGAGACGTACGAGCTCAGAGGTTATGTAGTTGAAATTTATCAGCGATATACTCCCAATTTGGTAACGTGGCATGCTGAGTGTTGCTGTGAAATGATCAGTGTTTGATCATTTGCGATATGATCATTTGTTTGATCTTATATCTTTGTGATCATAGGTTGATCATTTGTTTGACCCGAAGCATGGCTTTGTAGAAAGCGTAGCTTTGTGGACGAGACTTCGTCGAGCCTCACACCCCGGAAATGGTCAAAACAGGAAGGATGCAGCAAGGTTCTAGGGAGTAGCGCCCCTTAGTGTATGTCATTCCTTCTGGATAAAGGTGGTATCATGGTATGGAGCCCAGATACTTAACCTCTGTGGTTGCTGCAAATTTATTACTTTGTGGTTTGTTGGAAATCGGGGATCCTCGGGAAGATCGGTGACGATCGGGGGATGGCATACGCGTGTCAGTAGTTACCTATTTTTGCAGAGGTAACCCGGCCTTGTGTTGGCAGAGATCTAACCATAACGTTAGGTTCTCGGGTCGTCTATTCCAGGGACGTACCCCTCGTGGATAGGAAGTTCCTTAGCCTGATCATTTGTTGGAAATCCAAAGAAACAATACGAGCCTTGTACGGTATTAGTTGTAGAACCTGCCATTCACTTATGGTGGCGCCCCACTGTTTGGATGGTAGCTATAGTAGGCATACGATACTGGTCGTATGTTGGCTAAGATTAATATTATACTTTCGAAATGTTTTCTACACTATGCACTAATAATAATATCAAAAGGAATTTGATTTTGCATAGTAAGCATCTTTGACTATCATAAGAAGAAATCTCCTCCAATTCTGCGTTTGCATTGTGTGTGTGGTGGGAGGTCTTATGGTAGTTTCATTTTCCAAAAGCATCGCGAATTTGTTTTATTTCCTTTGTGAAAAATAACTGTTTTACGATCTCACACCAGTCACCATGACTGACTCGGAGTTTATTGTTTCCCTTCTAAACTCTGGGTGCCCACCAATTTCCACACGGGCAGTCTAGAGTTAGGTTATCAGGATATTCTGGATATTCTGGAGCTTTGGAAGCAAGCTGGATGGCGAGACGTAGTATTTGTATCTGATATTATTTATTCCGCTGTGTATTCTGTATGAGGACAAGTTTATATAACTGTCCATTGTTGTATATTGACTCTGATGATTGATGTATGTATAAAATGATATAGTTCTTTGTTTAAAGATTATTCGTTTATCTATTATATGTTGTCCCGCTGCGATATGTGAGATTCTGATATTGTTTCTGCTTCTGATGTTGTTCTGTTGTTCTTCTACTTCTCTTTTTCCTCTATCTTTTCTTCTATTTCTTTTTCTTAAAAACCCTCACTGTTGGAGTTTCTGGCACTCGATTGCTCGACAGTCGATAAAGTGAGTATCGATGTCGAATTTTCGAAAGTCGAAAATTTCTGTATGTGACAGCGTGGTATCAGAGCATATGGTTAAGCGACAACCCTGCTCTGTTGGGTTTACTCATTAGAGAGAGAGTCCGTAGTACTCTAGAATGAGTTGAGTGTAATAATAGATATGAGCGCGTATTTGTTAGTGAATATAAAAATGTTTTATATTATGTTTGCTTATCCGTTGAGATGTTTGTGAATTTTGGTCGGTATGTGGGACGCCATATTATCGATAGGGATTTCTAAACACTTAAACGAGGCAAGACGACATAGTATTATTTTAAAATAGGGTGAATGAAATAATTTTGCCCAAAACTATTTTGGTATAGAAAAGAAACGATTTTCTATGAATTATCATAGTATATGGTTGCATGGTTGTTAGGAAATAATAATATTGAAATGTTATCATTATTATATGGAATTGAATAAGAAATTCAAATCGTAACTCCAAAGTTAAGAAATAAATTCACATATAAATGAAATTTGAGAATATAAATTTTAAATGTGACTTATAATTTAAAACGGAATTCTAGAGAAGTTTTTGGAAATGTTTTGAAAGAATCTGAAAATTTTGGAGATTTGGAAAGTTTAAATCATTTTTGGTTTGAAAATGATATTCAAAGGATTTTGGAAAAATGTTTTGGAGAGATGAAAGCTCTAAACTCTTTTCGGTTGCTGGAAAATAACTTCGATGATGACCGCGGCATCATTGGTGTTCATTTTCGGGTTTCCAAAAGAGAAATTGCTGCCAAATTATTTTAAATTGAAATTGTTTGAAAAAAAATTGGAGTTTTGTTTTAGAAATTCAAAGGATAAATTGAATTGTTTTCAAAATGATTTTGAAATGTTGGTAAGACTCTGGAATACCATATAAGAATATTTATGGGATATTATTGAATTGATAACTTATACAAATTGAATTTTGATAGAATAAATTTAACTTAAAAGAATGAAGTTAAATCAAAGCAAGTATAAGTGAATCAATTAAATGAAAATGAAATTGAAAGTTGAAATTCATTTCGAATTCGTAAGCAAATGAATTGAATTGAATAATTGTAAATGAAAGAGGAATTAAGATTCGTATGGAAATTGGAAATCCAGTTTAAATATAAGTAGATTTAATCGAAGTAGAATTAAAATAAATTGAATTGATATCAATTTGAATTAGTAATTGGAACTAATTTAAGATAGTGCAGTTGTAAATGACAGATAATTGATAAAATTCAATATTTCAGAATTGAAAGTAAATTGAATCCAAATTTAGTTGTAATGGTAAACTAAATACAAATGAATGGGAAATGTAAAGAATTAAATGAGAATAGATATATAACTTCAATAGTGAAGTAAAAATGTATAAGCAGTTTATATTGAAAATTTTTGTAATAGAACTTGCAAATAGTTTGAATATATGTAACTAGATATTATGGCTAGTAGGATATACAGGTATAAATGAATTGGGATTTTGATTTCAAAGATAAAGTGAATTGCTCGACAAAAGGTAAGTATTTGAATTATAATATGAGTTTTTGCTGATTTCTGGTCTAGTCGCTTGGCTTTTTCTTTTCTTTTTGAAATCTGAGAGTCCGTAGGGATGTTTTGTAGCCGTACCGTATTAGCCGCGCAAAGGAGACGCTGGCGAAATTTTTCAAAAATTTAGGGCGTTAGAAAATTTTTGAGAAAATTTTGAAAGTTTAAATTTCGAATTTGAATTTAAATTTGAATTTGAAGTAAACAATGTTGTTTGAAACTTATAATTGAAGTTGGAAAGTTAGTTGAATAGATAACGAATCTTTAGTAGAAAGATTTGTTTTGATAAATTGATAAAACTATTGGATTGTGAAAAATAGTAGACGAGTTAAGGACATTTTTTCCTAACTTGTAATTTCGGGACGAAATTCTTTTAAGGAGGGAAGTTTGTAACGACCCAGAATTTTGAACGAATTAAATTGAGAATATTTAATTTATTTTAAATATTTGAACGATAATTTAATTTGAATCCCCGATATAACTTTGAAATTTGTGATTAAATTATAAAATTTAATCGATTGGAAGTTGAATAAGAATTTAATTCTTCAATTTTAAGCTGAAGAAAAATATTTCAAAAGCTTTTAAAATTCATATTAATAACACTGAAGATAATAGAAGCTTCAGAAATTGATTTGGAAACAATCTGTTCAGTTTTGAAATTAAATCGTTCGAATCGATATTTGAAAATAGCCGTCCGAGGCACAGTCTCGGAATTCGACGAAACCAGTTTCATTGGGTCCGTAACGTTAAATTATCACCGGGTTTTAAATTTCGTATCGTTCGGAGTTGTTGGGTGAGAATACGACACATAAACGGGTTAAAAATTGTACCGAAACAAATTGAATTTAAATTTAAATTTAAAAATTTAAACAAGGGACAACATCCCTTATCTCACGCCTAAAAGCACACAGAGAATCACGAAAAAATCACGCAACCCATGTCTTCTGTCTCCCTCCTTCTATTTTAAACAACCACTCATCTCAGTTCGAAATCACTAAGGCCGAACAAATAGTCGAGATAAAAATGGCACCACTCCTTTCCTCTTCCCAAATTAAACGAATTCGAAATCCCCCCTTCTCGTTTTAAAATTCAATAGCAAACCAAATTCCACTCCCGATTCCCAAACGAGCAAATCAAATCGCTCGAGCACGGTGGGGTTGCGGTGATTCGCGAGCGCGAGGAGATGGGGTGGAGGCACTCATTCACGCGACGACGTCGCGAGGGCGAGTTCAGCTCGAAGGCGGCGTCGAGGTCGAGAACTAGGGCAGCGACTTGGCGACTGCTGTGTTGATAAGCAGCGAACAGAGAATCGAAATCGCAAGGTACCGGAGGTGATCGAAATGGCTCACGTGCGTTCCAGGCGATGCTTTGGGATGATGTCTCTCGAGCAGTGACAAACGGCAAGGTCAGAAGGTGGGCTGCTGGAGGGTTTCGCGAGCAGCTAGGGCCGGTGAATTCGGCAGAGGTGGCGTCGGGATCTATAGGCAAGTTCGATTCGATGGCATGGTTCATCGATGGCATCTTCGAGTCAGATTCGTGGACAGTAAGGTATAGAGCAGTTTTGTTTTAATTTAATTTTATAAATATATTTATATGTATATAGACAGTAAAGAAAAATAAAATATAAAGAAAAAAAAACTGTATATCATCTTTTGATATTACAGAAAGTAATATATAGATTAAAACAGGAATTTTTCAAGTAGTTAAGTTTGAAAAGATAAATAAATACGAATTTAGAATATTAATAGTTTATATATACATATATATATTTTTAAAAGGGAGATGAATTTATTTAACTTACTTGTTTAATTTATTATTGGGAATGATTTAAGAAAATTTAGTTAAACGGATTTATTAATGAAAACCTGATTGGTTTAGTTACTAGAAATAAAAAAAATTTTTGTGGAGGAAATTTAGTTTTAAAAAAAATTCTAGTTAAATAAATTTAAAAGAGAATTAGTTTGTTTAAATTTAATCATCGGTAATTAAATTTGATGAATTTAATATAGAAATTATAAAAAGAAATTGGTTTAAACGAAACTAGTAGTTAATTAAACTATTAAACGGTAACTGGTTATTCGATTTATTTCGGATATTAATGAATTTTGTAAAATTATTTATACAAGGTTAAAATTGGAGAAAACAAAAGAAGGATTGGAAATTGGATGGCAAATTAAAAGCTAAGGTGAGTTTTTCTCACTCAAAAAAAAAATTTGATTGCAGTTATTGATTGTTTGATATGATTGCTATGTTGATGTGATGTTAGATATAGTAGGATATATCTATATATATAGCAATATATACATATTGGCATATGTATATATTGGATTGATGATTTCCCGCCTCGTATAGCGGATGAGACCCTATTGCGCCGTTAGTAAGCGGATAATTTTATAAAACCCATATACCGCGATATTCCACCTCGAAGTGGAATTGGTATTGTGCTAACGTCTTTGGATGCAGGGAAATAGGTTGGAGGGATCCAACTGGACCCCTCACATTGATTGATTTTATTTATACTGTGGTATGAATCTGTGAATGATTATATTGATGTATTAATCATATTGATATCTGGAAATTATTTGAATGCTAAAATTTAGCTGAATGGATGTTTGATATCATTGGATTCCAAAAATAAATGAAATTGAATTTTTGAAATCAAAATAGAAATTTTTAAGTAAATAAATTTTTAGAAATTTAATAAATTCGAAGAAAGGAATTTTAAAGTATAAAAAGTTAATTTTTATAATCTTATCGAATTTATTTCCAGAATAAATGTAACGACCAACGACTTTCTCTCCACAGAAAGTCGTATCGTCTTAGAGAAAGAAAGGGATAGAAAAGAGAAAAGAAGAGAAGAAAGAACTAAACAATATCAGAATCTCACAGCGGAACGAAACAAAATATAATATATCACATAACTATTACATAGTCTTTACATAATCAGAGTACACAACTTATATATCACAAAATAGACAGTTATAAATTTTTGTCTATTATACAACACAAGATACAATTCAAACAAAAGACTCAAAGAAACCAACACAGCGGAATACTTATACATCTACGAATGCTGAAGCCTCCTGCTCCATTTCTCCTCCATAGATTCGTCGAAGCTAACCCGAATCCCTTGGCTACTCGTAAAAATTGAGTACGCAAGGTTTAATAAAACAGAAAATAAACACTTGGGGTCAGACATGGGTCTGGTGTGAGTAAACGGGTTAAAGTTGTTTAACTTCAAAGCCTTTTGAAAACAAAGGTATCACGTAAGACTTCCCACACATAAACATGGAAAAGTTTTTACCTTACGCTAACCAAAACTTTGATAGGAAATCGAGTTATATTATAATAGGGTCTAAGGTTTTCAAGTAAATAAGAAATAGCTGAAATTGTTACATTATTAAATTCCAGCATACTAGCCACAAAGTGGGTTATACAATCAAGTCCGTTGGCACTTATTGGAAGTTGGATTTCCATACAATGGCAGGGCTACCGGAGTACCGCCCGTCACAGTACGTGGCCTAGATCAACGTACCGAGGAGTACGCCCGCTCCCCTGCAACACAAGGCCGGAACCATCCCTTACTGGATAATTCCCGCATAAGAAACCCCGTGGTTGCGGCCAAACAACCACCCACACAGCCGAAATAAAAAGGGACTCTAGACAGAGGAATCTTATACTACTTGGGCGCTACCCACTAACCTTGCTGCACCTCCCCTATTTTAGCCATTCCCGGTTGATGAGGCTTGAGGTCACGATTACCTTTAATCAGAACTCATCACTTAGAATGCTCATCGTCCACCTGACGATGTGCTGAAAGCATTCAATCCATACAAGTTCGTTCCGGGTTCGAACGAAACCGAAGGCATTATCTCGTTACACTCGTTTTGGAATCACCCTCGGAGTTAACGACAATAACCCTTGCACTCTAAATCTTCATCTTCACTTGAGATTCACAACCTATCGTTAATTTGGATCGATGTGGTATTCGGGTCTCCAGACCTGGAATACCGGTATACGGAAACCCGATCCCGGTCTCATCGAAATCCAAAACGTATCTTTTAAGGCCAAGTTGTTTAAAGGTTAAAACAATTTAATTCAATTCAATACTTGAATTTACACAGCATTTAACACAGATAAATATCACACATTTATCACAGATATATCCAATATCATATCACAGAATATCATAGCATATCATTTAATAGATATCAACCAAATCAGATATTCTACACAAACAATCATCCATAAGCAAACAATTATTAACCCTATATTATAATTAATTTAATTAACTTAAATTAAATTAATTACTTAAGAATTAATTTCTAACTTTGCTTAAACAATCATTAATTAATTACAAACCTTTAATTAATTAATTACTCATTAAATATTAATCATCCTTGATTTATTATTCATTAATTACATAAAGTAATTATCCTTTAATTAATTTTATAAATTAATTATTCTTATTTATTAACAGTAATTAACCTTTAATTGCTTTCACAAATTGATTTATTTAATGACCCTTAATTAATTACTTTCACAAATTGATTTATTTAATGACCCTTAATTAATTACTTCCATTAATTAATTAATTATAATTAATTACATTGACCCTTAATTAATTACATTAATTAATTAAACTTTAATCAATCACCTTAATTAATCATATACAGTAATTATCATCCTATAATTACTTACCTTATTTAATTAACTTCTTAATTAATCCTTTAATTAATTACCAAATAATTTATCCTTAATTACTTTTATAAAGTAATTATACTTCAATTATTTCTCATTAAGTAATTCCCTTTAATTAATTACATCCTGTAATTTATTTATTAATTACTTACTCTAAGTAATTACACTTATCAATCTTATTAAGTATTCATACTTAATCTTTTATCAAGTGATTGTCTTTAATTAATTTACAAATTAATTAACTTAAATTAATCACATTCATTTATTATTTACAGTTGAGTAATTCATTCCTTAATTACTCTTTAAACAAATTAATTAATCTTTAATTACAGATTAATTATTCTTTTAATTATTAATTAATAACCCTTAATTATCAATTAATAAAACTTAATAACAAATTAATTAATCCTTAATTATAAATTAATTTATCTTTAATTACTTAATTAATTAGTCACTAATTACTTAATTAATTAATCACTAATCCTTAATTAATCAATCTTAATTTCTTAATTTAAAAATCCTTAATTACAATTAATTACCTTTAATTAATTATTTATAACCCTCAATTATAAATAAATTAATCCTTAATCATTAGTTAGTTAAATTAATTAATTTCTCTTAATTAATTACTTAATTAACCCTTTAAGCTTAATTAACTAAGTTAATTAATTACACTTAAATTTCTTAATTAACTAACATCCTTTAAAGATCCATCTTAAGATAAACCATAATTATCTTATCTTTTTAATGCCTTAATTATTATTTAAAAACATTTTATTTTAAAGATAACTTTACTTAATTAAATCATTAATTAAGTTTTAATATACTTATTCAACTTGATAAATTAAAAGTTACAAATCATAACTTACTTTTGAATGCTTTTTAAAAATATTATCAAGTGGTAGTAAAAATCTAGTTTCAAAATAAAATCTTTAAAATTTCATTTAACTTTGTTTTAAAACTTATAAAACCTGGCTTAAAACTGCTTCGAGTCGAACACGATACCTACCCGGTAGCTAACCCGCGTTCCTCTCAACCCTCCCCTACTTTGAGTCCCCCTCACAAAAACTCGAGAGTGACTCCGAGCTTCTTCTCGTCTTCCCCAAAAACAAAACACAGTCCATTCTGAACGAACCCAACGTGCACGTGTGCACCTGCACATCAACTCCGATCAACGTCGATCATCACAGCGACCTTCGTCCAGTCACCTACGACTGTATTGCCCCATTCGAACACTAATCACCATGAATTCGCCATCCAAGCCCAATCGAACCATTCGACCCAAAACAGGAACCAACCGGCTACCAAAAACCAACCACCAGCCATCGCCTCTGACCACCAGCCACCTCGCGCCTCTGACCGAAGCCTCGTCACACCCTACGCCGCGTTTTTCCAAGGTCCCGTCCACCTCGATGCTCTGACGACGTAGCAGTAACCCAAAACCCGGCCTCGACTTCAAACCATCCTAAACCCTAGTTCGACCCTTCCTTGTCGCCACGGTGATCGATAAAAATAACCCTAACCATTTTTACCACCATCTCCGATCACCCAGCTAGCTTCAACAGAAAACCCGACTACAAAAGATTCGATGGTCACCAGAAAAAGCTCAAAAACCATATTCCGATCATCTTCGAACTGTGCCATCAATACCCAACTAAAAATCGAGATTTTGATTTTAAAAATCCTAGTTTGCAAAAGGGAATTCAGGTTATATACTTGAATTAATAAATTATTAAGTTTGATTTCAACCCATTCCTAAGTTTCCACTGTTATTTCTTATTTTCCAAAAAATTTCAAACTTAATTTATATAATTAAAAAATTTTAAAAACTTAATTATGTTCAAACAAACAACATTTGTTTGAATACTTCAGTTTAACAAAGATTATATGAAGAGAATTTTAGTTTGTTCAATATTGAGTCTGTTAGAAAATAAACAGAGCTGCTCACCATCATGCATACCAATATATACATTCATATAGACATGTATTCAGATTTTAACAAGCATGCATACATAATTTTAAATATGCATCACGAGATTCATCTCAAACACTACATATACATCAAATTTAAAACTGATTTATGATTTAAGTTTATTCACAGGAAAAATAACAGAGAAGCATAAACACCAATATGCACAAATATAACAAACTCTTATATAATCATCCATTCACATCAAATATTCAAGTAAGCATTTGCATGTCATATTACTGTAACATTTATCAACATATCAAGACATAGTAACAGATTTTAAAACTGTTTTTAAAGTTAGGTTTACTCACCAGACATGAGCAGAGAACAGAGAACAACTTTGAAAACTTGAATGGAAATGGAGCTGAAGACTTTGAATTGCCTTAAACTTTGAAAACTGGATTTGCTTGATTTCTGGAATTTTGAAAACTAAAACTTTGAATTCGAATCTGAAGTTGATTAGAACTGAAGTTTGATTCTTGCTTTACTGGTTTGAGAAGATTACAGACTTGCTTTGGAAATTAGTTTACAGGTCTGCTTTGATTTAGAGGAGATTACAGGCTTTTTATAGATGATTACAGGTTTTGATTTTTGAGTTTGAGAATGTTTTTCAATGTTTCTGGTTTGAAGAAGTAGTTTACAGGCTGAGTTACTTTCTTTTAAAAAAATGAGAAGATAGGAAAAGAAATGGAAGAGAGGAGATGTTTGTTTATATAATGTAATTTATAAATTATTAAAAATTAAAAGAAATAAAAATAAAGGATGACTCTTGTTTTCAAATGTTAACACTTGTCAATTTGAATGCTAATTATCTTACACATGTATTTACAAGCCCTTACAATTAAACACTTGTAATTATTTACTTTTTATATTATTTTTAAATGATTTTTAAAGCTTTTAAATTAAATTTCCTAAATAGATAAATACATATCTTATTTTATAAATGCTTTTCTTAATTTATAAAAATAAAACTTTTAAAAGAAAATAAAATAAAAACCAATTAGATTTTAACTAAATCATATATAGTATATTTAATCCATTTTAAATGCTAATATAAAACTTTTATATTTATCTACTATCAACTAAATACTTTATAAATTCATATAAATAAATTCCTTTAAGGAAAATGATATAAAAAAAAGATCTATTTCTAAATATCACAAATTAAATTTTTAACTAATTATTCCATTTGAGAATATAACTATATTTAAAATCAACTCTTTATTAAATTGTTTGAAAATAACAATTTTACCAATTTTAAATAATTAATTTAAAAGATTATCACATTTTAAATTTCCTGAAATTCCGGGATATCACATTCCTTCCCCCTTAAAAGAATTTCGTCCTCGAAATTTAAAACAAAAGATAATCCAAAGTTTTATTTTATTTCAAAAATTTTCAAACAATTTTAGCATACATATCAGCCAACACAAATAAACAACCAATTTCATCCAAACAAACAATTCAATCAAACAATCAATTCTAGCTATTTGGACACAGATCCAGATAAGCTTCCTAAAATTTATTCTCGAGTTTCCCAGGTACAGATACCGGAATACTCGCTCTACTAAATCCAGAACTAGCTATACTACTAAGCTACTGAGCTCCTACTCATCTAGATCTACAATCTGAACAAGATATCAGACCACAGACAAGATCAATTCAACTACCAAATCCTCCTGAATTGCTGGTTCTAAAACCAGAGATAGATCAAACACGTACTTCCTCAAAGATACGCGATATAATTCGAATCCCAGTTATCCAAACTGACAATTCAACCAAGTAGACCAAACTCTTATCCAAATCAGAACACAGAAAAGATCCAAAACACCTCGGAGCTGACTTCCCAGACTTACCCAATCTTATAGCTTCCTTTTACTAGAGAAAACTTCAACAACAACGAAATCTCAAACTTCGAATTCCAAATTCCTCCGTCTCTATCCATAGAACTCTTCTGACGATCTTGGCTGCCTACATCCTTTTCGATCAGCTCATCCTTTGCCGATGCTTCTCGAAACAAACAGGACCAAAAACAATCCAACAAATGAATTCTCTCAAAATCTACCCAAAATCCAGAACACAAACTCTACCCCACCATCAGTAGACTACAACTTACTTCTCCTATCTGGAAAAGACAAAACAGATGCACTAACCAATCTGGACTTAAATCCAGAAATTATTTCCTGTAGAAATTTTCTAATCCCAAAACACTGCAACTTCCAGTTTCTTCCATTCTAGAACAGCTGCCACCTTGCTTCCGCTGCACAACTCTGATCTGGAGAAGATAAGAATGCTGTCGATGAACTCGAGCACAAACACATCCTGAAAATATGGTTCAACAGATCCATAAAAAGAAAACTCAGCAGTTCCATGAAATACTGAGCTGCTTCACCAAATCCTTTCTCTAGGAGACACCCTTCTACCTAGCTGAACTACCGGTACTACTCCTGAAATTAAGTCGATAAGGAACTCAATCTCAAATGCAGACAAATCTCTGACTTCGGATAAGACATCCAGAATGTCTCAGATAACTCAAGAGAATACTCAACTATCGCAAGTCACTTTTGCATTCCACTCAGCCTAAATTCCAAAGAAACTGCTCTCTCTTTACCCATCAGAACAGCTTATGCTTGACTAACCAATCCATCGAAGAAATGGATCCACTTTGTTGCTTCTGAACTCCACCTCTAGAAAACTGCTAAGCTAAAAGATCTTCCTGCTGGAACACAAAACATTTCCGAGCTGCACCGCTGACACAGACGCCAAAGACTTTCTATCCAAAGCTTCCTGAGAAACTCGGACCCCATACCAAACTCGAACACCCTGCTGAACTCAGCCACAACACCAAAGTAGACATTCTTCCTTAACTCGCTCCAAAAGAAAACATCTTCGGAGCATCCATCGTCACTGTATCTCATCATACAGCTACTATTACCTGAGGTATCAAGGTACCATCACTCGCTTCTGTTCAACCGACAGATCCAACTTTACTCATCCAAACTTCAAAGATAAACTCCGAACCATTACAGTTTCCTTCGGAGATCGATGAAATCCTTCACCACAGCAAAGCTTACTCGAGACGGTATTGGGTTTACAGTCTCGATATATACTTCCAACCTCAAACATTCAAACTCCAACTATTGGTAATTGTGTTACACACACTACCACCTTATCTACCTTTATAACTTATATTGGAAAACCCGAACAGGTAACCCAATAAATAGGTAGAAATACATAAATATATATATTTAAAATGATAATTTTTTTTTATATAGAAATTATTTCTGGGTAAAATTATTTCATCTACCTCTTTAAAACAATATTGTGTCCGTTGGCCTGGTTCAAGTGTTTAGAGATCCCTATCAATAACGTTAGCTACTCGTATTGACCAGAATCCATATACCACTCAACCGATCAATTAACACAATATAAAACCATTTTTATATAACTAACAATTACGCGCTCTCAAGATAGACACCACTACAGAGCCTAGGTATTCACTCAACCTACTGCTCTGATACCACTGTAACGACCAACGACTTTCTCTCCACAGAAAGTCGTATCGTCTTGGAGAAAGAAAGGGATAGAAAAGAGAAAAGAAGAGAAGAAAGAACTAAACAATATCAGAATCTCACAGCGGAACGAAACAAAATATAATATATCACATAACTATTACATAGTCTTTACATAATCAGAGTACACAACTTATATATCACAAAATAGACAGTTATAAATTTCTGTCTATTATACAACACAAGATACAATTCAAACAAAAGACTCAAAGAAACCAACACAGCGGAATACTTATACATCTACGAATGCTGAAGCCTCCTGCTCCATTTCTCCTCCATAGATTCGTCGAAGCTAACCTGAATCCCTTGGCTACTCGTAAAAATTGAGTACCCAAGGTTTAATAAAACAGAAAATAAACACTTGGGTCAGACATGGGTCTGGTGTGAGTAAACGGGTTAAAGTTGTTTAACTTCAAAGCCTTTTGAAAACAAAGGTATCACGTAAGACTTCCCACACATAAACATGGAAAAGTTTTTACCTTACGCTAACCAAAACTTTGATAGGAAATCGAGTTATATTATAATAGGGTCTAAGGTTTTCAAGTAAATAAGAAATAGCTGAAATTGTTACATTATTAAATTCCAGCATACTAGCCACAAAGTGGGTTATACAATCAAGTCCGTTGGCACTTATTGGAAGTTGGATTTCCATACAATGGCAGGGCTACCGGGGTACCGCCCGTCACAGTACGTGGCCTAGATCAACGTACCGAGGAGTACGCCCGCTCCCCTGCAACACAAGGCCGGAACCATCCCTTACTGGATAATTCCCGCATAAGAAACCCCGTGGTTGCGGCCAAACAACCACCCACACAGCCGAAATAAAAAGGGACTCTAGACAGAGGAATCTTATACTACTTGGGCGCTACCCACTAACCTTGCTGCACCTCCCCTGTTTTAGCCATTCCCGGTTGATGAGGCTTGAGGTCACGATTACCTTTAATCAGAACTCATCACTTAGAATGCTCATCGTCCACCTGACGATGTGCTGAAAGCATTCAATCCATACAAGTTCGTTCCGGGTTCGAACGAAACCGAAGGCATTATCTCGTTACACTCGTTTTGGAATCACCCTCAGAGTTAACGACAATAACCCTTGCACTCTAAATCTTCATCTTCACTTGAGATTCACGACCTATCGTTAATTTGGATCGATGTGGTATTCGGGTCTCCAGACCTGGAATACCGGTATACGGAAACCCGATCCCGGTCTCATCGAAATCCAAAACGTATCTTTTAAGGCCAAGTTGTTTAAAGGTTAAAACAATTTAATTCAATTCAATACTTGAATTTACACAGCATTTAACACAGATAAATATCACACATTTATCACAGATATATCCAATATCATATCACAGAATATCATAGCATATCATTTAATAGATATCAACCAAATCAGATATTCTACACAAACAATCATCCATAAGCAAACAATTATTAACCCTATATTATAATTAATTTAATTAACTTAAATTAAATTAATTACTTAAGAATTAATTTCTAACTTTGCTTAAACAATCATTAATTAATTACAAACCTTTAATTAATTAATTACTCATTAAATATTAATCATCCTTGATTAATTATTCATTAATTACATAAAGTAATTATCCTTTAATTAATTTTATAAATTAATTATTCTTATTTATTAACAGTAATTAACCTTTAATTACTTTCACAAATTGATTTATTTAATGACCCTTAATTAATTACTTCCATTAATTAATTAATTATAATTAATTACATTGACCCTTAATTAATTACATTAATTAATTAAACTTTAATCAATCACCTTAATTAATCATATACAGTAATTATCATCCTATAATTACTTACCTTATTTAATTAACTTCTTAATTAATCCTTTAATTAATTACCAAATAATTTATCCTTAATTACTTTTATAAAGTAATTATACTTCAATTATTTCTCATTAAGTAATTCCCTTTAATTAATTACATCCTGTAATTTATTTATTAATTACTTACTCTAAGTAATTACACTTATCAATCTTATTAAGTATTCATACTTAATCTTTTATCAAGTGATTATCTTTAATTAATTTACAAATTAATTAACTTAAATTAATCACATTCATTTATTATTTACAGTTGAGTAATTCATTCCTTAATTACTCTTTAAACAAATTAATTAATCTTTAATTACAGATTAATTATTCTTTTAATTATTAATTAATAACCCTTAATTATCAATTAATAAAACTTAATAACAAATTAATTAATCCTTAATTATAAATTTATTTATCTTTAAATACTCAATTAATTAGTCACTAATTACTTAATTAATTAATCACTAATCCTTAATTAATCAATCTTAATTTCTTAATTTAAAAATCCTTAATTACAATTAATTACCTTTAATTAATTATTTATAACCCTCAATTATAAATAAATTAATCCTTAATCATTAGTTAGTTAAATTAATTAATTTCTCTTAATTAATTACTTAATTAACCCTTTAAGCTTAATTAATTAAGTTAATTAATTACACTTAAATTTCTTAATTAACTAACATCCTTTAAATATCCATCTTAAGATAAACCATAATTATCTTATCTTTTTAATGCCTTAATTATTATTTAAAAACATTTTATTTTTAAAGATAACTTTACTTAATTAAATCATTAATTAAGTTTTAATATACTTATTCAACTTGATAAATTAAAAGTTACAAATCATAACTTACTTTTGAATGCTTTTTAAAAATATTATCAAGTGGTAGTAAAAATCTAGTTTCAAAATAAAATATTTAAAATTTCATTTAACTTTGTTTTAAAACTTATAAAACATGGCTTAAAACTGCTTCGAGTCGAACACGATACCTACCCGGTAGCTAACCCGCGTTCCTCTCAACCCTCCCCTACTTTGAGTCCCCCTCACAAAAACTCGAGAGTGACTCCGAGCTTCTTCTCGTCTTCCCCAAAAACAAAACACAGTCCATTCTGAACGAACCCAACGTGCACGTGTGCACCTGCACATCAACTCCAATCAACGTCGATCATCACGGCGACCTTCGTCCAGTCACCTACGACTGTATTGCCCCATTCGAACACTAATCACCACGAATTCGCCATCCAAGCCCAATCGAACCATTCGACCCAAAACAGGAACCAACCGGCTACCAAAAACCAACCACCAGCCATCGCCTCTGACCACCAGCCACCTCGCGCCTCTGACCGAAGCCTCGTCACACCCTACGCCGCGTTTTTCCAAGGTCCCGTCCACCTCGATGCTCTGACGACGTAGCAGTAACCCAAAACCCGGCCTCGACTTCAAACCATCCTAAACCCTAGTTCGACCCTTCCTTGTCGCCACGGTGATAGATAAAAAAAACCCTAACCATTTTTACCACCATCTCCGATCACCCAGCTAGCTTCAACAGAAAACCCGACTACAAAAGATTCGATGGTCACCAGAAAAAGCTCAAAAACCATATTCTGATCATCTTCGAACTGTGCCATCAATACCCAACTAAAAATCGAGATTTTGATTTTAAAAATCCTAGTTTGCAAAAGGGAATTCAGGTTATATACTTGAATTAATAAATTATTAAGTTTGATTTCAACCCATTCCTAAGTTTCCACTGTTATTTCTTATTTTCCAGAAAATTTCAAACTTAATTTATATAATTAAAAATTTTTAAAAACTTAATTATGTTCAAACAAACAACATTTGTTTGAATACTTCAGTTTAACAAAGATTATATGAAGAGAATTTTAGTTTGTTCAATATTGAGTCTGTTAGAAAATAAACAGAGCTGCTCACCATCATGCATACCAATATATACATTCATATAGACATGTATTCAGATTTTAACAAGCATGCATACATAATTTTAAATATGCATCACGAGATTCATCTCAAACACTACATATACATCAAATTTAAAACTGATTTATGATTTAAGTTTATTCACAGGAAAAATAACAGAGAAGCATAAACACCAATATGCACAAATATAACAAACTCTTATATAATCATCCATTCACATCAAATATTCAAGTAAGCATTTGCATGTCATATTACTGTAACATTTATCAACATATCAAGACATAGTAACAGATTTTAAAACTGTTTTTAAAGTTAGGTTTACTCACCAGACATGAGCAGAGAACAGAGAACAACTTTGAAAACTTGAATGGAAATGGAGCTGAAGACTTTGAATTGCCTTAAACTTTGAAAACTGGATTTGCTTGATTTCTGGAATTTTGAAAACTAAAACTTTGAATTCGAATCTGAAGTTGATTAGAACTGAAGTTTGATTCTTGCTTTACTGGTTTGAGAAGATTACAGACTTGCTTTGGAAATTAGTTTACAGGTCTGCTTTGATTTAGAGGAGATTACAGGCTTTTTATAGATGATTACAGGTTTTGATTTTTGAGTTTGAGAATGTTTTTCAATGTTTCTGGTTTGAAGAAGTAGTTTACAGGCTGAGTTACTTTCTTTTAAAAAAATGAGAAGATAGGAAAAGAAATGGAAGAGAGGAGATGTTTGTTTATATAATGTAATTTATAAATTATTAAAAATTAAAAGAAATAAAAATAAAGGATGACTCTTGTTTTCAAATGTTAACACTTGTCAATTTGAATGCTAATTATCTTACACATGTATTTACAAGCCCTTACAATTAAACACTTGTAATTATTTACTTTTTATATTATTGTTAAATGATTTTTAAAGCTTTTAAATTAAATTTCCTAAATAGATAAATACATATCTTATTTTATAAATGCTTTTCTTAATTTATAAAAATAAAACTTTTAAAAGAAAATAAAATAAAAACCAATTAGATTTTAACTAAATCATATATAGTATATTTAATCCATTTTAAATGCTAATATAAAACTTTTATATTTATCTACTATCAACTAAATACTTTATAAATTCATATAAATAAATTCCTTTAAGGAAAATGATATAAAAAAAAGATCTATTTCTAAATATCACAAATTAAATTTTTAACTAATTATTCCATTTGAGAATATAACTATATTTAAAATCAACTCTTTATTAAATTGTTTGAAAATAACAATTTTACCAATTTTAAATAATTAATTTAAAAGATTATCACATTTTAAATTTCCTGAAATTCCGGGATATCACAATAAAGTGAAAATGTTAAATAAATGAATTTCGTATAATAGTGATTTTAAATTGAGGAAATTAATTTAAAATCTGGATTTTTAAATAGATTGAAAGAAACAATTGAAATTTATTTTCTTAAAAAGGAATTTATTTAAAAGGAGATAAGTTGGAAATCCAATTAGAAATTTAATTGGTAAATTGAAATGATTTGGGAAATCAATGTAAAATGAGTTCAATTTAAAGAATCCATTTAAAAACAGGATATTGAATAATTTGAAGGAAAATAAGGAATTTATTTTAGTAGGGATAAATAAAATTAGAAATCAATCTGTAATTGATTTAATATTTGGAAAAGAACTTTTGAGAAATCAGTATGGAATCTTTTATTTAAAGTTGAAAATAAATTTAGAAATCTATATTGAAATTGAATTGATATTGAAGTCTTTTATAAATAGAATTGAAATTTATAAAAGTTGTTTATAAATCCAAAATCACTTATTTTGATGAGTTAAATATAGAAGTTAATAAAAGAAGATTTATAAGTCGAAGTTGTTATTAAAATGGAAATAGAATTTATAAACGTTGTTTTATAAATTCGAAATCAATTGGATTTGATAAATTAAATATAGAAGGTTGTTAAGGGAGATATATTCGCGATTTTGGATAGCGAATTATTATTGAAATAAAACGTGTAGAAAATAGTGAAATGTAATTAGTGAAGTATATTCATGATTTTGGACAGTGAATATATTATTAAGTGAAATGGATATTATTTTGGGAAAGTGATATTTGAAATGAAGTTAATTGTTTTAAACGATGTTTTAAAATATATTGAATATCGAAATCATAGATTTCAACATTTATTGTTGAAATAGACGTTTTCGAGAAATAGAAGGAAATGATGGACTATAACACTGTTGTTATAGTAAATGATTTCCGAAAGGGAATGTTTGATGTAGTATTGGGATTTATATATCTGTCTTAAAATCCGAATCCCTATACTAGTGATTTTGAGTCGTCGTAACGATGTTTTACGTAACATTCGTTTTGACTCAAATAAATGTGCTTAAGAGAATGATTTCCTTAAAGAACGAAATATATACTTAATATTAATTTAAGTATATCGAATATTTTCAAATGTTGAAAATAAATGATTTGTGAATTACTTAAAATTAAATAAGTATGGAATTGCTTTTCCAATATGAAATGAACGATTTGAGAATTTATCCTTGTAAAGATAAATTGAAATTGAATATTGAAAACGATTTGAAAATCGAATATCAGTAGATATTCGAAAGTATAAATTCAATACGGAATTTATAAAAGAAAGCGAAGTTGTTTAAAAATAAATATTGATTTATTTTGAAGTGTGGAAATTCTATATCTAGTAAAGATATTTTGGGAAATAATAATTTGGAAAATTATTTGGAATCTGATGATGTTGCGCATCTTTATTGATAGTTAAATAACCGACTATCAATAATTACCTTTAGATAGGTATTTGTTGTGAATTGGATGAATTTGAATGCCACACTTATTTTTGAATAAGCGCTCACTATTCGGGTTAGCCGGGAAAGGACCATGGGGTCGTATAACCCATTCCGAATATGTGATACGTCGTTATGAATTGCATTCGAAGACCGGTGTTGAAGACCGGATATTTTTGAAAACGGAAGGATTACCGTCGAGTTACTCTACATCGGCTGATCTCCAGTTTAGAGGTTTTATCACCCTTAGTGACGGGAAGTCCGGACGTGATTAGAAAATTATCCGGATATGCAAGGGCTTCGTGAGAAGTGCCTTCGGTTCTGTTCGATCCCGGAACAGACTTGTATGGATTGTATGTCTGACGTTACAATTTGAGATATAAAGCTGATTCCTTTCAAATACATTTCTGTTGGTGGCGGAGAATTTATTCTCTTAGCTTAACACCCTTCTTTGTGACGTACGAGCTCAGAGGTTATGTAGTTGAAATTTATCAGCGATATACTCCCAATTTGGTAACGTGGCATGCTGAGTGTTGCTGTGAAATGATCAGTGTTTGATCATTTGCGATATGATCATTTGTTTGATCTTATATCTTTGTGATCATAGGTTGATCATTTGTTTGACCCGAAGCATGGCTTTGTAGAAAGCGTAGCTTTGTGGACGAGACTTCGTCGAGCCTCACACCCCGGAAATGGTCAAAACAGGAAGGATGCAGCAAGGTTCTAGGGAGTAGCGCCCCTTAGTGTATTTCATTCCTTCTGTATAAAGGTGGTATCATGATATGGAGCCCAGATACTTAACCTCTGTGGTTGCTGCAAATTTATTACTTTGTGGTTTGTTGGAAATCGGGGATCCTCGGGAAGATCGGTGACGATCGGGGGATGGCATACGCGTGTCAGTAGTTACCTATTTTTGCAGAGGTAACCCGGCCTTGTGTTGGCAGAGATCTAACCGTAACGTTAGGTTCTCGGGTCGTCTATTCCAGGGACGTACCCCTCGTGGATAGGAAGTTCCTTAGCCTGATCATTTGTTGGAAATCCAAAGAAACAATACGAGCCTTGTACGGTATTAGTTGTAGAACCTGCCATTCACTTATGGTGGCGCCCCACTGTTTGGATGGTAGCTATAGTAGGCATACGATACTGGTCGTATGTTGGCTAAGATTAATATTATACTTTCGAAATGTTTTCTACACTATGCACTAATAATAATATAAAAAAGAATATGATTTTGCGTAGTAAGCATCTTTGACTATCATAAGAAGAAATCTCCTCCAATTCTGCGTTTGCATTGTGTGTGTGGCGGGAGGTCTTATGGTAGTTTCATTTTCCAAAAGCATCGCGAATTTGTATTATTTCCTTTGTGAAAAATAACTGTTTTACGATCTCACACCAGTCAACATGACTAACTCGGAGTTTATTGTTTCCCTTCTAAACTCTGGGTGCCCACCAATTTCCACACGGGCAGTCTAGAGTTAGGTTATCAGGATATTCTGGATATTCTGGAGCTTTGGAAGCAAGCTGGATGGCGAGACATAGTATTTGTATCTGATATTATTTATTCCGCTGTGTATTCTGTATGAGGACAAGTTTATATAACTGTCCATTGTTGTATATTGACTCTGATGATTGATGTATGTATAAAATGATATAGTTCTTTGTTTAAAGATTATTCGTTTATCTATTATATGTTGTCCCGCTGCGATATGTGAGATTCTGATATTGTTTCTGCTTCTGATGTTGTTCTGTTGTTCTTCTACTTCTCTTTTTCCTCTATCTTTTCTTTTATTTCTTTTTCTTAAAAACCCTCACTGTTGGAGTTTCTGGCACTCGATTGCTCGACAGTCGATAAAGTGAGTATCGATGTCGAATTTTCGAAAGTCGAAAATTTCTGTACGTGACAATAATAAATTCAAACATCCATCACAATCATCATCCAATTTAACGAATAAATATCAAAAATTAACAGATTATTATATATATGTAATTAATTGGCAATTTAAATTCAATAATAAATTAAATGACAATTTAATTCAAATAAATTCAAATTATCTGAGATAACGATTTAAAATATACCAAAAAGGCAGAAATAAATTTCTAATCACATTATAAATTTAATTTAACTAACATAAGAAATTTTAGATGTTGTGAGTGGGTCAAAACACTCACCTTTAAATTTAAATCGAATTTAAATCCAATTTAGGGCCAAAATCAAAACAGTCTCGTAATTCTTCCAAGCGTGTATCAAAATGTCCGAAATTTTGATACGATCCTAAAAACAGAAACCGCACGCGAAACGGACCTCGTATGTAAAAGTTATGCATATTAGAACATTAAATGATTTAAATTAGAAATATAAAATATTAAATAAGGCTTACACGTCACCTTCCATCTCCCTCACGCTCATTCGAACAGAAGCTTCAGCTTATTATATATTTTTGTATATAAAATAATAATTTTATAAATGATATATTTGGTTGTTAGGTAGTAAAATTTTATAAATATTGGTTGAAATAAGATTTGAAAATTAAATAAACGAAATTTAAAATTTAGAACTTAAGTTCTGGGATTTTTGAAAATTTATTTCGAATGATTTTGGAATATAATAATAATATTATTTAGTAGTATTTTCTAATATAAATATTTCAATATGATTTGAAAGAATTGTTTTAAAGAAATTTTGGAATGAAATAAGTTCTGTACTCCCCTCTCTGTCGCTGGAAAATAATTTTGGTAATGAGTGCACGCATCATCGACATTCATTTTTGAGTTTCAAAGTGGGAATACTGTTGTAGTAGTAACTACACAATTGTTTGATAAATAATCTTGATTTGATTTTTAAATATGATTTGATATATATATATATATATATAAAGATACGGTTATATATATTATTTTAAATGATTTTAAAAGGGAACCCGACATTTAGTTCTAAAATTCCTACAAATTAGAGATTTCAATTATTGTAATGGAATAAAAATTTTAAGTACTTCATAATTGGAAATTCTAAAGTTGAAAATAAGAAATTTAAATGCTAAGTTATAACAGAAGTATATAAGAAATTTGAAATTTGTTACCTGTAAATAAAAAGGATATGAAAGTAAGAAATGTTAACTATTGAACATTTAATAACTAAAAACGAAGTAAGATAAACTAGTGCGACTTTCAATTGCATTCTTAAAGATAAATAAATATATATATATATATATAACTTACCAATTATAAAAGTTGAAATGTTAAAAGAATATGTAATGGAAATTTTGACAAGTAAAACTTAAATAATGAAGGTGTTCAATGAATTACTTTTATAAATAAGGAACTGATGTTATAGTTGATATAAACTTAAGTTATAATTGAAATATTACTATAATAAAATGTGATAGAAAGTAGGTATTGTAAGTAAGTAATTATAAACTTAAGCAAATGAATTGAAATGCTAAGCAATTGAATGGAACATGAATAGTATAAATAAATGAATTGAAATAAAGGAAATTAAGAAATGAATGAATGAATGGAAATTTAATTTTGTAAGGAATAAATGTAAACTAAAGAAATGATCATCGAGAAATGGAACTAAGAAGGAATGAACTTGATTTATTGCTTGAAATTATCGTTTGTTTTGGTTTATAGATTGTTTGGGAAATGATACTTCTAATTGTTTGGATGTATGAATAATCTATTGAGTTTTATCTAGGACTGTTGAGTAAAGGGTATACTTAGTAATTATTTGTCATTCTATGTGATTAAAAGTGTCTTAACCAAAACAAACCATTTGTTTTGTTTGCTATGGATGGATAATTGATTTGTATTGATTTTATGTGATAATTGTATGCTTTGGTTGCAAGTGATTATTGTTTTATATTGATTTGTTGATTAGTTGATGAAACAACTTTAAATATTTCATTTATATAATTATTAACTCCTTTTGGATTATATAAGTGAAACACAGGTTTATGGAAGCAATTGCTACTGCTTTTGGTTTTATAAAATAAGCGTAAATTGCCCGACAAATATGTATGTTCTCGGACTATGGTTTTCTAGCGATATTATATATTTTTTCCCATTGTTGGGTTATATTATTTTGAGATATATGTGATATATATTGTTATATTTGATATTATATTTTCTCCCGAGCCTCTCCGTACAAAGGAGACTCTGCCGAAATTTTTCGTGAATTTTTGACTTAGGAAATTTTATGAAACGTTTTCCAAACTTTTGTTAACTTGAAAATAAAAGATTTAAATGTTTATAAATTTATATATTTTATTTATTATGTAAATTAATTGTTTATAAATTTAATATTTGAATAAGATATATGGACTTCTTAATTCCTTCTTTTCCCTCCTTTTCCTTTTCGAGGACGAAAAGTTTTGAGTGGGGAAGAGTGTAACGACCCGTAAATTTTCACTAATTAAATTTGTTAATTTAATAAGATTTTGGTAATTTGATATTGAAGAAAATAAAAAAATTAATGAATTGTTAACGGAAATAATAACTAGAATGAATTGTAACAATATAAATGTAAGTTAATTGTTAATAACTTGAATGAAATTCCAATGAATGAAATAATGTAAATATTATACTTGGTTATAAATTAATATAAGAAGACAATTGTAAACATTGAATTAATAAATGAAATATTATGAAATTATTGACCATTGAATAAAATTTGGGTTATGTAAGAAATTGTAACATTTGTGTGTAAACAATGAATTTATAAGGGTAATTTAAAGTTAATCGTAATAATTAATATATGTTGCCTATTTATTTAGCCTTGTTGTATTTAATCTGAAACCAATTGCAATAAATGTAATTAAGTATTACGTTAATGTTAATTAAGGTAATATTTGGTAATAATGTAAATTTTATTCCTAATATGACAAATGGATAGAATAATAAGAATGAGAATCAAGATTTAATTAATTTTTGGATTATAAGTTATAACAATTGGATTTATTGCAATTTAATGTCATTAAATGTTGTGTTAATGTAACGACCCGGAAATTTCGAACCCGAAATTTCCAGATAGTTAGAAGAAAAAGAAAAGAGATAGAAGAAAGAAACAGAAAGAAGAAAGAAGAACAGAAAACACAACATCTCACATTCGCAGCGGATTAAATATAATAACAAATAATAGCATTTTTATAAAAGAAAGCTGTAATTGTTACTTTCAATACAATTAATCAGAGTTACAATCATTACAATAGACTGGACAGTTATATCAACCTGCCCCATACTACTATCAATACAACTCTCAAATACACAGCGGAAAACACTCTATACGTTCCTGCCATCCAGCTCGCCTCCTGAGCTCCAGAACGTCCTTACCTGGAATCTGTAATACTCGGTCTGACCCGAGCATTACATCAAAGTAACACCCGGGTCAGGCTGGAAACCAGCGTGAGTAAACCCATATAATTTGAAATACTAAGTTATAAAACTTATTTGAACCCAGGGTAACTCGTATCTTCTACGAGTTCTTACTTATTATATTCAACAATTATTTCACAAAATAATATCTAAGTACCGTTACTTAGTTCCAATGGTCCAGATTACTCAATTTATTTCATCCCAGCCTATTTGATTTACAAATCAAATCTATAAAGAATTATAGATTTCTAATCGAAGTGGTTTCGGGTATTTGCTGATTCCCGACCCCGGTCTCTTCGAATCCAATACCATCTTTAAACCAGGTTGTTTAAGTTTAAACAATTAAATTTATATTCGGAATATCATATTCACATAGCAATTTTATCATAGATAGATAACTTATATTACCACAATTCATTCAAAGCATCTCATATCACAGAGCATCACAATCACATATCAGATATATGAAATAATCCAAGAAATTTAATCATCCATAAGCAGATTAAATAATCACATAATTTATAATTAATTTAATTTAATTAATTAATTAACCCTTAATTACTTACATTAATTAATTAACCCTTAATTAATTATCCTTTAATTAATTAATTATCCTGAATTTATTACATAATAATTAACCCAATTATTAATTTATTAATCCTTAATCATTAATTTAATTACTCCTTAATTACTTCATTAATTATCTCTTAATTATAAATTTATAAACCTAATTCTCAATTATTAATTAAGAACTTACTTACAGATTACTTATTCCTCAAATACCAGTTGATAAACTATTTAATTAATCCTTAATTAACTGTTAACCCATCCTTAATTTACAATTAATCAATCCTAAATTACCATTTGATTAATCCTGAATCACAATTGATTTATCAATTAATTACCATTTTAACAACTTCTTAATTAAATTGTTAAAACAATCATTTAGCCTGATAATTTAAAGTTATCAAACACAACTTTAAATAACTTAAATATTTATCCGTTTATAATTTAAAACTAATTTGAATTTGAATCTAAACTTGTCTTTATATAAACCTTTAAATTTACTTTCAAAACTCGATTTAAAATCATTTTAAAATTTCTTAACAATGTTTAAACTTAACAACTTCAAAACTTCTTAAAATATGTTTTAAGAAAATATTTATTAAAACATCAAGTAATTATATATATATAAGTTTTAAACTTAGATTAAAATTTAAAAAAAACAGAATTGATAAAACACTCGTACGCACACGAGAGCAAACCCGAGCCCATCGTCATATTTCCCGAGCTTCGACCCGAGGCAAACTACTTCGTTCCCAAATCTCAAACTCAGGTGCACAGGAAAAGTTGTGCACGTGCACCAGCCCACGGCGGCGCTCCGGCGTCTACGACTTCCTCAAACAAGTCGACTTCGTCATCCACGATCCATCGAACCACTCAGCATTTCTGATCGAGCTCCAAAATCAAATTCGAACTCTCCAATTCAAACTGGAACGACAGCTCCGACCAAAACCCGCCTCCACAAGACAACCCCGACCATCAGAAGTCACGACACCCTGTCCAGAGCTTCGCCAACAACCAACGCTCCTATTCCACCTACTCTGACCACGTCCGATACACCATTGACGTCGCGACGAACCCACGAACAAAGTCGACCCATCCAGGCCCTTAAACCCTACCATCACCTAGCTGTGCCACCACAGTGAATGATAATATCTCCAACCATTTTTGCCGACATTGCCCACTTCCCAACTAGCTTCCATCACGACCCCGAGAATCCTAACCTTGCCGACCACCAGTAATAGCCCAAAACCCATTATTTGATCAATTTCGAATTTCTCTCACAATCCCAATCTAAAAATTTTGATTTAACTTTTAAAAATCATGTTTCTAGCCGGGGATTCAGATTATATAAATAAAACAATGGATTGTGATAATTGAAATTTACATGTTTTAGTTTTTCCACCGCTCATTCTATATTCCCAGATAGTTTTCAAACTTAAATTTCTTAAATATATTTTTAAAACTTAGATTATGTATAAACACACATATCTTATTTGAATCTCACAGCCTAAAGGAGATTACAAGAGGAGATTTGAATTTGTTTTTTCCTAAATTTTAAACCTGTAAAGAAGAACAGAGGGTATATCTATACATGCACACTCAACAAATTCATTTTTACATACATGCAGCATAATTTACCTTCATGCAAACAACTATCACAACATTATTTCATATATTTATCACATGCAACAAGATAAACAGATCTTAGCTATAAAAAGTATAGTTTACTCACCTATTATAAGATGTTGAACAGAGACTTTGAAGCAGTTTTTAATTTGAAAACTTGAAATTGCTGAGATGAGATTTGAATCCTAGTTGTTAGTTTGCTTTCGATCTTGAAGCCTTATTCCCAGATGAATCTGAAGTTGTTGATTTAGTTGTTTGAAATGATCTTGTTTAAATTCTGAGATGATCTTGTCTTTCTTTCAGGCTTTAATTTGTTTTAGATTTTAGGTCATTCAGGAAATTGATTTCTTTCCCTTTAATTCTCAGGTTTTGAAAATGGAAAGAAAAATTTATTCAAGAGAATGAAGCCTGGCTCTTTTCCTCTAATACATGTTGTCTATATTTTAAGTTAAATTAAAAGAACATTTTTCTTGCCACTTGTTCTATTGTGTTAACACTTGTTCATACATGAATTCATGAGCATACAAATGTCATTAGTGATTAAATTATGTTTAAAACCCCTTATTATTATTTTTATTATTATTTTTATTCATTTATGTGTATATAACTCAATTAAACAATATAAACTTATTTATTTATAATTTTTTTTATGTTCAATATCTCTATATATATATGTTTAGAAAAAGTATGATTCTTTATTAAATCCTATTTTAAACTTAATAAGTATTTATCTTTTGTGTTTATAAATATAGAATTCTAACTTTAAATCTCCTTTGAAAAAGTTAATATATTGAGTTCAAATTAATGCTCTCAATTTACTCAACATATATACACACTTGTATCCTTGTATATGAACATACTTAATTTTTTTTTTATCATTATTAAGTTTGCACATCACTATTCTTATATTAATATTTAAATTTACTATAAGATATATCACTTTAATTCAACTATTATTATAGTTTCAAATCCACTTATATATATCTTCAGATATGTCTAATTATCAAAAATGTATTTATCCAAATAAAATCAGACAATTATCCAATTAACAGATATCCAAAAATCCGGGTTATCACAGTTAATGTAAATAAAGTTGATAGTGGAAATATTAATATCAACTAATGTTAATCCTATAAGATGAAACCAATGTACTTCTGTCTCATAATATGTTAATTGATTTAATGAAAGAATGAACCTAGATGAGAGAATTAATTAGGAAATTAAATTTTAATTAATAAGGATATTTTTTTTAAAAATTCAATATAATTGAAAATAATAGTTAATACAAAGGAAAGATGGAAATTTGAATATATTAATGTAATGAAAGACAAACAAATATTAACTATGTTATTTGTGTAATTAATGGATAGGAATACAAAATGCTAATTGTAATAAGGGACATAATTGAGGAATAGAAGTTGTAGAAAAAGAAAAATTTATGATTTTATTTGTGTTAGCATATGTTAAGAGATATGTTTATGATATTAATTTGAACTTCTACTAATAACATGTATTACAGTAAGAAAAAAAATGATAACATACGTCAAGTGTATTTAATGACATTGTTTGAATGTAATTAATAACGGTGATTATAATAATAAATGTAAATAAAGAATAGAATGATTTATTTTAAAGAAAGAAATATATGTTTATTTGAACTGTGTTTTTGCTTACAAATTGATTACAAGAATAGGAAAATAATATATTTCAGTAAGTTATTTATTACTCTTGTGTATAAACAACAAATTTATAAATGTGTTTAAATAAAAAATTGTTATATTTTTTCATCAATTTTAGTTGTCTGTTTCAAAATTTAAGTAATTGCAATTAATGTAGTTCAAATGTTTCAATTAAAAGGAAAGAAACGTTGATTGCAATTAATAGATTTAATAAAACTAACGCACGTTTTGTGTTAAACAAAAAGGGTGTTTTAATGGAATTAAAAGATCGTTTTGGGAAAACCAAATTGAACGTTTTCATTTTTAAGGTCAGTATAAATTTTTTATTATGCGTACATAAAAAGCTAAATGAATAAAATTTGAATATTATTTGAGTTAATGAAGTTAATTTGGTTACATTTCAAAAAAAATTGAATTTCAAAAGGTTGTGCGACGCACATGGTCCCTTCATTTCTTTTATTATTAATTGTTGCATGAATGTTTTAAATAGTTGCCTTATTATTAATACTTAATATATTCATTTCTCCTTCTGTTTAATACCTAAGCCTAGACTTTTAGGTTGTATTTAATTCTTGCCACCTCATTTTCACGTCTACAAAATTTTACTTTCCTTTTTTTGCAAACTTTTCCATTCTTACGTACATTTCCTTATGCATTATTAATGCCTGAAGCTTTCGAAATAAATTGTGACATTAATTTTTGTCCCTCCACCTTCATTTCCTAATTATAAATAACTTGCAACTTATTTCTTCATTTGCGTTTTGTTTCTCCTGACACCTCATATTCAAAAGCTCTTATTCTTGCAAATCCAAAAGTTTTCTTTTATGGAACATGATTTTTTTTTCATTTTTCCGTACTCGTCATGTCCTCATCTTAGTTGTTCTATAATCTTGTAACAACCCGCATATTTTACGATTGTATATTTAAATGTTTTATTTAAATATAGCATCGTTAATCGAATTAAAGTCTGAAATGTCAATTTTTGCAAATAGTCGAATTAAGACTCGAGACCACTTCCATTGAGTCCAAAATAGTGTTTGCGACCTTTTTGAGTATAAACATCGATATGTTTTGTAACAACCCTAGATTTTTGTATATTATTTAAATTTGACTTTCTTTCTTTTATTTTTTTAAAAAAAAAATATTTTAAACTTGTTATATTTCAAACATTCATTTTAAAAATATAAATGTTGATTATTAAGTGAATTATAGTTTCAAACTAGTATAAATTGGATATTTCACTGAAAAGTGAATTTCTATTCAAACTGGTCTTTGACTATTAACTTTTAAATTTAAATATTCAAATTCTTAAATTTTATCTTTTATTATGAAAATAGGTTTAATAACTTGAATACTTCTTTTCGTTTCATTGGAAACGGAGTTAAATTGTGAAAGTTATGTATATTTCAATATTGTGTGTAAACTGATGTATTTAGCAATATTGTCTATTTTAAATTATATTTTATTTGTCATATTTTGTTCTAATATGTGTTAATATTTTATTTTATGAATAATTTTGTCTTTTAATATTTTTAAAGTGATTATATAATTTTTCCAAAGGTTGTTGAATTTATTTTCTAATTTTAAAGCCTAGTTTCCATTTTCTTTGCTATTTTCTTAATTTAATTATATATAATTAAAATTTATTTATTTATTTTATGCATTAAATTTTATTTGCTGTGTTTTACTTTATTTATATTCATATTACATGTATTTAAATTAAAATAAAATTTTCCAAAGTGTATTGAAGTGATTTTCAATTTATAGAGCCTAGTTTGCAATTTTAAGCCATTTTCTTAATTTAAGTTCTATTTATTTAAAATTTAATTATTTATTCTATATATTTATTTTATTTTCTGAGTTGTTATCTTTATTTCTCAGTTTTTATATGTATTTGTAAATTACAAATAAATAAAAGAAATTTGAAGAGTTGTGCCCTTTTTTTGCCAAAGTCTCTTTGCATTCTGCCTCTTCATTTTTCAACCACCATTTGCTTTTAATTTCTTTTGCCGACTCCTTTTTTTCTTTCAGCCACTTACTCATCATTTTTCACGAAAAAAAATGTTTCTCGTCCCTAAAATAAGTGCGGCCTCCATTGTTATGGTTTGGGTGATGATTTTTTAGCTTTTTCTTATTCATCTTCCTTGTTGCTTTGAGATTTTCACTTGCCATCTCCTCTTCTAGACTCAGCTCCTCCTTCCTCCTCCACCTTGGCCACCTCCACCAACATCCCCTCTGACCAACACCCCCTCCAGCCCTTCCCATGACCTGGCCGTGGCCCTAGGTGATGTTGATCCACTTAAAAATGAACCAAACCCATCTCTACTTGTATAGCCAAGCACCATCCATGTCCACCACCTCCAAACCTCCACATGGCCGATCAAACACCACCACCAGCCTGTTCCAGACCTGAGACCCCTTTGCACACCACCTAATGACCCCACCTGAAATAGCCATGCCCTCCATGCCTTGGCCGAGCCTATAAGTTGCCTTGAAATCCATGCTTTTGCCTTAAAATGTTACCCTCTTGCCTCACCAACTAGTGCACCATTTTCTCTATGTTAGGCCGACCCTATAGGGACCCAGACCAGACCCAAATTCAACCTTTTCCAGTACATTTCAGAACTATAACTGAAGTATAGGAAGTTGAAGGCAAGTGCAATGATTTGGATTGGTTTTATACAATCGTTTCTAGCATTGTTTATTGAATTTTTGGGTTGAAATCTTATGTTGTTTGTAATTGTTTTGTTTGAATGTGACAAGGCAATTAGCTTTGGCTTTCCCACACTCAAATCATTGTCGTGCTCTCGTGCCTTTGAAGTTTCTGTATTGTGTGTGTTGGTTGTCATCTCTAGCTCAATACAGGTGAGTAATACTCACCAGACAAATGTGTACTTATATGACTAGTAAACTGTAACAACCCTATATTTTACAATTATTTTTAAATTGATATTTCCAGATTTAAAAGCTTTATTTATGGAAAAGAATAAATTTTGTTATTTTAAATATAAACTTTGATTTTGATATGGATTAGAATTCCAAATATGACTGAATAGAATAATTTTCCAAAAGGTGATTTTTGGTTAAAATAATCAAACTTTGACTTTTAAATTTAAATTTTAAATATTTGAAATTATAAATTTTATCTTTTATTATGAAAAAATATTTAATAACATGAATACTGCTTTTCGTTTCGTTGAAAACGGAGTTAAAATGTAAAAGTTATGTACATTTCAATTTTGAGTATAAACTGTTTATTTAACAATTTTGTTTATTTTAAATTGTATAAATTACTTTTTCTTTGTTATATTTTATTTTAATATGTGTCAATATGTTAATTTATGTATATTTTCATCTCTAAATATTTTCAAAAATAATAATAGAATTTTTCCAAAATTTACTATGATGATTTCCTATTTTAAAGGCTGTTTCCCTATTTTCAGCTATTTTCTTCATTAAACAATATATGTAAATTAAATTTTAAATATTTATTTTGTGAATATATTTTTATTTTATGTTATTATTTATGTTTAGAAATATATTACAAGCTCATATGAATTTTTCTAAAATTTATTCTATTCAATTTCAAATTTTCTAGACTAGTTTACTATTTTTAGCCATTTTCTTAATTTAACTTTATATGATTGATAAATATTTATATAAACTATTATATTTTGATAAAATTTCGAAATTTTATCTGGGATTTTTTTTTCCCAGACATATAAAGTTATAAAAATAAAATAAAGTAATATGAAAGGCATTAAACCTTCTATCTTCCTATGGGCTTTTATAGTCCACCTTTTTTACGTTTTAATCTAACTTATCATCAATTAGACATTACTATTCCTCATTCTTTTTGTTTCAGCTGACTTTCCCATATCTTTCATGAATTTCAAAGCTTCTTAACCCTAAAAAAAAGTCATGGCCTCCATCTTGAAAAAATTAGGTAAATCCCTCTCTTCTTTCTACTTTTTCTTACTTTTTCTATGCAATTTTGCCTTGCTTTCTCCCTTGATTAAGATCGGCCTCTCCCCCTATTCCATGGCCACCACCTCCTTCCATCTCTTCCAGACTACCACCACCATCTATCCCACCAGATCTGACCATGGCCGAACACCCTTGATGGCCAAACCCCTCAAACTACAACCTAGAGTCCTAGATCCATGCTTATTTCACCTCTACATGCTCATCCACTTCAACCACCACCCAAACCACCACCATAGCCGCCACCACTCCCCTGACCTGACCTGACCTCGACACACCCCTCCCCACCTCTGTCCAGTCATGACACACCACAGGCCGAGCCCAATCCCCATGGCCGAGCCCTTATTTTGACCAAAAACCACCTAGTTGCCTTCAAAACCACATCACCTCCTCATGTACAAACTCCACCTTGTCTTGCCTTGAACCCGAGCTATGTTAGCCCAAAACTGACCCAAAACTTGACCACATCTGAACCACATCGGACCCTAAAGCCATACCAAGCTGTAACGCCCCACTCTGAGACCCACTGTAACAAAGAGTATTACGGGAGTAATATTGTCTGTTAAAGCGGAGAATAGAGTATAGTGGAAGCGACCATCTATAATCAAGCTATAACTATCTACCGAATACGTCGAAAGGTGGAATCTATTTAAATTTTTCTCAATCAGGTGGTTCGACATATTCGGTAAATACTTATAACGAAATTACAAATGGCTAAAGATCTATCAGGACAAAGCATAATAACATAATGAAATAGCATCACAGAATAGAATCACATAACAGATATAAAATCCCAGAACAATACATCATCAATACAGATCCAAATACTATAAGTGGGTACAAAGCCACCGCTCACACATGTGAGTCAAAAATATATACATATCAAAGTCTGAATGATAATATAGTAGCAGAATAGTGGACAAATAAAGCGCTATCTATCAGCATAGCAGATAATGTCCAAGCGGAAGCACAGAAGCTAAGTCCAGAGACCTAACCTGAAACAACTCGGTCTGACCCGAGCGAAAACACTCGGGTCAGGCTAGCTAAACAATTAGTAATAACTGAGATATATAATAATGCGGTACATAAATAAAATAGTACTTATCCAAAGAGAAGTATATTATGAACCACATGAATATAATGACGATCCCTAATCATCAATAAACAATAAAAATCTCCAAAGAGAAATCAACACCAAAGTGTAGAATAAATAAAGTCGCCTCATATCATCGGCGTAGCCAAAGCCATAAAAAGATGCCCATAGGCAATAATCCCAATAGTGACTAGAGTCTGTGATCAATGCCCAAGCAAAGATCGATGCTCCAAAGAGCCATGGGGATATACTGAAAAGTCAATGAAATCAAACACTGAAAAGCAGTGTCCAGAGACACTGTGGATCCATAAGGTAATCGCACTTACATCGTATGGTTCCATAGAACCAACACCGAATGGCGGTACTCGAATGGATATAAAAATAATCAGATAATACAAGTTTTGCACGGGCACCGACCAGAGTCGTTGTTGCCAAGTACTGTAGAGTTGTGATCGATCACTCGCACCGATGCGAAACGCGCGAGACGGCGAGATCCTTCCCAGAAGGATAAAGGCCCAGAGGCACACGCCGAAAAATAAACTGCTCCATAGAGCAGGTGTCCAGAGACGGTTGCCCAGAGGCGTGGTGACCCAGAGGTCCAGTACTGGCCGCCCAGAGGCTAATGTGTCACTAACTTCTTGGAGAGGAACCTGCAAAGTGTTAACAATGAGTCCCATACCCCACGTTCGCACTAAACGGTTTCCTAACCAATAGCAAGCTCACAGTCCAAACAATAAAAAGTCTACCTCATATCATCGGTAAACTAGACCCAAAGGTCAAAACGATCAATCGAATAGGTCGGGGATTAACCGGAAAGAAAATACACACGGTTTCCATAGGCCGGAGATTTTCTAACCGTTTAAGCACCTTTCCACTTCGCTCGACGTGCTAAAAGTGAGTGTGAGATTTTTATTATAGAAAATAATGGTGTAAAACGGATTTATAATTGATTTTCGGAATCACTTTTAAAACGGTCTTTTGAAAGGTCTCCTATTATGGAGTAATTAATTTAATAATTAAAATAATATTATATAATAATTTTCAAAAGCCATTTAGGAGTGAAAAATCTTTTGAAAATGATTCATAAAACCCATGTACGAAATCTAGAGACAAATCTCAAAGAAATCAATGAAAACCAGAAAATCATCAAAAATATTCCAAGTGTTTGTAAACATTCAAAAACAGCTTTGAACTCAAGTTCGATAATTTATTTGGACCAGCAAACTGTGTCCATATGTCATGAAAATTTGCAGGCATGTAGTCCAACATCCCTACATTAATATGAAAAAAGAATTTCTGGATTCCGAGTTGAGACGAAGTGGCAGCGACGTCTCAAAGTTGGACCCAGAACAAGATTTACACTGTTTACAAACAGCGACTAGAGTTCAACTTCGACACGAAATTCGAAGTACCAAACGAACTCCAATGTTGTCCAATTTTTCTGAGATGGAGTTCGGAACTCCACCTTTCTAACGAGACCAAAAACGTCGAATTCCGACTTCCAATGCGAACGTGGAGGCATCGCGGAGTGGCGCTCAAAAGCTGGAAACAGAAGGGATATTTGATTTTCATTCTAAGTGTTTGACCATTCAAAAACTGCTGCGAACCCAAGTTCGGCAATTTATTTGGACCAGCAAACTGAATCCAAATGACATGAAAACTGGTAGGAATATAGTCCAGCATCCCTACTATAAGATGCAAAAAGAATTTCTGGAATCCGAGTTGAGACGAAGTAGCAGCGACGTCTCAAAGTTGGACCCAGAACAAGATTCACACTGTTTACAAACAGCGACAAGAGTTCAACTTCGACACGAAATTCGAAGTACCAAAAGAATGCCGATGATGCCTAAATTATACAGAGATGGAGTTCGAAACTCCACCTTTCCAACGAGACAAAAAACGTCGAATTCCGACTTCGGATGCGATCGTGGCGGCATCGCGAAGTGGAGAAAAAAAATCTGGAACAGGGTTTAAAAAAAAATTATTTATTATTTTTTTTTTCTTTTTTTTCTCGGGACAGTGGTAAGAATGTACAATTTTGACCAAAATAACTTCGAAATTTCATGAAACTCAAAACATGAAAGTTTTAGCTCTAAATCTAAGCTTTTCAGAACATCCAAAATTATTAGATTTAGATAAGAAACGAGAGAGATACATGCAAAACAATATCAGATTGAAACTCAAGATAACTTGTTAAAGACAGAATTGGTCTTCTGTCTTTGAACGCATTTCAGGTCATCTAAATGGCAATACTACAGAAAACTCAGTGAACAAAAATTGTAGCATATGTTTTAAGCTTTCCGGAACATCCAAAATTATCTAATTCGGATCAAAAACGAGTAACTTATGGCCAAATCAATTTCAGGGATTTATTTTATCAACCTTGTAGTTTGTTGTCAGGTCAGCGACAAACAAACGTGATTTCGACCATTGAAACCACAAAATTAGGCAAATCTCAAAACATGAAAGTTATAGGCTACAGAATAAGATTTCCAGAACTTCAAGAAAATCTTAATTCCGATTTAAGATGAATGAGATATGCCTAATTTACTAACAGCAATAAACTAATTATAATTTCAGCTAGCATATATTACCTCTTTCCAAGCAATGAAAAGAAGATCAAAGGGTTTCACAATCTAAATGCACAAAAAAAAAGAGGATTACAAAATAATTTCAGAAATTAAAGAATGAATTAGAGGTGGGTTTTGTGATTGCTATTACCTCTTTTAGTAGTTTGGATTAACTCTCTTTGATTTGGTGTAGATTGGAGTCTTGCTTAGGAGGCCATGACTAGGTTTTGGAGCTTTCTAATTAGGTTTTAGTGGTTATGAAATGAAGTGTTGGCTGAAATGGGAGAGTAAAAGATACTTTATAGGCTAATGGTTAGGGTTATTGGATCTAATACCCATTAGGACTTTGTATTATTCATGTGCATACATATATAGGCAATTTTCTCTAAGTACACTCTACATACAAATTACTAAATACATTTCAAACCATATAAAATTATGAAAATATGTTAACAATTACTTTTAGCCATTTCATAAAATCCTATATCAACAATATTTTACATTTTAACCCCTAATTTTTCCAAAACACCGTTTATAGTTAATATTAGCCAAAATCACCATTTTGCAAATAAATTGCAAATTAATTTCCCAAATCAAATATTGCACTATTTTACACATATAAAATTTTGCAATAATATAAAATACAAATTTCCCTAATTAATTTCCTTGAAATGCTCCATTTTACACTTAAGCCCAAAATATTAATTTATTCAAAATGACTAAATTTTGAACAAATTAGCCACATTAAAAATTCATTAATAGCTCCAATTAAATTAAAATCCCAATTTTAATTTATTATTTGGTAACCGCAATCACGGGTTGTTACAGACTCCCCCCTTAAGAAAATTGCATCCCCGCAATTCCTTAAATATAGAAGTCGTCTATAACATCTAATCCACAAAAGGAATACAGAAGACGGAGCTCGATTTCGAATATCACACATAGAAAGAGTCTCAAGAATATCGTCGATGAAAACCAGAACGAATCTATTGATGTATTCCCGGAATACTCGATTCATGAGATCGACGAAGAAAGCCGGAGCGTTCGTCAAGCCGAACGGCATGACCAACCACTCAAAAGAACCATGACGAGTGCGAAATACTGTAAGAGGAATGCTGTCTTCCATGACTCGTAGCTGATGGAATCCGGTGGCAAGGTCAAACTGAGAGAAGACCTTCGCACCGCTCAATTGGTCAAACATGTCGTAACGGGAATTAGAGTTAGACATGATTCAATGATAGATAATTAATTAAGGAATACTACGGAATATAACGGATTCCTATACATATTCCTAACTTATCTATCAATAACCATAAGGAAGGGATTTGATTTAATTCGGATCTAATTTAAAATGTATTGTACTAAGTGTATCTGTTCTGTGTTTATTATGCTTATTCCTGAAACCAGGCTCTGATACCAAGCTGTAACGCCCCACTCTGAGACCCACTATAACAAAGAGTATTACGGGAGTAATACTGTCTGTTAAAGCGGAGAATAGAGTATAGTGGAAGCGACCATCTATAATCAAGCTATAACTATCTACCGAATACGTCGAAAGGTGGAATCTATTTAAATTTTTCTCAATCAGGTGGTTCGACATATTCGGTAAATACTTATAACGAAATTACAAATGGCTAAAGATCTATCAGGACAAAGCATAATAACATAATGAAATAGCATCACAGAACAGAATCACATAACAGATATAAAATCCCAGAATAATACATCATCAATACAGATCCAAATACTATAAGTGGGTACAAAGCCACCGCTCACACATGTGAGTCAAAAATATGTACATATCAAAGTCTGAATGATAATATAGTAGCAGAATAGTGGACAAATAAAGCGCTATCTATCAGCATAGCAGATAATGTCCAAGCGGAAGCACAGAAGCTAAGTCCAGAGACCTAACCTGAAACAACTCGGTCTGACCCGAGCGAAAACACTCGGGTCAGGCTAGCTAAACAATCAGTAATAACTGAGATATATAATAATGCGGTACATAAATAAAATAGTACTTATCCAAAGAGAAGTATATTATGAACCACATGAATATAATGACGATCCCTAATCATCAATAAACAATAAAAATCTCCAAAGAGAAATCAACACCAAAGTGTAGAATAAATAAAGTCGCCTCATATCATCGGCGTAGCCAAAGCCATAAAAAGATGCCCATAGGCAATAATCCCAATAGTGACCAGAGTCTGTGATCAATGCCCAAGCAAAGATCGATGCTCCAAAGAGCCATGGGGATATACTGAAAGGTCAATGAAATCAAACACTGAAAAGCAGTGTCCAGAGACACTGTGGATCCATAAGGTAATCGCACTTACATCGTATGGTTCCATAGAACCAACACCGAATGGCGGTACTCGAATGGATATAAAAATAATCAGATAATACAAGTTTTGCACGTGCACCGACCAGAGTCGTTGTTGCCAAGTACTGTAGAGTTGTGATCGATCACTCGCACCGATGCGAAACGCGCGAGACGGCGAGATCCTTCCCAGAAGGATAAAGGCCCAGAGGCACACGCCGAAAAATAAACTGCTCCATAGAGCAGGTGTCCAGAGACGGTTGCCCAGAGGCGTGGTGACCCAGAGGTCCAGTACTGGCCGCCCAGAGGCTAATGTGTCACTAACTTCTTGGAGAGGAACCCGCAAAGTGTTAACAATGAGTCTCATACCCCACGTTCGCACTAAACGGTTTCCTAACCAATAGCAAGCTCACACTCCAAACAATAAAAAGTCTACCTCATATCATCGGTAAACTAGACCCAAAGGTCAAAACGATCAATCAAAAAGGTCGGGGATTAACCGGAAAGAAAATACACACGGTTTCCATAGGCCGGAGATTTCCTAACCGTTTAAGCACCTTTCCACTTCGCTCGACGTGCTAAAAGTGAGTGTGAGATTTTTATTATAGAAAATAATGGTGTAAAACAGATTTATAATTGATTTTCGGAATCACTTTTAAAACGGTCTTTTGAAAGGTCTCCTATTATGGAGTAATTAATTTAATAATTAAAATAATATTATATAATAATTTTCAAAAGCCATTTAGGAGTGAAAAATCTTTTGAAAATGATTCATAAAACCCGTGTACGAAATCTAGAGACAAATCTCAAAGAAATCAATGAAAACCAGAAAATCATCAAAAATATTCCAAGTGTTTGTAAACATTCAAAACCAGCTGTGAACTCAAGTTCGATAATTTATTTGGACCAGCAAACTGTGTCTATTTGTCATGAAAATTTGCAGTCATGTAGTACAACATCCGTACTTTAATATGCAAAAAGAATTTCTGGATTCTGAGTTGAGACGAAGTGGCAGCGACGTCTCAAAGTTGGACCCAGAACAAGATTTACACTGTTTACAAACAGCGACTAGAGTTCAACTTCGACACGAAATTCGAAGTAGCAAACGAACTCCAATGTTGTCCAAATTTTCCTGAGATGGAGTTCAGAACTCCACCTTTCTAACGAGACCAAAAACGTCGAATTCCGACTTCCGATGCGAACGTGGAGGCATCGCGGAGTGGCGCTCAAAAGCTGGAAACAGAAGGGATATTTGATTTTCATTCCAAGTGTTTGACCATTCAAAAACTTCTGCGAACCCAAGTTCGGCAATTTATTTGGACCAGCAAACTGAATCCAAATGACATGAAAACTGGTAGGAATATAGTCCAACATCCCTACTATAAGATGTAAAAAGAATTTCTGGAATCCGAGTTGAGACGAAGTAGCAGCGACGTCTCAAAGTTGGACCCAGAACAAGATTCACACTGTTTACAAACAGCGACAAGAGTTCAACTTCGACACGAAATTCGAAGTACCAAAATAATGCCGATGATGCCTAAATTTTACAGAGATGGAGTTCGAAACTCCACCTTTCCAACGAGACCAAAAACGTCGAATTCCGACTTCGGATGCGATCGTGGCGGCATCGCGAAGTGGAGAAAAAAAATCTGGAACAGGGTTTGAAAAAAAATTATTTATTATTTTTTTTTCTTTTTTTTCTCGGGACAGTGGTAAGAATGTACAATTTTGACCAAAATAACTTCGAAATTTCATGAAACTCAAAAAATGAAAGTTTTAGCTCTAAATCTAAGCTTTCCAGAACATCCAAAATTATTAGATTTGGATAAGAAACGAGAGAGATACATGCAAAACAATATCAGATTGAAACTCAAGATAACTTGTTAAAGACAGAATTGGTCTTCTGTCTTTGAACGCATTTCAGGTCATCTAAATGGCAATGTTACAGAAAACTCACTGAACAAAAATTGTAGCATATGTTTTAAGCTTTCCGTAACATCCAAAATTATATAATTCGGATAAAAAACGAGTAACTTATGGCCAAATCAATTTCAGGGTTTTATTTTATCAACCTTGTAGTTTGTTGTCAGGTCAGCGACAAACAAATGTGATTTCGACCATTGAAACCACAAAATTAGGCAAAGCTCAAAACATAAAAGTTATAGGCTACAGAATAAGCTTTTCAGAACTTCAAGAAAATCTTAATTCCGATTTAAGATGAATGAGATATGCCTAATTTACTAACAGCAATAAACTAATTATAATTTCAGCTAGCATATATTACCTCTTTCCAAGCAATGAAAAGAAGATCAAAGAGTTTCACAATCTAAATGCACAAAAAAAAAAGAGGATTACAAAATAATTTCAAAATTAAAGAATGAATTAGAGGTGGGTTTTGTGATAGCTATTACCTCTTTTAGTAGTTTGGATTAACTCTCTTTGATTTGGTGTAGATTGGAGTCTTGCTTAGGAGGCCATGACTAGGTTTTGGAGCTTTCTAATTAGGTTTTAATGGTTATGAAATGAAGTGTTGGCTGAAATGGGAGAGTAAAAGATACTTTATAGGCTAATGGTTAGGGTTATTGGATCTAATACCCATTAGGACTTTGTATTATTCATGTGCATACATATATAGGCAATTTTCTCTAAGTACACTCTACATACAAATTACTAAATACATTTCAAACCATAGAAAATTATGAAAATATGTTAACAATTACTTTTAGCCATTTCATAAAATCCTATATCAACAATATTTTACATTTTAACCCCTAATTTTTCCAAAACACCGTTTATAGTTAATATTAGCCAAAATCACCATTTTGCAAATAAATTGCAAATTAATTTCCAAAATCAAATATTGCACTATTTTACACATATAAAATATTGCAATAATATAAATTACAAATTTCCCTAATTAATTTCCTTGAAATGCTCCATTTTACACTTAAGCCCAAAATATTAATTTATTCAAAATGACTAAATTTTGAACAAATTAGCCACATTAAAAATTCATTAATAGCTCCAATTAAATAAAAATCCCAATTTTAATTTATTATTTGGTAACCACAATCACGGGTTGTTACAGACTCCCCCCCTTAAGAAAATTGCGTCCCCGCAATTCCTTAAATATAGAAGTCGTCTATAACATCTAATCCACAAAAGGAATACAGAAGACGGAGATCGATTTCGAATATCACACATAGAAAGAGTCTAAAGAATATCGTCGATGAAAACCAGAACGAATCTATTGATGTATTCCCGGAATACTCGATTCATGAGATCGACGAAGAAAGCCGGAGCGTTCGTCAAGCCAAACGGTATGACCAACCACTCAAAAGAACCATGACGAGTGCGAAATGCTGTAAGAGGAATGCTGTCTTCCATGACTCGTAGCTGATGGAATCCGGTGGCAAGGTCAAACTGAGAGAAGACCTTCGCATCGCTCAATTGGTCAAACATGTCGTAACGGGAATTAGAGTTAGACATGATTCAATGATAGATAATTAATTAAGGAATACTACGGAATATAACGGATTCCTATACATATTCCTAACTTATCTATCAATAACCATAAGGAAGGGATTTGATTTAATTCGGATCTAATTTAAAATGTATTGTACTAAGTGTATCTGTTCTGTGTTTATTATGCTTATTCCTGAAACCAGGCTCTGATACCAAGCTGTAACGCCCCACTCTGAGACCCACTGTAACAAAGAGTATTACGGGAGTAATACTGTCTGTTAAAGCGGAGAATAGAGTATAGTGGAAGCGACCATATATAATCAAGCTATAACTATCTACCGAATACGTCGAAAGGTGGAATCTATTTAAATTTTTCTCAATCAGGTGGTTCGACATATTCGGTAAATACTTATAACGAAATTACAAATGGCTAAAGATCTATCAGGACAAAGCATAATAACATAATGAAATAGCATCACAGAACAGAATCACATAACAGATATAAAATCCCAGAACAATACATCATCAATACAGATCCAAATACTATAAGTGGGTACAAAGCCACCGCTCACACATGTGAGTCAAAAATATGTACATATCAAAGTCTGAATGATAATATAGTAGCAGAATAGTGGACAAATAAAGCGCTATCTATCAGCATAGCAGATAATGTCCAAGCGGAAGCACAGAAGCTGTTATCCCGCCTTTTGGCAAGGCCGAGACACCAAAAAATTGACTAGAAATCAATGACAGTCCATCCTTTAGGACGGTTACATCACAAGTTCAACATGGATATCGATGAATTTTGTCCAAGTCCAGATTAGGCTACAATTGATAAGACACGTCAAGGAAAGCCATAGGAGCCAGCATTCCAAATCTCGAGTCAATCCGAGTTCGTACGCCCAAGATATCATCGATGCAAGTGAAGGACATAGCCTTGTGATCGTCTCCATATGGTTCGTATCCATCAAGGTCGACTCCATCAAGATTGACTCCATCCCCTTCGTATCCCTCAGAACAAACCCTTAGCTCGAATCCATCGAACTTCCCTGCATTACTTCGAATCCATGAGAAGTACCATTGCTTCGACTCCATCTAAGCAGCCTCGACGTTCGAATCCATCCAAAGCCTTCCTTAGTTCGAATCTATCAGATGGTCGAGCTTCATACCCAATACCCGAATCCACATTCGATTACCTCGAGTTATCCTTAGTTCGAATCCGTGAAGATATCCTGCTTCGAATCCAACAAAACGCTCTGCTTCGAATCCATGCATAGGTGCCTCCCCTCGAATCCATCTAACTGCGATTGACTTCGAATCGATTGAAGCATGTCGCTATCGATACGAGCAAAGCGTCATTCGAATCGAGTGGGGAAGATATAGCGTGATCGATTCGAATGAGCATATGTTCGAATCCATGTACTTCGAATCGACTACTGTACATCGACCAAGTCACAAGCAGCTAAGGACGTGGATTCGACCCAGTCAACTCGGCGAGAAGAGTGGATCGATACGAGAGATGCGCGCCACGTCAACATCCTCACATACAAGCATATCGATTCGACCCTATCAAGTCGAAATGGATCGATTCGAACGAAGCACATCAGCCAGAAATGCAAACTTGAATCGATCATAACTTGAGATCTACAAGTCCAAATGCTACGAAATTTGGACAGGAGCTAACTGGCAACCTAAGGAATGTCCATGCCAAATTTCAGCTCAATCGGAGCAAATCTTGATCGATTCGAAGCAAGGGTCGAATCGATCCCAAAGTGGGCCCGGATTTCCAAAGAGCGGGCATGTGGGCCCCCTCACGTGCCAGAACTGGTCTCCCCTCATTTTAGGCGAAATATCAGCCTCCTACACCTATAAATAGAGCCCCTGGTCATTCAGAAAAGGGGTCGGAGAATTCTAAGTACTGAAGAGCGCCCAGATTCTGCCAGATTTACTCCAGAACACCACTGCTTCCTTAGACTCAGATTGTAATCATATAATCAGTTGTACTATCTCAGAAGAAATTGTAATCATCAAGTAAACATCAATAAAATCATCAACTTCAGAGTGGACGTAGGCAAGATCGCCGAACCACTATAAATCTCGTGTTTCTGTTCATTATTTCTGAATTGTGATACCCTGTTTGCTTAGATTTGAGATTTGTGTGTGAATATTGTTGACTTATATTCATATACTGGTGCTTTCACAACATTCGGGGTTTGTGACCAATTTTGGCGCAAACACTTTGGTGCTTTCACTGAGAATTGAACTCAGGACCCGCTACACAAAATTTGAAAGTTGGATCAGAAGGCTAAGAGATTTAGATCCGAAGAATCATGACGAGACAAACAAGTAGAAGGCAAAGAGCTGAAAGAAGTCAGCACGAAGGAAGTCAAGAGGCTTCCTCGGGAGCAAACCAAGCATCGATCTTCATCACCAGGGATGAGATGGAGACAATGATGAAGAGGCAGGAGGAGATGATCCAGAATTTGCTTCAACAAATTGGACAACTTGGAGCGCAAAATCAAGGAACAACCAGGGCCCAGAACGAAGCAGGACCATCCAACGCAGCGCCGGAGCTAGGGGGCACACACTTACGACATGTTGATCCGAACACGGGAAGAGAGACAAGGACATCCGAGCAACCTGACAACGATAGAGGGATGAACGCTCAATCAGGGGGGCAAACACCTGAAAGCTCACACGGACTCGGGGGGCAGGTCGAAGGTAGTGAACGAGGACTACAGCTTGGAGACAATGATAGATTGGTAGAGATGGTCAGGCGAGCAATGAGAGGAGGATTGGTAAACAGAGATCTTGAAGATGTGAACAGGAGTCCCTTTTCTCCTGCGATTAGGTTGGCTAGGAACCCACCAGAATTCAAACTGCCAACAGTAGAAGGGTATGATGGGAGGACGGACCCTGCGGTCCATCTAACGAGGTATATAAGGCACATGGAAGTGTTGTGGGCATCACAGGAAGTCATGGCCCGGTGCTTCCCATTGTATTTGACAGACATAGCAGCTTTATGGTTCAGACAGCTAGAGAGCAGCTCCATCGGGACATGGACCGATTTGATTGAGAAATTTATGAGGCAATTCAGGGTTCACATTTCGAGACCCAAGAATGTGATGAGTTTGGCAACGCTAAAGCAGAAAGCTGGGGAGTCTTTGAGGAATTTCTTGACGCGGTTCAATGCGGCAGCAGCATCGGTGTATCGGCCAGATCCATCTATGGTTATGATGGCAGCTGTGTCCGGAGTAGCTGATGGCACGGAATTCAAAAATTCATTAACTAAGGATCCACCAATGGATCTAGGAGAATTCTATCACGAGGCAGAAAAGTTTTTACGATTGGAAGACGCTAATGCTGAAAGAGAAGAAGGAGAGGGAATAGAAGTTTATGCACTTAAAGACAAAAAGCCTCTCGAAAATGATTCAGGCAAGGATAAAGGAAAACGAAAGGCTGAGGACAATGGTGACAGGTCAAAGCGACTGCGAAGAGAGCCACGATTCACCACATATTCAGAGCTGAATGAGAGTTTGGAGCGAATCTACCAAGATACACGAGAGCAATTTCCCTACCGAAGGCCAATACGAAGGGACCCCACTGTTGACGAAAGAAAATCAGACAGATATTGCTTATTCCACGAACTAAATGGTCATAACACTAACGACTGTAGACATCTGAAGGATGAGGTGGAAGGGCACATCAGGAACGGTATGCTACTTCAGTATGTGAGGAGGCGAGCTCCAGCGGTGGAGCCAGAGCGACCACCGTCTACATCAGCCAGGGGTGCCCCCGAGCCAGGACATCGTATGATTATCAATTAGTTGAAATAACGATGGACAAGTTGTAAACCTCTCACCAACACGGGTAAGTCATTTACACATGTGCGAGATCACGAACGGTCCATAGGCATGCTGTGAATGACTACTAACCCTATCGTTGTGGGAGTTTACACTTTGACATCCTTGCTTTGTTTTTGTTTCACCTTGATTTGAATATTTGAACTTGATTTTGTTTAACATTTCTGCTAAAGACTTATTTTCAATGAAAAAATGCTACTTGTGATTTCATAACGGCTAAGCCACTTACACATGTACGGGATCACGAACGGTCCCTAGGCATGCTCTGAGATGGCGATAAACCATTGCAACAAACAATCCGGGAATTCACCCGAACGTGAAACCTGGTATTGATGATACTAAGTCCCTCCTCGGGCACACTCAATTCGCCTTGAACGGCACCCGACCGCGAACGGTCACAATTCGATCATGAACGATCAAACTTCGCCACGAACGGCACCCGACCTCGAACGGTCACCATTAGCCTCGAACGGCACCCGACCACGAACGGTCACAATCCACCTAATATGACATTCGATCGCGAACGATCACATTTTTGCCTCGTACGGCACACGATCGCGAACGATCACATTCTTCTTTCCACGTCACCCGACCTCGAACGGTCACCATTCGCCTCGAACGGCACCCGACCTCGAACGGTCATCATTCGCCTCGAACGGCACCCGACCTCGAACGGTCATCATTCGCCTCGTGTGACACTCGACCATGAACGGTCACAACTCGCCTCGAACGGCACTCCTCACCTCAAATGGCTTGATCACGAACGGTCGTCATTTAGGGCCATGTAGAAATGCTAGATCGCGAACGGTCGCATTCCACCTCAAATGGCTAGATCCCGAACGGTCGTCATTTAGGGTTATACAGAAAATGTTAGATCGCGAACGGTCACATACCACCTCAAATGGCTAGATCGCGAACGGTCGTCATTTAAGGTTATATAAAAACTGTCAAACTCTTCGCAGGTTATACCACAGGTCATCAACAGGATATGAACATCCAACTTATGGAACTACAAAACACACCTCCCTATCGCAAGGCTTGTTTTGGGGGGCAAATGTTATCCCGCCTTTTGGCAAGGCCGAGACACCAAAAAATTGACTAGAAATCAATGACAGTCCATCCTTTAGGACGGTTACATCACAAGTTCAACATGGATATCGATGAATTTTGTCCGAGTCCAGATTAGGCTACAATTGATAAGACACGTCAAGGAAAGCCATAGGAGCCAGCATTCCAAATCTCGAGTCAATCCGAGTTCGTACGCCCAAGATATCATCGATGCAAGTGAAGGACATAGCCTTGTGATCGTCTCCATATGGTTCGTATCCATCAAGGTCGACTCCATCAAGATTGACTCCATCCCCTTCGTATCCCTCAGAACAAACCCTTAGCTCGAATCCATCGAACTTCCCTGCATTACTTCGAATCCATGAGAAGTACCATTGCTTCGACTCCATCTAAGCAGCCTCGACGTTCGAATCCATCCAAAGCCTTCCTTAGTTCGAATCTATCAGATGGTCGAGCTTCATACCCAATACCCGAATCCACATTCGATTACCTCGAGTTATCCTTAGTTCGAATCCGTGAAGATATCCTGCTTCGAATCCAACAAAACGCTCTGCTTCGAATCCATGCATAGGTGCCTCCCCTCGAATCCATCTAACTGCGATTGACTTCGAATCGATTGAAGCATGTCGCTATCGATACGAGCAAAGCGTCATTCGAATCGAGTGGGGAAGATATAGCGTGATCGATTCGAATGAGCATATGTTCGAATCCATGTACTTCGAATCGACTACTGTACATCGACCAAGTCACAAGCAGCTAAGGACGTGGATTCGACCCAGTCAACTCGGCGAGAAGAGTGGATCGATACGAGAGATGCGCGCCACGTCAACATCCTCACATACAAGCATATCGATTCGACCCTATCAAGTCGAAAGGGATCGATTCGAACGAAGCACATCAGCCAGAAATGCAAACTTGAATCGATCATAACTTGAGATCTACAAGTCCAAATGCTACGAAATTTGGATAGGAGCTAACTGGCAACCTAAGGAATGTCCATGCCAAATTTCAGCTCAATCGGAGCAAATCTTGATCGATTCGAAGCAAGGGTCGAATCGATCCCAAAGTGGGCCCGGATTTCCAAAGAGCGGGCATGTGGGCCCCCTCACGTGCCAGAACTGGTCTCCCCTCATTTTAGGCGAAATATCAGCCTCCTACAACTATAAATAGAGCCCCTGGTCATTCAGAAAAGGGGTCGGAGAATTCTAAGTACTTAAGAGCGCCCAGATTCTGCCAGATTTACTCCAGAACACCACTGCTTCCTTAGACTCAGATTGTAATCATATAATCAGTTGTACTATCTCAGAAGAAATTGTAATCATCAAGTAAACATCAATAAAATCATCAACTTCAGAGTGGACGTAGGCAAGATCGCCGAACCACTATAAATCTCGTGTTTCTGTTCATTATTTCTGAATTGTGATACCCTGTTTGCTTAGATTTGAGATTTGTGTGTGAATATTGTTGACTTATATTCATATACTGGTGCTTTCACAACATTCGGGGTTTGTGACCAATTTTGGCGCAAACAGAAGCTAAGTCCAGAGACCTAACCTGAAACAACTCGGTCTGACCCGAGCGAAAACACTCGGGTCAAGCTAGCTAAACAATCAGTAATCACTGAGATATATAATAATGCGGTACATAAATAAAATAATACTTATCCAAAGAGAAGTATATTATGAACCACATGAATATAATGACGATCCCTAATCATCAATAAACAATAAAAATCTCCAAAGAGAAATCAACACCAAAGTGTAGAATAAATAAAGTCGCCTCATATCATCGGCGTAGCCAAAGCCATAAAAAGATGCCCATAGGCAATAATCCCAATAGTGACCAGAGTCTGTGATCAATGCCCAAGCAAAGATCGATGCTCCAAAGAGCAATGAGGATATACTGAAAAGTCAATGAAATCAAACAATGAAAAGCAGTGTCCAGAGACACTGTGGATCCATAAGGTAATCGCACTTACATCGTATGGTTCCATAGAACCAACACCGAATGGCGGTACTCGAATGGATATAAAAATAATCAGATAATACAAGTTTTGCACGTGCACCGACCAGAGTCGTTGTTGCCAAGTACTGTAGAGTTGTGATCGATCACTCGCACCGATGGGAAACGCGCGAGACGGCGAGATCCTTCCAAGAAGGATAAAGGCCCAGAGGCACACGCCGAAAAATAAACTGCTCCATAGAGCAGGTGTCCAGAGACGGTTGCCCAGAGGCGTGGTGACCCAGAGGTCCAGTACTGGCCGCCCATAGGCTAATGTGTCACTAACTTCTTGGAGAGGAACCCGCAAAGTGTTAACAATGAGTCCCATACCCCACGTTCGCACTAAACGGTTTCCTAACCAATAGCAAGCTCACACTCCAAACAATAAAAAGTCTACCTCATATCATCGGTAAACTAGACCCAAAGGTCAAAACGATCAATCGAATAGGTCGTGGATTAACCGGAAAGAAAATACACATGGTTTCCATAGGCCGGAGATTTCCTAACCGTTTAAGCACCTTTCTACTTCGCTCGACGTGCTAAAAGTGAGTGTGAGATTTTTATTATAGAAAATAATGGTGTAAAACGGATTTATAATTGATTTTCGGAATCACTTTTAAAACGGTCTTTTGAAAGGTCTCCTATTATGGAGTAATTAATTTAATAATTAAAATAATATTATATAATAATTTTCAAAAGCCATTTAGGAGTGAAAAATCTTTTGAAAATGATTCATAAAACCCTTGTAAGAAATCTAGAGACAAATCTCAAAGAAATCAATGAAAACCAGAAAATCTTCAAAAATATTCCAAGTGTTTGTAAACATTCAAAAACAGCTGTGAACTCAAGTTCGATAATTTATTTGGACCAGCAAACTGTGTCCATTTGTCATGAAAATTCGCAGGCATGTAGTCCAACATCCCTACTTTAATATGCAAAAATAATTTCTGGATTATGAGTTGAGAAGAAGTGGCAGCGACGTCTCAAAGTTGGACCCAGAACAAGATTTACACTGTTTACAAATAGCGACTAGCGTTCAACTTCGACATGCAATTCGAAGTACCAAACGAACTCCAATGTTGTCCAAATTTTCCTGGGATGGAGTTCGGAACTCCACCTTTCTAACGAGACCAAAAACGTCGAATTCTGACTTCCGATGCGAACGTGGAGGCATCGCGGAGTGGCGCTCAAAAGCTGGAAACAGAAGGGATATTTGATTTTCATTCTATGTGTTTGACCATTCAAAAACAGCTGCGAACCCAAGTTCGGCAATTTATTTGGACCAGCAAACTGAATCCAAATGACATGAAAACTGGTAGGAATATAGTCCAACATCCCTACTATAAGATGCAAAAAGAATTTCTGGAATCCGAGTTGAGACGAAGTAGCAGCGACGTCTCAAAGTTGGACCCAGAACAAGATTCACACTGTTTACAAACAGCGACAAGAGTTCAACTTCGACACGAAATTCGAAGTACCAAAAGAATGCCGATGATGCCTAAATTTTACAGAGATGGAGTTCGAAACTCCACCTTTCCAACGAGACCAAAAATGTCGAATTCCGACTTGGGATGCGATCGTGGCTGCATCGCGAAGTGGAGAAAAAAAATCTGGAACAGGGTTTAAAAAAAAATTATTTATTATTTTTTTTTCTTTTTTTTTTCTCGGGACAGTGGTAAGAATGTACAATTTTGACCAAAATGACTTCGAAATTTCATGAAACTCAAAACATGAAAGTTTTAGCTCTAAATCTAAGCTTTCCAGAACATCCAAAATTATTAGATTTGGATAAGAAACGAAAGAGATACATGCAAAACAATATCAGATTGAAACTCAAGATAACTTGTTAAAGACAGAATTGGTCTTCTGTCTTTGAACGCATTTCAGGTCATCTAAATGGCAATATTACAGAAAACTCACTGAACATAAATTGTAGCATATGTTTTAAGCTTTCCGGAACATCCAAAATTATCTAATTCGGATCAAAAACGACTAACTTATGGCCAAATCAATTTCAGGGTTTTATTTTATCAACCTTGTAGTTTGTTGTCAGGTCAGCGACAAACAAACGTGATTTCGACCATTGAAACCACGAAATTAGGCAAAGCTCAAAACATGAAAGTTATAGGCTACAGAATAAGCTTTCCAGAACTTCAAGAAAATCTTAATTCCAATTTAAGATGAATGAGATATGCCTAATTTACTAACAGCAATAAACTAATTATAATTTCAGCTAGCATATATTACCTCTTTCCAAACAATGAAAAGAAGATCAAAGAGTTTCACAATCTAAATGTACAAAAAAAAAGAGGATTACAAAATAATTTCAGAAATTAAAAAATGAATTAGAGGTGGGTTTTGTGATTGCTATTACCTCTTTTAGTAGTTTGGATTAACTCTCTTTGATTTGGTGTAGATTGGAGTCTTGCTTAGGAGGCCATGACTAGGTTTTGGAGCTTTCTAATTAGGTTTTAGTGGTTATGAAATGAAGTGTTGGCTGAAATGGGAGAGTAAAAGATACTTTATAGGCTAATGGTTAGGGTTATTGGATCTAATACCCATTAGGACTTTGTATTATTCATGTGCATACATATATAGGCAATTTTCTCTAAGTACACTCTACATACAAATTACTAAATACATTTCAAACCATAGAAAATTATGAAAATATGTTAACAATTACTTTTAGCCATTTCATAAAATCCTATATCAACAATATTTTACATTTTAACCCCTAATTTTTCCAAAACACCGTTTATAGTTAATATTAGCCAAAATCACCATTTTGCAAATAAATTGCAAATTAATTTCCCAAATCAAATATTGCACTATTTTACACATATAAAATTTTGCAATAATATAAATTACAAATTTTCCTAATTAATTTCCTTGAAATGCTCCATTTTACACTTAAGCCCAAAATATTAATTTATTCAAAATGACTAAATTTTGAACAAATTAGCCACATTAAAAATTCATTAATAGCTCCAATTAAATTAAAATCCCAATTTTAATTTATTATTTGGTAACCGCAATCACGGGTTGTTACAAAACAATAGAGAAGGCAAAGCAAAAGACTGCGTAGTCGTATCTCCTTTTATTTCAATGTTATTGCATTTTAAAGTCGCATTGAATTTTGCTGTTTTGATTGTTTGTTTTGGGTTGTACACAAGAGTTGTAGATTGGATTCGCTCTCCACTCAAGTCCATAGTCTTGTCATCATTCTTTTGTTTCCATTGTGTCATTGGTTTTGATATCTCTAGCACAAACAAGTGAGTAAATCTCACCAGACTAATATGTACTTATATAGTGATAAACTGACATCACTTGAATCTGTAAATGTATATCATCCTGTTATAACTACTATATTATAATCATATGATGTTCACCCATGTTTATTTATCTGTTATACCATATGTTACTGTTTATTATGTTATTCTGTTTATTTATATCAGTTTGTCACACTGCAAGTTCCCTGTAGATTAGTAATCACTATGGGTTGAAATGATACATACCCGAACGGACTTTAGAATAGGGAAAAATCATTATGGGCTGAAATGATAGGCCTGAATGGTTTTTATTTATTTATTTTAACTTAGGATCGCGGGTTTGAAATGATAGAACCCGGATTTTTCTTTTTTTTTAAACTGCGGATTGAAATGATACATATCCGTATCACTTGACCTAGGTTAGAAAATTATATACAGGCCCGTGGTTATTTTATAAAGTGTTTTGGATATTTTTAAGTATTTTTAAAAATATAAATTTATGAAATTTGATTTAAATAGATTTTGAAATGTTTTAAAATAAAGAAATTATGATTTTTCTATGAGTTAAAAATGTAATTAATGAATGGTTAAATTGGATTATTGAAATATAACTTAAGTTTGGAATTTGGAATTTTGGTTAAAAATGATATTTAAGTTATATGAATAATAATGAAAATTTAATTATATTTGTAAAATGGTAAATATGATAATTTTATTAAATTTGAATTTAAGCGATTTATTAAAGTATTATTGATTTTTCTATGAATTTTAGTGGTTAAATAAATGAATGGTTAAAAGTGATCTTTTAAAATATAACTTGACTTTGAATTGTGAAATTTGGTTTAATTAAAGGTTTAAGTTAATTAAGTAAAATTGTAAATTTAGTTAAATTTGTGACATGGAAAGTTAAATTTGAAGTGCTAAGTTTATTTGTTGAAATGTGAAGAACTGGAAACTTTTACACTTAAATTTATTAAGTAAATTGTTGAAAATTGGAATTAATTATAAGAAATTTATTGTGAAATTATATTATTTTATAAGTTAAAATGATTTATATTATAAGTTAATTGTTTGTGAAATTGTAATTTAACTCTGAATTTGATTTGACTGTATTTTTGAAATGTAATTGTTTAAATGAACTAAAGGGGTTAATTTGAACTAAAAGCTATTATAGTACTTTGTAAGTGCTATAGTTGATAAAGATAACTAAAGTTTAGTCGAAAATAAAAGAAATCTATTACCACACTTAAGCGCTGTCTTTTGTTAAATAACTGTTTTAAACTATAACTTTACGTAGCATTTTATATGTGCTACGGAAACTATATTTTGTTGTTTTAATATATTTTAATGAAAATTAATCTTTGGAAAATGATACAACTTTGGAAATTAAATGTTAATTTCTAAAGATAATGAAGAGACATTTAAATGGTTTTAAATGGAAGAATTTGATTTTTAATGTGAGTTTAAAATGGTATTTAAATTCAATAAAATGAATGGATTAAATGGTATTTTAAATGAATTAAAATGAATGATGTTTTGAATAATATTTTGATACTTTGAAATGGATTTGAAATGATAATAAATGAATGATATCTTTAAATTTAAAAAGTATTTAAAGTTGAATATTTAGATTTGAACTCAAATGATATTTGGTATATTAAAATGATTTGAAATGAAGTTTTGAGAAGATATGATATTTTGATATATTGAAATGATTTGAAATGAAGTTTTGAAATGATATGATATTTTAAATATATTGAAATGGTTTGGAATTGATTTAACCTTTATTTTGATAAAGATTTGGATTTGAAATGATATTCTATTTTGAAGTATAAACTGTTTTTAAATTATAACCACGGGTTATAATAACGATTGGTTGTTAAAGAGACCGGGATCGGATATGGACATACTCTCTGTCGGATATGTACGCGGTGGAGTTTCCAGAATGAAGTAGGATGGTGGCGACGATCCTAAGGTATATATGTGGACCCAACTCCCGTGAGTTTGCATAAGGTGACTAAAACAGGAGCGATCTCAGGCCAGTGAGGTAGCACCTCGTATCGGACACACTTCTTGGATACCATTCTATTATTTTGTGATTTTTGGTGGCCACCCTTGATTTGGGAGTGTTGTTCGAGGCGGAACGGTAGTGGCTGCTATGCGTATCCATCAGTCCGTGTGCGTAATTGGTATATCTACCCTGGCATTGCCTTGTGTGCCGTGTCACCTACCATATCGAACCCACTACGATTATGATTTTAAGATCCGACCGCGTTAAGGTTCTCCATCCCCTTAATGCTATTTTCTATATGAATATACTTTACTGATTAGACACTACTGTATATAGCGTATATTACTACATAGTAAATAGTTTAACGGATCCTTAAAGAATGGGCGATCCTAAACATTCTTTAAGTTACTTGTACCTTTATTACAGTTCACTTGAGTTGGTTTACATTATATAAGTATATATTGTCCTGACGCGAGTGTTTTGTGTTTTGCTTTACGCTCGGGTCAGCCTGAGTTATTCATAGATTTGGATTTCCACACTTTTGGAGATTTGAATCGCTGGAGATTATCTGCTTGTCTTGTCTTATCTATTTCAGTTCCGTTGTTCTACTCAGCTTGTACTTGGTTATTGTATTTAGACTTCGGTTGTACTCTATTTCTTCTGTTATATCTTATGTAACTCTGATATATTTATATAGTAGCTTCATGAACTACTATTTCTTTTACTTCCGCTGCATTATTTTACTCTGTGTCTGTGATCTGTGATTATATTTATTTACTGTATATTCTGAGATTTGCCAAATTTTATTTACAACGTGGTATTTTGAGCATGTCAACTCCGGCATGAGTGTCTACCTATACACTTATAATGGATGCGAATGGTTGAAAATATCGGGTCGTTACATAAACTGATCGCATTTGAATTTGTAAACTATATCATCATGTTATATCTGCTATACTTTGATTATATGATGTTTATACATGCTCATACACCTGTTATATCATATGTTACTGTTATATGATGCTATTCTATTATTTATACCAGTTTATCACACTGCAAGTTCCCTGTAGACTAGAATCACTATGGGTTGAAATGATACATACCCGAACGGACTTTAGAATAAGGGAAATCGTTATGGGCTGAAATGATAGGTCTGAGCGGTTTTCATTTCATTCATTTTACTTGGGACTGCGGGTTTGAAATGATAGAACCCGGTTTTTCTTTGTAAATTGCGGATTGAAATGATATATATATCCGTATCACTTGACCTAGGCTAGAAAACTATATACAGACCCGTGGTTTATATAATATTTTTCTAAAATGTTTATAAATATTTTAAAATGTAAAATTTCTAATATTTTGGTTTAAATTTAATAAAAAATGATTTTCACAGAAATATTAGTGATTTTCTATAAATTAAAAAATGAATTAAGTAAATGGTAAGGTAGAATTTGAACTATATGTAAATTTTGGAATTTATGTTTTGTTTTAAAAAGGGAAATTATGCAAAGTAAGAAAAGTATAATATTTTGATTTAAAAATGTATATTATGTGATTTTATAAAAATAATAATGATTTTTTGAATAAGTTAAAATGTTAAACAAATGAAGGTTTAAGTAAATTTTGAAATATAGCTTAAATTGGGAAATTTTGAACTTTGTTTAAAAGGTGAAATTTTAATTAAGTAAAATAAATGGAAATAAGTTATATTTTGGAAATTTAAACTTAATTGTTAAGTTAATAATTTAATTAAAGAAATGGAATTTAATGCTTGAATTTAAATAATAAATTATGTTAACACTTGATTTTTGGATGAAATTGAACTTTATAAAAATCATAAAATAAGAGTATTGAAATGATGATTTTAAAATGTGAAAATATATGATTTTTATAAGTTAAAATTATTTATATTAAAAGTTAATTATTTGTGAAATGGTAATTAAAACTCTGAATTTGATTTGACCGCATTTTGAAATGTAAGTAAAAGATATTACAGCATTTTTGTAAATGTTGTAGTTGTTTTAAATGAACTAAAAGGTTAATTTGAAATAAAGGCTATTATAGCACTTTGTAAGTGCTATAGTAGTTAAACTTAACAATAAAGTTTATTTGGAATTTAAAGGAAATCTATTACAGCATTTAAATGTTGTCTTTTGTTAAATGAACTGTTTTAAACTATAACTTTACGTAGCATTTTATAAGTGCTACAGAAAACTATATTTTTGCTGTTTTAATAAATTTTAATGAAAAATAACCTTTGGAAAATGATATAATTTTGGAAATTAAATGTTAAATTTCTAAAGATAATGAAGAGACATTTAAATGGTTTTAAATGGAAGAATTTGAGTTTTAATGTGAGTTTAAAATTGTATTTAAATTTAATAAAATGAATGGATTTAAATGGTATTTAAATGAATTAAAATGAATGATGTTTTGAATAATATTTTGATATTTTGAAATGGATTTGAAATGATATTTGATTCCTGATTTATTTAATTTATTTGATAAATGAATATTTGAAGTATATATTGTTTGAGTTTATTTAAAGGATATTGGATTTATGAAATCTGGGATATTTAAGCTTTGAAATATACTAGAGATTGAATTTTGTATTTTGTGGATTTAATATATATTTGAAATTGATATGATTTGAATGGTTGGTGATAAACTATAATGAATTGAAACTTTGGAAATTTAATACCTGATTTGAAATCTTAATAATTTCACTTTTACATGAATTTAAATGAATTAATTTGTTGGAATATAAATTATTTAAAGGTGATTGGAAATAATAATAAATGAATGATATCTTTGAATTTAAAGGTATTTAAAGTTGAATATTTGGATTTGAACTCAAATGATATTTTGATTATAAAATGATTTGAAATAAAGTTTTGGAAAGATATGATATTTTGATATATTAAAGTGGTTTGAAATGATTTGATCTTTATTCTGATAAATATTTGAATTTGAAAATGATATTTTATTTTTGAAATATAAAATATTATTTTAAAAAGTGAGTATATGTTTGAATTTGAAATGATAAGGTATTGTTTTGAATATAGTTTTGAAATAAAATGGTTTGGTTTAGAAGTATAAACTATTTTGAAAGGAATATAGTTTTGAAATGAAATCAATTGATTTTTGAAGTATAACTGTTTTTAAATTATAACCACCGGTTATAATAACGATTGGTTGTTAAAAAGACCGGGATCGGATATGGACATACTCTCTGTCGATACTGAAATCCACTTTAACAACTGTGTACGCGGTGGAGATTCCAGAATGAAGTAGGATGGTGACGACGTTCCTAAGTTACATTTCGTGGACCTAACTCCCGTGAGTTAGCTTAAGGTGGCTAAAACAGGAGCGATCTCGGGCCAAAGGAGGTAGCACCTCTGGTCGGACACACTTCTTCGATACCATTCTATTACTGTTGTGATCGATTGGGTGCACCCCTTGATTTTGGATTGTTTTTCGGGGTGAGCGTAGTGGCTGCTACATTACCACCAGCCCGTGTGCGTAATTGGTATATCTACCCTGGCATTGCCTTGTGTGTCGTGTCACCTACCATATCGAGCCTTTACTACGAGTTTGTTTTTCTCCCGTAGCCCATGTGGTATCCTCTGACAGTCACCCGGAGTGGAGATGTGTAACGACCCGATATTTTCAACCATTCGCATCCATTATAAGTGTATAGGTAGACACTCATGCCGGAGTTGAATTGCTCAAAATACCGCGTTGTAAATAAAATTTGTCAAATCTCAGAATATACAGTAAATAAATATAATCACAGATCACAGACACAGAGTAAAATAATGCAGCGGAAGTAAAAGAAATAGTAGTTCATGAAGCTACTATATAAATATATCAGAGTTACATAAGATACAACAGAAGAAATAGAGTACAACAAAAGTCTCAATAAAATAACCAAGTACAAGCTGAGTAGAACAACGGAACTGAAATAGATAGGACATGACAAGCAGATAATCTCCAGCGATTCAAATCTCCAAGAGAGTGGAAATCCAAATCTGTGAATAACTCAGGCTGACCCAAGCGTAAAGCAAAACACAGAACACTCGAGTCAGGACAATATGTACTTATATAATGTAAACCAACTCAAGTGAACTGTAATAAAGGTACAAGTAACTTAGAAGATGCTTGGGACCGCCCATCCTCTAAGGATCCGTTAAAATATCTACTATGTAGTAATATTCGCTATTATAAAAGTGTCTAAATAAGTAAAGTATAATCATATAGAAAATAGCGTTAAGGGGATGGAGAACCTTAACGCGGTCGGATCTTAAAATCATAATCGTAGTAAAGCTCGATATGGTAGGTGACACGGCACAACTAGGCAATGCCAGGGTAGATATACCAATTACGCACACGGACTGATGGATACGCATAGCAGCCACTACCATTCCACCTCGAACAACACTCCCAAATCGGAGGATGGCCATCTAATCAATCACAAGTAAGAGTATAATATCGAAGAAATGTGTCCGAGAAGAGGTGCTACCTCACTGGTCCGAGATCGCTCCTGTTTTAGCCACCTTATGCCAACTCACGGGAGTTGGGTCCACGTAACATACCTTAAGAACGTCGCCACCATCCTACTTCATTCTGGAATCTCCACCGCGTACACAGTTGCCAAAGTGGTTTTCGGTAAGACAGAGAGTATGTCCATATCCGATCCCGGTCTCTTTAACAACCCAACGTTATTATAACCCGTGGTTATAAGTTTAAAAACAGTTTATACTTCAAAATAGAATATCATTTCAAATCCAAATCTTTATCAAAATAAAGATTAAATCAATTCCAAACCATTTCCATATTTTTAAAATATCATATCATTTCAAAACTTCATTTCAAATCATTTTAATATCATAAAATATCATATCCTTACAAAACTTCATTTCAAACCATTTTATTAAAATAAAATATCCTATCAGTTCAAATCCAAATATTCAACTTTAAATACCTTTTAAATTCAAAGATATCGTTCATTTACTATCATTTCAAATCACCTTTAAATAGTTTATTCCAATCAAAGTAATTCATTAAAACCTTTTAAAAGTGTAATTATTATATTTTCAAATCAAGTATTCAATTTCCAAAATTTCAAACCATTCTGAGTTCGTTTACTAAGTCAAAAACCCTAATTATTAAAATTTCAGCATTTCACAGCATTTAAAAACAACTGCTATAAGTTATATTTGAAAACATTTTTAATTCAGCAAAGACAGCACGTAAAACTGCTGTTAAAACTCAGTTTTAGTTGAATTATAGTTCAAAACAGAAAAGACAGCATTTCAGAAGTGCTGCGGTAGTTCAGATTTCAAAACAAGGGTTAAATTTGGTTTCAGCAAAGACTGCAGACCATTAATGCATTTCCAGAGAATGCTATAATAGACCTGGGTTCAATATTAGCCTATAAGTTCAACTACAGCAACTGCAGCATTTCAGAAATGCTGTAGTAGCCCTTTTATTCAAGTTTTAGTGTAATTCAGAACCATAGCATTTCTGAATGCTATTAAAAGTGATTTCCAGCTTTTTAGTGTATTTCCAGCAATTAAATAACTTCATTTTAAACTCTTTAAACATTTTAAAAATCATAATTTAACATTTAAAATATTCATTTACATATCATTTAACATGTATCTTTTTCACAATAAATTTCTTATAATTAAATCCAATTTTCAACAATTTACTTAATAAATTTAAGTGTAAAAGTTTCCAATTCTTCACATTTCAACAAATAACTTAACACTTCAAATTTAAATTACCATTTCACAAATTTAACTAAATTTCCAATTTTATTTAATTAACTAAAACCTTTAATTAAAACCAAATTTCACATTTCCAAGTCAAGTTATATTTTAAAAGATCACTTTTAAACATTCATTTATTTAACCACTTAAATTCATAGAAAAAAATCAATAATACTTTAATAAATCGCTTAAATTCACATTTAAATCAAATTATCATATTTACCATTTCCAAATAAAATTTAATATCCATTTTATTTATATAACTTAAATATCATTTTTAACCAAATTCCAAATTTCCAACTTAAGTTATATTTCAAAAATCTAGTTAAACCATTCATTAATTACATTTTTAACACATAGAAAAATCATAATTTCTTTATTTTAAACATTTCAAAATCTATTTAAATCAAATTTCATAAATTTATAATTTTTAAAATACTTAAAAATATCCAAAACACTTTATAAAATAACCACGGGCCTGTATATAGTTTTCTAGCCTAGGTCAAGTGATACGGATATGTATCATTTCGATCCGCAGTTTAAAAAGAAAAATCCGGGTTCTATCATTTCAAACCCGCAATCCCAAGTTAAAATAAATTAAATAAAAACCATTCAGGCCTATCATTTCAGCCCATAATGATTTTTCCCTATTCTAAAGTCCGTTCGGGTATGTATCATTTCAACCCATAGTGATTCTAATATACAGGGAACATGCAATGGTGATAACTGATATAAATAACAGAATAACATTAAATAACAGTAACATATGATATAATAGGTGTAATAACAGGTGTGAACATCATATGATAATAATATAGGCATATATAACATGATAATATATTTCTACAGATTCACAGGGTGTCAATTTACTAGTTATATAGGTACATATTGTCTGGTGAGAATAACTCACAGTTTTGTGCTGGAGAAACGACGACGACTGCACGAATGGGATCCAAACAAGCACGATAACACGATTCAAATAAGAGTGGAGGAGCCAAAGTATCAAATCCCTTGAATATAAGTCAAACAAAACAATATAACAACGATGAGTTTCAAATCAACTACGATCAAAACTACAGTAGAATAGGCTGCACAGAATCAAATAGAAATGCTTTGCACCTGCTTTTTACTTTTACTAGGCTCAGCCATGATGGAAAATACATGACAATAGCAGGTGTTTGGGTCAGGTTATGGTGGGTATGGGTCGGCCTAGAGGTCATTTGTGATGGTGCCAAAGTGGTAGAAGTGAATAACATACATAAGCATGCATACACATGGGTTTTGACAAGGATTTGGGCTCTACCAAGGCCCTATGTGTCATGGCCAGAGGAGTGGGGTCCACTGTGATGACGTGGCAGAGGGTCCAGGTGGTGGTGGAGGTGGTGGAGGTGGTGTTGGTGGCGGCCATGGGTGGTGGAAGGTGATGGAATGAGTGTGGTGCTCGGTTAGGCTAGTATGAAGGGGTGTTTTGAAACTTTTGTTGATATGCATCACCAAGGGGGTTCATGGCTTGGATGGCTGGTGAGGAGGAGGTGTTGGTGGTGTGCCATCAGGTGGTGGAGGCGGCTAAGCAGCAAGGGAGGCATGGCCAAACCTACATGAGGTGATACAAGTGCAAAAAAATCAAACTAGAAAAATCAACATAAGTGGAAAAAGAAGAAAAAGAGAGATAGAATTTTACCAAACTCTTCAATCAAGGGGAGGCCGAAATTTTTTTGTTCAGGAAGGAGGAAAAAGATACGTGAGTTGAGAAATGAAGTGATCGGCTGAAAATGTGGAGAGTTATGTCAAAAGAAATGAAGAGTTGGTGGAAAATGAAGAGGTGAAATTCAAAGAGTCAAAAGCAATTCAAAAGTCAAAACCTTTTCATATTTCTTTATTTTATTTTAAATAACTTTATATTTCTGGTAATAATAGTAATACCAGATAAGAATTCGAAAATCTATCAAAATATAAAAATATATATAATATTTATTAATTTATATAAGGTTAAATAAGAAAATAGCTAAAAATAGTAAACTAGTCTAGAAAATTTGAAATTAATTGGAATAAATTTTGGAAAATTCATATGAGCTTGTAATATAATTTTAAACATAACTAATAACATAAAATAAAAATATATTCACAAAATAAATATTTAAAATTTAATTTACATATAATTTTTAATGAAGAAAATAGCAGAAAATAGGAAAACAGCCTTTAAAATGAAAAATAAATACAGTAAATTTTGGAAAAATACTATTATCAATTTAAAAACATAAAAAGACAAAATATACATAAAAAACATATTAACACATATTAAAACAAAATATAAGAAAGAAAATATGATTTAAAAAAATTTAAAATAGGCAAAATTGCACAAATAAACAAATTATACTAAAAATTGAAATGTACATAACTTTTACATTTTAACTCCGTTTTCAACGAAACGAAAAGTGGTGTTCAAGTTATTAAATCTATTTTCATAATAAAAGATAAAATTTATAATTTCAAACTATTAAAAATTTAAACTTAAAAGTCAAAGTTTGACTATTGACCAAAATTCACATTTTCAGGAAATATTAAATTTAGTCATATTTGGAATTCTAATCCACATCAAAGTCAAAGTTTATATTAAAAATAACAAAATTTATTCTTTTTCATAAATAAAGCTTTTAAATCTGGAAAAATCAATTTAAAAATATTTGTAAAATACAGGGTTGTTACACTCTCCCCCACTCAAAACTTTTCGTCCCCGAAAAGGAACGAGGTACGGGAAAGCACAGAAAAAGATAGAATGAAATAGAATTAAGACAAGATGATAAGAAGATTGGAATTACACCTGATAACTATTGTTATAGGTAAGTTTAACAAGATTGAGGTGATCAAATCAAGAATATAAGCACGAAAAAGATCCTCTAAAGTCTGAATCTCCTTTTTCACTTGACCGATGGTCTATGAATGGAAAAACAGTGTTCAGATCCAGATGAGTAACAAAGATTATCAAAGATTACAGAAAGATTTCTAAACGGACTGGTATAAGCAATAGCCTTCCCATTCTGTAACAAGATAAGAGAAATAAGGACAACCAAAAGGTAGTTTGAAAAACAAAATAAGATAATAAATTTAAAACCATAATGCTTTGAAATCATAATAATTTAGGGATGTTTATCATTTGGAAATCACACTACTAAAATCATAACACTTTGGACAAGTTATCCTTTAAAAAAAAATAATACTTAGAAAATCATAACACCCTAAAAAAAATCTTCATTTAAACCATTTTAATTCAAGGTCAAATAATATTCATTTTAAAGTTGTAACATTTCTAAGTTCATTTAATTATAAAAATTTCCAAAACATTGTCTTTTCAAAATAGCAGCACTTATAAAATGCTACAGTAGATATATTAGTATTTCAAATTAGTTCAATTTCAGAAATATTCATTTGGATATCTTTTAACTTATGACTTATTAAAACAAACCTTTATGAATGGAATATCCAAATTAAACTATACTTCGTTTATTAAGTTAAAAGTTCACTATTTTAGTTAGCTCTTAATTTAACACATAACCTAACACTTTATTTAAAATACCCATTTCATAAATAGATATTCCTTTAATAAGTTACACTTAAAATTTCATTTGAAAACCAAATTCTCAATTATCAAATTTTAGTGATGTTAAAATACATTTTAACTATTTAAATCATAATTATTCATTTTTCAAGACATATCTATTTCATAAATAAAATATTTATCATAGCAAATATAACAATCAAATTCCTTTACACATTTATTCATTTAGACATCAATTAAACTATGAATTCAAGTTAAATAAACTTTATTACAAAATGTCCAATTCCAATGTATTTTATTTTATCTATTCAAAGATACATTATTTATTATACAACATATTCGTTTCAGGAAATAACCATTATTAAAATTCCTAGGTTAAACTTAAGGTTCCATATTAAATCAAATTTGATTATTAAGTTATTTAAATAAAATCTCTTTAAATCCCTTTTCACTATTTACCTCTATTAATCTTTTATAACTAAAATTTAAGTGTATAACATTTATTATAACCACTCAAATTTTATTTATAAAATCCTTTCTATATTGTAATTATCCAATTTCATATTCAACTTCTGTGTAATTTTGATAAGTTATATTGGAATGAAATTGTATGTTATACAAATAAAACTTTCCAATTCAATTATCTCAAGTTTGAATCATTTATCCAAATTTTTGATTTTCTTTTTATAATTGAAATTATTCTTCAAGATGAAATTTAAGAATTTAATTTCCGGTTTCCGTCAAACCAGTTAGAGATAAATAAATACATGTACATAATATGTCAAATCAATTTAAATCATATATCTATATATTTTATAAATCAAATCATCTTTTAGAAATTCAAATCAATTAAATTCCCCAAAATAAAGCTGTAGCAAGACTACAGAACAGTCTCTTCACTTCGAAACTCGAAAATGAACGTCGATGATGCTGCAGTCATCACCGAAATTATTTTCCAGCGACAAAGAGAAGAGCACTAAATTTTTAAACTTTAAAATCCTTTAGAGACAAATTTTTTATTCAAAAATACTTTAATAATATATCCTTTTAAAACTTTAAACACAAGGTTTGAATCCATTGGAAATTAAATTCTTAAATTTATTGTTTTAAATTCCTTTCAGTTCCCAAATAAATTTATAAACAACTATTTATAAATTCATTTGCAGACAGTAAATGATAAATCAAGTATTATCATTTCAAATTATCAATTTAAATCAATTTATTAAGTTCCATAAATTTACTTATATACATCAAAATTTATTTCATTAACAATTTTTAAAATAATATTGTGTCAGTTTGTTCTGTCAAAGTGTTTTAGAAATCCTATCGATAGCGTTGATCAGACGAACCGATCGGAAACCCAAATCAACATCAACAACTCAAACAACACAATATATAAAACAAAACATAGATTTACAAACATAGTTCAAAATGTTTGGAGAGTTTGGAAACAAAAGATAAGATGATTAAACAGAGTAGAGAGATGGGTAAGCTTAGATAAATCGCGGACAACCTTAAACGGGTCAACCCTGACTTAATGGATAAGATCAAATGTGGATTTTCTGGGGTAAATCTACCTTCGATCTCAAGAGATAGAGTTTGGAATAACAAAAGATATTAGCATCTAAACCAAGGATAAATATAAATCTCTGGTTAATCGATGCTGATTGTAAAGGATTTTCACCCCTTTACAAGAAAATTAGAATATTGGCGAGACCGCCAATTCACTATGAAGATCATTCGAAGTGGAGTTATGGGATACTCCAGAATCAAAAGATGATGAATAGTGAGGGACACGAATGAATTTCGGAATCGTAGGGAACGTTCCAAAATTCAAAGGAAAACGAATCAAAAGGAAGAGATTCAAACTCGAACGAAAGTGATTCTGTAAATAAATTTACCATACATTCTAAGTTTTGCCTCAAAGCCAAAGCTCTGATACCAACTGTAACGACCCGATATTTTCAACCATTCGCATCCATTATAAGTGTATAGGTAGACACTCATGCCGGAGTTGAATTGCTCAAAATACCGCGTTGTAAATAAAATTTGGCAAATCTCAGAATATACAGTAAATAAATATAATCACAGATCACAGACACAGAGTAAAATAATGCAGCGGAAGTAAAAGAAATAGTAGTTCATGAAGCTACTATATAAATATATCAGAGTTGCATAAGATACAACAGAAGAAATAGAGTACAACAAAAGTCTCAATAAAATAACCAAGTACAAGCTGAGTAGAACAACAGAACTGAAATAGATAGGACATGACAAGCAGATAATCTCCAGCGATTCAAATCTCCAAGAGAGTGGAAATCCAAATCTGTGAATAACTCAGGCTGACCCGAGCGTAAAGCAAAACACAAAACACTCGAGTCAGGACAATATATACTTATATAATGTAAACCAACTCAAGTGAACTGTAATAAAGGTACAAGTAACTTAGAAGATGCTTGGGACCGCCCATCCTCTAAGGATCCGTTAAAATATCTACTATGTAGTAATATTCGCTATTATAAAAGTGTCTAAATAAGTAAAGTATAATCATATAGAAAATAGCGTTAAGGGGATGGAGAACCTTAACGCGGTCGGATCTTAAAATCATAATCGTAGTAAAGCTCGATAAGGTAGGTGACACGGCACAACTAGGCAATGCCAGGGTAGATATACCAATTACGCACACGGACTGATGGATACGCATAGCAGCCACTACCGTTCCACCTCGAACAACACTCCCAAATCGGAGGATGGCCATCTAATCAATCACAAGTAAGAGTATAATATCGAAGAAATGTGTCCGAGAAGAGGTGCTACCTCACTGGTCCGAGATCGCTCATGTTTTAGCCACCTTATGCCAACTCACGGGAGTTGGGTCCACGTAACATACCTTAAGAACGTCGCCACCATCCTACTTCATTCTGGAATCTCCACCGCGTACACAGTTGCCAAAGTGGTTTTCCGTAAGACAGAGAGTATGTCCATATCCGATCCCGGTCTCTTTAACAACCCAACGTTATTATAACCCGTGGTTACAAGTTTAAAAACAGTTTATACTTCAAAATAGAATATCATTTCAAATCCAAATCTTTATCAAAATAAAGATTAAATCAATTCCAAACCATTTCCATATTTTTAAAATATCATATCATTTCAAAACTTCATTTCAAATCATTTTAATATCATAAAATATCATATCCTTACAAAACTTCATTTCAAACCATTTTATTAAAATAAAATATCCTATCAGTTCAAATCCAAATATTCAACTTTAAATACCTTTTAAATTCAAAGATATCGTTCATTTACTATCATTTCAAATCACCTTTAAATAGTTTATTCCAATCAAAGTAATTCATTAAAACCTTTTAAAAGTGTAATTATTATATTTTCAAATCAAGTATTCAATTTCCAAAATTTCAAACCATTCTGAGTTCGTTTACTAAGTCAAAAACCCTAATTATTAAAATTTCAGCATTTCACAGCATTTAAAAACAACTGCTATAAGTTATATTTGAAAACATTTTTAATTCAGCAAAGACAGCACTTAAAACTGCTGTTAAAACTCAGTTTTAGTTGAATTATAGTTCAAAACAGAAAAGACAGCATTTCAGAAGTGCTGCGGTAGTTCAGATTTCAAAACAAGGGTTAAATTTGGTTTCAGCAAAGACTGCAGACCATTATAGCATTTCCAGAGAATGCTATAATAGACCTGGGTTCAATATTAGCCTATAAGTTCAACTACAGCAACTGCAGCATTTCAGAAATGCTGTAGTAGCCCTTTTATTCAATTTTTAGTGTAATTCAGAACCATAGCATTTCTGAATGCTATTAAAAGTGATTTCCAGCTTTTTAGTGTATTTCCAGCAATTAAATAACTTCATTTTAAACTCTTTAAACATTTTAAAAATCATAATTTAACATTTAAAATATTCATTTACATATCATTTAACATGTATCTTTTTCACAATAAATTTCTTATAATTAAATCCAATTTTCAACAATTTACTTAATAAATTTAAGTGTAAAAGTTTCCAATTCTTCACATTTCAACAAATAACTTAACACTTCAAATTTAAATTACCATTTCACAAATTTAACTAAATTTCCAATTTTATTTAATTAACTAAAACCTTTAATTAAAACCAAATTTCACATTTCCAAGTCAAGTTATATTTTAAAAGATCACTTTTAAACATTCATTTATTTAACCACTTAAATTCATAGAAAAAAATCAATAATACTTTAATAAATCACTTAAATTCACATTTAAATCAAATTATCATATTTACCATTTCCAAATAAAATTTAATATCCATTTTATTTATATAACTTAAATATCATTTTTAACTAAATTCCAAATTTCCAACTTAAGTTATATTTCAAAAATCCAGTTAAACCATTCATTAATTACATTTTTAACACATAGAAAAATCATAATTTCTTTATTTTAAACATTTCAAAATCTATTTAAATCAAATTTCATAAATTTATAATTTTTAAAATACTTAAAAATATCCAAAACACTTTATAAAATAACCACGGGCCTGTATATAGTTTTCTAGCCTAGGTCAAGTGATACGGATATGTATCATTTCGATCCGAAGTTTAAAAAGAAAAATCCGGGTTCTATCATTTCAAACCCGCAATCCCAAGTTAAAATAAATTAAATAAAAACCATTCAGTCCTATCATTTCAGCCCATAACGATTTTTCCCTATTCTAAAGTTCGTTCGGGTATGTATCATTTCAACCCATAGTGATTCTAATCTACAGGGAACATGCAATGGTGATAACTGATATAAATAACAGAATAACATTAAATAACAGTAACATATGATATAATAGGTGTAATAACAGGTGTGAACATCATATGATAATAATATAGGCATATATAACATGATAATATATTTCTACAGATTCACAGGGTGTCAATTTACTAGTTATATAGGTACATATTGTCTGGTGAGAATAACTCACAGTTTTGTGCTGGAGAAACGACGACGACTGCACGAATGGGATCCAAACAAGCACGATAACTCGATTCAAATAAGAGTGGAGGAGCCAAAGTATCAAATCCCTTGAATATAAGTCAAACAAAACAATATAACAACGATGAGTTTCAAATCAACTACGATCAAAACTATAGTAGAATAGGCTGCACAGAATCAAATAGAAATGCTTTGCACTTGCTTTTTACCTTTACTAGGCTCGGCCATGATGGAAAATACATGACAATAGCAGGTGTTTGGGTCAGGTTATGGTGGGTATGGGTCGGCCTAGAGGTCATTTGTGATGGTGCCAAAGTGGTAGAAGTGAATAACATACATAAGCATGCATACACATGGGTTTTGATAAGGATTTGGGCTCTACCAAGGCCCTATGTGTCATGGCCAGAGGAGTGGGGTCCACTGTGATGACGTGGCAGAGGGTCCAGGTGGTGGTGGAGGTGGTGGAGGTGGTGTTGGTGGCGGCCATGGGTGGTGGAAGGTGATGGAATGAGTGTGGTGCTCGGTTAGGCTAGTATGAAGGGGTGTTTTGAAACTTTTGTTGATATGCATCACCAAGGGGGTTCATGGCTTGGATGGCTGGTGAGGAGGAGGTGTTGGTGGTGTGCCATCAGGTGGTGGAGGCGGCTAAGCAGCAAGGGAGGCATGGCCAAACCTACATGAGGTGATACAAGTGCAAAAAATTCAAACTAGAAAAATCAACATAAGTGGAAAAAGAAGAAAAAGAGAGATAGAATTTTACCAAACTCTTCAATCAAGGGGAGGCCGAAATTTTTTTGTTCAGGAAGGAGGAAAAAGATACGTGAGTTGAGAAATGAAGTGATCAGCTGAAAATGTGGAGAGTTATGTCAAAAGAAATGAAGAGTTGGTGGAAAATGAAGAGGTGGAATTCAAAGAGTCAAAAGCAATTCAAAAGTCAAAACCTTTTCATATTTCTTTATTTTATTTTAAATAACTTTATATTTCTGGTAATAATAGTAATACCAGATAAGAATTCGAAAATCTATCAAAATATAAAAATATATATAATATTTATTAATTTATATAAGGTTAAATAAGAAAATAGCTAAAAATAGTAAACTAGTCTAGAAAATTTGAAATTAATTGGAATAAATTTTGGAAAAATCATATGAGCTTGTAATATAATTTTAAACATAACTAATAACATAAAATAAAAATATATTCACAAAATAAATATTTAAAATTTAATTTACATATAATTTTTAATGAAGAAAATAGCAGAAAATAGGAAAACAGCCTTTAAAATGAAAAATAAATACAGTAAATTTTGGAAAAATACTATTATCAATTTAAAAACATAAAAAGACAAAATATACATAAAAAACATATTAACACATATTAAAACAAAATATAAGAAAGAAAATATGATTTAAAAAAATTTAAAATAGGCAAAATTGCACAAATAAACAAATTATACTAAAAATTGAAATGTACATAACTTTTACATTTTAACTCCGTTTTCAATGAAACGAAAAGTGGTGTTCAAGTTATTAAATCTATTTTCATAATAAAAGATAAAATTTATAATTTCAAACTATTAAAAATTTAAACTTAAAAGTCAAAGTTTGACTATTGACCAAAATTCACATTTTCAGGAAATATTAAATTTAGTCATATTTGGAATTCTAATCCACATCAAAGTCAAAGTTTATATTAAAAATAACAAAATTTATTCTTTTTCGTAAATAAAGCTTTTAAATCTGGAAAAATTAATTTAAAAATATTTGTAAAATACAGGGTTGTTACATGTTACAAGATGGCATGATATTGGATGGACTACTGGGACTATTATGTGTGAAGGGTGATATGGGTAGCCCGGAACGCTATTTAAAAGTATGTTTATTTTACTGTAGACATTATTATAATAGCGAAATATTACTATATAGTAAATAGTTTAACGGATCCTTAGAGAATTGGTGGTTCCAGGCATCCTTTATGTTACTTGTACCTTATTACAGTTCACTTGAGTTGGTTTACATTATATAAGTATATATTGTCCTGACTCGAGTGTTTGTATTTTTATTTACGCTCGGGTCAGCCTGAGTTATTCACAGATTTGGATTTCCACTCTCTTAGAGATTTGTATCGCTGGAGATTATCTACTTGTCTTGTCCTATCTATTTCAGTTCCGTTGTTCTACTCATCTTGTAGTTGGTTATTTTATTGAGACTTCTATTGTACTCTATTTCTTCTGTTATATCTTATGTAACTCTGATATATTTATATAGTAGCTTCATGAACTACTATTTCTTTTACTTCCGCTGCATTATTTTACTCTGTGTCTGTGATCTGTGATTATATTTATTTACTATATATTATGAGATTTGCCAAATTTTATTTACAATGCGGTATTTTGAGCAATTCAAGTCCGACATGTGCGGATGCGAATGGTTGAAAATATCGGGTCGTGACAATTGGTATCAGAGCTTTGGTAGCTCTAGGCAAAACTTAGAATGTATGGTAAATTTAGTTACAGAATCACTTTCGTTCGAGCTTGAATCTTTCCTCCTTGATTCGAATTTCCTTTGAATTTTGGAACGTTCCCTATGGTTCTAAAATCCATTCTTGTCCCTCACTATTCATCTTCTTTTGATTCTGGAGTATCCCATAACTCCACTTCGAATGATTTTTATAGTGAAATTGGCGGTCTCCCCAATATTCTAATTTTCTTGTAAAGGGGAAAACTCCTTTACAATGGCATCGATTCATCGGAGATTTATATATATCCTCGGTTTAGATGCTAATATCTTTTATTACTCCAAACACTATCTCCTGAGATCGAATGTAGATTTATCCCAGAAAATCCACATCGATCTTATTCTTTAAGTCACGGTTGACCCGGTTAAGGTTGCCCGCGATTAATTTAAGCTTATCAATCTCCCTACTCAGTTATAATCATCTTGTCTTTTGTGTCCAACCTATCTTCATAACATTTTTTAAATTGTACTTGTAAATCTATATTTTGTTTTATATATTGTGTTGTTTGAGTTGTTGATGTTGATTTGGGTTTCCGATCGATTCGTCTGATCAACGCTATCGATAGGATTTCTAAAACACTTTGACAGAACAAACTGACACAATATTATTTTAAAATTGTTAATGAAATAAATTTTATATATCTAAGAAAATTTATGGAACTTAATAAATTGATTTAAATTTATTATTTAAGATGATAATACTTGATTTATCATTTATTGTTCTATGAATGAATTTATAAATAGTTATTTATAAATTGATTCGGAAACTGAAATGAATTTAAATCAAAAATTTGAGAATTTAATTTCCGATGGTTTCAAACCTTGTGTTTTCATGTTTTAAAAGGATATATTATTTAAAGTATTTTTGAATAGAAATTTGTTTCTAAAGAATTTTAAAGTTTTAAAATTTTAGTGCTCTTCTCTTTGTCGCTGGAAAATAATTTCGGTGATGACTGCAGCATCATCGACATTCATTTTCGAGTTTCGAAGTGAAGAGATCATTCTGTAGTCTTGCTACAGTTTTGTTTTGGGAAAAAAATTTAGTTGATTTGTATTTCTAAAATATGATTTGATTTATAAAATATATAGATATATGATTTAAATTTGATTTGACATATTATGTACATATATTTATTTATCTCTAATGGTTTGAAGGGAACTGGAAATTTAATTCTTAAATTTTATCCTATAGAATAATTTCAATTAAAAATTAAAAAATCAAAATTTTGGATAAATGATTCAAACATGAAATGATTGAATTTGAATGTTTTATTTGTATAATACAATTGCATTCAAATATAACTTACCTTAAATTTTAGAAGTTAACAATGTAATTGGATAATATACAATATAAAAAGTTTTATAAATAAAATTTGAGTGGTTATAATAAATTTATACACTTAAATTTTAGTTATAAAAAGAGTAACAAAAGTAAATGGAATAAAAGGTTAATTGAATAATTTACAATATAAATGATGATAAAGTAATTAAGAATAAATTAAAACGGTTATATTAAAATGTAGGTATATTTAACATAGGTGATAAAATATTGAGAGGGATAAATTTAATTATAATTAGGAATAGAGAAGAATTAAATTTATTAAGCACATTATGAGTATAATAAATAATGATTTTTCAAATCCATGATTTTTGAAAATGGTTAGTTTAAGAAAACTGAATGATATGATATTGAAATTAGAGATAGTAAGATGTATTTAACTTGTGTAAAATTAATTATCAATTTAAGCAAAAACCATGGAAATTTCAAACCTATTATCTTACTTTGTTTTTCAACTTATTATCTTATTTTATTTTCCAAACTATCTTTGGGTGTCCTTATTTTCCTTATCATGCTACAGACTATTATAGGCATCTTTCTATAATCTTTCTGTTTAGATATCTTTCTATAATCTTTGATAAGCTTTGGTACTTATTTTTGAATCTGAGCACTGCTTTCCGTCCACAAACTGTCGGTCAAGCGGAAAGAGTGAATCAGATTCTAGAGTATCTTTTTCGTGCTATTGTCCATGATTCTGGAGAATCTTTGGAAGACCATCTCCACTTTGTTAAACTTACCTATAACAATAGTTATCAGGTATAATTTCAACCTCTTTTTCATCTTGTCTTAATCTTATTTCAACCTATCTTCTTCTGTGCTTTCCCGTACCTCATCCCTTTTCGGGGACGAAAAGTTTTGAGTGGGGGAGAGTGTAACAACCCTAGATTTTTGTATATTATTTAAATTTGACTTTTTTTAAAAAAAAAATATTTTAAACTTGTTATATTTCAAACATTTCATTTTAAAAATATAAATGTTGATTATTAAGTGAATTATAGTTTCAAACTAGTATAAATTGGATATTTCACTGAAAAGTGAATTTCTGTTCAAACTGGTCTTTGACTATTAACTTTTAAATTTAAATATTAAAATTCTTAAATTTTATCTTTTATTATGAAATTAGGTTTAATAATTTGAATACTGCTTTTTGTTTCATTGGAAACGGAGTTAAATTGTGAAAGTTATGTATATTTCAATATTGTGTGTAAACTGATGTATTTAGCAATATTGTCTATTTTAAATTATATTTTATTTGTCATATATTGTTCTAATATGTGTTAATATTTTATTTTATGTATAATTTTGTCTTTTAATATTTTTAAAGTGATTCAATAATTTTTCCAAAGGTTGTTGAATTTATTTTCTAATTTTAAAGCCTAGTTTCCATTTTCTTTGCTATTTTCTTAATATAATTATATATAATTAAAATTTATTTATTTATTTTATGCATTAAATTTTATTTGCTGTGTTTTACTTTATTTATATTCATATTACATGTATTTAAATTAAAATAAAATTTTCCAAAGTGTATTGAAGTGATTTTCAATTTATAGAGCCTAGTTTGCAATTTTAAGCCATTTTCTTAATTTAAGTTCTATTTATTTAAAATTTAATTATTATTTTATATTTTTATTTTATTTTCTGAGTTGTTATCTTTATTTCTCAGTTTTTATATGTATTTGTAAATTACAAATAAATAAAAGAAATTTGAAGAGTTGTGACCTTTTGTTTGCCAAAGTCTCTTTGCATTCTGCCTCTTCATTTTTCAACCACCATTTGCTTTTAATTTTTCTTGCCGACTCCTTTTTTTTCTTTCAGCCACTTCCTCATCATTTTTCACGAAAAAAAATGTTTCTCATCCCTAAAATAAGTGCGGCCTCCATTGCTATGGTTTGGGTGATGATTTTTTAACTTTTTCTTATTCTTCTTCCTTGTTGCTTTGAGATTTGCACTTGCCATCTCCTCTTCTAGGCTCAGCTCCTCCTTCCTCCTCCACCTTGGCCACCTCCACCAGCATCCCCTCTGACCAACACCCCCTCCAGCCCTTCCCATGACCTGTCCGTGGCCCTAGGAGATGTTGATCCACTTAAAAATGAACCAAACCCATCTCTACTTGTATAGCCAAGCACCATCCATGTCCACCACCTCCAAACCTCCACATGGCCGACCAAACACCACCACCAGCCTGTTCCAGACCTGAGACCCCTTTGCACACCACCTAATGACCCCACCTGAAATAGCCATGCCCTCCATGCCTTGGCCGAGCCTATAAGTTGCCTTGAAATACATGCTTTTGCCTAAAAATGTTAGCCTCTTGCCTCACCAACTAGTGCACCATTTTCTCTATGTTAGGCCGACCCTATAGGGACCCAGACCAGACCCAAATTCAACCTTTTCCAGTACATTTCAGACCTATAACTGAAGTATAGGAAGTTGAAGGCAAGTGCAATGATTTGGATTGGTTTTATACAATCGTTTCTAGCATTGTTTATTGAATTTTTAGGTTGAAATCTTATGTTGTTTGTAATTGTTTTGTTTAAATGTGACAAGGCAATTAGCTTTGGCTCTCCCACACTCAAATCATTGTCGTGCTCTCGTGCCTTTGAAGTTTCTGTATTGTGTATGTTGGTTGTCATCTCCAGCTCAATACAGGTGAGTAATACTCACCAGACAAATGTGTACTTATATGACTAGTAAACTGATCGCAATTGAATTTGTAAACTATATCAACATGTTATATCTGCTATACTTTGATTATATGATGTTTATACATGCTCATACACCTGTTATATCATATGTTACTGTTATATGATGTTATTCTATTATTTATACCAGTTTATCACACTACAAGTTCCCTATAGACTTAAATCACTATGGGTTGAAATGATACATACCCGAACGGACTTTAGAAGAAGGGAAACTCGTTATGGGCTGAAATGATAGGCCTGAGCGGTTTTCATTTCATTCATTTTACTTGGGACTGCGGGTTTGAAATGATAGAACCCGGTTTTTCTTTGTAAATTGCGGATTGAAATGATATATATATATATATCCGTATCACTTGACCTAGGCTAGAAAACTATATACAGACCCGTGGTTTATATAATATTTTTCTGAAATGTTTATAAATATTTTAAAATGTAAAATTTATAATATTTTGGTTTAAATTTAATAAAAAATGATTTTCACAGAAATATTAGTGATTTTCTATAAATTAAATAATGAATTAAGTAAATGGTAAAGTAGAATTTGAACTATAAGGAAATTTTGGAATTTATGTTTTGTTTTAAAAAGGGAAACTATGCAAAGTAAGAAAAATATAATATTTTGATTTAAAAATGTATATTAGATGATTTTATAAAAATAATAATGATTTTTTGAATAAGTTAAAATGTTAAACAAAAGAAGGTTTAAGTAAATTTTGAAATATAGCTTAAATTGGGTAATTTTGAATTTTGTTTAAAAGGTGAAATTTTAATTAAGTAAAATAAATGGAAATAAGTTATATTTTGGAAATTTAAACTTAATTGTTAAGTTAATAATTTAATTAAATAAATGGAATTTAATGCTTGAATTTAAATAATAAATTATGTTAACACTTGATTTTTGGATGAAATTGAACTTTATAAAAATCATAAAATAAGAGTATTGAAATGATGATTTTAAAATGTGAAAATATATGATTTTTATAAGTTAAAATTATTTATATTAAAAGTTTATTGTTTGTGAAATGGTAATTAAAACTCTGAATTCGATTTGACCGCATTTTGAAATGTAAGTAAAAGATATTACAGCATTTTTGTAAATGTTGTAGTTGTTTTAAATGAACTAAAAGGTTAATTTGAAATAAAGGCTATTATAGCACTTTGTAAGTGCTATAGTAGTTAAACTTAACATTAAAGTTTATTTGGAATTTAAAGGAAATCTATTACAGCATTTAAATGTTGTCTTTTGTTGAATGAACTGTTTTAAACTATAACTTTACGTAGCATTTTATAAGTGCTACAGAAAACTATATTTTTGCTGTTTTAATAAATTTTAATGAAAAATAACCTTTGGAAAATGATATAATTTTGGAAATTAAATGATAAATTTCTAAAGATAATGAAGAGACATTTAAATGGTTTTAAATGGAAGAATTTGAGTTTTAATGTGAGTTTATAAAGGTATTTAAATTTAATAAAATGAATGGATTTAAATGGTATTTAAATGAATTAAAATGAATGATGTTTTGAATAATATTTTGATATTTTGAAATGGATTTGAAATGATATTTGATTCCTGATTTATTTAATTTATTTGATAAATGAATATTTGAAGTATATATTGTTTGAGTTTATTTAAAGGATATTGGATTTATGAAATGTGGGATATTTAAGCTTTGAAATATACTAGAGATTGAATTTTGTATTTTGTGGATTTAATATATATTTGAAATTGATATGATTTGAATGGTTGGTGATAAACTATAATTGAATTGAAACTTTGGAAATTTAATACCTGATTTGAAATCTTAATAATTTCACTTTTACATGAATTTAAATGAATTAATTTGTTGGAATATAAATTATTTAAAGGTGATTGGAAATAATAATAAATGAATGATATCTGTGAATTTAAAGGTATTTAAAGTTGAATATTTTGATTTGAATTCAAATGATATTTTGATAATAAAATGATTTGAAATGAAGTTTTGGAAAGATATGATATTTTGATATATTAAAGTGGTTTGAAATGATTTGATCTTTATTCTGATAAATATTTGAATTTGAAAATGATATTTTATTTTTGAAATATAAAATATTATTTTAAAAAGTGAGTATATGTTTGAATTGGAAATGATATGGTATTGTTTTGAATATAGTTTTGAAATAAAATGGTTTGGTTTAGAAGTATAAACTATTTTGAAAGGAATATAGTTTTGAAATGAAATGAATTGATTTTCGAAGTATAACTGTTTTTAAATTATAACCACCGGTTATAATAACGATTGGTTGTTAAAGAGACCGGGATCGGATATGGACATACTCTCTGTCGATACCGAAAACCACTTTAACAACTGTGTACGCGATGGAGATTCCAGAATGAAGTAGGACGGTGACGACGTTCCTAAGGTACATTTCATGGACCTAACTCCCGTGAGTTAGCTTAAGGTGGCTAAAACAGGAGCGATCTCGGGCCAAAGGAGGTAGCACCTCTGGTCGGACACACTTCTTCGATACCATTCTATTACTGTTGTGATCGATTGGGTGCACCCCTTGATTTTGGAGTGTTGTTCGGGGTGAGCATAGTGGCTGCTACGTTACCACCAGCTCGTGTGCGTAATTGGTATATCTACCCTGGCATTGCCTTGTGTGCCGTGTCACCTACCATACCGAGCCTTTACTACGAGTTTTTTTTCTCCCGTAGCCAGTGTGGTATCCTCTGACAGTCACCCGGAGTGGAGATGGCATGATATTGGATGGACTACTGGGACTATTATGTGTGAAGGGTGATATGGGTAGCCCGGAACGCTATTTAAAAGTATGTTTATTTTACTGTAGACATTATTATAATAGCAAAATATTACTATATAGTAAATAGTTTAACGGATCCTTAGAGGATGGGTGGTTCCAGGCATCCTTTAAGTCACTTGTACCTTATTACAGTTCACTTGAGTTGGTTTACATTATATAAGTATATATTGTCCTGACTCGAGTGTTTGTATTTTTATTTACCCTTGGGTCAGCCAGAGTTATTCACAGATTTGGATTTCCAATCTCTTGGAGATTTGAATCGCTGGAGATTATCTGCTTGTCTTGTCCTATCTATTTAAGTTCCGTTGTTCTACTCATCTTGTACTTGGTTATTTTATTGAGACTTCTGTTGTACCCTATTTCTTCTGTTATATCTTATGTAACTCTGATATATTTATATAGTAGCTTCATGAACTACTATTTCTTTTACTTCCGCTGCATTATTTTACTCTGTGTTTGTGATCTATGATTATATTTATTTACTGTATATTCTGAGATTTGCCAAATTTTATTTACAACGCGGTATTTTGAGCAATTCAAGTTCGACATGTGCGGATGCAAATGGTTGAAAATATCGGGTCGTGACATGTTTGGAGTTGGGCGAATTTTGCTATTTTTCTATTTTGGGCTTTAGGTTTGGGTTTCAGCCCATTAACCCAACTTAATACCCTAACACTCCACTCAACTCCTCTTCATTCACTCATTCCTTTTCCTATCACTCTAGCTCAAGAGAAATGGGGGAAAAAGATTGGAAATAGAAATTCCAAACCCTAGTTTGATTTGGAAACTTGAGTTCTTGCTCCAAAATTAAAGAGAAGCTTAGGTAAGCATCCTCTCCATCTTCTCCATCTCAATCTCTCTTCAATTTCAGAAATTTCTAAACCCTAACTTAGGAAATATTTTCTTAATAGCTTAGATTGGAGCTTCTTGAGTTGAGATTGAAGAGGAATTGTCCTTTCCTTTGATTTAGAGCTTCTCATAGGTTGTTTTCGAGTTAAAGGTGAGTTTTTGAACTCACATCTACGTCTATAGCTTTCTTTGTTGTTAGGTATGAATTACTAACATCTATTCATGTTCATTCATTTTTGATTTGGATTGATTTGGTGAATTTTCCAATTTTTGGTTTTTATGGGTGTTTGAGCATGTTTACCGGGGTGTATCGAAGAGCCTATTAGGCTGGGTTGTCGCTTGGCATAAATCCCAAGTCGTCGTTGCTCGATTGATCGTTTCCAGTAGAATTTTGCCCCACTTGGGGGTTAGGCTGATTCTGCTCTGGAAGCAGGTTCGGTCGACTGAACCAGTAGGTTAGTCGACTGAACCAGGGGCAGAAAACATATTGTCCCTGTATCAGTCGACTGACCACCTGGTTCAGCCGACTGACCAGGAAATCGAAAGTTTCCAAGCATTGTGTCAACCGACTGACCAACTGGTTCAGTCGACTAACCTACTTGTATTAGTCCAACTTGCCTATTTTTCGTGGGTTTCCAATTTTAATCGATTCATGTTGATCCGATTTGTCGTTATCATTTATTATTGACTTTGATGACTTCTTTTTCAGGATTTTTTGGAATATCCATTTTGATGGATTCAGTATCTATTTCTACGGATTTGATTCACGTCTTTGAATGTGGATTTTGGTGATTAATTGTTTCTACAATCATTTCTGTGACTTGTCACTTTAAAATATAAAGGTTTCTATACTAGCAGTAAATATTCAAACTCTTTCACAAAGATGATTTCAACTCTGTTTTTAATAAAAAGCTCGTTTATAAAACCGTTTTCCAATCTATTAGTATATACAAGCCTTTATCTCATTCGTATGAGAAATCTAATTCAACGGCTTAGCAAAACAAGTGGTATGAAACGCTTGCGTTTACTTCGTCGGTTAATTCTTAGACTTGTTCGATTGAACTCTTGTGACAATTTTCGAGTGGAAATCTACAATTTGTTCGTAAATATTTAAGTTAAGCCAGTGGTTATGGGACATAAAGCTAAACTCATATATTTACAAGCTTAGTGTAATTGACACTTCTTGATGATCGATGATGATCATTATGTGGTTTAGACTAGCAATGTGCGTTGTCTCTTTGTCCACGTTGGGGACTGTACCCCGTTCTATTGAGCTTCGTCTTATTTTTATGGGCTAGCTTCCCATGGTCTTCGGACCGTTCGTGGAGCAATCGGCTTGATAAGTCATGGCATGGGGCGTATCTTCTGAGGTGCATCGATGTTCGACATTGCATAGGGCGTATCTTTTTAGGTGCGTTGATGTTAGACTTTGCATGGAGCGTATCTTTTGAGGTGTGTCGATGTTCGACTTTGCATGGGGCGTATCTTTTTAGGTGCGTCGATGTTAGACTATACATGGGGCGTATCTTTTTAGGTGCGTCGATGTTAGATTATACATGGGGTGTATCTTTTTAGGTGCGTCGATGTTCGACTAGGCATGGGGTGTATCTTTGTAGGTGCATCGATGTTCGATTATACATGGGGCGTATCTTTTCAGGTGCGCCGATGTTCGACTGTGCATGGGGCGTATCTTTTTAGGTACGTCGATGTTCGGTTCATGGGATAACGACCCATTTGTGATACACGTGTTGGTGATTTTTTATGCTCCCGTTTGTGATAGGCCTTCCCCCATTTGAGATTTTCGGATTTCTAGTTGATGATATCTAGTATTTGTGTTTCACCGATTTTTACGATTGACATTGATATGTGTTGTTAATATTTGTGTTTTGGTGAATAATTTAAAGAATGCGATTCTTTTTGGTGCTTTGAGATTCTTGAGATATTGTATGATTTTTGTTGGTTATTTGATGTATACTTGTCACAATATGGCAATTTTGTTATCATACGTTTTTTGTCATATCTCTTATCCTATCTCATTTTATATGATATTTATAGCTAGACTGATCCGTTTATTATTTTCTTCTTAAATAATACTCAGTTCAGACCGAGGTGTTTCAGGTGCCTCCACTTGACTTCTTAGCAGGGGCTAGATTCTGACTTTTGGCTAACTACTTTAGCTTAGTAGTTTTTTCTTTCATACATTTGAGATAGCGACTCCTTGATGTATACATATTCTTTTGTAATGTTGTGGATCTTGTTTGACCACTACTCTGATGTACACTTCTATGTGTTTTATTCATATATGTTTCCGCCTTTGTGATATGAATATCTGTGACTGATTTGTGTTATGTTTACTTCTATATTTGTTTCCGAAGGCCTTATAGCCACTGTGTGGTAGCTTTGAGTTTGTATTTGATATGTCAGATTTCCTTTTGAAATGTAATGTAAGTTATATTATCTGACATATCGATACTCGCATAAAGCAATTACACAGATGGTCGCTCCTCAACAGCCTTATTCTTCGTGCTAGTCGACGGCATTAGCCCGTAGTGTCCTTGGCTAGCGTGAGTATAGAGGTGGGGTGTCACATCATGGTATCAGAGCCAAACTTCGGAACAATGTAGAATAATCTAGCAAGGATCATTATCCTAAGTCTCTCTTAGCAATCGAGCCTTAGGATTTATCCGAGTCTTAGGACCCGTTCTATCCTATTTTCTTTTGTGATGCCTTGTTTTATCAATCAAGTTTGTTTGATATTCATTCTAAAAAAACCTTTTTCCTCTTCTTTCTTTCTTAAAGAAGAGAAACGGTTATATCTGGCAGTCCTAGCGCCGGTCAATCCAGTAGTCCTTCTCTGGATGGCGTATTTATGTCTGCCCAACAACTTTTGGATCTTGTAAAGAATCAAAAGTTTATCTATGCTTTGAGTAAGGACCCCAAAAAGGTTTTGCCTCTGAAACTAGAAGTTCCTTTCGATCAGCTTGTAGATATCACTCTTCAACTTGAAGAGGCCGATAAAGAAAGTGATGTTGAAGGTATGTATGCCAGACAAAACTTCAACATCAACAAGAAGAGGCGTATTTAGTTCAAAAGCCCTAATCTCAACAAGAAAGGGAGGCAGGAAATTTCGGTAGCAAAGACTCCTACCTCTAGTCGTGGACGATGCTACAATTATGGTTCTACGGACCACTATGCAAATGAGTGTCTGAAACATTTTTTTGTCATTATTGCAAAAGTTCATGCCATCTTATATCTACATGTCCCAAACTCCAAAGTAGGAGAGTGGGAGAGTTGAATGTTGTGCAAGCCCCTAGTAACACTTCTCATGGTCAAGGTATTTTTTTCATTCAGTCCTTGATGGCATTATTTTATTTCATGATCTTCCTATTTGACTTCTTTTGATACGGGTGCATCCCACTCTTTTATATCAAAAGAACTTGTTGATTCTTTTTCTTTAAATATTATAGGCTTGATGACTTCACTGAGAATTGCGAATCCGGTTGGTGGATCCGCAACACTCAGTTTACTTTGTGAAAATGTCGAGATTGTTTTATGTGATTATTCTTTTCAAGCCGATTTGCATGTTATGCGTTACTTAGGCTTCGAAATTGATTTTTGGGAAAGGATTGGGTTGATTATTATGAAGCCCACATCCTATGTCCTAAGCGGAATATATATCTTCGACATTCTCAATCTGTTAAGCAGGTTTCTATTGTTTTTAAAGATTTTGATTTCCAAATTTGGTGGCAACATTTTTTTTCTTTAAACCCACTTGATGAGGAAGATGTTATTTCTCTCATTCAAGTAATTTGTGAATTTTCCGAAATATATTTGAGCTTGTCTTAGGATTATCACCCAAGCAATCTATTGAGTGGTGCTAAGGTCTTTTCAACTCGACCTTGCCACCGGTTTTCATCAGCTACGAGTTGCGGAGGGTAGCATTCCACTTACCGCGTTCCGCACTCGTTATGATTCTTGTGAGTGGTTCGTTATGTCATTCGGTTTGACGAACCTTCTACCTTATCTCATCCATCTTATGAATCGAGTATTCTACGAATATCTTGATAAGTTTATCTTTGTATTTATTGATTATGGATGAAAACAACAATTTAAAATTTGCAAATCTTTTTAATAAGATATTTATAAGTATGATTGGATTTTGTTCTTAAAACGAGAAAAGAATATTTGTAAATTTTATAAGAGGCATGTTTATCATATAGAAGATGATTTTGTGTTATTTTTCCCATTGAATGCTTAAAGAATTCTGGTCGGTGCGCTTGATCAACGTTATCGATAGGAATCTCATAAACGCTATGATGAGACAGTCAGACACAGTAAATTGAGTTGTAAAAAGTAAAAATTTTCTAAAAAGATGATTACAAAAAGTTCATTATGATTTTGAATGTCTTAGCTTTTCAGGAAAGAGGATCAATTAAAAGAACTCTTTTCCGATGCTTTTATTCTTGCGATTCCCGAAGGGAACCAATACTTTATTGTTTATGCCGATACTAGTCGTATTGGTTTGGGTACCATTCTCTTGCAAAGGGAATATGTTATCACATATGCTTCTTGACAATTAAATCTTGTTGAGACTAGATATGCCATTCATGATCTAAAGCTCGCGGCCATTGTTTGCGCTCTTATAATTTGGCGACATTATATTTTGGGAGAGAAATTTGTTCTCTACACCGATCATAAATCTTTAAAGTATTTATTTTCTCAAAAGGAACTTAATTTGCGTCAACAACGTTGGCTCGAGTTCCTTGTATCTTATGATCTTGATATTCTTTATACTACCGGAAGGGGAAATCGTGTTACCGACGTCCTTAGTCCTAAGCAACATGCGGTTGTTTCCATGATGATATTCGAATGGAATGATATTAGACTTTATCCACTTGTGAGATTCGAGGTCGTGAATCCAATTCATGTCCATCTCTTGTTTTGTGTAGCCTTGAGGCTCATCCTTCTCTTTTAGACCACATTCATGAAGATCTTCTTCGAGCATGTGTTCTTGATTTTGGTGGAAGTTGGGAAGATCATATTTCTCTTGTTGAGTTTTCCTATAATTATAGCTTCCAATCTAGTATTGGTATGGCATCTTTCGAGGCACTCTACGGAAGGCCATGCCGATTTTCTTCGTGTTGGCTTGAAGCTGGTGAGAAGTTGGTTTTAGGTCCAGATTTTATTGGTGTTCACTTGTGTTTCACCTATGAGGGGTGTTGTGCGTTTCAGTCAATCGGGAAAGTTAGCACCTCGATATATTGATCCATTTACCATCACCGAACGCATTAGTTCTGTGGCTTGTTGCCTTTTATTACCGGCTCAATTTTCTGCTATACATGACGTATTCCACGTCTCTCAACTATGGAAATGCCATAGGGATTCCGATGCTAATCTTGAGCCCGGTGTTATTGAGGAAATTGAAGTTTCACAAAATTTGACTTATGAGCAACATTCTATTAATATCATTGCTTCGGATGTTAAATGCCTTCGAAATAAAGATGTTCTTCTTGTGAAAGTTCAATGGTCCTCAAATCCTAAGGATTTCTCTTGGGAATCTTGAGAATTCACCGAGTAAACACATCCGGACTTACTTTCTTGTGCTCTTTAAGGTGAACTTCTTATTTCAAATTTTCTTTTGTGCTGATATGCTTTTATGGTTGTTACTTTTTATTTTTCCTCTTAATTATTGCAAGGACGCAATTTCTTTAACGAGGGGAGTCTGTAACAACCCGCATATTTTACGATTGTATATTTAAATGTTTTATTTAAATATAGCATCGTTAATCAGATTAAAGTCTGAAATGTCACTTTTTGCAAACAGTCGAATTAGGACTCGAGACCACTTCCATTGAGTCCAAAATGATGTTTGCGACCTATTTTAGTATAAACATCGATATGTTTGGAGTTGGGCGAATTTTGCTATTTTTCTATTTTGGGCTTTGGGTTTGGGTTTCAGCCCATTAACCCAACTTAATACCCTAACACTCCACTCAACTACTCTTCATTCACTCATTCCTTTTCCTATCACTCTAGCTCAAGAGAAATGGGGGAAAAGATTGGAAATAGAAATTCCAAACCATAGTTTGATTTGGAAACTTGAGTTCTTACTCCAAAATCAAAGAGAAGCTTATGTAAGCATCCTCTCCATCTTCTCCATCTCTATCTCTCTTCAATTTCAGAAATTCCTAAACCCAAATTTAGGAAATATTTGCTTAATAGCTTAGATTGGAGCTTCTTGAGTTGAGATTGAAGAGGAATAGGCCTTTCGTTTGATTTAGAGCTTCTCATTGGTTGCTTTTGAGTTAAAAGTGAGTTTTGAACTCACATTTACGTCTATAGCTTTCGTTATTGTTATGTATGAATTCCTAACATCTATTTATGTTCATTCATTTTTGATTTGGATTGATTTGGTGAATTTTCCAATTTTTGGTTTTTGAAGTCCAATTTTGTGAAAATCCTTTTATGGGTGTTTGAACATGTTTATCGGGGTGTACCGAAGAGCCTATTAGGCTGGGTTGTCACTTGGCATAAATCCCTAGTCGTCGTTGCTCGATCGATCGTTTCCAGTGGAATTTTGCCCCACTTGGGGGCTAGGCTGATTCTGCTCTGGAAGTAGGTTCAGTCGACTGAACCAGTAGGTCAGTCGACTGAACCAGGGGCAGAAAACATTCTGTCTCTGTATCAGTCGACTGACCACCTGTTTCAGTCGACTGGCCTGGAAACCGAAAGTTTCTAGGCATTGTGTCAGCCGACTGACCATCTGGTTCGGTCGACTGACCTGTTTGTATCAGTCCAACTTGCCTATTTTTCGTGGGTTTCCAATTTTAATCGATTCGTGTTGATCCTATTTGTCATTATCATTTATTATCGACTTTGATGACTTCTTTTTCGGGATTTTTGAGAATATCCATTTTGATGGATTCGGTATCGATTTCTATGGATTTGATTGACGTCTTCGAATGTGGATTTTGGTGATTGATTGTTTCTACAATCATTTCTGTGACTTGTCACTTTAAAATACAAAGGTTTCTATACTAGTAATAAATATTCAAACTCTTTCACAAAGATGATTTCAACTCTATTTTTAATACAAAGCTCATTTATAAAATCGTTTTCCAATCTATTAGTATATACAAGCCTTTACCTCATTCGTATGAGAAATCTAATTAAATGGCTTAGCAAAACAAGTGGTATGAAACGCTTGCGTTTACTTCGTCAGTTAATTCTTAGACTTGTTCGATTGAACTCTTGTGACAATTTTCGAGTGGAAATCTACAATTTATTCGTAAATATTTAAGTTAAGCCAGTGGTTATGGGACATGAAGCTAAACTCGTATATTTACTAGCTTAGTGTAATTGATACTTCTTGATGATCGATGATGATTATTTTGTGGTTTAGACTAGCGATGTGCGATGTCTCTTTGTCCACGTGGGGGACTGTACCCCGTTCTATCGAGATTCGTCTCAGTTTTATGGGCTAGGGACCCATGGTCTTCGGACCATTCGTGGAGCAATCGGCTTGATAAGTCGGGGCATAGGGCGTATCTTTTGAGGTGCGTCAATGTTCGACTTTACATGGGACGTATCGTTTTAGGTGCGTTGATGTTAGACTTTGCATGGGGCGTATCTTTTGAGGTGCGTCGATGTTCGACTTTGCATGGGGCGTATCTTTTTAGGTGCATCGATTTTAGACTATACATGGGGCGTATCTTTTTAGGTGTGTCGATGTTAGATTATACATGGGGTGTGTATTTTTATATGCATCGATTTTCGACTAGGCATGGGGTGTATCTTTTTAGGTGCATCGTTGTCCGATTATACATGGGGCGTATATTTTCAGGTGCGTCAATGTTCGACTGTGCATGCGGCGTATCTTTTTAGGTACGTCGATGTTTGGTTCATGGGTTAGCGACCTATTTGTGATACACGTGTTGATGAGTTTTTATGCTCCCTTTGTGATAGGCATTCCCCCATTTGTGATTTCTGGATTGCTAGTTAATGATTTCTAGTATTTGTATTTCACCAATTTTTGCGATTGACATTGATATGTTTTGTCAATATTTGTGTTTTGGTGAAATATTTAAAGAATGCGATTCTTTTTGGTGCTTTGAGATTCTTGAGATATTGTATGATTTTTGTTGATTATTTGATGTATACTTGTCACGGTATGGCATTTTTGTTATCATACGTGTTAACGTAAAAATCGACGCTAACACCCCGGTGTGAGTATTAGTAATGTGAAAGCACCACCCGTTGGTACGGGAACTAAAGATAAGCAGAAAATAACAAAAAAGTAAAGGGACAGCAGTTTTATAGTGGTTCGGCTCAAAATTAAGCCTACGTCCACTTTATCTTCTTTATTGATGATTCGGTTACAACTATTTTACAATAGACTTTGATTACAATATGATTTCAACACACTTGAGAAGAGTAGCTAGAACTTTGATGTAAGAGAGCTCTTTGAATCCATGTCGGATGTGTTAGATCTCCTCTTGAAGTTCGTTGAAGCATCTTCGGTGTTTGAAGTGTCGAATGAGTAGAGAAAACAGCAGAGTATATGCGTTCCAGAAATGAGCCCAAAAGGTCCCTTCTTCGTTGAAATAGGTGGGGTATTTATAGGAGAATTCTGTGGTGAGCCATAGGTCGTGAACGACCTAAGGTAGGTCATAGGTCTTAAGCGACCTAGGGAATACGTGCTACAACATAATAGTTTTGCACTTGACCATTTGAATATATTGACAAGTCATAGGTCGTGAACGACCTAAGGTAGGTCGTAGGTCGTAAGCGACCTAGGGAATACGTGCTACAACTTAGTAGTTTTGCACTTGACCATTTGAACATATTGACAAGTCATAGGTCATGAATGGCTCAAGGTAGGTCCTAGGTCGTGGGCGACCTAGTTGGCATGGTTTGCGGCTTAACAGGGGAGCACTTGATCTGTCTGAACGAGGTAATAAGTTGTAGGTCATGAGCGACCTACAGAGTAGTCGACGACCTAACTGTGTTGAGATATTTGGTGGAGCGACTTAAGTTGGTTCGACCTATGCTAGTTCGCTTGGTTGTTAAGTCGCTGGGCCTCTAGATCGCTAGGTCATTGAAGCTTTAGGTCGCTAGGTAGCTTTGTGATGTTAGGTCGCTTGAGACTTTTGGTCGTTAGGTCGCTTGAGACTTTTGGTCGTTAGGTCGCTTGAGACTTTTGGTCGTTAGGTCGCTGGATGTTTTAGGTCGTTAGGTCGCTTGAGACTTTTGGTCGTTAGGTCGTTGGATGTTTTAGGTCGTTAGGTCGCTAGACGTTTTAGGTCGTTAGGTCGGTGGACGTTTTAGGTCGCTAGAGTTTTAGGTCGCGTCCAAAAAGAGGAGTTAACACTTGCCCCTCGAAGTACAGGCCTATGTCATAGGTCGTGTGCTTCGATCTAACTCTGCTAGGTCGTGAGTGACCTAAAACATGTGCTAACTCGTGTGCCTATTCGCCTTCTTCTCTTTGTTCCATATAAATTGTTAGGTCGCTGCTTCTTCCTCACTTAACTACTTTGATTTCCCGCTCTGCCATTAACAAATCTTCGAGCTTCCAAGGGCGAATTCAACCTATCCATTCGTCGATTCATCTTTACCATCATATTACGTAAGTAAACTCGATCTTTATCCATCCATCGAACCACGAATCCCAATCTTCAAATCCTAGACCAATCTCGTACGTCGCATTTATCTTTCGAGTCGTGTTGCGATCAATTTTCGATCGCAATTAGCTGTGTCGTTGTTGTGATGCACAAGAATATGGCAGGATGTTGGACGAATTACAGATCTGAGATGATTTGAATTGGTTTTGGGTGATTTAGTGGTATGGAGAAGTAACAGATTTCACTGAGAGAGTAATCAATTTCATTGAGAGAGTGATGGATTTTATTGTGAGAGGTGATAATGGGTTATCGGGTTTGCGAGTTAATGAGATGGTGAGCTGTTGAGTGGAGAAGAAGCTAGTGATTTAGTGTATCTGAACGACCTAAGATCGCTCGCGACCTAAGGATCCTTACGACCTAAAGAAAGCTGAACGACCATCACATCTGCGACTTAACTTTTAGGTCGCGTAGGGATTCAAACGACCTAGGACTTGGCTAGATTTGCACATGAATACCAAGCAGAACGACTTATGACTTAACAAATTAACGACCTAACTTTTTGCGGCATAGGTTTTAGGTCGCGGCCGAGCTAACACTTTGACAAATTGGCATTATCTTGACTTGAAGCCTTGTACTCTTCGACTTGCACAGTGCGACCTAAGGAAGCTCCGACCTATGCTAGGTCGCTGAATGACTTAAGAGATGAACCAAATTTTGAACATTTGTAAACTTCTGAAAGAACTTAATTGAACTGTTTAAACTTTGGACTGTTTGAACTTTGGACTGTTTGAACTTTGGACTGTTTGAACTTTGTTGCACTTCCTTACAGATTACACTAACTTTTTAATCTAACAACCTGTTAAACATAACATTTGCAGAAAACTAGGGCGAATATACTGCCATTGATTGCCCACATCGAATGACAGATTAGTCGATAAAGAATAATCAACTTAAATGAACTATGTGAATGAAATGCTGTGAATCAACAAATTCAAGTGAAGTATTAAAGCAAAGCTAAAATAATCAACTAAAGCTGATTTGTTTGCTTCAACACTGTACTTGGACTTAAAATAACAAGCCGTGAAATTCTATAATCGACACATGTCAACTAATTTGATTCCAGTTCTATTTGATTGTCATTTTACTAGTTTTGCACAACACTTCACACTTTTAGGAAACGTGCACCTTCATATTTGAATATCCAGTTCCTTGTGTAGAATGACTTCTCAACAAGAAGAGACAGGACAAGCTGGGGAGTTTTGCTAACCCGTTGATTGATCCTCCGGAAAGAACTTCGACCACCTTGAACCACAGAGTCGTCAATCAGTTACGCATCCAGTTTGGCATTGCTGAAGTAGATGCCCGGCTCCCAGGGATAAATGATACTGCTGATAGGCCACCTCACGGCGTTATTGCAGTTAATCGTCAGATGTGCTTAAGTGGAGCTATTCCTCCCTTTAATGATTTTCTTCGACAGCTTCTTCTTCGATTGACTATCTCTCCATTCCAGCTACACCCCAATGGTTATGCCATCTTGATGGGGTTGTGTGTGTTGTTCAGGAGGACGCTCGATCGTCTTCCAAGTTTTGAAGAGATCTGCTACTTGTGCACATTCGCAAAGAACAAAGACCATCCTTCTATTATACTTGTGAGGGGCGCGTGGAACCGGAGACTGATTCTAGACTTGCATGAGAGTGCACACGGGTTTTTAAGCAATTTTTCTTCGTTCGCTGCCCCCCGGGGTTCTATGTCGTCTGGAGAATCGGAAGTAAGATTACTTATTTCCGCTCACTTCATTTCTCTGAATTTCTTGAAACTTGAATTGTAAAATACTGAATTTCATTCTTTACTTTTGTAGCACTTCCTCCTCCGCTTAGTGATCCCAGCCACAAGCCAACCTTCGAAACATTAAGTGCTGTGGTTGCTGAAGAGAGAAGCGCTAAATTTTTGCTGAAAGACGAGTTTTTGCACCAGTTCGGACTTTTACACCCATCCCGATCTACCCAGATTCACGAAGTCTCTAGTTCCGAGACTGAAACATTAGTTGCCCTGGTGTCTACCGAGGAAGTAGCATCAAAGGAAACTGCTGCAGGAGCTTCGTTGGTGAAGTGTTCTACTTCCGTTGATATTGCGAGATCATCTAGCAGACTTACACTTTCCCCAGTAATTGAAGAAGAGGAACCTCCTCAACACTCCAAGAAAGCTGATGATAAAGGAGTTGAGAGAAAAAGTCCCGCTAAACATGACAGTGACGACACTTTTGAGGGATTGAGCGATCTAATGATTACTTCACAGGGGCTCTTCAAAGACGATACAACTAAAGTTACATCTCCAGCAGTTGAAGTGACATCTGCCTTGCAGCAAATTTCGTCAGCTTAAAAGTTGACTCCTGCTTCACAATCTGTTATCACTCCCCAATCAAAGAGTGGTTTGTAGTTTGACGCGCGTAGCTTGCACATCACACACACTTAGGATTTTTTGGCACTTATACGTACTTAGCTCCCTTTTCCTGGAGATTTCTAAATTTTATCTCTTTTTCATTTTCAGATTCTCCAATGGTGCGAAGAGTTCGTATTATGATGACTTTCGGCGCTATGGAGGGCGTGACACTTATGACCACAGACGCTATCTCCCTGTCCATAGGGAAACTGATGAAGAAAGAGCTGCTAGGAAGGCTCAAGAAAGAAGAGCTCATGAGCAACAATACAGGAGAGGGGATGAACGATACGACTCTTCTCACAGAAGCGATGATTTTCATAAAAGAAAATCCTATGATGATAAAGGGAAGAGTCACATTGTTGAAGATCCAAGCAAGCGGGTCAAGCTTAGCGATGCGTCTGCAATTTCTGAAAAGACCGCTGCTTCTATCTCTCTTGACATCCCCTCCGGTTCTCCTGCTCTTCAGAACAATGACATCCAGACGATTATTAACAGGCCTCAGTACCAAGTCAGGGATGCTCCACCTACACTCCAAAGCCGATTCCTAAATTGGTGCTTAAAAGGAGTGCGCTTTGACTTGGATTTGGTTCCTATTGATAAGCAGGCCATGCTAAGGAATCTTGACGCTATTAAGCTTGACATCGAGAGAATGTCTGGATGGCAAAAGCTGGTTGACGAGCTTCAAAAGGTTAATCATATGAATCTCGAAGCCATGTTAACCATGGAAAACAATCATTCTGAATGGAAGAAAGTTCTTAACCAGCGTGATACAGAGATGAGAAACATTGCGGATCATAATGAGGAGCTCGAGGCCAAAATCAAGAAAGTTGAAGACGATCTTGCCGCCTCTTCCACCTTTTTTACTCAAAAGGAAGAGGTAATTCAAAAGCAAGTACGGGATGCTCATGCCAGTCAACGAGACGCTGAGGCCAGATATGAGGCACAAGAGAAAATTGTCGAGAGATACCATACCGATGTTTCTCGGTTGCGAGAAAAAACCATCTCCCAGGATGTGGAAATTGAAATGTTAAAAGCTCGACTTCTTAAAGTTGAAAAAGAGCGTGATGAGGCAGTTGCCGACAAAGTTGCAGCCGAAGAATCTCATGAGGCTACTAAAGCCAATATCAGCTCTACTTTATTCGATTTTTACTTGCACATCGTCCTGGGTCATGGTAGTCTCTCATTTTTGGGCCCTAAGTATGAGATTACTTTGGCAGAAGTGTGGGAAGCCATACTTGATATGTTTGGAGGTGCTGGCTATGAAGAGGCAGATCTTGAGGCATTCTATCTGGATGACAAAGCACATACTGCCCTTGCCAGGGGAAAAGAACAGCTTGCTAGGGAGCGAGCCGAAGTAGTAGGAGGAGAGCGTTTGGAGAAAGCGCCTTTAACCGACCGCGCTCGTCCTCCGGCTTCGGTCGACCCTGATACCATTGGCTCTAGTTCTTATTCTCCACCTCCTGCAAAAGCCGAAGTCAAAATCGCAACTACGAGCCTCCCACTGTTCAAGTCGAAGAGAAGACCCAGGATGACATTGAAGTTGAAAATTTTGAAATCGATGTGATTAAGCCGACTTCTCCAGGTAACTCCGAGTCTGATATAGCTCAAGTATACTACTCGTTCGATTCAACTGAGCTCGATGAGTTTCTCGCTTATTACTTAAGTCCTGATGAGCCAATATCTTCTCTTTTTTCGGAGAATACCGATTTTAACTTCTTTTCTTCTGTAGCGGAAATACCAAGCGCTGCACAAGCTTCTCCTCTTCCAGCTGTTCCTCCTCCTTCCCTTCAAGTCACTCCTGCTTCTCAGCCGGGATCGCAGGAAGAACAAATAGAAGCCCTTCGAGGCTTGGATGATCTACCCGCTTCGCAAGAGCAGAAGGCTGAGGAACTTGGAGGAGGTGAGAAGACTCCGGAGCCTTGTGATGATGACACAAAGCTATCTGAGCTATTTACTCCGGGCAGTGAGTCTTCTTCAAAGAAGAAGGGGAAGCGCGCAATTGCGAAGAAGAAGAAGAAAAGCGCTTCTGCTGGTGAAGAAAAAGTGGAAGAAGATCCGGCTACATCTCCTTCTCCTTCTTCCCCGACCCGTCCACGCCGGCTTCCAAAATTAGTCATCAAGCCGGGCAAGAGCTCTTAAGGTAGCGGGAAGAAGGAGTAATGAGCTTGACTTCACCCTTCTTATTTTGCTTTTTGGCTTTTTGCATGTATTGACCGGAGATTGTGCGGGTACCGGCCTCCGCTTGAAACCTGCATATGTACAAAAAATTTATATTATGGAATAAAATGATTTTTTTCACTTGTACAATTTCTTGTATATATTCATGAATGCATTTATTCCTTGTTTTTGCACAAGTTTCTTTATTTACTTTATATGATACTGCAGTGAGCTCGTGGTATGACATTTGAGCGCTGTTTTTATTAATTTAGCTATATTGCCCCCATACCACGGCTCGTTACAATATTCTGAAAAGACTTGTAATCTTATTTTAGAGAATAATTCTTTCATTATGAGGAAATATTATTCTGCTTTTAATAGAGTATGCCTTGTTTCGGAGAAGTTTTTTTTTAGAACACTTCAACTTTCGGGGATGATCACTTTTATTTGTTAAAAAGTGGATTCCCCTACGCAATGAAGCGAGCTTCTGAAGAATGTTTTGATCTGTTTGTCAGAAAGTTGTATTTCATCGTTGAATGGGTCCACGGGACTGGCGTCAGATGTTTTACCGGATATTTGTTTGTTCAAATAATCATAAGTATTTAGCTGCGACCTGGAACCTTCTTTCTTGAGAAGGTGCCCCTTTGGTGGTTCCATCAACGAATTTTTTGGATGTGCTTCGTTAAAGGGCTTCACTTGTTTAGTGCTTCCGAGGAAGGCTTTGTGCCTCCGAAGAGGGCTTCTTGGCTTATGCCTCGGGAGAGGGCTTGTTTGATATGCCTTTGGGAAGGGTTTTTTTATTATGCCTTGGGAGAGGGCTCCTCTGAAGTGTTGTGCCTCCGAAGAGGGCTTGTGCCTCGTTAGAGGGCTTTTGTTTGGCACTTTAACTTGGTGAAGTGTGCCTCCGAAGAGAGATTTTTGCACTTCAACTCCGGTGAAATGTGCCTCCGAAGAGGTCTTTTGGCATTTCAGCTCTGGTGAAGTGGGCCTCCGAAGAGAGATTTTTGCACTTCAACTCTGGTGAAATGTGCCTCCGAAGAGATCTTTTGGCATTTCAGCTCTAGTGAAGTGGGCCTCCGAAGAGAGATTTTTGCACTTCAACTCTGGTGAAATGTGCCTCCGAAGAGGTCTTTTGGCATTTCAGCTCTGGTGAAGTGGGCCTCCAGAGAGATTTTTGCACTTCAACTCCGGTGAAATGTGCCTCCGAAGAGGTCTTTTGGCATTTCAGCTCTGGTGAAGTGGGCCTCCGAAGAGAGATTTTGGCACTTCAACTCCGGTGAAATGTGCCTCCGAAGAGGTCTGTTGTTGTGTGCCTCCGAAGAGGGCTTGTGCCTCGTTAGAGGGCTTGTGCCTCCGGAGAGGTCTTGTGGGCTCTGGGGAGTAGCATTTGGACTCCGAAGAGTAGCATGTGGATTCTGAGGAGTAGCATTTGGACTCCGAAGAGTAGCGTTTGGACCCTGAGGAGTAGCATTAGGACTCCGAAGAGTAGCATGTGGACCCCAAAGAGTAGCATGTGGACTCTGAGGAGTAGCATTCTTGCTTGTGTCCTTTCACCATCCGCTTCTTAGCGATTCCTCGTTATCACTTCAAGTACATGTCCCATTCTTTTGCAAGTTATTTGCTTTTTCGCCAGAGAAGTGTACTTTATCGTTGAGTGAATCCACGGGGCAGACGCAAGCTACTTTATCGGATGTTTGTTTGCACAAACGATCGCGATTGGTTAGCATGGTCTGGAACCTTCTCGTTAGGAAGGTGCCCGCTTTGTTGGAACCATCAACTGTTTGTGAATAGCACTTCTTTTGTAGGAGTTGAATTTGGAATTTTATGACTTGGCATTTGTTTGTTGAATGATTTGTAGGAATCGCTTGGATTTATGATGTGTTGAATAGGTAAGCTTTGCTTTGATAGCCTGCAATATTAAATCGACATTTCAGCAATATTTTAAAGATACTTGCATATCGAAATGAGATAGGCATTTTATAGTATTAAAGAACACAAGACTTATAGTTCTTTATTATTGATTTGCACTGATTTCTCAGTGGTTTACAATACAAGAGTTATACATCCATCATCATTTTACAAATTTAAGCAATGCTTTTTTAAGTAAAATATGGACGTAGTCATTGCTATTCCAGAATCTCGGAATTGAATTTCCATTTCCACTGGATTCCTAGTTTTGGATCCATATGCCAGACAGAATGAAAGGTGCCCGGTTGCAGTTTTGTGGGTAGTTAGCAGCACTTTGATTAACATCTCTCTAACTTGTCCCAACTTCTGCCTGCTAGGTGAGGACCCCCTGTGACAACATTAATGACAAGCCTCTCAGATTCCTGCGCTGTAGTCTTGTCATCTGAGCTGGATTGATGAGCGGGAACTAGTTTCCCCTGAGTGGATGAGGATGGGTCCTTCCTATTTTTCTTGACATATTGTTGAAGTTTATTCTCTTTCAACAGCTCCTCAATCAGATCCTTCAAGTGGCGGCACTCATTAGTGTCACGACTAGGCTGATTGTGGAACTTACAGAATCTTCCACTCTATGTGGCATTTTTCCCAAGTCTCAACTTATGTGGTTTAGGATATTCAACAGTATCCTTAGTTGCAAAGAAAATATTCTCTGGAGTATCAGTCAAGGGAGTGAAATTCGAAGGTCCAAAGTGGCGAGTTTTCTTCGCATTTCCCTGCTTTTTCACATCATCATTTTCCCTTTTCTGTCCTCCAGATTCTCTTTTATTAGAAGCAACATTGTTATTATGAATCTCGGCCACTTCTACTTCTGCTAGTGCAGAAAAGCTTTCTAAACGCATGAATTCGTCGGCTTTTTTATAAAACTTCTCAAGTGAATTGGGTTCCTTCATTTTTAACCATCTTCCGAATTCACTTTATTTGTCGATGGCTCACATCAAGTAAGTTAGAATCATATGAGGTTCTGCGTTATCCACTTCGGCCAAGGCTAAATTGAAATGGTTCAAGAAAGATTTGACAGATTCTCCGAGAGCTTGTTCAAGGCTGGACAGTGACATTATATCCTTAGCCTTTGAAGCATACAATCTGAACTGATCCTTGAATTTTCTAGTTAAGTTGGAGAATTGATCTACGGACCGAGCTGGTAGCTTTGTGAACCAAAGTAGAGCCACTCCTTCCAAGTACACTGGAAAGTATTGGCATTTAATCTCATCTGATGCCCTTGCACCGGTCATATGCCAGTCAGACTTATATAGGAAATGATTAGGGTCACTTGTCCCCCTATAGGCCGGGATAGTAGGAGGTACAAATTTCCTTGGAAATTCTGCTTTCAGGATCCTTTCAGTAAACGGAGTTTTGCTTGGAGCAATCCCCAGTCGGTCTCATTTTCTTCCCTCTGCATGCTCTCTTTCATGATGCGGCGAACCACCCTGATAGGTACTCCTCAATGTTCAGAGGCATCACCGGACAATCGTCAGCTATTCTCTCGGAAGTTTGCCTGGGCAAATGTTCGCGAAAAGTTGGCTGCAGCCTCGAACCTTCAGCTTGGGAAGGTGGCGCTTCGGCGGTGCCTGTTGCTCTTTGAGGAACACCTTTCTCTTGGGAATTATGGGCATCTTCGACAAAGGTAGTTTCATTGTTTTCTAGTTGTTGAATTTCCCCAAGCAGAGCGTTTAATCTGTCAATCATCAAAGCGTTTTGAGCTTCAATTTGTTGGTATAATCTAGACACTACATCATCTAATTCAGCCCTTGTGACTCCAACGGTAGGAGTTGCCTGGTTTGCTGTTGGGGAAGCGGAGGTCCCCTCATGAACATTTCCGGATCTGATAGATCTACTCTTTCTTCCAGGAGCCATGATTTCAGATAGACTTCGGGTCTTTAGAGAGATTATTTCAACAAACTTTTGCGAAGCAATGGTGAAATTATTCCTGAGTTGGTTTCTCAGTGAAAGCACCAAAAATGTTAACGTAAAAATCGATGCTAACACCCCGGTGTGAGTATTAGTAATGTGAAAGCACCACCCGTTGGTACGGGAACTAAAGATAAGCAGAAAATAACAGAAAAGTAAAGAGACAGCAGTTTTATAGTGGTTCAGCTCAAAATTAAGTCTACGTCCACTTTATCTTCTTTATTGATGATTCGGTTACAACTCTTTTACAATACACTTCGATTACAATATGATTTCAACACACTTGAGAAGAGTAGCTAGAACTTTGATGTAAGAGAGCTCTTTGAATCCATGTCGGATGTGTTAGATCTCCTCTTGAAGTTCGTTGAAGCGTCTTCGATGTTTGAAGTGTCGGATGAGTAGAGAAAACAGCAGAGTATATGCGTTCCAGAAATGAGCCCAAAAGGTCCCCTCTTCGTTGAAATAGGTGGTATATTTATAGGAGAATTCTGGGGTGAGCCATAAGTCGTGAACGACCTAAGGTAGGTCGTAAGCGACCTAAGGAATACGTGCTACAACTTAATAGTTTTGCACTTGACCATTTGAACATATTGACAAGTCATAGGTCGTGAACGACTTAAGGTAGGTCGTAGGTCGTAAGCGACCTAGGGAATACGTGCTACAACTTAATAGTTTTGCACTTGACCATTTGAACATATTGACAAGTCATAGGTCGTGAACGGCTCAAGGTAGGTCGTAGGTCGTGGGCGACCTAGTGGGCATGGTTTGCGGCTTAACAGGGGAGCACTTGATCTGTCTGAACAAGGTAATAAGTTGTACGTCGTGAGCGACCTACAGAGTAGTCGACGACCTAACTGTGTTGAGATATTTGGTAGAGCGACTTAAGTTGGTTCGACCTATGCTAGGTCGCTTGGTTGTTAAGTCGCTGGGCCTCTAGATCGCTAGGTCATTGAAGCTTTAGGTTGCTAGGTAACTTTGTGATGTTAGGTCGCTTGAGACTTTTGGTCGTTAGGTCGCTTGAGACTTTTGTTCGTTAGGTCGCTTGAGACTTTTGGTCGTTAGGTCGCTGGATGTTTTAGGTCGTTAGGTCGTTAGGTCGCTGGACGTTTTAGGTCGCTAGAGATTTAGGTCGCGTCCAAAAAGAGGAGTTAACAATACGTTTTTGGTCATATCTCTTATCCTATCTCATTTTATATGATATTTATAGCTAGACTGATCCGTTTATTATTTTTTTCTTAAATAATAATCGGGTCAGACCGAGGTGTTTCAGGTGCCTCCACTTGACTTCTTAGCAGGGGCTAGATTCTGACTTTTGGCTAACTACTTTAGCTTAGTAGTTTTTGCTTTCATACATTTGAGATAGAGACTCCTTGATGTATACATATTCTTTTGTGATGTTGTGGATCTTGTTTGACCACTACTCTGATGTACACTTCTATGTGTTTTATTCATATCTGTTTCCGCCTTTGTGATATGAATATCTGTGACTGATTTGTGTTATGTTTACTTCTATATTTGTTTCCGAAGGCCTCATAGCCACTGTGTGGTAGCTTTGAGTTTGTATTTGATATGTCGAATTTCCTCTTGAAATGTAATGTAAGTTATATTATCTGACATATCGGTACTCTTACAAAGAAATTACACAGATGGTCGCTCCTCAACAGCCTTATTCTTCCTGCTAGTCAACGGCATTACCCCGTAGTGTCCTTGGCTAGCGTGAGTATAGAGGTGGGGCGCCACAAATCTTTTCCTGAAATATCATCTTGAGAGAAAAGTAAGTATTAAAATTTGTTTTTTTTGCGTACTAATTATTTTTTAATAATATTTCTTATAACATGAATATCTTTTGCATAAACTTTGATTCACGCGCGATTTCTTATGTTGGATTCATATTAAATTCCGCACAACATGAAATTGATTTAGTTGAATTTGGAGACTATTTCTTATGTTAGTTAAATTAAATTTTGATGTGATTAGAAATTTATTTATGGTGGTTTGGTAAATTTAAATTAGCTATTCCTATTAAGTTGTTATATTTTTAATTAAATTCTCATTTAATTTATTATTGAATTTAAATTGCCAATTAATTACCTGTATCTAATCATCTGTTATTTATTGATATGGATTGGTTGAATTGGATGATGGTTGTGATGGATGTTTGAATTTATTATTTGATGATTGGATGATGTAATTGATTTATATATTGTTATGACTCTACAAGTTCACTATGGGTTGAAATGATACATACCCGAATGATCTATAGAATAGGGAAAAATCGTTATGGGTTGAAATGATAAACTCAAGCGATTTTATGGATTTTAATATTTTCCGGATTACGGATTGAAATGATATATATCCGTAAATATAAAAAATTTAAATTGCGGATTGAAATGATAAATATCGTATCGCTTGACCCTAGGGTAGAGAATTATATACGGACACCGGATTTGTTAAATTAAATGATTTTTTTAAAGCTTTTATTTTTTAATCTTGTTAAATGATATTTTGAAATAAAACTTTGATTTCTACGAATTGAATTATTATCGGAATTCAAGTTTTATGATATAAATTTGAATTTGTTTAAGGATATTGTTAAAAGAATTTAATTAAAATTTCAAAGTTGAATTTGAAATAAAAAGTGAAATTTGTCAGAATTGAGTTATTTGAGTTGTTCGAAATATAACTTTGAAATGTATTGAAATGGAAATGATTCCAATTTATATTTCGAACATGATTCGAAATAATTATAATATTTGATTTAGAATATGAATAGAGACTTGAATTGAATTTTGTTGATTTGGGAATTTAAATGGTTCTATTTTGTTGAAATGAAATAAATAGTAAATTGATACTAATTTCAAAATTCATATTTTAACATAAACCATTTTAAAACATTTTATTTTAAAGACTTGAATTATTAAGATTTTCAAACTATTAAACTATTTTAACCTATATTAACTATATTAAATCATTTTAACCTATTTTTAAACCATTAAATTTCTCTTAAACAAATTAACCCAATTTAACTTATTTTAAATCTAATTAATCTATTTTTAAATCTATTTAATCTATTTTAATTATATTTAATCTATTTTGAATCCATTTAACTATCTTAAATCAATTTAATAATATTTTATCAAAAATATTATTATTTATAACTATTTTAACTATTTATAACTATTTAAACTATTTTCTAAATTTCCAAAACTAAGAAAAATGGAAGTGTTTATTTTCAAATCCAATTGGTTTAAAAAGAAATGCGGCTAAATGATATTATAACCTAAGTTGGATTTAAATTACATATTTGATTCGAATATGAAGTTTTGAAATGAGGGTTGTAAGCTATTTTGAAATATGATTTTGAAGTGAATATAGTTCGGAAATGAATATGATTTCAAAAGGGATATGATTTGAAACTGAATATGATATTTTGGTACAAATTGTGAATTGACTTTTGAAATGTAAAAGAACCATCTGGTGTGAAATAAGCGATTGGTTGTTAGAGAGACCGGGATCGGATATTGTCATACTCTCTGCCAATACCGAAAACCACTTTAACAACCGTGCACGTGGTGGAGATTCCAGAAATGAAGTAGGATGGTTTGGCGAATGATTTCTGTATAAGGTATGACGTGACCCTGACTTCCTTGAGTCAGCATAGATGTGACTAAAACAGGAGCTACACCTGGGCCAAGTGAGGTCATTCCTCCTATTAGACACACTTCTTCGATACCATATTATGACATTTGTGATGATTTGGTGGCCACCCCTTGATTTTGATTTGGGAGTGTGTTACGAGGTGGGCGGTAGTGGCTGCTATGCGTTACCACCAGTCCGGTTCTGAAATTGGTATATCTACCATGGCATTACCTCGAGTGTCGTGTTCACATGCCCTAGCGTGCCTTCTACGAGTTTGTTTTGTACCGTACCTATGTGATGTCCTCTGGGTAAACCTCCATTTTACGGAGGAGCTTACGACATTGTATAGACTACGGGAATATATAAAATGTGTTAAGGGGTTATGGGTAACGCCTTAACGCTATTTTAATACTTTACTTTATTGAAGACATTATTATAATAGCGTATTTTACTACATAGTAGATAGTTTAACGGATCCTTAAGAGATGTGAATCCCGAACATCTTTTAAGTTACTACACTCAGGTCAGACACTGGATAGGAGATATCAAACCCCATAAACATCTCTGACGCCGTTCCACTTATTTTTATATACTGTTGATTTAACTTACATAAGATCTTTTAGTTCTGACTCGAGTGTTTTGTCCTTTCAATTAGCTCGTGTCAGCCTGAGCATTTCAGGATTTGAAGGCTTGTTTCTGGAGGACGAAGACGAAGATTGTATTATTATTTACTATATGTTCCACTACATCACACTGTTCCGCTGCATTGTCATTTATTTATCTCTGATATGTGTAACTCTGATTCTGTGTTGTATAAGTATAATCAATGTTTTGTAAACAGCTTCATGAACTGTTATTTTGATTATTATATTTTGTCATTCCGCTGCAAGACTCTTTATTTGTTTTTATTTCTTCTCTCTTTAATATTTACCCCATAAAAATCTGTCCTTTTGAATGGTTTGATTCCGACATGTGTGTCTGCTTAAAACGTCGAAAAAGGCAGGTTGTTACACGAATACCCTACTATGAACACCAACCCCTTCTGACTACCTATAAAGGTTTGCTTCATTAGGCCTATAATACAATTGCAGTCAACGCATACTCTCTTGATGGAACACATACAGACCTGCCTTCTGGGATGCAGCTTCGACAGGCCTACCCAAAGGGCCATCCTATAGTATCCTCACGTCCCATTGAAGTCTCATACTTCCTTCTAGCCCAAAATAACTAAGTTGGGCATGCTTCTCCTTTGTTGAAATCTGTGATGAACTACTTTGTTAGGCTCTTCGTCCTTTGGGCTACTCCAAATGCATCTGACTCTTTTATTAGACCCTAAGTCTAATCTTTTAATTTGCATTTAGTTTACTTTTCTTATTCCATTTATTTACCCTAATTAGCATATTCTTGCCCTCGTCTCACCTCTATCTATTGTGATATTTCCATTTATTTAATAGGGAATGTTGTTGGTATGAGCCACATTCATGATCTTGCTTATTTAACTTAATATAAATCTTAAGTTCATTAAAATAAGCCTCTTTTATCATTCCTGCTTTATTTGCTTATTGACTTAATATAAATTATTTAAATAAGCTTCTACCATTATTATTGCTCATTAATTTATTCAAAGGCTCAAAATAAGAATTTCCATTCTTATTACTTAATTATAACCTATGTTATAATTCTACATGTAATTGTCATTTTCTCTTCTTTGATAGTCCGTACATAATTCTAGCATTTCTTTACTGTTCTAATCCGCCTTCTTTTATTATGATATAGAATATTCTTTAATTCTCTTATATTATATAATTCACTTATCATAATAATTATCTTCTTAAATAGTCTACGCAGTTAATGCGGACCTAGGTTCATTATCGTTTACAACTTCAAGTTCTTATCTAATAATTTACTTGATTCATGTCATACTTTGCTTTATTATCTTCTATTCTAGGAAGTAATTTTATTTTATTTGGTTGGTTATGAAAACTATACTAAAAATCCATTTCCATATTTTAAAATCAAATAAGGCTAAAACCAATAATTCGTAACTACAAGTTATTTCTTTTATTATTTTAGGCTAGTGTAAAACACAGTGGTTTCTCTATTTTACGCTAGTTTCCATTTTCTTTCTTTTATTTTCGCAGTCACATTCATTGTTACCTTTTACATATTAAATTATAGAAATGTATCTTATTTTCTAAACAAAACAATTAACCTTTTAGTTACTCACAAATCCAGTATTAGATTAATTAACTTTTCTCATTTTAACGTAATTTATTACAGTAATTCAATTTCTTAAACTTTTATCACTTTACATCTTATTTCCTTCATTTCGGCATGTTTAATCTATTCTAATCCATATGTGAAGAAAGAGGAGAAATTAGAAGAAGAATGACACTTGCATAGAAATCCAAAACGTAGAAACAGATGTAAATAAATACTAATACTTTAAAAAGCTATAAATTCCTTATAGTTCAGCATAACTTAATTAGTAGTATTAATTATTGAATAAAATTATCTAAACGAGAATTTAACGATAATATATCTTAAACTTAAAAGATATATAAATAAATCCACTCACCTTGCTAGCTTTCCAAATCTCCCTATTTTTATTTCAGTTATGTCCCTAACATTTATATTCACCTCCATTATAATCCCTATTTGGAATTACAAATGATATATTTCCAGATCTATAATATTTGAAAGAGAAAAGGAAGAGATTTGGATTAGAAATACCAAATAAAACTCAGATCTAGGGTTTTACCTTTGACATAGCCTTTTGATTTAAACCAATTCCTAATTCCCTAATTTATTCTATTCTCTTTCTATTTAGATCTAAATTCATGTGAATTAGATCTATAATTTTGTTATTAAGAAAGTGTAGAAGAGATAGAAAAATGAAAGAGCTTCTGTAGGCAAGAGAAAAATACCGAGAATAAAAATAAGGCACTGCACCTATATTTATAGTGGTTCAAATGAGTGCTAATCATTAGATATAAAACCCTAAAATCTTAAGCGTACACTCAGTCTATGGACATTAATTAATATGTTTTCTCCCACGTTTGTTTTTCTTTCAAATTGATTCTCCAACAATCTTTTCATTAATCATTTCCCCTTCTCTCTCGTAATCTATGGAAATATATATTTTTAAATGTGACGTTTCTTTTAAAAAAGATTCCCCTATTAATCACTCAATTAATAGATTTCATATATACCTAGAATTAATTTACTATCCAATTAATCCATGCCCGCACTCTGATTTCTTACAAAATTAATAAGTCAATCAACACTATATTAATTTGTCACTATGTGCATTTTAATTTATTTTATTCCTATAAATATTGCACATAGATATTCTACTATTGAGTTTTGAATCACAGTCTTAATTATATATGTTACCACAAGTCTCTATGTTTATTAATTGACAATTGATTACTTGCATTAGTTACTCTTCCTCCATTTTATTCTCTTGCACTAACTTATTTGTTTCTAATCATATCGATTAGTTGCAACAATATATGTTCCCTTTCTTGTCAGTTCCTGTCAATTTATCACCTCTACTAATTAATCGAATATTAATTTCCCTTTTAAAAAACACCGTCAATTAATCTTCCCAATTAATTGATTTTATATAATTTCTCTTTCTAATTTATTTGTTACACAAACATATATATATATTCCAAATAATATTAATTAGTTGCCCCATTTACAAACATTTCTTTGCTTTAAAATTTCAAACGTATATAACTTAATTAAATTGTTTGCATATATGATTGTAATTTAACGTGGGGTGTTACATTCTCCTCCCCTTATGAAATTTCATCCCTGAAATTTGATAAGGGTTCAATTATGTAATTTCTCATATTAATCAAATCCATTTTGTATACATCTAAAAAGCTCCACACCCCTTAAGGTACCCAAAAGGACACATTAAAAGGCGTTGTGCGTTGTAGGTATAATTGAATTAACAGAGACCAAGATTCACAAGACAAAAATAGGTAAAAACTGCGGAAACTAAAATAATAACTTAATTAAAGCAAAGCTTCATAATTACTTCATAAATAAGTCAAATACCAAATACAACATTCATATCTTAAAACACATCATGTCTTATGGAATAAAAATTCATAGTCTCAAAATCAGAGTACATAATATCCCCTAAAATAAGCCAGTTCATAGAAAGAATGAAAGCTAAAATAAAAGAAATACATAGAAGAAATCTCATCCAAGAGAACTCAAAGCTGCAGCAACCTACTGACTTCCTCCTTGATTGCCTAAGGGGGGAAAGGGAAAATAAAGTAGTGGGTCACACTAAAAGTCTGGTGAATGATAGTAATTAATAGAGTCTTTAAGCAAGATAAAGTAATGCACTCTACAACAGTTCTAGCATTAATAAGAATAATAAAGGAAATAGGAAAGTGAAAAATTGAAAATAAGTACGATTAAATATTGCTCAATTTATAAGATATGTTAACTTTTGTTGCTTGCATTTTTCCTTTATTTCTTCTTTGATTAGGCTGAATTCCTAACCCTGTAATTAGGATGTAACCCTAATTCTACCCTTTTAGATCAGCCTGCTACCCTATAGTACCTTTCTATAGACCAGCCGCTATATAACTCTCTACACAAAATGTTATTGTGGCCCAGACGACATATATAGCTCCCAACACGGAAGGCAATGATGTCTATGAAAGACACTCATACTAAGCGCTTGGAACTCATAGCTATTACTAAGCACCCGAATGGAAGTCGCATGCGTAACTACCACATGCCCATGCTAACTTTTGCTCCACCTATTGGGTCTTCTTATTACCTCAACCTCCAGCATAAGCGTGCCCCTCATCCCACTTCTGGCTTAACATGAGATCGCCGTGTGTCTATAGAATCTATAGGGGAAATGCTATTGATATTGCCCTTCATCCAAATAATATCTAATTGTGCCCCTTATCCAAAACCCACGTGATTTGGACTTCTATTTGACCAATTACTACCATTCTTAGCATAAGCGTGCCTTAGGGAATGCTATTTGGTACAGGTCCTACTTTTATCTTTGCTTATTAACTTAGATAAATTATTTTAGATAAGTCTTTACAATTTATCCCTACTATCTTTGCTTATTAATTTATCCCAAGTCTTAAAATAAGCCTCATTATGTTCCATTTCTTATTATAACCTACGTTATAATCATGCTTATTACTTAACCCAAGGTCCAAGTGTGAAAGTAAGCTTCTTTCATCTTTTACTCTATTTAGTTATAATTCTAAGTTATAAATATGCCAATTATCTTTAATTAGTCCAATTCTAATTATAATTAGGCCTAATTTCAGTTCAATTCCATTATTTATTACAATCTTTATAATTTATATCTTATTTTCTTCGTTCAATATTTTAACTTATATAATCCATATTCGCGTTTAATTTATTCTAATCCATAACCGAAGAAAAAAGAGGATGAAGAGAATATACGCTTGCATAAAATCCAAAACATTAAAAAAGATGTAAATACAGTAAATAAACTTAAATACTATAAATAAATTGTAAATCAATAAAAAATCTATGCTTAACAGAAATAAATCAAAATTACTGAAAAGAATAGTTGAAAGGAAATAGGCTGAAAATAATTCTAAAAACTATAAATAAACTACTGAAAAGACCATTCCAAAAATCGTAATAAAACTACAACTATTGGAAACCATATTATTCTAAATTACTTAAAGATATCTTAAAATAATTACACTCAACTCCAGTCCTGAGCTTTTCCTTTTGTCTTCCCGGATAAACTTGGAGTTGTAAAATAATTTAATTTATAACGATTTTATGCTTTGGAAAAATTATTCCATTTAGGGTTTTTCCTAGAAAGGTGAACTCAATTGAAGAAAACCTAGAATGAGAAAACGTGTTAGGTCTAGAGGTCTATTTATATGTGCAGAAGTGGATCTCGGACCGTTGGATTTGGAAATTGAATAGGATGCAACCATGTCATAGGCTGAATAGGGGCCATCGAATGCACAAACGGAGGGAGCAGATTGGTTTAACTATGCAAAATACATGTTTACTCGTCACCGAATCGTTCAAACGATTGAACGTTCGTTCGCTTGCCAATAGGCAAGGCTGGTCGACCAGGCGGTCGACTGCCCCCTTGTCCAGGTCGACCCGCCGGTCGACCTGTATGTGTGTGTATATATATATATATATTCTTTTTATCTATGCTTATCTAGTTTATTTTATAACTTGGTCATATCAGCTCGGTTTCCGACGTTCTATATATGGAAATTGACTAGAAAATTACCACAAAAACAATGGTGAAACTTCCATGGCCTGATTTCGATAATTTCACAAAGTTATTCTATTATTCCATTAATTAACAAATTAATTATTACGAGTTAAATTCTGGGTTGTTGCATTCTCCCCACCTTAAGGGATTTCATCCCCGAAATCTCTAAGGATAAAAGAATGTACTAAATGTTTTCATCCAATTCTACAACCAACTACTCAATCATCAACCATTCATCCATTGCCCTTATGTTTTTCTAATGCAATGTATGATACTTATGCAATTAGTATAGAGTAAATGTTCCTAACTAATGCAAAAGATTAGGCGGACTATTGATATAGTTGACCTCCTTTTATGCAATCATGTCCGTGCCATGTATCCAAATGAATGCAAAAATTTCCTAATGATAACTGATAGTTCTATATGCGTGCTACAAACATCACCCAAATGAAACAATCAAGTGATAAACATCCATTTATAGCAACCATGGAAATGAAATAAAAATGCCTACACATCCATATGCATATGCTCTAGTGTCCTAGTTAGCCCGATCCCTAAGGAATAATAGTGCCTAGTGTACGTATATGCATCCATAACATTCACTAGCAAACACTTGCAACCACTAGCATACATCATTCATAACATGTTCTATTAACATGTTTACATCAAATCCTGCCGTCCATATGTTAAACCCTAACCCCTACCTTCCAAAGATAATAAAGGAAAGAACCAATTCAAATCTAAAGATGGGAAAAAAAGAATTCTAGAACTTACTATCAAAAATATGAGGATAGGAAGTATGAATCTTCTCTGTTGCTTCCCAAGTGGCATCTACAACATCATCTCCCCATTGCACCTTCACCAGTGGAACCTCCTTATTCCTTAGTTGCTTAGTGTCTCTTCCAACAATCTTCGTGTGGATACGCTGAACAGAAGCTTCCTTTTCTACCTCCACCTCCTCCAACAGACTAGGCTCCACAATCTCCGCCGAGTCATGTAAGCAGTTTTGCAAGTGCGAAATATGGAAAACGTCGTGCACTCCTGCAAACCTATTTGGTAGCCTTACTTGGTAAGCCATCTTCCTACCTCTCTTTGTGATAAGAAATGGTCCAAAAAATCTAGGGGCTAACTTCCCATTTGATCCGAAACTTTCCACCTTCCTAAAGCGGGACACTTTGATAAAAACTAAGTATCCAACCTCAAACTCTAAGTCTCTCCTCCGCTTGTCCGCATACAATTACTGCTTGTCTTGAGCCGTCTTCATCCTTTACCGAATCAAATCCACCTTCTTAGATGTCTCCCTAACCATATAGGGTCCAAGTAATAACTTCTCCATAGACTCCACCCAACATGATAAGGACTTGCAAGGTCTCCTATATAAAGCCTTAAATGGTGCCATTCCTATACTTGTTTGGTAACTATTATTGTATGCGAACTTAACTAATGGAAGATGCTCCTCCCAAGTACCTCCAAAGTCAAAAATGCACATCCCCCGCAAATCCCCAAGCACTGTTAATCGGCTAGTTTTCTATCGATTTAGAAAATAGTCGAGAAATTTCAAATTAAATTTAACCGCAAGCGCACGACGTATAATTTTAGTACGTGGCGAGTACGGGTCGATCCACAGGGAATTTTTAAGATTTTAAAATTTTCAGTTCAATCAAATTAGACCAAAATGAGAGGAAATTGTTAACTACAAAAAAGAAGAAGCTAAAGCTAGAATTGAAATGTGATTTAAAAGCTATTGAACTGGAGAACAATTTAGGGATAAATCCACTCTCATAATTTTGTAAATCAACAAACAATAATTTATGATCTCTAGTTTTAATATTAACTGAAATAATTATTGTATTTATCATAAGTATGGTTTGTTTATGTTATTAATTAACATAACTCAAACCATCAAACTATAATACAACAAATAAACCACTTATTAATTCTCATGAAAATGAAGCCATTGCAAAAGTTATTTTAAGTATGATCTATTTCCTATTGTAACTAGTAATATAGATCATCAAATTTCATTTTTACTTTCATTTCAAAATCAAAAATGGATTAGCAAATGATGATGCAAATTGTGTTTATGTTGAATAAGAGTAGCTCATTTGCAAAAGCAACATAAGCTATCAAACCCACTTGTATAAACTTGCCTCAAAATTCACTCTCATGAAGCATAAACCAAAAGAGATCATAAATCATAGAAATGTTGAAATTACATAATATTTGAGAGCTTCATAACCCCTAAATTGAAGGGGTTGAGCTACTCATTTTAAATATAAAGCACGTTTTCTCAAACCGTTTTCCAATCTATTAGTATATACAAGCCTTTACTTCACTCGGATGAGAAATCAAATTAAACGACTTAGTAAAACGAGTGGTATGAAACGCTTGCGTTCACTTCGTCGGTTAGCTCTTGGACTTGTTCGATTGAACCCTTTTGTGACAATTTCCTAGTGGAGATCTACAGTTTGTTCGTAAATAATTAAGTTAAGCTAGTGGTTATGGGACATGCAGCTAAACTCATATATTTACTAGCTTAGTGTAATTGACACTTCCTAATGATCATGACGATCATTTTTGTGATTTAGACTAGCGATTGAGCGATGTCTCTTTGTCTGCGAGGGAGACTAGACCCCGCTTTTGTGATGTTTCGCCATCACATATATGGGGTAGCACCCCATGGTCTTCGGGCCATTACTGTGTGGAAATTTAATGGATAACTTCCATGAGATAGCTTCTCGTTTATGTGTTTCACGCGTTGGTGAGTTTGCATAACTCCCGTTTATGTGTTAGGCCTTTTCCCCCCTTTTTATGTGATTTCTGGATTTCTAGTGTTGATTTCTGGAATTTGTGCTTCACCACTTTTCATGATTTTCATTGATATGATATCAGTTTTTGTGCATTGGTGAAATCATGTGTTATTGACTTGTTATGAATACAAGTTTAGAGTATGATACCCTATTTTATCTTTGAGAAGATTCTTGTGATATTGATTAATCTTTTGTTGATTATCATTTACATACTTATAGTAGTATGCCGTTATGTTTATTACATGTTCATGCCATATTATTTATCCTATACCTTATCATCTAATATTTATAGTTAGACTGATCCGTTTATTATTTTCTTATAAATAATACTCAGGTCAGACTGAGATGTTACAAGTGCTTCTACTTGACTTCTCTTCAGGATTATTCTGACTTTTGGCTAACTACACAGATTAGTATTTTTTGGATGTACACCTTTGAGATATAGATTCTATGTTGTGTACTTATTCTTTTGTATAGCATGTGTTGTTATTCTTTTGTATTATCATGGATCTTTCTGACCACTACTCTGATGTACACTTTCATGTGTTATATATATATATTCATATCTTCTTCCGCCTTTGTGATATGGATGTCTGTGACTGATTTATGTTATGATTATTTCTATGTTTGTTTCCGAAGATTATATATAGCCACCGTGTGATAGCTTTGTGTTTGTATCGGTATGCTGGATTTCCTCTTTAAAAGACATGCATTCTATTCTATCTGACATATCGGTGCTCGCACAAAGAAGTTACATGGATGGTCGCTCCTCCACAGCCTTATTCTCCGTGCTAATTGACAGCACTACATCGTAGTGTTCTTGGTTAGCATGGGTATAGAGGTGGGGCGTCACATTTTCCATTTGGTCTGAGTGTTTATTTAGTTGAAGATGATTTGGAAATGGAACTCAATACTCGGTAGGTGGGTCTACTCGAGTAAAAGAAGAAGAATTTTGATTGGCATTCGATTCAACGTTTGGCTCCACGTTATGTTCAGATTGGCATGGGTATAGATTCGTTCGTTGCATTTTGATTTCTGGGATTTAGAAGTGGCTGGCTTGGGAATGTTCCACGTTCACGTTCACTTACAGACGTGGCTAATTGACTCATTTGCATTTCGAGTTTTGCAATTGATTGTTTTGTGTTTTGCATATATGAAGTCAAATAATTTTGCAAATTGTTGTTTGATTGAAGGCTTTAGGTAGTTGCCTTAGCCAACGTTTCAAGAGTTTTCTCAAGCGAAGTTAAACGTTTATCGTCATGGGGAAGATGAACAACATTTGGTTGAAAATTAGATTGTTGCGATTGATTGGAGACAGACCTGCAAAGTTTGGTTGAAAATTGTTGGGCTGAAAGGGAGGATTCGAAGCATTATTTGGAAATGCTTGAAAATTGGGACGAACCATATTCGTGTTGGGATATTTCTGCTTCCACGCAAAATTCGGATGATTTCTCCAACCAGGGTTGTACGTTGGAGAGAATGTGTCGATTTTGGCTTTATTGAAAGCACTGATTTTTTCGACAGAATTGGGACACTGATCGGCTATATGATTAGGATCGTTGCATTTATAACACATTGGTTGGGAAGCTTGGTTCATTTGATTCGATGAGAAAACGTTATAAAATTTTTTAATCATTGCATCGATATTAGCTTCCAAAGAAAAAGAAGATCATATCGAGTGTGCACTCGATCGTGAGTAAATTGATTTTTCATTCGAACGTTCTTATTAGGACAATTTTTCGACGAGATTTTCAAGAAATTGGCAAGCATCGTTGTATGTTGGGCAAGAAATTTGCCTTGGCACATTTATTCGAGCATGGTTCATGAGCTATTCTCAAGTCCGTCGTATAAAATTTGGCAAATCATCCATTTTTCGAAGTTATAATATGCACATTTTATCAAAAGCTCTTTGAATCTTTCAAAATATTTTCCAAATGGTTCTCCCTTGAATTGATGAAAATTTACAATTTCGTTTTGGATTCTACTCGTTTTTTCCAACGGTAGAACTTTTTTAAGAAAGCTTTTACGAATTCTTCCCACGTTTTAATCGAGTTCGATGGTAAGCTGTACAACCATTTTTCAGCATAATCCGTAAGAGCGAATGGGATTAATCGAAGTTTGATTCTGTCATCGGAAAGTTGTTGGAGTTTTATGGTTGCACAAACTTGTTTGAATTTCGTCAAAAAGATGTATGGATCATCGTGTTCAAAATTGCCAAATTTCGGAAGTGTGGTAATATGGTTCGAGTGAATTTCGAAATGGTTACCCATAATGGCGGGTAACGTGATGCAAGATGGAATATAAACTCTATCGGGAAAGATTCTATCCATAAGAGTTCGAGGGGCGTTCTTGATCGCCATTTCGGGAGGATCGTTTGTTTGAGTTAAACGATTAGTTGTTGAGTCGTGAGTGCAACGATTTGTTGTTGTGTCACGAGTCTAAGTATTCATGCACAAGTGAAAGTCGAGAAGAGAAAGAAGTTAGAATCAAGTTTAGAGATTGAACGAAAATTTGAAAAACGAAGGGAAAAATTTGGTTTTTTCAAAGGAAGAAAACAATTTACTAAGCGAAATTTATTTTCAAAAGAGAAGTTTGATTTTTGTTTTGTTTTTATTTTTTCAACTTTTTTTATATGTTTTTTTTTGTAATTTTTTTTTGTCTTTGAATTTTCAAATATTTACCAAAAGGATTTTTTCGTTTTTGTTTTTAGAAAATGGAAATTTGATTTTTGTTCTTGTTTTTGAATTTTCAAAATTTTTTTGTTTGAAAAGATTTTATATATTTTTTAGATTTCTGGATTTTTTTTTGTTTTTTGTTAAATATGCATGAACTAATGCAACTAAATGAATGCAATGGACTTAATTACAATTTTCCGTCCTTAGTAGCTCTTAACCCAAAATTGTATAATCAGACTTTGTTTTAAATCAACAAAAATATTTCTTAGCTAGGTAATAGATAGGGGTTATCGGTGCACCACGAATCACCGTAGCAATGCAGCCGAAGGTTTAAGTACCTTTAGAGGAACAGCCACTATAATATTTACGAATCACCGTAATATTAATAAATGGTTATTACTCTGCCCTAGCCTAGACACCAAGAAATAATATTATTTAAAGGAAACAATTGTGAAGATACAATTAAGCCCTAAGTGAGCTCGTGACACCCTTAAGTCGAATATCTAACCTTTATTATTAGTCAAATTCTACGTGAAATGGGTTTGTGGGCTAAGGAAAGGGTGATGAAATCCCTTACCTTATGTGAATTGGGGTATTGCCCTTAGAAAGAAAATAAGATGAGATGAATGCAAAACAAAAATTAAACTTGAATTTACAGTGCAACTAAAATGAAGTTTGTTTTTGTTTTTGGATTTTGAAATTTTTTTTATATAAATGAAAGCAACCAACAATGCAATTCAAATAAAAACAAGGGAAAAAGGTACGATACTAGAGCGTGCAGAATTATTAGTAATTTTTTTTAAGCGGTTGTTTTTAGCAAATAAGCAGAGCAGTTATTTTTGGCAAGCTAATCTTCCTTTCGAATTTCTACTTTTGCAACCTGAAAAAGGAATCAAACAAGAATATATATAATTTATATTTTGAGGAAACTAAAACAAATGAAAATCATAACAAAGGAAATCAAAAGAAATAAAAAAAATTCAAACCAAACAAAATCTATTTGCTTTTTATTATTCTTTATCTTATTTTTTTTAGAAAAACAAAAGAAGATGAAGGAATAAAAGAGAGAATATACTTTAACACAATGGAAATTAAAAATAAAAAAAGAAAAAAAAGAAGCCCACCGGCCCGCTTATAAATTCACAACTATTTTCCCTTCTCTCTTTTTATACGAATAACAACGAATTCCCACTTTGTTAATTTACCATTCTCGACTTCAATAAATCAAAATGCAGATTGAAATCACTAATTCAATTCTCAATTTATAAATCATGTCTCAATTTGATTTCACAACAGACTCAAGTCAAAATCTCGCTGATGGATTTGGTTTCTAGTTCATGATTTTCTGTGGTCTTTGAGGTGATTGACGCGGATTGGGTTGTAGTGATGGTCGATGTTGTTAAGGGTTGCGGAAGATTGTGTGAGCAAGCAGTTGGTTGTTTGGTGTTTGATACGGTGATGTTATGTATTTGGTTATATGATTTTTTGTAGATGTGGCATACAACTGGAGGTGGAGATGGTTATTCGATGATGGGTGGTTGATCGATTTGGTGATTTTCAAAGGAGGTTGTGGTGTTTGTTGTTGAAGGGTTCGAAGGCGAGAGGGTCATAGTGATTTTGGAACGGTTGGTGCTATGAATTTTGTGTGGTGAAATTGAGTTCGTGTGGTTTGCTGGTGTTCGATTCGGAAGGTTGGAACATGCAATATGAGATGTGAGGCAATCAGTTGATAGTGGATGTTGCAGTTGCGTTATAGGGAACTGATGATGGTGGAATGGGGTAAGTGTTTGATGGTGAGAAGAGGATTGAATGGGTTTGGAAGTAGCGGTCGAGACTGTTGCAGTTGGTGGTATGGCAATGGTAACGTAGAGGCTTCGGAAGGCAATGCAGTTGAATGCCTGGTTGTAAGTTGTTTGATTTCAGGTGAATGAAGTGGGAAGGAGTTTTGGCAGAGGAAGGGCAGTGGATGGTCGCGATTGCTCGTTGATGGAGTAGTGGTTGGTTGCTCTGGTTGTGGTGGAAGTTTTAGCTTGATGTTAGAAGTGTGGCTTGCTGTTGAGTTTAGTACAAGCAGTTTGAGATTGACAGAGCTCTGTGGATGGGCAGTGAAAGTTGTTATGTGGTGTAGAAGATTGTGGAGCTGCAATGTAATAGCTATGATAGAATTAATGATATGGTCTGGAAGTGGGAGGGGCATTATTGACAGGATCGGTTAAATGGTTGAAGGTCCGTTGCAAGCAGGATAGTGGAAATGAAGTATTGATACGTGGGTGGAACAGTTTATGAAGTGTGTAGATGGGTGTTTAGGAAGAGGCAAGCAGTTGTTGATGAAACATATATGAAGGTTGTATGAATGTGGATGGTGTATGTTCAGGAGTTTGATGTCTGTAGGTTGTTATGAATGTTGTTATCAGGAGTTATGTGATGTTGAGTGATGTTTGCAAGGCAAATGTTGGTGGTTGGTTGTTCAGTTCGATTTTGTATGTTTTGGTTTTGAGCAGTGAAGTGGTCTGTTGAGAGTTGTTTGGGGTTGTAGTGGATGCTGTAGTAATGGTAGCTAGTACCAGGATGTATGTGAATGAAGGTGAAGGTTGATGGCACAGTATCAGTCAGTGAAGAAGGAAGGTGTGTGCAAGTGAATTTAAAGAGGAGAGGAGGAGCAGTAATGTTTAACAGAGAGTGGTGAGCAGAGAGTATTTCAAATGTAAATCGGAAATTGAAAATGTAATTGAAATGCAAATTGAATGAAATCTTCTTCTTCTTTTTTTTTTAAAAAATGCAAACACACACAAAAATTAAAACACACAAAAATCAAAAGAAAATAATTCAAAGAATAGAAAATTAAAATCAAAACTAATTCCCCGGCAATGACGAAAGAAACTTGTTAATCGGCTAGTTTTCTATCGGTTTAGAAAATAGTCGAGAAATTTCAAATTAAATTTAACCGCAAACGCACAGCGTACAATTTTAGTACGTGGCGACTACGGGTCAATCCGCATGGAATTTTTAAGATTTTAAAATATTCAATTCAACCAAATTAGACCAAAATGAGAGGAAATTGTTAACTACAAACAGAGAAGCTAAAGCTAGAATTGAATTGTGATTTAAAAAGTATTGAACTAGAGAACAATTTTGGGATAAATCCACTCTCATATTTTTGTAAATCAACAAACAATAATTTATGATCTCTAGTTTTAATATTAAGTGAAATAATTATTGTATTTATCATAAGTATGGTTTTTTATATTATTAATTAACATAACTCAAACCATCAAACTATAATACAACAAATAAACCACTTATTAATTCTCATGAAAATGAAGCCAAAGAAAAAGCTATTTTATGTATGATTTATTTAATATTGTTACTAGTAATATAGATCATCAAATTTCATTTTTACTTTCATTTCAAAATCAATAACGGATTAGCAAATCGTGATGTATGTTGAATAAGAATAGCTCATTTACAAAAGCCACATAAGCTATCAAGCCCACTTGTATAAAATTGCCTCAAAATTCAGTCTCATGAAGCATAAACAAAAAGAGATCATAAATCATAGAAATATTGAAATTACATAACTTTTGAGAGCTTCATTACCCCTAAATTGAATGGGTTTAGCTACTCATTTGTGTTATCAAATCAACACATGTATGTTTCAACATTGAAAATGAAAGAAAGTAGAGAATAAACAATGAAGAAAAAAAGATTAACTACTAGGAGGAAATGAATTAAACTAGTGCATAAATGTAAATCTAAGCTATGAACATAAAAAGAAAGAGTGCATAGAAATATACATTAACAATAAAACAAAGAAAAGCATATAGAAAAGAAAAGAGGAAGGGGCTTGGAAGCAATTTTTATTTCATTCAACATAGAGCTTACAACTTACTTTCTTAATTTCCTAACTAATATGAAAGAGTAGAAGATATGTTCATGTACATAAGAGAGCTATTTATACATGCATAAAACCCTAATTCTATTTTTAGGGAGTTTCCTAAAATGCCCTTTAGGAAGTGTGGCCACCAAGTAACCATTAGCCACTAATTAATCCATCATTTAATATGCATGAAGCTTTAACCTCCACTTAGTTGTCCATTAGCTCCTAATTGTAAGTTTAGGTAAGTGGGTGGGGTGCTCCATGATCTTGAACTTGAATTATTTCCTCTTCATTCCTTTGTATTTCCATGTGCATGCATATATCATCATGAGTCTCTCTTCCATATGAATCAAAATATCCTATAAAAATCATAAAAATTGTTTAAGTAAAAATTCTCAAATTGACACATCCACTAAAATGACCATTTTGCCCCTGGATGAAGATGAAAATATGATGGTTTGAAAAGAATTGAATTTTGGTTTTAAACATGTTTAAATGCCCGAATATGATGTTTTTTAAATAAAAAGAGATAAAATATGGATGTAAATATATGCACATTTAAGTGCATATCAAGCACCCTATTTACCCTCTCCGTTTGGCCATCAGTCTGGGAGTGATAGGCCGTACTCAACCTAAGTTGCATCCCTAGCGCCTCCTGTAAGCTTCTCCAAAACTCACTAGTGAAAATGGGATCTCTATCACTAACAATGCTAGAAGGAATTCCATGCAGACGGACTATCTCTCGAATATACAAGGATGCTAGATATGAACCCGTACGCTTACTCTTAACTGGGATGAAGTGAGCACTCTTGGTCAATCTATCAACAATCACCTAAATGCTAGTGTTCCCTTTCCTAGAACGGAGTAAACCATCAATGAAATCCATAGAAATACTGTTCCACTTCCACTCTGGCACTTCTAAGTGCTGAAGTAATCCACCGGGCTTCTACTGCTCTACTTTTACCCTTTGGCATATGCGACACTTAGCTACGAATTCTACCATATCCTTCTTCATACCATACCAATTGTACATCTTCTTCATATCTGATATATTTTGTCACTACCCGGATGAATAGTCATATGGTAATGGTGCGCCTCTTCCAGATTGCTCTCAACAAGTCACTGGTGCTTGGAATACAAAGCCTCCCATCTCTCCTAAGCCACCCTCTGCTATCAATGGAATAGCGTTGGAGATGTCTCGAGACCTCTCCTCAGCTAATCCTATCCATAATGTCCTTGATCTTCGAATCCTCCTGCTACCTCGAGCCAATCTGATCCATAAGGGTAGGCCTCACCTCTACTGTCGCTAACAATCAGGGAGTAATGTCCGTAGAGGGCTTAAAATCAAAGGTAGAAATAAACTCCAAGTTCCTCCACTCTACGAACAAAGGACTAAGGGTTGCCTTCTTTCTACTCAATGCATCTGCAACCACATTACCCTTGCCAGGTGTATAAGCTATCTTTGAATCATACGAAGCTAAAAACTCCATCCACCTAAGTTGCCTCAAGTTCAAGTCCTTTTGCGAGAATAGGTACTTCAAAGACTTATGTTCGGTAAAAAGCTCAAATCTCTCTCCAAGCAAGTAGTGCCTCTAAGACTAGAGTGCAAAATCTATGGCGGCCAACTCCAAATCATGGGTAGGGTAGTTCTTCTCATGCGTCCTCAACTGCCTACTACCATAACACACTACCGCTCTAGGACCCGTTCTACATACATCAGTGTATACAGTGAAAGGCTTAGCTCCATCGTGTAAAAATAACATAGGTGCACTAGTAAGGGCTCTTTTAAGCTTCGTGAAGGAATCCTCAAAATCCGCGTCCCATACGAAAACTTTATTCTTCTTATTAAGGCACGTGAGTGGTGCCGAAATCTTGGCAAAGTCTCTAATGAACTTCCAATAGTAGCCTGCCAATCCTAGGAAGCTCCTATCCTTGGTAACGTTCTTTGGGGCCTTCCAATCTTGCACTGCAATGACCTTGGCGGGGCCAACCGCCAATCCTTCCTTCGAGAGCAGTGCCCCAAGAAACGAACTTCCTCACTCCAAAAATGATACTTCAAAAACTTAGCTCTTAAATGATGACTACGAAGTGTGCGAAGAACTTCTTCCAAATGAATAGCATGCTCCGCCATATTCTTGGAAAATACTAAGATATCAACCACGAATAATACCACAAACTTATTTAGGACATCCCTAAAGACGCGGCTCATCAAATCAACAAAATAGGTTGTGGCATTGGTTAGCTCAAAAGGCATAACCAACCACTCGAAGAAACCGTCAGGTATCCTAAAGGCAGTCTTATCAATACAGTCATCAGCAACTCTAAGCAGATGGAATCTCTTGGCTAAATCAAGCTGAGAGAAAACCAAAGAGCCTACCAATTGGTCAAAAAGATCATCAATCCTAGGAAGTGGATATCATTTTTTTAAGTGAGCTTATTTTATTCCCTATAGTTCACGCAAAGTCGGAGAAAACCATCCGCCTTATTGGCAAAGACGACTGGCGCTCCCCACTCCGATATGCTCCTTTTTATGAATCCCTTCTCCAAATGCTCACGAATCTGCTTGCTCAATACTATCCTCACCCTAGGTGGCATGTGTCTTACAGGTAACGCTACTGGCTTAGCATTTTCGATCAAATAAATCCTGAAGTCAATCTCTCTCTTAGGGGGTAGTCCCCTAACATCCTTAAAGACATCTGTAAAATCTCTAACGATAGGAACCGAATGAAACTCCGGTGATGATGAATCGAGGGAATAGAGAAAACTCAACATGACTGACCCTTGTGAGTTGCAAGATACCTCTAGAGTCCTACAACTGCAAGTCTCAAGTCTAAAGACTTTCCTCTCGCAGTCTAAGATAGCTCCAAATGTGGATAGCCAATCCATCCCTAAGATCATCCCATACCCCGAGAATCCCAAAACATAGGCGTCGTAGTCAAACTCTACGCCTAGGATAAAGATTTTCAAGCCCCTACAAACTATAGATAAGTGTGACGATCCTCCTATGAGGTTTGAAACAATAATGGGGTCTACGACTAATGATAGGTCCAAGTGCAAACAATGTATTAGAGAGCTAGAGATAAAAGTGTATGATGCTCCAAAATCAAATAAAGTACGCATGGGAAAATCGGATATAGAAATCAAACCTTCAACTGTGACTTTCCTACCTCTATCTGGAATGCTACCGAAAGGTGTTGTGTCTAACGCCTGAATCTATGCAGCTGATGCACTTGTTCCCTGAGGACAACTCCTACTCATATGACCGGTCTTCCCGTAAGTATAGCATTTACCCTTCATCTTCTCCTTCTAGCAATCCTTGACCATATGCCTAACCTTCCCACAACCATGGCACTTTATTCCTTTCTTAATATACTTCTGAGGACCATCACCTTTCTTCTTATTTTTATTTTTTTCCCAGCACTTCTTTATTGGACCTTAAGACTTAACCTCTTCTTTAGACTCTCCCTCCTTGACCGTATCTAACATTAGCGCCATCTCGACCAAAGACTCATTAGTTGCTCCCATCGGTACATTAGTCATCAGTAATCCCTAAAGGGGTTGATTCAATCCCTTTGTAAACTTAATAGCTTTCTTATGTTGTGTGTTCACCAAATCCATACCAAACCGCAACAGCTCATTGAAATGATTAATGTATTCCTTAATAGACAAACTCCCTTGCTTCAAATTGATAAACCTCTCCAACTGAACACTCTCTTCTGCTTGAGATAGAAATTTCCTATCGAATCGCTCCCTAAATCCATCCCAAGTAATATTCCTCCCCTCCATCTCGATCACCTCCCACCAATAAATGCCTTCTCCTTCAACTACCAAGCGGCTAGCTGAACTCGCTGCTGTCCATCAAACCCCAGAAGGCCAAAAATTCTCTCTATGTCCCTAAGCCATACTCTCGCCTCCACAAAAGTCTCCTTGCCAGAAAAAGTCTTCCCGCCCAAACTCGCAAAATCTTTACAAAGCTTAGAGAAATTGATGGCGGTATGTAGGTTGATGGGATTCCCACACGTTGGTGCAGGATTGGGCGTAGGCCCGTGCTCCTCTGGAGTCATGGCTTGTAAGTACCTATGAAACCATGCTGGGATTGAAATGCGCTCGGGAAGCTTCGGGGCATGAGCCATTCTACGAAAACAAAAAGGTAGTTTAGGAAAGAGTCAAATGGAAATTGAACTGGACTTATGAGGGGATTTTTATAAAAATTCTTTTATACTTAAAAATCATTCCTAAATGATCTTTTCTGAAAAATACCTTTAAACAAGTTATTTTGAAGAAAACACTTTACTTTTGGAATCCTGTAACCGCAGGCTCTGATACCAAGTGAAACACCCTACACCCCTTAAGGTACCCAAAAGGATAGATTAAAAGGTATGGTGCGTTGTGGTATAACTAAAACTAACAGAAATTAAGATTCACAAGACAAAAATAGGTAAAAACAACGGAAACTAAAATATTAACTTAATTAAAGCAAAGCTTCATAATTACATCATAAATAAGTCAAATACCAAATACGACATCCATATCTCAAAACCCATCATGTCTTATGGAATAAAAATTCATAGTCTCAAATCATAGTACATAATATCCCCCAAAATAAGCCAGTACATAGAAAGAACGAAAGCTAAAATAAAAGAAATACATAGAAAAAATCTCCTCCAAGAGAACTCCAAGCTGCAGCAACCTACTGACTTCCTCCTTGATTTCCTAAGGGAGGGAAAGGGGGAAATAGAGGAGTGGGTAAGACTAAAAGTCTGGTGAATGATAGTAATTATTAGATTCTTTAAGCAATATAAAGTAATAGACTCTAAAACAGTTCTAGCATGAATAAGGATAATAAAGGAAATAGGAAATAGATAAATTGGAAATAAGTATAATTAAATATTGCTCAATTTATAAGATAGGTTAACTTTTGATTGCTTGCACTTGCCTTGATTTCTGCTTCGATTAGGCTGAATTCCTAATCCTATAATTAGGACGTAACCCTAATTCTACCCTTTCTGATCAGCTTGCTACTCTATAGCACCTTTATGTGGACCAACCGCTATATAAATCTCTACACAAAATGTTACTATAGACCAAATGACATATACAGCTCCCTACATAGAAGGCAATGATGTCTACGAAAGACACTCATACTAAGCGCTTGGAACTCATAGCTATTACCGAGCACCCGAATGAAAGTCGCAAGCGTAACTGCCGCCATGCCCATGCTACCTTTGGCTCCACCAATTGGGTCTTCTTATTACCTCAACATCCAGCATAAGCGTGCCCCTCATCCCATTTCAGGCTAACATGAGATCACCGTGTGTCCATAGAATCTATATGGGAAATGCTGTTGGTACTGGCTATTCATCCTAACAATATCTAGTTGCGCCACTTATCCAAATCCCCCGTGATTTGGACCACTATTTGACCAATTACTACCATTCTTAACATAAGCGTGCCCTAGGGAATTCTTTTTGGTATAGGTCCTAATTTCAGCTTTGCTTATTAACTTAGATAAATTATTTTAGATAAGCTTTACAATTTATTCTACCATCTTTGCTTATTAATTTATACCAAGTCTTAAAATAAGCCTCATTTTGTTTCATTTCTTATTATAAACTGCGTTATAATCATGCTTATTACTTAACTCAAGGACCAAGTTTGAAAATAAGCTTCTTTCATCTTTTACTATATTTAGATATAATTCTATGTTATAACTATGCCAACTATCTTTAATTAGTCCAATTCTAATTATAATTAGGCACAATTTCAGTTCAATTCCATTATTTATTATAGTCTTTATAATTTACATCTTATTTTCTTCGCTTAATATTCTTACTTATATAATCCATATTCGCGTTTAATTTGTTCTACTCTATACGCGAAGAAAAAAGGGGTTGAAGAGAATGGACGCTTCCATAATGTCCAAAACGTCGAAAAAGATGTAAATAACAGTAAATAAACTTAAATGCTATAAATAAACTGTAAATCAATAAAAAACCTATGCTTAATAGAAATAAATCAAAATTACTGAAAAGAATAGTTGAAAGGAAATAGGCTGAAAATATTTCTAAAAACTTTAAATAAACTACTTAAAAGGCCATTCCAAAAATCGTACTAAAACTACAACTATTGGAAACCCTATTATTTTAAATTACCTAAATAATCTTAAAATAATTACTATCATTCACCTTCGGTCCTAAGCTTTTCCTTTGGTCCTCCTGGATCCAATTGGAGTCGTAAAACAATTTAATTTATAACGATTTTCTCCTTTGGAAAAATTATTTGTTTAGGGTCCTTCCTAGAAAGGTGACCCCAATTGGAGAAAACCTAGAATGAGAAAAAGTGTTAGGTCTAGGGGCCTAAGGTGTAGAAGTGGATCTCGGACCATTGGATTTGGAGATTGAATAGGATGCAACCACGTCATAGGCTGAACAGGGGCCATCAGAGGCAGAAACGTAGTGAGCAGATCGGTTTAAACTATGCAAAACACGTGTTTACTCATCACCGAATCATTCGGATGAACGAACATTCATTTGCTTGAAAATAGGCAAGGCGGGTCGACCGCCCCCTTGCCAAGATCGACCGGTCGGTCCACCTGTGTTTATATATATATATATATATATATATATATATATATATATATTCGTTCTATTTTTCCTTATTTAGTTTATTTTATACCATGGTCATATCAGCTTAGTTTCTGACGTTCTATATATGGAATTCGACTAGAAAATTACCACGGACACAATGGTGCAACTTCTGTGGCTGGATTTTGATAATTTCACAAATTTATTTTACTATTCAATTAATTAACAAATTAATTATTATGGGTTAAATTCTTGGTTGTTACAACATCCAGTTTTGCAACAATCCGTGCATAGTGCAATTGTAACGACCCGGAATTTTAGATATTTGAAATTTGGAATATTTCATTGGTTTTTAATATTTAAAAGTTGATTTTTAACTTGAATTTCAAATACCCCTATTTATTGGATAATTTAATTATTTGAATTTAATTACTAAGAATTGGGTAAAATATTAAATCTTGAGTTTTAAGCTCGTTAAGAATAATTTAAAAGCTTATAAAATTTATATTGATGATACTAAAGATAATAGAAGTGTTGAAACCGAATTTAAAGGTGATTTGTTCAGTTTTAAAAATATATCGGTTAAATTTATGTTTAAAAATAGCCTTCCGAGGCACAGTATCTGAATTCGACGAAACCAGTTCCATTAGATCCGTAATAGTGTATTATTATCAGATTCCAAATTTCGTAGTGTTTGGAATTATCGTGTGGCCATATGGCATGTAAACACGCTGAAATTCATATCGAAAATTCAATAAAATAACTGGGTCCAAAAAGCTATCTTCTCCATACGATCGAATTAGGACTCAGAACCTTTTCCATTGCATTCGAAATAGGGGTATAACATTATAAACGCATAGCGGCACGTCTCGACAGGAGGTCGGGATTTCAAGTTGTGTTTATCGAGATAATTAATTAAATATATATATATATACATATATATATATATACATATATATATATATATACATATATATATATATATATATGTATGGTCAGGATTTCAAATTGTGTTTATCGAGACAATTTGAATTTAAATTAAATATATATATATATACATATATATATATGTATGGTCAGGATTTCAAGTTGTGTTTATCGAGACAATTTGAATTTAAATTAAATATATATATATATGTATGTATATATATGTATATGTATGTATGTATGTATGTATATATATATATATTAGTCAACTTTCAGCTATATTTTTCTTCACATCAGCTTTTGTTTTTAGGCACTATAGCAAATTGGGTGAAGCACGCAACCATCTCATCTTGTCTCCTCATTTCTTTTTAAAAATCAACTGTGAACGAAATCAAAATTTCAAAAAGAAAAAAATATTGGCCCGTCCTTCTTCTTCTTCTTTGTTTTCTGGTTCAACGAAAATGGCCGATAGTTCAAAAAAAGGAAAAAAAATATAATACAAAGTTCGAATTCAAATCTTCTGCTCTTCGGTTCCAATCCATTCTCCTACTTCATCCTCTGGAAAGCCTCAGCAATGCGCACCTTCTCCTTCTATTCAATCTGGCTGGGCTTGTTCACGTTCCAGATCCAAGAGTCGAATTGAATTCATTCCTATAAAAAAATGAGAAGGGGACTGCGATCGAATCGAAGCCGATGAGGATCCTCGACTCAACTTGATGGCGTCGTTCGCAGGGAGGAGGGTTTATGAGAGGAGGTGGAGTGTACACGTGGGTGTTAACTCGAGTGCAAGGAGGGGGGCGCTCGGCAATGTCAGATGATGGGTCGACGTTGATGGAGGGGTAGGGTCGAGGCGATTGAGGCAGTGGCCGCCTGAGGGAAGAGAAGGCAGTGAGGTATATCTACGATTTTATTTTCTTTATTTTCAAAATTAAAACATATATATTTAATTACTTTAGTTCTAAAAATTATTTATGGTAGGAAAATTAGTTTTAAATTAAATTATTAGTTAATTAAATTAGTAAATGGTAATTTATTTTTTAATTAGTTCAAATATTAATACACTATACAATGTTTGTACAAGGTCCAAAATCGTGAAGGAAATAGTCGGTTTGGTTCGGATTGCAAAACAAAATCAAAGGTGAGTTAATCTCACTCAAATTGGATTATTGGTTAATTTAATTAGTTATAATTAAATTATTGGTTGATTGATTGAATGTGATAATCATTATCTGTCTAGATGTGATATTATATATGTAGTAGTATATATATTGGAGTGATTGATATTCCCGCATTATATAGCGGATGAGACACTATGCGCCCCGCATAATAGCAGATGACCCTATATACTGCGATATCCCCTCGAAGTGGGATTGGTATTTTTATATTGTGCTCACATCTGTGGATGCAGGGAAACAGGTTGGAAGGATCCAACTAGATTCCTCAAAAATGTTGAATTTATTTCATTTCAGTGGTATATGAAATATTGAATAATCTGTGATAGATTGTGTTAGAAAATTTAATGTGTTGGATAATATTATATTGCCAGATATATTTTGGCATTTTAAAAATATAAATACTGTACTAGATCATTTAAAAGAGGGAAATTTAAAGCAAGAGATTTATAGTAAAGATAGATCATTTAAAAGTAATGAATTTGGGAAAAATGAATGAGTTAATTTTAAATTTTGTATTGGATAAATTCTAAATGTGTAAAGATAGATATTTTGAAATAATTGAATAAAGGATTTAAAAATGGGACTTAAGCTATTTGTTTAAGTATAAAAGTATTTATTTTTTAAATTGGAGGTTTAAAATGGATTTGAGATATTAAAGGGGAAATTGGGAAAAAAATATAAATATGAAATTGATACTTCAGATTTAAATAAGGTTTTAAATCATAAGAAGAAGTGAATTTGGAATTAATGGATTTTGGAATAAAATTTGGGTAAATCGAGAAATAAATTCTAATGGGAATTTAATTCAGAGAATCAATTTTAAAATCGATTAAGTGTATTGGCAGTGATTAAAAGAGAATGAAATTATAGAAATTATAAACGGGGTTTATAAGTAAAGTGAAATAAATATCAGTGGATATTTGAGATTTTAAATTCACGATGGGAATTTATATGGAGATGGTAATTTGTTTTAAAAATAAATAGTGGTTTTAATTTTAAAGGTGTTAAAAGAAAATTTATGGGATTGGGACGTAAATAAAATTTGGATAAACCGAGAAGGATTTATAAATGTTTAAATGGGCTATATTGAAATGGAAAGTGTATTTTCCTAAAAAGCCAAGTATATTTTCAAAAAGATTTTTAAGTATAAATAAGAAGTTTTAAAAGTGCCTTTAAAAGAATGTTTTAGAAAAGCTATTATCTAGTTGTTTAAAAATTGTTAAAGTAAATATTTATTTTAGTAATTATTTTTAAAGGTTAAATTAGTATTATGATTAAAGGAAAATTACTAAATATTTATATTTTATAAAATGACTTTTATTTTAAAAGTAGTTTTCGCTAAGGTTTTACTTGGGAAGTTATTATAGAATTTCATAACAATTATTTTGAATAAAGTGATTTGAGCAGTTTATTTTAAATGGTTAAATATATATATTTGGATAAAGTGATTTAAATTATTTAAAATATAAATTACTAAGACTTTGTGTAATGACCCGTAAATTTTAATAATTTTATAACGTATTTAATTGAATTTTTGAGAAAATTTTAAATCGTAATATTTTGAAATAAAAATTTAATATTTGGAATACGTCTCTTTTAACGTAGCAACTGGTAAATTTTCCTCTGACAATATTGAAGTTTATTTTATTTTGTAATTTTATTTCAATTCAAATCAGTTAAAATTGATGATAATAAAATATTTTTCAAACCTGAATATTTTATACAATAAATTTATAAACTATCTTCTTAGTGCGACATCATCTTTCGTTTCGTCAAATTTAGACTTCTCTAGCTACGTTTACCTTGTTTTCTGCAATTTTGTAGCATTTTCGATACCGATTATCGACTTTTAATAGGATGATCGTACCATTGATATCTGTATGCCGTTTTGTTTGTCTCGTCATGCTGATCTCCGCATTATATTCATTGGTGTGTTTCAGTGTCCGGTGCGCGACAAAATCGACGAAACGATTTGCCGTATCGGTTCTATATTCGAGCTTTTTGTATCCTTTGTAGTTTCGTGTGTCCAACGTCAAGAAATTTAATAGTCACTAACCTTTTACTTCCCATATTCATATCAACTTTACTATTCTACAGGTTGAAAACCCAACGGCAATTAGCTTTTATGATTCACTCGAATTCCTTTCCGACTTTCCATATTCCCATTTACTTATATTTATTTTATCCTCTGGCCTCCCTTTTCTTCTTCTGTTCCATTCTTCATTCGAAAGAAAAAAAATTAAATGCCATCTCCACTCGAACTCACAACCAGATCCACCACTACCTTCTCCATTTCCCTTCGCCGAGGCTCCCCTTGGCTGCAACTTTGTCCTCCCTCATTTCAAAATGTCGCCCACTCCTCTTCAAAGAGAAAAACAAACAAACAACTTTTGAAAGTATAATTTATTTCTGTCGCTTCATATTCACTTGGAGATGCATGCACCACTATCATACTCATTCGATCATCATCTACCCGCCCATCTTCTCCTTCCAGCCAAGATGCAATCTTCCTCTTTCCTGTCAGTTGTTCTCCTTTGACAATTGTAAGTCATTTTGGCCCTTGGATTGTAGTCAAGTTTCTGCTACTTTGTTATATTTGAAAGAAAGGTTATAATAATAAAAATAATATCTATAGTAAGCATACATAATATATTGGTTTTCAAGGCGGGTTTCATGTTGCAGGCATGCGTGTATGTATATATTCGTGTCGTATATATATATATATATGTATATATAGTTTTGTTTTGTTTTGGTTAGCAGTGATTTACTGGCAAATTGTATATTTATGTAAACTATATATATATATATTTGATCAGTGTGTATGAATAGGGTAGCTTTAAAATATTTGTACAAATTATGAGCGTATGTATAAAGTGTACTTTTTGAATATACATACACTGGACTTTTGGCGTTTACAAATATAAAAGTTCCATCTTAAAATATGTGTTTAAAACTGGTATTTGATTTCAGATCATAAGGTGAGGTTTACAAATTAGTAAGTGTGTGTGTGTGTCTTAACATCTTCGGTGTATATATTAGTTGAAAGTATAAAGGTATGTATTGATATGTTCGAGAAAAATAAAAATACTAGTATACTTATAATATAACAGTTTAAGTGTCATTTTAGCCTTTCAGGTAACGTGGCTATATATATATATATATTTTATTTGGGTCTGCATATAAAATTTGTATTGCGTATATTTTGATGGGTACATATTATAATGTAGGGTATATAATGGGTCCGCATATATATTTCTGTATTGCGTCTATAGACATTTTGAGTAACATGCATGTAGTTATTGCACATATAAATAGCTTACTTATATACTATTGTGGATTTAAGTTGATTCTATAAATACTAACTTTACAATCAATATTGTTGTAAATATAACATACAACGTAAACGTTTGGTTTGTTGGTTGCTTTCATAGGTAATATAAATATTTGATTCTTTCTTTAAAACGTATAAAGATGTAAGTTATAAAGTTTATAAAGGTAAGTTTAAGAATAGAGTTATATATTATTTTATTTTGATTTGTTCTGTTAAAAAGTATGAACATGTATACAACAGTTGTTGATATTTTAACTGTTCGTTACACATACACATATTTATATATATTAATAATAAATCTATTATTTTATTTATTCGAAGTATGCAGTTATTAATATTTTGGTATATGTTAAATTGTTATATATATACCGTATACATATGTTGTCCTATAACTGCGTAAATAATAAATTTGGTTTGCATGTGTATAGATAAATAGTGGTCTGCATTTTTAATCTTATTATTGATTTTATATATACTTTGATTTAGAACACATGCGGCCTTAAAAGGTAATATGTTTTATTTTATAGTGTTATAAAAATTTAAACATTGATTTGAAATTTTATATATTTGTCTTGATTCAAATGTTGATTTTATATAATAATGATAATAATAGTATATATATATTTTTCCGTCCCTATCAAACCGATTGATTTTCCCTTTTTTATATATATCAGCTCCGTCCATCAAATTCGTATCAATCTTATCTTGCTTTGGAATTCGTGCTTGGATTCGTAGCTCATTTCTTTGTCTACACTCTCTAGCCTCGAAAGGTGAGCAATCACTCGCGATTAACGTTCTTGTATTTATTAAATTTGATTTCAATTGAAACAACAATTGAAATATGTTGCTGTAGTTATTTAAATTGTTATATATGCTATTATTTGTAACTGTTCACCTGTGGAATATGACACCATATCCTACTGTTTATATTATATTGTTATTTATGATATATGCCTGTTGTTGTATTTTATATTAAATGTTATCACTTTGCAAGTTCCCTGTTAGTATAGAATTCACTATGGGTTGAAATGATACATACCTGAACAGACTTTAGAATAGGAGAAAATCATTATGGGTTGAAATGATAAACCCAAGCGATTTTCATTTGAATTGAAATTGGGATTACGGGTTGAAATGATATCTACCCGTATGTATTTAAATTTATGGATTGAAATGATAAATATCCGTATCACTTGACCATAAATAGGAAATTATATACAGACACCGTTGGTCCATATATAAATATTTTGAAAATAAATTCTATGGTTTTGGAAAGAAATATATGGTTTTAATAAAAGTTGATTCTTAAATTATTATATAGAAATGGTAATGATATATGTAGATTTAATAATGATATTTAATTTAATTAAGATGGATCTAATACATATGATATGTTTAAGTATAAAATTTATATTTCAAAATAGATTTTGGTAATAATTTGAATTAGTAAGGTTGGGAAGATAATTTGAATTTAGTTAAAATTATATTCAAAAGATAAATTTTATTTAATTAAACCGATTTGAAACTTATTGAAATTGAGATTTAAGATATGACTTATAACTTGGGTTTGATTTAAGTAATTTAATGAATATTTTTTGTTTAAATAAATTTAAGGAAATATTTAGTAAAAATGTAATTTAAGGCTAGTTAAATGATATTGAATTTATTAAGTGGATATTCCCTGATTAAATAATAATGAAGATAAATCAAGAGCTATATGGAACTGTTAAATTTAACTTTGAAAATGTTGAATATTAAAGCTTTGAAATATATTGAAATTTCAAATGGTCTATTGAGAACTGAATTGAATTGATGAATTGAGCTTTGAATACATTTGAATTTGGAATTTGAGTTGATTTAAATCGAGTTGTGAGACTTGAGAAATTATAAATACTTTACTTTATAAATTATTTAATATATATATATATATATACACTATTTTGGAGAATAGATATATTTGAAATGAAATGATATTTGGGTTTTGATGTATCAATTAAATTGAAATGACCACAGTGTTATAGTGTATATTTCTACATTGTAGATAGTTCCACAGATCCTTAGAGGATGGTTATTCCAAACATCCTTTAAGTTAATTGTATTTTAGTTGATATTTCACTTGAGTTGGATTTATTGATATAAGAATGTTAATCGTGACTCGAGTGTTTTGTTTTTTTGCTTTACGCTCGGGTCAGACCGAGTGATATAGCATTTGAGACTCACCTTTGGAGTTTGGAGCTTCCTTTGGAGATCCAACTATCGCCTCAGCTTTCAGCTCTTCTAGTTGATTTGTTCAGAGAAGTCATCTGTTGTACTGGAGACTTCACTGTATTTGAGATATTCTGTTGTATTTATTTTTAACTCTGATGTTTATATAGTAGCTTCATGAACTACTATTTTATCTATTCCGCTGCGTATTATTGTATTACTCTGTGTCTGTGATTCTGTGATTGATTTATTTACTGTATATGCTGAGTTTTGCCAAATTTAAATTAACAATATGATATTTTGAATTACTCAAGTCTGACATGTGTGGATTTATTGTCGATTTGAATGGTCCAAAATAGTGGGTCGTTACAGTTGGTATCAGAGCTTTGGCTCTAGGCAAAACTTAGCATATATAGTAAATTTATTTACATAATCACTTTCGTTCGAGTTTGAATCTCTTCCGTTTGACTCGATTTCCTTTGAACTTTGGAACGTTTCTTGCGGTTCCAAAATTCATTCTTGTCTCTCCCTATTTGTATTCTTTTGATTCTGGAGTATCCCATAACTCCACTTCGAATGATCTCTATAAGAATAGGATCCCACCAATCTTTGAATGATTTGTGAAGGGGTGAAACTCCTTCACAATTGGCATTGATTCACCGGAGATTTCTATATCTTTGGTTTAGATGCCGCTATCTCTTGCGATCGAATGTTGTTTTTTCTTGGAATTCTGCATCGATCATATTCCTGAAGTCATGGTTGACCCGGTTAAGGTCGCCCGCGACTTGTATAAGTATATCCATCTTCTATTTTGTAAGTTAATTATCTCATCTTCGTTCAACCCTATCTTCGAATCAGAATTTTATTTGATTAGGGTTCTTTTAAATTGAATCTCTATCTTTGTTTTGAAATCCGTCTGTGAATCGTCCTTTGAAAATCGGGTTTGTTTATATTTTAGAAATTGTTTTCTAAACCGAAATTATTATTTTGATAAGTATGATTATATTATATATATAAAAGTGAAATGTTTTCGATAAAGATTTAATACCCTTTTCAAAATGAGAATGTGAGGTTTCGAAAGGATTTGTAATTTTGAAAAATTATATAAGAAATTTGATTTATCTAAAAATGATTTATGACTAAAGGATTTTAAATTTGAAATTCGAGAATTGAACTCTAGTATTTTGAAATTGGTTTTAAGATTTTGAAATATATAATAATAATATGATTTAAAAGTATTTTCCGAATAAGAAATGTTTCAAATGATTTTAATAAGTTTCGAATGATTTCAAAGAAATTTCAAAAGAAGTTTGAGAAAATAGAAGTCCAGAACTCACTTATGTCGCTGGAAAATAATTTCGGTGATGAGTGCACGCACCATCGACATTGATTTTCGAGTTTCAGAGTGGGGGAGAGGCCACTTTAGTAGCATTGCTACGCGAGTGATTTTGCGAAACCAATTTTGATTTCAAATTCCGAAGTTAGATTTAATATTCAAAGGATATATGTATACATATTTGAAATGATTTGAAGTAAGCCACTGTTCAGTCCTTGAGTTTCAGATTTGATATAACCCCATCTATTAAAATTTATTTACCGATTTGTTGCTGATTTCCAACTCTTGAATTTGAAAATGATTTCTTCAACTATTTTGAAGGTTCGAGCACTTCCAAATCAAGGTTAACTTTTCAAAGCTAAGAAATTTTGAAAAGTATAAAGTATATAAGTTTGGTATGTATGTTAAAGTATGTAGTAATATGATTTAAATAAGTTGAAACTGTTTTGTTAAGTAAATGAATAAGGCAAATTTTATATTTTTCTAATATGAAATTTAGATTTGAAATGTTTTGAAAAGAATTTGGTCTTTAAAATATTTTGAATAAAGTTTAGTTAAATGTTTTAACTTAGTAACATCTTTATGAAACTATATATTTAACAAGTTGGAATAAATATATAAGTTGTACGTATGCTGTTTTATTCGCATAATTAATTTGATCCAGGTTTGAGTACACAAGTTCGAGGTGAATTACCCCATTTCGTGTTAGGATTTTTCATTTGATTCTTGATGGCGAATATTTGATATGGATTTTGGGCTTGATTCTAGAATTCTCTATCATAGTATATGGCTATGCAAGGAGACTGATGGCTTCTAGTCGAGAAACCACATCGAAATCCGCATTAGGGAAGTCGAATGGACAATACTAGTTCGAAAGCAAACTTGTGTGATCGAGCGAGCGATCAAATGTGATTTTGTGAAATGATGACGTATGTACATCTTATATTCTAATATCGGTGATATATTTTGACGCTGAAATTGAAAGCTGTCGGGTTAGAATATCTTTGCTTACTAAAAGAAAATTTCCAATTTAAAATACAAAGATATATAACCCATAAAAGCAAAGATATTCAATCCCATATATTTTGTAAAATTTGATCCTTATATAAGATGGACCTTATGTAGGTATAAGATTGATTTTGAAAACCATTGATTTTGGAAATGAATTGGTTGACTTAAATGATATTGATTTAGAAACTTGGATTATTTTCTAAATTTATTATGTTGGAAACTTTGAAACTAAAGATATTTAAATTGAGAAGAAAAAATTTGGTGGGATTGTATATGATTTTGAAACTGAACTGATATTGAAACAAATTGAAATTTGAGAACCTTATTTTTTCTAAATACCTGATTTGGGAGTTATCGAACTTATATAAAAATTTGGTTTGTATAAGTATGATGTTGATTCGAAAACTATGGATTTGAAAAGGTACTCAATTTGAAAAGTGAAATCTTATATAATTGAAGTCTAAATAAGTGTGATTTGATATACTATTGATTTTGGAAAGGTATTTGATTTGAAAATTTAATCTTATATATAATGGACTCTATATAAGTATGATATTTGAAATTAATTTGAAAGGTACTATATGATACATATTTTCGAAGTAAAGATATGGAAAGTGCCTTCTGCTTGATATCCGATTTGTGGCCACATCTTGGATTCATTCTATCGATATTATTCTCTCTGATTTTTGGTTTTCCGGATATGATACTCGAGTGTCCTTCGAATTCCATGGCGTTACCCATGGTCTTACGAACTCGACTGCATAGCGTAATTCGCAAGGCAGTGATGGCTTAAAAGGTACGGATGTTTCCTAGGGGATCCAGTATTAACCATTGTGTATCTGCGATCTATGGTCGTGTTAGTGGCGTAATCCGCAAGGCAGAGATTGCTTAAAGGGTATGGATGTTTCCTGGGGGATCCAGGCGTAACCATTGTTATGTATCCTGCGGTCCACAGTTTTGTTATCATGGCGAAATTTGCAAGGTAGTGAATGCTTAAAAGGTACGGATGTTTCCTGGGGGATCCAGGCGTAACCATTGTGTATCTACGATCCATGTTTTGATTTGTTTGTGTTTTGTTTGGATTGTACTTTCCATATCTGTTTTTAAAAGTTTTCCAGTATTTTCACTGGGTGTTGAAACAAGTCTACTAAGTACTTGAAGAATTCAAGCTTTGCGCCTAATCAACGCACTACCAGAGTCTACAGGAACGAGGATAAACTTGTTGAGACATTGAGTTATAAAAGTATTTTCGAAAAGAAATTTGTTTTGATATAAAGGTATTTTATTATAAAAGTGTTTCCAACAAAGAAATTATGTATTAATATTTGAAATTGAAATTCTTATGGCTTGAATTAATTATTCGTACTCGATACTATTCTTTTGAATCTACCTTATCTGCTCAGCTTTATTTATTTACCTATATTCTATTTTCCAAGTCCTCCTTCTTTTCCTTGTTGACTATATTCTTTTAAAATATTGTTAAGACTAGATGGTTTAACAGTAAATTATTAGTGTTAAATATTTTAGAAGTTGCTAATTAAATAAAACATATTTAAAGTAAATGATTATTGATTTATTAATAATATTTGAAATGTATCTTGAGATAAAAACTAATAAATTTATGAATTTTGGATTTAATGTTTTCAAATAGCTTCTTTGTAAATATAAGTAATAATGTAAATAATTGTATTCAAATAGTTTTCATATACTTATAAAGGTGTTATTTAAACATATAAACAGTATTTATAAAGGAAGCAAGAAAATTTTTCAAATGGGTTTGAAAAAAAAAATATTATAGAATTAAAGAAAATTGAATTTCAAATGAAGTTTTCAAATGAATATTTCAAGTAAAATTTATATATATAGTTTCGAAATAATTGTTTAATCTTGACTTTCAATCTATTTTTCTTTCTGGTTGTTTCTATTCTCCTACCTCCTTCCTTTTCGGGGACGAAAAGTTTTGAGTGGGGGAGAGTGTAACGACCCGTAAATTTTAATAATTTTATAATGTATTTAATTGAATTTTTGAGAAAATTTTAAATCGTAATATTTTGAAATAAAAATTTAATATTTGGAATACGTCTCTTTTAACGTAGCAACTGGTAAATTTTCCTCTGATAATATTGAAGTTTATTTTATTTTGTAATTTTATTTCAATTCAAATCAGTTAAAATTGATGATAATAAAATATTTTTCAAACCTGAATATTTTTATACAATAAATTTATAAACCATCTGTGATATCCCGGAATTTTGGGCAATAATCAATTTAATAATCTGTTTAAATAATTAAATTGATTTAATAATCTTTGTTAATAAAGATTTAAATTGGTTTAACAATCTTCTTTTATAAATATTAAATTGGTAAATATTTATCTTTTAAAAGCTAATTAAATTGTTTTCTATTTATAATGTATATATAATTGTATATATTGTAAATAGAAAAGCTTTGGATTGAATTTAACAAATAAAACATAATTTTCAAATTCTAATAAATTTTGGTAATTTGTGGAAATTATAATTTAATTTAATATAAAGATTTTCAAAGATTTATCAAATAGTTAACTATATAGTTTTAAAATACTTAAGGAAAATGTATAATGGTTTAAAATCATATTATAACTTAAGTTTTAAATTTAAATAAGATTTACAAAAAGGTTTGTTTTATTTCTTTTTAAATATTGCTTGATAATGTGATAATGTCTTTTATAAATTATTTAAAATTTACAAATGTGTTATTTCCAAACAATATTAATAATATATTGTTTTTACAAATAGATTTTAATAAAAATAGGATTGTTATTTCAAATGGAACTTGGGTAGTTATATATATGTATGTATATAACTTGATTTAAAAATTTAATTTTAGAATTTAATTTGAATTTGAATTTAAAGTTTTGAAATTCAAAGATAGATATTTAAATTGTTTTGGATTTTAAATTATTGGTATAAACTTTTATTTATAAATATAATTGGTTTATTTATTTTAAAATTTATCTACATATAAATAAGTACATATTAACTAATTAATTAAGCCTAAGTTTACACTAATCTTATATTAACATTTAATTACAAATAATAATTACTTTAAGTGACATGTGTTAATTTATAGGCATGTCAATATGACAAATGTTAGGAAATTTTACAAGTGTCACTTTATTTTTATTTTTATTTTCTTTAATAAAAACTGAATTTAATCTATATAAACTTATATCTATTCACTTCTTTTTTTTTTCCTATCTTCACATTCTAAAAACAAAGAAAGAGTCTGTAACTTAAAAACAAACCAGCAAAGAAATCATGTTCAAAATAAATCAGTAATCATCTTCATTTCAAACAAGCAAATCAAAACCCTGTACATTTTCAAATCTGAGTTCTAAAGCAAACCTGTAACATTTTCAAATGCAATCTGGAAATTGTCAACTGCATTTTCAAATCAAGCACACAAGTTTCAAAGGAGCAACTCAGTTCCAAAGCAATATAATCAAGTAAAACCTAGAATCAAAAGCATTGAAGTGCAAGGCTTAAAAAAAAAAGGATTTCAGTTTTCAAGCTTTTCAAAATGGAGGCTCTGTTCTTCTTTAAACTGGTGAGTAAACATTGAATTTAAAAACAGTTTTAAACTTATGTTTATGCTTAAATGTTGTGATGAATATCTGTACAATATGGATTGCATGTGTTCATAGATATAGATGCATGTACATATAGATATAAATAGCTCTGTGTATATGAATGTTTATGCCTGTATGTATAAGTGAGTAAACTTTTTTTTTTCCTAAAAATAATTTAAGTCTGTTTATGATGTTTGCTTGAGATGATCTTTAATGTATGGTATAAATTATGCTTATATGTATATGTATATATGTGGATTTGGTTGTGCATGTTTGGGAACAACCATAATTGCCTCTGTTCTTGTTTATAGGGTTTTAAAACCTGTTCAAAATTCAATTCCTCTCCCCATAATCTTCTATAGATTGTTATGTTAAAACAAAATGGATTTAAAATTACCAGAACTTAATTTTAAAAATACTTGTAAGTATGGTTAACAAGTAGTTTAACCTGGAACGAGAATATGCAGTGGAACTCAATATATGATAAAATTCGATTTCCTTAATTATTTGATTTACTTATATAATCTAAATCGTTTTCGAAAACGATGATTTTTGAAATTGGAATCAAGATTTTTAACAGTGTTTTGAAAGAAAAATCGTGGGATGAACGGAAATTGCATTTTGGGAAAATTCTGGTGGTCGGAATATCTATGGTGGTCGTGGCTTCGACTGGAGGAGGATGGAAGGTGGGGGAACCCAGGAAAAATAAGTGGAGATTTTTCTGATCATCGTGGTGGTCTGAGATTGGCGGAGTAGGGTTTCGCTGTGTGTTTTAGTCGAGAGTGTTTGCGAGGTGATGGCGTTGGCTATGGAGCATCGGAGGTGATCGCGTGAGTGGGGAACGAAGCTGGAAGTCGAGGCGTTGCTATGGTCGGAAGGACAAGAGTTTCGGTGGACGAGATCGTCGTCGGCGTGAGTTTTTATCGATCGGGGTGGGTTCCAGGCGTTTCTCGTTTGGTTCGAATTCGATTTGCTATCGAATTCAGTTATATGGGTGGACGTATTGATTGTCGAGGTCGTGGGCAGTTTGGCGATGATCGGAGAGATGGTCGGAGTTGAGTAGTTCAACGTGCACGTGCACGTGTGTACGTAATATCTGGGGTTGTTAGGGGAGTTTGGGAAAGAAGCTTTGTGCTCGGGTCGAACTCGAGAGGATGCGTGGTTTTCTCGAAGCAGATGGTGTTCGGGGAAAACACGAAGTAGACTCGGGGAAAGGCAAGTTTTGCTCGGGTTCGTTTAGAGTATGTTCGTGAGTGTAAGCTGGTTTTTAAAAGTTTTTTTTTAACAAGGTTTTTGAAATAGAAACTAGTTTTAAACTACTACTTGATAATATTTTAAGTATTTAAAGGAAGCTATGATTTGGTAATTTTAATATATCAAGTTAAAGGTTTATTTTTATTTCAAAACTTAATTAAATGTTTAATTAAGGAAGCTAATTTTAAAGATAAAACGTTTTAATATGTTAATGATAATTAGATCATTATAAGAAGATGTTTTATCTTAAGATAATTAAGGTTTAATGGTTTGAAATTAATTAAGTTAATTAAGAAAATTAAAGTATGATTAATTAACGTAATTAATTAATGATGAAGGACTAGTTAAGAAATTAATTAAGAGAAATTAATTAATTTAATTAACTAATGATTAAGGATTAATTAATGATTAGAAATGAATTAATTAAGTGGTTAGAGATTGATTAAGTTGTGATTAGGGACTAATTAATTTAGTAATTAAAGAAAACTTAATTTGTAATTAGAGGTAAATTAATTGGTAATTAAGAAGTACTTAATTTGTAATTAAGTTTTATTAGGTTTTATTAATTAATAATTAAGGAATAATTAATCTGTAATTAAAGATTAATTAAGGATTAATCAACTTGTAATTAAGGATGGATTAATTTGTTATTAAGGGATATTAATTAATAATTAAGGTCTATTAATTAACTATTAAAGAATAATTAATTAAGTAATTGGAGATTAATTAATGAAAGAAATTAGAGATTAATTAATTAAAGATTAAATTAATGGTAATTACTGGATGTAATTATTGAAAAGATGATTTAAGGATGAAAGAAATTTGGATTAAATTACTTTGTAATTAATCAAGGGATTTATTTAAAAATAATTAATTAAGGAGTAATTAATTAATGAAGTAATTAAAAGTTAATTACTGTTTTGGATTAAGGATAATTAATTTGGAAAATTAATTAAGGATAATTACTTAAATGTAATTAAAGTATAATTAATCAGGGTGATTAATTAAAGTGGAAATTTAGAGGAAGATTAATTAATTAATTTATAATTAATTAATGATTATATAAGTAAGGTTTATAATAAAGTAATTAATTTAATTTATTTTAAATTAATTAAGAGATGAAGTAATTAATTTAATTCACTTTAAATTAATTAAAGATAGAGATAGTTAATTTAATTCATTTTAAATTAATTATGTTGTGATTAAGTAAATCATTGCTTATATAAGAATGGATGACATTGATTGTCCTGAATGGATGTAATCTCAGAAATGAGATAAGTAATGTTGTATGGTATGAATGCTTGGTTGTATTATGATGGTATTATAGATTAACTATTGTGATGTTGATATGGATTACATATTGGTTATGAATCATCTGTTTTAATTGGTAATGTGATTATCAATTGTGAATTATGAATTATCTATCTGTATGAATATAGATAAGTTAAATTGTTTAAACCTTTAAACAACTTGGCCTTAAAAGATATGTTTTGGATTTCGATGAGACCGGGATCGGGTTTCCGTATACCGGGATTCCAGGTCTGGAGACCCGAATACCACATCGATCCAAATTAACGATAGGTCGTGAATCTCAAGTGAAGATGAAGATTCAGAGTGCAAGGGTTATTGTCGTTAACTCTGAGGGTGATTCCAAAACGAGTGTAACAAGATAATGCCTTCGGTTTCGTTCGAACCCGGAACGAACTTATATGGATTGAATGCTTTCAGCACATCGTCAGGCGGACGATGAGCATTCTAAGTGATATGTTCTGATTAAAGGTAATCGTAACCTCAAGCCTCATCAACCGGGAATGGCTAAAACAGGGGAGGTGCATCAAGGTTTCGTGGGTAGCACCCACTGAGAGCAAGATAGATCCCTGTCTAGAGGTCCCTTTTCTTTTATTCGGCTTAGTGTGTGGTTGGTCGCGCCAACTACGGGGTTATCTTGTTCGGAATTATCCAGTAAGGGATGGTTCCGGCTTTGTGTTGCAAGGGAGCGGGCGTACTCCTCGGTACGGTGATCTAGGCCACGTACTGTGACGGGCGGTACCCCAGTAGCCCTGCCATTGTATGGAAACCCATTCTTCCTACGTGCCCTTACGGTTTTGATTGTATAACCCACTTTGTGGCTAGTATGCTGGAATTTAATAATGTAACAATTTCAGCTATTTCATATTTATTTGAAAACCCTAGACCCTATTATAATACAATCGAATTTCCTATCAAATGTTTTGGTTATCGTAAGGTAAAAACTTTTCCGTGTTTATGTGCGGGAAGTCTTACGAGATACCTTTTCTTTCAAAGGTTTTTCAAAGTTAAACAACCTTAACCCGTTTACTCACACCAGACCCATGTCTGACCCAAGTGTTTATTTCTGTTTTATAAACTCTTGGGTACTCAAATTTTTACGAGTAGCCAAGGGATTCAGGTTTAGCTTTGACGAATATTCTGGAGGAGCAATGGAGCAGGAGGCTTCGGCGTTCGTAGATATAGTATTCCGCTGTGTTGATATCTGTGATAGTGTCTTGTCTTGTATTTGAGTTGTAATGTCTAGACAGATGTTTATAACTGTCTAGTAAGTGATGTATATGCTGTGTAACTCTGTATATTGTTGTAAACTATGTAATAGTTTATGTTATTAATATAATTTATTCGTTCCGCTGTGAGATCGTTGTTGTTGTTTCTTTCTTCTCTTCTTTTCTATTTTCTACCCCTTTCTTTCTTCATAATGATGCGACTTTCTGGGCATAGGAAGTCGGGACGTTACATTGGTATCAGAGCATAGGTTGAGCGAATGCCTAAGCTTTTGGTTAAGTGAATATCAGAGCACTAGGTTGAGTGAATACCTAGGTTTGGAAGGATAGACAGGATCTGTAACAACCTGTTTGAGTCTGAGTGTATATATATATATATATATTCGAGAGCGCGTAATTGTTAGTTATATAAAAATGATTTTATGTTGTGTTAATTGATCGGTTGAGTGGTATATGGATTCTGGTCAATACGAGTAGCTAACGTTATTGATAGGGATCTCTAAACACTTGAACCAGGCCAACGGACACAATATTGTTTTAAAGAGGTAGATGAAATAATTCTACCCAGAAATAATTTCTATATAAAAAGTATCATTTTAAATATATATATTTATGTATTTCTACCTATTTGTTGGGTTACCTGTTCGGGTTTTCCAATATAAGTTATAAAGGTAGATAAGGGGGTAGTGTGTGTAACACGACTATCAATGGTTGGAATTTGAGTGTTGAGATTGGAAGTATATCTGACGAGACTGTAGACCAAATACCGTCTCGAGTAAACTTTGTTGTGGTGTAAAGATTTCACCGATCTCTGAAGGAAACCAGTTATGGTTTAGAGTTTATCTTTGAAGTTGGATGAATAGAGTAGATCTATTGGATGAGCTGAAGAGAGTGATGATATTTTGGTAACCTCAGGAAGTAGTAGCTGTGTGATGAGACACGGTGGCTATGAACGTTTCTAAAGATGTTTCTTCTAGGAACAAGTTTGAAGAAGTGAGTCTGTTTCGGTGTTGTGGCTGAGTCCAGTGGGGTGTTTCTATTTGCTTTGAGATTCGAGTTTCTCGAAGAGCTTTGGTTAGGGAATCTTTGGCATCTGTGGCAGTAGTGCAGCTCGGAAGTGTTCTATGTGCCAGCAAGGAAGTTTTTGGCTGAGCAGTTTTTCTTGTGGCGGAGTTCAGAAGCAGCAGAGTAGATCCATTTCTTCGATGGATTGGTTAGTTAAATATAAGCTGTTCTGATTAGTGAAGAGAGAACAGTTATCTTTGGAAATTAGGCTGAGCTGATCACAAAAGTGACTTGCGATTGTTTAAGTATTCTCTTGGGATTATTGGAGATTGAGATTCCGTATCGACTTGATTCGTGGAGTTACCAGAAGTTCAGCTTAGTAGAAGAATGTCTCCTAGAGAATAATTTGGTGAAGCAGCTCAGGATTCTTTGGAGATGGATTGACCACACCTAATTTTCTGGTGAGGATTCTATTAAGGTGTTTTTGACCAAGTAGAATGGTTCACTAAGATTTTATTGATATGGTGAACTGTGGATGATCAAGTTTGTGCTCGAGTTTCTCCGATGACATTCTCATCTATTCCAGATCAGAGTTGTGCAGCGGAAGCAGTTTGGGAGTGCATCTGTTTGTCTTTTCTAGATTGAAGGAGTAAGATTAGTCTTCTGATATTTGAGGAGTAGAGTTTGTTTTTGGTTTTGGTTGATCTTGAGGAGATCATTGTGTTGGGTTGTTTTTGATCTAGTTGTTTCTAGAAGCATCGGCAAAGGTTGAGCTGATCAGGAAGGATATTGACAGCCAGGATCATCAGAAGAGTTTTGTAAATAAGAGACAAAGGAATTTGGATTTCGAAGACGGAGATTTGATTTGGATAAGAGCTTGGTCTACAGGATTGAATTGCCAGTTTGGATAACTGGGATTCGTTGTATTTCACGTATCTGAGGGAGTACGTATTTGATCTATCTCTGATTTTGGAACCAGCAGTTCAGGAAGGTTTGGTTGTTGAATCAGACTCGTCTGTAGTCGGATATCCTGTTTAGTTTTATAGATCTAGATGAGTAGGAGCTCTGTAGCTTAGTAGTATTGATTGGATTCTATAGAGCGAGTATCCCGATATATACTTGGGGAAACTCGAGGAAATTCTATCCAGAATTTTGTCTAGAAAATTAGAATTGTTTGTTTGGATGATTGGTTGCTATGGTTGAAAATATATGATTGTGTTTTTAAAATTTAAATCTTAAATAGATTATTAAATTACCTTTGTTTTAAATTTCGGGGACGAAATTATTTTAAGGGGGGAGGAATGTGATATCCCGGAATTTTGGGCAATAATCAATTTAATAATCTGTTTAAATAATTAAATTGATTTAATAATCTTTGTTAATAAAGATTTAAATTGGTTTAACAATCTTCTTTTATAAATATTAAATTGGTAAATATTTATCTTTTAAAAGCTAATTAAATTGTTTTCTATTTATAATGTATATATAATTGTATATATTGTAAATAGAAAAGCTTTGGATTGAATTTAACAAATAAAACATAATTTTCAAATTCTAATAAATTTTGGTAATTTTTGGAAATTATAATTTAATTTAATATAAAGATTTTCAAAGATTTATCAAATAGTTAACTATATAGTTTTAAAATACTTAAGGAAAATGTATAATGGTTTAAAATCATATTATAACTTAAGTTTTAAATTTAAATAAGATTTACAAAAAGGTTTGTTTTATTTCTTTTTAAATATTGCTTGATAATGTGATAATGTCTTTTATAAATTATTTAAAATTTACAAATGTGTTATTTCCAAACAATATTAATAATATATTGTTTTTACAAATAGATTTTAATAAAAATAGGATTGTTATTTCAAATGGAACTTGGGTAGTTATATATATGTATGTATATAACTTGATTTAAAAATTTAATTTTAGAATTTAATTTGAATTTGAATTTAAAGTTTTGAAATTCAAAGATAGATATTTAAATTGTTTTGGATTTTAAATTATTGGTATAAACTTTTATTTATAAATATAATTGGTTTATTTATTTTAAAATTTATCTACATATAAATAAGTACATATTAACTAATTAATTAAGCCTAAGTTTACACTAATCTTATATTAACATTTAATTACAAATAATAATTACTTTAAGTGACATGTGTTAATTTATAGGCATGTCAATATGACAAATGTTAGGAAATTTTACAAGTGTCACTTTATTTTTATTTTTATTTTCTTTAATAAAAACTGAATTTAATCTATATAAACTTATATCTATTCACTTCTTTTTTTTTCCTATCTTCACATTCTAAAAACAAAGAAAGAGTCTGTAACTTAAAAATAAACCAGCAAAGAAATCATGTTCAAAATAAATCAGTAATCATCTTCATTTCAAACAAGCAAATCAAAACCCTGTACATTTTCAAATCTGAGTTCTAAAGCAAACCTGTAACATTTTCAAATGCAATCTGGAAATTGTCAACTGCATTTTCAAATCAAGCACACAAGTTTCAAAGGAGCAACTCAGTTCCAAAGCAATATAATCAAGTAAAACCTAGAATCAAAAGCATTGAAGTGCAAGGCTTAAAAAAAAAGGATTTCAGTTTTCAAGCTTTTCAAAATGGAGGCTCTGTTCTTCTTTAAACTGGTGAGTAAACATTGAATTTAAAAAACAGTTTTAAACCTATGTATATGCTTAAATGTTGTGATGAATATCTGTACAATATGGATTGCATGTGTTCATAGATATAGATGCATGTACATATAGATATAAATAGCTCTGTGTATATGAATGTTTATGCCTGTATGTATAAGTGAGTAAACTTTTTTTTTTCCTAAAAATAATTTAAGTCTGTTTATGATGTTTGCTTGAGATGATCTTTAATGTATGGTATAAATTATGCTTATATGTATATGTATATATGTGGATTTGGTTGTGCATGTTTGGGAACAACCATAATTGCCTCTGTTCTTGTTTACAGGGTTTTAAAACCTGTTCAAAATTCAATTCCTCTCCCCATAATCTTCTATAGATTGTTATGTTAAAACAAAATGGATTTAAAATTACCAGAACTTAATTTTAAAAATACTTGTAAGTATGGTTAACAAGTAGTTTAACCTGGAACGAGAATATGCAGTGGAACTCAATATATGATAAAATTCGATTTCCTTAATTATTTGATTTACTTATATAATCTAAATCGTTTTCGAAAACGATGATTTTTGAAATTGGAATCAAGATTTTTAACAGTGTTTTGAAAGAAAAATCGTGGGATGAACGGAAATTGCATTTTGGGAAAATTCTGGTGGTCGGAATATCTATGGTGGTCGTGGCTTCGACTGGAGGAGGATGGAAGGTGGGGGAACCCAGGAAAAATAAGTGGAGATTTTTCTGATCATCGTGGTGGTCTGAGATTGGCGGAGTAGGGTTTCGCTGTGTGTTTTAGTCGAGAGTGTTTGCGAGGTGATGGCGTTGGCTATGGAGCATCGGAGGTGATCGCGTGAGTGGGGAACGAAGCTGGAAGTCGAGGCGTTGCTATGGTCGGAAGGACAAGAGTTTCGGTGGACGAGATCGTCGTCGGCGTGAGTTTTTATCGATCGGGGTGGGTTCCAGGCGTTTCTCGTTTGGTTCGAATTCGATTTGCTATCGAATTCAGTTATATGGGTGGACGTATTGATTGTCGAGGTCGTGGGCAGTTTGGCGATGATCGGAGAGATGGTCGGAGTTGAGTAGTTCAACGTGCACGTGCACGTGTGTACGTAATATCTGGGGTTGTTAGGGGAGTTTGGGAAAGAAGCTTTGTGCTCGGGTCGAACTCGAGAGGATGCGTGGTTTTCTCGAAGCAGATGGTGTTCGGGGAAAACACGAAGTAGACTCGGGGAAAGGCAAGTTTTGCTCGGGTTCGTTTAGAGTATGTTCGTGAGTGTAAGCTGGTTTTTAAAAGTTTTTTTTTAACAAGGTTTTTGAAATAGAAACTAGTTTTAAACTACTACTTGATAATATTTTAAGTATTTAAAGGAAGCTATGATTTGGTAATTTTAATATATCAAGTTAAAGGTTTATTTTTATTTCAAAACTTAATTAAATGTTTAATTAAGGAAGCTAATTTTAAAGATAAAACGTTTTAATATTTTAATGATAATTAGATCATTATAAGAAGATGTTTTATCTTAAGATAATTAAGGTTTAATGGCTTGAAATTAATTAAGTTAATTAAGAAAATTAAAGTATGATTAATTTACGTAATTAATTAATGATGAAGGACTAGTTAAGAAATTAATTAAGAGAAATTAATTAATTTAATTAACTAATGATTAAGGATTAATTAATGATTAGAAATGAATTAATTAAGTGGTTAGAGATTGATTAAGTTGTGATTAGGGACTAATTAATTTAGTAATTAAAGAAAACTTAATTTGTAATTAGAGGTAAATTAATTGGTAATTAAGAAGTACTTAATTTGTAATTAAGTTTTATTAGGTTTTATTAATTAATAATTAAGGAATAATTAATCTATAATTAAAGATTAATTAAGGATTAATCAACTTGTAATTAAGGATGGATTAATTTGTTATTAAGGGATATTAATTAATAATTAAGGTCTATTAATTAACTATTAAAGAATAATTAATTAAGTAATTGGAGATTAATTAATGAAAGAAATTAGAGATTAATTAATTAAAGATTAAATTAATGGTAATTACTGGATGTAATTAATGAAAAGATGATTTAAGGATGAAAGAAATTTGGATTAAATTACTTTGTAATTAATCAAGGGATTTATTTAAAAATAATTAATTAAGGAGTAATTAATTAATGAAGTAATTAAAAGTTAATTACTGTATTGGATTAAGGATAATTAATTTGGAAAATTAATTAAGGATAATTACTTAAATGTAATTAAAGTATAATTAATCAGGGTGATTAATTAAAGTGGAAATTTAGAGGAAGATTAATTAATTAATTTATAATTAATTAATGATTATATAAGTAAGGTTTATAATAAAGTAATTAATTTAATTTATTTTAAATTAATTAAGAGATGAAGTAATTAATTTAATTCACTTTAAATTAATTAAAGATAGAGATAGTTAATTTAATTCATTTTAAATTAATTATGTTGTGATTAAGTAAATCATTGCTTATATAAGAATGGATGACATTGATTGTCTTGAATGGATGTAATCTCAGAAATGAGATAAGTAATGTTGTATGGTATGAATGCTTGGTTGTATTATGATGGTATTATAGATTAACTATTGTGATGTTGATATGGATTACATATTGGTTATGAATCATCTGTTTTAATTGGTAATGTGATTATCAATTGTGAATTATGAATTATCTATCTGTATGAATATAGATAAGTTAAATTGTTTAAACCTTTAAACAACTTGGCCTTAAAAGATACGTTTTGGATTTCGATGAGACCGGGATCGGGTTTCCGTATACCGGGATTCCAGGTCTGGAGACCCGAATACCACATCGATCCAAATTAACGATAGGTCGTGAATCTCAAGTGAAGATGAAGATTCAGAGTGCAAGGGTTATTGTCGTTAACTCTGAGGGTGATTCCAAAACGAGTGTAACGAGATAATGCCTTCGGTTTCGTTCGAACCCGGAACGAACTTATATGGATTGAATGCTTTCAGCACATCGTCAGGCGGACGATGAGCATTCTAAGTGATATGTTCTGATTAAAGGTAATCGTAACCTCAAGCCTCATCAACCGGGAATGGCTAAAACAAGGGAGGTGCAGCAAGGTTTCGTGGGTAGCACCCACTGAGAGCAAGATAGATCCCTGTCTAGAGGTCCCTTTTCTTTTATTCGGCTTAGTGTGTGGTTGGTCGCGCCAACTACGGGGTTATCTTGTTCGGAATTATCCAGTAAGGGATGGTTCCGGCTTTGTGTTGCAGGGGAGCGGGCGTACTCCTCGGTACGGTGATCTAGGCCACGTACTGTGACGGGCGGTACCCTAGTAGCCCTGCCATTGTATGGAAACCCATTCTTCCTACGTGCCCTTACGGTTTTGATTGTATAACCCACTTTGTGGCTAGTATGCTGGAATTTAATAATGTAACAATTTCAGCTATTTCATATTTATTTGAAAACCCTAGACCCTATTATAATACAATCGAATTTCCTATCAAATGTTTTGGTTATCGTAAGGTAAAAACTTTTCCGTGTTTATGTGCGGGAAGTCTTACGAGATACCTTTTCTTTCAAAGGTTTTTCAAAGTTAAACAACCTTAACCCGTTTACTCACACCAGACCCATGTCTGACCCAAGTGTTTATTTCTATTTTATAAAGTCTTGGGTACTCAAATTTTTACGAGTAGCCAAGGGATTCAGGTTTAGCTTTGACGAATATTCTGGAGGAGCAATGGAGCAGGAGGCTTCGGCGTTCGTAGATATAGTATTCCGCTGTGTTGATATCTGTGATAGTGTCTTGTCTTGTATTTGAGTTGTAATGTCTAGACAGATGTTTATAACTGTCTAGTAAGTGATGTATATGCTGTGTAACTCTGTAAATTGTTGTAAACTATGTAATAGTTTATGTTATTAATATAATTTATTCGTTCCGCTGTGAGATCGTTGTTGTTGTTTCTTTCTTCTCTTCTTTTCTATTTTCTACCCCTTTCTTTCTTCATAATGATGCGACTTTCTGGGCATAGGAAGTCGGGTCGTTACACCATCTTCTTAGTGCGACGTCATCTTTCGTTTCGTCAAATTTGGACTTCTCTAGCTCCATTTACCTTGTTTTCTGCAATTTTGTAGCATTTTCGATACCGATTATCGACTTTTAATAGGATGATTGTACCACTGATAGCTGTATGTCGTTTTGTTTGTCTCGTCATGCTGATCTCCGCATTATATTCATTGGTGTGTTTCGGTGTCCGGTGCGCGACAAAATCGACGAAACGATTTGCCGTATCGGTTCTATATTCGAGCTTTTTGTATCCTTTGTAGTTTCGTGTGTCCAGCGTCCATAAATTTAATAGTCACTGACCTTTTATTTCCCATATTCATATCAACTTTACTATTCTACCGGTTGAAAACCCAACGGCTATTAGCTTTTATGATTCAATCGAATTCCTTTCCGACTTTCCATATTCCCATTTACTTATATTTATTTTATCCTCTGGCCTCCCTTTTCTTCTTCTGTTCCATTCTTCATTCGAAAGAAAAAATTTTAAAATGCCATCTCCACTCGAAGTCACAACCAGATCCACCACTGCCTTCTCCATTTCCCTTCGCCGAGGCTCCCTTTGGCCGCAACTTTGTCCTCCCTCATTTCAAACTATCGCTGTAACAACCCGCATATCTATCGATTTTATATTTAAATATTTTATTTAAATATTTTATCATTAGTCGGATGTTAGTCCGAAAAGCTACTTTTTGCATACGGTCAAATTAGGACTCGAGACCACTTCCATTGAGTTCAAAATGACGTTTGCAATCTTTTTGAGTGTAAACTTCGATATGTTTGGAGATAGTGAAATTTCGTCACTTTTTCCCGCCTTTGACTTTGGTTGGACTGCACCCTTCTAACTCAGCCCCACCCCACCCCCTCTTCCTCACTTTATCAAATACTTCAAGCTTTATCAAAAATGGTGGTGGGAAGTGGAAATTAAAACTCCAAACTCAAATTCTATTTCAAATCCGAGATTCAGCTCCATATTCACGTGAAGAACATTGATTCAAGCTTGTTGGTGTTCTTGCTTTGCTCTCAAGTCTCATCTTCATCAATTTCATGGAAAAGGTGAGATTTTTGATCTCCAATCTTGCCTATATATGTCATTGGGCTGTTGGGAATGATCCCCTATTGCATTTACATGAATATCTGCATTTGGTTTGGATTGGATTGGCAAAAAACTTCAATTTTCGGTGCTTTGATGATTTTCTGGCTCTAAGTCGTTCTGGCCTTCGCTAGGTCGTACACGGGTTAAGACTTAGGTCGCTGCGTTGAAAAGTCACACGGATCATAAGTCGTTCCAGGCCTTAAGTCGTTCTGGGTGTGCTAAGTCGTTCGCGAGTTAAGTGCTAAGTCGTGCGCGAGTTAATAGTTAAGTCGTTGCCTTCTGCTACCTCGTCCTGGCTTAGGTCGTACTGGGATAAGTCGTTAGGTCGTATAGACCTTAGCTCGTAGCTCGTATTTGACCTTAGGTTGTTAAGTCGTATCGACTTTAAGTCGTTGGGTCGTGAACCCTCTTAAGTCGTAAGTCGTTCGCGAGATAAGCAAGTGCTAAGTCGTTCGCGAGATAAGCAAGTGCTAGGTCGTTCGCGAGTTAAACCTTAAGTCGTAGGTCGTCTCCGACCTAATATTTCCCCCACTATTTCACTAGGTCGCTTGACCTTAAGTCGTAGGTCGTCTCCGACCTATGCCCCACTAAGTCGCTCGATCACTTAGGTCGCAGGACTCTGTTAAGTCGTAGGTCGTCTCCGACCTTACCCTTGGTCTTGTTAGTTCGCGTGAACCCTTAGGTCGTATGACCTACTTTTCCTTAGGTTGCTTGACCAGCTTGTCTTCACTAGGTCGTACCCCGTACAACTCTGCGTAGGCAATCTTATCTGAAAAGAGTTTAACAGAACTTCCACTTTGATGCATTTTAAGCTGATTTCTTTGGATTTTGCTCACGTCTTCGAATGTGAATTTTTGTGATAGATTGTTTCAACAATCGCTTTATGACTTGTCACTTTAAAGATATATGAAGGTTTCAATACTAGTAGTAAATATCAAAACTCTTTCATCAAAGCGATTTCATCACTATTTTAAATATCAAAAGTTCGTTTTCTCAAACCGATTTCCAATCTACTAGTATATACAAGCCTTTACTTCACTCGAATGAGAAATCGACTTAAACGACTTAGTAAAACGAGTGGTATGAAACGCTTGCGTTCACTTCGTCGGTTAGCTCTTGGACTTGTTCGATTGAACCCTTTTTATGACAATTTTCTAGTGAAGATCTACAGTTTGTTCGTAAATATTTAAGTTAAGCAAGTGGTTATGGGACATGAAGCTAAACTCATATATTTACTAGCTTGGTGTGATTGACACTTCCTGATGATCATGACGATCATTTTTGTGATTTAGACTAGCGATTGAGCGATGTCTCTTTGTTTGCGCGGGAGACTATACCCCGTTTATGTGATGTTTCGCCATCACATATTTAGGGTAGCACCCTACGGTCTTCGGGCCATTCCTGTGTGAAAATTTAATGGATAGCTTCCATGAGATAGCTTCTCGTCATGTGTTTTACGCGTAGGTGAGTTTTCATGCTCCCATTCATGTGTTAGGCCTCCCCCTTTTTATGTGTTTTTCTGGATTTCTTGTGATGATTTCTGGAATTTATGCTTCAACAATTTTCATGATTTTCATTGATATGATATCAGCTTTTGTGCATTGGTGAATTTATGTGTTATTGACTTGTTATGAATACAAGTTTAGGGTATGATACCCTATTTTATCTTTGAGAAGATTCTTGTGATATTGATTGATCTTTTGTTGATTATCGTTTACATACTTATAGTAGTTTGCCGTCATAGTTGTTACATGTTCATGCCATATTATTTATCCTATACCTTATCATTTGATATTTATAGCTAGACTGATCCGTTTATTATTTTCTTATAAATAATACTCGGGTCAGACCGAGATGTTACAGGTGCTTCTGCTTGACTTCCCTTCGGGATTATTTTGACTTTTGGCTAACTACTTAGATTAGTAGCTTTTGGCTGTACACATTTGAGATATAGACTCTATGTAGTGTACTTATTCTTTTGTATAGCACATGATGCTATTCTTTTGTATTATCGTGGATCTTTATGACCACTACTCTGATGTACACTTTCATGTGTTATATATATTTATTCATATCTTCTTCCGCCTTTGTGATATGGATGTCTGTGATTGATTTATGCTATGATTACTTCTATGTTTGTTTCCGAAGACTATATATAGCCACCGTGTGATAGCTTTGTGTTTGTATCGGTATGTCGGATTTCCTCCTTAAAAGATATGCATTCTATTCTATCTGACATATCGGTTCTCGCACAAAGAAGTTACATGGATGGTCGCTCCTCCACAGCCTTATTCTCCGTGCTAATTGACAGCACTACATCGTAGTGTTCTTGGTTAGCGTGGGTATAGAGGTGGGGCGTAACAGTCGCCCACTCCTCTTCAAAGAGAAAAACAAACAAACAACTTTTGAAAGTATAATTTATTTCTGTCGCTTCATATTCGCTTGGAGATGCATGCACCACTATCATACTCATTCGATCATCATCTACCCGCCCATCTTCTCCTTCCAGCCAAGATGCAATCTTCCTCTTTCCTGTCAGTTGTTCTCCTTTGACAATTGTAAGACATTTTGGCCCTTGGATTGTAGTCAAGTTTCTGCTACTTTGTTATATTTGGAAGAAAGGTTATAATAATAAAAATAATATCTATAGTAAGCATACATAATATATCGGTTTTCAAGGCTGGTTTCATGTTGCAGGCGTGCATGTATGTATATATTCGTGTCGTATATATATATATATATATATATATGTATATATAGTTTTGTTTTGTTTTGGTTAGTAGTGATTTACTGGCAAATTGTATATTTATGTAAACTATATATATTTGATCAGTGTGTATGAATAGGGTAGCTTTAAAATATTTGTACAAATTATAAGCGTATGTATAAAGTGTACTTTATGAATATACATATACTGGACTTCTGGATATAAGCGTTTACAAATATAAAAGTTCCATCTTAAAATATGTGTTTAAAACTGGTATTTGATTTCAGATCATAAGGTGAGGTTTACAAATTAGTAAGTGTGTGTGTGTGTGTGTGTCTTAACATCATCAGTGTATATATTAGTTGAAAGTATAAAGGTAAGTATTAATATGTTCGAGAAAAATAAAAATACTAGTATACTCCTAATATAACAGTTTAAGTGTCATTTCAGCCTTTCAGGTAACGTGCCTATATATATATATATTTTATATTTGGGTCTGCATATAAAATTTGTATTGCGTATATTTTGATGGGTACATATTATAATGTAGGGTATATAATGGGTCCGCATATATATTTCTGTATTGCATCTACAGACATTTTGAGTAACATGCATGTAGTTGTTGCACATATAAATAGCTTACCTATATACTATTGTGGATTTAAGTTGATTCTATAAATACTAACTTTACAATCAAAATTGTTGTAAATATAACATACAACGTAAACGTTTGGTTTGTTGGTTGCTTTCATAGGTAATATAAATATTAGATTCTTTCTTTAAAACGTATAAAGATGTAAGTTATAAAGTTTATAAAGGTAAGTTTAAGAATAGAGTTATATATTATTTTATTTTGATTTGTTCTATTAAAAAGTATGAACATGTATACAACAGTTGTTGATATTTTAACTGTTCGTTACACATACACATATTTATATATATTAATAATAAATCTATTGTTTTATTTATTCGAAGTATGCGGTTATTCATATTTTGGTATATGTTAAATTGTTATATATATACTGTATACATATGTTGTTCTATAACTGCGTAAATAATAAATTTGGTTTGCATGTGTATAGATAAATGGTGGTCTGCATTTTTAATCTTATTATTGATTTTATATATACTTTGATTTAGAACACATGCGGCCTTGAAAGGTAATATGTTTTATTTTATAGTGTTTTAAAAATTTAAACATTGATTTGAAATTTTATATATTTGTCTTGATTCATATGTTGATTTTATATAATAATGATAATAATAGTATATATATATTTTTCCGTCCCTATCAAACCGATTGATTTTCCCTTTTTCCTATATATATCAGCTCCGTCCATCAAATTCGTATCAATCTTATCTTGCTTTGGAATTCGTGCTTGGATTCGTAGCTCATTTCTTTGTCTACACTCTCTAGCCTCGAAAGGTGAGCAATCACTCACGATTAACATTCTTGTATTTATTAAATTTGATTTCAATTGAAACAACAATTGAAATATGTTGCTGTAGTTATTTAAATTGTTATGTATGCTATTATCTTTAACTGTTCACCTGTGGGATCTGACACCATATCCTGTTGTTTATATTATATTGTTATTTATGATATATGCATGTTGTTGTATTTTATATTATCTGTTATCACTCTGCAAGTTCCCTGTTAGTATAGAATTCACTATGGGTTGAAATGATACATACCCGAATAGACTTTAGAATAGGAGAAAATCGTTATGGGTTGAAATGATAAACCCAAGCGATTTTCATTTGAATTGAAATTAGGATTACGGGTTGAAATGATATCTACCCGTATGTATTTAAATTCACGGATTGAAATGATAAATATCTGTATCACTTGACCATAAATAGGAAATTATATACAGACACCGTTGGTCCATATATAAATATTTTGAAAATAAATTCTATGATTTTGGAAAGAAATATATGGTTTTAATAAAAGTTGATTCTTAAATTATTATATAGAAATGGTAATGATATATGTAGATTTAATAATGATATTTAATTTAATCAAGATGGATCTAATACATATTTAATGTTTAAGTATAAAATTTATATTTCAAAATAGAGTTTGGTAATAATTTGAATTATTAAGGTTGGGAAGATAATTTGAATTTAGTTAAAATTATATTCAAAAGATAAATTTTATTTAATTAAACTGATTTGAAACTTATTGAAATTGAGATTTAAGATATGACATATAACTTGGGTTTGATTTAAGTAATTTAATGAATATTTCTTGTTTAAATAAATTTAAGGAAATATTTAGTAAAAATGTAATTTAAGGCTAGTTAAATGATATTGAATTTATTAAGTGGATATTCCCTGATTAAATAATAATGAAGTTAAATCAAGAACTATATGGAACTGTTAAATTTAACTTTGAAAATGTTGAATATTAAAGCTTTGAAATATATTGAAATTTTAAATGGTCTATTGAGAACTGAATTGAATTGATGAATTAAGCTTTGAATACATTTGAATTTGGAATTTGACTTGATTTAAATCGAGTTGTGAGACTTGAGAAAGTATAAATACTTTACTTTATAAATTATTTAATATATATATATATATACTATTTTGGAGAATAGATATATTTGAAATGAAATGATATTTGGGTTTTGAAGTATAAATTAAATTGAAATGACCATGGTTTTATAGTGTATATTTCTACATTGTAGATAGTTCCACAGATCCTTAGAGGATGGTTATTCCAAACATCCTTTAAGTTAATTGTATTTTAGTTGATATTTCACTTGAGTTGGATTTATTGATATAAGAATGTTAATCCTGACTCGAGTGTTTTGTTTTTTTGCTCTACGCTCGGGTCAGACCAAGTGATACAGCATTTGAGACTCACCTTTGGAGTTTGGAGCTTCCTTTAGAGATCCAACTATCGCCTCAACTTTCAGCTCTTCTAGTTGATTTGTTCAGAGAAGTCATCTGTTGTACTGGAGACTTCACTGTATTTGAGATATTCTGTTGTATTTATTTTTAACTCTGATGTTTATATAGTAGCTTCATGAACTACTATTTTATCTATTCCGTTGAGTATTATTGTATTACTCTGTGTCTGTGATTCTGTGATTGATTTATTTACTGTATATGCTGAGTTTTGCCAAATTTAAATTAACAATCTGATATTTTGAATTACTCAAGTCTGACATGTGTGGATTTATTGTCGATTCGAATGGTCCAAAATAGTGGGTCGTTACACTTTGTGTTTTCAGGTCGAAATAAGATAATTGGTTGAATGATTATTTAATTTGATAGTTAAATAACCGATTATCAATATTGGCTAATGCGTTGATCGTTACGAAGAGAACGGGATCAGATCTAATTATCCGAAAACCACTTCGATCCGGTTTGAACGTAGCAAATGAATACCGTGAAGATGATGAAGATGGTGATTTGGTTTGTCCAGACCCAGGGCAACTTGTATGGATGAATGCTATCAGACTATCGTCGTTGGAGGATGATGAGCATTCTAAGAGAATGAGTTTATTTAAAAGGTAACGCTTAGCCACAAGCCTCATCAACCGGGAATGGCTAAAACAAGGGAGGTGCAGCAAGGCTAAGTGGGTAGCACCCAATTAGGTTAAGGTCATCCTTGTCTATAGTCCCTTTTGATCTCGGCTTATTGGGTGGTTGCTGATCCCAACCGCGGGGTGATCTTATTCGGACTATCCAGTAAGGGGTAGCTCTGGTCTTGTGTTGTAGGGGATCAGGAGTGGTCCTCGGTACTCTGATCTAGACCAGGTATTGTGACGGCCGGTACCCCAGTAGCCCTACCATTGTATTGAATTTAATCTGCAATAAGCGCCTGTACAGTTTTGATTATGCCCAACTTTGCTGGAATGTGAGATGCAAGCATTTGAGCTAGATTCTATTTTACTTTCTATAGACACTATTATAATATCAGACGGATTTGATAAAAATGTTTTGGTTATCGTAAGGTAAAAACCCATCATGTTTATTTGTGGCACGGTCTTACGAGATACCCTTGATTTCAAAGGATTTTGAAAACTTTAGTAATTCAATTGAGTGTGTTTTCCTCACGCTGGTTTTCCAGACTGACTCGGGTGTTATTTTATTATACTGCTTGTGTCAGACCGAGTATTACAGTTTCAAGGTAGGATGCTATGGTGCTCAGGAAACGAGCTGGATGGCGAGACGTATCACCCGTACTTGATGTATATTCCGCTGTGCAGTGTAAGCTGTATAGTCTGTTTTATAAGGACAAGTTATTATAACTGTCCAGGTTTGTGTTATTGATTGTTTAGTACTCCGATGATGAGACTTATAAAACAATATAGTTTCTTTTTGTATTAAAATCAGCTGTTATATATTATATATTGTTCCGCTATGATTGTTGTGACACCCCACCTCTATACTCACACTAGCCAAGAACACTACTGTGTAATGCCATCGACTAGTGCGAAGAATAAGGCTGTTGAGGAGCGACCCTCTTTATAATTGCTTTGTGCGAGTACTGATATGTCAGATAATATAACTTACATTTCATTTCAAGAGGAAATCTGACATATCAAATACAAACTCAAAGCTAACACACAGTGGCTATACGGACTTCAGAAACAAATATAGAAATAAGCATAACACAAATCAGTCACAGACATTCATATCACAAAGGCGGAATCAGATATGAATATATGTCATAAAAGTGTACATCAAAATAGTGGTCATATAAGATCCACTACATCAACAAAAGAATATATACAATTGCTAGACAAAAGAATAAGTATACATCAAGGAGTCTCTATCTCAAATGTATACTAACAAAAACTACTATGCTAAAGTAGTTAGCCAAAAGTCAGGTGAATGACCCTGATAAGAAGTCAAGCAGGAGCACCTGAAATACCTCGTTCTGACCTAAGTATTATTTAAGAAGAAAATAATAAACGGATCAGCCTAGCTATAAATATAAGATAAAATGAGATAGGATAAGACATATAACTAAAACGTATGATAACAATAATGTCATACTATGACAAGTATACATCAAATAACAACAAAAATCATACAATATCTCAAATCATCTCAAACATCCAAAAATAATCACATTCTTTAAATTATTCACTAAAACACAAATATTAATAGAGCCCATCAATGCCTATCATCAAAATTGGTGAAACATAAATTCTAGAAATTATCAACTAGAAATCCAGAAATCACAAAAAAGGGGGGAGGCCTATCACAAACGAGAGCATGAAAACTCACCAACATGTGCATCACAAACGGGTCGCGAACCCACGATTGCTAACCATAGAGCCGGTGCCACGACGTAGTACATCGAAACGCCCGAGGAACCAGAAACTCAAATAATCCAGGACATCGACATAGTACAACGTTACGCCCGATGAACCAAACTCAAATAATCCGGAAGAACGATGTAGTACAGCGAACGCCCGATGAACCAAACTCAAATAATACGGAACAACGACGTAGTACAACGAACGCTCGATGAACCGAACTCCAATAAACCGGAACAACGACTTAGTACATCGTTACGCCCGATGAACCGAACTCCAATAAACCCATAGGTCGCTAGCCTATAAAATGAGACGAAGCTCCATAAATCGAGGTACAGTCCCCCACGTGGACAAATATACATCGCAAATCGCTAGTCTAAACCATAAAATGATCATCATCGATCATCAAGAAGTGTCAATTACACTAAGCTAGTAAATAGATGAGTTTAGCTTCATGTCCCATAACCATTGGCTTAACTTAATTATTTACGAACAGATTGTAGATTTCCACTCGAAAATTGTAACAAGAGTTCAATCGAACAAGTCTAAGAATTAACCGACAAATTAAACGCAAGCGTTTCAAACCACATGTTTTGCTAACCCGTTTAATTAGATTTCTCATACGAATGAGGTAAAGGTTTGTATATACTAATAGATTGGAAAATGGTTTTATAAACGAGCTTTGAATTAAAAATAGAGTTGGAATCATCTTTGTGAAAGAGTTGAATATTTACTACTAGTATAGAAAACCTTTATATTTTAAAGTGACAAATCAAAGAAATGATTGTAGAAACAATCAATCACCAAAATCCACATTCGAAGACGTGAATCAAATCCATAGAAATAGATACCGAATCCATCAAAATGGATATTCTCAAAAATCCCGAAAAAGAAGTCATCAAAGTCGATATAAATGATAACGACAAATCAGATCAACACGAATCGATTAAAATTGGAAACGCACGAAAAATAGGCAAGTAGGAATGATACAAGTAGGTCAGTCGACTGAACCATATGGTCAGTCGGCTGACACAATGCCTGGAAACTTTCGGTTTCCAGGTCAGTCGACTGGACCAGGTGGTTAGTCGACTGGACCAGGTGGTCAGTCGACTGATACTGGGACAGAATGTTTTCTACCCCTGGTTCAGTCGACTGACCTATTGGATCAATCGACTGAACCTGCTTCCAGAGCAGAATCAGCCTAGCCCCCAAGTGGGGCAAAATTCTACCGGAAACGATCGATTGAGCAACGACAACTAGGGATTTTTGCCAAGCGACAACCCAGCCTAATAGGCTCTTCGATACACCCCGATAAACATGTTCAAACACCGATAAAAGGATTTTCATAAAATTGGACTTCAAAAACCAAAAATTGGAAAATTCACCAAATTAATCCAAATCAAAATCAAATGAACATGAATAGATGTTAGGAATTCATACCTAACAACAACGAAAGCTATAGACGTAGATGTGAGTTCAAAAACTCACCTTTTCAACCCAAAACAACAAATGAGAAACATTGAAATCAAAAGAAAGATCAACCACACTTCAACTTCAACTCTAGAAGCTCCAATGTAAGATTACAACGAATATTTCCAAAGTTAGGTCATAGGAAATTTCTGAAATTGGAGAGAGATTGAGAAAGAGAAGAAGAAGAGGATGCTTACCTAAGCTTCTATTTGATTTTGGAGCTAGAACTTGAGTTTGCAAAGGAAACTAGGGATTAGGATTTTAGTTTCTAATCTCATCCCCCATTTTTACTAAAGCTTGAAGTGTTAGGAAAATAATAGAATGAACGAAGATGAGAGGGGGTAGAGTTAGGATATAAGATGAGTTGGGTTAGTGGGCCGAAACCCAAACCAAAGCCCAAAGCCCTAAGTGAAGATGTCAAAATTCTACTCAACTCCAAACATATCGATGTTTTTACTCAAAAAGGTCGCAAACGCCATTTTGGACTTAATGGAAGTGGTCTCGAGTCCCAATTCAATTGTTTGCAAAAAGTGACATTTCGGACTTGAATCCGACTAACAATGTTATATTTAAATAAAACATTTAAATATACAATCGTAAAATATGCGGGTTGTTACAGACTCCCCTCCTTAAAGAAATTGCGTCCTCGTAATCTTTAAGAAATAAATAAGAAGTAACAACTATAAAAGCATATCAACACAAAAAGAAGAAATTTGAAATAAGAAGTCCACCTTAAAGCACACGAGAGAGCAAGTCCGGATGTGTTCGCTCGATGAATTCTCAAGATTCCCAAGAGAAATCATTACGATTTGAGGACCATTGAACTTTCACAAGGAGAACATCTTTATTTCGAAGGCGTTTAATCTTCGAAGGAATGATATGAAATGAATGTTGCTCATAAGTCAAATTTGGTGAAACTTCAATTTCCTCAATAACACCGGGCTGAAGATTAGAATCGGAATCCATAAGGCATTTCCGTAGTTGAGAGACGTGGAATATGTCATAAATAGCAGAAAATTGAGCCGGTAATAAAAGGCGATAAGCCATAGATCCAATACGTCCGGTGATGGGAAATGGACCAATATATCAAGGTGCTAACTTTCCCGATCGATTGAAACGCACAACACCCCTCATAGGTGAAACACAAATGAACATCAATAAAATCTGGACATAAAACCAGCTTCTCACCGGCTTCAAGCCAACACGAAGGAAATTGGCATGGCCTTCCGTAGAGTGTTAGTCCATAGGATAGTGGTTTTGATGACAACAACTATAGAAGTGTTATAAAATATATATGTGCAGGAAATCTATATGCAGGTATCAACAAAAGAAGACTGTACAGTAAAGAAAACAAAATTGATGAAGACAAAGATCAAGAGTTCAAGATTGAAGACTCATGAGATTCAAGATATTCAAGAGTTCAAGACAAATAATATAGTTAGGTTAGATATTTGTTAAAACTCCTTGAAAGCACTATCATTCATTTTTATCCAATTTACTCGTGGAATGGAATCCACTTCGTTCTTGTTAAAGGGATGGAACCCTAGTGAGATGGAACTCACGAAATATCTAGTGGAACGGATAGTAGCCCTATTTTGTTATCCACTAATTTTGATTCAAAATGATTTTCAAAATTATCTCTTGTTTTATAAAATGATTTTCAAATATTCCTTTTCAAAAGAAAAGCCTTCGTTCACATTTCCAAAAATGTTTTAGCCTCAAAATCATATTTATCATTTTGTTATATTTTGATTTCAAAATTGTCCTTGATATTTTAACCTCAAAATCTATTTTAATATTATATTTACTTTAGTTTATTTACTTTGATTTTAAATATATTTTAGTATATATACATATATACATTCATAAGTATTTCTACTTCTAAATACCTTCTACAAATACATAGAGTCCATTTGAATAAAGTTGCATATGTTTTAAATCATCATTTTCAAAGTAAAGCAAATCATCACTTTTTACTAGACCATGTCGACATCCTATTTACCTGTCATGTCGACATGCTTCCCGTTACAGCAAAGGTTGTTTTCAAAAGAAGTGTCTATTCGTTTAAACCTCTTCGAATGGACACATTCATTCATTCTCTATAAATAGAGACTGTTATGGACGTTTTCCAGTAACTACTTTCTTTATTTTCTCTCCTCTTTACTCTCTTATCTTATTTTCTAATCATCCTATCCATATTCTGCCAAAATCTTAAGTGAATCAAACCAGAATATCTCTAGTTCGATTCTCTGCCACTCTCTTCAAAGAATCTCAGTGCTTATCAGAGTTATAGATACATTTGTACTCAAAGAAACTTGTGTGGGGTTATAAAGGTGTGATCGTGTCCTTGGAAATCGATCGGGTGAACTTGTGTCCTGTGAATCAAGTGGTTCTACCCAGAGACCTGAGAATCTGGAGGGTGTACCTCGTTGCCTTGGAATCGAGGGATTGTAATCTAGATTATTGTTGAATAGAAAGCCGTACGGGTTGTGCGGGACTGGATGTAGGGTAACACCGAACCAGTATAAAATTCCTGGTGTGTTCTTTCCTTTACTTGCTTTTTATTTATATTTGCATTTATTTGTGATTCTGTGATTTGATCTGTGATTGTATATTTGCATTAAGTTAGTTAATTCAATTTAAATCAAAGAAGTTTTAAAGAAATTCTTAAAACACTATTCACCCCCCTCTAGTGTTAAATAGCCTTAAGATCATCTTCCGCGTACCTTTCATAGAGTACCTCGAAAGGTGCCATACTAATACTAGGTTGGAAGCTATTATTGTAGGAAGACTCAACAAGAGAAATATGATCTTCCCAACTTCCACCAAAATCAAGAACACATGCTCGAAGCAGATCTTCAAGAATGCGGTCTAAAAGAGAAGGATGAGCCTCAAGGCTACACAAAACAAGAGATGAACATAAATTGGATTCACGATCTCGAATCTCATAAGTGAATAAAGTCTCAAGGTCATTCCATTCGGATATCATCATGAAAACAACCGCTTGTTGTTTAGGACTAAGGGCGTCGACAACACGATTGCCCTTTCGGGAGTATAAAGAATATCAAAATAATAAGATGCAAGGAATCTCGAGCCAACGTTGTTGATGCAAATTGAGTTCCTTTTTGAGAAATTAAATACTTCAAAGATTTATGATCGGTGTAGAGAACAAATTTCTTTCCCAAAAGATAATGTCGCTAAACTCTAAGAGCGAAAACAATGGCCGCGAGAACTAGATCATGAATGGTATATCTAGTCTCAACAAGCTTTAATTGTCAATAAGCATATGTGATAACACATTCCCTTTGCAAGAGAATGACACCCAAACCAATACATCTAGCATCGGTATAAACAATAAAGTCTTGGTTCCCTTTGGGAATCGCAAGAATAAAAGCATCGGAAAAGAGTTCTTTTAATTGATCATCTTTCTCGAAAAGCTAAGACATTCAAAATTAGATTAACTTTATGTAATCATCTTTTTAGAAAAATTTACTTATTACAAGCCAATTTACTGTGTCTGACTGTCTCATCATAGCGTTTAGGTGATTCCTATCGATAACGTTGATCAAGCGCACTGACCAGAATTCTTAAAGCACTCAATGGGAAAAACAACACAAAATCATCTTTTATATGATAAACATGCCTCTTATAAATTTTACAAATATTCTTTGCTCGTTTTAAGAACAAAATCCAATCATACTTATAAATATCTTATTAAAAAGATTTGCAAATTTTAAATTGTTGTTTTCATCCATAATCAATAAATATAAGGATAAAATCATCGAGATATTCATAATATACTCGATTCATAAGATGGATTAAATAAGGTAGAAGGTTCGTCAAACCGAATGACATAACGAACCACACATAAGAACCATAACGAGTACGGAATGCGGTAAGTGGATGCTACCCTCCGCAACTCGTGGCTGATGAAAACCAGTGGCAAGGTCGAGTTGAAAAGACCTTAGCACCACTCAATAGAATGCTTAGGTGGTAATCCTAAGACAAGATCAAATATACCGGAAAATTCACAAACTACTTGAATGAGAGAAATAACATTCTCCACCTCATGTAGGTTTAAAGAATAAAACGATGTCACCGAATTGGAAATCGAAATCATTTAGAAAAATAGAAATCGGCTTAACATATTAAGGATGTCGAAGATAGATGGTCCGCTCAGGACATAGGATGTGTGCTTCATAATGGTCAAGCCAATCCTTTTCCAAAAAATCAATTTCAAAGCCTAAGTAACGCATAACATGCAAATCGGCTCGAAAAGAATAATCACATAAAATAATCTCGACATTTTCATGAAGTAAACTGAGTGTCGCGGATCCACCAACCGGATTCGCAATTCTCAGTAAAGTCATCACTCTCATAATATTTAAAGAAAAAGAATCAACAAGTTCTTTTGATATAAAAGAGTGGGATGCGCTCGAATCAATAGAAATTCGAAATAGGATAATCACGAAACTAATTAATGTCATCAAGGGTAGAATGAAAAATACCTTGACCAAGAGAAGTGTCAAAAGGAGCTTGCACAACATTCAACTCTCCCTCTCTCCTACTTTGGAGTATGGGACATGTAGATATAAGATGGCCTGAACTTTTGCAATAACGACAAAAAAATGGTTTTAGGCACTCATTTGCATAGTGGTCCGTAGACCCACAATTGTAGCATCGTCCACGTCTAGTGGTAGGAGTCTTTGCTACCGAAGTTTCTTGCTTTCCTTTCTTGTTTGGATTGGGGCCTTTGAACTCAATAGGCCTTTTCATGTTATTGTTGAAGTTCTGTTTGGCACGCACAACTTCAACATCACTTTATATATCGGCCTCTTCAAGCCGAAGAGCGATATCTACAAGCTAATCGAAAGAAACTTCTAATTTCAGAAGTAAGGGCTTTTTGAGGTTCTTATTCAACCCATAAACAAATCTCTAATTTTTCTTCAATGGGGTATTAATATATTCGACCCCATATTTAGAGAGAAATTCAAAAGATGCAACGTAATCCGTCACAGAAGATTCACCTTGAACAAGGTCAATAAAACGTCGAGCTAAAGATACTTTTTCAGCTTTTGGCACAAATTTCAACGCGAACCTTTCTTAGAATTGTTCCCAAGTAAGATCCGCTTCGATAATTTCAGAAATCAAAAGCTCATACCAATCTAATGCTCTTTCTTGGAGCAGGTAGAAGCCACTTGGACTCGAAGTGAATTAATAAGATCCATGCGGGAAAAGAAGCGATCGCATGATCTAAGCCAAGCTTGGATTTTTATAACACTTTCGGATCCCTTGAATGGCCTTCCACCCAAAGCGGTATAATCTTTGCATAAGCATGCAAACCCGGATTTAGGGTGAGTAAGCGCTGGAATAGGTCTGGCAGCTTGGGTGTTGTTCACAAGATCTAAGAATTGTTGAGCAGACATAAATACTCCATCCTGAGGAGTAGCACTGGATTGACCGGCGCTAAGACGGCCGGGTCTAACCATTTCTCTTCTCTAGGAACGAAAGAAAGAAAGAAGAGGAAAAAGGTTATTCTCAGAATGAATATCAAACAATCTTGATTGATAAAACAAGGCATCACAAAAGAAAATAGGATAAAACGGTACGAAGACTCGAATTAAATCCTATGGCACGATTCCTAAGAAAGACTTAGGACAATGATCCTTGCTAGATTATTCTACATTGTTCCGAAGTTTGGCTCTGATACTTAGCTGTGACGCCCCACCTCTATACTCACACTAGCCAAGAACACTACTGTGTAATACCATCGACTAGAGCGAAGAATAAGGATGTTGAGGAGCGACCATCTGTGTAATTTCTTTATACGAGTACCGATATGCAAGATAATATAACTTACATTTTATTTCAAGAGGAAATCCGACATATCAAATGCAATCTCAAAGCTACCACACAGTGGCTTTATGGACTTCGGAAACAAATATAGAAATAAGAATAACACAAATCAGTCACAGACATTCATATCACAAAGGCGGAATCAGATATGAATATATGTCATAAAAGTGTACATCAAAATAGTGGTCATATAAGATCCACTACATCAACAAAAGAATAGATACAAGTGCTAGACAAAAGAATAAGTATACATCAAGGAGTCTCTATATCAAATGTATAATAACAAAAACTACTATGCTAAAGTAGTTAGCCAAAAGTCAGGTGGACCCTGATAAGAAGTCAAGCAGGAGCACCTGAAATACCTCAGTCTGACCCGAGTATTATTTAAGAAGAAAATAATAAACAGATCAATCTAGCTATAAATATAAGATAAAATGAGATAGGATAAGAGATATAACTAAAACGTATGATAACAATAATGCCATACTGTGACAAGTATACATCAAATAACAACAAAAATCATACAATATCTCAAATCTTCTCAAACATCCAAAAAGAATCACATTCTTTAAATTATTCACCAAAACAGAAATATTAATAGAGCTCATCAATGCCTATCATCAAAATTAGTGAAACATAAATTCTAGAAATCATCAATTAGAAATCCAGAAATCACAAAAAAGGAGGGAGGCCTATCACAAACGGGAGCATGAAAACTCACTAACACGTGCATCACAAACGGGTCGCTAACCCATGCCCGCTAACCATAGAGCCGGTGCCACGACGTAGTACCGCGAAACGCCCGAGGAACCAGAAACTCAAATAATCCAAGACATCGACGTAGTACAACATTACGCCCGATGAACCAAACTCAAATAATCCGGAAAACGACGTAGTACAGGGAACGCCCGATGAACCAAACTCAAATAATACGGAACAACGACGTAGTACGGTGAACGCTCGATGAACAGAACTCCAATAAACCGGAACAACGACGTAGTACAGCGTTACGCCCGATGAACCGAACTCCAATAAACCCATAGGTCGCTAGCCTATAAAATGAGACGAAGCTCCATAAATCGGGGTACAGTCCCCCACGTGGACAAAGATACATCGCAAATCGCTAGTCTAAACAATAAAATGATCATCATCGATCATCAAGAAGTGTCAATTACACTAAGCTAGTAAATAGATGAGTTTAGCTACATGACCCTTAACCACAGGCTTAACTTAAATATTTACGAACAGATTGTAGATTTCCACTCGAAAATTGTCACAAGAGTTCAATCGAACAAGTCTAAGAATTAACCGACAAATTAAACGCAAGCGTTTCATACCACTTGTTTTGCTAAGCCGTTTAATTAGATTTCTCATATGAATGAGGTAAAGGTTTGTATATACTAATAGATTGGAAAACGGTTTTATAAACGAGCATTGAATTAAAAATAGAGTTGGAAACATCTTTGTGAAAGAGTTGAAAATTTACTACTAGTATAGAAAACCTTTATATTTTAAAGTGACAAATCACAGAAATGATTGTAGAAACAATCAATCACCAAAATAAACATTCGAAGACATGAATCAAATCCATAGAAATCGATACTGAATCCATCAAAATGGATATTCTCAAAAATCTCGAAAAAGAAGTCATCAAAGTCGATAATAAATGATAACGACAAATCGGATCAACACGAATCAATTAAAATTGGAAACCCACGAAAAATAGGCAAGTTGGACTGATACAAGCAGGTCAGTCGACTGAACCAGATGGTCAGTCGGCTGACACAATGCCTGGAAACTTTCAGTTTCTAGGTCAGTCGACTGAACCAGGTGGTCAGTCGACTGATACAGGGACAGAATGTTTTCTACCCCTGGTTCAGTCGACTGAACCTGCTTCTAGAGCAGAATCAGCCCAGTACCCAAGTGGGGCAAAATTCTATCGGAAACGATCGATCGAGCAATGGCGACAAGGGATTTATGCCATGCGACAACTCAGCCTAATAGGCTCTTCGATACACCCCGATAAACATGTTCAAACACCCATAAAATGATTTTCACAAAATTGGACTTCAAAAACCAAAAATTGGAAAATTCACCAAATCAATCCAAATCAAAAACAAATGAACATGAATAGATGTTAGGAATTCATACCTAACAACAAAGAAAGCTATAGACGTAGATGTGAGTTCAAAAACTCACCTTTTCAACCCAAAACAACAAATGAGAAGCTTTGAAATCAAAAGAAAGATCAACCACACTTCAACTTCAACTCTAGAAGCTCCAATCTAAGATTACAATGAGTATTTCCTAAGTTAGGTCATAGAAAATTTCTAAAATTGGAGAGAGATTGAGATGGAGAAGAAGAAGAGGATGCTTACCTAAGCTTCTCTTTGATTTTGGAGCTAGAACTTGAGTTTGCAAAGGAAACTAGGGCTTAGGATTTTAGTTTCCAATCTCTTCCCCCATTTTTACTAAACCTGAAGTGTTAGGAAAATAATAGAATGAATGAAGAGGAGAGGGGGTGGAGTTAGGATATAAGATGAGTTGGGTTAGTGGGCTGAAACCCAAACCCAAGCCCAAAGCCCTAAGTAAAAATGTCAAAATTCTACTCAACTCCAAACTTATCGATGTTTATACTCAAAAAAGTCGGAAACACCATTTTGGACTGAATGGAAGTGGTCTCAAGTCCCAATTCGACGATTTGCAAAAAGTGACATTTCGGACTTGAATCCGACTAACGATGCTATATTTAAATAAAACATTTAAATATACAATCGTAAAATATGCGGGTTGTTATAATTGTGAGATTATATTGTTGTTGTTTTCTCTTCTTCTTCTACCATTTTCTTCTTTAACCCTAATGGTTTGTAATTCCGTCCATTTTGAGTTGAACTGATGGAGAATATTATCGGCTCAAAGGCGTATGGATTTGCGGGTCATTACACTTGGTACCAGAGCTGAAGGTTAAGAGAGAACCTTGGCTCTGGTGGGGATTACTCATTAGAGATAGAGTCAGTAGTACTCTAGAATGAGTTTGAGTGTATTAATAGATATGAGCGCGCATTTGTTAGTGAATATAAAATTGTTTTATATTGTGTTGGTTGATTTGTTGAGTGGTTTATGGATTCTAGTCAATACGAGTAATTAACGTTATTGATAGGGATCTCTAAACACTTGAATAGAACAATTCGACATAGTATTGTTTTAAAATGGGGTAAATGAAATAATTTTGCCTAAAATTAGTTTTATATATGAAAGAAATAATTTTTGTAAATTATTATAAGTATATATGATTGCTTGGTTGTTAGGAAGTGATAATATTAAATTATCATCACTGTTGTTATGGTAATTGAAATAAATGATGAATTCTAACCAAAAGTTAAGGAAACAAATTTATATAACAAAATGGAATTTGAAATATGAATTATAAATGGGATTTATAACTTGAAATAGAATAAACTCCAGAGTAATATTTGAATATAGATTGAAAGGATTTGGAATTTGAAAATTTTGGAAAATTTAATTCCCTTTGATTTTGAAAATAATTTTTTTCAAAGGCTTTGGAGGAATAATAGTGACATTATTTGGGAAATATTTTTGAATTGGATATGTAATCTGGTGGGATTTGGAATTAAAAATATTTGAAAAGTTTTTGGAAAAAGAATAAAAGCACTAAACTCGCTTTGGTCGCTGGAAAATAATTTTGGTTATGACTGCAGCATCACCGATGTTCATTTTCGAGTTTCCAAGAGAGGAATTGCTGCCTGGATATTTTGGATTGGTGTTGTTTGCAAAATTTGGGTTGATTTTGAAATGCCAAAAAGATATTCTTACTTTGGGTGGATATGACTTCAAAAATGATTTTGAATGTTTAATAAAATTGTTTAAACTCTGGAAGTTTATTTAAAAATGTTTATGGAAATATAAATGGGTTTGATAACGTATAAAATTTGAAATTTGTTAGAATGAAATTCAACTTGAAAAGAGTTATTTAAAAGTAAGGATGACAATAAAGTAAAGTGGTAGGTAAATCAATTAAATGAAGTAAAATAAAGGACATTAGTAAATGGAATATAAATAAGTTGGAAAACTTATAGAAGTTTAAAATTTTGAATTAAATTGAAATGTAACTGGATTAACTTAAATAAAAGTGAGGTTTGAGTAAATGAATCTAAGCAAGCTAAATGGAATAGTCATTGAAATAAAATTTATTAGTTTGGAAATAAATTTGTAAATGAACAAATTGATTTAGTTATAACAAAATGGGATTGGAACCGAGTATTTAAATGATATTTAATTTGAATTATGATAAATGAAGTGAAATTGTAGAATTTGTTCGAAGGAACTAAAAGAAGTAAAAGTTTGGAAATAAACTTTTATTTGAGATTTGAAATTAAATCTAGAAATGAAGTGATTAATTAAATTAGTAAATGAACAGATTTGAAATTGAATTTGATTGGAAACGAATTGGTGGATGGAACTAATTACCGTAACTAAGAAAGTAAATATGGGTTGAGATGTGGTTAATAGGATTCAATATTTAAAGTTTGGAGATAAATTGAGTTCTAATTGAAATTGAAAATGTGGATTGAATAAAAGTAGACATAAACCAAAGTGGTAAAATGAAAATAAATATAAGAAGTATATAAATTATTTGTATTGAACTTAAGAAATGGATGGTGAAATTCTTAAGAAAATTTGGAGTTGAGAAATACTAAGTTAATGTTGAAAGAAGATTTAGTAAAAGTTGGTTAAAAAGAAAATTTTGTATAAGTAAATAGAAATCAAAATAAATGTGAATAAAAAGGAAATTGATATAGCTAATAATCAATTGAGATAAATACGTAGGATGTACATATATTATTTTATTCGCACAACGATTTGATCCAGATTCGAGCACAGAATTTCGATATAGTTATATCGATCCGAGTTGGGATTTTTCACTTGATTTTTGATGGTGAACCCTGGATATGAATTTTTGATTGATTCTGGATATTCTCTATCATAGTATATGGCTATGCAAGGGGAATGACGGTTTATGATCAAGAAAACTAAATCTGAGTCCGCACTAGGAAGTCGTGGGGACGATAAAAGTTCGGAAGTGAGATTGTGTGATCGAGTCAGCGATCGGATTTGGTATTGCGTACGGATGATATGTGTACATTGTACGGCTCAAGTGAAACAAATGTTGAAATTGTGTAAAAGAAGTGAATACAATGATTTTGAATTCTGTGATTGGATATTATTGCTAAGGAGGATACAGGTATTTAAAAGCAAAAAGATAAATTGGTGTTTTTGGTTTCAAAAGATAAATTTGAATTGCCCGACAAAAGGTATGCATTTAAATTGTCGTATGAAATTTGATGATTTCCTGATCTAGCCACTTGGCATTTTGTTTTCTTTTGGAGATTGGAGCTCATAGAGGCAGTTTTGTAGTTGTTCTGATCTAGCCGCGCAAAGGAGACGCTGGTGAAATTTTTCGAAATTTAAGGAGTTTGAAAATTTTTGAATTTTTTTTGATAATTTAAAATTTGGTTTTAAATTATAATTTGAATTGTTGAGTAAGTAATATTATTTGAAACTGATTGATGAGTTCAGAAATTTAGTAGAAGGGATAATGTGTCTTTAATAAAAAGATCGTTTTGAGGAGTTGTCAAAAAAAAATTGTTTGGTTTTGGGGAAAATAGTTAACAGGTTATGGACCATTGTTCTTAACTAGTAAGTTCGGGGACGAAATTCTTTTAAGGGGGGAGGAATGTAACGACCCGGAATTTTATATATTTGAAATTCGAATATTTCATTGATTTTAAATATTTAAAAGTTGATTTTTAACTTGAATTTCAAATACCACTATTTATTGGATAATTTAATTATTTGAATTTAATTATTGGGAATTGGGTAAAATATTAAATCTTGAGTTTTAAGCTCGTTAAGAATAATTTAAAAGCTTATAAAATTTATATTGATGATACTGAAGATAATAGAAGTGTTGAAATCGAATTTAAAGGTGATTTGTTTAGTTTTAAAAATATATCGTTTAAATTTATGTTCAAAAATAGCCTTCTGAGGCACACTCTCGGAATTCATCAAAACCAGTTCCATTGGAACCGTAATAGTGTATTATTATCGGATTCCAATTTTCGTAGCATTTGGAATTATCGTGTGGCTGTACGGCATGTAAACGCGCTGAAATTCATATCAACAATTCGATAAAATAACTGGGTCCAAAAAGCTATCTTCTCCATACGATTAAATTAGTACTCAGACCTTTTCCATAAAAATTTTAAATAGGGGTATAACATTATAAACGCCTAGCGGCACATCTAGACAGGAGGTCGGGATTTCAAGTTGCGTTTATATAGACAATTTGAATTTAAATTATATATATATATATATATATATATATTATATTAGTCAACTTTCAGCTGTATTTTTCTTCACACCGGCTTCTATTTTAAGGCGTTGTAGCAAGTTGGGTGAAGCACGCAACCATCTCATCTTGTCTCCTCATTTCTTTTTAAAATCAACTGTGAACGAAATCAAAATTTCAAAAAGAAAAAATATTGGCCCGTCCTTCTTCTTCTTTTCTGTTTTTTGGTTCAATAAAAATGGCCGATAGTTCAAAAAAGTGGAAAAAATATATAATACGAAGTTCGAATTTAAATCTTCCGCTCTTCGGTTCCAATCCATTCTCCTACTTCATCCTCTGGAAAGCCTGAACAATGTGCACCTTCTCCTTCGATTCGATCGGGCTGGTCTTGTTCGCGTTCCAGATCCAGGAGTCGAATTGAATTCGTTCCTATAAAAAAAATGAGAAGGGGACTGCTATCGAATCGAAGCCGATTAGGATCCTCGACTCAACTTGATGGCGGCGTTCGTAGGGGGAAGGGTTTACGAGAGGAGGTGGAGTGTACGCATGGGTGTTAACTTGAGTGCAAGGGCGGGTGGGGTGGACGCTCGGCAATGTCAAATGTTGGGTCGATGTTGTTGGAGGGGTAGGGTCGATGCGATCGAGGCGATCGAGGCACTAGCCGCGTGAGGGAAGAGAAGGCAGTGACGTATATCTACGATTTATTTTCTTTATTTTTCAAAATTAAAACATATTTATATATACATATTGGTAATCTGGGAAAGTATATTTACAGATAAAATTTTAGGAAGGAAAAAATATGTAGGAATTTTAAAACCACATTTTCATTTTTACAGACATATATATGTTAAAGAAGGAAAATTTTTTTACAGTAATTATGTTAGCTGACCATTTTTTTTTAAAAAACATTTTTAATCTAATGTGTTCGAGTTTTAATCCTTAATTAAATCTGTTGATCTTTATTTATTAACGAGAAATTTTTTACAGTAAAGGAAACTGTCATTTTTGTTATTTACAGGAAAAAGGAAAAAAATATATAAATATAAATATATCCATATAAAAATATACATACCTATTTTCACTTGCTAGTTTATTTTAAAATAATGGATTTGGTGATTAAAATTTTCAGTTAACTTATTTAATTACTTTAGTTCTAAAAATTATTTATGATAGGAAAATTAGTTTTAAATTAAATTATTAGTTAATTAAATAAATAAATGGAAATTTATTTTTCAATTAGTTCAAATATTAATAAACCATACCGCGATATCCCCATCAAAGTGGGATTGGTATTTTTATATTGTGCTAACATCTGTGGATGCAGGGAAACAAGTTGGAGGGATCCAACTAGATTCCTCAAATTTTTTTAATTTATTTCATTTCAGTGATATATGAAATATTGAATAATCTGTGATAGATTGTGTTAGAAAATTTTATGTGTTGGATAATATGATAATGCCAGATATATTTTGGCATTTTAAAAATATAAATATTGTACGGGATCATTTAAAAGAGGGAAATTTAAAGCAAGAGATTTATAATAAAGATAGATCATTTAAAAGTAATGAATTTGGGAAAAATGAATGAGTTAATTTTAAATTTTGTACTGGATAAATTCTAAATGTGTAAAGATAGAGATTTTGAAATAATTGATAAAAGGATTTAAAAATGGGACTTAAGCTATTTGTTTAAGTATACTAGTATATATTTTTAAATCAGAGGTTTAAAATGGATTTGAGATATTAAATGGGAAATTTGGAAAAAATATAAAGTATGAAATTGATATTTCAGATTTAAATAAGGTTTTAAATCATAAGAAGAAGTGAATTTAGAATTATTGGATTTTGGATTAAAATTTGTGTAAATCGAGAAATAAATTCTAACGGGAATTTAATTCAGAGAATCGATTTTAAAATAGATTACGTGTTTTGACAGTGATTGAAAGAGAATGAGATTATTGAAATTATAAACGGGGTTTATAAGTAAAGTGAAATAAATATCAGTGGATATTTGAGATTTTAAATTAACGATGGGAATTTATATGAAGATGGTAATTTGTTTTAAAAATAAATAGTAGTTTTATTTTTGAAGGTGTTAAAAGAAAATTTATGGGATTGGGACATAAATAAAATTTGGATAAATCGAGAAGGATTTATAAATGATTAAATGGGCTATATTGAAATGGAAAGCGTATTTTCCTAAAAAGCCAAGTATATTTTCAAAAATATTTTTAAGTATAAATTAGAAGTTTTAAAAGTGCCTTAAAAAGAATGTTTTAGAAAATTTATTATTTAGTTGTTTAAAAATTGTTAAAGTAAATAATTATTTTAGTAATTATTTTTAAAGGTTAAATTAGTATTATGATTAAAGGAAAATTTCTAAATATTTATATTTTATAAAATGACTTTTATTTTAAAAGTAGTTTTGGCTAAGGTTTTACTTGGGAAGTTATTATAGAATTTCATAACTATTATTTTGAATAAAGTGATTTGAGCAGTTTATTTTAAATGGTTAAATATATATATTTGAATAAAGTGATTTAAATTATTTAAAATCTAAATTACTAAGACTTGATGTTTTCAGGGGGAAATAAGATAATTGGTCGAATGATTGTTTAATCTGATAGTTAAATAACCGACTATCAATATTGGCCAATGCGCTGATCGTTTCAAAGAGACCGGGATCGGATCTGATTATCCGTAAACCACTTCGATCCGGTTTGAACATAGCGAATGATTACCGTGAAGATGATGAAAGATGGTGATTCGGTTTGTCCAGACCCAAGGCAACTTGTATGGGTGAATGCTATTAGACCATCGTCGTTGGTGGACGATGAGCATTCTACGAGAATGAGTTAATTTAAAAGGCAACGCTTAGCCTCAAGCCTCATCAACCAGGAATGGCTAAAACAGGGGAGGTCCAACAATGCTAAGTGGGTAGCACCTAATTAGGGTAAGGTCATCCCTATCTGGAGTCCCTTTTGATCTCGGCTTAGTGGGCGGTTGCTGATCCCAACCACGGGGTGATCTTATTTGGACTATCCAGTAAGGGGTAGCTCCGGTCTTGTGTTACAGGGGATCGGGAGTGGTCCTCGATACTGTGATCTAGACCAGGTACTGTGACGGGCGGTACCCCAGTAGCTCTGCCATTGTATGGAATCCAATCTCCAATAAGCGCCTGTATGGTTTTCATTTTGCCTAACTATGCTGGAACGTGAGATGCAAGCATTTCAGCTAGATTCTATTTTACTTTCTATAGACACTATTATAATATCAGATGGATTTGATAAAAATGTTTTGGTTATCATATGGTAAAAACCCGGCATGTTTATTTGTGGTGCGGTCTTACGAGATACCCTTGATTTCAAAGGATTTTGAAAACTTTAGTAATTCAATTGAGCATGTTTTCCTCATGCTGGTTTTCCAGACTGACTCGGGTGTTATTTTATTATAATGCTGGGGTCAGACCGAGTATTACAGATTCAGGATAGGATTCTATGGAGCTCAGGAGACGAGCTTGATGGCGAGACGTATCACCCGTACTTGATGTATATTCCGATGTGTAGTGTAAGCTGTATAGTCAGTTTTATGAGGACAAGTTATTATAACTGTCCAAGTTTGTGTTATTTATTGTGTTGTACTCTGATGATGAGATGTATAAAACAGTATAGTTTCGTTTTGTATTAAAATCAGTTGTTATCTATTATATATTGTTCCGCTGCGATTGTGAGATTCTGTTGTTGTTGTTTTCTCTTCTTCTTCTAACATTTTCTTCTTTAACCCTAATGGTTCATAATTCCGTCCATTTTGAGTTGAACTGATGGAGAATATTGTCGGCTCAAATGGGTATGGATTTGCGGGTCGTTATAGCAATACATCATAAAATATACGCATGCGCAAGAATTTGTATGCGGTACCTCCTATATGAATGCCTTTTCTTTTAGAAATTCCTTTTAAAACATGATGCACACATCCTAAATATACTTGCAATTTCTATGTGAATGCAATCTTTTGAAAATTCAAAACATTTTTCATTCAATTTTTCCCACACTCCTACTGAATAGGAGCATAGTACAACAAATTTTTACGTCCAAACCTACCACACAACTTTTAATTTTCAAATTTTAGAAAATTATAATTTTCTAAATTCGATTTCTTATGTTATAAAGAAGGTTGAAAATGGAAAAACTTCATATTTCTCCGATTTTCTTTTGCACGCATCTTCCTCCGTACGTGGGATTTAGGCTACTATTCTAAAAAAAATATTTACTAACCCAAGCACAGTTTACATAAGAAAATATCTCTTTTAAAAATTTTCCGTTGACGTTTCTATCGCTTTCTTTAAATTTGTTATTTTCCTTATAGTTTTCTTATTATGCTTTTACTCTTTTTTTTATAAAGCAATTAAACACAGCTATCATCTAGAGCAGTGAGCTCTAGGACCATGTCCACTTTGACACAGAAAGGTCCTACTCTAGGAATACAAGTAACTCATATGCTTCTCCCGCTGCCTATTGCTTGTTAACAACTTACGCTGTATTACTCATGACGAATAAGATCTATTCATCTCTTCTATTCCATGCTCTATAAGGATAACTAAGTCTCATTTATTACAATTGATAAGGGTTTCAATTTATGCAGTCTCTATCTAAAAAGACAACTAAGCTTGGGGAAATTTTCACTTTACCTTTCATTTTTCCTCAACTAAGGTCTACCTATCCCAACCACGTATGTCTTATCATCCTACTAATATCATTTGACTATTCTTCCATAGTTGAACACATGAAGTAACATTTCTTGGTTTTCACTAGTGTTCTATACATCTTACGGGAACTTTTATTAATACTAAGAGTAATTATTGCTATAACCTTATACATTTACCGTTACACGTAGGAAATGATACCTATCTACTCAATATTTAAAAGTCTTATTTTGTTTGGTATTTATCGCTTTTTATTCAAAATTTAAAACATCTAAATTTTATCTTCTCAAAACCTTATTTACTTTTCACCAAACCATCTTTTTTTAAGCATGTCTTGCTTGTTCTTGAAACATTTTCTTTTTTTCTTGTCTTTAAAAAAACGTCCTCACATGTTTTCAAAATATCCTTTTTTTTATAGATTTTCAAATTTACTAAAACTAGGGTAAATAGGAATAATTATTTTATCAAAAATCTCTTAACTTTCCTACTCTTCCAATTACTTAACCTTGAAGGAGTTACTAACTTACTACACTTAATGGTTTTATACCTTAATGTATTAGAATTACTTTCTCTTATGAGAGACCATTAACACTAAACCTTCTATGAATCCTTTAAAGAATGATTTCATGTTTATGTGAAATTATAAGGAATTTATTTTATTTTTATCGAAATAGGCTATACAAAATACGGTGCTTTCCATACCTTGCAGTTCTCTTTCACGTATTCCTTAGAGCTTGCACAAAAAATCTTTATTTGTGATTCATAGAAAATTATATTATTATTCATTTCATTCCAATAGATTAAGGCATGTTTACTCTATATTTACTTACACAAGATATTTCCTACTAAATTAATTAATTTATCGTACATTAATTTTCAAAAGAAATCATTTTTAAAACTTCTTTATAACTAGAAAATATTTTCATGTGCTTATTTAAATAATAAGTGTACGTACAATCCACTTTAGAAATTATCTCCAAATTTCATTTGGGTCAAAACAGATGTTGCATAAAACACCGTTACTACAACCCAAAAAATATTAATCTATGGATTCAATTGAAATAAATATTAATAAATCTCGTATGCTATGGAAAAACATTTACTTTGGGAGTCACCTACTATAACAGCTGTGTCATAGTCTATGCTTCCTTTATTTTTACTGAAAACATTTATTACAATAATAAATGTTGTAACCTACGTTTTCGATACTTAACACACTCTAGGATTTTATATTTAAAATCATTGTTTACCTTCGAAGAAACCAGCGAGCTATATATGCTCTATAATTCTTTAAAAATAATTTAACTTTTAACAAAATTTACATCATATTAATACCAATTTAAGTTTCATACCACTTAATTTTTCAAAAATCCAATATTGTTTTATAATTCAAAAGTTTCATTTTTATTGGGTTAGACATAAAGTGGATTTTCTTCATACTAAAAACTCTTATTCTTCTTGAAATAAAACACTCTCCCTACTATCCTAAGGAACTACGCTACTTCCTAAAATGAAACAACCCTGAATTTTTGACATTTGAAATTTGAATATTGTGACGATCGCCCATGACCCCTGCACCGAACCTAGAGATAGTGCGCTGTAAAGTGTGCCAGGCGACCATGGACGATTGCCAGGGTAAATTTAAATAACAGAATCTATCGTATTACTCACAGCGCATGGACAAAATACAATAGAATATATATGTAGTGAAGCTTCACAGAATAGAATCTCATCAATAAAACTTCATAATAGTTGAATACAAACATCTGAACAGTCAATACATCAAGCCTAACTACATAACACTCAGAGAATATACAAGCAGCGGAACATCCAGTACATATAGTAAGAAGATAATATGCAATCCTCCAGCTCGTCTTCGATATCAGCACCATGGAAAGCAAGAACAGCACATGTCACCTGCTACCTAGTCTGCCCGTCCCAAAATGGACGAACAACCCAAGGCAATAAGAGTTAAAACATAAAGCCTTGAGTCAGACAACAGTCTTAGCGAGCAGTAAATTAACTAACAACATACCAAAAGAGCATAAAGGAAAAAGGAATAGGAATCCAACCCTCCCACTCCACCTCTTTCTACAGTGATAGCCCCAGACACACACTAAGCAGAAGCAAACATAGCAAATCATACAATTTAAAATAAAGCAATTATCACTCGAGTCAAGGGCGATGTTTTCCAAGTACAAACCCCCAAGGCCTAAACCAAGATCAGATAAGCACCCAGAAAATATAGCTCTTGAGACCGAATGATGATACAACCAAACATCCATGACCCTGGCTATCACTGTTATCATTGCTTCGATATCATCGTTAATTGAATGACCGGCTCTTTATTTCATCCGTCCATCAAGGGCTAATGGAAACCCGGGTTCTAGACATAACTCTGCACGTCATCGTGACCCGTGCCTAGGACTATCGAATCTGCCCAGAGTACTTGACTACCAATCAGTAGCCTTCAGGGACTATCGAATCTGCCCAACGTACTCTTGCTTTAAGCATGCTAGAACCTTCAACAACGATGAGATCTCAGCCTTCTAGTCATCCTCCTCGACGACTATTTCCATACTAGCTCAAGCGCCTCTTGAGCAAACCATTATCCTCAAACTCGAACCATTTCACCGAGTTATCAATATTCTTGGAATGATACCGTCTGGATTAGACCAAGGCTATCTAATATCATACTTCGCCTCATCATCATCATAGCAGAGCTTCATCTCAACATCATCATCAAATCTATCCATATGAGCTTCATCATCCACTACATATGCCACGAGCAGCTTTTCCAATTCAAGAGCCTTTCCCTTAGCTTTTGAATCATCTTCGGTCTAAATCAAATCATCAATCATCTAATTCATAGCAATCAATCAAGTCAAACATTAATCCAAGTAAACAAGCATTCAAATATGACATAAATAGACAATTATGACAATAATGACAATTTCGTAAATAAAGAGTCAAAAGTCTAACAAGCATGAAAACATGAGCAATATCTCTATAATCTTGATGAATGAACTTGCATAGGTTAACATGTAGTAAAATGGATGCCAAATCATTATGAACAATGGATCTATATGGGTCTATACTTAGGATTAGGAAAATGTATGGAAATCACTACTTTAGCACAAAATCAAGCCAACGATCCGATATACTCCTTTGGATCCGTGTGAGAGATAATCACCACTCACCAAATCAATTAAACACCTTAAAAGAAACCCACTTCAGATCTGGACAGCGAAGGATCTAACTCGATCTATCACCAATCCGCTTCAAACGATGAAATCTCTCTTCGATGGATGAAGATCTTAAATCTAAGCTCTTGGATCTTCGATTTGGTCTTCGATTTGGATGGAAGGAATCACAAGATTAGAGTAGAGAAAAGAAGTGAAGAAGTGTAGAAGTCGAGCTCTCAAAATGGCAGCACTTCGTCGCTTCGAAATCCGGATCCCAAAAATGAAGAAATGGACGTGTATTTATTGGCTGGAAAAGCTTAGGTCGTTCGCGCTTAGGTCGTCCACGACCTAAAACCCCACGACCTAAAAACCCCACGACCTAACAAACATGCCTCTACGACCTACGACCTAACACACGCTCTTCTACGACCTAACAGATGCGCATCCACGCGACCTAACGCTTAAGCGCTTCTTTCGACCTAATGACATAGCGCATCAGCGCACCCAAGCGACCTACGACCTAACCCAGATGCGCTTCCTCGCAACCTAACGAATGCGCATCCATACGACCTAACAGATCCAACGACCTACGCGCATCCGCGACCTACGACCTAACAAACCTGCGACCTAACTATCTTAGCCAGGATACGACCTAACACCTTAGGTCGTCTAATAACCTAACTGCTCCACTACCAGACTTAGGTCGCTCACGACCTAACTACGCTAACTCGCTAACTCTAGGTCGCTAAATACTGAAGGTTACTAACCCTTAGGTCGCTAACTCCTATAGGTCGCTAACTCCTATTGGTCGCTAACTCCTATAGGTCGCTAACTACCAATTCTCCTAGGTCGCTGCAAACCTTTAAGTCGCTCAAACCTTAGGTCGCCAACTCATATAGGTTGCTAACTCTCTTAGGTCGCTCCAATCTCCTAGGTCGCTCACTCGACCTAACCTATCCCACAACCTAAGACAGCACACGACCTATCTTCTATACGACCTAACTATTACACGACCTAACTTCTTAGGTCGTTCCAATCCTTAGGTCGCTCCACTTCACTAAGTCATCTTCCCCTTAACTCGCCAACTTCCTTAGGTCGCCCCAAACTCTCATACGACCTAAGACTTAGAATCTGGACGACTTATCAACAATGCGGCCAAATGTCAACTGTTTTACGATGTTTCGATCCGTAAAAATACGGGTCGTTACATTCTTCCCCCCTTAGGAATTTCGACCCCGAAATTCCAAACAACCAGAGCAATCAAAGACTATTTTGCATGCCTACCATCCATAACAATCAACAAACCATGCATCCAATTCTAGCTTAGTATGCAGAATTCTAAAACTTAGAACAAGTTACAATGTCGTTAGATGACACGACACCTTAGGGTCATACCTTGAAGAGTTCAGGATGAGCTGCTTTCATCCTCTCTTCCACCTCCCATGTACAGTCGTTATCATCATCACTCCATTGTATCTTGAGCAACTTAACTATCTTCCTCCTAAGCTGTTTCGTGTCGGTTTCCACAACACGAAGCGACTTAGGAGGTCTACTATCGACTAGATCAACTTCAAAATCTTCACAGCTATCAGCAGAAACCACTGTATTCGAGTCGTGTACATACTTCCGTAGATATGATACGTGAAAATCATTGTGCACACCCGACATCTTTTCTGGTAACTCCAATCTGTAGGCTAGCTTTCCAATTCGCTCGGTGATCGGGAATGGTCCAACAAATTTCGGAGTCAATTTTCCTTTCTTCCCGAATCGAATAACATTCTTCAGTGGAGAAATCTTCACAAAAACCATATCACCTACGTCGAACTCCAAATCCTTTCGACGCTTATCAGCATAACTTTTCTGACGGTCTTGGGCTGCCTTCATTCGTTGCCGAATGATCTCTATGCAATCTGAAGTCTGTTGAATCATCTCTTGCCCAAGCATCAGCTTTTCTCCTGGCTTTAACCAACATGTCAGAGAGTTACACGGTCTTCCATACAATGCTTCATACGGTGCCATACCAATGCTTGACTGGTAACTGTTGTTATACGAAAATTCCACCAAATAAAGGTGATCTTCCCATGATCCTCCGAAATCCAAAACACAAGCTCTGAGGAGATCTTCCAAAACTCGGTTGACTCTCTCAGTCTGACCATCTGTTTGAGGGTGATAAGCTGTGCTCAAACACAACTCGGTTCCTAAAACTTCCTGGAAGCTCTTCCAAAATCCACTAGTGAACAATGGGTCTCGATCGCTCACTATACTCTTCGGAATACCATGGAATCAAACTATCCACTTAACATATAACTCAACCAACGTTGATGCAGTCCTAGTCGATCGAACATGAATGAATCTTGCACTCTTAGTCAAACGATCTACAATGACCCAAATCCCTTCATTCCCCGTTCTTGTTCTAGGTAACCCATCAATAAAATCCATCGATACTTGCTCCCACTTCCATGTAGGATCTTCTAACGGCTGAAGCAATTCACTTGGCTTCTTCTGTTCGGCTTTTACCAACTGGCAGTTCATGCACTTGGAAATAAAATTTCCAACATCCTTCTTCATACCTTCCCAGTAATAGGTTCTCTTCATATCCCGATACATCTTATTTCCACCTGGATGAATTGTCAACTTCGAGTGATGACTTTCCTTCAGAACTTCACTCCTCAATTCATCGATATCGGGAACCACTAGTGATAGTGCGCATCTACCACTGCGTTACCCTTTCCCGGAGTATAAGCTATACCAAAATCATATGATGCCAAAAACTCTAGCCATCGTTGCTGCCAAAGATTCAAATCCTTTTGGGAGAAAAGATACTTCAACGACTTATGATCTGTAAACAACTCAAATCGAACTCCCAATAGATAATGTCTCCACATCTTCAGAGCAAAAACAATCGCCGCTAACTCCAAATCATGAGTCGGATAATTCCTTTCATGCGGCTTCAGTTGTCGACTGGCATACGCAACAACTTTATCCCTCTGCATCAGCACTGCTCCAAGTCCAGTACCACATGCGTCGGTGTAAACCACCATCTCATCATTCCCACTAGGAATAGTCAAAACAGGAGCGCTTGACAGTCGCTCTTTCAGGATTCCGAAAGCTTGCTCACACTTAGCATCCCATCTGAATACTAGATTCTTTTTCGTCAATCCTGTTAACGGTGCAGCTACCTTGGAGAAGTCTTTGATAAACCGTCGATAATATCCTGCTAATCCAAGAAAACTTCTCACATCAGATGCATTCTTAGGTCTACCCCAATCCTGGATTGCTGCCACCTTAGAGGGATCAACCGCTATTCCATTTCCAGAAATAATATGGCCTAAGAACCTCACTTCGCTCTTCCAGAAGTAACACTTCGAAAACTTAGCCTTCAGCTGATGTTTCCGTAAGATTTCCAAAACTATACGCAAGTGCGTCTTGTGCTCTTCTTCAGTTCTGGAATAAATCAGAATATCATCCACGAACACTAGCACGAACTTGCTCAACTGATCTCTGAACACTCTATTCATAAGATCCACAAAATATGCTAGCGCATTAGTCAATCCAAACGGCATTACCAGCCACTCAAAGAAACCGGATGGTGTCCTAAAAGCAGTCTTTGGCACACTATCCTTAGCCACTCTTAACTGGTGAAATCCCGTTGCCAAATCCATCTGAGAAAACACCTTAGCTTCATGAAGCTAATCAAACAAGTCATCTATTCTCGGCAATGGATACTTGTTCTTCTTAGTCACTTTATTCAGCTCACGATAATCCACACACAACCTTAACGATCCATCTGCTTTGGTTACAAACACAACTGGTGCACCCCATTCGAACACACTATGCCGAATGAATCCTTTCTGTAAAAGATCATCAACCTGCACCCTCAACTCTTGCTGCTCCCTAGGCGCCATCCGCCTAAGAGGCATCACAACAGGTCTGGCTCCTTCAACTAGATCTATACGAAACTCGATCTCTCTATGCGGCGGTAACCCTTTGACCTCGTCAAAGACATCCTCAAATCCATTAGAGATTGGCACAGATGACAGTCCATCCCGTGGAACAACCAGCGAATACATGAAGCTCATGAAGACGCCTTCTTCATGCTTACATCGTATTACAATCTTTCGCCCCTCCACATTCTCGACTGTCACCCCCAACCTATCACAATCAACCTTTGCTGCATACTTCCTAAGCCAGTCCATACCCAAAATAATTCCGAACCCCGCAAAGTTCAGAACAAAACAATCACAAACAAAAGAGCAATCATGACTCGATACAATCAAACCACGACATAACATACACAAACAAGACGAACCCCCAACTGGATTAGTCACAACCAATGGCCTATCAACAATATCCGGTTCTAAACCCAACCGGCCTACAAGTTCATTACAAACAAATGAATGCGACGCCCCAGTATCAAATAGCACTCTAACTGGAACACCACATAGGAAAAGAGTACCCTGAACCACCACACTCTTTCCCTTCTCTTCAGCGGTAGGAGCTTTTGAAGATGATGGAACAGCCCCCAAAGCATAAGCTTGCACAATCTGCTTGTCCTTCCACGGTTCTGGACAATTCCTCTTAACATGCCCCAACTTGTCACAGTTATGGCACTTCACCGGCACCTTCGGATTCTTGCAATCCCTTGAGAAATGGCCCTTCTGCTGACAATTGAAGCAAGTCACTTCACCCTTCGGCTTCTTCTGGCCATCCTTACCCTTTTGTTGCTGCTGCTTCCTCTTCTTGTTTCCACCCTGTTGTGGTCTAGACTCCTCCTTGGTCACAGCAACAACAGATCCCTCTTTAGGAAACATATTCTCATGCCTAAGAGCTTTCTCCATAAGCTTCTCAAATGGATCGTCCCAATGATCCACCAACTGCCTCCCAAGATAACTATCCAAGGCTGTCACAAACTTCTCATTCTTCTGGTATGAAGATTCAATATACGACCGGGCATACTTGGACAAAGCTTCAAACTCAAAAACATACTCAAGAACTGATCTTCAACCTTGCTTCAGCTCCACAAACTTCTTGAACAGAACAGACTTCTGAGCCGTAGAAATGAACTTAGCTTCAAATCTGACTTGGAATTGCTCCCAAGTGATTTCTTCCTCCGGAGTATCAATGGTGATAGAGTTCCACCAATCAGAAGCTCTTCCTTGAAGCTGTCTTGATGCTAACTTCCTCTTAGTCCCATCCTCAATTCCCAAATCACTAAAGATCCTTCTATAAGCATCTATCCACCTCTAGACTTCAATGGTTGATTCTGTTCCCAAGAAAACCTTCCCTCCAAGAGCAGAATAATCCTTACACAACTTAGCAAAATCCACCGGCTTTGGAGTTTGAACTTGAACTCCAACATCCACCGATGGCCCCGGAGCTTGCATCCTTCTCATGATCGAAGTCATCATAGCTTCGAACATAGCAGCATAATCAACAGCCCCCTCAGTAGCACGACCTTCCCTAGCAGCTGGTCTCCCTCTTCGACTCATCCTTAATATCAATAAAAAGGAATGATTAATACACCTCGAGAAACAACTGCATAAGGAATCTAAATCATTCTAAACTACTATATTATATATAGTAATCATCCATCAAAATACAATTACGTCTCTCATACGTAGTTACGTCAGTGAGCATTGGGTAAAATCGATTAACCAAAGCTCTGATACCAAATGTGACGACCGCCCATGACCCCTGCACCGAACCTAGAGATAGTGCGCTGTAAAGTGTGCCAGGCGACCATGGACGATTGCCAGGGTAAATTTAAACAACAGAATCTATCGTATTACTCACAGCGCATGGACAAAATACAATAAAATATATATGTAGTGAAGCTTCACAGAATAGAATCTCATCAATAAAACTTCATAATAGTTGAATACGAACATCTGAACAGTCAATACATCAAGCCTCACTACATAACACTCAGAGAATATACAAGCAGCGGAACATCCAGTACATATAGTAAGAAGATAATATGCAATCCTCCAGCTCATCTTCGATATCAGCACCGTGGAAAGCAAGAACAGCACATGTCACCTGCTACCTAGTCTGCCCGTCCCAAAATGGATGAACAGCCCAAGGCAATAAGAGTTAAAACATAAAGCCTTGAGTCAGACAACAGTCTTAGTGAGCGGTAAATTAACTAACAACATACCAAAAGAGCATAAAGGAAAAAGGAATAGGAATCCAACCCTCCCACTCCACCTCTTTCTACAGTGATAGCCCCCAGACACACACTAAGCAGAAGCAAACATAGCAAAGCATACAATTTAAAATAAAGCAATTATCACTCGAGTCAAGGGCGATGTTTTCCAAGTACAAACCCCCAAGGCCTAAACCAAGATCAGATAAGCACCCAGAAAATACCGCTCTTGAGACCGAATGATGATACAACCAAACATCCATGACTCTGGCTATCACTGTTATCATTGCTTCGATATCATCGTTAATTGAATGACCGGCTCTTTATTTCATCCGTCCGTCAAGGGCTAATGGAAACCCCGGTTCTAGACATAACTCCGCACGTCATCGTGACCCGTGCCTAGGACTATCGAATATGCCCAGAGTACTTGACTACCAATCAGTAGCCTTCAGGGACTATCGAATCTGCCCAACGTACTCTTGCTTTGAGCATGCTAGAACCTTCAACAACGATGAGATCTCAGCCTTCTAGTCATCCTCCTCGACGACTATTTCCATACTAGCTCAAGCGCCTCTCGAGCAAACCATTATCCTCAAACTCGAACCATTTCACCGAGTTATCAATCTGCTTGGAATGATCCCGTCTGGATTAGACCAAGGCTATCTCATATCATACTTCGCCTCATCATCATCATAGCAGAGCTTCATCTCAACATCATCATCAAATCTATCCATATGAGCTTCATCATCCGCTACATATGCCACGAGCAGCTTTTCCAATTCAAGAGCCTTTCCCTTAGCTTTTGAATCATCTTCGGTCTAAATCAAATCATCAATCATCTAATTCATAGCAATCAATCAAGTCAAACATTAATCCAAGTAAACAAGCATTCAAATATGACCTAAATAGACAATTATGACAATAATGGCAATTTCGTAAATAAAGAGTCAAAAGTCTAACAAGCATGAAAACATGAGCAATATCTCTATAATCTTGATGAATGAACTTGCATAGGTTAACATGTAGTAAAATGGATGCCAAATCATTATGAACAATGGATCTATATGGGTCTATACTTAGGATTAGGAAAATGTATGGAAATCACTACTTTAGCACAAAATCAAGCCAACGATCCGATATACTCCTTTGGATCCATGTGAGAGATAATCACCACTACCCAAATCACCTAAACACCTTAAAAGAAACCCACTTCAGATCTGGACAGCGAAGGATCTAACTCGATCTATCACCAATCCGCTTCAAACGATGAAATCTCTCTTCGATGGATGAAGATCTTCAATCTAAGCTCTTGGATCTTCAATTTGGTCTTCGATTTGGATGGAAGGAATCACAAGATTAGAGTAGAGAAAAGAAGTGAAGAAGTGTAGAAGTCGAGCTCTCAAAATGGCAGCACTTATTCGGATCCCAAAAATGAAGAAATGGACATGTATTTATAGGCTGGAAAAGCTTAGGTTGTTCGCTCTTATGTCGTCCACGACCTAAAACCCCACGACCTAAAAACCCCACGACCTAACAAACGCGCCTCTACGACCTACGACCTAACACACGCTCTTCTACGACCTAACAGATGCGCATCCACGCGACCTAACGCTTAAGCGCTTCTTTCGACCTAACGACATAGCGCATCAGCACACCCAATCGACCTACGACCTAACCCAGATGCGCTTCCTCGCGACCTAACGAATGCGCATCCATACGACCTAACAGATCCAACGACCTACGCGCATCCGTGACCTACGACCTAACAAACCTACGACCGAACTATCTTAGCCAGGATACGACCTAACACCTTAGGTCGTCTAACGACCTAACTGCTCCACTATCAGACTTAGGTCGCTCACGACCTAACTACGCTAACTCGCTAACTCTAGGTCGCTAAATACTGAAGGTTACTAACCCTTAGGTCGCTAACTCCTATAGGTCGCTAACTCCTATAGGTCGCTAACTCCTATAGGTCGCTAACTACCAGCTCTCCTAGGTCGCTGCAAACCTTTAAGTCGCTCAAACCTTAGGTCGCCAACTCTTATAGGTTGCTAACTCTCTTAGGTCGCTCACTTGACCTAACCTATCCCACGGCCTAAGCCAGCACACGACCTATCTTCTATATGACCTAACTATTACACGACCTAACTTCTTAGGTCATTCCAATCCTTAGGTCGCTCCACTTCACTAATCGTCTTCCCCTTAACTCGCCAACTTCCTTAGGTCGCTCCAAACTCTCATACGACCTAAGACAGACTTTGGACGACTTATCAACAATGCGACCAAATGTCAACTGTTTTACGATGTTTCGATCCGTAAAAATACGGGTCGTTACAAATATTTAATTGATTTTAAATATCTGGAAGTTAGTTTAATTTGAATATCAGAATGAATTTGACAATTAAATTATTGGATTTAATTATTAAAAGTTGGGTATAATTTGTATCTTCAGTTTTAAGCTGATTAAAAATATATTTCAAGGCTTAGAAAAATTTATATTAATAGTACTGAAGATAATAAAAGCTTCAGAATTGAATTTGAAACTGTTTTGTTCAATTTTGAAATTTTATTGTTTAAATTGAATTTAAAAATAGCCTTCCGAGGCACGGTCTCGGAATTCGACGAAACCAGTTCCATTGGATCTGTAATATTGTATTATTATCGAATTTCAATTTTCGTAGTGTTTGGAGTTGTTGTGTGAGCGTACGATATGTAAACGCGCTGAAATTTTATTGAAATTCAATTTAATAAATGGTCCAAAAAGCTATCTTATCCATATGATTGAATTTGGAGTCGAAACCTTTTCCATTGTGTTCGGAATAGGCGTATAACATTACGAACGCCTAGCGGCACGCCTTGATAGGAAGTCGAAATTTTTATCTTCGTTTTCGAGTCGATTTGAATTTGAATTTAAATATATAATATATATTTATCTCTAGTTAAAAATATATCAACATCAGCCGTTCTTCCTTCAAATCACTGTCTCCCACTCGTACATGCAACCCTCCCTTCGAAGTACATTTCCTCTTGCTTCCAAAACAATTCAGCCGACACTCCTCTTCATTTTAAACTCGAAAAAGATAAATACATCTCTCATTCAAAATTAAAAATACAGAACTTCAAAACTTTCTGATAATGGCCGCGTCGTTTTCAAATAATGGCCGATACTTCAAAAATAAAACCCTTTTCTTTCAGTTATTCAAATTCGAAGAGTAATAAAATTTAAATGGCCGAAGTCTCCTTGCCGATTTATTCCCCTTCCTTCCTCAATTCGTTATCAACAAAAAAATCGAATTCGATTTCAATTCGAAATCATATTCACTAGTGAGCACACAGCAAGGGAAAGGTCGCGCGCGAGAGAGAGAGAGTGGAGGGGGAAAGCACGCGCGCGCACTCGCGCACGAGGAAGAGGCGGCGGCAGCCTGGGCTATGTCGCGAAGGAGGCCGGAGGTTGATGGTAATTGCACCGCGCACAGGGATTGGAGAAGCTCGTGAATTTGGGTCGCGATAGTTCTGTGACACGCGTGAGGTCGGCGGCGCTCGCGATAGCAGGAGGGCTCGTCAACGATGTAGGCCAGTAGGCGCGCGTGTGGGGGCTCATGCCAGGTCGACGTGAAGGGGAAAGTGCGCGTGGCAGTAGATTGGCGTCTAGAGGGAACTCGATCGATTTTTGAGGGTTCGGTGATGTTTTGGGAATCGACGATTGTTTGGAGTAAGGTATAAATTTTATCTTTAATTCAATTTAATTTATATATAAATAGATTAAAAATGTATATATGTAGTTGAGAATATATATATATATATATATGCAGTTTTAAATTTTTTTATGCATATAGAAAAATATTGATTTCAGTAAATTATAAACATATCTGTTTTAATATATATATAGAAAACAAAGTAAATAGTAAAATATAAGGATATATAAACAGTTTATGAATTTTAAAATTTAATAATATATGGGTATGTTATAAAGCAGAAATATATATATAAAGTTTTGGGAAAAATAACAGGAATTTTTTAAGGTTCGAAGTTGTATGAAATTTGATTTATTTTAGTTACTAAAATACTTTTTCTAAAAGGAAAATTATTAGTTCAAAATAAATTACTAGTTAATTAAATTATAAAATGAATATTGGTTGATCGATTTTTCGAATATTAATAAATTGTATAAAATTGTTTATACAAGGTATATAAATCAAGAAAACAAGCTGAAATGGAAACGAATTACAAATGCTAATTTGGATGGTTTCAAAATAAAAGCAAAGGTGAGATCTTCTCACTCAAACAAAAATTGAAATTGCAGTTATTCATTGACTATTTGGATTGTGATAGTATATATATATATATATATTAGTATATAGCAATACATATATATATATATATATTGGAATATATATATATATATATATTGGAATATATATATATATATATTGGAATATATATATATATATATATATTGGAGTTGTTGATTTCCCACATTATATAGCGGATGAGACCCTATTGCGCCGCATAATAGCGGATGATATTTTTATAAATCCCATATACCGCGATATTCCACCTTGAAGTGGAATTGGTATTGTGCTAACATTTGTGGATGCAGGGCAACAGGTTGGAGGGATCCAACAGGATTCCTCAAATATTTGAATTTTTTAATGTTGTGTGTTGATTTAATTATAATCTGTGCATGATTATATTTGTGATTGAAATTGTTGAAGGCTATAATTTAGCCGAATGTATTTTTGGTATCGTTGGATACCAGAAATAAATGAAATTGGATTTTCGAGATTTAAAGTTTGAAATTTTTAAGTAAATTCCTTTTGAAAGAATTGGGTGAATTTAAAAGAAGGAATTAAAGTATTAAAATTGATTTTTGTAATCTTAACGAATCAATTCCAAGATATGGTGAAAAGATTTAATAAATGGATTTCGGGTAATATTATTTAAAAATTGAAGAATTTATTGAAAATGGAATTTTAAATAATTTGGAAAAAATAAGGGATTTATTTTAAAAGGTGAAAAAAATTTCCTGAAATCCATTTGATAATTAATCTGGTGTTGGAAAATAAATCTTTGGGAAGTTAATAAGATAATTGATGTGGTGTTTGAATGAAAATTTACAAGTGCTTGTTATTTGAAATAAACTTGGAAATCAATTTGAAATTGATTTAGTGTTTGAAAAAATAAATTGGAAGAATCAATTTGTAAAATTGATTTTGTATGCGAAATAAATGGTAGAATCAATTTGAAATTTGATTTGGTGTTGAAATAAAATTAGAAATCAATTCGGAATTTGATTTTGGAGTTGAAAGTGAATATTTGAGAAATCGATTTGAAAATCGTATAAAAAGTGAATATTTGGAAATGTAAATGCAAAATGGAATTTATAAAGGAAAGGGGAATTTGTTTTAAAAATAAACACTGATTTATTTTTAAAGTGTGGAAATAAATTTACAGATTTGGAATGTAAATTTGAAATAAATCGATAAGGATTTATTTAATTGGTTTAAATGGACCATTTTGAAATGGAAGTGTATTTTCCTTGAAAAGCCGAATGTATTTCCAAAGTAGTTTTAAATTATAAATGAAGAAATTCTGAAATTGGATTTTAAGGAATTTTTTGGAAATAAAGTATTTGAACTCGGCAGATTTCAAGTGGGAATGAATAAATATTTGGAAATATATGCCGTGTAAGGAAATTGATTGAAATTTATTTTCAAAATTTGAAATGTGAAAAGTGGTTTGAAATTTGTTTTCAAAGTGTTGAAGTGTGGAAAAATATATATCTTGTGAAGATATTTTGAAAATAAATATTTTGGGAAAATTATTTAAATCTGATTATTGTTGTGAATGTTGTTGATAGTTAAATCACCGACTATCAATGTTTGCCTTTGAAATGGCACTTGAATTTTTTTTTAAAACAAATGCTCGTTATTCGGTTTAGTCGGGAAAGGACCTTTGTGTCATATAACCCATTCCGAATAATGATACGACGTTTTGAATTGCAATTGAACACCGGTGTGAAGACCGGGTATTTTCGAAAATGAAAGGACAACCTGTCGAATGTCTCTTCACTGAGTTGCTCCGGTATAGAGATTTATATCACTCTTCTTGTGATGCGAAGTCCGGACGTGATTAGAAATTTTCCGGATTTGCAAGGGCTTGTTTCGAAGTGCCTTCGGTTCTGTTCGAGCCCAGAATAGACTTGTATGGTTGTATGTCTGACACTACACTTTGAGATATAAAGCTGATTTCTTTCAAATACATTTCTGTTTAGTGGCGGAGAATTTATTCTCTTAGCTTAACACCCTTCTCTGAGACATACGAGCTCAGAGGTTATGTAGTTGAAGGTTATCAGTGATATACTCCCAATTTGGTAGTGTGGCATGCTAAGTGTTGCTGTGTGTTGATGATCATTCGTCGATCATTTGTGATCAAAGCATGGCTTTCATGTAAAGCGTAGCTTTGTGGACGAGTCCTCATCAAGCCTTATAGACCGGAAATGGTCGAAACAGGAATAATGTGGCAAGGTTATGAGGGTCGCTCCCTTTAGGGTATGTCATTTGCTTCTTGAAAAGGGTGGTATCAGGTATGGAGCCCTGGTATTTAACCTATGTGGTTACTCCAATCTCATTTACTGTGTGATTGTAGTTTTGTTGAGGTGCCTCGGATAAAGGTCCCAAAGGACAGGGGGGTGGCATATTCGTGTAGTAGTTACCTAGTGTAAGAGGTAACCCGGCCTTGTGTTGGCAGAGAGCTAGTTAGTTCTCGGGACGTCCATCCAGAGGCGTACCCATGTGGTAGTAGGAAGTTCCTTAGTCTGACCATTTTTTGGAAAATCCAAAGAAACAATACGAGGCCTTTACGATTGCAATTTGTATAACCTGTCACCTCAGGTGGCACCTATAGCGGGCATACTATAATGGTACCTATGCTGGCTAAGATTAATATTATATTTTTGAAATGCTTTCACACTAGACACTAATGATAATATTAAAAAGAATTTTCTCGTATTAAGCATATTTGACTATTATATGAAGAAATCTCCTCCAAGTCTGCGATTACATTGTGTGTGTGGTGGTAGGCCTTATGGTAGTTTCATTTTCCAAAAGCATTGCGAATTAATTTTATTTCCTTTGTGAAAATAACTGTTTTACGATCTCACACCAGTCACCATGACTGACCTGGTGTTTATTGTTCTCTTTCTAAACTCTGGGTGCCCATAATTTTCCACACGGGCAGCCTAGAGTTATGTTATCAGGATATTCTGGAGCTTTGGAGGCAAGCTGGATGGCGAGACGTACTACCCGTACTTGTTTATTTATTCCGCTGTGTATTCTGTATGAGGACAAGTTTATATAACTGTCCATTGTTGTATTGAGTTGTATATTGACTCTCATTGTTGTATTGTATAAACTGATATAGTTCTTTGTTTAAAAGACTAGTGATTATCTATTATATATTGTTCCGCTGCGAATGTGAGATTCTGATATTGTTTCTGTTGCTTTTCTTTTTCTTTCTTTTTCTTCTGTTTTCTTCTACCTCTTCTTTTTAAACCCTCAAGGTTCGGTTTTCCGGCATCGATTGTTCGGCAGTTGATACAATGGACGTATTAATGTCGATTTTTGGAAGTCAAAGAATCAGGTCTTGACATAAAAGGTATTAGAGCAATTGGTTAAGCGATAACCTTGGCTCTGTTGGGAATTGCTCATTAGAGGTAGAGTCAGTAGTACTCTAGAATGAGTTGAGTGTATTAATAGATATAAGCGCGTATTTGTTAGTGAATATAAAATGGTTTTATGTTGTGGTGATTGGTTTACTGAGTGGTATACGAACCTTCGACGACACAGTCTGCAAAACTGTATCAAAGGGGTTTCTAAACACTTGAATAGAACAACTCGACACAATATTGTTTTCAAAGGTGGGTGAATTAAATAATTTCATCCAAATTATTTTTGATATAAAAAGAAGTATTTTCCGAAATTATTATAAAACTTTGATGTTTGGGTGCTAATATTATAGTCAAATGAGATTATAAAACCTGAAATAGTTTATATAACCAAGAACAGATATTAGATTTGAATTTTTGAATCAAAAAAAATTAAAGATGAGAAGTTAAAAATGAGAATTTAACTTGGATAAAGATTGAAATTTGAAGTTTAATTAATGATTTGGAAAAAAAAATAAGTAAAACTTATAGAATGGGAAAAGATAAGTAAAACCAATTATTAAAATGGTTAAATATTTTTTTAAGCAAAATGAAATCTGAATTTGAATGGTGTATGGAATTTGGCTTAAGCAAAAGTTGAATAAAATAGAATTTGAAACAAATTAGAGTGAACGTAAGTTGTATAGTGAAACTAAATGTAAGGGAAATTTGAAATGAAGCATAACTTAAGTAATGTTAAATGAAGTTGATTTTGGTATCGAAGTAAATTAATAAAGTGAATTTATTAAATGAATGTGAACTTGAGTTATGTAATGAAATTCAACATGAAATGTTAAATGAATTAGCAATTGAATTGAACTAATGAATTGAATATTAATCAATCAAATGTAAATGAATTGTTATGCAATAATGGATGTAAGTGTAAATTCATTCAAGGCTAATTGAATGTTAAACCAAATTGAGGTTAGACAAAGTGAATATGAATTGTCGAATGTAAATTTTATAATTTGGTTATGTTGGTTATGATTTGATTGTTAGATTATTGTTAGTTGATTGTATAAAAATTCATATGCAATTGAATAAATGAAATTAAAAGCTATGTAATTGAATTTGAATTGAAGGTGAACTAATGTGAATGCAAATTAGTGAATGTAAATTAATTGAAAATGAATTGAATGTAAGAATTTGAGTTGAAACTATTTGGATTTAATGGAATGGTATGTGATTGGGTTTGCAAACAAATTCAAACTAGTGTTAAAACCTTGAATATGTGCTTATGAATGAATATCACATCTGTTGCTTATGAAAAACTATGCGTTTGCTATTGAAAACAAGTGGAATGTTAATAATTTCCTATATATGTCACTTACACGTTTAAATTGAGTAAGTACATGTAGTAGGGGTGTCGTTTGGCTGGATTTGGTTGCGTTAATAAGCTAATAAATAATTGCTTTGCTTAAAATGCTAATAAAGGTACGCCTACGCAATAAAAATAGGAAATATGAACTGTTATCTGCTTTTCCGACCGTGTGGGTCGATGTATATATATTTATATCTTTTGTCAAATTGCAAAAGCTTCTCGGTACAAAGGAGACTCCGCCAAAATTTTCTGAAAATTTTGGGAGTTAGAAAAAATTTGAAAATCTGGAAAATTTTTGTTAACGGAAAATTGATTTTCAAATTATAATGGAAACGTAGGAATTGAACAAGAAAATGAAAACCATTGTTTTGGTTGAAGTTGAAAGCTTTGGAAAAGGTGAATATCGAGTTTTCACTAAAATGAATTTTTGGTTTTTGAAGATAAAATGAATTCAAATAGAATTGAAATTGTAAATTGATGTCAAATGGAATCGAAAATGCAAAGTTGAATGGAAATAAATATATAACTTTGGTAGTGAAGTGAAAATAAATATGACGCAGCGGATTAATCACAAAAAAATGTAGATCGATGAATGTAGTAATCGGTGGATTGGAAGATACTGAAATGCCCAAATTCGTTGATCCGAAGATACCGAATTCTAGCTATCCCGAACTCGTTGATCGCGCACGATGCCGGGTTCAAAGATCTTCAATTCTTCAAGCGTTGATCAAGCGCACTTGATTCCGCGAATCGGCTTCTACAATCGTTGAATCGAGCGCACTCGATTATCCGAAAGAGGAGATAGGAGATTACACTCAACTACCAATTGAATGAAAGCACAAAGCTAACAAAAGATAATTTTATTCAAAAATCAACAACCTTTACAAATGTCTCAACCCCGCTATTTATAGCTTTACAACTCACACAACAAAAATTCGTACAACACTTAGGTCGTTTCCGACCTATAACCTTCGACCTAACAACAGATGACCTAAACAGACGACTTAAGACAACACAGCTTTCGACTTAACAAATGGTAATTACAACAACACTTAGGTCGTGAACGACCTACGACCTAAAACATTGCGACCTAAAAACAGACGCGACCTAACTTAAACACATCAGCTTCCTTCAGCGACTTAAGAATCAACGGTTTAGGGTAAAACGGCATAAGAATCTACGGCCCAAGCTTCAGCGACTTAACACCCAATCGACTTAAGATATCAGCGGCAGAGATTAACACGGTCTAAGATTCAACAGCATCCAGAGCTTTGCGACCTAAAAGATAAGCGGTTCCAGAAACTTCGCGACCTAAGCCTTGCGACCTAAGTCCTCGCGACTTAACTCTCCAGATCACCCAGCGACCTATCTTAGGTCGTAACTCGTTTACGCGACCTAACTTAGGTCGAATCAAAACTCCACGACCTACCATAGACCGAATTTCCATCTCGCGATCAATAGTGAGCGACCTAGCTCTTTGCAGCTCCCCGCGACCTAACTTAGATCGAAACTTAACCCCGCGACCTAAGGTAAGTCGTAACTCGTTAGGTCATTTGAGCACCTTTCCTCTTAGCTCGTTAGCTTGCAAATCTCCAGTAGGTCGTTGGAGCGACCTAAAGGCCTCCTTAGGTCGTATGCGACCTAACACTTCACCAACTTGGACTGTGCCGCTCTTTAGCTCGCTTAGCGACTTATCATAGGTCGCTAAACCACTCTTCCCAACATCACTCGCTCCTTCCTCTATCTTGTTAGGTCGTGAGCGACCTACAAACTCCTTAGGTCGTGAGCGACCTATGCCAACATTCTGCGCTGCATCATCCTCCCCAGGTCGAGAAAAATTCGACCTCGAATTTGTACCCTCTTCTTCCACAACAGACTCATTCCCATGATATGGTATAAGATGTTTAACATTGAACACGTCAGAAGTGTACACATCCTCCGACAGCTTCAATTTATAAGCATTTTCATTAATTCGTTTCACGACTTCCACCGGACCAATTTTCCGCGCCTTCAATTTGTTGTACGTTCCCACCGGAAAACGATCTTTTGTTTACACTGCATAAACCAAATCACCTTCATGAAATTCAACACTCCTTCGTTTCAAATCTGCAGATCGTTTGTATTTATCATTTGCCTTTTCCAATCGTTCTTGAACGATTCTATGACACTCCGTCAACCCTTCAACAAAATCAACAGCTTTCTTAACTGTCCCCTTCGAGTGTGGTATTACCGTTAAGTCCAACGGTCCCTTTGGCAAATTTGAATATACAATCTGGAATGGACTGAATCCCGTACTACGATTTACCGCATGATTATGAGCAAATTCTGCTTGGCATAACTTCACATCCCAACTCTTCAGATTATCTTGCACAAGACACCTCAGCAGATTTCCCAATGATCTGTTCACAACCTCGGTCTGTCCATCCGTTTGCGGATGATAAGCGCTACTAAACTTCAACTTTGTTCCCACCATCTTCCACAAACTTAGCCAAAAATGACTCAGGAAACGAGTATCCCTATCCGACACAATAGATTCCGGCAATCCATGAAGTCAATATATCTCTTTAAAAAACAACTGAGCAACATGAACAGCATCCGCCGTCTTCTTACAAGCAATAAAATGTGCCATTTTCGAAAATCGATCAACCACCACATAAATGGAATCATTACCACGCTGTGTCCTTGGCAACCCCAACACAAAGTCCATACTCACATCAACCCATGGTTTAGTTGGTACAGGTAACGGCATATATAAACCAGCATTAGTTGCAATTCCTTTCGAAACTTGACAGATATGACATCTCTCCACAAACCTCTCCACCTCTTTCCTCATTGATGGCCAAAAGTAAGACTGTGAAATCAACTGTAATGTACGGTCTCTCCCAACATGTCCTTCTTCATGTAGCTCTTTTACAATCTTCATTCTCAAACTACAATCAGGTATGCACAATCGATTTCCTTTGAACAGAAAACCATCAATCATCATGAACTCATCTGTCTTTCCCTCCTTGACTTTATCAACAAACTTCGCAAAGTAAGGATCATCGACAAATAGTTCCGGTAATACATCAAACCATGTCACCTCAACTTTCAGTGTAGTCAACAAATGACTTCTCCTACTCAAAGCATCAGCCACTCGATTCGTCACCCCTGACTTGTGTTTAACAACAAAAGTAAATTATTGCAGATATGCAATCCACGATGCATGTCTTGCTGAAATCTTGTCTTGCCCTTGTAAATGCTTTAACGCCTCATGATCAGTGTAAAGAACAAACTCCTTCTGAAATAGATAGTGTCTCCAGTGTTTAATAGATTGCACAACAGCATAAAATTCAACATCATATGTACTGTATCTCATCTTTTATCCTGATAACTTCTCGCTAAAGTATGCAATCGGACGTCCCCTCTGACTCAACTCTCCTCCAATTCCCACCTTGGATGCATCAGTATGTAGTTCAAACACTAGCTGAAAATCTGGTAATATTAGGATTGGTGCAGACGTCAAGAGTTCTTTGATTCGATCGAAAGCAACCCCGGCTTCCTCCGTCCATGCAAATTGCTTACCCTTCATACAATCCGTCACAGGTGCCATCACACTACTAAAGTGTGGAATAAATCTTCGATAGAATGAAGCCAACCCGTGAAAACTACGAATTTCCGTTATCGTCTTGGGCTGTGGCCAATCTCTGATCGCCTCAACTTTACTCTGGTCAACCTGTATTCCTTTCTCTGAAACAACATATCCCAAAAAGAGAACACTCCTCGCCATAAAGACACACTTCTTTGTAGCAGCATAGAATTGTTCTTCACGAAGAATAATTAACACTTTCTTCAAATGTTGAACATGCTCTTCCGTACTAGCACTGTAGATTAGAATATCATCAAAGTAAACCACAACGAATTTCCCAATGTACGGTCGGAAAATTTGATTCATCACCCTCATAAATGTACTTGATGCATTCGATAGACCAAACGGCATTACCAGCCATTCATACAATCCTTCCCTCATCTTGAATGTTGTCTTCCATTCATCCCCTGGCCTATGCGAATCTGATGATAACCGCTCTTCAAGTCAATCTTAGAAAAGATTACGGACCCACTGATTTGATCCAATAGATCATCAAGCCTCGGCATCGGAAATCTATATCTCACAGTAATCTTATTCAATGCTCTACTATCGATGCACATCCTCAACGTTCCATCCTTTTTGGGTACCAATAAAGCTGGTACAGCACAAGGACTTAAACTCTCCTGCACACGCCCCTGCTCAAGCAATTCCTCTACCTGTCTCCTCAACTCTTCATGTTCCTTCGGACTCATTCGATAATGTGGTCTGTGTGGCAACACTGCTCCTGGAACAAGATCGATTTGATGTTGTATCTCTCTCAAAGGCGGTAACTCCTTTGGTAACTCATCTGGGAATACATCTTCAAATTCTTTCAAAACTGGCTTTGCTTCTTCTGGTATTTCAACCTCTTCACTGCTCTCTCGTCCAATCAACAAGAATACTTCCGGCTCTTCCTCAACCTCCTTAACAAACTCCTTCAGAGATAATAAAGTTTTTAGCTCTTCAATCTCATCTGACTTACTTTCTCCCGGTTGTCTCTTTTTTGGAACTAAGATAATCTTCGTGCCTTCAAATATAAAACTGTAGTTGTTGGTCCGACCGTCATGTTGTACTGCTCGATCATACTGCCATGGTCTTCCCAAAAGCAAGTGACAAACATCCATCTCTACTACATCACACCAGATCTCATCTTTGTATTTCTTCCCAATAGAGAATGGAACACGAACTCGTCTATGCACTTTCACTTCTCCTCCTTTTCTCAACCATGCTAACTTATATGGATTAGGATGCTTCTCTGTCTTTAACTTCAACTTTGTCACAGCCTCGGTTGAAATGATATTGTCACAGCTTCCTGCGTCAATCACAAACTTGCACACCTTTCCCAGAATAGTACATGTCGACTGAAAGATATTACTCCTCAACCAACTAGCTTCTTCCTGCTTCGGTGTCAAACATGATCTCCTCAGCATTAGATTACAACCTTCATCTCCTGATGCGATATCCTGTTCATCTTCCTCAACTGGACTAGAACATTCTCCATCACCTTCCTCATCTTCAACTTCTACAATCATGGTTCTCTTCTTTGGCTTTGGACACTCGTTGCTTTTATGACCCAATTCCAGACAATTGTAACATTTGAAACCATTGTTACCCCTTGCCTTCTCAGCCTCCTTCACCACCGGTTTACTGAAAGGTTTAGACACATTAGAACTTCCACTAACACCCTTCATTTGATTGTTGGAACTAGTAAACACACCACTTCCTCGTCTACCCTGCTTCTCCCAAGCCAACGCTTTCTGATGTGCTTCCGCTACAGATCTTGGATCGAACATATTAACCATATCCTGAATCTGCATTCTCAATCCACCAATGAATCTAGATGTCAGCTGCTCTTCCGTCTCCATAATATCATTCCTTTCAATAAGCTGATAGAATTCATCCGCATAATCATTAACATTCTTTGTGCCCTGCCTCAAGTTCTGCAAACGTTGATACATCAAAGATTAATAATTGTAAGGTAAGAACGTTGCTTTCATCAATTTCTTCATCTTCTCCCAAGATTCAACTTTTGACTTTCCCATCCGATCACGTGTAAGTTTGGTCTGCTGCCACCACGCCAAAGCTCTACCCCTTAACCTTATAGCAACCAACTTCACTCTACATTGTTCTGGAACTTCTTTAAAGTCAAAAATCTCTTCAACATTAGCCACCCAATCTAGAAACTCCTCCGCTTGCATACTACCTTTGAATTCAGGAATTTCAGTCTTCATCCCCGACTCCCACTTGTGATCATACTCAGAGTGATTTCTTCCTTGTCCTCGAACACTTCCACCATCATACTCCTCTTCAAAATCAGATGTATATCGTTGTCTATCTCGTCCACCCATATCTCTACTACCTTCACGTCTACCACCATCATCCCTTCTATCTACATTCCTCCGTTCACGATCATTCACGTTCCTCCCACGCCTTTGATCATCATCAACACTTCTGTCTCGATTGGAATGTGGCGAGACTCTACTTCCCCCATGGTTAGATTCAGGTGAAACCCTTCTCCGATTTTGATTCATTTCTAACATCATCTTCTCTAATCGTCCAATTCCTTCATTAAGCTTCTCACTAAAGTTCTCATTAATTCTCTGCTCCATCTCATCAGCTTCTTCTCTTCGATACAAAGCTTCTATGTTTTGGTGACGATTAGCTCTCCTTGGCGGCATACTTGAAATTTTCACAACTCTTCAAATTCAAACACAATTCGAACCTAGATCCACAATGAAATGGATCGAAAATTTCCACTTTGTTGCAACTTCGCGATGAACACAACTTCTCCCAATCACAAATCCGAACTTCAATCTTCAAAGTAATGCACGACCCAATTGTTCAAACTCTCGGCCGTGTTCAAATCTACACTTCAAACTTCAAATTCCAAATTGATTAGGCTCTAAGTCTCGATCTAGCTATGATTGGCTAGAACAAGCTCTGATACCAAAACTGACGCAGCGGATTAATCAAAAACAATTGTAGATCGATGAATGTAGTAATCGGTGGATTGGAAGATACTGAAATGCCCAAATTCGTTGATCCGATGATACCGAATTCTAGCTATCCCGAACTCGTTGATCGCGCACGATGCCGGGTTCAAAGATCTTCAATTTTTCAAGCGTTGATCAAGCGCACTTGATTCCACGAATCGGCTTCTACAATCGTTGAATCGAGCGCACTCGATTATCCGAAAGAGGAGATAGGATTGTAGATTTCCACTCGAAAATTGTCACAAGAGTTCAATCGAACAAGTCTAAGAATTAACCGACAAATTAAACGCAAGCGTTTCATACCACTTGTTTTGCTAAGCCGTTTAATTAGATTTCTCATATGAATGAGGTAAAGGTTTGTATATACTAATAGATTGGAAAACGGTTTTATAAACGAGCATTGAATTAAAAATAGAGTTGGAATCATCTTTGTGAAAGAGTTGAAAATTTACTACTAGTATAGAAAACCTTTATATTTTAAAGTGACAAATCACGGAAATGATTGTAGAAACAATCAATCACCAAAATAAACATTCGAAGACATGAATCAAATCCATAGAAATCGATACTGAATCCATCAAAATGGATATTCTCAAAAATATCGAAAAAGAAGTCATCAAAGTCGATAATAAATGATAACGACAAATCGGATCAACACGAATCGATTAAAATTGGAAACCCACGAAAAATAGGCAAGTTGGACTGATACAAGCAGGTCAGTCGACTGAACCAGATGGTCAGTCGGCTGACACAATGCCTGGAAACTTTCGATTTCTAGGTCAGTCGACTGGACCAGGTGGTCAGTCGACTGATACAGGGACAGAATGTTTTCTACCCCTGGTTCAGTCGACTGAACCTGCTTCTAGAGCAGAATCAGCCCAGCACCCAAGTGGGGCAAAATTCTATCGGAAACGATCGATCGAGCAATGGCGACTAGGGATTTATGCCATGCGACAACCCAGCCTAATAGGCTCTTCGATACACCCCGATAAACATGTTCAAACACCCATAAAATGATTTTCACAAAATTGGACTTAAAAAAAAATTTGGAAAATTCACCAAATCAATCCAAATCAAAAACAAATGAACATGAATAGATGTTAGGAATTCATACCTAACAACAAAGAAAGCTATAGACGTAGATGTGAGTTCAAAAACTCACCTTTTCAACCCAAAACAACAAATGAGAAGCTTTGAAATCAAAAGAAAGATCAACCACACTTCAACTTCAACTCTAGAAGCTCTAATCTAAGATTACAACGAGTATTTCCTAAGTTAGGTCATAGAAAATTTCTGAAATTGGAGAGAGATTGAGATGGAGAAGAAGAAGAGGATGCTTACCTAAGCTTCTCTTTGATTTTGGAGCTAGAACTTGAGTTTGCAAAGGAAACTAGGGCTTAGGATTTTAGTTTCCAATCTCTTCCCTCATTTTTACTAAACCTGAAGTGTTAGGAAAATAATAGAATGAATGAAGAGGAGAGTGGGTGGAGTTAGGATATAAGATGAGTTGGGTTAGTGGGCTGAAACCCAAACCCAAGCCCAAAGCCCTAAGTAAAAATGTCAAAATTCTACTCAACTCCAAACATATCGATGTTTATACTCAAAAAAGTCGGAAACACCATTTTGGACTGAATGGAAGTGGTCTCGAGTCCCAATTCGACGATTTGCAAAAAGTGACATTTCGGACTTGAATCCGACTAACGATGCTATATTTAAATAAAACATTTAAATATACAATCGTAAAATATGCGGGTTGTTATAATTGTGAGATTATATTGTTGTTGTTTTCTCTTCTTCTTCTACCATTTTCTTCTTTAACCCTAATGGTTTGTAATTCCGTCCATTTTGAGTTGAACTGATGGAGAATATTATCGGCTCAAAGGGGTATGGATTTGCGGGTCATTACACTTGGTACCAGAGCTGAAGGTTAAGCGAGAACCTTGGCTCTGGTGGGGATTACTCATTAGAGATAGAGTCAGTAGTACTCTAGAATGAGTTTGAGTGTATTAATAGATATGAGCGCGCATTTGTTAGTGAATATAAAATTGTTTTATATTGTGTTGGTTGATTTGTTGAGTGGTTTATGGATTCTAGTCAATACGAGTAATTAACGTTATTGATAGGGATCTCTAAACACTTGAATAGAACAATTCGACATAGTATTGTTTTAAAATGGGGTAAATGAAATAATTTTGCCTAAAATTAGTTTTATATATGAAAGAAATAATTTTTGTAAATTATTATAAGTATATATGATTGCTTGGTTGTTAGGAAGTGATAATATTAAATTATCATCACCGTTGTTATGGTAATTGAAATAAATGATGAATTCTAACCAAAAGTTAAGGAAACAAATTTATATAACAAAATGGAATTTGAAATATGAATTATAAATGGGATTTATAACTTGAAATAGAATAAACTCCAGAGTAATATTTGAATATAGATTGAAAGGATTTGGAATTTGAAAATTTTGGAAAATTTAATTCCCTTTGATTTTGAAAATAATTTTTTTCAAAGGCTTTGGAGGAATAATAGTGACATTATTTGGGAAATATTTTTGAATTGGATATGTAATCTGGTGGGATTTGGAATTAAAAATATTTGAAAAGTTTTTGGAAAAAGAATAAAAGCACTAAACTCGCTTTGGTCGCTGGAAAATAATTTTGGTTATGACTGCAACATCACCGATGTTCATTTTTGAGTTTCCAAGAGAGGAATTGCTGCCTGGATATTTTGGATTGGTGTTGTTTGCAAAATTTGGGTTGATTTTGAAATGCCAAAAAGATATTCTTACTTTGGGTGGATATGACTTCAAAAATGATTTTGAATGTTTAATAAAATTGTTTAAACTCTGGAAGTTTATTTAAAAATGTTTATGGAAATATAAATGGGTTTGATAACGTATAAAATTTGAAATTTGTTAGAATGAAATTCAACTTGAAAAGAGTTATTTAAAAGTAAGGATGACAATAAAGTAAAGTGGTAGGTAAATCAATTAAATGAAGTAAAATAAAGGACATTAGTAAATGGAATATAAATAAGTTGGAAAACTTATAGAAGTTTAAAATTTTGAATTAAATTGAAATGTAACTGGATTAACTTAAATAAAAGTGAGTTTTGAGTAAATGAATCTAAGCAAGCTAATGGAATAGTCATTGAAATAAAATTTATTAGTTTGGAAATAAATTTGTAAATGAACAAATTGATTTAGTTATAACAAAATGGGATTGGAACCGAGTATTTAAATGATATTTAATTTGAATTATGATAAATGAAGTGAAATTGTAGAATTTGTTCGAAGGAACTAAAAGAAGTAAAAGTTTGGAAATAAACTTTTATTTGAGATTTGAAATTAAATCTAGAAATGAAGTGATTAAATTAGTAAATAAACAGATTTGAAATTGAATTTGATTGGAAACGAATTGGTGGATGGAACTAATCACCGTAACTAAGAAAGTAAATATGGGTTGAGATGTGGTTAATAGGATTCAATATTTAAAGTTTGGAGATAAATTGAGTTCTAATTGAAATTGAAAATGTGGATTGAATAAAAGTAGACATAAACCAAAGTGGTAAAGTGAAAATAAATATAAGAAGTATATAAATTATTTGTATTGAACTTAAGAAATGGATGGTGAAATTCTTAAGAAAATTTGGAGTTGAGAAATACTAAGTTAATGTTGAAAGAAGATTTAGTAAAAGTTGGTTAAAAAGAAAATTTTGTATAAGTAAATAGAAATCAAAATAAATGTGAATAAAAAAGGAAATTGATATAGCTAATAATCAATTGAGATAAATACGTAGGATGTACATATATTATTTTATTCGCATAACGATTTGATCCAGATTCGAGCACAGAATTTCGATATAGTTATATCGATCCGAGTTGGGATTTTTCACTTGATTTTTGACGGCGAACCCTGGATATGAATTTTTGATTGATTCTGGATATTCTCTATCATAGTATATGGCTATGCAAGGGGAATGACGGTTTATGACCAAGAAAACTAGATCTGAGTCCGCACTAGGAAGTCGTGGGGACGATAAAAGTTCGGAAGTGAAATTGTGTGATCGAGTCAGCGATCGGATTTGGTATTGCGTACGGATGATATGTGTACATCGTACGGCTCAAGTGAAACAAATGTTGAAAATGTGTAAAAGAAGTGAATACAATGATTTTGAATTCTGTGATTGGATATTATTGCTAAGGAGGATACAGGTATTTAAAAGCAAAAAGATAAATTGGTGTTTTTGGTTTCAAAAGATAAATTTGAATTGCCCGACAAAAGGTATGCATTTAAATTGTCGTATGAAATTTGATGATTTCCTGATCTAGCCACTTGGCATTTTGTTTTCTTTTGGAGATTGGAGCTCGTAGAGGCAGTTTTGTAGTTGTTCTGATCTAGCCGTGCAAAGGAGACGCTGGTGAAATTTTTCGAAATTTAAGGAGTTTGAAAATTTTTGAATTTTTTTTGATAATTTAAAATTTGGTTTTAAATTATAATTTGAATTGTTGAGTAAGTAATATTATTTGAAACTGATTGATGAGTTCAGAAATTTAGTAGAAGGGATAATGTGTCTTTAATAAAAAGATCGTTTTGAGGAGTTGTCCAAAAAAAATTGTTTGGTTTTGGGGAAAATAGTTAACGGGTTATGGACCATTCTTCTTAACTAGTAAGTTCGGGGATGAAATTCTTTTAAGGGGGGAGGAATGTAACGACCCGGAATTTTATATATTTGAAATTCGAATATTTCATTGATTTTAAATATTTAAAAGTTGATTTTTAACTTGAATTTCAAATACCACTATTTATTGGATAATTTAATTATTTGAATTTAATTATTGGGAATTGGGTAAAATATTAAATCTTGAGTTTTAAGCTCGTTAAGAATAATTTAAAAGCTTATAAAATTTATATTGATGATACTGAAGATAATAGAAGTGTTGAAATCGAATTTAAAGGTGATTTGTTTAGTTTTAAAAATATATCGTTTAAATTTATGTTCAAAAATAGCCTTCCGAGGCACACTCTCGGAATTCATCAAAACCAGTTCCATTGGAACCGTAATAGTGTATTATTATCGGATTCCAATTTTCGTAGCATTTGGAATTATCGTGTGGCTGTATGGCATGTAAACGCGCTGAAATTCATATCAACAATTCGATAAAATAACTGGGTCCAAAAAGCTATCTTCTCCATACGATTAAATTAGTACTCAGACCTTTTCCATACAAATTTTTAAATAGGGGTATAACATTATAAACGCCTAGCGGCACATCTAGACAGGAGGTCGGGATTTCAAGTTGCGTTTATATAGACAATTTGAATTTAAATTATATATATATATATATATTATATTAGTCAACTTTCAGCTGTATTTTTCTTCACACCGGCTTTTGTTTTAAGGCGCTATAGCAAGTTGGGTGAAGCACGCAACCATCTCATCTTGTCTCCTCATTTCTTTTTAAAATCAGCTGTGAACGAAATCAAAATTTCAAAAAGAAAAAATATTGGCCCGTCCTTCTTCTTCTTTTCTGTTTTTTGGTTCAATAAAAATGGCCGATAGTTCAAAAAAGTGGAAAAAATATATAATACGAAGTTCGAATTCAAATCTTCCGCTCTATGGTTCCAATCCATTCTCCTACTTCATCCTCTGGAAAGCCTGAACAATGTGCACCTTCTCCTTCGATTCGATCAGGCTGGGCTTGTTCGCGTTCCAGATCCAGGAGTCGAATTGAATTCGTTCCTATAAAAAAAATGAGAAGGGGACTGCGATCGAATCGAAGCCGATTAGGATCCTCGACTCAATTCGATGGCGGCGTTCGTAGGGGAAAGGGTTTACGAGAGGAGGTGGAGTGTATGCATGGGTGTTAACTTGAGTGCAAGGGCGGGTGGGGGGGGACGCTCGGCAATGTCAAATGTTGGGTCGATGTTGTTGGAGGGGTAGGGTCTAGGCGATCGAGGCGATCGAGGCACTAGCTGCGTGAGGGAAGAGAAGGCAGTGAGGTATATCTACGATTTATTTTCTTATTTTGCAAAATTAAAACATATATATATATATACATATTGGTAATCTGGGAAAGTATATTTACAGATAAAATTTTAGGAAGGAAAAAATATGTAGGAATTTTAAAACCACATTTTCATTTTTACAGACATATATTTGTTAAAGAAGGGAATTTTTTTTACAGTAATTATGTTAGCTGACCATTTTTTTTTAAAAACATTTTTAATCTAATGTGTTCGAGTTTTAATCCTTAATTAAATCTGTTGATCTTTATTTATTAACGAGAAATTTTTTACAGTAAAGGAAATTGTCATTTTTGTTATTTACAGGAAAAAGGAAAAAAATATATAAATATAAATATATCCATATAAAAATATACATACCTATTTTCACTTGCTAGTTTATTTTAAAATAATGGATTTGGTGATTAAAATTTTCAGTTAACTTATTTAATTACTTTAGTTCTAAAAATTATTTATGATAGGAAAATTAGTTTTAAATTAAATTATTAGTTAATTAAATAAATAAATGGAAATTTATTTTTCAATTAGTTCAAATATTAATAAACCATACCGCGATATCCCCCTCAAAGTGGGATTTGTATTTTTATATTGTGCTAACATCTGTGGATGCAGGGAAACAAGTTGGAGGGATCCAACTAGATTCCTCAATTTTTTTTAATTTATTTCATTTCAGTGATATATGAAATATTGAATAATCTGTGATAGATTGTGTTAGAAAATTTTATGTGTTGGATAATATGATATTGCCAGATATATTTTGGCATTTTAAAAATATAAATATTGTACGGGATCATTTAAAAGAGGGAAATTTAAAGCAAGAGATTTATAGTAAAGATAGATCATTTAAAAGTAATGAATTTGGCAAAAATGAATGAGTTAATTTTAAATTTTGTACTGGATAAATTCTAAATGTGTAAAGATAGAGATTTTGAAATAATTGATAAAAGGATTTAAAAATGGGACTTAAGCTATTTGTTTAAGTATAAAAGTATATATTTTGAAATCAGAGGTTTAAAATGGATTTGAGATATTAAATTGGAAATTTGGAAAAAAATATAAAGGATGAAATTGATATTTCAGATTTAAATAAGGTTTTAAATCATAAGAAGAAGTGAATTTAGAGTTATTGGATTTTGGAATAAAATTTGTGTAAATCGAGAAATAAATTATAACGGGAATTTAATTCAGAGAATCGATTTTAAAATAGATTACGTGTTTTGACAGTGATTGAAAGAGAATGAGATTATTGAAATTATAAACGGGGTTTATAAGTAAAGTGAAATAAATATCAGTGGATATTTGAGATTTTAAATTAACGATGGGAATTTATATGAAGATGGTAATTTGTTTTAAAAATAAATAGTAGTTTTATTTTTGAAGGTGTTAAAAGAAAATTTATGGGATTGGGACGTAAATAAAATTTGGATAAATCGAGAAGGGTTTATAAATGATTAAATGGGCTATATTGAAATGGAAAGCGTATTTTCCTAAAAAGCCAAGTATATTTTCAAAAATATTTTTAAGTATAAATTAGAAGTTTTAAAAGTGCCTTAAAAAGAATGTTTTAGAAAAGTTATTATTTAGTTGTTTAAAAATTGTTAAAGTAAATATTTATTTTAGTAATTATTTTTAAAGGTTAAATTAGTATTATGATTAAAGGAAAATTTCTAAATATTTATATTATATAAAATGACTTTTATTTTAAAAGTAGTTTTGGCTAAGGTTTTACTTGGGAAGTTATTATAGAATTTCATAACTATTATTTTGAATAAAGTGATTTGAGCAGTTTATTTTAAATGGTTAAATATATATATTTGAATAAAGTGATTTAAATTATTTAAAATCTAAATTACTAAGACTTGATGTTTTCAGGGGGAAATAAGATAATTGGTCGAATGATTGTTTAATCTGATAGTTAAATAACCGACTATCAATATTGGCCAATGCGCTGATCGTTTCAAAGAGACCGGGATCGGATCTGATTATCCGTAAACCACTTCGATCCGGTTTGAACGTAGCGAATGATTACCGTGAAGATGATGAAAGACGGTGATTCGGTTTGTCCAGACCCAAGGCAACTTGTATGGATGAATGCTATCAGACCATCGTCGTTGGTGGACGATGAGCATTCTACGAGAATGAGTTAATTTAAAAGGCAACGCTTAGCCTCAAGCCTCATCAACCGGGAATGGCTAAAACAGCGGAGGTCCAACAATGCTAAGTGGGTAGCACCTAATTAGGGTAAGGTCATCCCTATCTGGAGTCCCTTTTGATCTCGGCTTAGTGGGCGGTTGCTGATCCCAACCGCGGGGTGATCTTATTTGGACTATCCAGTAAGGGGTAGCTCCGGTCTTGTGTTGTAGGGGATCAGGAGTGGTCCTCGATACTCTGATCTAGACCAGGTACTGTGATGAGCGGTACCCCAGTAGCTCTGCCATTTTCAGCTAGATTCTATTTTACTTTCTATAGACACTATTATAATATCAGATGGATTTGATAAAAATGTTTTGGTTATCATAAGGTAAAAACCCGGCATGTTTATTTGTGGTGCGGTCTTACGAGATACCCTTGATTTCAAAGGATTTTGAAAACTTTAGTAATTCAATTGAGCATGTTTTCCTCATGCTGGTTTTCCAGACTGACTCGGGTGTTATTTTATTATAATGCTGGGGTCAGACCGAGTATTACAGATTCATGATAGGATTCTATGGAGCTCAGGAGACGAGCTTGATGGCGAGACGTATCACTCGTACTTGATGTATATTCCGCTGTGTAGTGTAAGCTGTATAGTCAGTTTTATGAGGACAAGTTATTATAACTGTCCAAGTTTGTGTTATTTATTGTGTTGTACTCTGATGATGAGATGTATAAAACAGTATAGTTTCGTTTTGTATTAAAATCAGTTGTTATCTATTATATATTGTTCCGCTGCGATTGTGAGATTCTGTTGTTGTTGTTTTCTCTTCTTCTTCTAACATTTTCTTCTTTAACCCTAATGGTTCATAATTCCGTCCATTTTGAGTTGAACTGATGGATAATATTGTCGGCTCAAATGGGTATGGATTTGCAGGTCGTTATAGCAATACATCATAAAATATACGCATGCGCAAGAATTTCTATGCGGTACCTCCTATATGAATGCCTTTTCTTTTAGAAATTCCTTTTAAAACATGATGCACACATCCTAAATATACTTGCAATTTCTATGTGAATACAATCTTTTGAAAATTCAAAACATTTTTTATTCAATTTTTCCCACACTCCTACTGAATAGGAGCATAGTACAACAAATTTTTACGTCCAAACATACCACACAACTTTTAATTTTCAAATTTTAGAAAATTATAATTTTCCAAATTCGATTTCTTATGTTATAAAGAAGGTTGAAAATGGAAAAACTTCATATTTCTTCGATTTTCTTTTGCACGCATCTTCCTCCGTACGTGGGATTTAGGCTACTATTCTAAAAAAATTATTTACTAACCCAAGCACAGTTTACATAAGAAAATATCTCTTTTAAAATTTTTCCGTTGACGTTTCTATCGCTTTCTTTAAATTTGTTATTTTCCTTATAGTTTTCTTATTATGCTTTTACTCTTTTTTTTATACAGCAATTAAACACAGCTATCATCTAGAGCAGTGAGCTCTAGGACCATGTCCACTTTGACACAGAAAGGTCCTACTCTATGAATACAAGTAACTCATATGCTTCTCCCGCTGCCTATTGCTTGTTAACAACTTACGCTGTATTACTCATGACGAATAAGATCTATTCATCTCTTCTATTCCATGCTCTATAAGGATAACTAAGTCTCATTTACTACAATTGATAAGGGTTTCAATTTATGCAGTCTCTATCTAAAAAGACAACTAAGCTTGGGGAAATTTTCACTTTACCTTTCATTTTTCCTCAACTAAGGTCTACCTATCCCAACCACGTATGTCTTATCATCCTACTAATATCATTTGACTATTCTTCCATAGTTGAACACATGAAGTAACATTTCTTGGTTTTCACTAGTGTTCTATACATCTTACGGGAAATTTTATTAATACTAAGAGTAATTATTTCTATAACCTTATACATTTACCGTTACATGTAGGAAATGATACCTATCTACTCAATATTTAAAAGTCTTATTTTGTTTGGTATTTATCGCTTTTTATTCAAAATTTAAAACATCTAAATTTTATCTTCTCAAAACCTTATTTACTTTTCACCAAACCATCTTTTTTTAAGCATGTCTTGCTTGTTCTTAAAACATTTTCTTTTTTTCTTGTCTTTAAAAAAACGCCCTCACATGTTTTCAAAATATCCTTTTTTTATAGATTTTCAAATTTACTAAAACTAGGGTAAATAGGAATAATTATTTTATCAAAAATCTCTTAACTTTCCTACTCTTCCAATTACTTAACCTTGAAGGAGTTACTAACTTACTACACTTAATGGTTTTATACCTTAATGTATTAGAATTACTTTCTCTTATGAGAGACCATTAACACTAAACCTTCTATGAATCCTTTAAAGAATGATTTCATGTTTATGTGAAATTATAAGGAATTTATTTTATTTTTATCGAAATAGGCTATACAAAATACGGTGCTTTCCATACCTTGCAGTTCTCTTTCACATATTCCTTAGAGCTTGCACAAAAAATCTTTATTTGTGATTCATAGAAAATTATATTATTATTCATTTCATTCCAATAGATTAAGGCATGTTTACTCTATATTTACTTACACAAGATATTTCCTACTAAATTAATTAATTTATCGTACATTAATTTTCAAAAGAAATCATTTTTAAAACTTCTTTATAACTAGAAAATATTTTCATGTGCTTATTTAAATAATAAGTGTACGTACAATCCACTTTAGAAATTATCTCCAAATTTCATTTGGGTCAAAACAGATGTTGCATAAAACGCCGTTACTACAACCCAAAAAATATTAATCTATGGATTCAATTGAAATAAATATTAATAAATCTCGTATGCTATGGAAAAACATTTACTTTGGGAGTCACCTACTATAACAGCTGTGTCATAGTCTATGCTTCCTTTATTTTTACTGAAAACATTTATTACAACAATAAATGTTGTAACCTACGTTTTCGATACTTAACACACTCTAGGATTTTATATTTAAAATCATTGTTTACCTTCGAAGAAACCAGCGAGCTATATATGCTCTATAATTCTTTAAAAATAATTTAACTTTTAACAAAATTTACATCATATTAATACCAATTTAAGTTTCATACCACTTAATTTTTCAAAAATCCAATATTGTTTTATAATTCAAAAGTTTCATTTTTATTGGGTTAGACATAAAGTGGATTTTCTTCATACTAAAAACTCTTATTCTTCTTGAAATAAAACACTCTCCCTACTATCCTAAGGAACTACGCTACTTCCTAAAATGAAACGACCCTGAATTTTTGACATTTGAAATTTGAATATTGTGACGATCGCCCATGACCCCTGCACCGAACCTAGAGATAGTGCGCTATAAAGTGTGCCAGGCGACCATGGACGATTGCCAGGGTAAATTTAAATAACAGAATCTATCGTATTACTCACAGCGCATGGACAAAATACAATAGAATATATATGTAGTGAAGCTTCACAGAATAGAATCTCATCAATAAAACTTCATAATAGTTGTATACAAACATCTGAACAGTCAATACATCAAGCCTAACTACATAACACTCAGAGAATATACAAGCAGCGGAACATCCAGTACATATAGTAAGAAGATAATATGCAATCCTCCAGCTCGTCTTCGATATCAGCACCATGGAAAGCAAGAACAACACATGTCACCTGCTACCTAGTCTGCCCGTCCCAAAATGGACGAACAGCCCAAGGCAATAAGAGTTAAAACATAAAGCCTTGAGTCAGACAACAGTCTTAGTGAGCAGTAAATTAACTAACAACATACCAAAAGAGCATAAAGGAAAAAGGAATAGGAATCCAACCCTCCCACTCCACCTCTTTCTACAGTGATAGCCCCCAGACACACACTAAGCAGAAGCAAACATAGCAAATCATACAATTTAAAATAAAGCAATTATCACTCGAGTCAAGGGCGATGTTTTCCAAGTACAAACCCCCAAGGCCTAAACCAAGATCAGATAAGCACCTAGAAAATACCGCTCTTGAGACCGAATGATGATACAACCAAACATCCATGACTCTGGCTATCACTGTTATCATTGCTTCGATATCATCGTTAATTGAATGACCGACTCTTTATTTCATCCGTCCATCAAGGGCTAATGGAAACCCGGGTTCTAGACATAACTCCGCACGTCATCGTGACCCGTGCCTAGGACTATCGAATCTGCCCAGAGTACTTGACTACCAATCAGTAGCCTTCAGGGACTATCGAATCTGCCCAACGTACTCTTGCTTTAAGCATGCTAGAACCTTCAACAAAGATGAGATCTCAGCCTTCTAGTCATCCTCCTCAACGATTATTTCCATACTAGCTCAAGCGCCTCTTGAGCAAACCATTATCCTCAAACTCGAACCATTTCACCGAGTTATCAATCTTCTTGTAATGATACCGTCTGGATTAGACCAAGGCTATCTAATATCATACTTCGCCTTATCATCATCATAGCAGAGCTTCATCTCAACATCATCATCAAATCTATCCATATGAGCTTCATCATCCGCTACATATGCCACGAGCAGCTTTTCCAATTCAAGAGCCTTTCCCTTAGCTTTTGAATCATCTTCAGTCTAAATCAAATCATCAATCATCTAATTCATAGCAATCAATCAAGTCAAACATTAATTCAAGTAAACAAGCATTCAAATATGACATAAATAGACAATTATGACAATAATGGCAATTTCGTAAATAAAGAGTCAAAAGTCTAACAAGCATGAAAACATGAGCAATATCTCTATAATCTTGATGAATGAACTTGCATAGGTTAACATGTAGTAAAATGGATGCCAAATCTTTATGAACAATGGATCTATATGGGTCTATACTTAGGATTAGGAAAATGTATGGAAATCACTACTTTAGCACAAAATCAAGCCAACGATCCGATATACTCCTTTGGATCCGTGTGAGAGATAATCACCACTCACCAAATCAATTAAACACCTTAAAAGAAACCCACTTCAGATCTGGACAGCGAAGGATCTAACTCGATCTATCACCAATCCGCTTCAAACGATGAAATCTCTCTTCGATGGATGAAGATCTTCAATCTAAGCTCTTGGATCTTCGATTTGGTCTTCGATTTGGATGGAAGGAATCACAAGATTAGAGTAGAGAAAAGAAGTGAAGAAGTGTAGAAGTCGAGCTCTCAAAATGGCAGCACTTCGTCGCTTCGAAATCCGGATCCCAAAAATGAAGAAATGGACGTGTATTTATTGGCTGGAAAAGTTTAGGTCGTTCGCTCTTAGGTCGTCCACGACCTAAAACCCCACGACCTAAAAACCCCACGACCTAACAAACACTCCTCTACGACCTACAACCTAACACACGCTCTTCTACAACCTAACAGATGCGCATCCACGTGACCTAACGCTTAAGCGCTTCTTTCGACCTAATGACATAGCACATCAGCGCACCCAAGCGACCTACGACCTAACCCAGATGCGCTTCCTCGCGACCTAACGAATGTGCATCCATACGACCTAACAGATCCAACGACCTACGCGCATCCGCGACCTACGACCTAACAAACCTGCGACCTAACTATCTTAGCCAGGATACGACCTAACACCTTAGGTCGTCTAACAACCTAACTGCTCCACTACCAGACTTAGGTCGCTCACGACCTAACTACGCTAACTCGCTAACTCTAGGTCGCTAAATACTGAAGGTTACTAACCCTTAGGTCGCAAACTCCTATAGGTCGCTAACTACCAATTCTCCTAGGTCGCTGCAAACCTTTAAGTCGCTCAAACCTTAGGTCGCCAACTCTTATAGGTTGCTAACTCTCTTAGGTCGCTCCAATCTCCTAGGTCGCTCACTCGACCTAACCTATCCCACAACCTAAGCCAGCACACGACCTATCTTCTATACGACCTAACTATTACACGACCTAACTTCTTAGGTCGTTCCAATCCTTAGGTCGCTCCACTTCACTAAGTCGTCTTCCCCTTAACTCGCCAACTTCCTTAGGTCGCCCCAAACTCTCATATGACCTAAGACTTAGAATCTGGACGACTTATCAACAATGCGACCAAATGTCAACTGTTTTACGATGTTTCGATCCGTAAAAATACGGGTCGTTACATTCTTCCCCCCTTAGGAATTTCGCCCCCGAAATTCCAAACAACCAGAGCAATCAAAGACTATTCGGCATGCCTACCATCCATAACAATCAACAAACCATGCATCCAATTCTAGCTTAGCATGCAGAATTCTAAAACTTAGAACAAGTTACAATGTCGTTAGATGACACGACACCTTAGGGCCATACCTTGAAGAGTTCAGGGTGAGCTGCTTTCATCCTCTCTTCCACCTCCCATGTACAGTCGTTATCATCATCACTCCATTGTATCTTGAGCAACTTAACTATCTTCCTCCTAAGCTGTTTCGTGTCGGTTTCCACAACACGAAGTGGCTTACGAGGTCTCCTATCGACTAGATCAACTTCAAAATCTTCACAGCAATCAGCAGAAACCACTGTATTCGAGTCGTGTACATACTTCCGTAGATATGATAAGTGAAAAACATTGTGCACACCCGACATCTTTTCTGGTTACTCCAATCTGTAGGCGAGGTTTCCAATTCGCTCGGTGATCGGGAATGGTCCAACAAATCTCGGAGTCAATTTTCCTTTCTTCCCGAATCGAATAACATTCTTCAGTGGAGAAATCTTCACAAAAACCATATCACCTACGTCGAACTCCAAATCCTTTCGACGCTTATCAGCATAACTTTTCTGACGGTCTTGGGCTGCCTTCATTCGTTGCCGAATGATCTCTATGCAATCCGAAGTCTGTTGAATCATCTCTTGCCCAAGCATCAGCTTTTCTCCTGGCTTTAACCAACATGTCAGAGAGTTACATGGTCTTCCATACAATGCTTCATACGGTGCCATACCAATGCTTGACTGGTAACTGTTGTTATACGAAAATTCCACCAAATAAAGGTGATCTTCCCATGATCCTCCGAAATCCAAAACACAAGCTCTGAGGAGATCTTCCAAAACTCAGTTGACTCTCTCAGTCTGACCATCTGTTTGAGGGTGATAAGCTGTACTCAAACACAACTCGGTTCTTAAAACTTCCTGGAAGCTCTTCCAAAATCCACTAGTGAACAATGGGTCTCGATCGCTCACTATACTCTTCGGAATACCATGGAATCAAACTATCCACTTAACATATAACTCAGCCAACTTTGATGCAGTCCTAGTCGATCGAACATGAATGAATCTTGCACTCTTAGTCAAACGATCTACAATGACCCAAATCCCTTCATTCCCCGTTCTGGTTCTAGGTAACCCATCAATAAAATCCATCGATACTTGCTCCCACTTCCATGTAGGATCTTCTAACGGCTGAAGCAATCCACTTGGCTTCTTCTGTTCGGCTTTTACCAACTGGCAGTTCATGCACTTGGAAATAAAATTTCCAACGTCCTTCTTCATACCTTCCTAGTAATAGGTTCTCTTCATATCCCGATAAATCTTATTTCCACCTGGATGAATTGTCAACTTCGAGTGATGACTTTCCTTCAGAACTTCACTCCTCAATTCATCAATATCGGGAACAACTAGTGATAGTGCGCATCTACCACTGCGTTACCCTTTCCCGGAGTATAAGCTATACCAAAATCATATGATGCCAAAAACTCTAGTCATCGTTGCTGCCGAAGATTCAAATCCTTTTGGGAGAAAAGATACTTCAACGACTTATGATCTGTAAACAACTCAAATCGAACTCCCAATAGATAATGTCTCCACATCTTTAGAGCAAAAACAATCGCCGCTAACTCCAAATCATGAGTCGGATAATTCCTTTCATGCGGCTTCAGTTGTCGACTGGCATACACAACAACTTTATCCCTCTGCATCAGCACTGCTCCAAGTCCAGTACCACATGCGTCGGTGTAAACCACCATCTCATCATTCCCACTAGGAATAGTCAAAAAAGGAGCGCTTGACAGTCGCTCTTTCAGGATTCCGAAAGCTTGCTCACACTTAGCATCCCATCTGAATACTAGATTCTTTTTCGTCAATCCTGTTAACGGTGCAACTACCTTGGAGAAGTCTTTGATAAACCGTCGATAATATCCTGCTAATCCAAGAAAACTTCTCACATTAGATGCATTCTTAGGTCTACCCCAATCCTGGATTGCTGCCACCTTAGCGGGATCAACCGCTATTCCATTTCTAGAAATAATATGGCCTAAGAACCTCACTTCGCTCTTCCAGAAGTAACACTTTGTAAACTTAGCCTTCAGCTGATGTTTCCGTAAGATTTCCAAAACAATACGCAAGTGCGCCTTGTGCTCTTCTTCAATTCTAGAATAAATCAGAATATCATCCACGGACACTAGCACGAACTTGCTCAACTGATCTCTGAACACTCTATTCATAAGATCCACAAAATATGCTAGCGCATTAGTCAATCCAAACGGCATTACCAGCCACTCAAAGAAACCGGATGGTGTCCTAAAAGCAGTCTTTGGCACACTATCCTTAGCCACTCTTAACTGGTGAAATCCCGTTGCCAAATCCATCTGAGAAAACACATTAGCTTCGTGAAGCTGATCAAACAAGTCATCTATTCTCGGCAATGGATACTTGTTCTTCTTAGTCACTTTATTCAGCTCACGATAATCCACACACAACCTTAACGATCCATCTGCTTTGGTTACAAACACTACTGGTGCACCCCATTCGGACACACTACGCCGAATGAATCCTTTCTGTAAAAGATCATCAACCTGCACCCTCAACTCTTGCTGCTCCCTAGGCGCCATCCGCCTAAGAGGCATCACAACAGGTCTGGCTCCTTCAACTAGATCTATATGAAACTCGATCTCTCTATGCGGCGGTAACCCTTTGACCTCGTCAAAGACATCCTCAAATCCATTAGAGATTGGCACAGATGACAGTCCATCCCGTGGAACAACCAGCGAATACATGAAGCTCATGAAGACGCCTTCTTCATGCTTACATCGTATCACAATCTTTCGCCCCTCCACATTCTCGACTGTCACCTCCAACCTATCACAATCAACCTTTGTCGCATACTTCCTAAGCTAGTCCATACCCAAAATAATTCCGAACCCCGCAAAGTTCAGAACAAAACAATCACAAACAAAAGAGTAATCATGACTCGATACAATCAGACCACAACATAACATACACAAACAAGACGAACCCCCAACTGGATTAGTCACAACCAATGGCCTATCAACAATATCCGGTTCTAAACCCAACTGACCTACAAGTTCATTACAAACAAATGAATGCGACGCCTCAGTATCAAATAGCACTCTAACTGGAACACCACATAGGAAAAGAGTACCCTGAACCACCACACTCTTTCCCTTCTCTTCAGCGGTAGGAGCTTTTGAAGATGATGGAACAGCCCCCAAAGCATAAGCTTGCACAATCTGCTTGTCCTTCCACGGTTCTGGACAATTCCTCTTAACATGCCCCAACTTGTCACAGTTATGGCACTTCACCGGCACCTTCGGATTCTTGCAATCCCTTGAGAAATGGCCCTTCTGCTGACAATTGAAGCAAGTCACTTCACCCTTCGGCTTCTTCTGGCCATCCTTACCCTTTTGTTGCTGCTGCTTCCTCTTCTTGTTTCCACCCTGCTGTGGTCTAGACTCCTCCTTGGTCACAGCAAAAACAGATCCCTGTTTTGGAAACATATTCTCATGCCTAAGAGCTTTCTCCATAAGCTTCTCAAATGAATCGTCCAAATGATCCACCAACTGCCTCCCAAGATAACTGTCCAAGCCTGTCACAAACTTCTCATTCTTCTGGTATGAAGATTCAATATACGACCGGGCATACTTGGACAAAGCTTCAAACTCAAAAACATACTCAAGAACTGATCTTCAACCTTGCTTGAGCTCCACAAACTTCTTGAACAGAACAGACTTCTGAGCCGTAGAAATGAACTTAGCTTCAAATCTGACTTGGAATTGCTCCCAAGTGATTTCTTCTTCCGGAGTATCAATGGTGATAGAGTTCCACCAATCAGAAGCTCTTCCTTAAAGCTGTCTTGATGCTAACTTCCTCTTAGTCGCATCCTCAATTCCCAAATCACTAAAGATCCTTCTACAAGCATCTATCCACCTCTGGACTTCAATGGTTGATTCTGTTCCCAAGAAAACCTTCCCTCCAATTCTTCAAACTCTCGACCGTGTTCAAATCTACACTTCAAACTTCAAATTCCAAATTGATTAGGCTCCAAGTCTCGATCTAGCTATGATTGGCTAGAACAAGCTCTGATACCAAAACTGACGCAGCGGATTAATCAAAAACAAATGTAGATCGATGAATGTAGTAATCGGTGGATTGGAAGATACTGAAATGCCCAAATTTGTTGATCCGAAGACACCGAATTCTAGCTATCCCGAACTCGTTGATCGCGCACGATGCCGGGTTCAAAGATCTTCAATTCTTCAAGCGTTGATCAAGCGCACTTGATTCCGCGAATCGGCTTCTACAATCGTTGAATCGAGCGCACTCGATTATCAGAAAAAGGAGATAGGAGATTACACTCAACTACCAATTGAATGAAAGCACAAAGCTAACAAAAGAGAATTTTATTCAAAAATCAACAACCTTTACAAATTTCTCAACCCCGCTATTTATAGCTTTACAACTCACACAACAAAAATTCGTACAACACTTAGGTCGTTTTCGACCTATAACCTTCGACCTAACAACAGACGACCTAAACAGACGACTTAAGACAACACAGCTTTCGACTTAACAAATGGTAATTACAACAACACTTAGGTCGTGAACGACCTAAAACATTGCGACCTAAAAATAGACGCGACCTAACTTCAAAACATCAGCTTCCTTCAGCGACTTAAGAATCAACGGTTTAGGGTAAAACGGCATAAGAATCTACGGCCCAAGCTTCAGCGACTTAACACCCAATCGACTTAAGATATCAGCGGCAGAGATTAACACGGTCTAAGATTCAACGGCATCCAGAGCTTTGCGACCTAAAAGATAAGCGGTTCCAGAAACTTCGCGACCTAAGCCTTGCGACCTAAGTCCTCGCGACATAACTCTCCAGATCACCCAGCGACCTATCTTAGGTCGTAACTCGTTTACGCGACCTAACTTAGGTCGAATCAAAACTCCGCGACCTACCATAGACCGAATTTCCATCTGGCGATCTATAGTGAGCGACCTATCTCTTTGCAGCTCCGCGCGACCTAACTTAGATCGAAACTTAACCCTGCGACCTAAGGTAAGTCGTAACTCGTTAGGTCGTTTGAGCACCTTTCCTCTTAGCTCGTTAGCTTGCAAATCTCCAGTAGGTCGTTGGAGCGACCTAAAGGTCTCCTTAGGTCGTATGCGACCTAACACTTCACCATCTTGGATTGTGCCGCTCTTTAGCTCGCTTAGCGAGTTATCATAGGTCGCTAAACCACTCTTCCCAGCATCACTCGCTCCCTCCTCTATCTTGTTAGGTCGCGAGCGACCTACAAACTCCTTAGGTCGTGAGCGACCTATGCCAACATTCTACGCTGCATCAAAATATAAGAAATAATTGTATTGAACTTAAGAAATGAATGGAGAAAATTCCTAAGTAAATGGGTATTGCGGGTCCAATAAGTAAAATTGGACATTATTGTTAAGTAAAGTATACAGGGGGTATAAAGGAAAATGGAATTGAATTTTTGATTTCGAAGGTGAATTTGAATTTGCTCGACAATAAGGTATGTGTTTGAATTTCGGTATGAAATTTGATGAGTTTCTGATTTTTCCACTTGGCATTTTGTTTTCTTTTGAATTTGGGAGTCCGTAGGGACATTTTGTAGTTGTACCGAGTTAGCCACGCAAAGGAGTCGCTGGCGAAATTTTTGAAAATTTAGAGAGTTAGAAAATTTTTGAGAAATTTTGGATAATTTAAAATTTGAATTTAAATTTAAATTTGAATTGTGAAGCAAAATAAAGTTGCTTGAAACTATGAAACTGTTTGGAAAGTTAGTTGAAGTGATAACGAATCTTTAATAAAAGATTTGTTTTGAAAATTTGATAAAACTGTTTGGTTTTGGTAAAATGATAAACGAGGATTGAAGCTTTCTTCTTGACTTGTAATTTCTGGACGAAATTCTTTTAAGGGGGGAAGATTTTAACGACCCTGAATTTTTGACATTTGAAATTTGAATATTTAATTGATTTTAAATATCTGGAAGTTAGTTTAATTTGAATATCAGAATGAATTTAGCAATTAAATTATTGGATTTAATTATTAAAAGTTGGGTAAAATTTGTATCTTTAGTTTTAAGCTGATTAAAAATATATTTCAAGGCTTAGAAAAATTTATATTAATAGTACTGAAGATAATAAAAGCTTCAGAATTGAATTTGAAACTGTTTTGTTCAGTTTTGAAATTTTATTGTTTAAATTGAATTTAAAAATAGCCTTCCGGGGCACGGTCTCGGAATTCGACGAAACCAGTTCCATTGTATCCGTAATATTGTATTATTATCGGATTTCAATTTTCGTAGTGTTTGGAGTTGTTGTGTAACGACCCGTATTTTTACGGATCGAAAAGTTCGTTGAAATCTGGAATTTGTTAAGTCATTTCAGGTTTTGGCAGAATTTTGCTTAAGTCCTCAGTCGTAGCCGACTTAGGAGTTGTTGACGAGTTAAGAAAGTTAAGTCGTGGTAGCTTAGGTCGTAGGGTGTTGGAGCGACCTAAGGTAGTGGACGACTTAAGGGGAGTATGTTGTAGACGACTTAAGGAAGTTTTACGACCTAAGAGATAGGAGGCAGCGACCTAGTAGTTAGCGGGTTAGCAGAGATAGGTCGTAGCCTGGTTAAGTGTTAGGTCGGTTGGAATGACCTATAAGATGTTAGCGACTTAAGGATTTTAGGTCGTAGGTGATTAGGTCGTATGGTAGGTCGGTCGAGCGACCTAAGTGTTGACAACCTATAGAAGTGAGCGACCTATAGAAGTGAGCGACCTATAGGTTAGCGACCTAAGAGTTAGCGAGTTAACAACCCAGTATTTAGCGACCTAGTAGTTAGCGTGTTAGAGTAGTTAGGTCGCGTGGGTATGTTAAGTCGTAGGTTTGTTAGGTCGTGAGGTAGTGTACCTGTGTTAGGTCGCGTGAGTGTTAGGTCGTGTGGGGTTGCTGAGTCGTAGGCAGTTAGGTCGTAAACGACCTAAGTTAGGTCGTGGAGTTCTATAGTTGTTAGGTCGCGAGAAAAAACTTATGTGTTAGGTCGTTGAGGAGTTAAGTTGTAGTATTGTTAGGTCGCAAAGAAGCGGTCTGTGGTAGGTCGTTGAGTGCTTGGATGCGCAGAAGTGTTAGGTCGTAGAACGAAGGAGCGCGCATCTGTTAGGTCGTAGGCTTGGTCTGTTAGGTCGGAGTTGTTGGCTAAGGCTTAGGTCGGTGGTAGTCTTAGGTCGTAGGTCGGAGACGACCTAATGCCGAGTTACGACTTAAGGGATTTTCGCCTATAAATAGAAGGGGGTTGGCTTCATTTTTGGGATCCGGATTTTGAAGCGACGAAGTGCTGCCATTTTGAGAGCTCGACTTCTACACTTCTTCACTTCTTTTCTCTACTCTAATCTAGTGATTCCATCCATCCAAGTTGAAGATCAAATTGAAGATTCAAGAGCTTAGATTGAAGATCTTCATCCGTCGAAGAGTGATTTCTTCATTTGAAGCGGATTCGTGATAGATCAAGCTTGATCCTTCGCTGTCCAGATCTGAAGCGTGTTGATTTGAGGTTGTTTAGGTGATTTGGTGAGTGGTGATTATATCTCACACGGATCCAAAGGAGTATATCGGATTGTTGGATCGATTTGGTGTTAAAATAGTGATTTCCATACATTTTCTTCATCCTAAGTGTAGATCCATATAAGTCCATTTTTCATGATGATGTTACATCCATTTTACTACATGTTAACCTATGCAAGTTCATTCATCAAGATTATAGAGATATTGTTCATGTTTTCATGCTTATTTGACTTTCGACTCTTTAATTACGAAATTGCCATTATAGTTGTAATTGTCTACTTAGATCATATTTGAATGCTTGATTGTTTGGATTAATGTTTGATTTGATTGATTGCTATGAATTAGATGATTGATGATTTGATTTAGACCGAAGGTGATTCAAAAGCTAAGAGAAAGGCTCTTGAATTGGGAAAGCTGCTTGTGGCATTTGTAGCGGATGATGAAGCTCTTATGCATAGATTTGATGATGATGTTGAGATGCAACTTTGCGAGGATGTGATGAAGCGAAGTATGATATGAGATAGTCTTGGCCTAATCCAGATGGGATCATTCCAAGCATGTTGGTAACTCGGTGATATGATTTGGGTTGAGGATAATGGATGGATATGAGAATAGTCGTCGAGGAGGATGACTAGGAGGCTTGGGTCTCATCGTTGTTGAAGGTTCTAGCATGCTCCGAGCAAGAGTACGTTTGGGCAGATTCGATAGTCCCAACGACTAACTGTTGATGGTCGAGTACTCTGGGCAGATTCGATAGTCCTAGGCACGGGTCACGATGACGTGCGGGAGTTATGTCTAGAACCGGGTTTTCCATTAGCCCTTGACGGACGGCTGAAAGAATGTGCTGGTCATTCAATTAACGGTGATATCGAAGCAATGATAACAGTGATAGCCAGAGTCATGGATGTTTGGTTGTATCGTCATTCGGTCTCAAGAGCAGTGTTTTCTGGGTGCTTATCTAATCTTGGTCTAGGCCTTGGGGGTTTGTGCTTGGAAAACATCGCCCTTGACTCGAGTGATAATTTCTTTACTTTACATTGTATGCTCTGCTATGTTTGCTTCTGCTTAGTGTGTGTCTGGGGGTTATCACTGTAGAAAGAGGTTGGAGTGGGAGGGTTGTATTCCTATTCCTTTTTTCCTTTGTACTCTTTTGGTATGTTGTTAGTTAATCTACCGCTCACTAAGACTGTTGTCTGACTCAAGGCTTTATGTTTTAATTCTTATTGCCTTGGGCTGTTCGTCCATTTTGGGACGGGCAGACTAGGTAGCAGGTGACAGGTGCTGTTCTCTTCTCACGATGCTGATATCGAAGACGAGCTAGAGGGTTGCATATTATCTTCTTATATGTACTGGATGTTCCGCTGCTTTGTATTCTCTGAGTGATATGTAGTAAGGCTTGATGTATTGACTATTTGGATGCTTGTATTCAACTATTATGGAGTTTTATATGATGACATTTTATTATGTAAAGCTTCACTATACATATGTTCTATTGTATTTTGTCCATGCGCTGTGAGTAATACGATAGATTCTGTTGTTTTAATTTACCCTGACAATCGTCCATGGTCGCCTGTCACACTTTGCAGCGCACTTTCACTAGATTCGATGCAGGGGTCATGGGCGGTCGTCACATTTGGTATCAGAGCATTGGTTAATCGATTTTACCCAACGCTCGCTGACGTAACTACGTATGAGAGACGTAATTGTTTTTTGATGGATGATTACTATATATATAATATAGTAGCTTAGTAGAGTTTGAGTCCTTTATGCAGTTGTTTCTCTAGATGTTCTGACCATTCCTTTTTATAGATGTTGAGAATGAGTCGAAGAGGGAGACCAGCTGCTAGGGAAGGCCGTGCTACTGAAGGGGTTGCTGATTATGCATCTATGTTCGAAGCTATGATGACTTCGATCATGAGAAGGATACCAGTTCCGAGGGCAGCAGTAGATGTTGGGGTTCAAGTTCAGACTCCAAAACCAGTGGATTTTACTAAGTTGTGCAAGGACTATACTGCTCTTGGAGGGAAGGTTTTCTTGGGAACAAAATCAACCATTGAAGTCCAGAGATGGATAGATGCTTGTAGAAGGATCTTTGGTGATTTGGGAATTGAGGATGCAACTAAGAGGAAGTTGGCATCGAGACAGCTTCAAGGGAGAGCATCTGATTGGTGGAACTCTATTACCATCAATACCCCGGAGGAAGAGATTACTTGGGAGCAATTCCAAGTCAGGTTTGAAGCTAAGTTCATTTCTACAGCTCAGAAGTCTGTTATGTTCAAGAAGTTTGTGGAGCTCAAGCAAGGTGGAAGACCAGTTCTTGAGTATGTTTCTGAGTTTGAAGCATTGTCCAAGTATGCCCGGTCATATATTGAATCTGCATATCAGAAGAATGAGAAGTTTGTGATAGGCTTGGACAGTTTTCTTGGGAGACAGCTAGTGGATCATTTGGACGATTCATTTGAGAAGCTTGTGGAGAAAGCTCTTAGGCATGAAAGTCTGTTTCCTAAGGAAGGATCCGTTGTTGCTGTGACTAGGGAAGAGTCTAAACCCCGGCAGGGTGGAAACAAGAAGAGGAAGCAGCAACAGCAGAAGGGTAAGGATGGCTAGAAGAAGCAGAAGGGCGAAGTGAGCTGCTACAATTGTCAGCAGAAGGGCCATTTCTCGAAGGATTGTAAGAATCCGAAGGCACCGATGAAGTGTCACAACTGTGACAAGCCGGGTCATTTCAGGAAGGATTGTCCAGAACCGAGGAGGGACAAGCAGATTGTGCAAGCTTATGCTTTGGGAGCTGTTCCGTCGTTTTCAAAAGCTCCTACCGCTGAAGAGAAGGAAAAGAGTGTGGTGGTTCAAGGTACTCTTTTCCTATGTGGTGTTCCAGTTAGAGTTCTATTTGATACTGGAGCATCGCATTCGTTTGTTTGTAGTGAACTTGTAGACCGGTTGGGTTTGGAACCGGATATTGTTGATTGGCCATTGGTTGTGACTAATCCAGTTGGGGGTTCGTCTTGTTTGTGTATGTTATGCCGTGGTCTGATTGTATCGAGTCATGGTTGCTCTTTTGTTTGTGATTGTTTTGTTCTGAACTTTGCGGGGTTCGGAATTATTTTGGGTATGGACTGGCTTAGGAAGTATGCGGCTAAGGTTGATTGTGAAAGGTTGGAGGTGACAGTCGAGAATGTGGAGGGGCGAAAGATTGTGATACGATGTAAGCATGAAGAAGGCGTCTTCATGAGCTTCATGTATTTGCTAGTTGTTCCACGGGATGGACTGTCATTAGTGCCAATCGCGAATGGATTCGAGGATGTCTTTGACGAAGTCAAAGGGTTGCCGCCGCATAGAGAGATCGAGTTTCGTATAGATCTAGTTGAAGGAGCCAGACTTGCTGTGATGCCTCTTAGGCGGATGGCGCCTAGGGAACAACAAGAGTTGAGGGTGCAAGTTGATGATCTTTTGCAGAAAGGATTCATTCGGCATAGTGTGTCCGAGTGGGATGCACCAGTTGTGTTTGCAACCAAGGTAGATGGGTCGTTGAGATTGTGCGTGGATTATCGTGAGCTGAATAAGGTGACTAAGAAGAACAAGTATCCATTGCCGAGAATAGACGACTTGTTTGATCAGCTTCACGAAGCCAAGGTGTTTTCCCAGATGGATTTGGCAACGGGATTTCACCAGTTGAGAGTGGCTAAGGATAGTGTGCCGAAGACTGCTTTTCGAACACCATCCGGTTTCTTTGAGTGGCTGGTAATGTCGTTTGGATTGACTAACGCGCCAGCATATTTTGTGGATCTTATGAATAGAGTGTTCAGGGATCAGTTGAACAAGTTCGTACTTGTGTTCGTGGATGATATTCTGATTTATTCCAGAACTGAAGAAGAGCACAAGACGCACTTGCGTATTGTTTTGGAGATCTTGCGGAAACATCAGCTAAAGGCTAAGTTATTGAAGTGTCACTTCTGGAAGAGTGAAGTGAGGTTCTTAGGCCATGTGATTTCTGGAAGTGGAATAGCGGTTGATCCCGCTAAGGTGGCAGCAATCCAGGATTGGGTTAGACCTAAGAATGCATCTGATGTGAGAAGTTTTCTTGGATTAGCAGGATATTATCGTCGGTTTATCAAGGACTTCTCCAAGATAGTTGCACCGTTGATAGGATTGACGAAGAAGAACTAAGTGTTCAGTTGGGATGCTAAGTGTGAGCAAGCTTTCGGAATCCTGAAAGAGCGATTGACGAGTGCTCCTGTTTTGACTATTCCAAGTGGGAATGATGAGATGGTGGTTTACACCGACGCATGCGGTACTGGACTTGGAGCAGTGCTGATGCAGAGGAATAAAGTTGTTGCGTATGCTAGTCGACAACTGAAGCCGCATGAAAGGAATTACCCAACTCATGATTTGGAGTTAGCGGCGATTGTTTTTGCTCTGAAGATGTGGAGACATTATCTATTGGGAGTTCGATTCGAGTTGTTTACGGATCATAAGTCATTGAAGTATCTTTTCTCCCAAAAGGATTTGAATCTTCGGCAACAACGTTGGCTAGAGTTTTTGGCATCATATGATTTTGGTATAGCTTATACTCCAGGAAAAGGTAACGCAGTGGCAGATGCGTTAAGTCGAAGACATGCAGGATTGGGAGCCATGTTTTCAGAATGGAAGAATCTCGAGTATTTAGCTGGATTTGACTTCAGGCTTAGATGCGAATTGGAACCTGAGATGTTGGCAAACTTATCGATAAGACCTTCTCTTGTGGAAAGGGTTGGCGAGAGCCAAAAGTGAGACGATAAGCTTGTCAAGATTATCCGCGATTTGGAATCTGGATTGGATCCAGAAAAGGATAAAGGATTCGAGGTCGATCGAGAGGGTTGGCTTCGGAAGCAAGGACGACTAGTTTTTCCCGATATAGATGAATTGAGGAGTGAAGTTATGAAGGAAAGTCATCACTCGAAGTTGACAATTCATCCAGGTGGAAATAAGATGTATCGGGATATGAAGAGAACCTACTACTGGGAAGGCATGAAGAAGGATGTTGGAAATTTTATTTCCAAGTGTATGAACTGCCAGTTGGTAAAAGCCGAACAGAAGAAGCCAAGCGGATTGCTTCAGCCTTTAGAAGTTCCTACATGGAAGTGGGAACAAGTATCGATGGATTTTATTGATGGACTACCTAGAACAAGAACGAGAAATGAAGGGATTTGGGTCATCGTAGATCGTTTGACTAAGAGTGCAAGATTCATTCCTGTTCGATCGACTAGGACTGCATCAAAGTTGGCTGAGTTGTATGTTAAGTGGATAGTTCGATTCCGTGGTATTCCGAAGAGTATAGTGAGCGATCGAGACCCACTGTTCACTAGTGGATTTTGGAAGAGCTTCCAGGAAGTTTTGGGAACCGAGTTGTGTTTGAGTACAGCTTATCACCCTCAAACAGATGGTCAGACCGAGAGGGTCAACCGAGTTTTGGAAGATCTTCTTAGAGCTTGTGTTTTGGATTTTGGAGGATCATGGGAAGATCACCTACATTTGGTGGAGTTTGCATACAACAACAGTTACCAGTCGAGTATTGGTATGGCACCGTATGAGGCATTGTATGGAAGACCGTGTAACTCTCCGACATGTTGGTTAGAGACAGGAGAAAAGTTGATACTTGGGCCAGAGATGATTCGACAGACTTCAGATTGTATAGAGATCATTCGGCAACGAATGAAGGCAGCCCAAGATCGTCAGAAAAGTTATGCCGATAAGCGTCGTAAAGATTTGGAATTCGACGTAGGAGATATGGTTTTTGTGAAGATTTCTCCACTGAAGAATGTTATAAGATTCGGGAAGAAAGGAAAATTGACTCCGAGATTTGTTGGACCATTCCCGATCATCGAGCGAATTGGAAAACTCGCTTATAGATTGGAGTTACCGGAGAAGATGTCGAGTGTGCACAATGTTTTTCATGTATCATATCTACGGAAGTATGTGCACGACTCGAATACTGTGGTTTCTGCTGATAGCTGTGATGATTTCGAAGTTGATCCAGTCGATAGAAGACCTCGTAAACCGCTTTGTGTTGTGGAGACCGACACGAAACAGCTTAGGAGGAAGGTAGTTAAGTTGCTCAAGATACAATGGAGTGAAGATGATAACGACTGTACGTGGGAGGTGGAAGAGAGGATGAAGGCAGCTCATCCTGAACTCTTCAAGGTATAACCCTAAAGTGTCGTGTCATCTCACGATATTGTAACTTGTTCTAAGTCTTAGAATTCTGTACGCTAAGCTAGAATTGGATGCATGGTTTGTTGATTACTATGGATGGTAGGCGTGCAGAATAGTCTTTGATTGCTTTGTTTGTTTGGAATTTCGGGGGCGAAATTCCTAAGGGGGAGAGAATGTAACGACCCGTATTTTTACGGATCGAAAAGTTCGTTGAAATCTGGAATTTGTTAAGTCATTTCAGGTTTTGGCAGAATTTTTCTTAAGTCCTAAGTCGTAGCCGACTTAGGAGTTGTGGACGAGTTAAGAAAGTTAAGTCGTGGTAGCTTAGGTCGTAGGGTGTTGGAGCGACCTAAGGTAGTGGACGACTTAAGGGGAGTATGTTGTAGACGACTTAAGGAAGTTTTACGACCTAAGAGATAGGAGGCAGCGACCTAGTAGTTAGCGGGTTAGCATAGATAGGTCGTAGCCTGGTTAAGTGTTAGGTCGGTTGGAACGACCTATAAGATGTTAGCGACTTAAGGATTTTAGGTCGTAGGTGATTAGGTCGTATGGTAGGTCGGTCGAGCGACCTAAGTGTTGACAACCTATAGAAGTGAGCAACCTATAGAAGTGAGCGACCTATAGAAGTGAGCGACCTATAGAAGTGAGCGAATTATAGGTTAGCGACCTAAGAGTTAGCGAGTTAACAACCCAGTATTTAGTGACCTAGTAGTTAGCATGTTAGAGTAGTTAGGTCGCGTGGGTATGTTAAGTCGTAGGTTTGTTAGGTCGTGAGGTAGTGTACCTGTGTTAGGTCGCGTGAGTGTTAGGTCGTGTGGGGTTGCTGAGTCGTAGGCAGTTAGGTCGTAAATGACCTAAGTTAGGTCGTGGAGTTCTATAGTTGTTAGGTCGTGAGAAAACACTTATGTGTTAGGTCGCTGAGTAGTTAAGTCGTAGTATTGTTAGGTCGCGAAGAAGCGGTCTGTGGTAGGTCGCTTAGTGCTTGGATGCGCAGAAGTGTTAGGTCGTAGAACGAAGGAGCGCGCATCTGTTAGGTCGTAGGCTTGGTCTGTTAGGTCGGAGTTGTTGGCTAAGGCTTAGGTCGGTGGGAGTCTTAGGTCGTAGGTCGGAGACGACCTAATTCCGAGTTACGACTTAAGGGATTTTCGCCTATAAGTAGAAGGGGGTTGACTTCATTTTTTGGATCCGGATTTTGAAGCGACGAAGTGCTGCCATTTTGAGAGCTCGACTTCTACACTTCTTCACTTCTTTTCTCTACTCTAATCTAGTGATTCCATCCATCCAAGTTGAAGATCAAATTGAAGATTCAAGAGCTTAGATTGAAGATCTTCATCCGTCGAAGAGTGATTTCTTCATTTGAAGCGGATTCGTGATAGATCAAGCTTGATCCTTCGCTATCCAGATCTGAAGCGTGTTGATTTGAGGTTGTTTAGGTGATTTGGTGAGTGGTGATTATCTCTCACACGGATCCAAAGGAGTATATCGGATTGTTGGATCGATTTGGTGTTAAAATAGTGATTTCCATACATTTTCTTCATCCTAAGTGTAGATCCATATAAGTCCATTTTTCATGATGATGTTACATCCATTTTACTACATGTTAACCTATGCAAGTTCATTCATCAAGATTATAGAGATATTCTTCATGTTTTCATGCTTATTTGACTTTCGACTCTTTAATTACGAAATTGCCATTATAGTTGTAATTGTCTACTTAGATCATATTTGAATGCTTGATTGTTTGGATTAATGTTTGATTTGATTGATTGCTATGAATTAGATGATTGATGATTTGATTTAGACCGAAGGTGATTCAAAAGCTAAGAGAAAGGCTCTTGAATTGGGAAAGTTGCTTGTGGCATTTGTAGCGGATGATGAAGCTCTTATGCATAGATTTGATGATGATGTTGAGATGCAACTTTGCGAGGATGTGATGAAGCGAAGTATGATATGAGATAGTCTTGGCCTAATCCAGATGGGATCATTCCAAGCATGTTGGTAACTCGGTGATATGATTCGGGTTGAGGATAATGGATGGATATGAGAATAGTCGTCGAGGAGGATGACTAGGAGGCTTGGGTCTCATCGTTGTTGAAGGTTCTAGCATGCTCCGAGCAAGAGTACGTTTGGGCAGATTCGATAGTCCCAACGACTAACTGTTGATGGTCGAGTACTCTGGGTAGATTCGATAGTCCTAGGCACGGGTCACGATGACGTGCGGGAGTTATGTCTAGAACCGGGGTTTCCATTAGCCCTAGACGGATGGCTGAAAGAATGTGCCGGTCATTCAATTAACGGTGATATCGAAGCAATGATAACAGTGATAGCCAGAGTCATGGATGTTTGGTTGTATCGTCATTCGGTCTCAAGAGCAGTGTTTTCTGGGTGCTTATCTGATCTTGGTCTAGGCCTTGGGGGTTTGTGCTTGGAAAACTTCGCCCTTGACTCGAGTGATAATTTCTTTACTTTACATTGTATGCTCTGCTATGTTTGCTTCTGCTTAGTGTGTGTCTGGGGGCTATCACTGTAGAAAGAGGTTGGAGTGGGAAGGTTGTATTCCTATTCCTTTTTCCTTTGTACTCTTTTGGTTTGTTGTTAGTTAATCTACCGCTCACTAAGACTGTTGTCTGACTCAAGGCTTTATGTTTTAATTCTTATTGCCTTGGGCTGTTCGTCCATTTTGGGACGGGCAGACTAGGTAGCAGGTGACAGGTGCTGTTCTCTTCTCACGATGCTGATATCGAAGACGAGCTAAAGGGTTGCATATTATCTTCTTATATGTACTGGATGTTCCGCTGCTTTGTATTCTCTGAGTGATATGTAGTGAGGCTTGATGTATTGACTATTTGGATGCTTGTATTCAACTATTATGGAGTTTTATATGATGACATTTTATTCTGTAAAGCTTCACTATACATATGTTCTATTGTATTTTGTCCATGCGCTGTGAGTAATACGATAGATTCTGTTGTTTTAATTTACCCTAACAATCGTCCATGGTCGCCTGGCACACTTTACAGCGCACTTTCTCTAGATTCGATGCAGGGGTCATGGGCGGTCGTCACATGTTGTGTGAGCGTACGTTATGTAAACGCGCTGAAATTTTATTGAAATTCAATTTAATAATTGGTCCAAAAAGCTATCTTCTCCGTACCATCGAATTTGGAGTCAAAACCTTTTCCATTGTGTTCGGAATAGGCATATAACATTACGAACGCCTAGCGGCACGCCTTGGTAGGAAGTCGAAATTTTTGGCTTCGTTTTCGAGTCGATTCGAATTTGAATTTAAATTTATAATATATATTTATCTCTAGTTAAAAATATATCAACATCAGCCGTTCTTCCTTCAAATCACTGTCTCCCACTCGTACAGGCAACCCTCCATTCAAAGTACGTTTCCTCTTGCTTCCAAAACAATTCAGCCGACACTCCTCTTCATTTTAAACTCGAAAAAGAAAAATACCTCTCTCGTTCAAAATTAAAAACATAGAACTTCAAAATTTTCTGATAATGGCCGCGTCGTTTTCAAATAATGGCTGATACTTCAAAAATAAAACCCTTTTCTTTCAGTTATTCAAATTCGAAGAGTAATAAAATTTAAATGGCTGAAGTCTCCTTGCCGATTTATTCCCCTTCCTTCCTCAATTCGTTATCAACAAAAAAATCGAATTCGATTTCAATTCGAAATCATATTCACTCGTGAGCACACGGCAAGGGGAAGGTCGCGAGAGAGAGAGTGGAGGGGGAAAGCACACGCGCGCACTCGTGCATGAGGAAGAGGCGGCGGCAGCCTGGGCTATGTCGTGAAGGAGGCCGGAGGATGATGGCAACTACGCCGCGCTCAGGGATTGGAGAAGCTCGCGAATTTGGGTCGCGATGGTTCTGTGGCACGCGTGAGCTCGGTGGCGCTCGTGATAGCAGGAGGGCTCGTCAACGACGTAGGCCAGTAGGCGCGCGTGTGGAGGCTCGCGCCAGGTCGACGTGAAGTGGAAAGTGCGAGTGGCAGTCGATTGCCGTCCAGAGGGAACTCGATCGATTTTTCAGGTTTCGGTGATGTGTTGGGAATCGACGATTGTTTGCAGTAAGGTATAAATTTTATCTTTAATTCAATTTAATTTATATATAAATAGATTAAAAATGTATATATGCAGTTGAGAAAATATATATATATATATGCATTTTTAAATATTTTTTATGTGTACATAATTTTTTTTAGCGAGACGGGTGTGTAACGTGACACTACACAGCCGATTAGAAGCATATACATAATAATGATGTTTCGATCAACAGGCCTGATCGATGGCACATAGCATAAGCACAAAAATCATACACACCACAAATAAAGTTAAGATAGTACGAAAGTATATACAAAAACAGCCAGACCAAATACCAAAATGGATGTCAAAGCTCTGAGCACATCAAGTGTCTACCAGCTAAGGCCATTGCTGCTGGCCCACGGGAAAAGCCGAGCTACTCCCTTGTGATTCGGTCGGAGAAGAGCTTCTCTAAGGGAGGCGGAGTCTAAAGGGAGCGTAGAAGCTTTGACCTGTAATGGAGGAGAATAGAGAAGTTATACGTCTACAAATACCATCGAAGTGACTCCTAGGTTTATTAAACACGCGTGCATTACGTTCTTTCCATAAACTCCAACAGAAAAGGGCGATAAAGATGTCTAGGTGGAGGTTGGGGGAGTTATATTGCAAGTGATCGAAGATGACAGGTGGAACAGGGATATAGCCCAGTATGTGGGCGCTAGAAGCTATCTAGATAGAGTAAGAAAATTCTCATTCCCGGAACAAATGGGGAATATCTTCAATGTGGCAAGAACAAAAGACAAAGTGCGTATCAACCAGAATGTGCAAGCGGAGAAGTCTGTCTTTGGTGTTGATACGATCGTGCGCAGACACCATTGGAAGAAGGCAATACGCGGTGGAAGAGGGCATTTCCAAAGTCTAGGGAAGGCGAAGAAGCGACCAGGATTGTTGAGGAGGGAGTAACAGGAGGCGAGCGAGAAACCTCTGGCAGGAGCGGGGGGGCATACTATGTGATCCGGTAGGGTGGAGAGTTGAATAGATTGAAGAAGGCTGGAAGCAGCGATGAGGTCAGAAAAGGTGTCAGAGCCGAAGAGAGAAGGGGGGCACATGAAGTCAGGACCGGAATTGACACAGTCCCTAACCGAGATGGATGGGGAACGCGAGTAGGAGAAAAGGTGGGGCAAGGATTTTGCAAGAGGAAATTGGTTACGCCAAGTATCAAGCCAAAAAACGCAGTTGATGCCATTACCGATGTCTACATGAAAAAAGGGTCTGACACGAGGAACGGTTTGGAGCACTCCTGCCCAGAATGGAGAAGGCCTACAACAAGGAGGGAAGTGAAGGACAAGATGGTGATTCGAGTGATAATGAAGCGAGAGAATCCAATCTTTCCAGAGAGAGTTACCCGGGGTAAGGAGTCTCTAGAGCCATTTCGATAGGACCACGGAGTTAAAAGCAGCAAGGTTAGTGATACCAAGACCACCCTGATTTTGATGTAAACAGGCAGTTCTCCAATTAATGAGTCTTTTGACGCCACCACCGTTCCACAGGAAGGAACTATAGATTGAATCAATTTTGGTGATAACCTAGGAGGGAAGTTTATGGAAAGAGATCCAGTAAGATGGGATGGCTGAAAGGACAGATTTGATGAGGACAAGGCGGCCGGCTATAGAGAGGGAATAATGCAGCCCAGTCTGATGAACTCTTAGGTCACGAGCGACCTAACGTGCTAAAACTACGGGATAAGTCGTTGGAACGACCTAACGAACTAAACCAGTGGGATAAGTCGCTGGAACGACCTAACGAGCTAAAGCGAATCTCGTATCACTCGGGTTCCTTAGGTCGCTCAAAGCAAGCTAAAGACCTATGATAAGTCGCGAGCGACCTAACGACTTAGCTCACTCAGCATGCCGCATTTTTCTTTAGGTTGCGAACGACCTACCGCATTTTCTTTAGGTCGCAAACGACCTAACTTAAGTCGCTCAACTATTAGGTCTCTCAACTTTAAGTCGCTCGTAGTTTCCTGAAGCCGCTTCTTTAGGTCGCTCAAGAATGGATCGCCCCCGTGTATTTTTAGGTCGCTCGACCTTGTGTGATGATGTACTTGGTTGTGTTGTAATGTTTTAGGTCGTTAACGACCTATGTTGGGTCGTAGGTCGCAGGCCTGTTTTAGGTCGGATGTTTTGTGATGTAAGTGTGTGTTGTAAACTTGTTTGTTTTAAGTCGCTTTATTTTTAGGTCGTAAGTCGCTAGTCTATGTTAGGTCGTTCACGACCTAAGTGTTGTAAAGTTTTGAGTCGTGTATGTTTGTAACCCTATAAATAGGGATGGTGGTGTCATTTGTAATAGTTAGTTGATTTTGAATAAAACTTTTGTTTGTTAGCTTTGTGCTTTCATTAAATTGGTAGTTGAGTGTAATCTCCTATCTCCACCTTTGGTATTCGAGTGCGCTTGAATCAACGATCGTTAAAGCCGATTCGCGGAATAAAGTGCGCTTGATCAACGTCGAAGAATCGTAGATCTTTAAACGCGGTATCGTGCACGATCAACGTGTTTGGGATAGCTAGATTCCGGCATCTTTGGATCAACGGAGTTGGGCCATTCGGTATCTTCTATTCCATCGATCGCTACTTTCACCGCATCATTCATTTTCGTTATCCGTTGCTGCATCATTTGGTATCAGAGCGAGACTTAGCCAATCATAGCTAAGCCGAGTCTTGGAGCCAATTTTATTTGAAGAGTCGAAGTGTTGGTTTGTGCAATTTTGATCAAGGCGAGAGTTAGTTGAAGATTGGATTTGCATTTTGAGAAGAATAGTGTTCATCGTGTTCATCATAAGTTACAACAAGTTTGAAGATTTCAATCCATCTCATTTTGGATCTAAGAAGGAAAGGTGTTTGAATTTTGCGCGGGAAGTTGTTTGCGCGCCAAAGGGTATTTCTAATTGTGTGCGCGAGCTATCGAAGGGAGACGAGCTAGTGAGCAAGTTTGTTCCGAGCCAAGTTAGGTCGTTCGAGCCGAGTGAGCTAAGTATTGGCCGAGTTAAATTGAAATTTTTGAAGTTTGTGTGTTGAGTTTGTGAAGTTTTCAACAATGCCACCAAGAAGAGCTAATCGCCATCAAAATATTGAAGCGTTGTATAGAAGAGAAGAAGCCGATGAGATGGAGCAAAGAATTAACGAAAACTTTAGTGAGAAGCTTAATGAAGGGATTGGTCGATTAGAGAAGATGATGATGGAGATGAATCAAAATCAGAGAAGGGTTTCACCTGAATCAAACCATGGGGGAAGTAGAGTTTCACCACATTCCAATCGAGAGAGAAGTGTTGATAATGATCATAGAAGTGTGAGTCGAGATGGCTATAGAAATGTTGATGATCGAAGTCGTGATAGGAATGTGAATGATCATGATCGGAGGAATGTAGATCGAAGGGATGTTGGTGGAAGAAATGATGGTAGTAGAGATGTTGGTGGTCAGGATCGACATCGATATACATCCGATTTTGAAGACGAGTTTGATGGTGGTAGTGTTCATGGACGAGGACGAGGACAAGGAAGAAATCAGTCGGAGTATGATCACAAGTGGGAGTCTGGGATGAAAACTGAAATACCGGAATTCAAGGGAGGTATGCAGGCCGAGGAATTTCTTGATTGGTTAGCTTATGTTGAGGAAATTTTTGACTTCAAGGAGGTTCCGGAGGATCGTGAAGTGAAGTTGGTAGCTACTAGGTTGAGGGGGAGAGCTATGGCATGGTGGCAGCAAACCAAACTTACTAGAGAGCGGATGGGGAAGTCAAAGATTGTGGCTTGGGAAAAGATGAAGAAATTGATGAAGGCTACTTTCTTACCTTACAATTACCAATCACTAATGTATCAGAGATTACAAAACTTGAGGCAAGGGACGAAGACTGTTACTGATTATGTCGATGAGTTCTACCAGTTGATTGCTCGAAATGACATTATGGAGACAGAAGAACAACTGACCGCTAGGTTTGTTGGTGGACTTAGAACACAGATCCAGGATATGGTGAACATGTTCGACCCTAGATCTGTGGCAGAAGCACATCAAAAGGCGTTGGCTTGGGAGAAACAAGGTAGACGTGGGGGAGGTGTGTTTCCAAGTTTTACGGGGCAGAACAAAGGAGCGGGTATTAGTTCTAATATTCCTAAAGCATCGAGTAAGCTAGTTGTTCATGAAGGGGCTAAACCAAAAGTCAACACCAATTTCAAATGCTAGAATTGCCAAGAAGTGGGTCACAAGAGCAACGAATGTACGAAACCGAAGAAGAGAACTATGATTGCTGAAGTAGAAGATGAGGAGGCAGAAACTGAAGGTTCTAATTCACTACATGATGAGGAGGAAGAAAATGTGTCGGGAGATGAAGGGTATTCATTGATTATGAAGAGGTCGTGTTTGACACCAAAGCAGGAGGAAGAAACTAGCTGGTTGAGGAGTAACATCTTTCAGTCAACGTGCACTATCTTGGGAAGGGTTTGCAAGTTTGTCATCGATGCGGGAAGTTGCGATAACATTATCTCTACAGAGGCTGTGAAGAAGTTGGCATTGAAGACTGAGAAACATCCGAAACCTTACAAGTTAGCTTGGTTGAGAAAAGGCGGGGAAGTGAAGGTTGGACGAAGGGCTTGTGTGAATTTTTCAATTGGGAAGAAATACAAAGACGAAATTTGGTGTGATGTTGTGGACATGGATGTATGCCATCTGTTGTTGGGAAGACCATGGCAATACGATAGAGCGGTGCAACATGATGGTCGTACTAACAGTTATAGTTTCATGTTTGAAGGTACAAAAATCACTTTAATTCCTAAGAAGCGACAACACGAAGAAAGCAAGTCGGAAGAGATTGAAGAACTTAAAACTTTGCTATCTTTGAAGGAGTTTGTTAAGGAAGTAGAAGAGGAGCCCGAAGTGTTTTTGTTGATTGGACGTGAGAGTAATGAAGTGGTTGAGATTCCTGAAGAAGTAAAGCCAGTGCTGGGAGAATTTGACGATTTATTTCCTGAGGAGCTACCAACGGAGTTACCACCGTTGAGAGACATTCAACATCAAATTGATCTTGTTCCAGGAGCTGTATTACCTCATAGACCACACTACAAGAAGAGTCCAAAGGAACACGAGGAGTTGAGAAGGCAAGTGGAAGAGTTGCTTAAACAGGGACGTGTACAGGAAAGTTTAAGCCCTTGTGCGGTACCAGCTTTGTTAGTGCCGAAGAAAGATGAAAGGAGGATGTGCACTGATAGTCGGGCCCTGAATAAGATTACAGTGAGATATAGATTCCCTATGCCTAGATTGGATGATTTGTTGGATCAACTTAGTGGAGCTACTATCTTTTCGAAAATTGATTTGAAGAGTGGTTATCATCAAATCCGAATTAGACTAGGGTACGAATGGAAGACAACATTCAAGACGAGAGAAGGATTATATGAATGGCTGGTTATGCTGTTTGGTCTTTCGAATGCACCGAGTACATTTATGCGGGTGATGAATTAGATTTTTAGATCCTTCATTGGGAAGTTCGTGGTGGTGTATTTTGATGATATACTGATATATAGTGGAAGCACAGAAGAACACTTGCATCATCTGAGAGAAGTGTTGATTATACTGCGACAGGAACAATTTTATGCTGCAACAAAGAAATGTGTGTTCATGACGCATAGTGTTTTATTTTTGGGGTATGTGATTTCTGAAGGTGGTATACAGGTGGATCAGAATAAAGTTGAAGCAATCAGAAATTGGCCACAACCCAGGACAATTATAGAAGTTAGAAGCTTTCATGGTTTGGCATCATTCTACCGAAGGTTTATTCCGCATTTCAGTAGCATGATGGCACCAGTTACTGATTGCATGAAAGGGAAGCAATTTTCATGGATGGAGGAAGCAAGATTTGCCTTTGAGAGAATCAAGGAACTATTGACGATAGCACCAATTCTAGTGTTGCCGGATTTTCAGTTGTTGTTTGAATTGCATACTGATGCATCGAAGGTTGGAATTGGAGGGGTGCTGAGTCAGAAAGGACGTCCTATTGCATATTTCAGTGAGAAGTTATCGGGAGCAAAGATGAGATATAATACTTATGATGTGGAATTTTATGCTATCGTACAAGCTGTGAAGCATTGGAGACATTATTTGTTTCATAAAGAATTTGTTTTATATACTGATCATGAAGCGTTGAAGCATATGCAGGGACTGGACAAGATTGCAGCTAGGCATGCTTCGTGGATTGCATACTTACAACAATTTACATTTGTGGTGAAGCATAAGTCCGGAATTACGAATAGAGTGGTAGATGCATTGAGTCGAAGGAATCATTTGTTGACTACAATGAAGGTTGAAGTGACGGGGTTTGATGTGTTGCCAGAATTGTTTGTTGATGATTCTTACTTTGAGAAGTTTGTAGATGAAGTCAAAGAGGGAAAGACGGATGAGTTTGTGTTGGTGGATGGATTTCTTTTTAAGGGAAATCAATTGTGCATACTAGAGTGCAGCTTACGAATGAAGATTGTGAAGGAGTTGCATGAGGAAGGTCATGTAGGTACAGATCGTACTTTGAAATTGATTTCTCAATCTTATTATTGGCCTTCGTTAAAGCGGGAAGTTGAGAAGTTTGTGGAGAGATGTTATATTTGCCAAGTTTCCAAAGGGACAGCGACGAATGCGGGATTGTATATGCCCTTACCCGTGCCGACTAGACCATGGGTTGATATCAGCATGGATTTTGTTTTGGGGTTACCTAGAACTCAGAGGGGGAATGATTCAATATTTGTTGTAGTAGACAGGTTTTCGAAGTTGACACATTTCATAGCTTGTAAGAAGACAGCTGATGTCGTCTGTGTTGCTCAGTTATTCTTTAAAGAGGTGTATCGATTGCATGGGCTACCTGAATCTATTATTTCTGATCGGGATACTAGATTTCTAAGCCATTTTTGGTTAAGTTTGTGGAAGATGGTTGGAACGAAGCTGAGTTTTAGTAGTGCCTATCATCCGCAAACAGATGGGCAGACGGAAGTGGTCAGCAGATCATTGGGAAATTTGTTGCGATGTCTTGTACAGGATAATTTGAAGAGTTGGGATATGAAACTATGTCAGGCAGAGTTTGCACATAATCATGCTGTTAATCGAAGCACTGGGTTCAGTCCGTTACAAGTTGTATATTTAAGTTTGCCAAAGGGGCCGTTGGATTTAACGATAGTACCACAACCGAAGGGGATAGTTAAACGGGCTATTGATTTTGTTGATGGATTGGCAGAATGCCATAAAATCGTTCAGGAACGATTGGAGAAAGCGAATGAAAGGTATAAACGATCGGCGGAATTGAAGCGAAGAAGTGCTGAATTTAATGAAGGAGATTTAGTATATGCCGTACTAACGAAAGATCGTTTTCCAATGGGAGCATACAATAAACTTAAAGCTTGAAAGATTGGTCCTGTAAAGATTGTGAAATGGATCAATGAAAACGCTTATAGGTTGAAGTTGCCGGAGGATGTATACACTTCTGACGTGTTTAATGTTAAACATCTTATACCGTATCATGGGGATGAGCTTGTTGAGGAAGAGGAGGGCACAAATTCGAGGACGAATTTTTCCCAACCAGGGAAGGATGATGCAGCCCAGTCTGATGAACTCTTAGGTCGCGAGCGACCTAACGTGCTAAAACTACGGGATAAGTCGTTGGAACGACCTAACGAACTAAACCAGTGGGATAAGTCACTGGAACGACCTAACGAGCTAAAGCGAATCTCGTATCACTCGGGTTCCTTAGGTCGCTAGAACGACCTAACGACTTAGCTCACTCAGCATGCCGCATTTTTCTTTAGGTCGCAAACGACCTGCCGCATTTTCTTTAGGTCGCGAACGACCTAACTTAAGTCGCTCAACTATTAGGTCGCTCAACTTTAAGTCGCTCGAAGTTTCCTAAAGCCGCTTCTTTAGGTCGCTCAAGAATGGATCGCCGCCGTGTATTTTTAGGTCACTCGACCTTGTGTGATGATGTACTTTGTTGTGTTGTAATGTTTTAGGTCGTTAACGACCTATGTTGGGTCGTAGGTCGCAGGCCTGTTTTAGGTCGTTAACGACCTATGTTGGGTCGTAGGTCGCAGGCTTGTTTTAGGTCGGATGTTTTGTGATGTAAGCGTGTGTTGTAAACTTGTTTGTTTTTAGGTCGCATTATTTTTAGGTCGTAAGTCACTTGTCTATGTTAGGTCGTTCACGACCTAAGTGTTGTCAAGTTTTGAGCCGTGTACATTTGTAACCCTATAAATAGGGATGGTGGTGTCATTTGTAATAGTTAGTTGATTTTGAATAAAACTTTTGTTTGTTAGCTTTGTGCTTTCATTAAATTGGTAGTTGAGCGTAATCTCCTATCTCCACCTTCGGTATTCGAGTGCACTCGAATCAACGATCGTTGAAGCCGATTCGCGGAATCAAGTGCGCTTGATTAACGTCGAAGAATCATAGATCTTTAAACGCGGTATCGTGCGCGATCAACGTGTTTGGGATAGCTAGATTCCGGCATCTTTGGATCAACGGAGTTGGGCCATTCGGTATCTTCTATTCCATCGATCGCTACTTTCACCGCATCATTCATTTTCGTTATCTGCTGCTGCGTCATTGGAATGAGCCCTCCAGCTCTGTAGTCTTGATTATATTCTAGAGATAAGGGGAGACCAGTTTGAGCGATGGAGCTTAGTGGGACGCAGAGGGATACCGAGATAGGAAAAGGGGAATACCGAAAGGTTACAGTTAAGCATCGACGTAATGGGTGGGCCAAGATGAAGGGAGTTACCTAACATAATGACAAAGCTCTTGCTGAAATTGATAGAGAGGCCGGAAATGAGCTCGAATGTGTATAGAGCCACTTTCAGGCCATGAATGTGTTCAAAATGAGGTGAGGCAAATAGGATCGTATCGTCAGCAAACTGCACATTAGAGACTGATAAAGTGGAATCAGGGAGTTTAATGCCGGAGAAGAGGTTGTTGGCCATGGCTAGCTTGATCATCCTGTTGAAAACGTCTGCCACTAAGACGAAAATAAGGGGCGAGAGAGGATCGCCTTGCCTCAAGCCATGAGCCGACTTGATGTGACCCCCTGACGTACCGTTGATCGAAATAGAGGATAGACTAGAGCTAAGAGTATGATTTATCCAGTTGCACCATCTGGGGGGAAAACCTCTATGCCTCATAAGTTCGAGGATAAAGTTCCAATTCACCGAATCAAAAGCCTTAGAAAAATCAAGCTTCAAAAGGACCCCCGGGGTCGCCGTATGGTGACAAAAGGAGATGATTTCTTGAGTTGTGGCTACGCAATCCAAGATGTTCCTACCGAGAATGAAGGCTGATTGCTCAATTCCAATCAAGGGGGCAATAGCTGTTTGGAGGCGGCTGGCAAGGACCTTAGTTATGATTTTAAAGGTTGTGTTGAGGAGACTAATGGGACGGAAGGCGGAGAGGGTGTTGGCGTCAGGGGATTTGGGGAGGAGGATGATGCTTGCATAGTTCAGCTTGGAAATGGCAGTTGGATCGGATTGGAATTCGGCACATAGATCTAGAATATCGGATTTAACGGTATCCCAGAAATGTTTGAAAAAAAGTGGGCCGAACCTATCTGGGCCGGGAGCTTTGTCATCGGACATGTCTTTCAAAGCGGCCCAAATTTCATCTTTCGAGAATGGGTGATCAATAGGGATGGGGGATGGGGCTGGGTATAGGAGGGACCAATCAATTTAGGGGAGAACTGGGGATTGCCTGCCCAGGATACTATGGTAATAGTTGGTGAAAAGACGAAGGTGATCGGTGGGGTCAGTGTAGGAAGAGTTATTATGGGAAATCTCGGAAATTAAAGTGGTTCTACGGTGGCCGTTAGCTAGACGATGGAATAAGGAGGTGTTTTTATCCCCTTCCTCAACCCATTTAGCCTTGGAACGTTGTTTCCAGCCTATCTCCTCCTGTTTCACTTGCCTATCCAGTTCCGATTCCAGATCTCTCAGACGGGTCACTTCAAAATCTGAAAGAGGTCTAGCTTCCTCCAGGATATTGAGTTCTAAGATCTCATCTTGGGTTGAAGAGATACGTGAACGAAGGGACCCCCAAACGGATCTGGCCCAAGGCCGGATGATTTTCCTAAGAGAGCGGAGTTTGAAGACAATTCTGGCGGAAGCTGATTGGATTTGCATTGGTTGGGACCAGGCAAGTTTAACAAAACTTTCAAAGGATGGTTCCAGGAGCCAAAGATGCTCAAATCTGAAAGGGCGCTTAATGTTGGGCAAAGATCAAGTGTCCAAGATGAGTGGGCAATGATCCGAGATGTCGAAGCGAGGCCAGTGACCGAGGAGAGGGGGTGAAGGTCTTCCCATGTAGTATTGAAGAGAAATCTGTCGAGTTTTGCTAAGGACGGACCTGCTCTGCGATTGGACCAGGTGAACAGGCGATTGCTAATGGGAGGGTCAATAAGGGAGCATGAATTAATGAAGGAGTTGAAGGAGTCAGAGTCCTGCGAGTAGTAGCCGGAGTTCCGCTCCTCAGCGGATCTGGTGGTGTTGAAATCGCCGCCAACTATCCAAGGACCATTAAGGTAGGAGGCAAAGGTGAAACAGTTAGCCCAAAGCTCATTTCTCTCAAGAATGCTTTGCGGGCCATAGATGTTTGTGAAGAAGTAGATTGTACCAGATTGAATGTGGCGCAGAGTTACATGCAAAACGGATAGGTGAGCAGAGGTATGACAGTGGGACCATACCGCTTCGTTCCAAGCAGTAATAATACCTCCTCTGGAACCTTCAGCATTTACGTTGGCCCAACCCGTTAGAACGGGCCCCCCCAGGTGTTTAATGAACGATTGCGGCGGGTCTATAAATTTGGATTCTTGTAAGAAAAGAATGTCTGCTTTATGAGGGGATAAAATAAGGCTGATAGCATGCCTTTTAGATGGGTCCCCCAACCCCCTTACGTTCCATGAGATTAATTTCGTTGGGAAAGGGACAATCGCTCCGATTCGAGTTCTTGCATGGCCGTGTAAAGTTCATCATGCAAACTCACACCCATGCAACGTGCCATTTTTTTATTAAGTCTTTTATTTGCTAAAGAAAAAACAACAGTTTTATAGAAGCTACCAGGGAGGGATACAGTTCTGCTGAGTCTGGAACTTCTGCGAACAGTGGCTGGAGTGATCAGTGAAGACCTCTGGGGTGGCAAAGGCTGAGCTTGAGAAGCTTCCTGGACAAGAGCTGGAGGGACAGGGAACAAGGTCAGAGGCTAGGGTTGTTGTTGGAGGGGTGTGAATAGGTCCGGGTTAATAAGTTGGTCTTCACGCAGAACATCCGGCGAAGCCTCCCAGCGTTGGGGGTCTACCAAACTTGGATCTTGGGGTTGGGCGGTTGGAGGAAGCGGGGGGAGAATAGCAGGGTCAAAAGCCAAAGCATCAAATCTGGCTTCGTCTGAGTCCTCGAGAAGAATGGATTCATTATAGCAGCAGAAATCTTTCTCGTAATCTACGCCCAGATATATCGTTTCCGGTCTCCGCGTGAGGTGGGCTTGTTCCCATTTCTCCACCGAAATGAGATGGTCCTCATTGTTCAAGTGCGCAACGAAAGAACTCGGAGTGCTAACCCCGCTGAAGAATTGCATTTTAACGTACAGAAATCGATGGTCAAAGTTGGACCAGTCACAATCATCAAACTCGATGAAGCGACCTACGGGGCTAAGGGCGTCACTGGCTGCAAGTGCGTTATATCTGAGAAATTCTGGGAATCCTCGTACTCGGGCCCATGTTGCAGGTTCAAGTGTAGGAGACTGGTGTTCACGATCGGACCATTGTTGCCGGAGGACAGAGACCCCTGGTTTCGATAGGGTTCTCATTGTGAGGGCTTGATCGCGGATTGAGTAGGAAGGGCAGCAGAAGATGAAGCTGTTATCCGACAAGATCCACATTGGCCAGTCTTGTTGATGGAAGGTTCTAGAGAATGTGAGGTGAAGGGTTTCGATGGACCAGAAACCCTCCAAGATTGTGGCGGTCAGGTTGAGAGAAGAGTCGGTCATTCTAAAAATCTGAGGAGAGGAAGATTTTGATTGGGGAGAAAAAGATTTGGAATGGGGTAAAGGAGGGGATCGAGGCATTTGTTGTTGAGATGAGTGAAGAGTGGCGCTTCGTTGCTCGGGGAGATGTGATGGGAGTGGGGTCCTCTCTGAACTCACAGAGCTTTTGTTTCTAGTGGGATTGGCAGAGTCTTTTTTCAGGGTTGAAGAGTCATTATTGGTTTTCTTGGGACAGTGCGTGTATGCATGCCCAAAGAAACCGCACAGATAACAAATCTTTGAGTCCCTACAGCCTCTCGCCACATGTCCAAGTCCTGCACACCTCATGCAGCGGCTTTTCATTTTCAAAAATTCGAGAGTGGAACGGACGTTGATGAAATCAGGCAAAATACGTCGACGCCGTTGGGGTCGAGGGAGGTTAACCGAAACCGGTGGGGAAGACAATACAACTTAGGCATAGGATTTCCTGGCATAACCAGGAGGGGATGGGGGGAACGAGGAGGAGCCTCGGCAGAAGGAGGCGAAGGGGTGGAAGGATTACGACGGATACCGGGAGGTGGACGTGAGCGTGGAATGGATGGGAACTGATGGGAGGAGGCTAGGGAGCTGAATATGGATTTATATTTGCTGGGTACGAAAGCGATGGGAGGTGGAGGAGGGGTTGTTTTGAGGATGGGTTGGGATGAGGATGCCATTGAAGGAGATCTATTCAATTTTGAGGATATGAATTATTACTTATAATTTCAAACTCAATAAATTCAGTAAAATATTGATTTCAGTAAAGTATAAACATTCCTGTTTTAATATATATATATATAGAAAACAAAGTAAACAGTAAAATATAAGGATATATAAATAGTTTATGAATTTTAAAATTTAATAATATATGGGTATGTTATAAAGCAGAAATATATATATAAAGTTTTGGGAAAAATAACATGAATTTTTTAAGGTTCGAAGTTGTATGAAATTTGATTTATTTTAGTTACTAAAATACTTTTTCTAAAAGGAAAATTATTAGTTTAAAATAAATTACTAGTTAATTAAATTATAAAATGAACAATGGTTGATCGATTTTTCGAATATTAATAAATTGTATAAAATTGTTTATACAAGGTCTATAAATCAAGAAAACAAGCTGAAATGGAAACGGATTACAAATGCTAATTTGGATGGATTTCAAAATAAAAGCAAAGGTGAGATCTTCTCACTCAAACAAAAATTGAAATTGCAGTTATTGATTGATTGTTTGGATTGTGATAGTATATATATATTAGTATATAGAATATATATATATATATATTGGAATATATATATTGGAGTTGTTGATTTCCCGCATTATATAGCGGATGAGACCCTATTGCGTCGCATAATAGCAGATGATATTTTTATAAATCCCATATACCGCGATATTCCACCTTGAAGTGGAATTGGTATTGTGCTAACATCTGTGGATGCAGGACAACATGTTGGAGGGATCCAACTGGATTCCTCAAATATTTGAATTTGTTTCAATGTTGTGTGTTGATTTAATTATAATCTGTGCATGATTTTATTTGTGATTGAAATTGTTGAAGTCTATAATTTAGCCGAATGTATTTTTGGTATCGTTGGATACCAGAAATAAATGAAATTGGATTTTCGAAATTTAAAGTTGGAAATTTTTAAGTAAATTCCTTTTGAAAGAATTGGGTGAATTTAAAAGAAGGAATTAAAGTATTAAAATTGATTTTTGTAATCTTATCGAATCAATTCCAAGATATGGTGAAAAGATTTAATAAATGGATTTCGGGTAATATAATTTAAAAATTGAAGAATTTATTGAAAATGGAATTTTAAATAATTTGGAAAGAAATAAGGGATTTATTTTAAAAGGTGATAAAATATTCTGAAATCCATTTGATAATTAATCTGGTATTGGAAAATAAATCTTTGGGAAGTTAATAAGATAATTGATGTGGTGTTTGAATGATAATTTATAAGTGCTTGTTATTTGAAATAAACTTGGAAATCAATTTGAAATTGATTTAGTGTTTGAAAAATAAATTGGAAGAATCAATTTGTAAAATTGATTTGGTATGGGAAATAAATGGTAGAATCAATTTGAAATTTGATTTGGTGTTGAAATAAAATTAGAAATCAATTCGGAATTTGATTTTGGAGTTGAAAGTGAATATTTGAGAAATCGATTTGAAAATCCTATAAAAAGTGAATATTTGGGAATGTAAATCCAAAATGGAATTTATAAAGGAAAGGGGAATTTCTTTTAAAAATAAACACTGATTTATTTTTAAAGCGTGGAAATAAATTTACAGATTTGGAATGTAAATTTGAAATAAATCGATAAGGATTTATTTAATTGGTTTAAATGGACCATTTTGAAATGGAAGTGTATTTTCCTTGAAAAGCCGAATGTATTTCCAAAGTAGTTTTAAATTATAAATGAAGAAATTCTGAAATTGGATTTTAAGGAATATTTTGGAAATAAAGTATTTGAACTCGGCAGATTTCCAGTGGGAATGAATAAATATTTGGAAATATATTCCGCGTAAGGAAATTGATTGAAATTTATTTTCAAAAGTTGATAGGTGAAAAGTGGTTTGAAATTTGTTTTCAAAGCGTTGAAGTGTGGAAAAATATATATCTTGTGAAGATATTTTGAAAATAAATAATTTGGAAAAATTATTTAAATCTGATAATTGTTGTGAATGTTGTTGATAGTTAAATCACCAACTATCAATGTTTGCCTTTGAAATGGCACTTGAATTTGTTTTTTTTAAACAAATGCTAGTTATTCGATTTAGCCGGGAAAGGACCTTTGTGTCATATAACCCATTCCGAATAATGGTACGACGTTATGAATTGCAATTGAAGACCGATGTGAAGACCGGGTATTTTCGAAAATGATAGGACAACATGTCGAATGTCTCTGCACCGAGTTGCTCCGTATAGAGATTTATATCACTCTTCTTGTGATGGGAAGTCCGAACGTGATTAGAAATTTTCCGGATTTGCAAGGGCTTCTTTCGAAGTGCCTTCTGTTCTGTTCGATCCCGGAACAGACTTGTATGGTTGTATGTCTGACACTACACTTTGAGATATAAAGCTGATTTCTTTCAAATACATTTCTGTTTGGTGGCGGAGAATTTATTCTCTTAGCTTAACACCCTTCTCTGAGACGTATGAGCTCAGAGGTTATGTAGTTGAAGGTTATCAGTGATATACTCCTAATTTGGTAGTGTGGCATGCTAAGTGTTGCTATGTGTTGATGATCAGTCGTCGATCATTTGTGATCATGGCATGGCTTTCACGTAAAGCGTAGCTTTGTGGAAGAGTCCTCATCGAGCTTCACAGACCGGAAATGGTCGAAACAGGAGTGATGTGGCAAGGTTATGAGGGTCGCTCCCTTTAGGGTATGTCATTTCCTTCTGGAAAAGGGTGGTATCAGGTATGGAGCCTGTAACGACCCGCCATTTTTGGACCATTCGCATCCATTATAAGTGTATAGGTAGACACTCATGCTGGAATTGAATTGCTCAAAATACCGCGTTGTTAATTTAAATTTGGCAAAACTGAACATATACAGTAAATAAATAATCACAGATCACAGACACAGAGTAATAAATGCAGCGGAAATAAAAAGAGATAGTAGTTCATGAGGCTACTATATGAATATATAAAATACATCAGAGTTTACAACAGAAGAGTAATACGATACATCAGAGTTAAACCAGATACAACGGAAGAGTAACACGATACATCAGATACAAATCAGAATACATCACTGGAATCATCGAATACTGAAAGCAGAATAGATGGCTGGATCTTCAAGCAAAGCTCCAACTCCAAAGGTGAGTCTCGAATACTGGTACACTCAGTCTGACCCGAGCATAAAGCAAAAACACAAGACACTCGAGTCAGGATTAACATTCTTATATTAATAAATCCAACTCAAGTGAAATAGCAATTGAAATACAAGTAACTCAAAGGATGTTTGGAATAACCATCCTCTAAGGATCCTTTAAACTATCTATTATGTAGTAGTGTACGATAAGTAGATAATGTCTATCAGTAATATAAAAGATATCAAAATAGCGTTAAGTCATGGCCCATTCCACCCTTAACACATTTTTATTCCCAAAAGCATATACAAGACCGTAGTTTCCCCAAAACCGGAAGTCACCAGAGGGCAATCCATATACTAAAGGTACAAATCAAAATCGTAGTGGTCGCGCATAAATGGAATACAAGTATGACAAGGCACATGAGGCAATACCCAAGGTAGTGATACTACCGTTCGCCTGATCCGGACTGGTGAGAACGCAACGCCGCAGCGCCCGCAACACCGTGAAACACACTGCCAAAATCAAGGGTGCACCAATCAACAACAAGTATAAGTAGTTCGAAGAAGTGTGTCCACTTGAGGTATCAATCCTCCATTGGCCCGGCACAGCTCCTGTTTTAGTCATTTCCAATTTGACACAAGTGTCAAGGCTATCCATTATCGTTCTCTTTCTTCAGTCATCCCATACATCATTCCAACCACTTCATTCTGGATCATCACTTCGCGTATAGTTATTAAAGTGGTTTTCGGTTTAGATAGAGAGTATATCCATAACCGAATTCCGGTCTCTTTAATAACTTACGTAATTATTTCACCGATTGTTCGTTTATATATTTCAAAAACCAAATCAAATTCAATTTCAATTCGAATTCGTAAATCAACATTTCATTTGACTTTCAAAACCAGTTTCCATACTTTACGTTTCAAAACATCCAAATTACCATTTCAAAATCTTATAATTCAATTTCAATTTCTATTTAAAACAATTCAATATTGATTCAAGTTCGCAAATAAGTTTTCTTCCGAATCATTTGAATTAATATACTTTAATATTCAAATCAATTTCAAATTCATTTATCGATTCCATTTATCATTCAAAACAATTCTATTTAATTTCCAATTCATTAAATCAGCTTCCTAAGTTCAACTTCATTAAATCAAAACTTACAATTTTGAATTAAATTAAATTCGTCAAATCAATTCTTTCAATTACAAGTCTTACATTAATTCCAAAATGTCACAGTTTCATTTCTTGTTAAAGAAATTCAATTTCACTTATTTACTTACTTAAATAATTTCCAACTTTTATTAATAAAGAAACTCAATTTCAATTATTTACGAAGTAAATTCACTTATTCAAAAGTTCAATTTTCTTATTAAAGAATCCAATTCAATTTAATCATTAAATAATTCAATCTTATTTAATTATTAAATAATTCAAAACTTAATTATTAAATAATTTCAAAGTTCAATAATTTCAAACTTAATTATAATTTCAAACTTAATTATTAAATCATTTCAAATTTTAATAATTTCAAACTTAATTCAATCATTTCTCAAATTTAACAACATTGTTTCATCAATTACATTGTTAATATTTTGTTTCAGATTTATTGAATATTAACATTTTCCTTTTATTAAAAATTCAAAAGTCAACTTCATTTCAAACCATATTATTTATTCAAATAAAATCTTTATTTATTTTTAAAATCAAATTATTGACCAATCGGGTTTTTATTTAATTTCCTATCCTATGTCAAAGTTCAATTTGGGTATTTATCATTTCAACCCGATTCCAATTCAATTCAAAATCAAAACATAACAAAGGGAACTTGCAGTGTGATAACTGGGATGGTGTCAAAGTAAATAAACAAGCAATAACAACAATCAATAACAATCCAATAATCAATTCAAATAATCCCGAAATAACCGAATTAATTCGCATTGTTATTTGTACGAATTAATATAATTATTTCTAGAATCTACACTATCATTTCATGTAGATTAAAGATTATTACATTGCGGTTTTCACTTGTCATTCAATTTACAATTTCATACATCATCAATTTAACAACATACATTCAGTGGTTCAAAATGTAATTAAACAAATCCTACGTGTCAATAAATTCAACAGTTAAAGGGGTCATATTATACAAATGTCAGTTAATCAAATTTAACAATTAATTATCCTATATCAAGTTCAATTTCATACTATTTATCATTTTAACATTAACAATTTAACGTCCAATATAAACATCAACAATCAATCAATTAACAACCAAACTGAATTATCATTGCATATATAACAGATAATGGTGTCAGATGTCATAGGTGAACTGATACAGGTAATAGCATATAAAACAGTGTAATTAACTAACAGCAGCATATTTCAATTGTCGTTTCAATTGAAATCAATTCTAATAATTAAAAGAACGTTAATCGTGAGTGAGTGCTCACCTTGCGAGGCTATAGATGATAGACGATGAAATTTAGTTACGGCAAACACGACTTCCAAAGCAGAGTTAGACTGGCACGAATCATCGAACGAAACTGATAAATAGGAATAGACGGATCGATCAGGACTATATCGATGGCGAAAATTTGTATAAGTGGATTTACATATATAACCATATATATCAAATTATTTCAACTTTAAGCATATATTAAATTAGATTAAATATATGTGTATTTTAAAATCATTGTTTTTAATATATATATATAACTTATAAAATATATAAACAAATGTTATATATCTAACAATCTAACATACACACTAACATATTAAATACTCCTTTAAAATATTCGATACTGTAGACCACTTTTAAAGCATAGATAATACATCATTAATAATATAAATTATGCTGCAAATAAAAAATCGTATGTATATGTAAAATTAAAACTCATTTTATAAGTGTATAAATAACAAACAGTATATCATCTTCTTCTATGTACAGTAATAAGCTATGTGTATATTTTAGTACAAAAGTAGGCAGACCGACATATATAAAGTGCAAGCTAAAATTCTATACGAGCAGGTTATGGAAATTATGCTGACCACATACTTTAAACAAATAATACTAACAGTTTTCATAGATTAATATATATAAAAACTTGATGAGTTTGAAATCCGTACACGCAAACATAAATTTTGTAATATAAAATTAACAAATACCAGATTATATTCATGGATAAATATAAAAAATGTAATATATCGCCATATGTACCCAGCATACGTAAATAAATATACAAATATAATACAAAGTAAACCAAGATAACCCTGCACAAACACACGCATGCAACACAACAGCTAAAAGACGTAGGCTATAGGGATATATGCAAACCCTTAGTATATTAAAACAATTAGGCCCATATAGTATTGTTTTTTTTCTTAACTGACTGGAAAACGAACCTATATCAACGAGTAGAGGACATGCGAGCACGCCGCAGGGTTTTGGCACTAGCTTAGAGTGTTTTGATGGGACAGGCGGCATGAAGAGGCGGAGTAAGGTGGAGGTGGGCGCGGAAGGTGGTTGAACGAGGCCGAGCGGTTGTGGTGGGATTGTCGAGCACTGGTAGAGGATGGGATCTGGAGATGTGTGCTCGGCAAGTTCAAGAGGTGGCGGAGGCTGTTGTATGGCCGGGGGCGAAAGAGGGAGGGGCTGCTGACGAGGTGATGGTCGCGTGCACGTGGAGATGAAGGGGACGGTGCGGAGTGACTAGGTTGTGGGCGAGGCCAGCGGGGCGGTCCGTGTGGTGGCTGGTGGCCAGCGGCGGTGGATTGGGCGTGGGTTCGTGATGGAAGGTGATTACGTGGTATTGTAGGCGATGCTAGGAAGAGGAGGGGACGAGATGAAGGTGTGGTGGGGAATGGAAGGCACGGTGGTTGGTTCTCTGGGTGGTGCGCATAGAAGAGGCAGAGGGGACGCATGGGAGTGAGATGTTCGCTTGGGTGGTGGGTGAGCATGGCAGCTACGTGAACACGGGTGGAAAAACATCAGGGAGAACGCGCATGCCAAAGGGTAGGTGGCAAGAGGAAGATCAAGTGTGCAGGCAGCTAACTTTCATTTTCATTTTTTTTTTCAATTTGCAATGGACAATAATGTGGATAATGTGTGAAGTGGTTGAGAAAAATATAGAAAATGATGGAACATTTCATTTATAAGAAGATGACGAAGATGCTGTCTCGAAACCATATATGTTATTATATAAATTTCAAAGCACAGTAACCGTAACCAAAAGAAATGAACCATCAGCTATAAATTAACTTGGGTATAGCAAAAGTCAGAGTATTGAATTGTGGTAATAAATAGAGTAGATGGTTGTTTGTTTCACGATAATAAATGGAATGGTTATAAAGAACCCCAAAACTCGGACGAATACCGATACGATTAGTCGTCTCGCAGATATCGTCGTGAACCGGATGCCGAAATAAACAAACTTATATACCGCAGCGATCGGCAAGACGAGACGATCAAAACGGTATAAAGATATCAGTGGTTTGATTGAATTATAAAAATTCGAATTTTTCTACTAGCGGAAAAATGCAAGAAAAACGCTGAAAAATAAGATCGACGGAGCCAAAGATTTCCGAATTTGGAAAAACGACAAACTGACATCTTTCTCAGAAGATGGTTTAGAATTTTTCTATGTAAAAATATTTAGGTTTCGGAAAATTTTTATTTTCAACGCTTTTTAACTGATTAAATTGAAGTGAATTTACGCGCGAAATAAACTTCCGTATTTCCGGATGAAAATTTACCAGTTGCTATGTTTAACTAGACGTATTCCAAATATTAAATTTTTATTTCAAAATTTTATCGCTTAAAATTTCACAAAATTTCAACTAATTACGTTATTAAAACGGTTGAAATTTACGGGTCGTTACACTCTCCCCCACTCAAAACTTTTCATCCTCGAAAAGGAACGAGGTAGGAGAATAGAACAACCAGAATGAAAAACAGATTTGAAATACAAAATAACAATTAATTTAAACCATATAGATTCAAATTTAAATTAATCGACATTCAATAATTGATTTAATCCATTTGATTTCACTAAAATCATTCTCAACTATTTCTAAATTCACTATCTTATTATCCCATTTTCTTACATTTACAATTTCTAAAACCATAAATTTGAATAGTCTTTTATTATAATCATATTTTCTTCAACAAATTTAAATTCTTCTTTATTCCAAATTATTGTTTAATTTATTCTACTTAATATATCTTATCACATATATTTAACCCATATAAATTAATTTAAACCATAGAAGTTTCGATTTAAATTAATTTACATCTATTAATTTCTTTTAAATTCAAGGTATTTTCATATGTTGATCAAATTTCAATTTATTAATTCTTTCAAAACAAATTTATTTGATTATTAACTGAGTTTACTAATTATCAAATCTAACTCTATTAACATCAAAATTTAGTGTATAACATTTATTATAACCAATCAAATTTTATTTGTAAATTCAATTTATCTTATATATTATCCAATTACATATTCAACTTCTGACTGATTTAGGTAAGTTGTATTAGAATGCAGTTGAACAATATACCAATAAAATTTTCCCAATTCAATTATTCAAGTTTAAATATTTATCCCAAATTTTTGGTTTTGTTTATAATTAAAATCTTCCTTTAACAAAATTTAAGAATTAGATTTCCGATTAACTTTAAACAATTTAGAGATATATATAATATATTTATATCAAATCAAATTAAATTTTTAAAATAAGATACCTATATATATATAAATCAAATTATACTGAAGGAATTTAAATCAAAATATTTTTTTCTTTTCTCAAAACAAAACCGTAGCAAAGCTACAGAATGGTTTCTTCACTTCGAAACTCGAAAATGGATGTCGATGATGCGGCCGCCATCACCGAAATTTATTTTCCAGCGACAAAGAGAAGAGCACTGATTTTAACATTTTAAAAATTCTTTGAAAACAGTTCCTATTCGAAAATACTTTAAATAATATACATTAAAATTCTTTGGAAACAAATTATAGTCAAAATACCTTTAAATAATGTGCATTTTAAACCTTTAAAACCATAGTTCGAAATCATTGGAAATTAAATTCTCAAATTCTTAGTTTAATTTTATTTCAAATTCTAAATCAGTTTATAAACCAAGTTTATAAATTCATTTATTTATATTATGCAATAGTCAATGGTTTACAAAACAATAAATGAAAATCAAATATTATTATTTTCAGACAACATATTCATTAACAATTTAATTTCAGAAAACTTATATATAATATAATCATACAAAACTTTTATTTTATTTATCAAATTTGAAAACAACATTTTTATATAAATTTACAAATACATTTCTTTGCTCGATGATACGGGAATGGATTTTCAAAATAAGGATAGGGATTCAAATTTTTGTTGACTCAAATCAAAGAGAATTTTGATTCGAAAATAAGTTTGAAACAGAAGATAAGATAATTCAATTACCCCAATCGGGAGATGGATGGGTTTATTTAATTCACGGGCAACCTTAACCAGGTCGTCCGTAATTTCAAGAATAAGATCGATGTTGAATTCCGAGGTAAATCATCACCCGATCTCAAGAGATGGAATTCGGGTATAGCAGGGAATAAATAGCATCGTAAACCAAGGATACAGAAATCTCCGGTAAATCGATGCTTATTATAAAGGAGTTTCACCCCTTTTTGAATCATTCGAAGTTTGGCGAGACCGCCGATCCATTATAAAGATCATTCAAAGTGGAGTTATGGGATGCTCCAGAATTGAAAAAAGACGAATAGTGAGGGGCACGAATGAAATTTGGAACCGTACGGAACGTTCCAAAATTCAAAGGAATTGAGTCAAAGGAAGAGATTGAAACTCGAATGAGAGTGATTCTGTAAATACATTTACCCTATATGTTGAGTTTTGCCTAGAGCTACCAAAGCTCTGATACCAACTGTAACGGACCGTGTCAGTGGGGTAACGCCCACCGTAGCATACAGCTGTACCTGTGTTCTGCCTTTACAGCTAGCCTCTCAACTGCACCAACCCCGCAGGGACATGTAGGAGTAAGAGTCATCCGCTCGCTACCAAACCAAATGCGAGAACCCCCTATCATGCTGCACCCTCTAAGTGCATAGGCAGACACACATGTCAGAATTGAATTGCTCAAAATACCGCGTTGTTAATTTAAATTTGGCAAAACTGAACATATACAGTAAATAAATAATCACAGATCACAGACACAGAGTAATAAATGCAGCGGAAATAAAAAGAGATAGTAGTTCATGAAGCTACTATATGAATATATAAAATACATCAGAGTTTACAACAGAAGAGTAATACGATACATCAGAGTTAAACCAGATACAACGGAAGAGTAACACGATACATCAGATACAAATCAGAATACATCACTGGAATCATCGAATACTGAAAGCAGAATAGATGGATGGATCTTCAAGCAAAGCTCCAACTCCAAAGGTGAGTCTCGAATACTGGTACACTCAGTCTGACCCGAGCGTAAAGCAAAAACACAAGACACTCGAGTCAGGATTAACATTCTTATATTAATAAATCCAACTCAAGTGAAATAGCAATTGAAATACAAGTAACTCAAAGGATGTTTGGAATAACCATCCTCTAAGGATCCGTTAAACTATCTATTATGTAGTAGTGTACGATAAGTAGATAATGTCTATCAGTAATATAAAAGATATCAAAATAGCGTTAAGTCATGGCCCATTCCACCCTTAACACATTTTTATTCCCAAAAGCATATACAAGACCGTAGCTTCCCCAAAACCGGAAGTCACCAGAGGGCAATCCATATACTAAAGGTACAAATCAAAATCGTAGTGGTCGCGCATAAATGGAATACAAGTATGACAAGGCACATGAGGCAATACCCAAGGTAGTGATACTACCGTTCGCCTGATCCGGACTGGTGAGAACGCAACGCCGCAGCGCCCGCAACACCGTGAAACACACTCCCAAAATCAAGGGTGCACCAATCGACAACAAGTATAAGTAGTTCGAAGAAGTGTGTCCACTTGAGGTATCAATCCTCCATTGGCCTGGCACAGCTCCTGTTTTAGTCATTTCCAATTTGACACAAGTGTCAAGGCTATCCATTATCGTTCTCTTTCTTCAGTCATCTCGTACATCATTCCAACCACTTCATTCTGGATCATCACTTCGCGTATAGTTATTAAAGTGGTTTTCGGTTTAGATAGAGAGTATATCCATAACCGAATTCCGGTCTCTTTAATAACTTACGTAATTATTTCACCGATTGGTCGTTTATATATTTCAAAAACCAAATCAAATTCAATTTCAATTCGAATTCGTAAATCAACATTTCATTTGACTTTCAAAACCAGTTTCCATACTTTACGTTTCAAAACTTCCAAATTACCATTTCAAAATCTTATAATTCAATTTCAATTTCTATTTAAAACAATTCAATATTGATTCAAGTTCGCAAATAAGTTTTCTTCCGAATCATTTGAATTAATATACTTTAATATTCAAATCAATTTCAAATTCATTTATCGATTCCATTTATCATTCAAAACAATTCTATTTAATTTCCAATTCATTAAATCAGCTTCCTAAGTTCAACTTCATTAAATCAAAACTTACAATTTTGAATTAAATTAAATTCGTCAAATCAATTCTTTCAATTACAAGTCTTACATTAATTCCAAAATGTCACAGTTTCATTTCTTGTTAAAGAAATTCAATTTCACTTATTTACTTACTTAAATAATTTCCAAAACTTTAATTAATAAAGAAACTCAATTTCAATTATTTACGAAGTAAATTCACTTATTCAAAAGTTCAATTTTCTTATTAAAGAATCCAATTCAATTTAATCATTAAATAATTCAATCTTATTTAATTATTAAATAATTCAAAACTTAATTATTAAATAATTTCAAAGTTTAATAATTTCAAACTTAATTAAAATTTCAAACTTAATTATTAAATCATTTCAAAGTTTAATAATTTCAAACTTAATTCAATCATTTCTCAAATTTAACAACATTGTTTCATCAATTACATTGTTAATATTTTGTTTCAGATTTATTAAATATTAACATTTTCCTTTTATTAAAAATTCAAAAGTCAACTTCATTTCAAACCTTATTATTTATTCAAATAAAATCTTTATTTATTTTTAAAATCAAATTATTGACCAATCGGGTTTTTATTTAATTTCCTATCCTATGTCAAAGTTCAATTTGGGTATTTATCATTTCAACCCGATTCCAATTCAATTCAAAATCAAAACATAACAAAGGGAACTTGCAGTGTGATAACTGGGATGGTGTCAAAGTAAATAAACAAGCAATAACAACAATCAATAACAATCCAATAATCAATTCAAATAATCCCGAAATAACCGAATTAATTCGCATTGTTATTTGTACGAATTAATATAATTATTTCTAGAATCTACACTATCATTTCATGTAGATTAAAGATTATTACATTGCGGTTTTCACTTGTCATTCAATTTACAATTTCATACATCATCAATTTAACAACATACATTCAGTGGTTCAAAATGTAATTAAACAAATCCTACGTGTCAATAAATTCAACAGTTAAAGGGGTCATATTATACAAATGTCAGTTAATCAAATTTAACAATTAATTATCCTATATCAAGTTCAATTTCATACTATTTATCATTTTAACATTAACAATTTAACGTCCAATATAAACATCAACAATCAATCAATTAACAACCAAACTGAATTATCATTGCATATATAACAGATAATGGTGTCAGATGTCATAGGTGAACTGATACAGGTAATAGCATATAAAACAGTGTAATTAACTAACAGCAGCATATTTCAATTGTCGTTTCAATTGAAATCAAATCTAATAATTAAAAGAACGTTAATCGTGAGTGAGTGCTCACCTTGCGAGGCTATAGATGATAGACGATGAAATTTAGTTACGAAACGCAAACACGACTTCCAAAGCAGAGTTAGACTGGCACGAATCATCGAACGAAACTGATAAATAGGAATAGACGGATCGATCAGGACTATATCGATGGCGAAAATTTGTATAAGTGGATTTACATATATAACCATATATATCAAATTATTTCAACTTTAAGCATATATTAAATTAGATTAAATATATGTGTATTTTAAAATCATTGTTTTTAATATATATATAACTTATAAAATATATAAACAAATGTTATATATCTAACAATCTAACATACACACTAACATATTAAATACTCCTTTAAAATATTCGATACTGTAGACCACTTTTAAAGCATAGATAATACATCATTAATAATATAAATTATGCTGCAAATAAAAAATCGTATGTATATGTAAAATTAAAACTCATTTTATAAGTGTATAAATAACAAACAGTATATCATCTTCTTCTATGTACAGTAATAAGCTATGTGTATATTTTAGTACAAAAGTAGGCAGACCGACATATATAAAGTGCAAGCTAAAATTCTATACGAGCAGGTTATGGAAATTATGCTGACCACATACTTTAAACAAATAATACTAACAGTTTTCATAGATTAATATTTATAAAAACTTGATGAGTTTGAAATCCGTACACGCAAACATAAATTTTGTAATATAAAATTAACAAATACCAGATTATATTCATGGATAAATATAATAAATGTAATATATCGCCATATGTACCCAGCATACGTAAATAAATATACAAATATAATACAAAGTAAACCAAGATAACCCTGCACAAACACACGCATGCAACACAACAGCTAAAATACGTAGGCTATAGGGATATATGCAAACCCTTAGTATATTAAAACAATTAGGCCCATATAGTATTGTTTTTTTTCTTAACCGACTGGAAAACGAACCTATATCAACGAGTAGAGGACATGCGAGCACGCCGCAGGGTTTTGGCACTAGCTTAGAGTGTTTTGATGGGACAGGCGGCATGAAGAGGCGGAGTAAGGTGGAGGTGGGCACGGAAGGTGGTTGAAGGAGGCCGAGCGGTTGTGGTGGGATTGTCGAGCACTGGTAGAGGATGGGATCTGGAGGTGTGTGCTCGGCAAGTTCAAGAGGTGGCGGAGGCTGTTGTATGGCCGGAGGCGAAAGAGGTGATGGTCGCGTGCACGTGGAGATGAAGGGGATGGTGCAGAGTGACTAGGTTGTGGGCTGATGACGAGGTGATGGTCGCGTGCACGTGGAGATGAAGGGGACGGTGCAGAGTGACTAGGTTGTGGGCGAGGCCAGCGGGGCGGTCCGTGTGGTGGCTGGTGGCCAGCGGCGGTGGATTGGGCGTGGGTTCGTGATGGAAGGTGATTACGTGGTATTGTAGGCGATGCTAGGAAGAGGAGGGTACGAGATGAAGGTGTGGTGGGGAATGGAAGGCACGGTGGTTGGTTCTCTGGGTGGTGCGCGTAGAAGAGGCAGAGGGGACGCATGGGAGTGAGATGTTCGCTTGGGTGGTGGGTGAGCACGGCAGCTACGTGAACACGGGTGGAAAACATCAGGGAGAACGCGCATGCCAAAGGGTAGGTGGCAGGAGGAAGATCAAGTGTGCAGGCAGCTAACTTTCATTTTCATTTTTTTTTCAATTTGCAATGGACGATAATGTGGATAATGTGTGAAGTGGTTGAGAAAAATATAGAAAATGATGGAACATTTCATTTATAAGAAGATGACGAAGATGCTGTCTCGAAACCATATATGTTATTATATAAATTTCAAAGCACAGTAACCGGTAACCAAAAGAAATGAACCATCAGCTATAAATTAACTTGGGTATAGCAAAAGTCAGAGTATTGAATTGTGGTAATAAATAGAGTAGATGGCTGTTTGTTTCACGATAATAAATGGAATGGTTATAAAGAACCCCAAAACTCGGACGAATACCGATACGATTAGTCGTCTCGCAGATATCGTCGTGAACCAGATGCCGAAATAAACAAACTTATATACCGCAGCGATCGGCAAGACAAGACGATCAAAACGGTATAAAGATATCAGTGGTTTGATTGAATTATAAAAATTCGAATTTTTCTACTAGCGGAAAAATGCAAGAAAAACGCTGAAAAATAAGATCGACGGAGCCAAAGATTTCCGAATTTGGAAAAATGACAAACTGACATCTTGCTCAGAAGATGGTTTAGAAGTTTTCTATGTAAAAATATTTAGGTTTCGGAAAAATTTTATTTTCAACGCTTTTTAACTGATTAAATTGAAGTGAATTTACGCGCGAAATAAACTTCCGTATTTTCGGACGAAAATTTACCAGTTGCTATGTCTAACTAGACGTATTCCAAATATTAAATTTTTATTTCAAAATTTTATCGCTTAAAATTTCACAAAATTTCAACTAATTACGTTATTAAAACGGTTGAAATTTACGGGTCGTTACAGAGCCCTGGTATTTAACCTATGTGGTTACTCCAATCTCATTTACTGTGTGATTATTGTTTTGTTGAGGCGCCTCAGATAAAGGTCCCAAAGGACCGGGGGGTGGCATATTCGTGTAGTAGTTACCTAGTGTAAGAGGTAACTCGACCTTGTGTTGGCAGAGAGCTAGTTAGTTCTCGGGCCGTCCATCCAGAGGCGTACCATGTGGCAGTAGGAAGTTCCTTTGCCTGACCATTTGTTGGAAAATCCAAAGAAACAATACGAGCCCTTTACGATTGCAATTTGTATAACCTGTCACCTCAGGTGGCAGCTATAGCGGGCATAATATAATGGTACCTATGTTGGATAAGATTAGTATTATATTTTCAAAATGCTTTCACACTAGACACTAATGGTAATATTAAAAAGAGTTTTCTCGTATTAAGCATATTTGACTATTATAAGAAGAAATCTCCTCCAAGTCTGCGATTGCATTGTGTGTGTGGTGGGAGGTCTTATGGTAGTTTCATTTTCCAAAAGCATTGCGAATTAATTTATTTCCTTTGTGAAAATAACTATTTTACGATCTCACACCAGTCACCATGACTGACCTGGAGTTTATTGTTCTCTTTCTAAACTCTGGGTGCCCATAATTTTCCACACGGGCAGCCTAAAGTTATGTTATCAGGATATTCTGGAGCTTTGGAGGCAAGCTGGATGGCGAGACGTACTCCCGTACTTGTTTATTTATTCCACTGTGTATTCTGTATGAGGACAAGTTTATATAACTGTCCATTGTTGTATTGAGTTGTATATTGACTCTCATTGTTGTATTGTATAAACTGATATAGTTCTTTGTTTAAAAGACTAGTGATTATCTATTATATATTGTTCTGCTGCTAATGTGAGATTCTGATATTGTTTCTGTTGCTTTTCTTTTTCTTTCCTTTTCTTCTGTTTTCTTCTACCTCTTCTTTTTAAACCCTCAGGGTTCGGTTTTCTGGCATTCGATTGTTCGACAGTTGATACAGTGGACGTATTAATGTCGATTTTCGGAAGTCGAAGAATCGGGTCTTAACATAAAACATATGGATATAAATTTTCTCCTAAAACATGGCTTATTTGTATGCTATAAATCGGTGATAACATAGAGCTCTACATACTTAGGTCATCCAAAACCCAACTAGCAAACTATGCACAAATATACTTCAAAAAACTTTTCATATATTAAAATCTATTGTTGGGGATTATTTGGATTTTAGTACATAATATATTTATATTTTATTAAAAAATACAAATACGTTCACTCACTATTTACCTAGGAATCTTAAACCTAGGCTCTTATACCAAATTTAACAAACCAAATTCCAGTGGATCCGGATTTTTCACAAAAATGCTAAAACCTAAACACACTGAAACCCGAGTTGGGTATTTGGTATCCTGCAAGTAGGAAAAGACAAATATATCAGAGCTCAATTAAATATCTCACGGCGGAATTGACTAAATATAATATTAAGTTAATACTCACAAATATAATAACACTTTCTAAACAAGTGTCATAAAGCTGGGAAGTCCCTGCCACGTACCTAAACTACAGGATGTTATGAGGAGGGGTTAAGAACTAAATTTCTGGTTAAGAACTAAATTCTACATATACCGTTTTATTCGCATATACTCTTATATTAGGTTCATAATGTTACAATACTCTCGCCTCTGTTCGGGAACCGTGCCTATCTACTCCATAGTAGATTAATAACTAATATATACATATATGCAGCTATATGCCCAATAACCATATTGGTCCAAGGTACCACCCATGGTACCTTCCGTATCCTCTTCAAAAAGGGCTCCATCATCTTGCTTCGAGAGCGTTCCGTTACTACATCTATAAAGGACTGCTTCATAAGGCCTATAATACAGATGCTCCACTACTTACTATAAAAACGTAAATCACGTTCGCACTAGTCTATGCATGTAACGACCCGGAATTTTGGACCATTCGCATCCATTATAAGTGTATAGGTAGACATTCATGCCGGAGTTGAATTGCTCAAAATATCGCGTTGTTAATTTAAATTTGGCAAAACTGAACATATACAGTAAATAAATAATCACAGATCACAGACACAGAGTAATAAATGCAGCGGAAATAAAAGAGATAGTAGTTCATGAAGCTACTATATGAATATATAAAATACATCAGAGTTTACAACAAAAGAGTAATATGATACATCAGATACAAATCAGAATACATCACTGGAATCATCGAATATTTGAAAGCTGGATAGATAGCTGGATCTCCAAGCGAAGCTCCAACTCCAAAGGTGAGTCTCGAAAGCTGAACCACTCAGTCTGACCCAAGCGTAAAGCAAAACACAAGACACTCGAGTCAGGATTAACATTCTTATATTAATAAATCCAACTCAAGTGAAATAGCAATTGAAATACAAGTAACTCAAAGGATGTTTGGAATAACCATCCTTTAAGGATCCGTTAAACTATCTACTATGTAGTAGTGTACGATAAGTAGATAATGTCTATCAGTAATATAAAGATATCAAAATAGCGTTAAGTCATGGCCCATTCCACCCTTAACACATTTTTATTCCCAAAAGCATATACAAGACCGTAGTTTCCCCAAAACCGGAAGTCACCAGAGGGCAATCCATATACTAAAGGTACAAATCAAAATCGTAGTGGTCGCGCATAAATGGAATACAAGTATGACAAGGCACATGAGGCAATACCCAAGGTAGTGATACTACCGTTCGCCTGATCCGGACTGGTGAGAACGCAACGCCGCAGCGCCCGCAACACCGTGAAACAACACTCCCAAAATCAAGGGTGCACCAATCGACATCAAGTAATGAATAGTTCGAAGAAGTGTGTCCACTTGAGGTAGCTAATCCTCCATTGGCCCGGCACAGCTCCTGTTTTAGTCATTTCCAATTTGACACAAGTGTCAAGGCTATCCATTATCGTTCTCTTTCTTCAGTCATCACGTACATCATTCCAACCACTTCGTTCTGGATCATCACTCCGCGTATAGTTATTAAAGTGGTTTTCGGTTTAGATAGAGAGTGTATCCATAACCGAATTCCGGTCTCTTTAATAACTTCCGTAATTATTTCACCGATTGGTCGTTTATATATTTCAAAACCAAATCAATTTCAATTTCAATTAGAATTTGAAAACCAACATTCCATTGTCTTTCAAACCAATTTCCAATAATTTACGTTTCAAAACATTCAAATTACCCTTTCAAGATTTTATAATTCAATTTCAATTTCCTTTAAAACAATTCAAATATTGATTCAAGTTCGTATATAAGTTTCATTTAGAAAATCATTTAAATCAATTTAATTTAACATTCAAATCAGTTTAACTTCATTTATCGATTTTATTCAATATTCGTTAGGTAAATTTGTCATTCAAAACAATTTCTATTAAATTTCCAATTCATTAAATCCATTATTTAAATTCAACGTCCTTATATCAAAACTTACAAATTGAATTAAAATAAATTCATCAAATCAAATTCTTTAAATTTCAAGTCTTACATTAATTTCAATAAATCACATTTTATTTCTTGTTAAAGAAATTTAATTTCACTTATTTACTTACTTAAATAATTTTCCAACTTAATTAATTAAGAAAACTCAACTTCAATTATTTACAAAGTAAATTCACTTATTCAAAAGTGGTTTCTCTTATTAAAGAATTTAATTCAATTTGATCATTAAATCATTCAATCTTATTTAATTATTAAATAATTCAAAACTTAATTATTATATAATTTCAAAGTTTAATAAATTTCAAACTCAATTATAATTTCAAACTTAATTATTAAATCATTTCAAAGTTTAATAATTTCAAACTTAATTATAATTTCAAACTTAATTATTAAATCATTTCAAAGTTTAATAATTTCAAACTTAATTATTAAATCATTTCAAACTTAATTCAATCATTTCTCAAATTAAAACATCGTTCTTTCATCGATTACATTGTTAATATTCTGTTTTCAGATTATTAAATATTAACACTTTCCTTTAAATAAAAATTCAAATTTACGACTTCATTTTAAAACCGTAATATTTACTCAAATAAAATCTTCGTTTACTTTTAAATCAAATTATTGACCAATCGGGTTTTATTTAATTTCCTATCCTAGGTCAAAGTTCAATTTTGGGTATTTATCATTTCAACCCGATTCCAATTCAATTCAAAATCATAGCATAACAAAGGGAACTTGCAGTGTGATAACTGGGATGGTGTCAAAGTAAATAAACAAGCAATAACAACAACCAATATCAATCCAATAATCAATTTCAAATAATCCTGAAATAATCGTATTAATTCGCATTGTTATTTGTACGAATTAATATAATTATCTCTAGAATCTACACTATCATTTCATGTAGATTAAAGATTATTACATTACGGTTTTTCACTTGTCATCTATTTACAATTTCATACATCATCAATTTAACAACATACATTCAGTGGTTCAAAATATAATTAAACAAATCCTACGTGTCAATAAATTCAATCGTTAAAGGGGTCATATTATACAAATGTCAGTTAATCAAATTTAACATTTAATTATCCATCAAGTTCAATTTCATACTGTTTATCATTTTAACATTAACAATTTAACGTCCAATATAAACATCAACAATCAATCAATTATCAGCCAAACTGTATTATCATCGCATAAATAATTAATAGATAATGGTGTCAGATGTCACAGGTGAACTGATACAGGTAAAAGCATATATAACAGTGTAATTAACTAACAGCAGCATATTTCAATTGTCGTTTCAATCGAAATCAAATTTAATAAATAAAAGAACGTTAATCGTGAGTGAGTGCTCACCTTTTGAGGTTTGAGATGGACGAGAATGGGAAGAATCGCGAATCAAAGCACAAATTTCAAAGTAAAGTACGAAGGATATGCGTTCGACGAACAAGCTAATAAATCAGAATTGATAAATGAATCAGAACCAGCCAGATATATACAGAAATATTTGTTATTTTATTAAAATCAATGCTTTAATCTAAGACAAAATTAGAATAAAATATATATCTATATATAGTTAAAATAAAACACATACTAATAATAATAAAAATCGATTTGGTCCAAAACCATTAAAATTCATGTACACATATAAAAGCAACAGACCTTGAATAAACTTACAAAACCACTATACAGGCTACCTATATGAATAACTATATATAATTTGTAAAATACCCTGTCATACATATCTTGAAAGTAAAGTATGTAATGCTGCAATATATAACTATACACTATGCATTATTACACGCACACGTAACCATACAACTATCATGTAAATATTATAACTAATATATAGTAAAGTCTTAGGTAATTAAGATATACCCAACATATTCTTATTTAAAGTGCTCAACAGTTATGCATACTATATTCCGAAAACTAATATAACAGTATATATATATACACCTTTATGATAGGAACACAAAATGTAACGACCCGTAAATTTCCACTGTTTTAATAACGTTATTAATTGAAATTTTCGAAATTTTAAACAATAAAATTTTGAAATATAAATTTAATATTTGGAATACGTCTAGTTAAACATAGCGACTGGCAAATTTTCGTCCGAAAATATGAAAGTTTATTTCGCGCGTAAATTCACTTCAATTTAATCAGTTAAAAAGCGTTGAAAATAAAACGTTTTCAAAACCAAAATATTTTTACATAGAAAAATTCTAAACCATCTTCTGAGCAAGATGTCAGTTCGTCATTTTTCCAAATTCGGACATCTTTGGCTCCGTCGATCTTATTTTTCAGCGTTTTTCTTGCATTTTTCCGCTATTAGGAAATTCGAATTTTTTTTTTCTTTTTTTCCAATCGTACCACTGATACCTGTATATCGTTTTGATCGGCTTGTCGTGCTGATATCTACCGTAAATTATTTTTGTGTTTCGAAGTTTCAGGCATGACGAAACGCACCAATGGTTAACCGTAATGATCCGTCCTTTTGTTTTATGACAATTTATGTTCCACCGTTGAGAAACAAATAGTCTCAGCTTTTATTATTTTTATTTTGGTATTAACGTTGGTACGTTTGGTTTCCCAATTTCCATTTAATACCTTACCCATTCACTGCTATTCCATATTTTTTTGCAAAGTTGTTCTGTCATTTTCTTCTAGTCTTAAATACATAAAATGCTTGCTGTCACTTTTGCATTCTCTTCTTTTCATTTTCCAACGCAAGCTTTCAATTCTTTTCCCATTCCCATCTTCATCCTCTACCCTTTTCTTCTTTGCCTATTTCACTTCTCAAAAGAAAAAAAAAGGGAAAGACAGAATAATATGCATCCTCCTCATACGTTACTGGGCTCGGCTCCCTTATCAACCCGATCCAACAAATCGTCACACACCACCCACCGGAGCTGTAGCAACCGCCTTCCCACCTCTACGCTACCCGATAGCAGCTCCAAACTCCTCCACCTCTCCTCTGTTCGGCCACAAAACCCCTCAACCCCAGTCCATCACCTTGACCGCCTGCTACATCTCCGCATGCCACCCACCTTGAAACCGGCCTCCCCATGCAACCGACCTCTACAACCTGAACCGCTCTCTGATCCACCACTTGCCAAGCATCCCGAAGCATTGGCCTCTGCCACCTCCACCACTTTCTCTCTTCGTCCTTTCCCTCTCAAACCCGAGCACCATCTCGACAGCCACCACCACTACAACTGAAGCCGTCCCTGCCTGGACCAGACTGTGCCACCATCTCCATGTCATCCGTTCCCTTGGCAATAGCCCAGATCGCCCATTCAGATCACCCGCCACCTCACCTAACCACTCTGCCGCGTTTGCTTTTCCTGTAAGTGATTGTTTACATTTAACAGTAATTGGTATAAATGGTTGTTTTTAAATATATAAGTATGTATACGTGTGTGTTAGTTTATATGTCCATGCGTTAATTATGTATAAGTTAAATTTATACATACGTCACTATATATGTGTTAATTAGGTGTGTGGTAGGAATATATAAGTTTGTAAATGGGTTTACATCTTACTGTTATAATATATAACATTCTTCTAAGTATAAATCATTGGCAGCGCTCAAGACTTTTTGCATTATACTATATTATAGTATGTAATGATATAATGATATTTTTAACATGGGTACACGTCTACAGTCCATAACAGTTTACTCTTAGAAAAAAAATTTGTCATTATATATATTTGTTAGTATATTTTAAGCTATATGGGTCAGAAAAAAAAAAAAACGTTATTCATTGATTTTAAATTTATATACTGATTTATATTAAATTTATGTTTCAAATTTTATATTGATTTTTGAGTAATATATAAGTTATTTTAATATGTAAACTATTTTAACGTATTTTAATATATGTACTATTTTCAACATTTAAACTGTTTAGGTGTTTAAATGTAAACAGTGATTTATATATATATATATATATATATATATATATATTAATACGTGTTTGAAATTAGAATATGATTTCGTATATATTTACAATTTTATACGTTATATCTACATCAGTTGACTTATATCAATTATCTCCATCGATTCAGTTCTGATTTGGTTTTCGCCTATTCCTATCTATCAGCTTTGCTCGTCACATTCGCGTTCAATCCAGCTTTGTTTTGGATTCGTAACTCACCTCATTATCGTCCGTCTCTAGCCTCGAAAGGTGAGCACTCACTCACGATTAACGTTCTTTTATTTATTAGATTTGATTTCAATTGAAACGACAATTAAAATATGCTGCTATTAGTTAATGACACTGTTATATATGCTATTACCTGTATCAGTTCACCTGTGACATCTGACACCATTATCTGTTAATTATTTATGCGATGATAATACAGTTTGGCTGATAATTGATTGATGGTTGATGTTTATATTGGATGTTAAATTGTTAATGTTAAAATGATAAATAGTATGAAATTGAACTTGATATAGGATAATTAATTGTTAAAATTTGATTAATTGACATTTGTATAATATGACCCCTTATCTGTTAAATTTATTGACACGTAGGATTTGTTTAATTACATTTTGAATCACTGAATGTACGTTGTTAAATTGATGACGTATGAAATTGTAATTGAACGACAAGTGAAACCGTAATGTATAATCTTTAATCTACTTGAAATGATAGAGTAGATTCTAGAAATAATTATATTAATTCGTACAAATAACAATGCGAATTAATACGATTATTTCGGGATTATTTGAATTGATTATTGGATTGATATTGATTGTTGTTATTGATTGTTTATTTACTTTGACACCATCCCTGTTATCACACTGCAAGTTCCCTTTACTATGCTTTGGTTTTGGAATTGAATTGGAATCGGGTTGAAATGATAAATACCCAAATTGAACTTTGACCTTGGATATAGAAAATTAAATAAAACCCGATTGGTCAATATTTTGATTTAAAAATAAAATAAGGATTTTATTTGAATAAATACTATGGTTTTGAAATGAAGTTGAAATCTGAATTTTAATGAAAGGAAATTGTAATATTTAATAAATCTGAAACAAAATATTTACAATATAATCGATGAAAGAATGTTGTTTAATTTGAGAAATGATTGAATTAAGTTTGAAATTATAATTAAGTTTGAAATTATTAAATTTTGAAATTATTTAATAATTAAGTTTTGAATTATTTAATATTTGAATAAGATTGAATCATTTGATAATTGAATAAAAATTGAATTCTTGGATAAGAGAAATTGGACTTTTGAATAAGTGAAATTGAACTTTATTAATTATTGAAATTGAGTTTTTCTTTATTAAGTTTTTGAAATTTATTTAAGTAAGTAAATAACTGGAATTGAATTTCTTAACAAGAAATAAAATGCGATTTTTTGAAATTAATGTAAGACTTGGAATTTAAAGGATTTGATTTGATGAATTTAGTGTAATTCAAATTGTAAGTTTTGAAATAAGGAAGTTGAATTTAAATAATGGATTTAATGAATTGAAAATTAAACAGAAATTTTTTTTAAATGAAAATTTACTTAACGAATATTGAATGGAATCGATAAATGAATTTAAATTTGGTTTGAATGTTAAATTAAATTAATTTAAATGTTTTCAAAATGAAACTTATATACGAGTTTGAATCAATATTTGAATTGTTTTAAATAGAAATTGAAATCGAATTATAAGATTGTGAAATGAAAATTGGAAGTTTTTAAACGTAAATTATTGGAAATTGGTTTAGAAAGACAAATGAAATGTTGATTTACGAATTGAAATTGAAATTGAAATTGATTTGGTTTTTGAAATATATAAATGACCAATCGGTGTAATAATTACGAAAGTTATTAAAGAGACCGGAATTCGGTTATGGGTATACTCTCTATCTAAACCGAAAACCACTTTAATAACTATGCGCGGAGTGACGATCCAGCATGAAGTGGTTGGAATGGTGTTCGTGTTGACTGAAGAAAGAGAACGATAATGGATAACCTTGACACTTGTGTCAAATTGGAAATGACTAAAACAGGAGCTGTGCCGGGCCAATGGAGGATTGATACCTCAAGTGGACACACTTCTTCGAACTACTTATACTTGTTGTCGATTGGTGCACCCTTGATTTTGGGAGTGTTGTCTCACGGTGTTGCGGGCGCTGCGGCGTTGCGTTCTCACCAGCCCGGATCAGGCGAACGGTAGTATCACTACCTTGGGTATAGCCTCATGTGCCTTGTCATACTTGTATTCCATTTATGCGCGACCACTACGAATTTGTTTTGTACCTTGAGTATATGGATTGCCCTCTGGTGACTTCCGGTTTTGGGGAAACTACGGTCTTGTATATGCTCGTGGGAATAAAAATGTGTTAAGGGTGGAATGGGCCATGACTTAACGCTATTTTGATATCTTATTATTACTGATAGACATTATCTACTTAGCGTACATTACTACATAGTAGATAGTTTAACGGATCCTTAAAGGATGGTTATTCCAAACATCCTTTGAGTTACTTGTATTTCAATTGCTATTTCACTTGAGTTGGATTTATTAATATAAGAATGTTAATCCTGACTCGAGTGTCTTGTGTTTTGCTTTACGCTCGGGGCAGACTGAGTGGTTCAGCTTTTGAGACTCACCTTTGGAGTTGGAGCTTTGCTTGAAGATCCAGCCATCTATCCAGCTTTCAGATATTCGATGATTCCAGTGATGTATTCTGATTTGTATCTGTTACTCTTCCGTTGTATCTGGTTTAACTCTGATGTATCGTATTACTCTCCTGTTGTAAACTCTGTTGTATTTTATATATTCATATAGTAGCTTCATGAACTACTATCTCTTTTATTTCCGCTGCACTTATTACTCTGTGTCTGTGATCTGTGATTATATCTATTTACTGTATATGTTCAGTTTTGCCAAATTTAAATTAACAACGCGGTATTTTGAGCAATTCAACTCCGGCATGAGTGTCTGCCTATGCACTTATAATGGACGCGAATGGTCCAAAATGGCGGGTCGTTACAGTTGGTATCAGAGCTTTGGTAGCTCTAGGCAAAACTCAACATATAGGGTAAATGTATTTACAGAATCACTCCCACTCGAGTTTCAGTCTCTTCCTTTCGACTCGATTTCTTTGAATTTTGGAACGTTCCCTACGGTTCCAAATTTCATTCGTGTCCCTCACTATTCGTCTTCTTTCAATTCTGTAGCACCCCATAACTCCATTCTAAATGTTATCTATAATAGATCGGCGGTCTCGCCAATCTTAGAGTGATTCGTAAAGGAGTAAACTCCTTTACAATAGGCATTGATTTACCGGAGATTTCTGTATCCTCGGTTTACGATGCTATCTATCTCCTGCTATACCTGAATTTTATTTCTCGAGATCAGATGTTGATTTACCTCGAAATTTAGCATCGATCTTATTATCTAAGTCACGGTCGATCCGGTTAAGGTTGCCCGTAAATTAAAAAGCTTATCCGTCTCCCGATTCTGTTAATATAATTATCTTATCTCTTATTCCGAACTTATCTTCGAATCAAATTTCTCTTTGATTTGAGTCCATCAAAAATTTGAATCCCTATCCTTATTTTGAAAATTCATTCCTGTATCGTCGAGCAAAGGAATGTATTTGTAAACTTATATTAAAGATGTTTTATATATTGTGTTGTTTGAGTTGTTGATGTGATTTGGGTTTCCGATCGATTCGTCTGATCAGCGCTATCGATAGGATCTCCAAAACACTTGAGCAGAGCAAACTGACACAACATTGATTCCAAATTTAGTAAATAAAATAGTTTTGTATGATTATATTTTATATAAGTATAAATTTTTCTGAAATTTAAGTGTTAATAAATTTGTTGATTATATTGTAAAAATATAAGTTAAAATTTTTCTGGAATTTAATAGGTAAATTAAATTGTTGTTTGAAATGATAATATTTGATTATCATTTATTGTTCTAAATAAATTTATAAATACGGTTTATAAATTGATTTGGAATTTGAAATGAATTTAATTCAGAAATTTGAGAATTTACTAGTTTCCAGTGATTTTGAACTTTGGTTTTTAAAATTTTTAAGTATATATTATTGAAAGTATTTTCGAATATAAATCGTTTTCAAAGAATTTTTAAAATGTTGAAATGAGTGCTCTCCTCTTTGTCGCTGGAAAATAATTTCGATGATGGCGGCCGCATCATCGACGTTCATTTTCGAGTTTCGAAGTGGAGATACTATTCTGTAGTTTTGCTACGGTTTTGTGTTGAAAAATATTTGATTTGAATTTCTTCAGTATAATTTGATTTATGTATCTATAGGTATCTTATTTTAAAATTTAGTATGATTTGATATAAATATATATATATATATCTCTAAATTGTTTAAAGTTAATCGGAAATCTAATTCTTAAATTTTGTTAAAGGATGATTTTAATTATAAATAAAACAAAATTTGGAATAAATATTTAAACTCGAATAATTGAATTTGAAAATTTTTATTTGTATACTGCATTCTAATACAACTTACCTAAATCATTCAGAAGTTGATTTTGTAATTGGATAATATATAAGATAAATTAAATTTATAAATAAAATTTGAGTGTTTATAATAAATGTTATACACTGAATTTTGATTATAAAGATGTTAATAGAATTAGATAAGATAATAAGTAAATTCAGTTAATAATGAAATAACTTTGTTTTGAAAGAATTAATAAATTTGTTTTGAAAGAATTAATAAATTGAAATTTGATCAACTTATGAAAATACCTTGAATTTGAAAGCAATTAGTAAATATAAATTAATTTGAATCGAAACTTTTATGGTTTAAATTAATTTATGGGTTAAATATATGTGATAAGATATATTAAGTAGGACAAATTTAACAGTAATTTGGAATAAAAAAGAATTTAAAATTGCTGAATAAAATATGATTATAATAAAAGACTATTCAAATTTATGGTTTTAGAAATTGTAAATTTAAGAAAATGGGATAATAAAATAATAAATTTAGAAATAGTTGAGATTGATTTTAGTGAAATCAAATGGATTAAATCAATTATTGAATATCAATTAATTTAAATTTGAATTTATATGGTTCAAATTAATTGTTATTTTGTATTTCAAATTTGATTTTCTTTCTGGTTGTTTCTATTCTCCTACCTCGTTCCTTTTCGGGGACGAAAAGTTTTGAGTGGGGGAGAGTGTAACGACCCGTAAATTTCCACTGTTTTAATAACGTTATTAATTGAAATTTTCGAAATTTTAAACAATAAAATTTTGAAATATAAATTTAATATTTGGAATACGTCTAGTTAAACATAGCGACTGGCAAATTTTCGTTCGAAAATATGAAAGTTTATTTCGCGCGTAAATTCACTTCAATTTAATCAGTTAAAAAGCGTTGAAAATAAAACGTTTTCAAAACCAAAATATTTTTACATAGAAAAATTCTAAACCATCTTCTGAGCAAGATGTCAGTTCGTCATTTTTCCAAATTCGGACATCTTTGGCTCCGTCGATCTTATTTTTCAGCGTTTTTCTTGCATTTTTCCGCTATTAGGAAATTCGAATTTTTTTTTTCTTTTTTTCCAATCGTACCACTGATACCTGTATATCGTTTTGATCGGCTTGTCGTGCTGATATCTACCGTAAATTATTTTTGTGTTTCGAAGTTTCAGGCATGACGAAACGCACCAATGGTTAACCGTAATGATCCGTCCTTTTGTTTTATGACAATTTATGTTCCACCGTTGAGAAACAAATAGTCTCAGCTTTTATTATTTTTATTTTGGTATTAACGTTGGTACGTTTGGTTTCCCAATTTCCATTTAATACCTTACCCATTCACTGCTATTCCATATTTTTTTGCAAAGTTGTTCTGTCATTTTCTTCTAGTCTTAAATACATAAAATGCTTGCTGTCACTTTTGCATTCTCTTCTTTTCATTTTCCAACGCAAGCTTTCAATTCTTTTCCCATTCCCATCTTCATCCTCTACCCTTTTCTTCTTTGCCTATTTCACTTCTCAAAAGAAAAAAAAAGGGAAAGACAGAATAATATGCATCCTCCTCATACGTTACTGGGCTCGGCTCCCTTATCAACCCGATCCAACAAATCGTCACACACCACCCACCGGAGCTGTAGCAACCGCCTTCCCACCTCTACGCTACCCGATAGCAGCTCCAAACTCCTCCACCTCTCCTCTGTTCGGCCACAAAACCCCTCAACCCCAGTCCATCACCTTGACCGCCTGCTACATCTCCGCATGCCACCCACCTTGAAACCGGCCTCCCCATGCAACCGACCTCTACAACCTGAACCGCTCTCTGATCCACCACTTGCCAAGCATCCCGAAGCATTGGCCTCTGCCACCTCCACCACTTTCTCTCTTCGTCCTTTCCCTCTCAAACCCGAGCACCATCTCGACAGCCACCACCACTACAACTGAAGCCGTCCCTGCCTGGACCAGACTGTGCCACCATCTCCATGTCATCCGTTCCCTTGGCAATAGCCCAGATCGCCCATTCAGATCACCCGCCACCTCACCTAACCACTCTGCCGCGTTTGCTTTTCCTGTAAGTGATTGTTTACATTTAACAGTAATTGGTATAAATGGTTGTTTTTAAATATATAAGTATGTATACGTGTGTGTTAGTTTATATGTCCATGCGTTAATTATGTATAAGTTAAATTTATACATACGTCACTATATATGTGTTAATTAGGTGTGTGGTAGGAATATATAAGTTTGTAAATGGGTTTACATCTTACTGTTATAATATATAACATTGTTCTAAGTATAAATCATTGGCAGCGCTCAAGACTTTTTGCATTATACTATATTATAGTATGTAATGATATAATGATATTTTTAACATGGGTACACGTCTACAGTCCATAACAGTTTACTCTTAGAAAAAAAATTTGTCATTATATATATTTGTTAGTATATTTTAAGCTATATGGGTCAGAAAAAAAAAAAAACGTTATTCATTGATTTTAAATTTATATACTGATTTATATTAAATTTATGTTTCAAATTTTATATTGATTTTTGAGTAATATATAAGTTATTTTAATATGTAAACTATTTTAACGTATTTTAATATATGTACTATTTTCAACATTTAAACTGTTTAGGTGTTTAAATGTAAACAGTGATTTATATATATATATATATATATATATATATATATATATATATATATATATATTAATACGTGTTTGAAATTAGAATATGATTTCGTATATATTTACAATTTTATACGTTATATCTACATCAGTTGACTTATATCAATTATCTCCATCGATTCAGTTCTGATTTGGTTTTCGCCTATTCCTATCTATCAGCTTTGCTCGTCACATTCGCGTTCAATCCAGCTTTGTTTTGGATTCGTAACTCACCTCATTATCGTCCGTCTCTAGCCTCGAAAGGTGAGCACTCACTCACGATTAACGTTCTTTTATTTATTAGATTTGATTTCAATTGAAACGACAATTAAAATATGCTGCTATTAGTTAATGACACTGTTATATATGCTATTACCTGTATCAGTTCACCTGTGACATCTGACACCATTATCTGTTAATTATTTATGCGATGATAATACAGTTTGGCTGATAATTGATTGATGGTTGATGTTTATATTGGATGTTAAATTGTTAATGTTAAAATGATAAATAGTATGAAATTGAACTTGATATAGGATAATTAATTGTTAAAATTTGATTAATTGACATTTGTATAATATGACCCCTTATCTGTTAAATTTATTGACACGTAGGATTTGTTTAATTACATTTTGAATCACTGAATGTACGTTGTTAAATTGATGACGTATGAAATTGTAATTGAACGACAAGTGAAACCGTAATGTATAATCTTTAATCTACTTGAAATGATAGAGTAGATTCTAGAAATAATTATATTAATTCGTACAAATAACAATGCGAATTAATACGATTATTTCGGGATTATTTGAATTGATTATTGGATTGATATTGATTGTTGTTATTGATTGTTTATTTACTTTGACACCATCCCTGTTATCACACTGCAAGTTCCCTTTACTATGCTTTGGTTTTGGAATTGAATTGGAATCGGGTTGAAATGATAAATACCCAAATTGAACTTTGACCTTGGATATAGAAAATTAAATAAAACCCGATTGGTCAATATTTTGATTTAAAAATAAAATAAGGATTTTATTTGAATAAATACTATGGTTTTGAAATGAAGTTGAAATCTGAATTTTAATGAAAGGAAATTGTAATATTTAATAAATCTGAAACAAAATATTTACAATATAATCGATGAAAGAATGTTGTTTAATTTGAGAAATGATTGAATTAAGTTTGAAATTATAATTAAGTTTGAAATTATTAAATTTTGAAATTATTTAATAATTAAGTTTTGAATTATTTAATATTTGAATAAGATTGAATCATTTGATAATTGAATAAAAATTGAATTCTTGGATAAGAGAAATTGGACTTTTGAATAAGTGAAATTGAACTTTATTAATTATTGAAATTGAGTTTTTCTTTATTAAGTTTTTGAAATTTATTTAAGTAAGTAAATAACTGGAATTGAATTTCTTAACAAGAAATAAAATGCGATTTTTTGAAATTAATGTAAGACTTGGAATTTAAAGGATTTGATTTGATGAATTTAGTGTAATTCAAATTGTAAGTTTTGAAATAAGGAAGTTGAATTTAAATAATGGATTTAATGAATTGAAAATTAAACAGAAATTTTTTTTAAATGAAAATTTACTTAACGAATATTGAATGGAATCGATAAATGAATTTAAATTTGGTTTGAATGTTAAATTAAATTAATTTAAATGTTTTCAAAATGAAACTTATATACGAGTTTGAATCAATATTTGAATTGTTTTAAATAGAAATTGAAATCGAATTATAAGATTGTGAAATGAAAATTGGAAGTTTTTAAACGTAAATTATTGGAAATTGGTTTAGAAAGACAAATGAAATGTTGATTTACGAATTGAAATTGAAATTGAAATTGATTTGGTTTTTGAAATATATAAATGACCAATCGGTGTAATAATTACGAAAGTTATTAAAGAGACCGGAATTCGGTTATGGGTATACTCTCTATCTAAACCGAAAACCACTTTAATAACTATGCGCGGAGTGACGATCCAGCATGAAGTGGTTGGAATGGTGTTCGTGTTGACTGAAGAAAGAGAACGATAATGGATAACCTTGACACTTGTGTCAAATTGGAAATGACTAAAACAGGAGCTGTGCCGGGCCAATGGAGGATTGATACCTCAAGTGGACACACTTCTTCGAACTACTTATACTTGTTGTCGATTGGTGCACCCTTGATTTTGGGAGTGTTGTCTCACGGTGTTGCGGGCGCTGCGGCGTTGCGTTCTCACCAGCCCGGATCAGGCGAACGGTAGTATCACTACCTTGGGTATAGCCTCATGTGCCTTGTCATACTTGTATTCCATTTATGCGCGACCACTACGAATTTGTTTTGTACCTTGAGTATATGGATTGCCCTCTGGTGACTTCCGGTTTTGGGGAAACTACGGTCTTGTATATGCTTGTGGGAATAAAAATGTGTTAAGGGTGGAATGGGCCATGACTTAACACTATTTTGATATCTTATTATTACTGATAGACATTATCTACTTAGCGTACATTACTACATAGTAGATAGTTTAACGGATCCTTAAAGGATGGTTATTCCAAACATCCTTTGAGTTACTTGTATTTCAATTGCTATTTCACTTGAGTTGGATTTATTAATATAAGAATGTTAATCCTGACTCGAGTGTCTTGTGTTTTGCTTTACGCTCGGGGCAGACTGAGTGGTTCAGCTTTTGAGACTCACCTTTGGAGTTGGAGCTTTGCTTGAAGATCCAGCCATCTATCCAGCTTTCAGATATTCGATGATTCCAGTGATGTATTCTGATTTGTATCTGTTACTCTTCCGTTGTATCTGGTTTAACTCTGATGTATCGTATTACTCTCCTGTTGTAAACTCTGTTGTATTTTATATATTCATATAGTAGCTTCATGAACTACTATCTCTTTTATTTCCGCTGCACTTATTACTCTGTGTCTGTGATCTGTGATTATATCTATTTACTGTATATGTTCAGTTTTGCCAAATTTAAATTAACAACGCGGTATTTTGAGCAATTCAACTCCGGCATGAGTGTCTGCCTATGCACTTATAATGGACGCGAATGGTCCAAAATGGCGGGTCGTTACACAAAACATCACTTTAAACTAATACACAACAAACGTGTTATATCTTTCATAACCGATGCAAGGATTATATACGTCCCTGTATAAATATATGTATGTAACATATTATATACAAGCTTAAATAAACTTATATATATCACTAGATCTGTTTTTAAATGTTGAACAACATATATACTTTGTAAAATATAACTACAGTAAATCTAACATTTTCTGTAAATATGTAAAACTGTAAAAACATATATATCATTGTAATCTACGAAAATACTTACATAAACTATATATTATATAACTAGCCTTCATATAAAGCTCTGTAATATAAACAATCCCATTTTAATGTAACAAGAATAATATGATATACCTCCACAACCAATTGAAGAAAAGAGGAAGAGAAGTTGAGACTCGGCAAGATGAGGAGGAGAGGCCACTGGAGCTCGATCTGAAAGAGGAGGTGACATCTGTTACGGCAGAGATAGGGAAGGATTGGTGGTCGAGGTTGATCGGTTCAGGTGTGCATTTGGCGATTTGTGGTGGCAAACATGGGTTGAAGGCGAATGACGTGACATGGAGGCAAAGCTCGTACCGGAGGGAAGCGATAAACGGAGAGAGAGGGCATAGGTGAAGAGGAAAGAGTGGTCTGGTGAGAGGAGTTGAGCAGCGGTGAGTCGGAGGCGGTGGTGTTGGAGGCCAAGGTGAGGTGGTGGCTGTCGTTCAGAATGGGATTTAGGATGCGGGGTGTTACTCGGCATTAGGAAGTTCGGGTTGCTATGTGAAAGTGATGCGGTGGTGGGTTTCTCGGTGGAGATGCGCTCTGTCTAGGAGGAAAGAAGTGGTATGGTGGGTTGCCGTGAAGGGAGGGATGTTGTAATGTGGAGGGGAAAGCTTCAACAGGGAGGAAGAAAAGAAATAAGAGGAGAGAGAGTAGTGGAATGAAATAAGAATGAACAGGCAAATGAAAGGATGCACTCCTAAAAGCCAAAGGATGCACGTCTAAAATGAACGGCCCATTTATTATCCACTGATGACAAATCATTTTCCAAAATAATAATTTCTAACGACTGTTGGGAATCCACAGTTAGGTAGATGAAAGGACAAGAATCCCAAAAGATTGAGACTGTATACCGGTGCGGTTATCGATTTATTGATTTCACCCGGTACCGGACGTCGGAACACAGAAATGAATACACTATTGAGATCAGCATTACGAAACGATCAAAACGGTATACAAATATCAGTGGTATGATTGAATTACAAAAATTCGAATTTTCAACCAGCGAAAAATGCAAGAAAAACGCTGAAAAATAAGATCGATGGAGCCAAAGATGTCCGAATTTGGAAAAACGACAAACTGACATCTTGCTCAGAAGATGGTTTAGAATTTTTCTATGTAAAAATATTTAGGTTTTGAAAATATTTTATTTTCATCGCTTTTTAAATGATTAAATTGAAGTGAATTTACGCGTGAAATAAACTTTCATATTTTCGGACAAAAATTTACCAGTCGCTATGTTTAACTAGACGTATTCCAAATATAAAATTTTTATTTCAAAATTTTATCGTTTAAAATTTCACAAAATTTTAATTAATTACGTTATTAAAACGGTTAAAATTTACGGGTCGTTACACTCTCCCCCACTCAAAACTTTTCATCCCCGAAAAGGAACGAGGTAGGAGAATAGAAACAACCAGAAAGAAAAACAGATTTGGAATACAAAATATCAATTAATTTAAACCATATAAATTCAGATTTAAATTAATTGATATTCAATAATTTATTTAATCCATTTGATTTCACTAAAATCAATATTAACTATTTCTAAATTCATTATCTTATTATCCGATTTCTTAAATTTACAATTTCTAAAACCATAAATTTGAATAGACTTTATTATAATCATATTTTCTTCAACAATTTTAAATTCTTCTTTATTCCAAATTATTGTTAAATTTAATCTACTTAATATATCTAATCACATATACTTAATCCATATAAATTAATTTAAACCATAAAAGTTTCGATTTAAATTAATTTACATCTATTAATTTCTTTTAAATTCAAGGTATTTTCATATATTGATAAAATTTCAATTTATTAATTCTTTCAATACAAATTTATTAATTATTAACTGAGTTTTACTTATTATCCTATCTAACTCTATTAACATCTTTATAATCAAAATTTAGTGTATAAAATTTATTATAAACACTCAAATTTTATTTATAAATTCAATTTATATTATATATTATCCAATTACATATTCAACTTCTGAATGATTTAGGTAAGTTGTATTAGAATGCAGTTGAACAATATACCAATAAAATTTACCAAATTCAATTATTCAAGTTTAAATATTTATTCCAAATTTGGTTTTGTTTATAATTAAGATCATCGTTTAACAAAATTTAAGAATTATATTTCCGATTTACTTTAAACAATTTAGAGATATATATAATATATTTATATCAAATCAAATTTAATTTTAAATAAGATACATATATATATATAAATCAAATTATACCGAAGAAATTCGAATCAAAATATTTTTCAAAACAAAACCTTAGCAAAGCTACAAAATAATATCTCCACTTCGAAACTCGAAAATGAACGTCGATGATGCGGCCGCCATCACCGAAATTATTTTCCAGCGACAAAGAGAAGAGTACTGATTTCAACATTTTATAATTCTTTGGAAACGATTTCTATTTGAAAATACTTCCAATAATATATACTTTAAAATTATAAAATCAAAGTTCGAAATCACCGGAAACTAAATTCTCAAATTTCTGAATTAAATTCATTTCAAATTCCAAATCAATTTATAAACCGTTTATGAATTCATTTATTTATTTTATGCAATAGTCAATGGTTTACAGAACAATATATGAAAATCAATATTATTATCTCAGACAACAAATTCATTAATAATTTCAGAAAACTTATATTTATATATAATATAATCATCCAAAACTATTTTGTTGATCAAATTTGAAAACAACATTTTTAATATAAATTTAGAAATAGATTTCTTTGCTCGACGATACAGGAATGGGTTTTCAAAATAAGGATAAGGATTCAAATTTTTGTTGACTCAAATCAAAGAAAATTTTGATTCGAAAATAAGTTTGAAACAGAAGATAAGATAATTCAATTACCACAATCGAGAGATGGATGAGTTTATTTAATTCACGGGCAACCTTAACCGGGTCGTCCGTAACTTCAAGAATAGGATCGATGTTGAATTCCAAGGTAAATCATCACCCGATCTCAAGAGATGGAATTCAGGTATAGCAGGGAATAGATAGCATCGTAAACCGAGGATACAGAAATCTCCGATAAATCGATGCCTATTATAAAGGAGTTTACTCCTTTACGAATCATTCGAAGATTGGCGAGACCGCCGATCTATTACAGATATCATTCAGAATGGAGTTATGGGGTGCTCCAGAATTTTGAAAGAAGACGAATAGTGAGGGACACGAATGAATTTCGGAATCAAGGGGAACGTTCCAAAATTCAAAGTAATTGAGTCAAAGGAAGAGATTGAAACTCGAATGAGAGTGATTCTGTAAATACATTTACCCTATATGTTAAGTTTTGCCTAGAGCTACCAAAGCTCTGATACCAACTGTAACGGACCGCGTCAGTGGGGTAACGCCCACCGTAGCATACAGCAGTACCTGTGTTCTGCCTTTACAGCCAGCCTCTCGACTGCACCAACCCCGCAGGGACATGTAGGAGTAAGAGTCATCCGCTCGCTACCAAACCAAATGCGAGAACCCCCTATCATGCTGCACCCGCCAAGTGCATAGGCAGACACTCATGCCGGAGTTGAATTGCTCAAAATACCGCGTTGTTAATTTAAATTTGGCAAAACTGAACATATACAGTAAATAAATAATCACAGATCACAGACACAGAGTAATAAATGCAGCGGAAATAAAAGAGATAGTAGTTCATGAAGCTACTATATGAATATATAAAATACATCAGAGTTTACAACAGAAGAGTAATATGATACATCAGATACAAATCAGAATACATCACTGGAATCATCGAATATCTGAAAGCTGGATAGATAGCTGGATCTCCAAGCGAAGCTCCAACTCCAAAGGTGAGTCTCGAAAGCTGAACCACTCAGTCTGACCCGAGCGTAAAGCAAAACACAAGACACTCGAGTCAGGATTAACATTCTTATATTAATAAATCCAACTCAAGTGAAATAGCAATTGAAATACAAGTAACTCAAAGGATATTTGGAATAACCATCCTTTAAGGATCCGTTAAACTATCTACTATGTAGTAGTGTACGATAAGTAGATAATGTCTATCAGTAATATAAAGATATCAAAATAGCGTTAAGTCATGGCCCATTCCACCCTTAACACATTTTTATTCCCAAAAGCTTATACAAGACCGTAGTTTCCCCAAAACCGGAAGTCACCAGAGGGCAATCCATATACTAAAGGTACAAATCAAAATCGTAGTGGTCGCGCATAAATGGAATACAAGTATGACAAGGCACATGAGGCAATACCCAAGGTAGTGATACTACCGTTCGCCTGATCCGGACTGGTGAGAACGCAACGCCGCAGCGCCCGCAACACCGTGAAACAACACTCCCAAAATCAAGGGTGCACCAATCGACATCAAGTAATGAATAGTTCGAAGAAGTGTGTCCACTTGAGGTAGCTAATCCTCCATTGGCCCGGCACAGCTCCTGTTTTAGTCATTTCCAATTTGAAACAAGTGTCAAGGCTATCCATTATCGTTCTCTTTCTTCAGTCATCACGTACATCATTCCAACCACTTCGTTCTGAATCATCACTCCGCGTATAGTTATTAAAGTGGTTTTCGGTTTAGATAGAGAGTATATCCATAACCGAATTCCGGTCTCTTTAATAACTTCCGTAATTATTTCACCGATTGGTCGTTTATATATTTCAAAACCAAATCAATTTCAATTTCAATTAGAATTTGAAAACCAGCATTCCATTGTCTTTCAAACCAATTTCCAATAATTTACGTTTCAAAACATTCAAATTACCCTTTCAAGATCTTATAATTCAATTTCAATTTCCTTTAAAACAATTCAATTATTGATTCAAGTTCGTATATAAGTTTCATTTCGAAAATCATTTAAATCAATTTAATTTAACATTCAAATCAGTTTAACTTCATTTATCGATTTTATTCAATATTCGTTAGGTAAATTTGTCATTCGAAACAATTTCTATTAAATTTCCAATTCATTAAATCCATTATTTAAATTCAACTTCCTTATATCAAAACTTACAAATTGAATTAAAATAAATTCATCAAATCAAATTCTTTAAATTTCAAGTCTTACATTAATTTCAATAAATCACATTTTATTTCTTGTTAAAGAAATTTAATTTCACTTATTTACTTACTTAAATAATTTTCCAACTTAATTAATCAAGAAAACTCAACTTCAATTATTTACAAAGTAAATTCACTTATTCAAAAGTGATTTCTCTTATTTAAGAATTTAATTCAATTTGATCATTAAATCATTCAATCTTATTTAATTATTAAATAATTCAAAACTTAATTATTAAATAATTTCAAAGTTTAATAAATTTCAAACTCAATTATAATTTCAAACTTAATTATTAAATAATTTCAAAGTTTAATAATTTCAAACTTAATTATAATTTCAAACTTAATTATTAAATTATTTCAAAGTTTAATAATTTCAAACTTAATTATTAAATCATTTCAAACTTAATTCAATCATTTCTCAAATTAAAACATCGTTCTTTCATCGATTACATTGTTAATATTCTGTTTTCAGATTATTAAATATTAACACTTTCCTTTAAATAAAAATTCAAATTTTCGACTTCATTTTAAAACCATAATATTTACTCAAATAAAATCTTTGTTTACTTTTAAATCAAATTATTGACCAATCGGGTTTTATTTAATTTCCTATCCTAGGTCAAAGTTCAATTTTGGGTATTTATCGTTTAAACTTGATTCCAATTCAATTCAAAATCATAGCATAACAAAGGGAACTTGCAGTGTGATAACTGGGATGGTGTCAAAGTAAATAAACAAGCAATAACAACAACCAATATCAATCCAATAATCAATTTCAAATAATCCCGAAATAACCTTATTAATTCGCATTGTTATTTGTACGAATTAATATAATTATTTCTAGAATCTACACTATCATTTCATGTAGATTAAAGATTATTACATTACGGTTTTTCACTTGTCATCTATTTACAATTTCATACATCATCAATTTAACAACATACATTCAGTGGTTCAAAATATAATTAAACAAATCCTACGTGTCAATAAATTCAACCGTTAAAGGGGTCATATTATACAAATGTCAGTTAATCAAATTTAACATTTAATTATTCTATATCAAGTTCAATTTCATATTGTTTATCATTTTAACATTAACAATTTAACGTCCAATATAAACATCAATAATCAATCAATTATCAGCCAAACTGTATTATCATCGCATAAATAATTAACAGATAATGGTGTTAGATGTCACAGGTGAACTGATACAGGTAAAAGCATATATAACAGTGTAATTAACTAACAACAGCATATTTCAATTGTCGTTTCAATCGAAATCAAATTTAATAAATAAAAGAACGTTAATCGTGAGTGAGTGCTCACCTTTCGAGGTTTGAGATGGACGAGAATGGGAAGAATCGCGAATCCAAGCACGAATTTCAAAGTAAAGTACGAAGGATATGCGTTCGACGAACAAGCTGATAAATCAAAATTGATAAATGAATCAGAACCAGCCAGATATATACAGAAATATTTGTTATTTTATTAAAATCAATGCTTTAATCTAAGACAAAATTAGAATAAAATATATATCTATATATAGTTAAAATAAAACACATACTAATAATAATAAAAATCGATTTGGTCCAAAACCATTAAAATTCATGTACACATATAAAAGCAACAGACCTTGAATAAACTTACAAAACCACTATACAGGCTACCTATATGAATAACTATATATAATTTGTAAAATACCCTGTCATACATATCTTGAAAGTAAAGTATGTAATGCTGCAATATATAACTATACACTACGCATTATTACACGCACACGTAACCATACAACTACCGTGTAAATATTATAACTAATATATAGTAAAGTCTTAGGTAATTAAGATATACCCAACATATTCTTATTTAAAGTGCTCAACAGTTATGCATACTATATTCCGAAAACTAATATAACAGTATATATATATACACCTTTATGATAGGAACACAAAACATCACTTTAAACTAATACACAACAAACGTGTTATATCTTTCATAACCGATGCAAGGATTATATACGTCCCTGTATAAATATATGTATGTAACATATTATATACAAGCTTAAATAAACTTATATATATCACTAGATCTGTTTTTAAATGTTGAACAACATATATACTTTGTAAAATATAACTACAGTAAATCTAACATTTTCTGTAAATATGTAAAACTGTAAAAACATATATATCATTGTAATCTACGAAAATACTTACATAAACTATATATTATACAACTAGCCTTCATATAAAGCTCTGTAATATAAACAATCCCATTTTAATGTAACAAGAATAATATGATATACCTCCACAACCAATTGAAGAAAAGAGGAAGAGAAGTTGAGACTCGGCAAGATGAGGAGGAGAGGCCACTGGGGCTCGATCTGGAAGAGGAGGTGACAGCTGTTACGGCAAAGATAGGGAAGGATTGGTGGTCGAGGTTGATCAGTTCAGGTGTGCATTTGGCGATTTGTGGTGGCAAACATGGGTTGAAGGCGAATGACGTGACATGGAGGCAAAGCTCGTACCGGAGGGAAGCGATAAACGGAGAGAGAGGGCATAGGTGAAGAGGAAAGAGTGGTCTGGTGAGAGGAGTTGAGCAGCGGTGAGTCGGAGGCGGTGGTGTTGGAGGCCAAGGTGAGGTGGTGGCTGTCGTTCAGAATGGGATTTAGGATGCGGGGTGTTACTCGGCATTAGGAAGTTCGGGTTGCTATGTGAAAGTGATGCGGTGGTGGGTTTCTCGGTGGAGATGCGCTCTGTCTAGGAGGAAAGAAGTGGTATGGTGGGTTGCCGTGAAGGGAGGGATGTTGTAATGTGGAGGGGAAAGCTTCAACAGGGAGGAAGAAAAGAAATAAGAGGAGAGAGAGTAGTGGAATGAAATAAGAATGAACAGGCAAATGAAAGGATGCACTCCTAAAAGCCAAAGGATGCACGTCTAAAATGAACGGCACATTTATTATCCACTGATGACAAATCATTTTCCAAAATAATAATTTCTAACGACTGTTGGGAATCCACAGTTAGGTAGATGAAAGGACAAGAATCCCAAAAGATTGAGACTGTATACCGGTGCGGTTATCGATTTATTGATTTCACCCGGTACCGGACGTCGGAACACAGAAATGAATACACTATTGAGATCAGCATTACGAAACGATCAAAACGGTATACAAATATCAGTGGTATGATTGAATTACAAAAATTCGAATTTTCAACCAGCGAAAAATGCAAGAAAAACGCTGAAAAATAAGATCGATGGAGCCAAAGATGTCCGAATTTGGAAAAACGACAAACTGACATCTTGCTCAGAAGATGGTTTAGAATTTTTCTATGTAAAAATATTTAGGTTTTGAAAATATTTTATTTTCATCGCTTTTTAAATGATTAAATTGAAGTGAATTTACGCGTGAAATAAACTTTCATATTTTCGGACAAAAATTTACCAGTCGCTATGTTTAACTAGACGTATTCCAAATATAAAATTTTTATTTCAAAATTTTATCGTTTAAAATTTCACAAAATTTTAATTAATTACGTTATTAAAACGGTTAAAATTTACGGGTCGTTACACTCTCCCCCACTCAAAACTTTTCATCCCCGAAAAGGAACGAGGTAGGAGAATAGAAACAACCAGAAAGAAAAACAGATTTGGAATACAAAATATCAATTAATTTAAACCATATAAATTCAGATTTAAATTAATTGATATTCAATAATTTATTTAATCCATTTGATTTCACTAAAATCAATATTAACTATTTCTAAATTCATTATCTTATTATCCGATTTCTTAAATTTACAATTTCTAAAACCATAAATTTGAATAGACTTTATTATAATCATATTTTCTTCAACAATTTTAAATTCTTCTTTATTCCAAATTATTGTTAAATTTAATCTACTTAATATATCTAATCACATATACTTAATCCATATAAATTAATTTAAACCATAAAAGTTTCGATTTAAATTAATTTACATCTATTAATTTCTTTTAAATTCAAGGTATTTTCATATATTGATAAAATTTCAATTTATTAATTCTTTCAATACAAATTTATTAATTATTAACTGAGTTTTACTTATTATCCTATCTAACTCTATTAACATCTTTATAATCAAAATTTAGTGTATAAAATTTATTATAAACACTCAAATTTTATTTATAAATTCAATTTATATTATATATTATCCAATTACATATTCAACTTCTGAATGATTTAGGTAAGTTGTATTAGAATGCAGTTGAACAATATACCAATAAAATTTACCAAATTCAATTATTCAAGTTTAAATATTTATTCCAAATTTGGTTTTGTTTATAATTAAGATCATCGTTTAACAAAATTTAAGAATTATATTTCCGATTTACTTTAAACAATTTAGAGATATATATAATATATTTATATCAAATCAAATTAAATTTTAAATAAGATACATATATATATATATATAAATCAAATTATACTGAAGAAATTCGAATCAAAATATTTTTCAAAACAAAACCGTAGCAAAGCTACAGAATAATATCTCTACTTCGAAACTCGAAAATGAACGTCGATGATGCGGCCGCCATCACCGAAATTATTTTCCAGCGACAAAGAGAAGAGTACTGATTTCAACATTTTATAATTCTTTGGAAACGATTTCTATTTGAAAATACTTCCAATAATATATACTTTAAAATTATAAAATCAAAGTTCGAAATAACCAGAAACTAAATTCTCAAATTTCTAAATTAAATTCATTTCAAATTCCAAATCAATTTATAAACCGTTTATGAATTCATTTATTTATTTTATGCAATAGTCAATGGTTTACAGAACAATATATGAAAATCAATATTATTATCTCAGACAACAAATTCATTAATAATTTAATTTCAGAAAACTTATATTTATATATAATATAATCATCCAAAACTATTTTGTTGATCAAATTTGAAAACAACATTTTTAATATAAATTTAGAAATACATTTCTTTGCTCGACGATACAGGAATGGGTTTTCAAAATAAGGATAAGGATTCAAATTTTTGTTGACTCAAATCAAAGAAAATTTTGATTCGAAAATAAGTTTGAAACAGAAGATAAGATAATTCAATTACCACAATCGGGAGATGGATGAGTTTATTTAATTCACGGGCAACCTTAACCGGGTCGTCCGTAACTTCAAGAATAGGATCGATGCTGAATTCCAAGGTAAATCATCACCCGATCTCAAGAGATGGAATTCAGGTATAGCAGGGAATAGATAGCATCGTAAACCGAGGATACAGAAATCTCCGATAAATCGATGCCTATTATAAATGAGTTTACTCCTTTACGAATCATTCGAAGATTGGCGAGACCGCCGATCTATTATAGATATCATTCAGAATGGAGTTATGGGGTGCTCCAGAATTTTGAAAGAAGACGAATAGTGAGGGACACGAATGAATTTCGGAATCAAGGGGAACGTTCCAAAATTCAAAGTAATTGAGTCAAAGGAAGAGATTGAAACTCGAATGAGTGTGATTCTGTAAATACATTTACCCTATATGTTAAGTTTTGCCTAGAGCTACCAAAGCTCTGATACCAACTGTAACGGACCGCGTCAGTGGGGTAACGCCCACCGTAGCATACAGCAGTACCTGTGTTCTGCCTTTACAGCCAGCCTCTCGACTGCACCAACCCCGCAGGGACATGTAGGAGTAAGAGTCATCCGCTCGCTACCAAACCAAATGCGAGAACCCCCTATCATGCTGCACCCGCCAAGTGCATAGGCAGACACTCATGCCGGAGTTGAATTGCTCAAAATACCGCGTTGTTAATTTAAATTTGGCAAAACTGAACATATACAGTAAATAAATAATCACAGATCACAGACACAGAGTAATAAATGCAGCGGAAATAAAAGAGATAGTAGTTCATGAAGCTACTGTATGAATATATAAAATACATCAGAGTTTACAACAGAAGAGTAATATGATACATCAGATACAAATCAGAATACATCACTGGAATCATCGAATATCTGAAAGCTGGATAGATAGCTGGATCTCCAAGCGAAGCTCCAACTCCAAAGGTGAGTCTCGAAAGCTGAACCACTCAGTCTGACCCGAGCGTAAAGCAAAACACAAGACACTCGAGTCAGGATTAACATTCTTATATTAATAAATCCAACTCAAGTGAAATAGCAATTGAAATACAAGTAACTCAAAGGATGTTTGGAATAACCATCCTTTAAGGATCCGTTAAACTATCTACTATGTAGTAGTGTACGATAAGTAGATAATGTCTATCAGTAATATAAAGATATCAAAATAGCGTTAAGTCATGGCCCATTCCACCCTTAACACGTTTTTATTCCCAAAAGCTTATACAAGACCGTAGTTTCCCCAAAACCGGAAGTCACCAGAGGGCAATCCATATACTAAAGGTACAAATCAAAATCATAGTGGTCGCGCATAAATGGAATACAAGTATGACAAGGCACATGAGGCAATACCCAAGGTAGTGATACTACCGTTCGCCTGATCCGGACTGGTGAGAACGCAACGCCGCAGCGCCCGCAACACCGTGAAACAACACTCCCAAAATCAAGGGTGCACCAATCGACATCAAGTAATGAATAGTTCGAAGAAGTGTGTCCACTTGAGGTAGCTAATCCTCCATTGGCCCGGCACAGCTCCTGTTTTAGTCATTTCCAATTTGACACAAGTGTCAAGGCTATCCATTATCGTTCTCTTTCTTCAGTCATCACGTACATCATTCCAACCACTTCGTTCTGAATCATCACTCCGCGTATAGTTATTAAAGTGGTTTTCGGTTTAGATAGAGAGTATATCCATAACCGAATTCCGGTCTCTTTAATAACTTCCGTAATTATTTCACCGATTGGTCGTTTATATATTTCAAAACCAAATCAATTTCAATTTCAATTAGAATTTGAAAACCAACATTCCATTGTCTTTCAAACCAATTTCCAATAATTTACGTTTCAAAACATTCAAATTACCCTTTCAAGATCTTATAATTCAATTTCAATTTCCTTTAAAACAATTCAATTATTGATTCAAGTTCGTATATAAGTTTCATTTCGAAAATCATTTAAATCAATTTAATTTAACATTCAAATCAGTTTAACTTCATTTATCGATTTTATTCAATATTCGTTAGGTAAATTTGTCATTCGAAACAATTTCTATTAAATTTCCAATTCATTAAATCCATTATTTAAATTCAACTTCCTTATATCAAAACTTACAAATTGAATTAAAATAAATTCATCAAATCAAATTCTTTAAATTTCAAGTCTTACATTAATTTTAATAAATCACATTTTATTTCTTGTTAAAGAAATTTAATTTCACTTATTTACTTACTTAAATAATTTTCCAACTTAATTAATCAAGAAAACTCAACTTCAATTATTTACAAAGTAAATTCACTTATTCAAAAGTGATTTCTCTTATTAAAGAATTTAATTCAATTTGATCATTAAATCATTCAATCTTATTTAATTATTAAATAATTCAAAACTTAATTATTAAATAATTTCAAAGTTTAATAAATTTCAAACTCAATTATAATTTCAAACTTAATTATTAAATCATTTCAAAGTTTAATAATTTCGAACTTAATTATAATTTCAAACTTAATTATTAAATTATTTCAAAGTTTAATAATTTCAAACTTAATTATTAAATCATTTCAAACTTAATTCAATCATTTCTCAAATTAAAACATCGTTCTTTCATCGATTACATTGTTAATATTCTGTTTTCAGATTATTAAATATTAACACTTTCCTTTAAATAAAAATTCAAATTTTCGACTTCATTTTAAAACCATAATATTTACTCAAATAAAATATTTGTTTACTTTTAAATCAAATTATTGACCAATCGGGTTTTATTTAATTTCCTATCCTAGGTCAAAGTTCAATTTTGGGTATTTATCGTTTCAACCCAATTCCAATTCAATTCAAAATCATAGCATAACAAAGGGAACTTGCAGTGTGATAACTGGGATGGTGTCAAAGTAAATAAACAAGCAATAACAACAACCAATATCAATCCAATAATCAATTTCAAATAATCCCGAAATAACCTTATTAATTCGCATTGTTATTTGTATGAATTAATATAATTATTTCTAGAATCTACACTATCATTTCATGTAGATTAAAGATTATTACATTACGGTTTTTCACTTGTCATCTATTTACAATTTCATACATCATCAATTTAACAACATACATTCAGTGGTTCAAAATATAATTAAACAAATCCTACGTGTCAATAAATTCAACCGTTAAAGGGGTCATATTATACAAATGTCAGTTAATCAAATTTAACATTTAATTATCCTATATCAAGTTCAATTTCATATTGTTTATCATTTTAACATTAACAATTTAACGTCCAATATAAACATCAACAATCAATCAATTATCAGCCAAACTGTATTATCATCGCATAAATAATTAACAGATAATGGTGTTAGATGTCACAGGTGAACTGATACAGGTAAAAGCATATATAACAGTGTAATTAACTAACAACAGCATATTTCAATTGTCGTTTCAATCGAAATCAAATTTAATAAATAAAAGAACGTTAATCGTGAGTGAGTGCTCACCTTTCGAGGTTTGAGATGGACGAGAATGGGAAGAATCGCGAATCCAAGCACGAATTTCAAAGTAAAGTACGAAGGATATGCGTTCGACGAACAAGCTGATAAATCAGAATTGATAAATGAATCAGAACCAGCCAGATATATACAGAAATATTTGTTATTTTATTAAAATCAATGCTTTAATCTAAGACAAAATTAGAATAAAATATATATCTATATATAGTAAAAATAAAACACATACTAATAATAATAAAAATCGATTTGGTCCAAAACCATTAAAATTCATGTACACATATAAAAGCAACAGACCTTGAATAAACTTACAAAACCACTATACAGGCTACCTATATGAATAACTATATATAATTTGTAAAATACCCTGTCATACATATCTTGAAAGTAAAGTATGTAATGCTGCAATATATAACTATACACTATGCATTATTACACGCACACGTAACCATACAACTACCGTGTAAATATTATAACTAATATATAGTAAAGTCTTAGGTAATTAAGATATACCCAACATATTCTTATTTAAAGTGCTCAACAGTTATGCATACTATATTCCGAAAACTAATATAACAGTAAATATATATATATACACCTTTATGATAGGAACACAAAACATCACTTTAAACTAATACACAACAAACGTGTTATATCTTTCATAACCGATGCAAGGATTATATACGTCCCTGTATAAATATATGTATGTAACATATTATATACAAGCTTAAATAAACTTATATATATCACTAGATCTGTTTTTAAATGTTGAACAACATATATACTTTGTAAAATATAACTACAGTAAATCTAACATTTTCTGTAAATATGTAAAACTGTAAAAACATATATATCATTGTAATCTACGAAAATACTTACATAAACTATATATTATATAACTAGCCTTCATATAAAGCTCTGTAATATAAACAATCCCATTTTATTGTAACAAGAATAATATGATATACCTCCACAACCAATTGAAGAAAAGAGGAAGAGAAGTTGAGACTCGGCAAGATGAGGAGGAGAGGCCGCTGGGGCTCGGTCTGGAAGAGGAGGTGACAGCTGTTACGGCAGAGATAGGGAAGGATTGGTGGTCGAGGTTGATCGGTTCAGGTGCGCATTTGGCGATTTGTGGTGGCTAACATGGGTTGAAGGCGAATGACGTGACATGGAGGCAAAGCTCGTACCGGAGGGAAGCGATAAACGGAGAGAGAGGGCATAGGCGAAGAGGAAAGAGTGGTCTGGTGTTGGATATGTTTCATCTGGTCTCCCCAAACCAGACATGCCGGACCACCCAAAAGTTTCCCACCGAATCAAAACCTTCCTAACTCCCACCGGACCAACCCTCCTGCCGAACCAACCGGACCAACCCATTGCCGGTCCAAACCTCGCCTCCAACCACCGAACCAACTCATTGCCGGTCCAAGCCTCGCCTCCAACCACCGAACCAACTCATTGCCGGTCCAACCCTCCTGCCGAACCAACCGGACCAACCCATTGCCGGTCCAAACCTCGCCTCCAACCACCGAACCAACTCATTGCCAGTCCAAGCCTCGCCTCCAACCACCGAACCAAAGTCCTATCGAGCTAGAGCAGTGCCAGGCCAGATTATAGCAGCCCAGGCCCATCAGCTGCTATATACCTCCAAGACCCCTACCCCCAGCCTCACTCTATAAATAGAGGGGCAGGGGTACAACAATGGGGGACAAGTTTGAGAGCTCAAGCACGGAAGGAACTTTCAAACAACTTTCTTTTACTTGTATCAAAGCTTTGTACTTGTAATCAAAAGAAGAGAAGAGAAATAACATATAAAGTGGACGTAGGCACATTCTGGCTGAACCACTATAAATCTGCGTGTCTTTTTACAGTTTAGCCCCTGCTTTTCATATATTTGCATGAACCACTCAAATTGCTAAGAACAACATAAGATCTACTAAATCATACAACTTTGAGGTGTTTGTCCATTTTTTGTGCAAACATTTTTGGTGCTTTCACTGAGAACGTAGAAGCTCGAAGCTTCAGCTTCATCCACTTAACAATTTTCCTAACAGCATCGTCCGCCACTTGGAAAACATGCCTCCCAAACAGAGAAAAGATGTTAGCAAAGGAAAAAACATCGCATCCAGCAGTTTTCCAGATCCAGCTGTCACGAATCAAGTAAATCGTCCTCCTCCAGCAACAGTAACAAATGAAGAACAGGCTAACCCAACTACTCCTGCCACAGAACAGCCTGCAGCAATTACTATAGCAGATCTGGACAGAGTTGTGGTTGAAGTAACTAACCGCTTCACGTCCCAGCAGGAAGCCTTGGTGGACCATCTCATGTCACGCTTAAGGGACGCTGAAGAATCCAACCGCAACACTGAATCATGGGGCGAGTCCCAGTCTGGAGGATCTCAGAGACAACAAAGATCTTCCTTCTTCGAAGGAGCTAACGGCAGAAGTAGCCATGGTAGGAGCCGAGACCGAGCACAGCCCGAAGTTAGCCCTGACGAAGCGTTTCGTACCGAACCCAACGGGGAAGGTACCGGGCGAAGGTCAACTATAGCTGAGCCTGTCATGCTGCCTAACCACAGAAACGCCAGTGAACGGGGCCGAGCTAGAGTCCAGCCCGAAGTTGGACCCGAGGAAGTGCTTAGATCAGAACCCAACAGGGGGAGATCAAGGCAAGGGCCAACTGTAGCTGACCCAAGCATGCTCCCAGAAGATCAAAGGCAGCCACTGGAAAATATGAGCAATGATAGACGATACCATCCATACAGGTCATCTGGACGGAATCAATCCCACAGAACAGAACCAAACTCATTTCTATCTGCTCCAAGTTCTGATGAAAGGATGGCACGCTTATTCAGAGAGTGTGTCCAACGGGAGCAAAGAGATCGAGGGATAGGCGCTAGGGTAACTAGCCCTTTCGCCCGCAATATCGAAATTGCTATCACCCCCCGAGAATGGAAGATGCCAACAATGGAACCCTACAAAGGAACCTCCGATCCCATTGTACACTTACAGAGGTACACGCAGCATATGCTCATGAGTGGAGCAACAGAGGGAGTACTGTGCAAATGCTTTCCGCTCTTCCTAGCTGATCTTGCTACCTCCTGGTTCTGTCATCTACCACAAGGATCCATCACCTCGTGGGAAATGTTGAAAGAAAAATTTATCAGTCAGTTCCGCATTCATATGGAGCAACCTAAGGACACTTATTCCTTATCCAGCGTCAAACAGAAACCTGGAGAAAAGCTGCAGCAATACCTAACCAGATTCAACGCCGCAGCAGCCGTAGTTCAAGATGCCGATGAGAAGCTTATCCTAATGGCCCTCTGCAGTGGTGTGCATCCGGACACTAAATTTGCTAGAAGATTGACAAAAGAAAAACCAGCTGCTTTACCCGATTTCTTCCATGAAGCCGGAAAATACATGAGGCTTGAGGATGCTGCCGTTGAGGGGCAGTCCGGACAGCAAAATAAGACAACCCATGGCAAGACCCCTGCTGTGGCAAGGGACGTTCGAAGAACTGATACCAGAGACAATGCTGGGGGCAAGAAGGGAGAAAAGCGCCTATATCAGCCAGGACCTAGATTCGACACTTACACTCCTTTGAATGAGACCGTCGAAAATATCTTCCTTGCCACCCAAGGCGAAGTTAGATACAAACGCCCACCATACAAGAAAGAATCAGATAACGCACAGAAGTCTGGAAAATTCTGCCGCTTCCACGAATCGCACGGACATGATACCAACGAATGCCATCATCTCCGAGATCTGATTGAGGAACACATCAGAAGGAAGAAACTGGAACGTTATGTAAAAAGTCAAGACAGGACTCCAGCTCCTGCCAATGAAAACCCAAGGCTACCCTCACCGGGGACCGACAGAGGAAACCGCAACGCTAGCAGCTCTAGTCAAGAGAAGATAGTGGTCCATACCATCTCAGGAGGTCCGCACATCGCAGACAGAAGTTGGAGAGAGATGGAAAGATATGGGAAGTCGCTTAGAGACAATAAAGACTGTGTCAATACGGTTATAGAAGAGCGCCACCCAAAGCGGAAAGAAAGTGATGACATCACATTCAATAAGCGTGACCTAGAAGGAAGACAGTACCCTCAGATGGATCCCATGGTTATCTCTGCCCGACTCGGTCCCGCCGAAGTTTACCGAATCCTGGTAGACACTGGAAGCTCTGTAAATATCCTATTCAAACACGCATTCGACAAAATGAAGCTATCAATGAAGGATGTATCTCCCTGCGATAAACCACTACACGGTTTGACTGGAGATGCGAAGATGCCCCTCGGGCAGCTGGACCTCTTTGTTGAGATTGGAAGCCATCCCCGCTCCGTTGTACGGAAACAGACGTTTGTGCTAATAGAAAACCATTCGGCCTACAACGCCTTCTTAGGAAGACCAGCCTTGTCTGACTTCCAAATTGTCCTAGCCCCATGGTGCCTGAAAATGAAATTTCCAACAGACAATGGGGTTGGGGAAGTGGAAGGAGACCAGGATATTGCACGAGACTGCTATGTAACCGAACTTAGCAACAACCACAGGAAGGATAAAGGGAAAGGTGTAGAGATTGCCCTCTGCACAAAAAGCCTTGAAGCATAGCAACTAAAGAAAGCCCCTCCTCTTCGATACACCAGCGACCCTTTCAATGAATTAGACCCTAGGGACAAAGAGGAGGAGGCCACCGTCGAGCCTGCAGAGGCTATGGAGTTTATATCTGTAGACAAGAACGACTCAAGTAGGCTACTGAAAATTGGGTCCCAGCTGAAAGCTGAATTGAAGGAACAACTCATCGATTTTCTCCGCCACAACTTGGACGTATTCGCATGGTCACACGCTGACATGACCGGAATCTCCCCCGACATAGCCTGCCACATATTAAACATTGATCCTACCAAGGCGCCTGTAAAACAAAAAAAGAGAAGCATGGGGGCAGAACGATCAGCAGCCCTCGATGAAGAAGTAAAGAATCTACTCGCCAATGACTTCATACGAGAAGCTGTTTACCCAGAATGGATCGCTAACCCGGTACTAGTAAAGAAGGCTAATGGGAAGTGGCGGACCTGCATTGACTTCTCCAACCTAAACGACGCCTGCCCAAAGGATTGCTTCCCACTTCCCAGAATCGACCAACTTGTAGACAGCACAGTCGGGCACGAACTCCTATCTTTTATGGATGCATACTCAGGATATAACCAAATTCCTATGCATACTCCCGACCAAGACCACACTAGTTTCATCACCAATCGAGGGTTATACTGCTATAAGGTAATGCCTTTCGGACTTAAAAATGCAGGAGCCACCTACCAGCGCCTCGTCAACAAGATGTTTGCGGGGCTGATAGGACAAACTATGGAAGTATATGTGGATGACATGCTGGTAAAGTCAAGGAAAGCCAAAGATCACGTAAGCCACCTAGGCAAGATGTTTCAAGTACTTCGACAATATGGAATGAAGTTGAATCCACTAAAGTGCTCCTTCGGAGTGTCATCAGGAAAGTTGTTAGGATTCATCGTTCATGCCAGAGGGATAGAAGCAAACCCTGAACAAGTCCGAGCGCTAAGGAATATCAAGATACCTTCCACCCGAAAGGAAATGCAAAGCCTAAATGGAAAAGTGGCCGCCCTAAGCCGATTCATCTCCAAGGCAATGGACAAGTGCGTCCCCTTTTTCGAAGCTCTAAAGAAAGATAAAGGAAAGTTCGAATGGACGGACGAATGCTTAACCACTTTCCTTAACCTAATCGAACACCTCCAAAAACCACCGATACTCTCGACTCCAAGCGAAGGCGAAGAATTATACCTATACCTTGCTGTGTCATCTCACGCTCTGAGCGCTGCCTTGGTAAGGGAAGACAACCGCACGCAACGACCAGTTTACTTCGTCAGCAAAAGGTTTACTGGGGCAGAAGTTAGATATCCTAAACTTGAGAAGTTAGCATACTGCTTACTGATCACATCACGAAAGCTGCGTCACTACTTCCAGTCCCATTCCATCAATGTTCTGACCAATCAACCACTGAGGCAGGTACTCCATCATCCTGACACTTCTGGGCGACTACTTAAATGGTGCATTGAACTAAGTCAGTATGATATCACCTATCACCCCCGCACCGCCATCAAGGGACAGGCCATGGCTGATTTCATTGCAGAATTCACTACCAACGAAGATAAGGAGCAATTGGACATAGCAGAAGATATCAAGTGGAATCTCTTTGTGGATGGTGCATCGAACGAACAAGGCTCGGGGGCAGGTGTGGTAGTAATCACTCCCAGGGGAAACAAACTGCACTATGCTATAAGGTTGGAGTTCGCTGCTACCAACAACGATGCAGAACATGAAGCAGTGATAGCTGGACTAGAGATTGCCATAGAAATTGGAGCCAATTCTTTGTGCCTTCATAGCGATTCTCAACTTATTGTTAATCAAATACTAGGAGAATTCCAAGCTCGAGAAGAACGACTCATAGCATATCTAAAGAAGAACAAGTTACTTCTCAGCCGATTGGACCACTACTTAGTCAAACACATCCCTCGGGAGGAGAATCGAGAGGCCGACGAATTGGCAAAGCAAGCAAGTGTGAGAGACACCACCATCTTCGGGGCAGTGACCATCTCAAAGCAACTGGCCCCAAGTTTTGAGCAAGTGAATCTGATAGCTGCAACCGAAGGAGTAACTTGGATGACTCCCATCCGAGACTACCTACAAAGTGGCACACTACCCGTCGGGCGTAACGAAGTTAAGAAAATCTTGAGGAAAGCGTCCCGCTACACAATACAAGGAGACATCCTCTATCGGCGCGGGTTCTCTAACCCATTGTTAAGGTGTGTCGCCGGAAGGGAAGCCAAGGAAATCTTATCCAACATTCATCAAGGAAGCTGCGGAGATCACACCGGAGGGCAAACGTTAGCAAAAAAGATACTCCGATACGGATATTTCTGGCCCACCTTAAGCAAGGACGCCTTAGATTTCGTCAAGAAGTGTGACAGATGCCAAAAATTTGCTAAGATCCCTCGGCTACCAACAACCAAGATTACTCAGATGACCAGCCCTTGGCCCTTCGCAATATGGGGAATTGACTTAATCGGCGAGCTACCAATGGGCCGAGGCGGGGCCAAATATGCTATAGTGGCAGTTGATTATTTCACCAAATGGGTGGAAGCGGAACCTCTAAATAAAGTATCTTCAGCAAAAGTTATTAACTTCTTGATCAAAAATGTTCTATGCAGGTACGGAGTCCCACTCAAAATCATATCAGACAATGGACTTCAGTTTGACAGCGAGGAATTCGCCAACTGGTGCCAAGAACACAGAATTCATAAAAGCTTCTCATCCGTAGCATATCCCCAGGCAAATGGACAAGTCGAAGCAGTCAACAAAATTCTGAAAGCTCTTATCAAAAAGAAGCTCGAAAAGTCAAAGGGCGCTTGGGTGGATGAACTCCCTACGGCACTATGGGCCTACCGCACATCTTTCAGAACATCAACAGGGCACACTCCTTTCTCTTTGGCATACGGATCGGAGGCTATGCTCCCAGTTGAAACCATTGTGCCTTCCCACCGTAGGATCCACTATAACCCAGAAGAGAATGAAGAGCTCCTCAACATGTCTTTGGATCTAGTCGAGGAGAGAAGAAATGATGCAGTCCTTAAAGCAGCAGCCCACAAACAAAAAGTGGCGGCACACTACAACTCCAAAGTCAAGCATCGTACCTTACAGGAAGGGGATCTTGTCCTCAAGCGAATCTTCCCTCGCCCCGGAGCACTAGACCCAATCTGGGATGGACCATATGTAATTCATAAAGATCTCCACAACGGAGCCTATATTTTGTCAACAGTGGACGGAGAGGTGTTCCACAGGGCATGGAACATCCAACACCTCCGTCGATACTTTTCTTAACTTGTATTGCCCATATGAAGTGAATTAACAAAGAGAATCAGTGGACGTAGGCATTTTCGTGCCGAACCACTTTAAAAAACCTTGTCTCTTTTTAACTTGTTCCTTTGTATCTTGGCTGCTTGTTAACTTTATCCTTTTCTGTTGAACAAAATCCTGAGTATATAGCATTTCTATTCAAAGCACTCCACAACGCAACTTCACCTGGACAAGACCCAACAGGTACTATGCGAATCTATGCCCTCGCCAATGAGGCACTTTTGCTCCAGCATCCCTCTGCTGCGGGTTAACTCATTGCTCGCGACGGCCCTTAAAGCCAACTGTAATGAGCCGATTATAAGCCACCGAGAAGGCCGACTATAGCCGAGGCAGCTCTTTACGGCGTTAGGCTCGCCGGCAAATGTGAACCGACTATAAGCCCCAACATAAGGTGTGGCCAGCCAGGGGCAGTTCACAGTTGACGATCGGCACCCACGCTAGCCGGCCACAGTAAATCGAATAATACCCACGATTACGGGCCACAATGGCCCGGGTAGTTACTGTGCGCGATCTCGGCTCCGATGTGTCTTAAGTGCGGCTGTGGTAAAAAAGAATTAACTCACCGCGGAGGCGTAAGATGGGTGACGAATGTCTCCAAGACCCATAGCTAGGAAAAGTGACTACAAAACCCGTTTGCCACGAACTTAAGCACATCGAAGGCCTTCCGTGATTGGAAGTTTTACCTTTTCACGCATTTCAATTTTACTTAAAAAGCTTTTTCCCTATCCTCTATAACAATCCCTAAAGTACATGATACAGAGTAGGAGATACTCGCCAATGGGTGTAGGGACTCACAGTGGCAGGACATTCGACTACATTCCATGCTCGGTCATACAAGATATTCAAGACTGCCATCTACGATTAAAACATGAAAGGCGGTATTTTCTTCTTTTATGTACAAATACATGACTATAATTTGTTCACACCACACGCTAATATTGCAAGTCATGAAATTATGATTTAGAACCAGAATCTGACATCAAACACAATTTAATTACAAGAATATACATAGCTATATTTCTCATACGACATGCCAAAATAACAACAAACATTCAAAAGACGACAAAATCAGCTTAAGTTAAAGAATTACACGTCAAAAATAAGACTATTTATTACAAGTGGCAAAATATTACAACCTAAAGGCTACGTTACTATTTTTCGACTAACATATACAACACTGTCAAATCCACAATAAGAGTTTTTCCAGGTATAACCAAGGGGCCGGCTGCAGTGGAGCTTTATCCTTGCCCTGTTGAACCCCTGTCCAGTCATAAAAAGGAGTCATTAGCAATAAGCAACCAAGTTGATGGAAAAACAAAAAAGGGAGACTTACCAGCGCCTGCTTCCTGACTATCCTGATCGTCATCCTCTACCTGCACGCCTACCTCCTCAGCGGCAAGCAACCGCATACCTTCCTTCACCGCCACCTTCTCCTCCTTGGCAAACTGAGCAGTGACCGCATCCATGCTGAAGACCACGCCACCATCTTTATCCGCATCGGCCTTAGCTTCCTCCAGAGCTCGAAGATAGATCTTAGCCATGACCCTAGGATAATCATCCATCCAAGATAGGTTGCCCTGCTTCCAAGTTCGGAAGTACATGTCCTGAAGCATTTCATCCATCATCCCCTCATTCTCCTCAAACTCCCTCATCCGGGCCTCGGAAGCCGACAACCTTCCCACAGCAGCTTCTCTCTCCAAACGGTATCTCGAGCAGTCAGCCTGAAGGGATTTCCGCATCGCCTCCATCTCCTCCTTCAGCCTAACCTGAGCGAGCTCTGCGGCTTCAAGTTTCCCCGACAGCTCCTCTACCCGCTCAAGATCCGCCCTCCGAACCTCATCCACTGTCGAGATGGCCATATTTATCTGTTCCTTGCAGGCGGCCTCCATCTTCCGCAGTTCCGCCTTACTAGCCTCCTCCATAGCCTTCCTCAGCCGCCCGGAGGCAGCCTCATGCTGGGAAATCTGAATGGCTTGATCAGCAAGCTGTTTCGCCTGGTCCGAAACCATCAATCGTAATCGGATGTTGGCACTCCCAATTTCCTCTCCAGCCTTAACCAGCCGGGCATGATGCCCCATCAGCTTCTTAGTCTCCTCCGCCACCCGATCAATATTAGCCTTGGCCTCATCTCCCATGGTAACTATCCGAGTAGTAAGAAGATCAAGATCTAAAGACTTAGCCTCATCAAGAACCCGTACCATGGGATTGCGGGGAAGAAGGTGCTCGCCAGTAACCTCATCAAAAGTAACATCATGGGAACTTGGATCCAGATCAGGATGACCCGCAAATGGATTACGAGCCAAGTCAGGACGGTCGATATGAGTAACAGAAGGGTTTCCGGACGGGTGCGGAGAAGGTGCAAACTCGCTATCCTCCTCCGTGATATCATGAAGAGGCTGAGCCGGGAACGGAGGACCAGGCGAAGGTTCGGATAAAGGACGACTCCTCTTTCTCTACTGAATACCCTCTTCGATAACCCCGAGAAGAGGACGGTAGCCGACTACATCCCCAGAGCGGTGGGTCGAAGGCTTCGGCTTGACAGAAGTTTTGGAAAGCTTGTACTGTTCAAGCCTGTGCCGAAAATCTGAGGCTTTGACCGTTTTACCTGCTCCTGATATGAAGAAAAAGTGTCACAAGCATATATTGTTCTATACTTCGAGAAGACACAGCAAATTAAAAGGAGAGAAACACATCTGTGGTTGTACAAACCCTGGGGAGGAGTAGGATACTGCAATAGGTCCTGGATTTCATTCCAGGACGGGAGCGGGTCATAAAATATTCCTAAGTCCCTATCATTAGTGAAGCATGCAGGAGTCAAGAGTTCACCTTGAGTCGTCGGAGCCACCCTGGCTGGAATGGTCTGGGAAGACTCGCTTGCACCGGTCCCGGCCTTGTCCGCTTTCCCAGTTTTCTCTACCAAAGCCGGATCTTCGTCCAGCCCCTCGAAAGCCTGGTGGAACGCATCGTCCGTCCACTCCTGAATCTCGCCCGCTTGCCCAGGAAGCAAGGCCCCGATGCCATCGCCACCTTTATCACCTTCCCGACCATCTCCACCCTCGCCTCTTTCCTCCTCTATGTCTTCCTCCTCCCGGGTAAGTGGACAATTGCTGGGGGAGGGATCGTCCGACTTCTTGAGTTTCTTACCTCCGACAGCTGGAGGTTTTGTGAAAGGTTTCCTCTTGCTACTCTCTACCGTAACTCCTTCCTTGGTCTGGGCAGCCGCCCTCTCCTCCGCCGTTTCCCTCAGCTTAACTACTGACTGCTGTGGAAGGATTAAGTTATACTCCAGAAGAATCGCATTTCTGATCAAGAAGGCAGATGATCTATATTTCCCGAGAATAGCTTCTATCTCAGCCGCCGTCTGAACCAGGCGGTCAGTCTCCACAACCGTAAAGCCACCTGTCGCTAGCAAAAATGAGGAAGTATGAGAAAAAGCATCGCAATCGTAATGGAAATTATGAGTAAAAGCATCAACTTACATCCCGAAGTAAAGCGCCGAATTGAAACAGAGTCGTCCCTAACAAAGAACCATTCCCTCTTGAACATGCTGAATTTGGAATACATGTCCAAGACCGGCTTGAAGGTCACAGCTGACTCCAAGCTAATGTATGGGGACCCCTTCTTATAGCCCCTCAGGTTATATAGATATCGGATCTCTCAGTTGGAAGGAGCACGACCATACTTCCTCCGGAAAATGACGAAGAGGCTCACCAGTATAGCATAGGAGTTGGGTTGAAGCTGGAACGGGGCCACCTTAAGGTATGTGAGGAAGCTGGCTATCCAAGCGTTCAGAGGAGGGATGGCACCACACATGCAGTGGTATCTGCTGTAGGCGAAGTACCCTTCAGGAGGATCGTACGGCATAACATATCTCCCAGGCAATAGCAAGCGCGCCCTATCGATTCCAAAGGATCGGGAGATGACATCAAGCTGCTCCTCCTTAAGGGAACTAGGAAAACAATCGGGCGGGGAGTTCAGAAGTTCCTGAGGGCCGTACCCGTCCACTAATGATCTCGGGGTTGGTCCGTGACGTTCTGGATTCGGCTGAGCTGGGGGCACGGCAGAGGAACCTCCTTCGCCCCCGGATTTCTTCTTGTCTGATCGAGTTTCCGCTTTGCGAGACATTATCTACAATACCGGAAAAACACATTGTTAGAACAGAAGATGTAAACAAGTATATGACGTCAGTCAGTAAAAACATATTCGGTATCATTTTCATTCGGAATTCAAGATCCCTGAGTTCATCCGGTTACTCAAGTGTAAAACTCATTCGGCATCCCAATGTGAGAGTTCATTCGGTCAATCCAATCAATATCTCATTCGGCATCTCAATGTGAGAATTCATTCGGTTAGTCAGGGGTCCAAAATTTCCGAGTTCATTCAGTAGCCTAGCCCTAGAAGTTCGTTCGGCAGAAAACAATCTCACCTGATTCGGCAGTTCGAAAGATTGATTCGGTTATCGCAGTTGGTAAGGAAATATGAAGGTTAGAGACTCCTATTTATAAAGCAAGGTTTGATAGCCGGACCAGATGGATCGGTCCTCAGGCCGAATATAATGGCTCAGTTGGAACAAAGCGCGGCACCTATAAGCACGTGCCCCACTTTGGGGGGGCAAGTGTTGGATATGTTTCATCCGGTCTCCCCGAACCAGACATGCCGGACCACCCAAAAGTTTCCCACCGAATCAAAACCTTCCTAACTCCCACCGGACCAACCCTCCTGCCGAACCAACCGGACCAACCCATTGCCGGTCCAAACCTCGCCTCCAACCACCGAACCAACTCATTGCCGGTCCAAGCCTCGCCTCCAACCACCGAACCAACTCATTGCCGGTCCAACCCTCCTGCCGAACCAACCGGACCAACCCATTGCTGGTCCAAACCTCGCCTCCAACCACCGAACCAACTCATTGCCGGTCCAAGCCTCGCCTCCAACCACCGAACCAAAGTCCTATCGATCCAGAGCAGTGCCAGGCCAGATTATAGCAGCCCAGGCCCACCAGCTGCTATATACCTCCAAGACCCCTACCCCCAGCCTCATTCTATAAATAGAGGGGCAGGGGTACAACAATGGGGGACAAGTTTGAGAGCTCAAGCACGGAAGGAACTTTCAAACAACTTTCTTTTACTTGTATCAAAGCTTTGTACTTGTAATCAAAAGAAGAGAAGAGAAATAACATATAAAGTGGACGTAGGCACATTCTGGCTGAACCCCTATAAATCTGCGTGTCTTTTTACTGTTTAGCCCCTGCTTTTCATATATTTGCATGAACCACTCAAATTGCTAAGAACAACATAAGATCTACTAAATCATACAACTTTGAGGTGTTTGTCCATTTTTTGTGCAAACATCTAGTGAGAGGAGTTGAGCGGCGGTGAGTCGGAGGCGGTGGTGTTGGAGGCCAAGGTGAGGTGGTGGCTGTCGTTCAGAATGGGATTTAGGATGCGGGGTGTTACTCGGCATTAGGAAGTTCGGGTTGCTATGTGAAAGTGATGCGGTGGTGGGTTTCTCGGTGGAGATGCGCTCTGTCTAGGAGGAAAGAAGTGGTATGGTGGGTTGCCGTGAAGGGAGGGATGTTGTAATGTGGAGGGGAAAGCTTCAACAGGGAGGAAGAAAAGAAATAAGAGGAGAGAGAGTAGTGGAATGAAATAAGAATGAACAGGCAAATGAAAGGATGCACTCCTAAAAGCCAAAGGATGCACGTCTAAAATGAACGGCCCATTTATTATCCACTGATGACAAATCATTTTCCAAAATAATAATTTCTAACGACTGTTGGGAATCCACAGTTAGGTAGATGAAAGGACAAGAATCCCAAAAGATTGAGACTGTATACCGGTGCGGTTATCGATTTATTGATTTCACCCGGTACCGGACGTCGGAACACAGAAATGAATACACTATTGAGATCAGCATTACGAAACGATCAAAACGGTATACAAATATCAGTGGTATGATTGAATTACAAAAATTCGAATTTTCAACCAGCGAAAAATGCAAGAAAAACGCTGAAAAATAAGATCGATGGAGCCAAAGATGTCCGAATTTGGAAAAACGACAAACTGACATCTTGCTCAGAAGATGTTTTAGAATTTTTCTATGTAAAAATATTTAGCTTTCGAAAACATTTTATTTTCATCGCTTTTTAACTGATTAAATTGAAGTGAATTTACGCGCGAAATAAACTTTCATATTTTCGGACGAAAATTTACCAGTCGCTATGTTTAACTAGACGTATTCCAAATATAAAATTTTTATTTCAAAATTTTATCGTTTAAAATTTCACAAAATTTTAATTAATTACGTTATTAAAACGGTTAAAATTTACGGGTCGTTACAATGCAAGTGCTCGAACATCCACAATGCACCACCTAGTGCGTACATTGAGGACTACGTAATCGTTCTATCTACTATCTGAATCTCGCCAATAAGGTCTACCTTGTACGAATTCTACCGGGGATTTTCTATATCTGTAAAGGACTGCTTCATTAGGCCTACAATACAGATATTCTAGTTGGTCTCTCTTTTCCACGTGGCTATGGCCCCACGCAGCCACCCCTCAACTAATCGAAAGACTTCAAAAGAGTTAAGTGGTCGTGCCTTACTTCAAACAATCTAACATAAAAATGGCAGTGCCCCTCATCCAATGTCTCGATAGTGAAAGAATCATTGGCCTGATGGTTTAACTCTAGTCTTTACGAAAATCGCTCTTGGTCTTGATGCTGGCCGATATCCGCATGGGACTATCCTTAAACTTACTTGGAAGTACTGGACATACGAATACCGTAATCCGAACACCAAGCCCTTCTAACTGCCTACAAAGGTCTGCATTGTTAGGCCTACAATGCAAATGCAGTCAAGGCATAATCTCTTGATGGAACACCTATAGACCTGCCTCCGGGGATGCAGCTTGGTTAGGCCTACCTAGAGGGCCATCTTAGAGTATCCTCACTTCCCGTTGAAGTTTCGTACTTCCTTCTAGCCCAAAATAACTAAGTTGGACATGCTTCTACATTGCTGAAATCTATGATGAACTGCTTCGTTAGGCTCTTCATCCTTTGGGCTACTCCAAACGCATCTCAATCTTTTATTAGACCCTAAGTCTAATCTTTTAATTTGTGTTTAGTTTACTTTTCCTATTCTATTGGCTACTTATTTACCCTAATTAGCATATTCTTGCCCTCGTCTCACCTCTATCTATTGTGAGATTTCCATTTATTTAATAGAGAATGCTGTTGGTATGAGCCACATTCATTATCTTGCTTATTTAACTTAATATAAATCTTAAGTTCATCAAAATAAGCCTCTTTTATCATTCCTTCTTTATTTGCTTATTGACTTAATATAAATTATTTAAATAAGCTTCTACCATTATTATTGCTCATTAATTTATTCAAAGTCTCAAAATAAGCTTTTCCGTTCTTATTACTTAATTATAACCTATGTTATAATTCTACCTATAATTGTCATTTTCTCTTCTTTCATAGTCCGTACATAATTCCATCATTTCTTTTCTATTCTAATCTACCTTCTTTTATTATTATATAGAACATTCTTTTATTCTCTTATATTTTTATAATTCACTTCTCATAATAACTATCTTCTTAAATAGTCTGCGCAGTGAATACGGACCTAGGTTCATTATCATTTACAGCTTCAAGTTCTTATATAATAATTTACTTGATTCATGTCGTTTACTTTATTATCTTCTATTCTAGGAAGTAATTATATTTTATTTCATTATGAAAACTACACTAAAAATCCATTTCCATATTATAATATCAAATAAGGCTATAACTAATAATTTGTAACGGCAAGGTATTTCTTTTATTATTTTGGGCTAGTGCAAAACACAGTGGTTTTCTATTTTACACTAGTTTCCTTTTTCTTTCTTTTATTTTCACAGTCATTTTTATTGTTGCCTTTTAAATATTAGATTATAGAAATGTATCCTATTTTCTAAACCAACCAATTAACCATTCAGTTACTCACAAATCCAATTATTAGATTAATTAACTTTTCTCATTTTAACATAATTTATTACAGTAATTCCATTCCTCAAACTTTATTACTTTACTACTTATTTTCTTCAATTTAGTATCCTTAACTATTTAATCCATATTCACGTTTAATCTATTCTAACCCATACACGAAGAAAGAGGAGAAAATAGAAAAAGAATGACGCTTGCATAGAAATCCAAAACGTAGAAACAGATGTATATAAATACTAATACTGTAAATAAACTGTAAATTCCTTATAGTTAAGCATAAATTAATTAGTAGAATTAATTATTTAATAAAATTATTTAAACAGGAATTTAACGATAATATATCTTAAACTTAAAAGATATATAAATAAATCCACTCACCTTGCTAGCTTTCCAAATATCCCTGTTTTTATTTTTGATCCGTCCTAACATCTATATTCACCTCCCTTGTTGTAACATCCCGGATTTTCCGACTTCCGAAAATCGACATTAATACGTCCACTGTATCAACTGCCGAGCAATCGAATGCCGGAAAACCTAATTGTTATGGTTATAAAGAAGAGGTAGAAAAAGACAGAAAGAAAGAAAGAAGAAACAACAGAAATAATATCAGAATCTCACATATCGCAGCGGAACAACATATAATAGATAAATGAATAATCTTTAAATCAAAGAACTATATCAGTTTATACATTACATCATCATCAGAGTGTACAACAACAATATACAACACAATACATCAATGGACACTTATATAAACTTGTCCGCATACAGAATACACAGTGGAATAATAATATCATATACAAGTGATACGCCTCGCCATCCAGCTCGCCACTGAGCTCCACAGCATCTCCTGAATCCAGAATGACCTAAAAACCCGACTGTAGGCTGCCCGTGTGGAAAATTATGGGCACCTCGAGTTTAGAAATGGAACAATAAACTCCGAGTCAATCATGGTAACTGGTGTGAGAACTAAAAACAATTATTTGCACAAAGGAATACAAAGGAAAAGAATCCGCAATGCTTTTGGAAAATGAAACTACCATAAGGCCTCCCGCCACACATACAATGCAAACGCAGAATTGGAGGAGATTTCTCCTTATGATAGTCAAACATGCTTACTACGCAAAATCATTTGATTTGATATTATTTTTTGTGCACAGTGCAGAAAACCATTTCGAAAGTATAATATTAATCTTAGCCAGCATAGACATTCCGAACTATGCCTACTATAGCTACCATCTAAACAGTGGTGACCACCATAAGTAAGTGGCAGGTTCTACAACTAAAACCGTACAAGGTTTGTATTGGGAATTGGATTTCCAACAAATGGTCAGGCTAAGGAACCTCCTACTGCCAATGGGTACGCCTCTGGCGGGATGTCCCGGGAACTAACTAGCTCTCTGCCAACACAAGGCCGAGTTACCCCTTACACTGGGTAACTACTACACGAATATGCCACCCCCCGGTCCTTTGGGACCTTTATCCGAGGCGCCTCAACAAAACAACAATCACACAGTAAATGAGATTGGAGTAACCACATAGGTTAAATACCAGGGCTCCATACCTGATACCACCCTTTTCTAGAAGGAAATGACATACCCTAAAGGGAGCGACCCTCATAACCTTGCCGCATCATTCTTGTTTCGACCATTTCCGGGGTGTAAGGTCTGACGAAGTCTCGTCCACAAAGCTACGCTTTTTCACAAAGCCATGCTTTGATCAACAAATGATCAGCAACACACAGCAGCACTCAGCATGCCACACTACCAAATTGGGAGTATATCACTGATAACCTTCAACTACATAACCTCTGAGCTCGTACGTCTCAGAGAAGGGTGTTAAGCTAAGAGAATAAATTCTCCGCCACCAAATAGAAATGTATTTGTAAGAAATCAGCTTTATATCTCAAAATGTAATATCAGACATGTAACCATACAATTCTGTTCCGGGTTCAAACAGAACCGAAGGCACTTCCGAAGAAGCCCTTGCAATCCGGGTATTCACAATCCCGATCGAACTTCCCATCATTAAGGAAATCTCTATACCGTAGCTAACGGTCCAGACACAATCGATTGGTCATCCTATCATTTTCACAAATACCCGGCCTTCACCACCGGTCTTCAAATGTTATCCATATCGCCACATCACTTATTCAGAATGGGTTATATGACACAAAGGTCCTTTCTCGGCTAAATCGAATAGTGAGCACAATATTTAAAACATATGGATATAGGGATTTCAATTAAGTCACAACTTATTACCCAAATCCTTTCCTTTAAATGGCTTAAACAAATTACCATTTTAAATCTTTAAACAAAAAGATTTACTTCACAAAGTTTACCCGGTTTCACAAAGATTCATTCACAGATTCCCAAATCATTTCCCACTTCAATTGGATTAACCCATTAAATCTTTAAATCAAGATTTAACTTATAGCTTTCAAAACTATTCACAATTCAAATCTTTTATAATACAAAAATACACCTTTTAAAATCTTCTTTGATTTCAAAATAAAGCTTAATCATCTTCACCAAGGTAAATTCATAGTTTTTCCAAACTATTTACAATTTCATTTCAACTTGAAATGTTACGATACAAATTGGAAATCTTTTCACTTTATGAAAGCTATTATTATCTGAAAACAGATAGTTTCCGTTTTGGGAAAAACTGGTTACAATTACATAGGTTAAAGCCATCCAAGTATAAAATTTGAATATAAATTTAAATTTCCAAAACCATATTTTTAAATGGTTAAAAAACCATATAAACACCTTTTATAACTTGTACAATCTTTTAAACCAAAATTCCAAAATCATTGAATCCAATTTCAAGTATTGAATTCGAAATTTAAATCAAGTGTTATAAATTCCAATTTTTTATTAAGTTATTTAAAAATAACTCTTATTTTTGAATCTCATTTCAAAAACTTTCAATTCCAATTTCCAAAACTAATTTGGATTCAAAATTCAACCTTTAGAATTGTCAAAAATCTATGACTTAGCTGATTTCTACGTGAAATCCACATTGGTGTGTGTATGGTGTAATCCAAGGGTTTAACACAATAGTGCAACAACATTCAACCATCACAGATTCAAATATAACAATGTATTTGATAAGCGGTATAAACTATAACGCTTATCTTTCATTCACAAATCACAGATATATATATCATAGATAAACAATTTACGGATCACAACACAGAACAGGATATATCACAAAGCATCACATATTTGGGATATCAAATAATTCAACCAATCAATAAAATCCAAACATCCATAAGTAGTGTCAATTTAATCATCTGATAAATTCAAATCAAATAAATTTCTATAAATCAATTTTACTAGTTCTGGTAAATTAATAATCAATTAATTACAAAACATTTAATAAATTATTCTTTTAATTGATCATTAATTAACTATTCTTTATTAATTACCAGAATCAATTCATTTCTCCTTATAATTTCCATTGTGAATTTACAATTCCAAATATTCACTCTTTATACGATTTTCAAATCGATTTCACGAATATTCACTTTCAACTCTAAATCAATTTTCAATTGATTTTCAAATTTATTTCAAATCCCAAATAAATTTCCCTTGAATTTTAGAAATTATTTCCTTTTTAAAATAAATGTCTTTATCTCTTCAAATCTATTTAAAAATCCAAATTTTAAATAAATTCTTCAACTTATAAATAATATTATTAAAAATCCCTTTATTAAGCCCTTTTTTCCCAAAATTTGAAATTTAATTCAATATAGTTCAAAAATAAGACTTTTATCTTTTTAAAACTCCTTTTAAATTTATTTAATTCTCAAAAATAAATTTTTCGATAAATTTTCAACTTGAATTTCGAAAATCCAATTTTATTTATTTCTGGTATCCAACGATACCAAAAATATATTCGGCTAAATTATAGCCTTCAACAATTCCAATTCACAAATATAATCGCACGGAGATCATAAATAATCAGCACACAACATTGAAATAAATTCAAATGTTTGAGGAATCCAGTTGGATCCCTCCAACCTGTTTCCCAGCATCCACAGATGTTAGCACAATACCAATTCCACTTCGATGTGGAATATCGTGGTATATGGGATTTATAAAATATTATCCGCTATTATGCGGCGCAATAGGGTCTCATCCGCTATATAATGCGGGAAATTAACTCCAAATACATATATAATACCAATTCCACTTCAAGATGGAATATCGCGGTATATGTGTTTAATATAATAACCTCCTCTTAATATGCGGCGTATAGGGTCTATTTCAATGCAACAAATGACAACCATCAATCCAAACACACAATCAACCAATTTTAAATTTAACTATTTAAAATTTAAATCGAAACACAATTCGATTGAGTGAGAAGTTCTCACCTTGAGTTTTCGATACAGTTGCAGTGTTTTGTTTCGAATAAAATTGTAACAACCCGGAAATTTCGAACCCGAAATTTCCTGATAGTTAGAGGAAAAAGAAAAGAGATAGAAGAAAGAACAGAAAGAAGAAAGAAGAACAGAAACACGACATCTCACATTCGCAGCGGATAAAATATAATATCAAATAATATTCTTTATACAAAGAAAGCTGTATCAGTCAATTACATTTAATACATCAGAGTTACAACCATTTACATGAACTGGACAGTATACAACTTGTTCCAGACTACAATCTATACAGACTACACAGTCTCATATATACAGCGGAATACTCCATACGTTCCTGCCATCCAGCTCGCCACCTGGGCTCCAAAACGTCCTAACCTGAAATCTGTAATACTCGGTCTGACCCGAGCATTACATCAAAGTAACACCCAGGTCAGGCTGGAAACCAGCGTGAGTAAACCCATCCAACAAGGAATACTAAAGCATACAACTTATTTAAACCTGGGGTAACTCGTACCTTAGTACGAGTTCTTAACTTGCCATAGTCAAATACACATCTTACAATCATATCTAAGCATTATTACTCAGATTAAATGACCAAGTTATATCATTTATTCCAATCCAGCCTATTTAATTTCACAAATCAAATTTATAAAGAATTATTGAAGATTTCAAATCGAAGTGGTTTCGGGTATTAACTAATACCCGATTCCTGTCTCTTCGAATCCAATGTCATCTTAACCCAAGTTATTCAATGAAATACAATTCAAACTTTAAATACCGGTGTCACCTTTATACAGTAATTCATCATCGATAGATACCCATATTATCACAGTTTAAACCAAACATATCATATCACAATATATCACAACTCAATACCAGAGATATTCAGACAAACCAAGGTATTCAATTCAAGTTTATCATCTATAGGCAAGATTGATAGTCAACCATTCTTAATTAGCTTAATTTAATCATAATTAAATTACTTAAGAACTAATCACTTATCCTGCTTAATCAATTATTAATTAATTACAATCATTTAATTAATTAATCATACCTTAATTACTTTTATAAGTAAATTAACTAACCTTAATCAGAGATTAATTATCCTTTAACTATTAATTAATAAACCTAAATTATTAATTAATAAAACTTAATTTTAAATTAAGTAATTCTTAATCAAAGATTAATTAATTATTAATTACCAATTAATTACTTATTTAATTAATCACAATTTAATTTATTCTTAATACTTGAATTATTAACCCTTAATAATTAATTAATTAACTACTAATTACCAATTAATTTCTTAATTAATTAATTAATTAACTTTAATTATCTAATTAATAATTCTTAATTACAAATTAATTAAACTCTGATTAATTAAAATCTTTAACTATTGATTTATTATTATTTAATTAATAATTAAAATTAATTAATTACTCTTTATTAAATTATCAAAATTTTAATTATCTTTAACAAATCATTTTCTATTGTTAATTACTTAATCACATTATTAAGTTTAACCTTTAATTAACATTTAACTATAACTATAAAATGATTTAGTTTTAAAACATTTTATTTAAATTTTAACAACTTAAATTTAAACAAACATGCCATTAAAATAAAGTTTAAGATTATTTAAAAAGAGGTTTATAAAAGTTTTAAACATAGAATCGTTCTTAAAATTTTAAACTTTTATTTTTATAAAACTTTTAAACGCTTAACATTCTGCTCCGATCCTTGCTTCGTGTCATCCATGCCTTTACTCGAGATCTCCACGAGTTCCCTCGCAGCTTCTCTCCTTCCTAGTTTTCTTTTATAAAACTAAACTGCTAAAATACACTACTCGCACACGAGAGTTGCTTCAAGCCTGACATCTAAAAACCCGAGAGCCCCTTCGAGTCGCCCACGACCATCTTTCCTGACACACACTTCACCGTTGTGCACGTGTACACGCGATCACCCATGTTCTGACCAACTCCGCCATCACCAGCATATCATCTTCGACCTCCTCTTATGATTTCGACCACCAGACTTTTGAATCGAACACGAAATCGACATCGAGCTACACGAGATCCTACTGGAACAGAACTGAATATCCAAGAATCACCTCGATACGTCGCCACAGATCACCAGAAATCACGCAACTCCTACTATAGCTTCATCGGAGACCCACGCAACTATCCCCCTACTCCGGTTGAGTCCGGTTCGCCAACGACGTCGCACGAACCCAAGAATCTACTTCGACCAAAACTGGTCCCTAAACCCTAAAACGCCGACGTACAACAACCACGATGATCGATAAATCCCTTCACCATTTTTCCCATGCTCTCCATCCTCCAAGCTACCCTCGAAATCCATCACGACCCACGAATCGTCGTCAATCACCAGAAATTGACGAAATTGACAATCCCGTTCAGCTCTCATTTTCTCATGATTGAATAAACTAAAATTCATGATTTTACTTTTAAAAATCATATTTTCTGAAAGCAAATCATATTATAAAATTTAATCACGAAATTAAGATATTTGAATTTCGACATATATTTGAGTTTACTGGTATATTCTTCTTCCCAGACAAACTTTCCTTTATTTTAACTTAAAAATATTTTTATAGTTAATGTCTTGTTATTTCTAACATATCTTGTTTGCATGCTTAAGTCTAACAAGAATTAGAAGAAGAGGAATCAATTTTTGAACTTATTTGTGAAGCCTGTAACCTGAAACAGAGCTTATACCAGACATGCACACCTTATTTACATGTATATATATACATGTAGGAATACTTACATCTATATAAATACTTCACAGTCATACTACAAGCATTTATCACAGGCAGATCCAGATATATATATAGATTTAAGAGTTTACTCACCTTTATATAGTTAGAACAGAAAATAGGACTTTGCTTTTTGAACTGAAACTTGAATGTTGATCATTGAACTGCTGTTTGATTTAAATTTGTAACTTGATTTGTGATGCAACTTGAAATGGAAACTGATCCGAGATTTTAATTAAAGCCTGATCCTTGTATTGCATTTCCCAGGTTAAAAACTGAAGCTTTGAACTGCTTTTGGTTTATTGTTTGAACAGGGAAGGTTTGAAGCAGTTTTATTTTTGAAACCATGAATGCTTGGTGGTCTGAACTTAGTTGAGTTGCTCTTGCTTTCAACCTGAGATGATTCCCGAATCACAGCTTGCTAATGTTTGAGATGCATTCGAATTGTTTCCAGATTTGAGATTTCCAGTTTTAAAATTACTTTGAATATGTTTTTGCTTTGATTTATTTTCTGGTTTGTATTTATTTTTCTCAGGGTTTTGATTCTTAGTATGAGAATGAAGATGGGAAAAATGAAAAGGAAAGATATATGTTTTTATAAGTTTAATTAGGATTTATTAAAAATAAAAGAAAATAAAGATAAAAATAGTGACACTTGTTCAATTCTTGTTTCAAGATAATTACACTTGTTAAGTTGAATATGTTAAATATTAACACTTGTAAATTCCTTTGCATGAGAAAATGTTTATACATTATTTATTTATATTGTACTCCTTATCTTATAAACACATTTATGTATATTCTTTTAATTGTATTTTCTATTTATATAATCACATCCCTTTGTTATATTTATACAACTTTAAAAGAAAAAGTTTTAATACTAATTTATAAATAAAATCATACACATATGTTAATATTTTGAATCCAATATTTATAAGATATTTTATATCAAAATTTAAATTCAAATATAAGTTCAAATTCAAATTAAAATTCAAATTTGATTAAAAATCAACTCAAACATATATATTTAAATAAACACAAATTAAATTTGTAAATAATAATTTTATTAAAAATTCATTTATATATAAAAACAACACATTATTATTGTTTTGAAAACACAGTTTCACAAATTTTAAATAATTTAAAAAGGAGATTATTACATTTATTCGTTAAATTTATCAATTAGTATTTTCAAGAGTTAAATCAAATAACTCATCCAATTATCTGATGCTCGAAAATCCGGGTTATCACATTCCTCCCCCCTTTAAATCTTTTCGTCCTCGAAAAGGAACGAGGCCAGAATTTACTTATTTACTTATTATCAGATAAATTTTTCTTTTGAACATATTTTTAAAACACTTTTAAAATCTTTATAATATTACTAAATTAGTTTTTATAAAAATACTTTTATAACTCGATGTTTCAACAAGTCCATTCTCGTTCTCACAGAAATTCGGTCATACGTTGATCAGGCGTAAGACTGAAAATCTATAAGTACTTAGCAGACCCATTTTCAACACCCAGTGAAAATATTTGGAAAATACTTTATTTGAAAATATTGAAAACGTTTTTGAAAATAGATGAAATAACTTTGGTGAGAATGCTCTGGAAATCATCACCCCCATCCATGGTCACAGTTACATCACGGGTTACGTTGCCATCGCAGCAAAAGTCCATGTAACTGATAACAGCATGGAACCCACAACAGATCGCAGTTACATTCCAGGGTTACGTTGCCGTCGCAGCAAAAGTCCATGTAACTGTTGGCTCTCAGCGGCACACACGATTTCGCTGTCAAAATGAAACTCCTCCACATAGGTCGCAGTCTACCGATATAAAATCAAACGCAGACTGTTGGCTCTCAGCGGCTCAAACGACTTTCGCTATGTTACCATAGTGTCACAGTCTACCGATATAAAATCAAACGTAGACAGTTGGCTCTCAGCGGCACACATGACTTCCGCTATGGTCTGCAGTAGATCGCAGTGACATCGAGTTAAATTGTTGTCACAGCATAACTCAAATGCCTCTGTGGGCACCAGCCCCTCGACTTTCGCTACACAAATAATCCTCAGGAACTAGTTTTGTCCGGACTCCTCACAGGATCAACTTTAGAATCCCCCCTTGGGGTTCAAGGCAGTACCACCCAGTGGTACTCCTGAGAAGTTCATTTCAAGGAAGCGCCTTTTTCCCCAGAGCTATTCTCAAAACACTTTATACTATATACTTATAGTATCTTTAAATCATACCCTTTATGATTTATCAAAATCTCCTTTACACAAAATCGATTACCAAAATCGATAATTCTCAAACTAGGCTTTTCAAAATCCAAAATTGATTTTCCAAAAATCAAAAGCCTTTTCCAAATTATATAGGTTCCCAAAACCTTTTCCAAAATCATTCTCATAAAATGCTTTATATATATATAGATATAGATATATATAACTTTGAAAATCTTTGGATCATTTCAAACTTGTATAAAACCTCTTTTATACTTCAATTATTTCAAAACCCTTTTTATTCTGGCTAGATTCAATAAGGGAAGTTTATCATATTACAAAATACAACTTTATTTATTGCCAAATCAAATATTCAAGTTTGATTTCTTTATAAAATTATTTACCATTTACTTATCTCCATAAAGTAAATTTCAACCAAAGAAATACCCAATTCCATTATATTTCACATAATATACCTTTCATTTTCGAAAACCATTTCAAATTTCTTATCCTCAAATTTTAAATGCCAATTTCATTCAAACCCGTACGATGTACACATATCATCCGTACGCTATATCAATTTGATCGCTCACTCGATCACACGATTTCACTTCCGAACTAGTATTGTCCACCCGACTTTCTAGTGCGGACTCAGATCTGGTTTCCTGATCAGAAACCGTCATTCTCCTTGCATAGTCACAACTATGATAGAGAATATCCAGAACCAATCAACAATCCATATCCAGGTTCGCCGTCGAAAATCGAGCGAAAAAATCCCAACTCGGATCGATAATACTATCTCGAAATTCTGTGCTCGAATCTGGGTCAAATCACTATGCGAATAGAATAATATACGTATATCCTACGTATTTATCTTTATTGGTTATTAGCCAAATCAGTTTCCTTTTCTATTCATATTTCCTTTAATTTCATTCACTTAATCTCAATTGCTTCCATTTCCAATTGAGTTATTACTTCAATTACAAACAGTCTGAACTCTGACCTATTTAATTTTAAAAATAACTTGAAAAAAATTCAAAATAGATAAGTAGTTGAAAAATAGTTATTAGTTTGTAAAATAGCTGTAAAATAGTTAAGTAGGTATAAAATAGTTAGATAATTGCAAAATAGATTTAAAATAGTGATTAGATGTAGGTAACTGAAAAATAGTAATTAGTTTATAAGACAGTTTCAAAATAGTTAAATAGTTCCAAAATAATTGTAAAATAAGTATGAGATAGTTTGGGGTTTAAGAAGAAAGATTATATAGTAAATAGTTTGGAAAAATATATTTGTATTAAAACAATTTATTTTGAAAATAATCCAGAGCCAAACTGTTCAATTCTCATCAATTCAATTTAAATTTCCACCCCATTTAAATTAACTCAATTCCAAATTTAAATAACTTCAATTTCCATTGAAATTGATTTATCCTTAATTCAAGTTGAATTAATCCTCAATTTCTTTCCTAATTCAAATCAAATTCCATTTGATTTTTAAACTTATTCAACTTTAATCACAATTCCAAATTATTTCAATTCAATTTGGATTAATTTCAAATTGAACCAACTTCAATTTCCAAATTCAAATCATTTCAATTCTAATTTACCATTTGAATTTTTAAACTTATACATCTTCAATCACAATTCTAATTAATTCAAATCAAATTCAATTTGAACTAATTTTATTCAAATCTCAATTTAAAACTATCTCGAATTATATAAATTCGAGTTAAAATTTTTAATTATTGATTTAATTCCTTAAATTTTTAATTTTAACAAATTAAATCTTTAAACCTTTTAATTCTGAATTCAAATTTCAAAATTCCATTTTAAAATTATCTTTACTTAACTTATTACAAAGTTCAAATAAGAATTCAAAAACAATTTAATCTTCAGATTCTAATTTATTATCCATTTTCAATTTCCAAATCTCAAACCCATTTTGAGATCACTCATAACACCCATTTAAATTAACCATTTAACTACCCAAGTTAAATTTAAATTTCATCTTGAAATTTCCAATTCAAATTATTTATTCAAACTTATTTAACTTCCTCCAAGTTAAATTTACTTAATCCGGTCAACTTTCACAATTTGAATTCCCATTCAAATTTTAAACCTTATATTAATAATCTTTCCCCTTTTTAAGTTTAAAAACTTAATTCACTTAGGTTTTCACATCACATTCCCAGGAAAAATTTAAAACTCAACACTTAGAGTTATTTCAAAGCATCTTTGATATTATGTATATCCTCATATATACATTTTCTTTATACACCAAGTTATACTTTAAATTTTTAAACCACCTTTGGTTTTAATTCAAAACAAACTTCTTTAAAACAATTTCAAGTTTTCTGGATTTAGATTTAAAATTTCACAATTTTAAATTATCTTCAATTCCAATTTATAAGTTATACTCACTTAAATGTTTACTTCTCTAAACATTTCATTTTACTTAATCATTTACATCACTTCATTATTAAACACAACAATCATTTATGATAATAATCAAGATTATCATATTTGGAAACCAATTTATTATTATCTTTATTCCGATAACACTTCTACAAATTCAAGATTTTAATTTCAGTTTGAATCCATTTCAAACTTATCTTCATTTAATTCCAATTTGGTTGTACTACTATTATCACTTAATTCTTATTATTTAATTTAATTCCAATGATTCAACAACCAATTACCTTAATATTTATTAGAAAGAAATATCATTTTATATATCAAAATAAATTTTATATAAAATCATTTACCCTTAAAACCATTTAAAATCTTTATATAGAAAAATAACAAGTACGTTCTCTCATATATATATACTCAACTCATTTTTAGGGTACCATTGACCCTATCCTTAATGAGTAATCCCACCAGAGCCAAGGTTCTCGCTTAACCTTTAGCTCTGATACCAACTGTAACAACCCGGAAATTTCGAACCCGAAATTTCCTGATAGTTAGAGGAAAAAGAAAAGAGATAGAAGAAAGAACAGAAAGAAGAAAGAAGAACAGAAACACGACATCTCACATTCGCAGCGGATAAAATATAATATCAAATAATATTCTTTATACAAAGAAAGCTGTATCAGTCAATTACATTTAATACATCAGAGTTACAACCATTTACATGAACTGGACAGTATACAACTTGTTCCAGACTATAATCTATACAGACTACACAGTCTCATATATACAGCGGAATACTCCATACGTTCCTGCCATCCAGCTCGCCACCTGGGCTCCAAAACGTCCTAACCTGAAATCTGTAATACTCGGTCTGACCCGAGCATTACATCAAAGTAACACCCAGGTCAGGCTGGAAACCAGCGTGAGTAAACCCATCCAACAAGGAATACTAAAGCATACAACTTATTTAAACCTGGGGTAACTCGTACCTTAGTACGAGTTCTTAACTTGCCATAGTCAAATACACATCTTACAATCATATCTAAGCATTATTACTCAGATTAAATGACCAAGTTATATCATTTATTCCAATCCAGCCTATTTAATTTCACAAATCAAATTTATAAAGAATTATTGAAGATTTCAAATCGAAGTGGTTTCGGGTATTAACTAATACCCGATTCCTGTCTCTTCGAATCCAATGTCATCTTAACCCAAGTTATTCAATGAAATACAATTCAAACTTTAAATACCGGTGTCACCTTTATACAGTAATTCATCATCGATAGATACCCATATTATCACAGTTTAAACCAAACATATCATATCACAATATATCACAACTCAATACCAGAGATATTCAGACAAACCAAGGTATTCAATTCAAGTTTATCATCTATAGGCAAGATTGATAGTCAACCATTCTTAATTAGCTTAATTTAATCATAATTAAATTACTTAAGAACTAATCACTTATCCTGCTTAATCAATTATTAATTAATTACAATCATTTAATTAATTAATCATACCTTAATTACTTTTATAAGTAAATTAACTAACCTTAATCAGAGATTAATTATCCTTTAACTATTAATTAATAAACCTAAATTATTAATTAATAAAACTTAATTTTAAATTAAGTAATTCTTAATCAAAGATTAATTAATTATTAATTACCAATTAATTACTTATTTAATTAATCACAATTTAATTTATTCTTAATACTTGAATTATTAACCCTTAATAATTAATTAATTAACTACTAATTACCAATTAATTTCTTAATTAATTAATTAATTAACTTTAATTATCTAATTAATAATTCTTAATTACAAATTAATTAAACTCTGATTAATTATAATCTTTAACTATTGATTTATTATTATTTAATTAATAATTAAAATTAATTAATTACTCTTTATTAAATTATCAAAATTTTAATTATCTTTAACAAATCATTTTCTATTGTTAATTACTTAATCACATTATTAAGTTTAACCTTTAATTAACATTTAACTATAACTATAAAATGATTTAGTTTTAAAACATTTTATTTAAATTTTAACAACTTAAATTTAAACAAACATGCCATTAAAATAAAGTTTAAGATTATTTAAAAAGAGGTTTATAAAAGTTTTAAACATAGAATCGTTCTTAAAATTTTAAACTTTATTTTTATAAAACTTTTAAACGCTTAACATTCTGCTCCGATCCTTGCTTCGTGTCATCCATGCCTTTACTCGAGATCTCCACGAGTTCCCTCGCAGCTTCTCTCCTTCCTAGTTTTCTTTTATAAAACTAAACTGCTAAAATACACTACTCGCACACGAGAGTTGCTTCAAGCCTGACATCTAAAAACCCGAGAGCCCCTTCGAGTCGCCCACGACCATCTTTCCTGACACACACTTCACCGTTGTGCACGTGTACACGCGATCACCCATGTTCTGACCAACTCCGCCATCACCAGCATATCATCTTCGACCTCCTCTTATGATTTCGACCACCAGACTTTTGAATCGAACACGAAATCGACATCGAGCTACACGAGATCCTACTGGAACAGAACTGAATATCCAAGAATCACCTCGATACGTCGCCACAGATCACCAGAAATCACGCAACTCCTACTATAGCTTCATCGGAGACCCACGCAACTATCCCCCTACTCCGGTCGAGTCCGGTTCGCCAACGACGTCGCACGAACCCAAGAATCTACTTCGACCAAAACTGGTCCCTAAACCCTAAAACGCCGACGTACAACAACCACGATGATCGATAAATCCCTTCACCATTTTTCCCATGCTCTCCATCCTCCAAGCTACCCTCGAAATCCATCACGACCCACGAATCGTCGTCAATCACCAGAAATTGACGAAATTGACAATCCCGTTCAGCTCTCATTTTCTCATGATTGAATAAACTAAAATTCATGATTTTACTTTTAAAAATCATATTTTCTGAAAGCAAATCATATTATAAAATTTAATCACGAAATTAAGATATTTGAATTTCGACATATATTTGAGTTTACTGGTATATTCTTCTTCCCAGACAAACTTTCCTTTATTTTAACTTAAAAATATTTTTATAGTTAATGTCTTGTTATTTCTAACATATCTTGTTTGCATGCTTAAGTCTAACAAGAATTAGAAGAAGAGGAATCAATTTTTGAACTTATTTGTGAAGCCTGTAACCTGAAACAGAGCTTATACCAGACATGCACACCTTATTTACATGTATATATATACATGTAGGAATACTTACATCTATATAAATACTTCACAGTCATACTACAAGCATTTATCACAGGCAGATCAAGATATATATATAGATTTAAGAGTTTACTCACCTTTATATAGTTAGAACAGAAAATAGGACTTTGCTTTTTGAACTGGAACTTGAATGTTGATCATTGAACTGCTGTTTGATTTAAATTTGTAACTTGATTTGTGATGCAACTTGAAATGGAAACTGATCCGAGATTTTAATTAAAGCCTGATCCTTGTATTGCATTTCCCAGGTTAAAAACTGAAGCTTTGAACTGCTTTTGGTTTATTGTTTGAACAGGGAAGGTTTGAAGCAGTTTTATTTTTGAAACCATGAATGCTTGGTGGTCTGAACTTAGTTGAGTTGCTCTTGCTTTCAACCTGAGATGATTCCCGAATCACAGCTTGCTAATGTTTGAGATGCATTCGAATTGTTTCCAGATTTGAGATTTCCAGTTTTAAAATTACTTTGAATATGTTTTTGCTTTGATTTATTTTCTGGTTTGTATTTATTTTTCTCAGGGTTTTGATTCTTAGTATGAGAATGAAGATGGGAAAAATGAAAAGGAAAGATATATGTTTTTATAAGTTTAATTAGGATTTATTAAAAATAAAAGAAAATAAAGATAAAAATAGTGACACTTGTTCAATTCTTGTTTCAAGATAATTACACTTGTTAAGTTGAATATGTTAAATATTAACACTTGTAAATTCCTTTGCATGAGAAAATGTTTATACATTATTTATTTATATTGTACTCCTTATCTTATAAACACATTTATGTATATTCTTTTAATTGTATTTTCTATTTATATAATCACATCCCTTTGTTATATTTATACAACTTTAAAAGAAAAAGTTTTAATACTAATTTATAAATAAAATCATACACATATGTTAATATTTTGAATCCAATATTTATAAGATATTTTATATCAAAATTTAAATTCAAATATAAGTTCAAATTCAAATTAAAATTCAAATTTGATTAAAAATCAACTCAAACATATATATTTAAATAAACACAAATTAAATTTGTAAATAATAATTTTATTAAAAATTCATTTATATATAAAAACAACACATTATTATTGTTTTGAAAACACAGTTTCACAAATTTTAAATAATTTAAAAAGGAGATTATTACATTTATTCGTTAAATTTATCAATTAGTATTTTCAAGAGTTAAATCAAATAACTCATCCAATTATCTGATGCTCGAAAATCCGGGTTATCACAAAAATTAAACGCACGTTTAATTTTACTCAGAATTATCGCTTGCTCAAATCAACTCCAAACTAGCTCCACTTCGTAATGCTCATCAAAACGAATCCAATGCAAGTTGTTTCGTCAAATTCCGACCCTGTATCAAAAAGTTACGGAGTTTCAAAGTTTGTACAATTTTAAATAAATTGATTTCACATTTATTTTTGTTTTAAAAACCCACATCAATCCTAGGCCGTCAATTTTTTTTTGATCAAGGAAAATCTGGTCGTGCGCCTTTTCTTCCTTCCCTACATAAAAATCACGTACGAAACCGAACCCATTGCCGCCGTCTTCAACTCAACTTATACTCCACCATTGTTCATCTCTACAACGATCAACGACCACCGGTCGAAAGGCCACCACGAGCTCCACCCTCTCCCTTGAACACGTGGCACTCGGCGCCTCCTCCAGCTCGAATTTCGAAAACGAACGGAAACCCTACGCGAGCCTCCTCCGTCCATCACGTCGAACTATAACTCATCTCGACCGTTGGATCTCGAGATCTCGTCGAGCCTGACATTTTTCTAATTGGAAGATTCACGTAATTGTTTACAGATGGAGTGATTTTGAGGGAGAAAGGAATGAACGTTTTCGGCCATTTAATGAAGAAGTGGCGGCCGAAGAATAGGGTTAGGGTTTAGTGAAAAATGAGAATAATGGGTGCCTTTTATAGAAAATTGCAAAACACTATTCATCTCGAAAATTTTCGAACTCGAAATCAAGCATGCCGCCTGGCATTTATAGGGTTTTACCCGCATTCCGGACACAATGGAACGTGTTTTGGGAGCTAATTTGATCATATGCATGAGTTACGGAAATAAACGATCAAATTTAAATTAAATCGATTAAAACGATTTCTATGCGTTTTGGCTTGCCCCGGACAAACCGTAAATCCGATTGACACGAAATTTAAAAACTTACAATAATTTCATATTACGGATCCAATGAAACTAGTTTTATCGAAATCCGAGATTTTTTGAAAAATGACTATTTTTAGTCGTCAATTAAATATTAAAATATTCAATTTCTACAATTTGACTTTTAAATCAATTTTAAAAGTTCACTAACATCATTCTAATTCAAATATGATTTAATATAACTTTTTAAATCATTTTTATTCACATTAAACCCAATTTCCAATTATTTCTGGAATTTCAAATATTAAATTATCGATTTAATTATCCAATTAAATCACTATATTCGAAATTAAATTTATTCGACTTACAAATTTTACTTGTTAATATTTAAAATCAATTAAATATCTGAATTTCAAATGAGAGAAATTCTAGGTCGTTACACTTGTAATTACTATTTGGAATTACAAATGATATATTTATAGATCTATAATATTTGAAAGAGAAAAGGAAGAGATTTGGATTAGAAATAACAAATAAAACTCAGATCTTGGGTTTTACCTTTGACATTGCCTTCTGATTTGGACCAATTTCTAATTCCCTATTTAATTCTATTCTCTTTCCATTTAGATCTAAATTCCTATGAATTAGATCTAAAATTTTGTAATTAAGAAATTGTAGAAGAGATAGAGAAATGGCAAAGCTTATGTAGGCAAGAGAAAAATAAAAAAATAAAAATGGGGCTCTACACCTATATTTATAGTGGTTCAAATCAGTGCTAACTATTAGATATAAAACCCTAAATTCTAAAGCATACACTCAGTCTATGGACATTAAATTAATATGTTTTCTTCCGCATTTGTGTTTATTTCAAATTGATTCTCCAACAATTTTTCATTAATCACTTTCCCCTTCTTTCTCGCAATCTATGGAAACGTATATTTTTAAAGGTGACATTTCTTTCAAATAAGATTCCTCTATTAATCACCCAATTAATAGATTTCGTATATAACTATAATTAATTTACTATCCAATTAATCCCTGCCTGCATTGTGATTTCTTACCAAATTAATATGCCAATCAACACCATATTAATTCATCACATATAAGCATATTAATTTATTTTATTCCCACAATTATTGCATGCAAATATTCTATAATTGAATTTTGAATCTCAATCTTAATTATATATGTTACCATAAGTCTCTATGTTTATTAATTGATAATTGATTACTCGCATAAATTACTCTTCCTTCGTTTTATTCTCTTACACTAACATTTCTAATCATATCAATTAGTTGCCACAATATATATTCCCTTTCTTGTCAGTTCCTGTCAATTAATCATCTGTACTAATTAATTGAAAATCAATTTTCCTTTTAAACAAACACCCTCAATTAATCTTACCCATTATTTGATTTTATATAATTTCCCTCTCTAATTTATTTGTTACACAAATATATATGTATTCCAAATAATATTAATTAGTTGCCCCATTTACAAACATTTCTTTGTTTTAAAATTTCAAACGTATATAACTTAATTAAATTATTTGTATATATAATTGTAATTTAATGCGGTGTGTTACATATATCATTTCAACATATTTCTTAATTTATTCAAAATAATTCAATTTACAGTTTTATATACTATAATAGTATACGTGATAATAACATGATATATCAAAATAAATAAACGTCCAAATATCAACCAATAGCATCCATCACAACCAATCATCCAACCAGTTAATAAAATCCACAACAATTTCATAATTATCAATATCGGTTATTTTATGGGAATTTAAATTCTAATTCAATTTAACTGTCAATTCAATTTCTATCAGTTAATTCAGATGTCAATTTAAATTTCAATTAAACTTATCAAACAACAACCAATAAATTTCAATCACTTCATGATATAAATTTAACTACATAAAAATTATTTCAGTCAATTATGAGCGTATAAACACTTACCTTTAATTTATCAATGATTTAAAATCCAGATAAAGGCCCACATTTGAATGGTCTTAGAATCCAACCAAACCAGTTCCATGATGTCCAAAATTTTGATACGATCGCAATGGAGAAAACCACGCATGAATCTGTGTTCGTATGAAAAAGTTATACTAGTTAGAATGATTGAATAATTAAATTAAAAATTAAATAAATAAAAGAAAAAACAAGACATCACCATCTTCTCCCATACGTTCGAAATCACACAACCTGTAACACCCCGTATTTTTAGATAATTAAATTACCAAAATAATTATTAAATAGTAAAATGGAGCATTTTTGGAATTTTCATAATTAAGCCATAGGAGTTGCACCATTGGGTCCGTAGCAATTTTTTGATCAATTTCCATATATAAATTGTCGAAATCCGAGCTAGTATGAAGAAGTTACGAGAGAAATAAGGTATCAGAATTTTATATATATCTATATGAAAAAATGGGGAGAAGACCCGTTACGGATCGACCTTTTTTAGGGTCTGGTCGACCTACAGGTCGACCCACAAACCCCACAGTCGACCCGCACTTCTCCCTCGATGATTTTTCATCCAAGTAGAGCCGAAGACCGTAATTTTTATTTTTGGTGAAATCCTATGCGTTCATAGTTGCATCTGATGGTTCCTAGTGAGCCTATGATATGGTTGCACCAGATTAAATCTTCAAATCTGACAGCCTGAGATCCCTAAGCCACACTATAAATAGAACCCTAGACTTAGCTAATTTTCTCATTTAGATTTTCTCCCAATTGGGTTCATTGCCTGAGGTTGAATGCTAAATAGATAATTTTTCTAGGGAGGAAATCTGTTTAATAAAAATATTTTACGCATTAGAAGTGGATCCAAGAAGGCCTAACATTAGAGCTAAGAACCACAGGTGAGTGTTTTGTAATTATTTTATATTTTTAAGCAATTTAAAATAATAGGGTTCTCAATAGTTGTAGTTTATATACAATTTTAAGATAATTTTTATGTAAGTTTATTTACAGTCAGTTTTTAAGTAAATTTCAGAAGTTCTTTTCAGTCTAATTTTATTCAGCTATTGTATTCAGTTATTTACAGTTATTTACATCTGCTTTAAGTTAGAATTTAGCATGTAAATATTAGTTTCTTTTTATAGAGATTTAATCCTTTTTGATGCAAATAAAATATTAAAAAGAGAAGAATTCGCAAACATGGATTAAAATAGGAAAAAAAAACTAAATTTACATAAATCAGATGTAAAATGAGAAAAAACTGAAATAAAATGGAGATAGACAGAAATAAGCAAATTTGAGATATTTGCAAGCATAATTATAACAAGTGGTTATAACTAAAATGAGAAAATAGAAGAGTAACAGTTGCAAGAACAATTATAAAACATAGGTTATAATTATAAAGAAAGAAATAACAGAATGGGCTTATTTTAAAACATAGATCTTGGATTTAGTTAATAAGCAAATATAGCAGTAGTGGCCCGTAATGGCAGCATTCCCTTTCAGGTCTAGGACTGATGGTCTCACATGTGGGTGAGGATGGGCATGCTTATGCTAATTAAGGTAAATAAGGGGCGAATAGATAAAGACTCAAATTTTGGGATTTGGGCAAGGGGCGCAATGTTAGAATATTTGTTTGTTTGGACCAGTACTGGCAGCACTTCCTTTCAGGTCGTGGACTAATGGTCTCGCATGTGGGTAAGGCTCGGCACGCTTATGCCGATTAGGGTAAATAAAGGTTCAAATAGGGGGCAATGGTTAATGTGTACCGACGATGACCGAGTGTGCGACATCGATTAGGGTAAATAATTCATTACCGCGTTCTAATAAAAGGTGCCTTTTACTGTAGGACCAACAAGATTGGCTCATAGTGGCAAAACAAAGATAGGAAAGGTTGACCGATGGGTAGTGTAACAACCCGAGATTCCACAATTGTTTTGTTATCGTCTTTTGACGATTAAATTGTGGGTTAATCGATGTTTGGAAAATTTTAATCCGGTTTAAATTCTTTTCAAATTGGATTGAAATTCTTTTATAAAAAATTTTGTTAAAAGATTTGCGGGCTTTAAATTTTAAGTTGGCCCACATTTTCTTTTAATTGTTTTGAGCCGTGATGGTCATCTAAGACCCGACCCCTTTTCTTCGATTCCTGATTCGAACCCTAGAAATCGAAAACGCGAAAGAAAAATAAATGGTGACAGCCCTCATTCTTCGTTTGCTCCTCTTCCCCAATTTACTGTCGAGACCCTAATCTAAACAATGAAGAAAGAATGGCGGCCACAATCCTCTTCGTTCGTTCGTATGCTAAACCAGGGCTTCTGCTGCCAATTGTAACTCGTCCGAAGATTCGTCGCCTGCTCGGTAGATCGACGTTGCCTTCGCCGTGCTTGTCTGCGCTTCGACAAAGGTGAGTGATACCTACATCACTCACATCTAATCCTTTCTTAGTACTGTGTTTATGCCATTCGATTTGGTTTTGTTGTCACCGAATTGTTGTTTAATTACTCGGTTGTTGAGTTTGATCGACTGCTGTGATTTGTTGGACTTGTTCGAATTCGTAAATTTCTTGCTTGCCTCTAACTTGTGAAATTGTTCATGGTTTTAACTTGAATTTTGATATGAAACTGACTTTGGGTTGAATTTGTTGGTTTGAATCTTCGCTCGTTTTCAAAGTGATTCGAGAAAATAAAACTGTCTTTGATCCAGACAGCTACTTTGAATTTGCCTCTCAAGTCGATTTTGAACTGTCATTTTTGTGGTCGTCACTGTTCGAATTTGATTTCGACGATATTGATTTCGTCTCTGTGACCTCGGCTGTTGCCTTGATTTCGTTCGTACAAAAATTTAATATGAAATCGTCAACTTATTTTCTCGACCACTTGGTTTCGTATTGATGAGTACGACGATTTCTGACCTTTTTCAGTTCGGTTACTTATGATTTCTTGGATGACCATGATGTTGAATTTTGACTTGTTCATATTAATTTAAAATCAGTTGTTCTCGGCTTCAACTTGATTTTTACCTGACCTTGCTTTATTACCTGAACTGGTTTGCTATGTAGCATTCATATTTCTGAGACTGTTTGCATATAGCTGCATTTTGGTCTTCATATATAAACATGCAGTCGGGTATGTATATACATTATTTGATATGTATATATATGTTCGAATTGGCATTGCTTCATATCTGAGTTGTTGTTATCACCTGAATTTGACTTGTTTCAATTTATAGCTTCGGCTTTGATCATTTTGACTTATTTGTGTTCTTTTGCTACTTTGAGTACCACTGCTCTGACCTGACAGGTTCATTATCACTTGACTTGGTAGTCGTTCATTGTTGATTTGAATTTATATTGGCTTTGGGAATCGTCTTCGGTTATGTGATATTCATTCCTGAATACTCACAGTGTTGTATTGCTTGATGAACTCTGGTAGCACTTTCGACCTGGTTCGAACTGTTCTTCACTGTCTTCCTGTTCACAGACTTTAGTTCCACTGCAGTTGTTTTTTTTGAACTTGATTTGCAAACTTGAATTGGTGAAAATAATTTGGGTTTGGCACTGTCTAGACTTGAGGCTGCTGTTTCATAATTATTGAACTCGTTCTGATTCTTTGACTTCGGCATTGTTTAGGATTGTCGCAGGTCATTGTATATGTTTTTGGGTTGACTTTGCATTCCCTATGTGTACTCACTTCGGTCCTTATAACTTTGATCTGTAGCTTGAATATTATGAGGGCACTTCATGTTGCATCTGTTAGATGTAGTAGTATTGAACTACTTCATATTCATATACATTTCCTATTGAGTTTGCTCCATCCAGTTTCATGTAGCGTTACTGGTACCTTCTTTGGTTCTTGATGCATTCACTTATATCCCAATGCATCTTATAGCTCCCAATGTTGGGTTTCGAACATGGCTACTTCATTTTGAAGCTGTGCCCTTGATGTTGGCTTGCATTATTCATTTCTCAGTTGCATTCGTTAGTTGTTAGATACTTATGCAACTGCTATCATAATTGTTGGCACTGATAACTTATACCCAGGTATACTTATATGTGTCTGGTCTTTATTCTGGACAGTTGTATTTGGGTGCAGTTTTACCCTTGCAGTTCTGGCCACTGTCTTGCATTCACTCCAAATAGTGTTGATTTTGGGTTTATACTCTATTGTTCCTTTGCATATTTGAATTGAGATGCATCATGGTTTCTCTGACCAGTCTTGAACACTTTGCATTTCGTTTGTTGTTTAGTGCCCCTTGAAATTGGGTAGATTGTTTTGACCCTTTGATTGTATTCGAATTTGACTTTCGAATTACACCTGAGTTGAATCCGATCTGGATTTGACCTTGTGACATTATTTTATTGCTCTTGAGTGAACCCGATTTCGGGGTTTGAACTGGTGATCACTTTTGATTTTCACTGAGCTTTTGTGTATCTCTTGCGATAGTGGCGAGGCAGTACACGCGTGCGTGTACTGCAGCCCTATCAAATTTGACAGTTTTAAATTGATGTTTCGAATTGTTGAATTATTTCGTTGGTGAATTTCAATGTTTTAGAGTTGTATTCTGATTTGGATTGTTGATTTGTCATTTAACAATGTTTAGTGTTATATCTGCCGTTATCCAATTCTCGTATCGAGAGTTGGATATACGAGATTTCTATGATTGTCGTCTATTTGACTATCTGATTATTATTGCGGCTATGCACTAATAACTGAGTTTGAATTAGACTGACCCGTGTATTATTTTCTTTTGAATGTAATACTCGGGTCAGACCCGAGTTATTTCAGGTTGTAGATTTTCTTCTTTGAGTTGCTGTTCGGGATTTGAAGACTTTTCGCATCTTCTGAAGTTGTCATAGTCCTTTTGTAGTAGTCGTGTCATTGTATAGAACGATATGTATTCATGTATATTAGTCGATAATGTACGCGCATATATAACTTCTAGAGTCGACATTTGTAGTTGTATCGTATGTATTGTGTCAACTATGTATTAACTGACATCAGTTATATATATATGAGACTTTTGTTTTTATCTGTGTTCCGCAATTATATTATCTGTGTTATTGTTATATCTAATGTCCTAAACTATTATGAACTATCGTAGTTTGTTTTATACTGATAATTGGATATGTCGATGGGAGTAAATAAATAATAGATGAAAAATAAAAAGTGTATACCACTCCTATCGAGATAACCAATATTAGTGTAAGACCAACTACGGATGGTCGCTCCTATCCAGCCTTATTCTTCGTAATAATAGACAGTATTTCTTTTAATACTCTTTGTTATTATGAGCATAGAGGTGGGGCGTCACAGTTGGTATCAGAGCTTGGGGTTTATGGACATAATATAAAACATAACTTGGATGGAACATATGTTACAACTATAGGTCGATGTTTTATTTGTGATTTGAGTCAAAACTAAAGTTTTGAAATTTTGATGAAAATTTTTAAATATCATTATTTAAAAATAAAAAGTGGATTTGTGTTCTGATGATTTGATTGATTTGAGTACTGTTTATCAGAGTGCGCAGCGGAAATAGCGAAACTGTCTTCGCTGGGTACAACTGATAATCTATTTGATTTCGAAATTGAAATAAATTTCATTGGTTGTTTACATAGCTGTAATTATTTTGTTTCTTTGAGAATTTCGAATCCGAATTGAGGATTCGAAGAAATTGCAGATATGTGATTTTTGTTGAAATTTCCGCTGGCTTTCTTTTGTACTGATCATCTATTGATTAGATTTTGCTGTTTTGAATTGTCTTCATTGAAGATACCTTTGAATGATTTCTTTGTTCATTCTGTAGTACGTGCAAAAATTTGAATTGCGCGTTACTGCATTTATTTTTACGTTGAACCGATGCTTGGTTATGAAACGTATTTTGTTGCCGTTATTTTTATAACGGGATTTTTACACCAATGCTATATTTTGAAGCACGGTGTTTTGTGGCATTTTTGATGAATGGAAATTCAGTGACATTACATTTTGATGTAGATTGTTTTGATGTGATTTTGACGTTTTAAAACTACTGTCGCTTTGGCTTTAGTAACCGCCAAATTTTAAAAGTGGATTTTCAAGCGGTTATTCCGCAATACTGATTTGTAACCGTTTTTACGGTATTTTGAGAAGTACAATTTCCTTATCGAAATTGTTGCTAATTTGCTGCTTTAATCACGTGATTGGAAAATCGTTTTAAAATGAAAATTGTTTTATAAATTTTTAACAATTTGCGTTTTCAAAAGAATGAGAAAGCGACTTAAACGATTCAGCAAAATCGAGGATTATGACCCCTTTCTTTTACTGTTTCGCTTAACTCCGGACTTGTCCAGTTGAGAATGTGAATTGTTATTTTTACAAAATAAATAAAATTTGTTTTCAAAAATTTTAACAATTTGCGCTTTCAAAAGAATGAGGAAGCGATTTAAACGTTTCAGCAAAATCGAGGACTATGACCCCTTTCTTTTACTGATTCGCTTAATTCTGGACTTGTCCGTTTGAGAATGTGAAATGTATTTTTACAAAATACACAATTTTGCACTTTCAAGGAAACGATGAAGAGAATCAAACGATTTAGTAAAACACGTGGTATGGGACATGTGCGTTTGCTATTTCGGTTAATTCCGGACTCGTTAATTGAAATATTTGATGATTTGTGTGCTTTCGAGCCACTATGAGGACCTTCGGGTCATTTGTTGGACCTTCGGGTCATTTGTTGGGCTTTCGGGCCACTCTGCGGACCTTCGGGTCAAATACCAGTACTAGACCTTCGGGTCACTCTGCGGACCTTCGGGTCAATCTGATGGGCGCCAAAATTATGTTGAGTACTTGGTAGGCTTCGGCCACTCTGAGATGCACGTGCGGCGAATTAAAAACTCGCCATCTGATGGGATCGATCCAAGCTTTTATGTTGATTTTCTAGTCTTCTTAATTGATTTCTAGATATTTGTTGCTTCCAATTATCTGCAGGTAATTGGATATTTGTTGATATGAGTTCGGATTATCGTTTTTGATAATCAGATAATTGTTGTTTCTAATTATCGCTTGTGATAATTGTTAATCCCCTTTTCGACTCACGACCTAAGAAAGTATGCCGAGTTGAGTTGCTTGCCGACCTAAGAAGTATGCCGAGTTAAGGTGCTTGCCGACCTAAGAAAGCATGCCGAGTTAAGGTGCTTGCCGACCTAAGAAAGCATGCCGAGTTAAGGTGCTTGCCGACCTAGAAAGCATGCCGAGTTAAGGTGCTTGCCGACCTAAGAAGTGTGCCGAGTTAAGGTGCTTGCCGACCTAAGAAAGCATGCCGAGTTAAGGTGCTTGCCGACCTAAGAAGAGCTGCCGACTTAAGGGGTGTGCCGAGTTAAGAGCCTGCCGACTTAAGGTAGTCTGTGACTCAAGGGCTACGACCTAAGGAAGATTCCGAGTTATGAAAGGCTCCGACTTAAGAAGGTTCCGACCTAACCCTATTCCTTAACTCGGCACCGACCTAAGCCTATTCTTTAACTCATCACCGATCTACCATAGGTCGGCAGACGACTTAAATACTTAGAGAAAATTCCTGAGTCCAGATCAGCTCCTATAAATACCCCACCACTTCCAACATAAAGGGGACTTTTGGCCATTCATTTCTCCAAGCGCCGTTACGCTGTCGAAGCCTCCTCTCATTCAGCAATCAAAGATCTCCAAGCATTCGAGACACTACAACGATCTTCGAGAAGAGCTCCTAACATCCAACGCGGATTCGTCGAGTTTCATCATTAAAGATCGAGCTAGTAGTCAAGAATGATTTCATGATCAAATTGTATTGTATTTAGAGGGATATTGTATTGAATTGTAATCAAATCAGCAATAAAAGACTATAAAGTGGATGTAAGCTCAATTACGGGCCGAACCACTATAAATCTGTTGTTCATTTACTGCTTTTCTGCTATTCTCAGCTCATATTCTGTTCCCGTACCAACGGGTGGTGCTTTCACGATTCTATTACACACACTGGGTGTTAGCGTTCACTTTTTACCGTTAACATTTTGGTGCTTTCACTGAGAAACCAACTCAGGCGATCATCCACCGTTGCTTCGCAAAGATTCATAAAAAGAACCTCTCTTTAAAAACCAGATCTGAAATAATGGCTCCTGGAAGAAGAGGCAGACCTATCAGATCCGGAAACGCTCACGAAGGAACTTCCGCTTCCCCAATAACAGACCAAGCAACTCCAACCGTTGGGGTCACCAGGGCTGAATTGGATGACGCAGTTTCTGGATTATACCAACAAATTGAAACTCAAAACGCTTTGATGATGGATAGATTAACTGCTCTGCTCGGGGCAAATCGTCAACCAGAAAACCGTCGAACTACTCTTCCTGAAATGCCACCTTTCCAAACTGATGGTTCTATGCCGCAACCAACTTGTCATGAGCAGATGCCCGGGCAAAATTCCGAGGGAAGAACTAATACTTGCCCGGAGGTGTCTTTGAACAATAAAGAGTACCTGTCTGAAATGGTTGGCCGCATCATGAAAGAGAGCATGCAAAGGGAAGAAGATGAGGCTGACTGGGGATTTGCGCCAAGCAGAACTCCGTTTACTGAAAGGATCCTAAGAGCGGAGTTTCCAAGGAAATTTGCACCTCCTACTATCCAAGCTTATAGGGGAACCAGTGACCCTAATCATTTCCTCTACAAGTACGATTGGCATATGACTGGTGCAAGAGCATCAGACGAGATCAAGTGTCGATACTTTCCGGTATACCTAGAAGGTGTGGCTTTACTTTGGTTCACAAAGCTTCCAGTTCGGTCTGTAGATAAATTCTCCGACTTAACGCAAAAGTTTAAAGAACAGTTCAGATTGTATGCTTCAAAAGCTAAGGATATAATGTCATTGTCCAACCTTGAACAAGCGCCCGGAGAATCAATCAAATCTTTCTTGAGTCGTTTCAATATAGCTTTGACCGAGGTAGAAAATGCGGAACCACGCATGATCCTGACTTATTTGATGAGAGCCATTGATAAATCGAGTGAATTTGGGATATGGTTAAAGATGAAAGAACCAAACTCACTTGATAAATTTTATAAAAAGGCCGATGAGTTCATTCGCCTTGAAAGCCTTTCTGCAACATCGAAAGTGGTTACCGCCCAGACTAACAATGACAATGTCGCAACTAAGAAAAGAGAATCTGAAAGTCAGAAAAGGGAGAATGAAGAAGGAAAAAGCCAGGGAAATGAAAAGAAACCTCGCCGCTTTAATCCTTCAGACTTTACTCCTTTAACTGATACACCAAGAAATATCTTTTTTGCAACAAAGGACGCTGTCAGGTACCCTAAGCCGCCTGAGATGACGAGAGGGGCAAAGCGTAATGGAAAGTTCTGCCAATTTCACAATCAACCTGGCCATGACACTGACCAGTGTCGCGAATTAAAGAAGGTGATTGAAGAATTGCTAGAGCAGGGTAAACTCCAACAATACGTTAAAAGAACCGGAGTCGATCCAACCCCATCCGCTCGGGGTCAACAACGTCCTACCCATCAATCCGATTCTCTCAGCAACACTGCAGTGCAAGATTCAGAAAAGCTTGTCATTAATGCTATCACAGGGGGACCATACCCAGCAAGCAGAAGTTGGGATGACTACTAATCACTCACAAAACTGCAACTGGGGCATCTCTCGCTTTCTCTGACATGAAAAATCCAAAAGCTATGGATCAAGCACAAATGGAAATCCAGCTTGGAGATTCTGGAACAACAATAACTAGCATTCATTTTACTTAACTGCATTGCTTGAATTTGTAAAGATAATGATGGATGTGTATTTTCTGCATTGTAAACCGCTGAGAAATCAGCGTGACTCAATAATGAAAAAACTATGCATTGTGTTTTCTATTATAAAATGCCTGTTATATTTCGATGTGTAAATACTCTAAGTGTATTGCTAAAATATCGATCTAATACTGCAGGTCATTAAAGCAAAGCTCACCCATCGCAAAGCTAAGCGAGCCTTACAAATCGTTTAGCAGATTTCAAGCAACAAAAATTTCAAACTCAAATCCCATACAAGAGGAACTTCACATAAAAAGTTGACGGCTCCACTAGGTCAAGCCCTCGTTAACTGGTTGTGATCGCTGATGTAAAAAAGGCATCCAACCAAATAACTTGCGTTTACTCTGTGGAGTCATTCAACAGTGAAGTCTACTTCTTCGAATAAAGCAATTTACTTGCAAGAGAAAGAAAAATGCGCTTGGAAACGATGATAAAGGATCGCAGATTGGTGGATGATGATACAACATGAGCAGGCAAACATGGAAGCAGCCAAAGGAAGGTATGCCTCTCAACAGGAAAACAGGTAGATCCACTAAAAGGATAACTTCCCAAGCAGAAGGAATAAGACCCTCGCTGGCTGATTGTGATGCATCCGATCAGGCAGCTTGTGTCCATCCCATGGATCTACTTGCCCCTAAGACGCAACCTTCCTGGCACACCAACCAACTGATGCTCCTTCCCAAGGATCAACAAAGCCCTCTAACGAGGCACGCTAATAAATGGAGAGCTTTCCTCAATTAAAAAGATCGGTGGGACTACCAAAAAGGGGCACCTTGTTAATCGATTGCGATCGTTTGTACAAACAAACATCCAATTGAACGACTTACGCTTGTCCCGTGGACCCCTCCGACCATGAGAAAGTAACTTCCAGGCAATCACAAGCCCTCTTCGGAGGCACAAGCCCTCTTCGGAGGCACAAGCCCTTTTCGGAGGCACATTTCACCCGTGTAGAAGTGCAAAATGCTTCTCTTCGGAGACCCACTTCACCAGTGATGAAATGCTAAAAAGCCCTTTTCGGAGGCACATTTCACCCGTGTAGAAGTGCAAAATGCTTCTCTTCGGAGACCCACTTCACCAGAGATGAAATGCCAAAACTGCTTCTCTTCGGAGACCAAAACTGCTTCTCTTCGGAGACCAAAACTGCTTCTCTTTGGAGACCAAAATCGCTTCTCTTCGGAGACCAAAAGACCTCTTCAGAGGCGTACTCCACCTTGCTTGAAGTACCAAAAATGAACCCGTTACTGGGGCACAAAAATCAAAACCATCTTCAGAAGTTCATTTCACTGTGCAGGAAAATTCACTTTCAAACAAATAAAAGTGATCATTCCCAGAAGTCGAAGTGTTCTTCAGGAGGAAAAAGAAAATAAAGATTCCTCCAAAGACAAGATATACTCTATTAAAAGCAGAACAATTCTTCCCTGAAAAAGTGGAAAGTTATTCTCTAAAATAAGAGTATCGGTCTTGTGAAATCAAGAGATATTACAATATACTTGTGGTATGGGGGCAACATTGTACAACTCAGTTACATTAATAAAAGTAGTATACAAGCAACATACCACAAGTTCATTGCAATATCATGTAATAAAGATGTGGAGTAAATGCGTTCTTGAAACACAGACAAAAAATTTGTACAAGTGAAAAGAATCGTTTACTCTACACTTCAAATGAAAAACAGATGTATTCCTACATACACAAGGATTTGTACAAGAAAAATATCTATTTTATTTCAACACTATGAGAATTTTTACATTGTACAGGTTACAAAAAGAAGCGGAGACCGGAATCCGCACAATCCCCGGTCAATACAAAAAGCAGAAAATGCAAAATCAAACTCATTTCCCCTTCTTCCCACCCTTGGAACTTTTACCCGGCCTGGTAATTAGTTTCGTAGGCCGCGTCGGAGAAGAAGGAGAAAGAGACTCAGCCGGATCAATCTCTGCCTCATCTCCAGCAGCAGTAGAACTCTTCTTTCCTTTCTTTGAAACCACACGCTTCCCCTTCTTCTTGGAAGAAGACTCACTCCCCGGAGCAAGAAATGTAGAAAGCTTTGTGTCATAATCGAAAGACTGCTCCGGGGTCTTCTCGCTATCTTCCAGACCTTCTGCCTTCTGTTCTTCGGAAGCAGATGGTTCATCTAAACCTTCAAGGGCCGCTATTGGTTCTTCCTGTGAACCAGGCTGGGAAGCTGGAAGAGGTATAACTTGAGAAGGAGGAGGAACGGCAGCTGAAGAAGGAAGAGTTGGGGCAGTTTCTGGGGTGTCTGCTGCATAATAAAAGATATCAAAATCAGTATTCTCCGAGAAAAAAGAAGACCGTGAATCGTCAAAGTTACCTGGAGAAGCCGGTTTAGCAAGATCAATCTCAAATTCTCGAGCTTGGAAGTCTTTCATTGCCTCTTCCTCTGTAGGGGTGGTTACAGTTTCTGTGTCAACCTTAGCGGGAGGCGTGGAATGAGAACTAGAGCCAACAATATCCGCATGAGCTAAAACCGAAGTATAAGCAGGAGCAATAGGGGGTGTTTCTTTCTCAGGAAGCTTCTCTCCCGTCGCTTCGGCCCGCACTCGGATGAGCTGCTCTTTTCCTTTGGCAAGGGCAGCGCGATCGCTCTCACTTAAGTAGGTAGCTTGAAGATCTGTTTCAGAGTATCCGGCACCACCAAATAAGTCAATGATTGCCTCCCATACCTCCGCTAAGGTGACTTCATACTCTGGACCCAAAAATGAAAGGCTCCCACGCCCCAGGACACAATGCATATAAAAGTCGAACAGAGTCGCGTCAACGGTGGCTATGGTCGCCTTATGGGATTCTTCGGCTGCAGCTTTACCAGAAAGAACTTCATCACGTTCTCTTTCAGCCTTCAGTAACTGGGATTGTAGCCTAGCAATTTCTAAGTCTCGAGAGCTGAGTTTCTCCTGAAGACGAGCAGCGTCATCACGATATTTTCTAACAACATGCTGTTCTGCTTCAAGTTTGACTTCAGTATTCCGCTGAGCAGCATGGGCGTCTCGAACTTGTTTTTGAAGCATTTCTTCTTTCTGAGAATAAGAAGTGGAGGAAGTAGCAAGCTCATTTTTAAGTTTTTCAACTTCAGCTTCGAGCTTCCCATAACCATCGCTAATGCTTTTCATCTCCGCGTCATGCTGCTTACGCCATTTGTCCCACTCTGTTTTATCATTTTCCATAGTCATCATCGCTTCAAGGTTCAGATGGTTGACCCTTTGAAGTTCATCAACCAGCTTCTGCCACCCAGACATTCTTTCGATGTCAAGCTTTACAGCATCGATATTTTTCAGCATCGCCTGCTTATCAATGGGGACCAAGTCCAAATCAAAACGCACTCCTTTCAGACACCAATTCGGAAATCGGCTCTGGAGTGTGGGAGGACCATCTCCAGCTTGGTACTGTGGCCTATTAATGATGGTCTGGATGTCAGATTCCTTAAGGGCAGGAGAACCGGAGGATGTATTAGGAGGAACAGAAGCGGTTGTCTTTTCCGAGATGTTAGATGTGTCTTTCTCACCAAGTCTAGCACGTTTACTGGAATCATCAGAAGTGTGACTTTTCCCCTTATCGTCATAAGATTTCCTTTTATAAGGATCGTCGCTTCTGCGAGAAGAGTCATGTTGCTCGTCCCTTCTCCCGTAGTATTCCTCATCTTCTCTCCGGCGACGCTCTTCATGAGCTCGCCTCTCATGAGCCTTTCGAGCAGCTCTCTCCTCATCAGTTTCTTTCACGGCACTAATATAACTCCTAAAGTCATAAGCTTCACGGCTTCCGTAGCGCTGAAATTTGTTGAAGTAAGAGCCGCTTCGCCCCATCAGAGAACCTGAAATTGAAGAAAAAGACCAGTTTTAGAAATCCTCAAGTTGAAGAAGCTAAGTGCATATAAATACCAAAATTCTAAGTGTGTGTGAAGTGTAAACTACGCGCGTCAAACTACAAACCACTTTTGGGTGTAGAAATGGCAATAAGTTGTGTAGAAGGTGTTGTGGATTGTTGCAAAGAAGAAGTTGCTTCGATAACAGGCAGAACCACTTTAGAAACATCATCTTTAAAGAGCTCCTGAGAAGTTATCATAATATCGCTCAAGCCATCAAAGGTGTCGTCGCCCAAGTGTTCAGCGGATTTCTCCTTCTCAAGTTCCACATCAGTTGATTTTTCAGAAGCTCGAGGATTCTCTTCTTCCTCAATAATTGGGGGAAGTGCCGGCTTGCCAGCCAACCCTACAACATCAGTGGGTCCGGAGCACTTTATCAAAGCAAAATCCAGGGCAGGTGTTTTTGAAGCATCTTCTTCCGCAAAAACCGGGGCATTTGACGCCTCTGCTTGAGAATCCAAAGCAGCCGATGTTTCTGCATCAGAGCTAGAAATTTCATGAACTCGAGTCGACCTGGAAGGGTGCAGAAGCCCAAATTGGTGCAGAAGCTCATCATCTAATAGAAATTGGATGCTCCTCTCCTCTACAGGCACCGCCATAAGCCTCTCGAAAGTCACCTTGTGACTGAGATTTTTGGAAGGAGAAGGAAGTGCTGAAAAGGAAAAAAGAGCGAAGTTAGCACTTGATAATCCGAACTTCGGTAAATTTTGAAAGAACGTAAGAAACAAATGCAAGTGATCTTACTCCCTATTCTCCAAATAGCATAAAACCCAGGGGGACAGCGGACATAAAAGAACGGGCTCAGGAAACTGTGAACACTTTCAGGAAGACCGGTGATCAACTTACGATTCCTCGCACTCTTTACGACTATGATGGAGGGATGGTCTTTATTCTTGGCAAAAGTACAAAGATAGCGAATTTCTCCGAAGGTAGGGAAGCGGCCCAGTGTTCTCCTAAAAAGCACGCATAGTCCCAGCAAGATGGCGTAGCCATTGGGATGTAGCTGAAAGGGAGAAATAGATAATTGGAGAAGAAGTTCTCGGATGCAGTCATTGAATGGGGGGATAGCCCCGCTCAAGCACATTTGGCGGTTAACTGCGACAAAGCCATGGGGCGGTCTGTCAGCAGTATCATTTATTTCGGGGAGCAAAGCGTCAGCCTCAGCAATACCAAACTGGATGCATAGTTGACGGAAGGCTTTATGGTTCAAAGTAGTAGGAGTCCTCTCTGGAGGATCGTTCAGCGGGATAGCAACTGGAAACACACCTTCAGCTTGCTCTGTTCCTTCTTGTGGAGAAGACATTCTACACAATCAGCTGAATGTTCAAATGTGAAGGTGCACGTTCCCTAAAAGTGTGAAGTGTTGTGCAAAAAACTAATGAAAATAAACAACAAGCATAACGGGAATTAAATTAGTCGACAATCAATCGATTACAAAATTTCAGAACTTGTCAATGATCAAGTGCAGTGTTAATACAGATAAGTCAGTTTCACTTGACTATTACGATTTTGTTTTAATACTTCACTTGAATTAGTTATTGTACAACATCTCGTTCATATTCATTTAATTTAACTTTCTCGTTATCAGCTAATCCGTCACTCGATGTGGGCAGTCGGTGATAGTATATTCGTCCCAGTATTCTGTGAATGTTGTATTAAGCAGGATTGTTAGTTTGCAAAATTGAAGCAATGTGTAAAATGCATGCAACATAGTTCATAGTTCAACAGTTCACAGTTCACAGTTCACAGTTCATAGTTTAACAGCTCGAAGTTCGGGCACAGTTCAAAAATCATCTGTTGGGTGGCCGAAAGTCTAAGTCCTAACTCGGTGACGACCTAAGGAAGGTTCCCTATGAGTCAAAGCCAGGAATCCTCCAAGTCCTAACTCGGTGACGACCTAAGGAAGGTTCCCTATGAGTCAAAGCCAGGAATCCCCTAAGTCCTAACTCGGAGGCGACACAAAACCTAGGTCGCATGGAACTGCTAAGTCGGCTCCGGCTTAAGTCATGAAAGTCACTGGATCGCATAAAATCCCTAGGTCGTGACCGAGCCAATACCTCGACTAATTTTCTTCCCTAATTCTTAACCCGTTAACCCAATAGCCTCACAGTCAACAACGATCCTCATTCCATCACACCATTGGACCACCCAAGGAGCCAATTCAAGTCGAATCAAATTTGCTGCGAATCCAATGTATTACTGCCCTATTACGATTACAACATGGTCGATGGCGATTGTCGAACAATCAAAAAGTTATGCACAATGAATCGCAGCATCTAAACGCAAATGGAAGTCAAAAACTGGGAGTTATCGATTCGACAGCGAGCATGGGTGAACGATGACCAGATCGACTTACGAAGTATAACAGGAAGATGATCGGCGATTGGATGGTTGGAGTTTGTCTCTGAGAGCTCTAAAAGTGCTTCAATGGCAGATTCGAGAAAAGGAACAGATGAGGAAGAGGAAGAGGGATGCAACTATTTATATGCTGGAAGGTGAGTCGACTCGCACGGTGTACGACCTAAGGCATTTGTTAAGTCGGCACCGACCTAACTAAAGAATTAGAATCGAAGCATACGACCTATGGCTTAGGCATATACTTCGAGGGGCAAATGTTAATCCCCTTTTCGACTCACGACCTAAGAAAGTATGCCGAGTTGAGGTGCTTGCCGACCTAAGAAGTATGCCGAGTTAAGGTGCTTGCCGACCTAAGAAAGCATGCCGAGTTAAGGTGCTTGCCGACCTAAGAAAGCATGCCGAGTTAAGGTGCTTGCCGACCTAGAAAGCATGCCGAGTTAAGGTGCTTGCCGACCTAAGAAGTGTGCCGAGTTAAGGTGCTTGCCGACCTAAGAAAGCATGCCGAGTTAAGGTGCTTGCCGACCTAAGAAGAGCTGCCGACTTAAGGGGTGTGCCGAGTTAAGAGCCTGCCGACTTAAGGTAGTCTGTGACTCAAGGGCTACGACCTAAGGAAGATTCCGAGTTATGAAAGGCTCCGACTTAAGAAGGTTCCGACCTAACCCTATTCCTTAACTCGGCACCGACCTAAGCCTATTCTTTAACTCATCACCGATCTACCATAGGTCGGCAGACGACTTAAATACTTAGAGAAAATTCCTGAGTCCAGATCAGCTCCTATAAATACCCCACCACTTCCAACATAAAGGGGACTTTTGGCCATTCATTTCTCCAAGCGCCGTTACACTGTCGAAGCCTCCTCTCATTCAGTAATCAAAGATCTCCAAGCATTCGAGACACTACAACGATCTTCGAGAAGAGCTCCTAACATCCAACGCGGATTCGTCGAGTTTCATCATTAAAGATCGAGCTAGTAGTCAAGAATGATTTCATGATCAAATTGTATTGTATTTAGAGGGATATTGTATTGAATTGTAATCAAATCAGCAATAAAAGACTATAAAGTGGATGTAAGCTCAATTACGGGCCGAACCACTATAAATCTGTTGTTCATTTACTGCTTTTCTGCTATTCTCAGCTCATATTCTGTTCCCGTACCAACGGGTGGTGCTTTCACGATTCTATTACACACACTGGGTGTTAGCGTTCACTTTTTACCGTTAACAATAATTAGATATTTGTTGATATGAGTTCTGATTATCGTTTTTGATAACCAGATATTTGTTGTTTCTAATTATCGCTTGTGATAATTAGATATTTGTTGATATGAGTTCTGATTATCGTTTTTGATAACCAGATATTTGTTGTTTCTAATTATCGCTTGTGATAATTAGATATTTGTTGCTATGAGTTCTGATTATCGTTTTTGATAACCAGATAATTGTTGTTTCTAATTATCGCTTGTGATAATTAGATATTTGTTGATATGAGTTCTGATTATCGCTTTAGATAGTCGGATATTTGCTGAATTCGAATTTAATTATCGCTTTAGATAATTAAATATTTGTTGATTTGAGATTTAATTATCGCTTGAGATACTTAAATATTTGTTGATTTGAGATTTAATTATCGCTTGAGATAATTAAATATTTGTTGATTTGAGATTTAATTATCATCTGAGATAATTAAATATTTATTGATTTTGGATTTAATTATCGCTTGAGATAATTAAATATTTGTTGATTTGAGATTTAATTATCGCTTGAGATAATTAAATATTTGTTGATTTGAGATTTAATTATCGCTTGAGATAATTAAATATTTATTGATTTTAGATTTAATTATCGCTTGAGATAATTAAATATTTGTTGATTTTGAGATTTAATTATCGCTTGAGATAATTAAATATTTGTTGATTTTAGATTTAATTATCGCTTGAGATAATTAAATATTTGTTGATTTGAGATTTAATTATCGCCTGAGATAATTAAATATTTGTTGATTTGAGATTTAATTATCGCTTGAGATAATTAAATATTTGTTGATTTGAGATTTAATTATCGCTTGAGATAATCGAATATTTGTTGAATTTGAAATTTGATTATCGTTTTTGATAATTGAATATTTGTTGATTTGTTTTCTGATTGTCGTTTGGATAATTAGATGTTTGCTGATTTTATTGATATGAGATTTTCTAGTCTCCAATTGATTCTAGAATATGCTGATTGTATTGAATCGCTGTTTTCTATCTATTTCTATTAATAGTTAGAGTTTGTTGATTTTGAAATTTGTATTTTCCCGTTAATTGTTGAATAACTGGATATTGTCAGTTTGCGAATTGTGACTTGTGCTTCCTAGTCATCTTTGTCGATAATTAGATATTGTTGGCTTGTGAATTTCTGTATTTTAATCATCTTGTTGATAATTTAATATCGCTGATGATTGCATTTATTCAGTTTTGTTGTTTTCTGATTATCTATTGATAGTTAGATTTTGTTGAAGATTTGTGAATTTCTTTTATTGGAATTAAAAGATTACTGTGGCATTTAAATTCTCGACTTTAGTTTTTTTAGCTTAACCAGTTTATGTTAGAAAAGTAATTGTTATTGACGACCTTAGTTATGAAAATTGCGGGGACGCAATTTTTATAAGGAGGGGAGTCTGTAACAACCCGAGATTCCGCAATTATTTTGTTATCGTCTTTTGACGATTAAATTGTGGGTTAATCGCTGTTTGGAAAATTTTAATCCGGTTTAAATTCTTTTCAAATTGGATTGAAATTCTTTTTTAAAAAATTTTGTTAAAAGATTTGCGGGCTTTAAATTTTAAGTTGGCCCACGTTTTCTTTTAATTGTTTTGAGCCGTGATGGTCATCTAAGACCCGACCCCTTTTCTTCGATTCCTGATTCGAACCCTAGAAATCGAAAACGCGAAAGAAAAATAAATGGTGACAGCCCTCATTCTTCGTTTGCTCCTGTTCCCCAATTTACTGTCGAGACCCTAATCTAAACAACGAAGAAAGAATGGCGGCCACAATCCTCTTCGTTCGTTCGTATGCAAAACCAGGGCTTCTGCTGCCAATTGTAACTCGTTCGAAGATTCGTCGCCTGCTCGGTAGATCGACGTTGCCTTCGCCGTGCTCGTCTGCGCTTCGACAAAGGTGAGTGATACCTACATCACTCACATCTAATCCTTTCTTAGTACTGTGTTTATGCCATTTGATTTGGTTTTGTTGTCACCGAATTGTTGTTTAATTTCTCGGTTGTTGAGTTTGATCGACTGCTGTGATTTGTTGGACTTGTTCGAATTCGTAAATTTCTTGCTTGCCTCTGACTTGTGAAATTGTTCATGGTTTTAACTTGAATTTTGATATGAAATTGATTTTGGGTTGAATTTGTTGGTTTGAATCTTCGCTCGTTTTCAAAGTGATTCGAGAAAATAAAACTGTCTTTGATCCAGACAGCTACTTTGAAATTTGCTTCTCAAGTCGATTTTGAACTGTCATTTTTGTGGTCGTCACTGTTCGAATTTGATTTCGACGATATTGATTTCGTCTCTGTGACCTCGGCTGTTGCCTTGATTTCGTTCGTACAAAAATTTAATATGAAATCGTCAACTTATTATCTCGACCACTTGGTTTCGTATTGATGAGTACGACGATTTCTGACCTTTTTCAGTTCAGTTACTTATGATTTCTTGGATGACCATGATGTTGAATTTTGACTTGTTCATATTAATTTAAAATCAGTTGTTCTCGGCTTCAACTTGATTTTTACCTGACCTTGCTTTATTACCTGAACTGGTTTGCTATGTAGCATTCATATTTGTGAGACTGTTTGCATATAGCTGCATTTTGGTCTTCATATATAAACATGTAGTCGGGTATGTATATACATTATTTGATATGTATATATATATGTTCGAATTGGCATTGCTTCATATCTGAGTTGTTGTTATCACCTGAATTTGACTTGTTTCAATTTATAGCTTCGGCTTTGATCATTTTGACTTATTTGTGTTCTTTTGCTACTTTGAGTACCACTGCTCTGACCTGACACGTTCATTATCACTTGACTTGGTAGTCGTTCATTGTTGATTTGAATTTATATTGGCTTTGGGAATCGTCTTCGGTTATGTGATATTCATTCCTGAATACTCACAGTTTTGTATTGCTTGATGAACTCTGGTAGCACTTTCGACCTGGTTCGAACTGTTCTTCACTGTCTTCCTGTTCACAGACTTTAGTTCCACTGCAGTTGTTTTTTTTGAACTTGATTTGCAAACTTGAATTGGTGAAAATAATTTGGGTTTGGCACTGTCTAGACTTGAGGCTGCTGTTTCATAATTATTGAACTCGTTCTGATTCTTTGACTTCGGCATTGTTTAGGATTGTCGCAGGTCATTGTATATGTTTTTGGGTTGACTTTGCATTCCCTATGTGTACTCACTTCGGTCCTTATAACTTTGATCTGTAGCTTGAATATTATGAGGGCACTTCATGTTGCATCTGTTAGATGTAGTTGTATTGAACTACTTCATATTCATATACATTTCCTATTGAGTTTGCTCCATCCAGTTTCATGTAGCGTTACTGGTACCTTCTTTGGTTCTTGATGCATTCACTTATATCCCAATGCATCTTATAGCTCCCAATGTTGGGTTTCGAACATGGCTACTTCATTTTGAAGCTGTGCCCTTGATGTTGGCTTGCATTATTCATTTCTCAGTTGCATTCGTTAGTTGTTAGATACTTATGCAACTGCTATCATAATTGTTGGCACTGATAACTTATACCCAGGTATACTTATATGTGTCTGGTCTTTATTCTGGACAGTTGTATTTGGGTGCAGTTTTACCCTTGCAGTTCTGGCCACTGTCTTGCATTCACTCCAAATAGTGTTGATTCTGGGTTTATACTCCATTGTTCCTTTGCATATTTGAATTGAGATGCATCATGGTTTCTCTGACCAGTCTTGAACACTTTGCATTTCGTTTGTTGTTTAGTGCCCCTTGAATTTGGGTAGACTGTTTTGACCCTTTGATTGTATTCGAATTTGACTTTCGAATTACACCTGAGTTGAATCCGATCTGGATTTGACCTTGTGACATTATTTTATTGCTCTTGAGTGAACCCGATTTCGGGGTTTGAACTGGTGATCACTTTTGATTTTCACTGAGCTTTTGTGTATCTCTTGCGATAGTGGCGAGGCAGTACACGCGTGCGTGTACTGCAGCCCTATCAAATTTGACAGTTTTAAATTGATGTTTCGAATTGTTGAATTGTTTCGTTGGTGAATTTCAATGTTTTAGAGTTGTATTCTGATTTGGATTGTTGATTTGTCATTTAACACTGTTTAGTGTTATATCTGCCGTTATCCAATTCTCGTATCGAGAGTTGGATATACGAGATTTCTGTGATTGTCGTCTATTTGACTATTTGATTATTATTGCGGCTATGCACTAATAACTGAGTTTGAATTAGACTGACCCGTGTATTATTTTCTTTTGAATGTAATACTCGGGTCAGACCCGAGTTATTTCAGGTTGTAGATTTTCTTCTTTGAGTTACTGTTCGGGATTTGAAGACTTTTCGCATCTTCTGAAGTTGTCATAGTCCTTTTGTAGTAGTCGTGTCATTGTATAGAACGATATGTATTCATGTATATTAGTCGATAATGTACGCGCATATATAACTTCTAGAGTCGATAGTTGTAGTTGTATCGTATGTATTGTGTCAACTATGTATTAACTGACATCAGTTATATATATATGAGACTTTTGTTTTTATCTGTGTTCCGCAATTATATTATCTGTGTTATTGTTATATCTAATGTCCTAAACTATTATGAACTATCGCAGTTTGTTTTATACTGATAATTGGATATGTCGATGGGAGTAAATGAATAATAGATGAAAAATAAAAAGTATATACCACTCCTATCGAGATAACCAATATTAGTGTAAGGCCAACTACGGATGGTCGCTCCTATCCAGCCTTATTCTTCGTAATAATAGACAGTATTTCTTTTAATACTCTTTGTTATTATGAGCATAGAGGTGGGGCGTCACAGGTAGGATTAGGATTTCAGCCTAATCAAGTTAGCAGTTGAGATAGTATTAGGGTTTCTAATCACATCAGTTTAAGACAAGTGCAAACAATCAAAGCAAAGAGTCAAACAGAATCATAAATAGTATTTTATGCGAGTTTTATCTATTTTGTATTTTTCTTTCATGCTAGAACTATTGCTTAGTCTTTTTTCTTTATCTTGCTTAGAAATTCTAGTAATTACTTTCACTCACCAGACTTATTGTTTGACCCACTCCTCTATTGTAACGACACGGATTTTTCGACGGTTAATTGTTAATATTTAAATGGTTTTAAATATTGGATTTGGAAATATAATTTAGTTAGTAAGATTTTAAAACGAAAATTTCAGCAATTTCATAACTTTTGGAAATCGTCGATTTAACCGATGCGTTAAAATAGCGATCCGGGGCACAGTCTTAGATTCGATGAAACCAGTTCCATTGGATCCATAATATTGTATTATTACCGGATTTCAAATTTCGAAGCGTTTGGATTTATCGTTTGGTCGTACGATCTGAAAACGCCTTGAAATAATTTAATTTAATTTAATTTAAATAATTGATATAAAAAGCTATCTTCTCCATACAATCGAATTAGGCTTCGTAACTCGTTCCATTGGATTCAAAATACCGGTATAACATTAGTAACGCCAAGCGGCAAGCTTCAGTCATAGGTCGAAAATTTAAGATATGCTAAGTAGGATATTTTGAAAATAAAATTTATAAATTTCAAATCAAAATCAAATCAAGCCACTCTATACTCGTACCCTATAGCTACCCTTACTTGTTATTTACGCGACACTTCTCTTCTTTCTTTTAAACCTGAGTACAGATCGAAATCAAGTCAAAAGAAAAAAAAAGAAATGAAAATCTCTTCGTTAAATTAAAAAAAGGAGGGTGAACTTCATGTTCGATCAAGGAAGGGGGAGCGACGAGGCGGCTGCTTGGAGCGGTGGTGTAGTCAAATTAAGGGACAGAGGCGGGGTCGAGTTCGAGCTCAAGTTAATGGCGTTCGACTTTGGAATTACATGCGTGAGGGATGGCGCCGCGGTTAGGGCTCGAAATCTCGAATTGTAGCGACCCGTAAAATTTGAATAGTTTTTATATATTTTATAACATATTTAATTGAATTTTGAGAAATTTTAAATAAAAATATTTTGAAATAAAAATTTATCATTTGGAATACGTCTACTTTAACATAGCAACTGGTAAATTTTCATCAGATAATATTGAAGTTTATATTATTGAGTAATTTTTGTCTCAGTTTAAATCAGTTAATAACAGTTGAATTTAAAAGTGTTCCGAAACCTAAATATGTCAACATGAGAAAATTTATGTAGAACACTCTGAATCGGACTGCGAAATTCGTTTCGCGAAATTCGGACGTTTCTAGCTCCGTTTGGATTTTTCCGTATGAAATAACAGCATTTTCAGTACCGATTATCGGCTTTTGATCGGATGATCGTACCACTGATATCTGTATACCGTTTTGATTGTCTCGTCGTGCTGATCTCTGCGGTATATTTAATTCTGTGTTTTGAGGTCCGGTACGCGACGGAAACAATAAAACTATGGTCGTACTGGTAATGAAATTATGATTTTTGACTTCCCAATCCTTTCCGAATCTTTACCATGCAGCTCAAGCAAATAATCAATTGCATTAAATAGCTTTTCAGCTGAAATCAAGGGAATTGGACCGTTAACTTATTTTTATTTGGTTTATATTGGTTGCCCATCTATTTCTGTACGTTTCATATCATTTTGCCTACTATTTCTCCTTCCCCCAGATCTTCATTCTCTTCTCCCTGCTTCTTTGATTTTTGAATTTGAAACAAAATATAACTTTTTTTAACAAAAATTATTTCTTCTGTTTTGGCCCAAACTTTCCACTTCTACCTGTTCACTTTCTTCCCCACCGCATTCCCTCTCTTCCTCCTCACTGCAAGCGACCGCTGCCCGCACCTCCACCTTGCCACCGCTCGGCCCAACCTCATCTTTTCCTCTCCGTTCCCTCTCGCGTGAAACCCCTCCTGACGCAGCGGAAGAATACAAAAATTGATGATACGATGAAAGTAGCAATCGGTGGATTGAGAAATACTGAAATGCCCAAATTCGTTGATCCGAAGATGCCGAATTCTAGCTATCTCTGACACGTTGATCGCGCACGATACCTTGAAGAGAGATCTACAATTCTTCGAGCGTTGATCAAGCGCACTTGATTCCGCGAATTGGCTTCAACGATCGAAGATTCGAGCGCACTCGAATGTCGAAGGTGGAGATAGGAGATACACTCAACTACCGATTTTAATTGAAAGCACAAAGCTAACAAACAAGAATTTTATTCAAAAATAAACAACCTATTACAAATGGCACCACCGGCCTATTTATAGAAGTTACAAATTACAACACAAATCTTTACAACTCTTAAGTCGGCACCGACTTACGCCTTACCATAAGTCGTACGTGACTTATCAAAACAAACGACTCAACTTATTTACAAGGGCACGACTCAACAGTATTTGAACGATCTAAGTAAATAGTAGTCTTCCGACTTAACTCACGCGACTTATCAACATTCTCTCCCGACTTATCAATTAGCACTCGACTGATCATTACGCGAGTTAAGGAAGTTCGACAGCGACCTAGTAAAGGAGATATACTTAAGTCGTCCACGAGCTACCGAGTTTTCCAGCGTCTTAGGGCATCGCGACTTGGATAGATGGAGTTAGGTCGTGGAGAGGGGTTTGGGTCGCCGGAGTTAGGTTGTGGCGAGGGTTTTAGGTTGCTGGAGAGAAGTCGTGGAAGGAAAGGGGTTAAGTCGTGAGATTTTGGGTCGCGCCTTCGGGATAAAGACTGGATCGTTAAGTCGTGGGTGGGGTTAAGTCGTAGGTCGCGGTGGAATTGGATTGTGGAGCTTAGGTCGTAGGGTACGGTAAGTCATGAATGTGGAGTTAGGTCGGGATGGTGGTTAGGTCGTAGAAGGCTAGGTCGTAGCTCGGGATGGTTGAGTCGTGAATGTGGAGTTAGGTCAGGATGGTGGTTAGGTCGGAGAAGGCTAGGTCGTAGGTCGGGATGGTTGGTAGGTCGTGAAGGTGAGTCGCTCGTTCTTGAATCCAGGTATGCCACTGCATCATCCTCCCCTTGTTGACAAAAATTCGACCTCGAATTTGCATCTCTCTCTGCCCCAACAAGATCATTCCCATGGTACGAAATCAAATGTTTTACGTTGAAAATGTCTGCAGTGTGAATATGATCTGGCAACTTCAATCGATATGCATTATCATTGATCTTCTTCAAGATTTCGACTGGACCAATCTTTCGAGCTTTCAACTTGTTGTACGTTCCAACTGGAAAACGATCTTTTGTCAACACGGCGTAAACCAAATCACCTTCGTTGAAATTCACACTTCTTCGCTTCTTATCTGCCAGTTGTTTATACTTCTCATTCATCTTCTCCAATCGTTCCTGAACGATTCTATTGCATTCTGTCAATCCATCAACAAAATCAGCAGCTCGCTTGACTGTCCCCTTTGGTTGTGGTACTATCGTTAAATCCAACGGCCCCTTTGGCCAGCTTGAATATACAACTTGAAATGGACTGAAACCAGTGCTTCGGTTAACAGCATGATTATGTGCAAATTCCGCTTGATACAACTTTATATCCCAACTTTTCAAATTATCCTGCACAAGACATCTCAACAGATTTCCCAATGATCTATTCACAACTTCAGTTTGCCCATCCGTCTGAGGATGATATGCACTACTAAACTTCAGCTTTGTTCCCACCATTTTCCACAAACTCAACCAAAAGTGACTCAGAAATCGAGTATCTCGATCAGAAACAATAGATTCAGGTAATCCATGTAAACAATATATGTCTTTAAAGAATAACTGAGCAACATGAACAGCATCCGCCGTCTTCTTACAAGCAATAAAGTGTGCCATTTTCGAAAATCGGTCAACCACCACATAAATGGAATCGTTTCCCCTTTGAGTTCGAGGCAAACCCAAAACAAAATCCATACTCACATCAACCCAGGGCTTAGTTGGTACAGGTAACGGCATATATAATCCAGCATTTGTCGCAGTTCCTTTCGAAACCTGACAGATATGACATCGCTCCACAAACCTTTCCACTTCTTTCCTCATTGATGGCCAAAAATAAGATTGAGAAATCAACTGCAATGTACGATCTCTACCCACATGTCCTTCCTCATGCAGCTCCTTCACTATCTTCATTCGCAAGCTACAATCTGGTATGCACAATTGATTTCCCATGAACAAGAATCCATCTACCATCACAAACTCGTCAGTACTCCCGTCTTTGACTTTCTCAACAAGCTTCGCAAAATAAGAATCTTCTTCAAACAATTCTGGCAAGAGTTCAAATCCTGTCACTTCAACCTTCATGGAAGTCAACACATGATTCCTCCTACTCAATGCATCCGCAACACGATTCGTCACTCCCGATTTGTGTTTCACAACAAACGTAAACTGTTGTAGATATGCAATCCATGATGCATGTCTCGAGGAAATCTTGTCTTGCCCTTGTAAATGTTTCAACGCTTCATGACCAGTGTACAGAACAAACTCTTTCTGAAATAGATAGTGTCTCCAGTGTTTCATAGCTTGCACCACAGCATAAAATTCCACATCATATGTACTATATCTCATCTTTGCTCCCGATAGTTTCTCACTGAAATATGCAATAGGACGCCCCCTCTGACTCAACACTCCTCGAATTCTAACCTTTGACGCGTTAGTATGTAATTCAAACAACAACTGAAAATCAGGTAATGCTAGAATTGGTGCGGTCGTCAACAACTCCTTGATTCGTTCAAAAGCAACTCCTGCTTCCTCCGTCCATGAAAACTGTTTGCCCTTCATACAATCAGTAACATGCGCCATCACAGTACTAAAGTGTGGAATAAATCTTCTATAAAATGAAGCCAACCCATGGAAACTTCGAACCTCTGTTATCGTCTTGGGCTGTGGCCAATCTCTAATCGCTTCGACTTTACTTTGGTCAACCTGTATTCCTCCCTCCGATACAACATACCCTAGAAATAAAACAATATGCGTCATGAACACGCATTTCTTCGTTGCAGCATAAAATTGTTCTTGTCGCAGTACCATCAGCACTTCTTTCAGATGATTCAAATGTTCCTCTGGATTTCCACTATATATCAGAATATCATTGAAATATACCACCACAAATTTTCCAATAAATGGTCTAAAAATTTGATTCATCACTCGCATAAATGTACTTGGCGCATTTGATAAACCAAATGGCATTACCAACCATTCGTATAGACCCTCCCTGGTTTTAAAAGCAGTCTTCCACTCATCACCTGGTCTGATACGAATTTGATGATATCCGCTCTTCAAATCAATCTTTGAAAAGATAGTAGCTCTGCTTATTTGATCTAGCAAGTCATCAAACCTCGGCATTGGAAATCTATATCTCACAGTAATCTTATTCAATGCTCGACTGCCAGTGCACATTCTCCACGTCCCGTCCTTCTTCGGTACTAACAAAGCTGGTACAGCACAAGGACTTAAACTCTCATGCAGACGCCCCTGTTCAAGCAATTCTTCCACCTGCCTTCGCAACTCCTCATGCTCTTTTGGACTCATTCTGTAGTGTGGTCTGTGAGGTAACACAGCTCCTGGAAATAGATCAATTTGATGTTGAATGTCCCTCAACGGCGGTAACTCCGTTGGCAACTCCTTTGGAAATACATCCTCAAATTCTTTCAATACTGGTTTAACTTTTTCTAGAATTTCAACTTCTTCACTGCTCTCACGCCCAATTAACAAGAATACTTCCGGCTCCTCTTCGACTTCTTTAACAAACTCCTTCAAGGTTAATAAAGTTTTCAGCTCTTCAATCTCCTCCAGTTTGTTTTCTTCCTGTTGACGCTTCTTGGGAACGAGAGTAATCTTCGTGCCTTCAAACACGAAACTGTAACTGTTGGTACGCCCATCATGTTGCACCGCCCTATCATATTGCCACGGTCTCCTCAACAACAAATGGCATACGTCCATTTCCACAACATCACACCAAATTTCGTCCTTGTATTTCTTCCCAATTGAAAAATTAACACAAGTCCTTCGACTAACTTTCACCTCCCCACCATTCCTCAACCAAGCTAACTTATACGGTTTCGGGTGCTTCTCTGTCTTCAATGATAACTTCTTTATAGCTTCTGTAGAGATAATGTTATCACAGCTTCCAGCATCAATAACAAATTTTCAAACCCTTCCCAAGATAGTGCACGTCGATTGAAAGATTTTACTACTCAACCAGCTAGTCTCTTCCTCCTGCTTCGGTGTTAAGCAATTCCTCCTCATCATTAATGTATAACCATCATCTCCAAACAACAATTCTTCCTCCTCAACTGGTAATTGATTATAATCTTCAGCCTCCTCATCCTCATCCTCAACCTCAGCAATCATTGCTCTCTTCTTTGGCTTTGGACACTCATTGCTTTTATGACCCAACTCCTGACAATTGTAACATTTGAATCCGTTGTTAACCTTTGCCTTCTCAGCCTCCTTCACCACTGGTTTACTGATAGGTTTAGAACCATTAGAACTTCCACTAACACCCTTCACTTGATTGTTGGAATTAGTAAACACACCACCTCCTCGTCGTCCCTGCTTCTCCCAAGCCAACGCTTTCTGATGTGCTTCCGCCACAGATCTTGGATCGAACATATTCACCATATCCTGGATCTGCATTCTCAATCCCCCAATGAATCTAGATGTCAGTTGTTCTTCCGTTTCCATAATATCATTCCTTGCAATAAGCTGATAAAACTCATCTGCGTAATCATTAACAGTCTTTGTGCCCTGCCTCAAGTTCTGCAAACGTTGATACATCAAAGTTTGATAATTGTAAGGTAAGAACGTTGCCTTCATCAATTTCTTCATCTTCTCCCAAGATTCAACTTTTGACTTCCCCATTCTTTCACGTGTAAGTTTGGTTTGCTGCCACCATGCCAAAGCTCTACCCCTCAACCTTGTAGCAACCAACTTCACTCTACGATGTTCTGGAACTTCCTTGAAATCAAAATTTTCTTCAACATTAGCCACCCAATCCAAAAACTCCTCAGCTTGCATACCTCCTTTGAATTCTGGAATTTCAGTCTTCATCCCAGATTCCCACTTGTGATCGTACTCCGACTGATTTCTTCCTTGTCCACGTCCTCGTCCATGAACACTACCACCATCATACTCTTCTTCACAATCCGATGTATATCGATGTCGATCCTGACCACCAACATCTCTACCACCACCATTTCTTCCACCAACATTCCTACGATCTACATTCCTCCGATCTCGATCAGTCACATTTATATCACGACTTTGATCATCAACATTTCTATCACAATCTCGATCCACGCTTCTATGATCACTATCGACACTTCTCTCTCGATTTGAATGTGGTGAAGCTCTACTTCTCCCATGGCTCGATTCAGGTGATACCCTTCTCTGATTTTGACTCATCTCCAACATCATTCTCTCTAATCGACCAATCCCTTCATTAATCTTCACATTAAAATTGTCGTTAATTCTTTGCTCCATCTCATCAACTTCTTCTCTCCCATATAAAGCATCAATGTTGCGATAACGGTTAGCTCTTCTCGGAGGCATGATCACTCTTCAACAAATTCCAACAACGATTTAAAAATCTTCAAATCAAAACTAACCACTTGTTGAAAACTTCAAAAAAAATCTCCAAACGAACAAGTCTCTTCAAAATCTCGATAACCCACTTCTCCAAATGATGTAAATCTCGCACAACTCCAAAAATCTACGCAAACTCCTTGCGCTCTGGCTCTGATACCAAATGACGCAGCGGCGGAATACAAAAATTGATGATACGATGAAAGTAGCAATCGGTGGATTGAGAAATACTGAAATAACCAAATTCGTTGATCCGAAGATGCCGAATTCTAGCTATCTCTGACACGTTGATCACGCACGATACCGTGAAGAGAGATCTACAATTCTTCGAGCGTTGATCAAGCGCACTTGATTCCACGAATTGGCTTCAACGATCGAGGATTCGAGCGCACTCGAATGTCGAAGGTGGAGATAGGAGATACACTCAACTACCGATTTTAATTGAAAGCACAAAGGTAACAAACAAGAATTTTATTCAAAAATCAACATTCTATTACAAATGGCACCACCGGCCTATTTATAGAAGTTACAAATTACAACACAAATCTTTACAACTCTTAAGTCAGCACCGACTTACGCCTTACCATAAGTCGTACGCGACTTATCAAAACAAACGACTCAACTTATTTACAAGTGCACGACTCAACAGTATTTGAACAATCTAAGTAAACAGTAGTCTTCTGGCTTAACTCACGCGACTTATCAACATTCTCTCCCGACTTATCAATTAGCACTCGACTTATCATTACGCGAGTTAAGGAAGTTCGATAGCGACCTAGTAAAGGAGATATACTTAAGTCGTCCACGAGCTACCGAGTTTTCCAACGTCTTAGGGCATTGCGACTTGGAGAGATGGAGTTAGGTCGTGGAGAGGGGTTTGGGTCGCCGGAGTTAGGTCGTGGCGAGGGTTTTAGGTTGCTGGAGATAAGTCGTGGAAGGAAAGGGGTTGAGTCGTGAGATTTTAGGTCGCGCCTTCGGGATAAAGCCTGGATCGTTAAGTCGTGGGTGGGGTTAAGTCGTAGGTCGCGGTGGAATTGGGTTGTGGAGCTTAGGTCGTAGGGTACGGTATGTCGTGAATGTGGAGTTAGGTCGGGATGGTGGTTAGGTCGGAGAAGGCTAGGTCGTAGGTCGGGATGGTTGAGTCGTGAATGTGGAGTTAGGTCGGGATGTGGTTAGGTCGGAGAAGGCTAGGGCGTAGGTCGGGATGGTTGGTAGGTCGTGAAGGTGAGTCGCTCGTTCTTGAATCCAGGTATGCCACTGAATCACCTCCACGGCATCACCTCCATTCCTCCGCCCCTCTCTCTTTTTCGGTAGCCTCGGCCACACTCGCAACAACCAGTCGCGGCCTCCTCCTCTCCAGACTTGTTGAGCCATTTATCTACTTTCGTTCCTTATTTAAGGTGTGTATATAAAAATCAATTTATATGTATAAAAGTTTATAACAGTTGTATAAAATATGTTTGATATATACTTTTCACTGGTTGCGGATGATATGTACTTCTCATATATATATATGCTACTATATTGTATGTTGCGGTATTCAAGTGTTTTATATAATAAAACTTGGGTATAGTTTATACGTTATATATATATTGTTTATTTTATTCGGTTATAAGTATATACAACGATCGATTGTTGTTTTAATTTTGATTTGCATATACTATATTTACCGTACAAGTATGTATGCGTATATATCTTATATATATATATATTAAGTTTTATATCCAGGTATTTATAAAAGTTTTGTTATATATAAAGATATGCTTCCCATCTTTTATAGGTTTATTTATGTAAAACTTGCTGTCATAGGTGTTATATATTATTTTCATGTAAGGTCTATATATATATTAGTACCCAATATTTTGTTTAAGAATCATATTTATATATAGTATTATACATATAGTTTTATATAAAAGCTAGTTCCTATTTTGATCCCTGTTTTATATATATATATATATATATATATATATATGCATAAATCTAACTGAGCTTGAACATTTTTTATGCATAGGCCTGTAGTTTATATATTTACAGTGCATGGGTTTGATTTTTTTTATAAAATATGTGTTTAAACTTTGAATAAGGATTATGAAAAAATATATATATGTATTTCGTTAATATGTTATGTTTATATATATATATATTATGGAGAACTTATTTTAAATTTTGTATTTCTAAATTTGAACTTTGGCTTTAATATATTTCATTTCAGTTTATATCAAAACTGATTATCTTATCCTCATCGATTCTTATCTATCGGCTTGTCTATCGAATCTGTGCCAATCTTGATTTGCTTTGGAATTCGTAGCTTATTCTTTTGTCAAACTCCTCTAGCCTCGAAAGGTGAGTATCACTCATGATTTAACGGTTTTATATTTATTAAATTTGATTTCAATTGAAATGACAATTGAAATATGTTGTTGTAGTTATTTAAATTGTTATATACGCTATTTTCTGTAACTATTCACCTGTAGGATATGACACCATATCCTGTTGTTTATATTATATTGTTATTGATGATATATGCCTGTTATATATTATTATATCTGTTATCACTCTGCAAGTTCCCTGTTAGTATAGAATTCACTATGGGTTGAAATTATACATACCCGAACGGACTTTAGAATAGGAGAAAATCAATATGGGTTGAAATGATAGTACCAAGCGATTTTCATTTGAATTGAATTTAGGATTGCGGGTCGAAATGATATCTACCCGTATATACTTAAATTACGGATTGAAATGATAAATATCCATATCACTTGACCATAGGATATGAAGTTATATACAGACACCGTTGGTCCATATATAAATATTTTGAAAATAGATTCTATGGTTTTGGAAAGAAATATATGGTTTTAATAAATGTTGATTCTTAAATTATTATATATAAATGGTAATGATATATATAGATTTAATAATATTTAATTTAATTTAAATTGATTTAATACATATAATATGGTTAAGTATTTAAATTTATATTTCAAAATAGATTTTGGTAATAATTTGAATAAGTTAAGGTTGGGAAGATAATTTGAATTTAGTTGAAATTGTATTCAATAAAGAATTTTATTTAATTAAGATTTGAATATTATTGAAATTTAGATTTAGGATATAATTTATAACTTGGGTTTGATTTAAGTAATTTAATGAATATTTCTTATTTAAATAAATTTAAGGAAATATTTAGTAAAAATGTAATTTAAGGCTAGTTAAATGATATTGAATTTATTAAGTGAATATTCCTTGATTAAATAATAATGAAGTTAAATCGAGAACTATATGAACTGTTAAATTGAACTTTGAAAATGTTGAATATTAAAGCTTTGAAATATATTGAAAATTTAAATGGTCTGTTGAGAACTGAATTGAATTGATGAATTGAGCTTTGAATAAATTTCTATCTGAAATTTGAGTTGATTTGAATCGATTTGTGAGATTTGAGGAAATTATAAATACTTTACTTTATAAATTATTTAATCTATATATACTATTTTGGAAATAGATATATTTGAAATGAAAATGATATCTTGATTTAGAAGTATAAATTAATTTGAAACGGTGTTATAGTGTATGTTTCTACATTGTAGATAGTTCCATGAATCCTTAGAGGATGGTTATCCCAAACATCCTTTAAGTTACTTGTATTTCAGTTGATATTTCACTTGAGTTGGATTTATTGATATAAGAATGTTAATCCTGACTCGAGTGTTTTGTTTTTGCTTTACGCTCGGGTCAGACTGAGTGATACAGCATTTGAGACTCAGCTTTGGAGTTTGGAGCTTCATTTGGAGATCCAACTATCGATTCAGCTTTCAGCTTTTCCAGTTGATTTGTTCAGAGAGGTCATTTATTCATACTGAAGACTTCACTGATTTGAGATGATCTGTTGTATTTTATTTCTAACTCTGATGTTTATATAGTAGCTTCATGAACTACTATTTTATCTTTTCCGCTGCGTATTATTGTATTACTCTATGTCTGTGATTCTGTGATTGATTTATTTAATGTATATGCTGAGTTCTGCCAAAATTTTAAATTAACAATCCACTATTTTGAAGTATTCGAGTCCGACATGTGTGGATTATTGTCGATTTGAATGGTCCAAAATAGCGGGTTGTTACAGTTGGTATCAGAGCCAGGTTCTAGGCAAAACTTAGCATATATGGTAAATTTATTACAGAATTACTTTCGTTCGAGCCTGAATTATTTCCTCTTTGATTTGAATTTCCTTTGGATTTTGGAACATTCCCTGCGGTTCCAAATCCATTATCTTCTCTCCCTACTCGTGTTTCTTAATTCTGGAGTACCCCATAACTCCACTTCGGATGATCTCTATAAGAATATGCGATCCCGCCAATCTTTGAATGTTTTGTAAAGGGATGAAACTCCTTTACAATTGGCATTGATTCACCAGAGATTTTTATATCCCTCGTTTTAGATGCTGCTATCTCTTGTTATGCAGAATTCTATTTCTGGCGATCGAATGTCGATTTGCCTTAGAATTCCGCATCGATCTTTTTTTAAAATCATGGTTGACCGGTTAAGGTCGCCCGTGATTTTTATAAGTATATCCATCTTCTATCTTGTAATTTAATTATCTCATCTTCGTTCGAGCCTATTTTGGATCAGAAATTCTATTTCATTAGAGTCCCTCAAAATTTGAATCTCTATCTTTGTTTTGAAATCCATTCTTGAATCATCCTTGGAAAAATCGGGTTTTGTTTGTATTTTAGAAATTGTTTTATATATCGAATTTATTATTCTAATAACTATGATTATATTCTATATATAAAAGTGAAAATGTTTTCGATAAGGATTATATACCTTTAAAAAACAAGAATTTGAAGTTTCGAAAGGACCTGAAATTTTGAAAATTTTATAAAAAATCGATTTATATAAAAATAATTTATAACCGAAGGGTTTTAATTTGAAACTCGAGAGATTGAATTCCGGTGTTTGGAATTGGTTTGATTTTGGAAAATATATAATAACACGATTTAAAAGTATTTTCTGGATAATAAATGTTTCAAAAGATTTCAAATGAGTTCTTATGATTTCAAAGAAATTTAAAGAAGTTTTCAAGAAAATAGAAGTACAGAAGTCACTTATGTCGCAGGATAATAATTTCGGTGATGAGTGCACGCATCATCGACATTGATTTTCGAGTTTCAGAGTGGGGGAGAGGCCACTTTAGTAGCATTGCTACGCGAGTGATTTTTTTTCAAAACCAATTTTGATTTCAAATTCCGAAGTATGATGTGATATTCGAAAGATATATGTATATATAGTTGAAATGATTTGAAATGATCCGGTGTTCAGTCCTTGAGTTTCGGATTTGGAACCTATCTTTTGAAATTGATTTACTGATTTGTTGTTGATTTCCAACTCTTGAATTTGAAAATGATTTCTTTAACTATTTTGAAGGTTCGAGCACTTCCAAATCAAGGTTAACTTTTCAAAGCTAAGAAATTTTGAAAAGTATAAAGTATATAAGTTTGGTATGTATGTTAAAGTATGTAGTAATATGATTTAAATAAGTTGAAACTGTTTTGTTAAGTAAATGAATAAGGCTATTTCGAATTTTTCTAATATGAAATTTAGATTTGAAATGTTTTGAAAAGAATTTGGTCTTCAATATATTTTGAATAAAATTTAGTTATATGTTTTAACTGGGTAACATTTTTATAAAACTACATATTTGATAAGTTGGAATAGATACATAAGTTGTACGTATACTATTTTATTCGCATAATTAATTTGATCCAGGTTTGAGTACACAAGTTCGAGGTGAATTACACCATTTCATGTTAGGATTTTTCATTCGATTCTTGATGGCGAATATTTGATATGGATTTTGGGCTTGATTCTACAATTCTCTATCGTAGTATATGGCTATACAAGGAGACTGATGGCTTCTAGTCGAGAAACCATATCGAAATCCGCATTAGGGAAGTCGAATGGACAATACTAGTTCGAAAACAAACTTGTGTGATCAAGCGAGCAATCGAATGTGATTTTGCGAAATGATGACATATGTATGTAACGACCCGTATTTTTATGGATCGAAACATCGTAAAACTGTTGTCATTAGGTCGTAGTGTTGTTAAGTCGTCCAGAGTTTAAGTCGTTCGAAGCTTAGGTCGTGTAGTAGTTAGGTCTATTGAGCGACTTAAGAGATTGAAGCGACCTAAGGAGTTTGGTCGTGTTGGGACTTAGGTCGTGAAGAAGGTTAGGTCGTGGAGCGACTTAAGGGGTAGACGACTTATGTCACATCCCGTCATTTTCGACTTTCGAAAATTCGACATCGATACTCACTTTATCGACTGCCGAGAAATCGAACGCCGGAAACTCCAATAGTGAGGGTTTTAGAAAGAAGAAGTAGAAGAAAAAGAGAAGAAAGAAAGAAGAACAACAGAACACACAGAACAGAAAACAATATCAGAATCTTACACATCGCAGCGGAACAATATATAATAGATAAACACTAGTCTTTTAAAACAAAGAACTATATCAGTTTATACATACATCAATCAGAGTCAATATACAACAATGGACAGTTATATAACTTGTCCTCATACAGAATACACAGCGGAATAAATACTATCAGATACAAATACTACGTCTCGCCATCCAGCTTGCTTCCAAAGCTCCAGAATATCCAGAATATCCTGATAATATTACTCTAGGCTGCCCGTGTGGAAATTGGTGGGCACCCAGAGTTTAGAAGGGAACAATAAACTCCGAGTCAGTCATGGTGACTGGTGTGAGATCGTAAAACAGTTATTCTTTATAACAACAAAAATAATTTTTTAAGTCAATTCGAAATGCTTTTGAAAAATGAAACTACCATAAGACCTCCCACCACACACACAATGCAAACGCAGAATTGGAGGAGATTTCTTCTTATGATAGTCAAAGATGCTTACTACGCAAAATCAAATCATTTTTGATATTATTATTAGTGCATAGTGTAGAAAACATTTCGAAAGTATAATATTAATCTTAGCCAGCATAGGCATTCCGCACTTATGCCTACTATAGCTACCATCCAAACAGTGGTGACCACCATAAGTGAATGATAGGTTCTACAACTAAAACCGTACAAGATCGTATTGTTTCTTTGGATTTCCAACAAATGGTCAGGCTAAGGAACTTCCTCTCCACGATGGGTACGTCCCTGGAATAGACGACCCGAGAAATAACCTAACATTACGGTTAGATCTCTGCCAACACAAGGCCGGGTTACCTCTGCAAAAATAGGTAACTACTGACATGCGTATGCCATCCCCCGATCGTCACCGATCTTCCCGAGGATCCCCGATTCCAACAAACCACATAGAAAAAAAAATAATGCAGTAACCACAGAGGTTAAGTATCTGAGCTCCATACCATGATACCACCTTTATCCAGAAGGAATGACATACACTAAGGGGCGCTACTCCCTAGAACCTTGCTGCATTCTTCCTGTTTCGACCATTTCCGGAGTGTGAGGCTCGACGAAGTCTCGTCCACAAAGCTACGCTTTCTCAAAAAGCCCTGCTTTGGGTCAAACAAAATGATCAACCTATGATCACAAAGATATAAGATCAAACAAATGATCATATCGCAAATGATCAAACACTGATCATTTCACAGCAACACTCAGTATGCCACGTTACCAAATTGGGATATATTGCTGATAAATTTCAACTACATAACCTCTGAGCTCGTACGTCTCAGAGAAGGGTGTTAAGCTAAGAGAATAAATTCTCCGCCACCAACAGAAATGTATTTGAAAGAAATCAGCTTTATATCTCAAATTGTAACGTCAGACACACAATCCATACAAGTCTGTTCCGGGATTGAACAGAACCGAAGGCACTTCTCACGAAGCCCTTGCATATCCGGATAATTTTCAATCACGTCAGGACTTCCCGTCACTAAGGGTGATAAAACCTCTAAATCGAAGATCAGTCGATGTAGAGTAACTCGACGGTAATCCTTCCGTTTTCGAAAATATCCGGTCTTCAAAACCGGTCTTCGAATGCAATTCATAACGACGTATCACATATTCGGAATGGGTTATACGACCCCATGGTCCTTTCCCGGCTAACCCGAATAGTGAGCGTTTATTCAAAAAAATAAGTGTGGCATTCAAATTCATCCAATCACAACAAATACCTACTCAAGGTAATTATTGATAGTCGGTTATTTAACTATCAATAAAGATGCGCAACATCATCAGATTCCAAATAATTTTCCAAATTATTTAATCTTCCAAAATATCTTTATTAGATATAAAATTTCCACACTTCCAAAAATAAATCAACGTTTATTTTTCTAAGCAGTTTCCCTTTCCTTTATAAATTCCATAGTGAATTTATATCTTTCAAAATATCTACTGATATACGATTTTCAAATCGTTTTCAAATATTCATTTTCAATTTATCTTTAAGAAGATAAAATCTCAAAACAGTTCATTTCATATTGGAAAACATTCCATACTTATTTTAAAAAATAGGTATTTCACAAATCTATTTATTTTCAACACTTAGAAAATATTCGATATACTTAAAATCAAAATTAAGTATATATCTCATTCTTTAAGGAAATCATTCTTAAATCACATTTATTTTGAGTTAAAACGAATGTTGCGTAAAACATCGCTACGACGACTCGAAATCACTAGTATAGGGATTCGGAATTAAGATAGATATATAAATCCCAATACTACATCAAAACATTTTCTTCCGAAAATCATTTACTATAACAATAGTGTTATAGTCCATCATTTCCTTATATTTCTCGAAAACGTCTATTTCAACAAGAACTGCGGAAATCTATGCTTTCGATTCATAATACATTTTTAAACATCTTCAGAATGTTTAACTTCATTTTTAAAATATTACTTCTTCAAAAATGAATCCATTTTACTAAACAATACATTCACTGTCCAAAATCGTGAATATAATTTACTTTGATAATCTTCTATATTAAATTTATCAAATTCCATCGCTTTCGAATTTATAACCCGGTTATAAATTCTATTTCTATTTTAATAACAACTTCGACTTATAAATCTTCTTTTTATCAACTTCTATATTTTACTTATCAAAATAAGTGATTTCGGATTCATAAACAGCGTTTATAAATCGCATTTATACTTTATAACAATTTCCACTTAAAAATCATTTCATTTAGCAATTTCTATTCATATCTCATCTAGGTGTAAAAGTCAAATTTATAAGTAGATTTCTTAAAAATCCTTTATTCTACAGTCTCTATTCACTTTATAACTTCACGTTATAAATCTATTTATTTCATTCACTTATACTTCTTTTTAACACTTATAAAAGAAATCGTTTTATAAGTCCAATATTTTGATTTATAAATTATCAATTTTATAAATCTTTCTATACAAATCATTTATAGTTATTCAAAAATCCCACTTAAACCATTTTATAAATAAATCGACTTTTATTTCAAAAACGACACTTCGGTTATATTTCACTAAAAATTATAACTTTTATAACTTTAAAATTTTACGTTTATAATCGATTCAAAAATTCCGTAAAACGTATATTTTCAAGAATCACTTTAAAAATCTCTTTTAAAGTTAAAATCGTTATTTTAAAACTTCAAAAATTTAATCCAATGATGCAACGCATCAATTAGTCCATCACAACATCAATCATCATATATCATCATATGATAACAGAATATATATCAACATCTGTAAATAAATAAATACAGTTGAGGAATCCAGTTGGATCCCTCCAACCTGTTTCCCTGCATCCAAGCACAATACCAATTCCGCTCCAGTACGGAATTATCACGGTATATGGGTTTTTATAAATCCGCTTACTAACGGCGCAATAGGGTCTCATCCGCTATACGAGGCGGGAAATCATCAATCCAATATATACATATGCCAATATGTATATACTGCTATATATATAGATATATCCTATCATATCTAATACAAACAGCAATCATAGCAATCAAACAATAACTGTAAACATTCCACATTTTATTCGAGTGAGAAAAATCTCACCTTAGCTTTTTAATTGGCCATCCATTTCCAAACTTGACTCGATTCCCTTGATTTATACCTTGTATAACAATTGTACGAATTTATTAATATTCGAGTCAAATAAATAACCAATTTCCGTTTTTAATTGTTAAATTTTTTTTTGATAGTTCGTTCTAAACCAATTTCTAAATTAATAAATTTCATTTAACCCAATTTCCTTTAAATAAATTTTAAAACTAATTTCTCCTTTAACAAATTTATCTAACTAACAATTATTTTAACTGATAATTTAATTTCAAATCTAATTTCCTATGATAATAATTTTTTAGTTAGAAAATGATTTAATCTTAACTAATGATTAAATTCTAAATGAACAAATATTTTTCAAACCAGTTTTCTTTGAAAATCCTTTACTGGCCAAAATAATTTTTTTTTTAAACAAGTTAACTAACAAATATATTGCTATATATTTTGTTATCTTCATATACATGTTCCTAACCAAATATAAATTTTTCCTCGATATATTTTTCATATCAATATCAACATTATACTACCCTTTACTGTAAGCATATCCAAATACATACATATATTTTAATTTTCTTACTAAACCAGAATTATTTATAAAAAAAATTTAAATTCGAATACCTTACAGACATTCATGAACCCAGGCTCGCACACCCTCAGATCCCCGTGCCCTAAACTCGATCGCCACGACGCCGCGAATACCTGCAGCCTCGATCGATGTACCGAACATCCCTCCTCCAACTCACTGCCGTTCAGTCTTAGCTCGCCACTGCTCGTAAAACTCGCGAGTGCCTCCTCTCTCACGCGATTTGTCGCAACCCCCAATCCGCGATGCCAAGGCAAACGCCTCCCCCTTCGTTGCCCACGCGACTATGCTCGAGCTCGCCTACGAACTGAACTTGCGACCATCGCGACTCCATCCACCAAACCCTAGCTGCCCCGAATCCCATCCTCCTTCGATCGAGAGTGTGCCCTCCCTGCTTGACATCGTGATTTGACCGCGCGCGCGTGTACGCGAGTTCGCCCCCACCGCGACCACTTCCAGTTGCCATTCGAGCTCGAGTAATAATTTTTTTTTTCTTTGAATTGGGTTTGAACGATAGAAGAAAATAGGAAGCTCGGCATTTTTGTTTTGAACGAACTACTAGAAAAGAACATGCTCGAGATAATTTTTCTTCTGATTTGAAAATGGAAGCGAGCGGCCATTTTATTTGAGAACGAGAAAGAGTTTCGTTTAATTTTTTTCTTCCACTGCGAATTTTTTGAACGGAGAAGGATGGTAATTTAAAATAGAAAGAATATGGGTTGCACGATCTTCTTTCCGATTCTAGGCTTGATTTTAGGCAGGGTTGTAGGCGTGATTAGAGGAATGAACGTGTGGGTTGACTATATTAAAACTTTAAATTTAAAATCAAATTCGATTTAAAATTTCAACGCGTTTTGTAACCATACGGTCACAAAACAACTCTGATAAATACGAAATTTGAAATCCGATAATAATTCAATATTATGGATCCAATGGAACCGGTTTCGTCGAATTCCGAGACTGTTTGAAAAATTGACTATTTTTAAATATCGATTCGAACAATTTAAATTCAATACTGCACAGAACAGTTTCAAATTCAATCCTGACAGTTCGATTAGCTTCGGTATTATCAATACGAATTTTAAAAGCTTTCGAAATAATTTTCTTCAGCTTAAAATTGAAGATACAAATTTTTATTCAGCATTCGATCGATTAAATTATAAAATTTAATCGTCAGTCTCAAAGTTATATCGGGGATTCAAATTAAATCGTCGTTCAAATATTTAAAATAAATTAAATATTTTCAATTTAATTCGTTCAAAATTCTGGGTCGTTACAAACTTCCCTCCTTAAAAGAATTTCGTCCTCGAAATTACAAGTTAGGAAAAATGTCCTTAACTCGTCTACTATTTTTCAACATTCAATAGTTTTATCAATTCTTCAAAACAAATCTTCTACTAAAGATTCGTTATTACTTCAACTAGTTTTTCAACTTCAATTACAGGTTTCAAACAACATTGTTTACTTCTCAATTCAAATTCGAGTTTAAATTCAAATTTAAACTTCCAAATTTTCTCAAAAATTTTCTAACACCCTAAATTTCCGAAAAATTTCGCCAGCGTCTCCTTTGCGCGGCTAATACGGTACTACTACAAAACGTCCCTACGGACTCTCAGATTTCAAAAAGAAAAAGAAAAAGCCAAGCGGCTAGAGAGAAATCATCAAAAACTCATATTAAAACTCAAATACATACCTTTTTCGAGCAATTCAAATTCTCTTCTAAATTAAAATCCCAATTCCTTTATACCTGCGTATCCTACTAGCCATAATATCTAGTTGCATATATTCAAACCATTTCGTACATTTAATTACAAAATTTTCAATATCACTGCTTATACATTCTTTACTTCACTGTTGAAGTTACACATATTCATTTATTCAATTTTACATTTCAAATTCATTTGAATTCAATTCGCAATTCAAATCTATTTTGGATTCAATTCAACTTCTGAATATTGAATTTTTTTGTCAATTAACTTTAGTTCGCTTCAAACTAATCTCAAAACTTCATTTTATTTTACACAATTCAAATTCATTTTCAATATCCAGTCTTACTTACTTACAAATTCAAAATGAATTTTAACATTCAACTTCATTTCCTTGCACTTACGATATCAAATTTTTTATTTACTCATTCACTAATTCATTCGTTTTCATTTTGAATCTCATTTCTATCAGATTTCAAATATTTCATAAGTTATCAACTCATTTACATCTTGATTTATACAAATCGCTTCTACATTCATATTACTAATTCCATTCCACTAATAAATTTTAATTTCGATCATTTTCTTGGAATCCCGTTCCAAGTTATAAATTCGTTCACAATTTATATTTACACTTTTAATTCATATGTGAATTCATTTCCTTATGCTTCCAATTCATATTTAAAATTTCATTCGTTAAATGGATTTTTATTTAAACTTTAAACTTTACAAGTTATCAATTTCATAATATTTCATAAATATTTTTATATAGTATTCCAGAGTCTTACCATCATTTCAAAGCCATTTTTGAAGACAATTCAAATCATTCTTTGAATTTCAAAAACAAAAATCCAAATTTCCAAACAACTTCCATTTAAAACAATTTGGCAGCAATTCCTCTTCTGGAAACCCGAAAATGAACACCGGTGATGCCATGGTCATCATCGGAATTATTTTCCAGCGACCGAAAAGAGTTTAGAGCTTTTCATTTCTTTCAAAATACTTTTCAAAACCTTTGAAATTCATTTTCCAATCAAAAAAGATTTAAACTTCTCGAATCTCCAAAATTTCAAATTCTTTTCAACACATTTCCAAAAACTTCTCTGGAATTCCGTTTTAAATTACAATTCACATTTATAATTTACATTCTCAAATTCTACTGGTATATGAATTCATTTCTTAAATTTGGAGTTATAATTCCAATTTCTCATTTAATTTCAATGATAATAGTTTAATATTATTACTTCTAGCAACCATGCAACCATATACTGTAATTATTTACAGAAAAATCATTTCTTTTCTATACAAAAATAGTTTTGGGAAAAATTATTTCATTCACCCTATTTTAAAACAATACTGTGCCGAATTGTTCTATTCAAGTGTTTAGAGATCCCTATCAATGATCGTTAATTACTCGTATTGACCAGAATCCATATACCACTCAATAAACCAATCATCACAATATAAAACAATTTTTTTATATTCACTAACAAATACGCGCTCATATCTATTATTACACTCAACTCATTCTAGAGTACTACTGACTCTATCTCTAATGAGTAACACCCAACAGAGCAGGGTTGTCGCTTAACCATATGCTCTGATACCACTTTGTCACATCCCGTCATTTTCGACTTTCGAAAATTCGACATCGATACTCACTTTATCGACTGCCGAGAAATCGAACGCCGGAAACTCCAATAGTGAGGGTTTTAGAAAGAAGAAGTAGAAGAAAAAGAGAAGAAAGAAAGAAGAACAACAGAACACACAGAACAGAAAACAATATCAGAATCTTACACATCGCAGCGGAACAATATATAATAGATAAACACTAGTCTTTTAAAACAAAGAACTATATCAGTTTATACATACATCAATCAGAGTCAATATACAACAATGGACAGTTATATAACTTGTCCTCATACAGAATACACAGCGGAATAAATACTATCAGATACAAATACTACGTCTCGCCATCCAGCTTGCTTCCAAAGCTCCAGAATATCCAGAATATCCTGATAATATTACTCTAGGCTGCCCGTGTGGAAATTGGTGGGCACCCAGAGTTTAGAAGGGAACAATAAACTCCGAGTCAGTCATGGTGACTAGTGTGAGATCGTAAAACAGTTATTCTTTATAACAACAAAAATAATTTTTTAAGTCAATTCGAAATGCTTTTGAAAAATGAAACTACCATAAGACCTTCCACCACACACACAATGCAAACGCAGAATTGGAGGAGATTTCTTCTTATGATAGTCAAAGATGCTTACTATGCAAAATCAAATCATTTTTGATATTATTATTAGTGCATAGTGTAGAAAACATTTCGAAAGTATAATATTAATCTTAGCCAGCATAGGCATTCCGCACTTATGCCTACTATAGCTACCATCCAAACAGTGGTGACCACCATAAGTGAATGATAGGTTCTACAACTAAAACCGTACAAGATCGTATTGTTTCTTTGGATTTCCAACAAATGGTCAGGCTAAGGAACTTCCTCTCCACGATGGGTACGTCCCTGGAATAGACGACCCGAGAAATAACCTAACATTACGGTTAGATCTCTGCCAACACAAGGCCGGGTTACCTCTGCAAAAATAGGTAACTACTGACACGCGTATGCCATCCCCCGATCGTCACCGATCTTCCCGAGGATCCCCGATTCCAACAAACCACATAGAAAAAAAAATAATGCAGTAACCACAGAGGTTAAGTATCTGGGCTCCATACCATGATACCACCTTTATCCAGAAGGAATGACATACACTAAGGGGCGCTACTCCCTAGAACCTTGCTGCATTCTTCCTGTTTCGACCATTTCCGGAGTGTGAGGCTCGACGAAGTCTCGTCCACAAAGCTACGCTTTCTCAAAAAGCCCTGCTTCGGGTCAAACAAAATGATCAACCTATGATCACAAAGATATAAGATCAAACAAATGATCATATCGCAAATGATCAAACACTGATCATTTCACAGCAACACTCAGTATGCCACGTTACCAAATTGGGATATATTGCTGATAAATTTCAACTACATAACCTCTGAGCTCGTACGTCTCAGAGAAGGGTGTTAAGCTAAGAGAATAAATTCTCCGCCACCAACAGAAATGTATTTGAAAGAAATCAGCTTTATATCTCAAATTGTAACGTCAGACACACAATCCATACAAGTCTGTTCCGGGATCGAACAGAACCGAAGGCACTTCTCACGAAGCCCTTGCATATCCGGATAATTTTCAATCACGTCAGGACTTCCCGTCACTAAGGGTGATAAAACCTCTAAATCGAAGATCAGTCGATGTAGAGTAACTCGACGGTAATCCTTCCGTTTTCGAAAATATCCGGTCTTCAACACCGGTCTTCGAATGCAATTCATAACGACGTATCACATATTCGAAATGGGTTATACGACCCCATGGTCCTTTCCCGGCTAACCCGAATAGTGAGCGTTTATTCAAAAAAATAAGTGTGGCATTCAAATTCATCCAATCACAACAAATACCTACTCAAGGTAATTATTGATAGTCGGTTATTTAACTATCAATAAAGATGCGCAACATCATCAGATTCCAAATAATTTTCCAAATTATTTAATCTTCCAAAATATCTTTATTAGATATAAAATTTCCACACTTCCAAAAATAAATCAACGTTTATTTTTCTAAGCAGTTTCCCTTTCCTTTATAAATTCCATAGTGAATTTATATCTTTCAAAATATCTACTGATATACGATTTTCAAATCGTTTTCAAATATTCATTTTCAATTTATCTTTAAGAAGATAAAATCTCAAAACAGTTCATTTCATATTGGAAAACATTCCATACTTATTTTAAAAAATAGGTATTTCACAAATCTATTTATTTTCAACACTTAGAAAATATTCGATATACTTAAAATCAAAATTAAGTATATATTATATTCTTTAAGGAAATCATTCTTAAATCACATTTATTTTGAGTCAAAACGAATGTTGCGTAAAACATCGCTACGACTACTCGAAATCACTAGTATAGGGATTCGGAATTAAGATAGATATATAAATCCCAATACTACATCAAAACATTTTCTTCCGAAAATCATTTACTATAACAACAGTGTTATAGTCCATCATTTCCTTATATTTCTCGAAAACGTCTATTTCAACAAGAACTGCGGAAATCTATGCTTTCGATTCATAATACATTTTTAAACATCTTCAGAATGTTTAACTTCATTTTTAAAATATTACTTCTTCAAAAATGAATCCATTTTACTAAACAATACATTCACTGTCCAAAATCGTGAATATAATTTACTTTGATAATCTTCTATATTAAATTTATCAAATTCCATCGCTTTCGAATTTATAACCATGTTATAAATTCTATTTCTATTTTAATAACAACTTCGACTTATAAATCTTCTTTTTATCAACTTCTATATTTTACTTATCAAAATAAGTGATTTCGGATTCATAAACAGCGTTTATAAATCGCATTTATACTTTATAACAATTTCCACTTAAAAATCATTTCATTTAGCAATTTCTATTCATATCTCATCTAAGTGTAAAAGTCAAATTTATAATTAAATTTCTTAAAAATCCTTTATTCTACAGTCTCTATTCACTTTATAACTTCACGTTATAAATCTATTTATTTCATTCACTTATACTTCTTTTTAACACTTATAAAAGAAATCGTTTTATAAGTCCAATATTTTGATTTATAAATTATCAATTTTATAAATCTTTCTATACAAATCATTTATAGTTATTCAAAAATCCCACTTAAACCATTTTATAAATAAATCGACTTTTATTTCAAAAACGACACTTCGGTTATATTTCACTAAAAATTATAACTTTTATAACTTTAAAATTTTACGTTTATAATCGATTCAAAAATTCCGTAAAACGTATATTTTCAAGAATCACTTTAAAAATCTCTTTTAAAGTTAAAATCGTTATTTTAAAACTTCAAAAAGTTTAATCCAATGAAGCAACGCATCAATTAGTCCATCACAACATCAATCATCATATATCATCATATGATAACAGAATATATATCAACATCTGTAAATAAATAAATACAGTTGAGGAATCCAGTTGGATCCCTCCAACCTGTTTCCCTGCATCCAAAGATGTTAGCACAATACCAATTCCGCTCCAGTACGGAATTATCGCGGTATATGGGTTTTTATAAATCCGCTTACTAACGGCGCAATAGGGTCTCATCCGCTATACGAGGCGGGAAATCATCAATCCAATATATACATATGCCAATATGTATATACTGCTATATATATAGATATATCCTATCATATCTAATACAAACAGCAATCATAGCAATCAAACAATAACTGTAAACATTCCACATTTTATTCGAGTGAGAAAAATCTCACCTTAGCTTTTTAATTGGCCATCCATTTCCAGACTTGACTCGATTCCCTTGATTTATACCTTGTATAACAATTGTACGAATTTATTAATATTCGAGTCAAATAAATAACCAATTTCCATTTTTAATTGTTAAATTTTTTTTTGATAGTTCGTTCTAAACCAATTTCTAAATTAATAAATTTCATTTAACCCAATTTCCTTTAAATAAATTTTAAAACTAATTTCTCCTTTAACAAATTTATCTAACTAACAATTATTTTAACTGATAATTTAATTTCAAATCAAATTTCCTATGATAATAATTTTTTAGTTAGAAAATGATTTAATCTTAACTAATGATTAAATTCTAAATGAACAAATATTTTTCAAACCAGTTTTCTTTGAAAATCCTTTACTGGCCAAAATAAATTTTTTTTTAAACAAGTTAACTAACAAATATATTGCTATATATTTTGTTATCTTCATATACATGTTCCTAACCAAATATAAATTTTTCCTCGATATATTTTTCATATCAATATCAACATTATACTACCCTTTACTGTAAGCATATCCAAATACATACATATATTTTAATTTTCTTACTAAACCAGAATTATTTATAAAAAAAATTTAAATTCGAATACCTTACAGACATTCATGAACCCAGGCTCGCACACCCTCAGATCCCCGTGCCCTAAACTCGATCGCCACGACGCCGCGAATACCTCCAGCCTCGATCGATGTACCGAACATCCCTCCTCCAACTCACTGCCGTTCAGTCTTAGCTCGCCACTGCTCGTAAAACTCGCGAGTGCCTCCTCTCTCACGCGATTTGTCGCAACCCCCAATCCGCGATGCCAAGGCAAACGCCTCCCCCTTCGTTGCCCACGCGACTATGCTCGAGCTCGCCTACGAACTGAACTCGCGACCATCGCGACTCCATCCACCAAACCCTAGCTGCCCCGAATCCCATCCTCCTTCGATCGAGAGTGTGCCCTCCCTGCTTGACATCGTGATTTGACCGCGCGCGCGTGTACGCGAGTTCACCCCCACCGCGACCACTTCCAGTTGCCATTCGAGCTCGAGTAATAATTTTTTTTTTCTTTGAATTGGGTTTGAACGATAGAAGAAAATAGGAAGCTCGGCATTTTTGTTTTGAACGAACTACTAGAAAAGAACAGGCTCGAGATGATTTTTCTTCTGATTTGAAAATGGAAGCGAGCGGCCATTTTATTTGAGAACGAGAAAGAGTTTCGTTTAATTTTTTTCTTCCACTGCGAATTTTTTGAACGGAGAAGGATGGTAATTTAAAATAGAAAGAATATGGGTTGCACGATCTTCTTTCCGATTCTAGGCGTGATTTTAGGCAGGGTTGTAGGCGTGATTAGAGGAATGAACGTGTGGGTTGACTATATTAAAACTTTAAATTTAAAATCAAATTCGATTTAAAATTTCAACGCGTTTTGTAACCATACGGTCACAAAACAACTCTGATAAATACGAAATTTGAAATCCGATAATAATTCAATATTATGGATCCAATGGAACCGGTTTCGTCGAATTCCGAGACTGTTTGAAAAATTGACTATTTTTAAATATCGATTCGAACAATTTAAATTCAATACTGCACAGAACAGTTTCAAATTCAATCCTGACAGTTCGATTAGCTTCGGTATTATCAATACGAATTTTAAAAGCTTTCGAAATAATTTTCTTCAGCTTAAAATTGAAGATACAAATTTTTATTCAGCATTCGATCGATTAAATTATAAAATTTAATCGTCAGTCTCAAAGTTATATCGGGGATTCAAATTAAATCGTCGTTCAAATATTTAAAATAAATTAAATATTTTCAATTTAATTCGTTCAAAATTCTGGGTCGTTACAACTTAAGTGGTTTAGCGACCTATAGGATTTGACCGACCTAAGGAAGTTGGTGACTTAGGGGTTAACAAGTTAAGTTAGTTAGCGGCTTAAGGATATAGGAGTTAGCGAGTTAACGACCTAAGGAACTAAGTGGGTTAACGACTTAAGGAAGCTAGGTCGTTCGAGCGACTTAAGGATTATGGGATAAGTCATTGAAGTTTAGGCCTTGTCTATGTTAGGTCGTAGACGACTTATGTTAGGTCGCGTGGGTGCTTAAGTCGTTAGGACATTTCTGTAGTATGCCTAAGTTGTTAAGTCGTAACTCAGTTAAGTCGTTAAGTCGCATCTCAGTTAAGTCATAGGTCGCGCATTAGTGCTGAGGCCTAGGTCGTTGGGTCATTAGGTCGCGCACGTGAGGATAGTTAGGTCGTGTAAGGATTTATGTTGTTAAGTCGCGAAGCCGCATTTTGTTTAGTCGTAGTACTTGCTAACTCGTTAGGTCGTGGATGCGCATAGGCCTGAGTTGGTTAAGTCGTAGGGTCTGTTAAGTCGAAGGGTTTGTTAAGTCGTGGGGTTTTCATAAGTCGTGTATGACTTAAGGGGGGAGAACGACTTAAGAAACAGCCTATAAATACACGGCTCTACTTCACTTTTTTGGATCTGGATTTTGAAGCGACGGAGTGCTGCCATTTTGAGAGCTCGAGTTCTACACTTCTTCACTTCTTTTCTCCACTCTAATCTTGTGATTCCTTCCATCCAAATCGAAGACCCAAGAGCTAAAGAATGAAGATCTTCAACCATCGAAGAGAGATTTCATCGTTTGAAGCGGAATTTTGACGGATCAAGTTAGATTCTTCGCTGTCTAGATCTGAAGTGTGTTGCTTTTGAGGTGTTTAGGTGATTTGGTGAGTGGTGGTTATCTCTCACACGGATCCAAAGGAGTATATCGGATTGATGGCTTAATTTGGTGTTAAAATAGTGATTTCCATGCATTTTTGTAAACTTAAGTATAGATCCATTGTTCATGATGATTTGACATCCATTTTATTACATGTTAATCTATGCAAGTTCATTCATCAAGTTGTAGAGATATTGCTCATGTTTCATGCTTGTTAGATTTGGACTCTTTATTTACAAAATTGCCATTATTGTTATAATTGTTTATTAGATCATGTTTGAATGCTTGATTACTTGGATTAACGATTGACTTGATTGATTGTTATAAATTATTTGATTGATGATTTGATTTGGACAAGTTAGTCGAAGATGATTCAAAAGCTAAGGGAAAGGCTCTTGAATTGGAAAAGCTGCTCGTGGCATATGTGGCGGATGATGAAGCTCATATGGATAGATTTGATGATGTTGATGTTGAGATGAGGCTTTGCTTTGATGAAGCGAGGCATGGTATGAGATAGCCTTGGTTTAATCCAGACGGGATCATTCCAAACATGTTTATAACTCGGTGAAATGGTTCGGGTTTGAGGATAATGGTTTGCTCGAGAGGCGCTTGAGCTAGTATGGAAATAGTCGTCAAGGAGGATGACTAGAAGGCTGAGGTTTCATCGTTATTGAAGGTTCTAGCAGACTCAAAGCAAGAGTACGCTGGGCAGATTCGATAGTCCCTAAAGACTATGATTGTAGTCGAGTACTCTGGGCAGATTCGATAGTCCTAGGCATGGGCTGCGACGACGTGCAGAGTTCTGTCTAGAACCGGGGTTGCCATTAACCCTTGACGGACGGTTGAAAGAATGTGCCTGTCATTCAATTAACGGTGGTATCGAAGAAATGATAACAGTGATAGCCAGAGTCATGGATGTTTGGTTGTATCATCATTCGGTCTCAAGAGCAATATTTTCTGGGTGCTTATCTGATCTTGGTTTAGGCCTTGGGGGTTTGTACTTGGAAAGCATCGCCCTTGACTTGACTGATAATTGCTTTACTTTAAATGTTTGCTATGCTATGTTCACTTCTGCTTAGTGTGTGTTTGGGGGCTATCACTGTAGAAAGAGGTGGAGTGGGAGGGTTGGATTCCTATTCTTTTTTCCTTTATGCTCTTTTGGTATGTTGTTAGTTAATTTACCGCTCACTAAGACTGTTTTCTGACTCAAGGCTTTATGTTTAACTCTTATTGCCTTGGGCTGTTCATCCGCTTTGGGATGGGCAGACTAGGTAGCAGGTGACAGGTGCTGTTCTTAGTTTCCGACGATGCTGATGACGAAGACGTGCTGGAGGCTTGCATATTATTTTCTTACTATATGTACTGGATGTTCCGCTGCTTTGTATAATTCTCTGAGTGATATGTAGTGAGGCTTGATGTATTGACTATTCAGATGTTTGTATTCAACTATTATGAAGTTTAATTGATGAGATTCTATTTTGTGAAGCTTCACTATATATATTCTCTATTGTATTTTATCCATGCGCTGTGAGTAATACGATAGATTTTGCTGTTTTTAATTTACCTTGGCGATCGTCCATGGCTGCCTGGCACACCTTACAGCGCACTATTTCCATGTTCAGTGCAGGGGTCATGGGCGGTCATCACATTTGGTATCGGAGCCTTGGTTAATCGATTTTACCCAACGCTCGCAGACGTAACTACGTACGAGAGACGTAATTGTATTTTGATGGATGATTACTATATATAATATAGTAGCTTAGAAGGATTTGAGTTCTTTATGCCGTTGTTTCTCAAGGTGTTCTTATCATTTCTTTTATAGATATTGAGAATGAGTCGAAGTGGGAGACCAGCTGCTAGGGAAGGCCGTGCTACTGAGGGGGCTGTTGATTATGTTGCTATGTTCGAGGCTATGATGACTTCGATCATGAGAAGGATGCCAGCTCCGGGGCCATCTATAGATGTTGGAGTTCAAGTTCAAACTCCAAAACCGGTGGATTTTGCTAAGCTGTGTAAAAACTATACTGCTCTTGGAGGAAAGGTTTTCTTGGGAACAGAGTCAACCATTGAAGTCCAGAGGTGGATAGATGCTTTTAGAAGGATCTTTGGTGATTTGGGAATCGAGGATGCAACTAAAAGGAAGCTTGCATCAAGACAGCTTCAAGGGAGAGCTTCTGACTGGTGAATTCTATCACCATTGATACTCCAGAGGAAGAAATTACTTGGGTGCAATTCCAAGCCAGATTTGAAGCTAAGTTCATTTCTACAACTCAGAAATCTGTTCTGTTCAAGAAGTTTGTGGAGCTCAAGCAAGGTGGAAGACCAGTTCTTGAGTATGTTTCTGAGTTTGAAGCCTTGTCCAAGTATGCCCGGTCGTATATTGAATCTCCTTATCAGAAGAACGAGAAGTTTGTGACAGGCTTGGACAGTTATCTTGGGAGGCAGTTAGTGGATCATTTGGATGATCCATTTGAGAAGCTTGTGGAGAAAGCTCTCAGGCACGAGAATCTGTTTCTTAAAGAAGGATCTGTTGTTGTTGTGACCAAGGAAGAGTCTAAACCACAGCAGGGTGGAAACAAGAAGAGGAAGTAGCAGCAGCAAAAGGGTAAGGATGGCCAGAAGAAGCCGAAGGGCGAAGTGACCTGCTACAATTGTCAGCAGAAGGGCCATTTCTCCAGAGATTGTAAGAATCCAAAGGTGCTGGTGAAGTGCCACAACTGTGACAAGCCGGGGCATATCAAGAGGAATTGTCCAGAACCGCGGAAGGACAAGCAGATTGTGCAAGCTTATGCTTTGGGGGCTGTTCCATCATCTTCAAAAGCTCATACCGCTGAAGAGAAAGGAAAGAGTGTGGTGGTTCAAGGTACTCTTTCCATATGTGGTGTTCCAGTTAGAGTGTTATTCGATACTGGGGCGTCGCATTCTTTTGTTTGTAATGAACTTGTAGGCCGGTTGGGTTTAGAACCGGATATCGTTGATAGGCCATTGGTTGTGACTAATCCAGTTGGGGGTTCGTCTTGTTTGTGTATGCTATGCCGTGGTCTGATTGTATCGAGTCATGATTTCTCTTTTGTTTGTGATTTTTTTGTTCTGAACTTTGCGGGGTTCGGAATTATTTTGGGTATGGACTGGCTTAGGAAGTATGCGGCAAAGGTTGATTGTGAAAGATTGGAGGTGACAGTCGAGAATGTGGAAGGGCGAAAGGTTGTGATACGATGTAAGCATGAGGAAGGCGTCTTCATGAGCTTCATGTATTCGCTGGTTGTTCCACGGGATGGATTGTCATCGGTGCCAATCGCTAATGGATTTGAGGATGTCTTTGATGAGGTCAAAGGGTTACCGCCGCATAGAGAGATCGAGTTTCGTATCGATTTAGTTGAAGGAGCCAGACCTGTTGTGATGCCTCTTAGGCGGATGGCGCCTAGGGAACAGCAAGAGTTGAGGGTGCAAGTTGATGATCTTTTACATAAAGGATTCATTCAGCGTAGTGTGTCCGAATGGGGTGCACCAGTTGTGTTCGTAACCAAAGCAGATGGATCATTGAGGTTGTGTGTGGATTATCATGAGCTGAATAAAGTGACTAAAAAGAACAAGTATCCATTGCCGAGAATAGATGACTTGTTTGATCAGCTTTACGAAGCTAAGGTGTTTTCTCAGATGGATTTGGCAACGGGATTTCACCAGTTAAGAGTGGCAAAGGATAGTGTGCCGAAGACTGCTTTCAGGACAACATCTGGTTTCTTTGAGTGGCGGGTAATGCAGTTTGGATTGACCAATGCGCCAGCATATTTTGTGGATCTTATGAATAGAGTGTTCAGGGATCAGTTGAACAAGTTTGTACTAGTGTTCGTGGATGATATTTTGATTTATTCCAGAACTGAAGAAGACCACAAGACGCACTTGCTTATTGTTTTGGAAATCTTACGGAAACATCAGCTGAAGGCTAAGTTTTCGAAGTGTCACCTCTGGAAGAGTGAAGTGAGGTTCTTAGGCCATATTATCTCTGGAAATGGAATAGCGGTTGATTCCGCTAAGGTGGCAGCAATCCAGGATTGGGTTAGACCTAAGAATGCATCTGATGTGAGAAGTTTTCTTGGATTAGCAGGATATTACCTTCGATTTATCAAAGACTTTTCCAAGGTAGCTGCACCATTAACAGGATTGACAAGGAAGAACCAAGTATTCAGATGGGATACTAAGTGTGAGCAAGCTTTCGGAATCTTGAAAGAGCTATTGACAAGTGCTCCTGTTTTGACTATTCTAAGCGGAAATGATGAGATGATGGTTTACACCGACGCATGTGGTACTGGACTTGGAGCAGTGCTGATGTAGAAGGGTAAAGTTGTTGCATATGCAAGTCGACAACTGAAGCCGCATGAAAGGAATTATCCGACTCATGATTTGGAGTTGGCGGCATTGTATTTGCTCTGAAGATGTGGAGACATTATCTATTGGGAGTTCGATTCGAGTTGTTTACAGATCATAAGTCGTTGAAGTATCTTTTCTCCCAAAAGGATTTGAATCTTAGGCAGCAACGATGGCTAGAGTTTTTGGCATCATATGATTTTGGTATAGCATATACTCCGGGAAAGGGTAACGCAGTAGCAGATGCGTTAAGTCGAAGACATGCAGGATTGGGAGCCATGTTTTCAGAATGGAAGAATCTCGAGTATTTGGCTGGATTTGACTTCAGGCCTAGATGTGAATAGGAACCTGAGATGTTGGCAAACTTATCAATAAGACCTACTCTTGTGGAAAGGATTGGCGAGAGCCAAAAGAGAGATGATAAGCTTGTCAAGATTATTCGTGATTTGGAATCTGGATTGGACCCAGAAAAGGATAAAGGATTCGAGGTCGATCGTGAGGGTTGGCTTCGGAAGCAAGGACGACTAGTTGTTCCCGATATAGATGAATTGAGAAATGAAGTTCTGAAGGAAAGTCATCACTCGAAACTAACAATTCATCCATGTGGAAATAAGATGTATCGGGATATGAAGAGAACCTATTACTGGGAAGGTATGAAGAAGGATGTTGGAAATTTTATTTCCAAGTGCATGAACTGCCAGTTGGTAAAAGCCGAACAGAAGAAGCCTAGTGGATTGCTTCATCCATTAGAAGTTCCTACATGGAAGTGGGAGCAAATATCGATGGATTTTATCGATGGGTTACCTAGAATAAGAACGGGAAATGAAGGGATTTGGGTCATCGTAGATCGTCTGACTAAGAGTGCAAGATTCATTCCTGTTCGATCAACTAGGACTGCATCAAAGTTGGCTGAGCTGTATGTTAAGTGGATAGTTTGATTCCATGGTATTCCGAAGAGTATAGTGAGCGATCGAGACCCATTGTTCACCAGTGGATTTTGGAAGAGCTTCCAGGAAGTTTTGGGAACCGAGTTGTGTTTGAGTATAGCTTATCATCCCAAACAGATGGTCAGACCGAGAGATTCAATCGAGTTTTGGAAGATCTCCTTAGAGCTTGTGTTTTAGATTTCGGTGGATCATGGGAAGATCACCTTCATTTGGTGGAATTTTCGTATAATAACAGTTACCAGTCAAGCATTGGTATGGCACCATATGAATAATTGTATGGAAGACCGTGTAACTCTCCGACGTGTTGGTTAGAAGCCGGAGAAAAGTTGATACTTGGGCCAGAAATGATTCGACAGACTACGGATTGCATAGAGATCATTCGGCAACGAATGAAGGCAGCCCAAGACCGACAGAAAAGTTATGCCGATAAGCGTCGTAAGGATTTGGAATTTGGCGTAGGTGATATGGTTTTTGTGAAGATTTCTCCACTGAAGAATGTTATTCGATTCGGGAAGAAAGGAAAATTCACTCCGAGATTTGTTAGACCATTCCCGATCATCGAGCGAATTGGAAAGCTCGCCTATAAATTGGAGTTACCAGAAAAAATGTCGAGTGTGCACAATGTTTTTCATGTATCGTATCTACGGAAGTATGTGCAAGACTCGAATACAGTGGTTTCTGCTGATAGTTGTGAAAATATTGAGATTGATCTAGTCGATAAGAGACCTCGTAAGCCGCTTCGTGTTGTGGGAACTGACAAGAAACAGCTTAGGAGGAAGGTAGTTAAGTTGCTCAAGGTACAATGGAGTGATGATGTTAACGACTGTACATGGGAGGTGGAAGAGAGGATGAAGGCAGCTCATCCTGAACTCTTCAAGGTATGGCCATAAGGTGTCGGGTCATCTCACGACATTGTAACTTGTTCTAGTTTTAGAATTCTGCATGCTAGGCTAGAATTGGACGCATGGTTTGTTGATTGCTATAGATGGTAGGCATGCAGAATAGTTTTGATTGCACTTGTTTGTTTGGAATTTCGGTGGCGAAATTCCTAAGGAGGAGAGAATGTAACGACCCGTATTTTTACGGATCGAAACATCGTAAAACTGTTGTCATTAGGTCGTAGTGTTGTTAAGTCGTCCAGAGTTTAAGTCGTTCGAAGCTTAGGTCGTGTAGTAGTTAGGCCGGTTGAGCGACTTAAGAGATTGGAGCGACCTAAGGAGTTTGTTCGTGTTGGGACTTAGGTCATGAAGAAGGTTAGGTCGTGGAGCGACTTAAGGGGTAGACGACTTAAGGGGTTTAGCGACCTATAGGATTTGACCGACCTAAGGAAGTTGGCGACTTAGGGGTTAACGAGTTAAGTTTGTTAGCGGCTTAAGGATATAGGAGTTAGCGAGTTAACGACCTAAGGAACTAAGTGGGTTAACGACTTAAGGAAGCTAGGTCGTTCGAGCGACGTAAGGATTATGGGATAAGCCGTTGAAGTTTAGGCCGTGTCTATGTTAGGTCGTAGACGACTTATGTTAGATCGCGTGGGTGCTTAAGTCGTTAGGACATTTCTGTAGTATGCCTAAGTCGTTAAGTCGTAACTCAGTTAAGTCGTTAAGTCGTAACTCAGTTAAGTCGTTAAGTCGCGTCTCAGTTAAGTCGTAGGTCGCGCATTAGTGTTGAGGCCTAGGTCGTTAGGTGATTAGGTCGCGCACGTGAGGATAGTTAGGTCGTGTAAGGATTTATGTTGTTAAGTCGCAAAGCCACATTTTGTTAAGTCGTAGTACTTGCTAATTCGTTAGGTCGTGGATGCGCATAGGCCTGAGTTGGTTAAGTCGTAGGTTCTGTTAAGTCGAAGGGTTTGTTAAGTCGTGGGGTTTTCATAAGTCGTGGACGACTTAAGGGGGGCGAACGACTTAAGAAACAACCTATAAATACACGGCTCTACTTCACTTTTTGGGATCCGGATTTTGAAGCGACGAAGTGCTGCCATTTTGAGAGCTCGAGTTCTACACTTATTCACTTCTTTTCTCCACTCTAATCTTGTGATTCCTTCCATCCAAATCGAAGATCAAATCGAAGATCCAAGAGCTAAAGATTGACGATCTTCAACCATCGAAGAGAGATTTCATCGTTTGAAGCGGAATTTTGACGGATCAAGTTAGATTCTTTGCTGTCCAGATCTGAAGTGTGTTGCTTTTGAGGTGTTTAGGTGATTTGGTGAGTGGTGGTTATCTCTCACACGGATCCAAAGGAGTATATCAGATTGATGGCTTGATTTGGTGTTAAAATAGTGATTTCCATGCATTTTTGTAAACTTAAGTATAGATCCATTGTTCATGATGATTTGACATCCATTTTATTACATGTTAATCTATGCAAGTTCATTCATCAAGTTGTAGAGATATTGCTCATGTTTCATGCTTGTTAGATTTGGACTCTTTATTTACAAAATTGCCATTATTGTTATAATTGTTTATTAGATCATGTTTGAATGCTTGATTACTTGGATTAACGATTGACTTGATTGATTGTTATAAATTAGTTGATTGATGATTTGATTTGGACAAGTTAGTCGAAGATGATTCAAAAGCTAAGGGAAAGGCTCTTGAATTGGAAAAGCTGCTCGTGGCATATGTGGCGGATGATGAAGCTCATATGGATAGATTTGATGATGTTGATGTTGAGATGAGGCCTATGATGAGATGAAGTGAGGCATGGTATGAGATAGCCTTGGTTTAATCCAGACGGGATCATTCCAAACATGTTGATAACTTGGTGAAATGGTTCGGGTTTGAGGATAATGGTTTGCTCGAGAGGCGCTTGAGCTAGTATGGAAATAGTCGTCAAGGAGGATGACTAGAAGGCTGAGGTTTCATCGTTATTGAAGGTTCTAGCAGACTCAAAGCAAGAGTACGTTGGGCAGATTTGATAGTCCCTAAAGACTATGATTGTAGTCGAGTACTCTAGGCAGATTCGATAGTCCTAGGCACGGGCTGCGACGACGTGCGGAGTTCTGTCTAGAACCGGGGTTGCCATTAACCCTTGACGGACGGCTGAAAGAATGTGCCGGTCATTCAATTAACGGTGGTATCGAAGCAATGATAATAGTGATAGCTAGGGTCATGGATGTTTGGTTGTATCGTCATTCGGTCTCAAGAGCAATATTTTTTGGGTGCTTATCTGATCTTGGTTTAGGCCTTGGGGGTTTGTACTTGGAAAACGTTGACCTTGACTCGAGTGATAATTGCTTTACTTTAAATGTTTGCTATGCTATGTTCACCTCTGCTTAGTGTGTGTCTGGGGGCTATCATTGTAGAAAGAGGTGGAGTGGTAGGGTTGGATTCCTATTCTTTTTTCCTTTATGCTCTTTTGGTATGTTGTTAGTTAATTTACCGATCACTAAGACTGTTGTCTGACTCAAGGCTTTATGTTTAACTCTTATTGCCTTGGGCTGTTCATCCGCTTTGGGATGGGTAGACTAGGTAGCAGGTGACAGTTGCTGTTCTTAGTTTCCAACGATGCTGATGACGAAGACGAGCTGGAGGCTTGCATATTATTTTCTTACTATATGTACTGGATGTTCCGCTGCTTTGTATAATTCTCTGAGTGATATGTAGTGAGGCTTGATGTATTGACTATTCAGATGTTTGTATTCAACTATTATGAAGTTTAATTGATGAGATTCTATTTTGTGAAGCTTCACTATATATATTCTCTATTGTATTTTATCCATGCGCTGTGAGTAATACAATAGATTCTGTTGTTTTTAATTTACCTTGGCGATCGTCCATGGCTGCCTGGCACACCTTACAGCGCACTATTTCCATGTTCAGTGCAGGGGTCATGGGCGGTCGTCACAATGTACATCATATATCCTAATATCATTGATATACTTGGCGCTGAAATGGGAAGTTGTTGGGTTGGATATCTTTGTAATATAATTGGAAAATTTCTTTTATGAAAAACTACTATCAATTTAAAACCATTTTTCAAAACTATTTTTCTTTTATTCTTCTTAAACAAACTGTTTTATTCTATTTTACACACTAGCTATTTTACAAACTATTTGATATACAAAACTATTCTAAATTTAAAATATTTTATAAAGCAAAGATGTTCAATCCCATATGGCTCTTCATGCAGCGAAATTTATTTTTTTTGAAAATTTTGATCCTTATATAAGATGGACTTTATGTAAATATTAGATGATGTTGAAAACCATTAATGTTGGAAATAAATTTGACTTAAATTATATTGATTTGGAAACTTGGACTATTCTCCAAACCCATTATTTTGAAACTTTGAAATTGAAGATATTTAATTTGAGAAGAAATAATTTGGTGGGATTGTATATGATTTTGAAACTGAACTGATATTGAAACAAATTGAAATTTGAGAACCTTGTGTTACTAAATACTTGATTTGGGAGTTATCGAACTTATATAAAAAAATTTGGTTTGTATAAGGATGATGTTGATTCGAAAACTATGGATTTGAAAAGGTACTCAATTTGAAAAGTGAAATCTTATATAATTGAAGTCTATATAAGTGTGATTTGATGTACTATTGATTTTGGAAAGTATTTGATTTGAAAATGAAATCTTATTTATAATGGACTTTATATAAGTATGATATTTGAAAATGATTTGAAAAGGTACTATATGATGTATATTTTCGAAGTAAAGATATGGAAAGTGCCTTCTGCTTGATATCCGCTTTGTGGCCACATTGTGGATTCATTCTATCGATATTTCTCTGATTTTTGGTTTTTCGGATATGATACTCGAGTTTCCATCGAATTCCATGGCGTTACCCATAGTCTTACGAGCGCGACTGCAAAGCGCTACTGCCTAGCTGAGATGGCCTAGGGGTCCGGATTGTTTCCTGGGTGATCCAAGCGTAACCATTGTGTATCCTACATCTATGTAGGTCGCATTAGTAGCGAAACCGCCTGGCTGAGATGGCCTAGGGGTACAGATTGTTTCCTGGGGGGATCCAGGCATAACCATTGTGTATCCTGCATTCTACTAGTCCTCATGGCGTAACTCGTAGGGCTGAGAAAGCATACGGATATGGATTGTTTCCTGGGGGATCCAGGCGTAACCATTGTGTATCTGCGAACCATGGTTAGACAAAGGTTTTTTTTGTTTTTTTTGTTTGGATTGTACTTTCCATATCTGTTTTTAAAAGTTTTCCAGTATTTTCACTGGGTGTTGAAACAAGTCTACTAAGTACTTGGAGAATTCTAGCTTTGCGCCTGATCAACGCACTGCCAGAGTTTATAGGAACGAAGATAAACTTGTTAAGACATCGAGTTATAAAAGTATTTTCGAAAGAAAATTTGTTTCGTTATAAAGGTATTTTATCATAAAAGTATTTCCAACAAAGATATTTTGTATTAATATTTGAAATTGAAATTCTTATGGTTTGAATTAATTTTTCATGCCCGATACTACTCTTTTGAATCTACCTTATCTGCTCAGCTTTATTTATTCACCTATATTCTGTTTTTCCAAATCCTCATTCTTTTCCTTGTTGACTATATCCTTTTTAAATATTGTTTATTTATATACTACATGGTTTAATAGTAAATTATAAGTGTTATAAATATTTTAGAAGTTTTAATTAAATGGAACATATTTAAAGTAAATGATTATTGATTTACTAATAATATTTGAAAAGTATCTTGAGATAAAAATTAATAAATTTATTAATTATGGATTTAATATTTTCAAATAGCTTCTTTGAAAATATAAGTAATAAGGTAAATAAGTGTTTTCAAATAGCTTCTTTGAAAATATAAGTAATAAGGTAAATAAGTGTTTTCAAATAGTTTTCATATATTTATAAAGGTGTTATTTAAACATATAAATGGTATTTATAAAGGAAGCAATAAATTTTACAAATGGGTTTTGGAAGGTATTAAAGATAATTGATTTGCAAGTGAAGTTTTCAAATGAATATTTCAAGTAAAATTTATATAGTTTCAAATTAATTGTTTAATCTTGACTTTCAATCTACTTTTATTTCTGGTTGTTCTATTCTACTACCTCCTCCTTTTCGGGGACGAAAAGTTTTGAGTGGGGGAGAGTGTAGCGACCCGTAAAATTTGAATGGTTTTTATATATTTTATAACATATTTAATTGAATTTTAAGAAATTTTACATAATAATATTTTGAAATAAAAATTTATTATTTAGAATACGTCTATTTTAACATAGCAACTGGTAAATTTTCATCAGATAATATTGAAGTTTATTTTATTTAGTAATTTTTATCTTAATTTAAATCAGTTAATAACAGTTGAATTTAAAAGTGTTCCGAAACCTAAATATGTCAACATCAGAAAATTTATTTAGAACACTCTGAATCGGACTGCGAAATTCGTTTCACGAAATTCGGATGTTTCTAGCTCCGTTTGGATTTTTCCGTACGGAATAGCAGCATTTTCGGTTCCGATTATCGAATTTTGATCGGATGATTGTACCACTGATATATGTATACCGTTTTGATCGTCTCGTCGTGCTGATCTCTGCGGTATATTTAATTCTGTGTTTTGAGGTCCGGTACGCGACGAAAACAGTAAACCTGTGGTCGTACTAGTAAAGAAATTGTGACTTTTGACTTCCCAATCCTTTTCGAATCTTTACCGTGCAGCTCAAGCAAATAATCAATTGCATTAAATAGCTTTTCAGCTGAAATCAAGGGAATTGGACCGTTAACTTATTTTTATTTGGTTTATATTGGTTGCCCATCTATTTCTGTACGTTTCATATCATTTTACCTACTATTTCTCCTTCCCCCAGATCTTCATTCACTTCTCCCTGCTTCTCTGATTTTTGAATTTGAAAAAAAATATAACTTTTTTTAACAAAAATTATTTCTTCTGTTTTTGCCCAAACTTTCCACTTCTACCTGTTCACTTTCTTCCCCACCGCCTTCCCTGTCTTCCTCCTCACTGCAAGCGGCCACTGCCTGCACCACCACCTTGACACCGCTCGGCCCAACCTCAGCTTTTCCCCTCCGTTCCCTCTCGCGTGAAACTCCTCCACGGCATCACCTCCATTCCTCCGCCCCTCTCTCTCCTTCGGTAGCCTCGGCCACACTCGCAACCACCAACCGCGGCCTCCTCCTCTCCCGGCTTGCCGAGCCATTTATCTACTTTCATTCCTTATTTAAGGTGTGTATATAAAAATCTATTTATATGTATAAAAGTTTATAACAGTTGTATAAAATATGTTTGATATATACTTTTCACTAGTTGCGGATGATATGTACTTCTCATCTATATAAGCTACTATATTGTATGTTGCGGTATTCATGTGTTTTATATAATAAAACTTGGGTATTGTTTATACATTATATATATATATTGTTTATTTTATTCGGTTATAAGTATATACAAAGATCTGTTGTTGTTTTGATTTTGATTTGCATATACTATATTTATTGTACAAGTATGTATGCGTATATATCTTAATATATTAAGTTTTATATCCAGGTATTTATAAAAGTTTTTTTATATATATATAGATATGCTTCCCATCTTTTATAGGTTTATTTATCTAAAACTTGTTGTCATAGGTGTTATATATTATTTTCATGTAAGGTCTTTATATATTAGTACCCACTGTTTTGTTTAAGAATCATATTTATATATAGTATTATACATATAGTTTTATATAAAAGCTAGTTCCTATTTTGATCCCTGTTTTATATATATATATATATGCATAAATCTAACTGAGCTTGAACATTTATTATGCATAGGCCTGTAGTCTATATATTTACAGTGCATGGGTTTGATTTTTTTTTATAAAATATGTGTTTAAACTTTGAATAAGGATTATGCAAATATATATATATATGTATTTCGTTAATATGTTATGTTTATATATATATATATATATATATATATATTATGGAGAACTTATTTTAAATTTTGTATTTCTAAATTTGAACTTTGGCTTTAATATATTTAGTTTCAGTTTATATCAAAACTGATTATCCTATCCTCATCGATTCTTATCTATCGGCTTATCTATCGACTCCATGCCAATCTTGATTTTCTATGGAATTCGTAGCTTGTTCTGTTGTTAAACTCCTCTAGCCTCGAAAGGTGAGTAATCACTCACGATTTAACGTTTTTATATTTATTAAATTTGATTTCAATTGAAAAGATGATTGAAATATGCTGCTGTAGTTATTTAAATTGTTATATATGCTATTTTCTATAACTGTTCACCTACAGGATATGACACCATATCCTGTTGTTTATATTATATTGTTATTGATGATATATGCCTGTTATATATTATTATATCTGTTATCACTCTGCAAGTTTCCTATTAGTATAGAATTCACTATGGATTGAAATGATACATACCCGAACGGACTTTAGAATAGGATAAAATCATTATGGGTTGAAATGATAGACCCAAGCGATTTTCATTAGAATTGAATTTGGGATTGCGGGTCGAAATGATATCTACCCGTATATACTTAAATTAAGGATTGAAATGACAAATATCCGTATCACTTGACCATAGGATATGAAGTTATATACAGACACCGTTGTTCCATATATAAATATTTTGAAAATAAATTCTATGGTTTTGGAAAGAAATATATGGTTTTAATAAATGTTGATTGTTAAATTATTATATATAAATGGTAATGATATATATAGATTTAATAATATTTAATTTAATTTAGATTGAGTTAATGCATATAATATGGTTAAGTATTTAAATTTATATTTCAAAATAGATTTTAGTAATAATTTGAATAAGTTAAGGTTGGGAAGATAATTTGAATTCAGTTGAAATTGTATTCAATAAAGAATTTTATTTAATTAAACAGATTTGAATCTTATTGAATAGATTTAGGATATAATTTATAACTTGGGTTTGATTTAAGTAATTTAATGAATATTTCTTGTTTAAATAAATTTAAGGCTAGTTAAATGATATTGAATTTATTAAGTGAATATTCCTTGATTAAATAATAATGAAATTAAATCGAGACCTATATGAACTATTAAATTGAACTTTGAAAATGTTGAATATTAAAGCTTTGAAATATATAGAAATTTTAAATGGTCTATTGAGAACTGAATTGAATTGATGAATTGAGCTTTGAATAAATTTGAATTCGGAATTTGAGTTGATTTGAATCGATTTGTGAGATTTGAGGAAATTATAAATACTTTAATTTATAAATTATTTAATCTATATATACTATTTTGGAAATAGGTATATTTGAAATGAAAATGATATCTTGATTTGGATGTATAAATTAATTTGAAATGATCACAGTGTTATAGTGTATGTTTCTACATTGTAGATAGTTCCATGAATCCTTAGAGGATGTATATCCCAAACATCCTTTAAGTTACTTGTATTTCAGTTGATATTTCACTTAAGTTGGATTTATTGATATAAGAATGTTAATCCTGACTCAAGTGTTTTGTTTTTGCTTTACGCTCGGGTCAGACTGAGTGATACAGCATTTGAGACTCAGCCTTGGAGTTTGGAGCTTCATTTGGAGATCCAACTATCGATTCAGCTTTCAGCTTTTCCAGTTGATTTGTTCAGAGAGGTCATTTATTCATACTGAAGACTTCACTAATTTAAGATATTCTGTTGTGTTTTATTTCTAACTCTGATGTTTATATAGTAGCTTTATGAACTACTATTTTATCTTTTCCGCTGCGTATTATTGTATTACTCTGTGTCTGTGATTGATTTATTTACAGTATATGCTAAGTTTTGCCAAAATTTTAAATTAACAATCCACTGTTTTGAAGTATTCGAGTCCGACATGTGTGGATTATTGTCGATTTGAATGGTCCAAAATAGCGGGTCGTTACACGAATCGTGGTCGCGTTTTAGGGCGAAGGATTTGGCTTCTCATGGATGAATGGCGTCAGCGTAAAGGTGGCCTAGGCGACGCCAACATCAATTGGAGGGGAATAAGGAAGTGGGTTCTATCGCGATTATTCTAATTCCTGAGAAGATAAACATGGGGTTTGAGGGAAATAGGTGATCTATTTTTACTAATTACTGTACATAATTAAGTTATTTTTAATAAAGAAATCAGAAGCGTGTCTATTAAATAATTTTGTTCGTGCGTGGTCCGGTTGCAATGGAAAAAAATGCATTGAGTTTCATTGTCTAGGATACTACGATCTGGAATTTGATCGCAGTCGATTAGAGATGATGGTCATTAGACTCGTTAATAGCTAACTAATTTTAATTAAGTAATTATTGGGCTAATTTTAATTAAAATTGTAATCGTTAATTTATATTATTCGAATATTTCTTATACAAGGTCCAAAAATCACGAAATCAATCATGATGGATTCGTAGTTGCAAATTCTACATGATGGGATTAAAAATTGGAATAGGTTGCAAATAAAAATCAAGGTGAGAAAATTATCACTCATTTGGATTAACAAAATTTAAACATTAAATAGTTGAAATTAAATTTTGGATACTTGTGGAATTTATAAATTATTTTCTGTTGAATAACATATATATATAGTAGTAGTATATATACTAGTATTTGGAGTGATATTCCCACACATTTTAGTGGATGAGATCCTATGCGCCCCGCATAATAGCGGATGACCCTATATACCGCGATATCCCTCTCGAAGTGGGATTGATATTATTTTATGTTGTATTAACATCTAAGGATGCAGGGAAATAGGTTGGAGCGATCCAAATGGATTCCTCAAATATGTTGTTTATTTTTCATATATAGTGATATATGGATTATGTAGAATGATCTAATATAGATTATTGTAGTGACTAAAATCACATAAGATATGTAAAGTTTCCACTCCTAGTTTTCTTGCAAGTTTGCACGTTGCGACTAAGGATTCATACTTAGCTTCATTATTTGTTGTAGGGAAGTTGAGTTCCAAGGCGTAGCAGATTGATCGCTCTTCTGGAGTCATTAATGCAACTTCAATGTTTGAAAGCTGATTATTGGAAGTTTCACCTATATAGGTTCTCCATCGGTTGGACAGTTCTCTACTGCTCTTCAAATAGTCATCTAATGCAGTGAATTCAGATATGAAGTATGCTAATGATTGACCATGGATAGCTCTTTGAGGGAAATAAGTGATATCAAATTGGCTTAGCTTGATATTCCAATTGCGTAACCTTCTAGATATTTAAGGTTGCTATAGGACCTATTGAGATTGGTCGGTATAGACCTAACGGGGCAAGCCTGTCAATAGCTAGCTTTCATTATATTCTGATCTATGGATTCATTTCTCCTCACATAACCTTAAGATGCTTATGGCATGCATTGACATGGCCCAATTGCTGTATAAATCTCCGCGATCCAACAGTTGGAGATTTCTATAAGTGATCTATCAGAGCTGGAATTACATCAATGCGGTTGTTAGTCCATTCAAAAGTTATCTTCCCTCTCTTGGTCAGGTTGAAGAGGATAATACACTTGTAGATGGCCCTAGAGTGGAATCAGCTTAGGACGTTAATCTTCCAACTTAGGTTCTATACCTGCTTGGTGGTCCTCGGTGCATGGATGTCTCTAATTATCGATTTTTTTGAAAATTAGCCTAAATTCCACGAGAATTGATGATGATACATAAGAATTTTTCGGTTGCAATGCTGAAAGAGCATTTCAAAGGATCGAGTTTCATTCTGCATTTTTTTGATAGTACCGAATATCTTTGCAAAGTCATCGATGTGGTCGTTTGATAGTTGTGATCTCACGAGCATATTAACCACATGTTTTTCACCGATCGGCTGACCTGATTTTGTGAACGATCTGTTAACCATTCTTCGGTAAGTAGAACAATCATTCTTAAGTTTGGATCCAGGGATTACAGCATGGCACTATAGGCTCAGGTCAATAACGAAACTATTGTATTCTTGGTCTGGGACATGCTTCAATTTCTGATTGAGTTTGCATCCATGGAAGTGAGTAATTCATTTCTAACGGTTGATTTCATCAGTTGGTTGATCCTTGGAAGTGGAAAGTTGTGCTTTGGCATGCCCTATGCAAATCTGAGTAATTGACGTATATCAGCCACTCTCTGTTCGTTTTTCTTAGAAGTAAAGGATTGGATACTCATTTTGGGTAGAGGAACCCATCAGTTTAGATTAGATTCACCTCCTTTTTAAGTGCAGCAGACCTCTCCAGATCCACGTCGCATCATTTTTATTCACCGAGACAAGCCTTAGATTGACATTTAATACAGGGTTCTTCATGGCTAGCGATAGTCCACATATATACATGAGATTGAGTACAAGCGAACATATCAGATTCACCTGGAGCAAAGCAGTTAACTCTTTCATCATCATTGTGCTGAGTTGTGATCTGATCTACAATACTCATGATGGGTTGTAGGTGCTTCATGTGCTTATTTGCAATGGTTAATGATTAGCCTTATAGGCATGTTGAATCATAGGCTTAGTAGAGTTTAGCCTTGTATTTCGTGCTGCTGCATAGCTAGCTCCAACTATGAGTTTGAATCCACTTGTGTTTCCGAGTGATGCACTTTCCATTCAATGTACTCATGATCCATTGCTTGTTGTAAGGGTCGGAATGATGATCAATTGCCCATAAGTCCGGGTATTGATCCGATGATTCTGTCTCTAGGCATCCTTTCGACCGCAACCTAGAGTTGTTATGAATATCAGGCATGGGTCATAGGTTTAAGTCATCATAGTCAACTCTTGGATAATCACTCTTTTTCCCCCAGTCTTGGGTTGATGGACGTATTGTGCGAATGGTCAAGCCTAGCCCCTGCTGTGTTTATATTGTAGTCCAAGTTGTAAGAGACAGGGTTGTTTGATGAATGATCAAACCATATTCATCTTATTTCTCGCACATGCCCACAAGTCTAACCGATATGTGGCAAGGTAGATCATGTCTGCTTCAATTTTGTATTCTATCCCGTTGAACCATGGGATCGAGTTAACTGATGGAAGGCTGAGTTGTGCCTTATCCTGCATTGTGTCCTAGTTCTTTCCTCTTGGAAGAATACTTCGTTTCCTCACTGACATTCAAACATGAGCTAAGTTCTGGACGGTCAATGACATTCGCTCCGCTGCTTATGTCGCCATACTCTGCGCAGAAACTGAAGAGTGAATCATCAAGTCAGATCCAGTGCAGGATTGATGCTTCCCTTGTCAAATCTAGTGTAAGAATCGGTCTGCAAACGTTTAGGTTGCACTTGTTGTGAATTGGTCTTTTAGTTGGATCATGGTAAGAGTCAATGAATGAATGGTCACGTTGCATTCATTTGGAGTTGGGCGATCAACCACGTCTATTTCGGTTTACATTCTTCCGTTAGAACTAGGGATAAAGTCAGCTCAAATGCAGTCAGGTCATGCAGATCCAGTTTCACGCTTTTTCGGATGGATCGAAGGAAGGCGATGGAGGACAAATGGTCAAGTCACACTCATTCATGGTTTATTCTTTTATCCATGCTCTGGTGGTCAAAGGTATTCAATGGACATTCGGGTCACAATGATTTGTAGTTGATGAGGATCGATATTGTCCGTCGATTCAGCGGCACAATATAATAAGCTTGGATCACATTGCATGTCGATCAAAGGTGTAGAATGAAAGGTCTAGATCGATATTGCCCGTCGATCCAGTGGTACAATATAACTGGTCGCCCATAACTTTGGACGTCATTTTGATTGGTTGGCATTAAGGCCTCCTTGTAGTCGTTGCCTTAAGTTGTGAAGGATGCTAAGCTGGAGATGTAGCGAGTCACCTTTCTTTCAGTGATTTATGCCTCTACCCCCAGTCTTGGGTTAGCAGAGTAAGTTTGTGGACGGTCTAATTGCACCTGTTGTGAATTTATACTCCTTATGTCGAGTTTAGGTCAGAGTTGGTGAATGAATGGTGGAATCATATTCATTCGTCTGTTTATGCTCGTAGTTGCACTCTGGGGATTAGAGTCAGCTGAAGGGCCATTCATCACACCTATTTGATGTTTATACCCCTGTCCACACTGTAGGGACTAAGATTTTTTTTTTGTAGAAAATGGTCGGACCGCATTTTCCCTGGTCAATTCCTCTACCCCCAGTCAAGGGCAAAAGTCGAAGTTTGGTCGGTCAAATTACAATAAATTTAATTTTATGCTTCTCGGGCTGAATTGTAGGAAGGAATTGATTGGCGGATGGTTGGGTCACATCCGTCCTTGTTGCATGCACAACCCCTCGGATCATAGGCAAGAGTTAGTGGATGAACGGTCATGTCACGTTCATTTGGGGTAGGATGGGTAATCACATCCATTTAGAATAGGACGTTCAGCTAGGTCCGTTTTGTGAATCTACGTCTCCCTGTCAAGTAAAGGAAGAAATTTTTTCTTGTAGGGTTGGAGTGCATCCCTATAAAATTATGTTATGGGTCTCGTGCCAGGGACAAGAGTTTATGCATTCGTATCATGCCCGCTTAGTGCTGGATGGTAGGATCGCATCCGATTTTTTGTGATAAGTGTGCCCCATGTCAGGGGAAGAGTTGTAAAGCAGACGGTCAAACTACATCCGCTTTTTGTACTAGAGAACTTGATATATGGATAGTCTAATTGCATCTCTTCTGGTATTTATATTCCAATCCATGCTTTGAGGACTGGAGTTGGTTGATGGGTGGTCAGCCACACCCATTATGTGTTTATACTCCAGCCCGTGCTCTTGGGGCCAGAGTTAGTTAATGGATATACTACAGTTCGCACTCTGGGAACCTAGAGTTAGTGGACTTTTATACTCCAGTTAGCACTTTGGGAATCTGGAGTTAGTTGATGTTTATGCTCCAGTTCGTACTCTAGGAAACTGGAGTTAGTTTATGTTTATACTCCAGTTCGCACTTTGGAAATCTGGAGTTAGTTGATGTTTATACTCCAGTTCACACTCTAGGAATCTGGAGTTAGTAGATAGGTGGCCAGTTACACCCATTTGGTATTTTAGGATTATGTCCGCACTCCGGGGACTTAAGTTGTTTTATGGGTGGTCGGTCACACTCGTTTTGATGTTTATACTCCAGTTTGCGCTCTAGGAATCTGGAGTTGGTTGACAGATAGTCAGTCACATATGTTTAGGCTTTAGGATTTCGTTCACACTCTGGGAACAAGAAGTTGATCAGGTACATGGATGGTTATATCATATCCACCCTGAGTAGGCAAGCGAAGTCGTTAGATGGGCGGATCCACCCTCTTCGAGCTTGTAAATATGAAAGGCGAGGTCGTAAGATTGACAATCCATCCTCCTCTGGTTTAGGTCGAACACGGGCGAAGTCATTAGGTGGACGGATCAAACCTCCTCGAGCCCATGTCCGTAAGTTTATACTCCAGCTCGCACTTTAGGAGTCAGAGTTAGTTAGAGGATTGTCGTGTATCAATCCCTTTTGGCTGCAGTGTGATGGCTTGTCCCCGAGCTCGGGGTTTCACTTAGAGAGTGATCGATGGGATCCCGATTACTTTCCACTTATCTGCCCTCAACGAAGGATGAGATAGTTTATGGACGGTTGAATGGAATCAATGTTCATTTGGATTCCACTTTTGCTAAGCCTAAGGAGTAAGATTAGCGTTCTAGCAAGCTTTGAGCTCGAGCAGAGGAGAAGATGGTCGAACTACATCCATATTGAGCTGTGTATTTTCCCTTAAGTCAGGGCAATAGTTGGAGAGCAGATGGTCGAGTCACATCCACTTTATTCTTTGCACTCTTCCGGTCAAGTAGAGGAAGAGAGTTGAAATGATGGCTCATGATGGTTAGCGAGTAGGCAGTTAGTCATTGATGACTTTAAGTTGAGGCTTGGGCCCTGACGAAATCGGTTTAAGGCGTGATTGTTTTTGTCGAATCAAAGACGTAAGCTAGAGAGTGAATGGTCAAATCATATCCACTTTAAACATATGTCCTCAAATTACCCCAAGTTCTAATGTAGGATTGGATGCATAGACGGTCATGTCACATCCACCCTTGGTGTGATTCTAATTTTACTAGGCATCAGAAGAAGAATAAGTATTTTTGCAAGCTTCAACTATGAGATGGAGAGTACATTGTTGGGACATATCACTCCAAGTCTTTCCTAGATCTCCAATTAAATTGCATAGGCAGATGAGTGGATGGTCAGTTGCATCGACTTTGTACTAGAGTCCTAACCTTGTCGGTCTCTTCCACATTGATGCCTTGCCCCCAATTAGAGGCATATAGTAGCCGTTGAGTGGTTGAATCATGCTCGTCGTGATGATACCTCAATGGTTTGATCATAGTCCGCGGAGGTTGTTTTGCACCCAACCTTAAGTACTCGATTACCTGCATCATTTGCAAGTAGTCTAATTCAAGTTGGTCATATTTCGCAACATAAACGAGATAGAAATAATTCAAAAGAGATCGGATTAAATCTCATTGATAAGTGAAGCAGCGTCATATGCTCGCTATTGCACTTTGTTCCAGCCTTTTACAGTTGGAAGTCTAAAGAAAATGGTTCAATTTGATCAAAGTTCTTGATCGATAGGGGTCGGGGGTTCCACACCCTTCGTTTTATGGGGCTTGAACATATTTTCGGAGCTATCCTTTCCAGAGCAGCCTTAAGGTGTTGACGTCCACGGTAGCCATCTAAAGAAAAAGAGTTTTCCGATCTAGAGTATGGAGTAGGTTCCCTCCTTATCTCGCCTTGTTTATCCTTCATCTGATTCATCAATTCAATATTGGCCTAGACATGTTGGTGTAGTCGTCGGCGGCTATCCACCAGTTCTCTTATCAAAGTATGGAAATAAGCTCTAGTGATGAATTCATTTATGGGTATCGGCAGCAACTGGCTGTGGACTTTGGATAAATTCATTGGCTGCCAGCTTCTTTATTCCCTTCAGCAATATGAGAAGTAGAACTGGTATGTCTAGCCACGATTGACAGTGTTCTTTGAGGAACGGGGGAAGACACCTGTATTTGATGGCAGTCATCACTCCCTGCAGAAGCCATGCACAATTTTCACTTCATGAGGTAGTGTCGGGGGTTATATTTCCAAATTACACTTACATAGTCAGCATGTTGAATTTTCGCTAGAAAATATGCATGTAGGATGGTTTCAATAAATAGGTATCGAGTAGGAAAGATACTTCTATCAACATTATCATGTCCATTTTATGGCTACGGGGTCTTGTAATATTGGTGAATGATGCATGCATGATTGTCCAATGTTTGAGTGGTTGGTAACGCCGATTGGAGGGCGAGTTGGTAAAGATGGGCTTATAGATTGGTGATTGTCCCAAACTTTCATCCAGATAGGAGACCTATATAGGGTATTAAGGAAGTCCTCTAGAGGTTGTATGTCATGCTTCTAGTCATTGGGAGATGGCATAATCAAGATGCGGACATTTAAAGATGGTTTAGTGGTGACTAGCTATGCTTTGAGTTATTAGAATAGATGTGCAGTTGCCACATTAGCCATCGTACCATAGCTGTCAGTTCAGGAATTTGAAAGGTGGTCAATTGGGGGAAGTTGCAATCCATCTTAGAAGTATGATATAGTAACTAACTTTAGTTCTTAGCATATTAGCTTGGTTCTCCAGCCTCTGGGAGCACCGTTTGAGTAGTAGTCCCTTGCCCATTCCTTGATCGGAATTCGACATCTGCCATTCTAATCCCCAATGTCTCGGTCAGTCACGGAACGATCAGTGGTCTGGATAGTATATTCATTTATTAAATTGAGGTTTGAATTCGCTATGCGGTTGCTCTGTGCTGCGGCTAGGGTTCGGGGGGAACGTTTGAACGATCCGAAGTGGTATATGATGATCGATACGAAATGCACGTGGCTAGATCGATACGAAGTTGTATTTGGGTATCGATACGAAATGCATGCAGCTGGATCGATACGAAGTTGTATTTGTGGTCGATACGAAATGCATGCGGATGGATTGATAAGAAGACTGATCGATACGAAAAGTGATCGATACGAAAGCTGGTCGATACGAAATTCGATCGATACGAAAACAGATCGATACGAAGTTCGATCGATACAAATTCGATCGACACAAAATTCGATCGATACGAAAACTAATTGATATGAAGTTCGATCGATGCGAAAACTGATCGATACGAAATTCGATCGATGCGAAAACTGATCGATATGAAATTTGATCGATACGAGAACTGATCGATACGAAATTCGATTGATACGAATGTTGTCATATTTTCTGGATACAAAAACATGGATACAAAATTCATCATATTTTCTAGATACGAAAATATGGACACGAAATTCATCATATTTTCTGGATACGAAAATATGGATACGAAAATCACCATACTTTCTAGAAACCAAAATATGGATATGAAAATCACCATATTTTATTTTCTAGATATGAAAATATGGATAAGAAAATCACCATATTTTCTGGATATGAAAACATGGATACGAAAATCGCCATATTTTCTGGATACAAAAACATGGATACGAAATTCATTATATTTTCTGGATACGAAAATATGGATATGAAATTCATCATATTTTCTAGATACGAAATTCATTATATTTTCTGGATACGAAAATATGGATACGAAAATCATCATATTTTCATGGATACGAAATTCATGATGAATGTAGTTCCTCTTAGATCTGGAGCAATCCGAATAGAATAGAAGAAACCACCGTAAGCTAGATCTGGATCTCCTCCTTAGATTTTAGCAATCCAACGACGGAAGTAGATCCAATGAATAGGAGAAACAAGGTTTTCTCAATGAAAGGACCAAAGTGTTTGTACCAAAATTAGGCACAACACTCTTCGGAAGTATTTGAAGAGATAAAATGAAGAAAGTAAATGGAAAAAGAGAATTATCTAACAAACACTCCAAAAAAATGCATAGAGACACAAAGATTTAGAGTGGTTCGACAAATTGCCTACGTCCACTATGAAATAATTGACTTTATTAACTTTTGCTAGCTGCTTACAACGGATTACAACAGTGAATTTCGAGTACAACAGTGATCTTTAAGTACACTAATGATTCCGGCAGAGTCTGGACGTAGGAGAAACAAAAAGTCCATTTTCTGTAGGTCCAGGGTCGCTATTTATAGGCGTAGGCAGCAAATATCTTGCCCAGATCTCGGAGGTCTTCTTCTCTCATGTGGGTGGGCCCACGGGATCGAGTTCAGCTAATTTTGACTCGATCCGAGAATGATACGAATGGAATTCGTATTGATCAAGAGTTGATCCTTTTTGGCTGAAATTTATCTGGTACATTCTTGACGTTGTAGGCAAGCTCCTGTTAAAATTTGGTAGCATTTGGACTTGTAGATCTCGAGTTAAGATCGATGCAAGTTTGGATTTGTATGACATTGTCTTCTTCGTATCGATACTATTTCGCATCGGTCATGCGTGGCTTTGTTCGTATTGATGCTTGCATGCTACTTCGTATCGATGGTTGGAGGCCACCTTAGTATCGATGCTTCATGTTGCTTTCTTTGTATCGATCAGTGGTTGTCGCTACTCATATCGATGGTGGGAGATCGATACGAGATGGATGTAGGGAGACCGATACAAAATGGACATTTGTTGATGGATACGAAGTGTTGATAACATAATCGATATGAAGTAGCTTCATTTTGATGGATATGAAGGAAGTCAGTGGGCGATGGATACGAACTGATTCTCTCTTGGGGGATGGATACGAAGTTGGATGGATACGAATAGAGTTGGTTTTCTCAACCTTGATTAATCAATAACTTGAGCAAACAAACTCCGATTGACTTGAAATTTGGAACGTTGGCTTTCATAGCTTTGCTTGTCGTGTGATATCAATTGTAGCTCGATCCAGACTTGGGCAAAATTTACCAATATCCATAGTGGACCTATGTATAATCGATCTCCCAGACGAACTGTCCTTGGTTTCTGGTCAAGTTCTTGGTGCCACGGCCTTGCCAAAAGGCGGGATAACACCTCGAGCCTCATTGTAACAACCCTGGTTTGGAGATTACCTATCAATATTAAATTATAATGGTAATTATAATTTAATATTGTGAATTAAACAAAAATTTGAGATTTTAAATTGTTTTATTTGAAATAAACAATGAATTTTGGAATTTAAAAATGTGAAAATAAGATTTGGGACTTTATTTTATTTGGTTTGAGTGATAATAAATGGGAAATTACCATACTTTAGAGGAAATGCAATAATTATATTAATTATTGCCCATTGCTTTTTTTAATAATTTTTAAGAGAAGTGTTTTATTTTTAAAGGTTGGTTGTTTAAATAAAAAGGTGGAAATTGGTTTAAAAATATGTTTTGGCTATAAATTAAGTTTGGAAATGGTTAAAAATATTTTCCAAAGTGAGAAAAGTATTTTTGTTGAATTTTAGAAGTTAAAAAAATGTTTTATTCATTTATTTGAGTAAATAGTGCGTTATAGTTAAATTAAGGAATTTAATAATAATTTTTTTTTAAAATATAATTTTATCTTTTTATATAGTGTAAATTGTTTTGTTTTTAGTGTGCAAGCTTACATATTTTTCTTATGTGAAAATATGATGAAAATGCATTTTGGTTTTGTAATTAGTGTAAATATGAAGACTTTTTAATATAAGTGTTGATTAATTAACATAAGCCATGTTATTTTCTTTTAATTTGTGGGTCTAAGCCCATTAGTGTTCACAGCCTGATTAAGGAAGTGATAAAGCTTACTGTACATTCATTTCCTCTATCTCTTCTTCCTCCTTCAGCCTCAGAAACAAAATACAGTAACCACTCCTCCATAATTGAAAATCCAAGCCAATTTCTCCATAAAATTCAAGAATTTAAAGTCTATTTCACTCTAGAGAATAAATTGAAGGTAATCTAACTCCAAATCACTTAAATTCATCAAAAATCTCTGATTTGTTAGATGATTCAGTGAATTTTGTTTTGCATGCACTGTTTATCTTCTCTCTAGGTTCTTAGAAGCTATCTCTCAAGTCAAGTCTTTCAACTTGCAACACAAATCCGAGTCTTTTAATCTAAGCAGCAAGGTGAGTTGAAATAATCACATAATCTAGCTTAGCCAAGCTAAAAAAATTGCAAAAGCAGTAAAAATTTAGCTTTTGTTGATATATTTTTGTAGTAGTTTCTCTGTTTGAAATATATTTCATATTACCTCTTTGAAATCCTATACCTTTTGAATCCGACAATGAAATGCTACCGGATTTCTTGCATTTGGTAGCTTGCATGTTGAGCTTCATCTCTGCAAATTTTGGTTGAAAAATATTGTCATTTGGTTGTTCAAAATAGTGGTAGAAAATCAACTCAAACGCAGATTTTTGCCTGTAGAAATTTCGTTTTCTGAGTTGTTGCAAACATGGCCTGAGTCCGTGTTTGAGATAGCATAACTCTTTCATTTCTTACTAAAATTCATCGATTCTTTTTTAATTTGAAATACCAACCGTTCTATTATAAGAATACAAATTTTCAGCTTAATTTGAGGTAGTTTGGCGCTCTGTTTCATGCCTGAAAGTTGAATCCGAGATGGGTTTCAGGCCTGTACATTTTTGGTTTTTTGAACTGTTGCAAACATTGCCTGAGTTCATGTTTGAGATAGTGTAACCTTTTCATTTCCAGTCGGAATTCATGAATTCTTTTTTTGTTTGAAAGAAGAAGTTTTCTAGTATGTGTATGCCATTTTTTAGCTCAATATGAAGTAGTTTGCTACTCTGTTTTAGGCCAGTAAGTTGAACCAAAGATGGTTTTCAGGCCTGGGCATGTTTTTTTTAACTATTGCAGACATAGCCTGAGACCATGTCTGAGACAGCGTAACTTTTTCATTTCCAGTTAGAAATTCATTGATTCTTTTTTTGTTTTAAAGCTGAAGATTTCTACTATATGAACACTAATTTTTAGTTCAACTAGAGGTTGTTTGGCCACTTGTTTCATGTCTAAAATTTGAACCCAGAGAAGATTTCAGACTTGGGTATTATTTTGCCTATGCATTTTTATATTCTTATTATATTTCTAAAATGTTTTGAGTGCTATGATGCCTATCAATAGGCTGGCCAAGTTGATGAATGTAAAAACCCGCATATTTTAAGATTCGTATATTTAAATGTTTAATTTAAATATAGCATCGTTAGTCGGATTTTAGTCCGAAAAAGTCACTATTCGAAGAAGAACAGTCGAATTAGTGAAAAATCTGTGTGGATAGTGTTATTTGGAAGTGCCTATTTGAAAACACAATTTTCCAGGAATTCAGACGTCTGAAATGACTAATTCAGATGTTTGAAATGGTTCGAATCGATCCAGAAAGGAAACAGGCTAAAATAGCTATTTTCAGACGTTTGAAATATACCATTCAGACATCTGAATATTGATCTGGAACAATATTTATTTTTCCAGATTCAGACGTCTAAATCGTGCATTTCAGACGTCTGAATGAAGATGGAAAATTATTACTTATCCAGATTCATACGTCTGAATTGGAAATTTTAGACGTCTGAATGAGGAATGAAATTGGGATCCAACAATTTGGACTCGAGATGTATTCCATTATGTTCAAAATAGTGTTTGCGACTTTTTAAGTATAAACATCGATATGTTTTGAGATGGGTAAAATTCCGAGATTTTCAACAAGGGCTTTAGGTATGGGTTTCAGCCCATTAACCAAACTTATCAACCCAACTCCACTCCACTCCGCTTCACTCCTTCTTAATATTTCCTAACACTCAAGCTTTGGAAAAATGGGGGAAGAGAAAGAATTAGAATTCCTAAGCTCTAATCTTCTTTGCAAATTCAAGTTCTAGCTCCAAAATTCAAAGAGAAGATTAGGTGAGCATCTCCTTCTTCTTCTCCAACTCATTCTTTCTTTAATTTCAGAAATTTCCTAAACCTAACTTAGGAAATGTTCTTCTTTTAAGCTTAGATTCAAGCTTCTAGAGTTCAAGTTGAGGAGTAGTTGATCTTCCTTTGCTTTCAAGCTTCTCCTTCATCGTTTTTGGGTTTAAAGGTGAGATTTTTATCTCACATCTAAGTCTATATCGACCTTTGATGTTAGGTATGATTTCCTAACACTTATTTTTGTTCATTGCTTTCCATTCGAATTGATTTGGTGAACATTCCAATTTTGGTGTTTTGAAATCAAAATCTATGAAAATCCTTATATGGAAGGTTGGACATGTTGGTCGGAATGTGTTGATGAGTCTCTAAGGTTGGGTAGTCGTTAGGCATAAACCCCTAGCTATCATCACTCGTCTGATTGCTTCCGTTATGATTTGGCCATTTTTGGCCTAGGCAAAGTATTGCCTGAACACCAGTTTTAGACGTCTGAAATATATGATTCAGATGTCTGAATCTGCTTGTCTCAGCCCAATTTGCCTATTTTGTGTGGGATTCCAATTTTTACCGATTCGCGATTGTCCGATTTATTGTTATCATTTATTATTGACTTTTATGACTTCTTTTTCAGGAATTTTGAAAATATCCATTTTGATGGATTCGGTATCGATTCCTTGGATTTAATTCACGTCATCGAATGTGGATTTTGTGATTGATTGTTTCTATAATCATTTTGTGATTTGTCACTTCTAAATATAAAGGTTTCTATACTAGTAGTAAATATTCAATCTCTTTCATCAAAATGATTTCAACCCTATTTTTAATACAAATCTCTTTATAAAATCGTTTTCAAATCTATTAGTATATACAAACCTTTACCTCATTCGGATCAGAAAATCTAATTAAACAGCTTAGCAAAACAAGTGGTATGAAACGCTTGTGTTTATTTCGTCGGTTAATTCTTGGACTTGTTCGATTGAAATTCTTGTGACAATTTTTGAGTGGGAATCTACAATTCGTTCGTAAATATTTAAGTTAAGCTAGTGGTTATTGGACATGAAGCTAAACTCATATATTTACTAGCTTAGTGTAATCGACACTTTTATTGATCAATGATGATCATTTTGTGATTTAGACTAGCAATGTGCGATGTCTATTTGTCTGCTAGGGAGACTAAACCCCGTTTCTGTAGAACTTCAGTTCAATTTGGCGGGGTAGCGACCCGTGGTCTTCGCGCCGTTTGTGGAGCTTCGGCTCAAAATTGATGGTTAGCGACCATGGAATAGCGTTCCGTTTGTGATACACGTGTTGGTGAGTTTTCATGCTCCCGTTTGTGATAGGCCTCCCTCTTTGTGATTTCTGGATTTCTAATTTATGATCTCTAGAATTTGTGTTTCGCCTCTTTTGTAATTGGCAATGATATGTATGTCAATCTTTGTAGTTTGGTGAATAAAATAAAGAATATGACATTCTTTTTGTTGCTTTGAGATTTCTTGAGATATTGTATGATTTTGTTGTTGATTAAAACATACTTGTCATCGCTTGACATTATTGTTATCATACGTTTTTGTGATATCTCTACCCTTCTCTTATTTTGTATATGATAATTATAGCTAGACTGATCCGTTTATTATTTTCTTCTTAAATAATACTCGGGTCAAACCGAGATGTTACGAGTGCTTCTGCTTGACTCCATATCGGGAATCATCTTCTGACTTTTGTCTAACTAGATTAGATTGGTAGTTTTTGTTGTTATACATTTGAGATAGAGACTCCTTGATGTATACATATCCTTTTGTCTAGCACTTGTATCTATTCTTTTGTGATATTGTGGATCTTGTTTGACCACTACTCAGATGTACACTTTTATGTGTTATATTCATATCTGTTTCCGCTTTTGAGATATGAACATCCGTGACTGATTTATGTTATGTTTATTTCTATATTTGTTTCCGAGGACCACTTAGCCACTGTGTGGTAGCTTTGAGTTTGTATCGGTATGTCGGATTTCCTCTTAAAATGAAATGCATGTTATACTATCTGACATATCAGTGCTCGCACAAAGCAATTACACGGATGGTCGCTCCTCAATAGCCTTATTCTTCACGCTACTTGACGGCATTACTCCATAGTGTCCTTGGCTAGCGTGAGCATAGAGGTGGGGTGTCATAACTTGGTATAGGAGCCAAACTTCGAAACAATGTAGAATAATCTAGCAAGGATCATTGTCCTAAGTCTCTCTTGGGAATCGTGCCATAGGATTTAATTCGAGTCTACGTACCGTTCTATCCTATTTCTTTTTGTGGTGCCTTGTTTTATCAATCAAGTTTGTTGATATTCATTCTGAGATTAACCTTTTTCTCTTTTCTTTCTTTCTTAGATAAGATAAATGGTTAGACCTGGCCGTCCCAGCACCGGTCAGTCCAGTGCTACTCCTCAAGATAGAGTATTTATGTCTGCTTAGCAACTTCTAGATCTTGTGAGAAATGCTCAAGCTGCCGGACCTATTCCTGAGCCCACACATTATAAATCTGGGTTTGGACACTTGTGCAGTGATTACACTAATTTAGGTGGAAAGCCATTCAAAGGTTCCGAGAGTGTTATGGAAGTCCAGGCTTGGCTTCGAACATGCGATCGCATCTTTTCTCGCTTGAATCTTATTGATCTTCATCGAGTCCAAGTGGCTTCTAGTATGCTCCAAGAAAGAGCATTAGACTGGTACGAGCTTTTGATTTTCGAAATTATTAAAGCGGACCTTACTTGGGAGCAATTCTTGGAAAGGTTCGAATTAAAATTTGTGCCGGAAGCTGAAAAAGTATCTCTAGCTCGACGCTTCATTGACCTTGTTCAAGTTGAATCTTCCGTGACGGACTACGTCGCTTCTTTCGAATCTCTATCTAAATATGGGGTCGAGTATATTAATACCCCATTGAAGAAAAATCAGAGATTTGTTGATGGCTTGAATAAGAATCTCAAAAATCCATTACTTCTAAAATTAGAAGTTTCTTTTGATCAGCTGGTTGATATTGCTCTTCGTCTCGAAGAGGCCGATAAAGAAAGTGATGTTGAAGTCAAACACAACATCAACAAGAAGAGACCTTTCAAATTCAAGCCTAATCCCAACAAAAAGGGGAAGCAAACAAATTCGGTATCAAATACTCCTAACTCTCATCGTGGAGAATGTTACAATTGTGGTTCTAAGGACCATTATGCAAACAAGTGTCCGAAGTCTATTTCTTGCCGCTATTGCAAAAGTTCGGGTCATACTATATCTTTTTGTCCCAAACTTCAAAGCAAGAATGAGGGCAAGCTAAATGTTGTACAAACCCCTTCTAACACTTCTCGTGGTCAAGGTATTTCTCATTCTATCCTTGATGGCATTATTATATTTCGTGAATTTCCTATTCGAGTTCTTTTTGATACGGGTGCATCTCACTCTTTTATATCAAAAGAACTTGTTGATACTTTGTCTTTGAATGTTATTGGCTTGATGACTTCTTTGAGAATTGCGAATCCGGTTGGTGGATCCACAACATTCAGTTTACTTCGTAAAGATGTTGAAATTATTTTATGTGATTACTCTTTCCGTGCTGATTTGCATGTTATGCGTTACCTTGGTTTCAGAATGATTTTGGGAATGGATTGGCTTAACCGTTATGAAGCGCATATTCTATGTCCTGAATGGACTATATATCTTAGGCATCCTCAATCTGTTAAGCAGATTTCTCTTGTTCTGAAAGATTCAGATTCCAATTCGAAAGCATCCTTATATTCTCTCAATCCTCATGATGACGATAATGATGATGAGGAAGAAGTTATTTATCTTATTCACATTGTCTGTGAATTTCCCGATATATTTGAGCCCGTTCTAGGATTACCACCTAAGCGAGCAATTGAGTTCAGAATTAATCTAATCCCCGGAGCTCTACCTATTACTCGTCCTCCTTATCGTATGCCCAATAAAGAAAATGAGGAGATGCGCAAACAATTATCCGAATTGGAAGCGAAGCAATTCATTCAATCTATTTCCTCTCCATGGGGAGCTTTAGCTATTTTTGTGAAGAAATCTGATGGTACACTTAGACTTTGCGTTGATTACCGCAAGCTTAACGATCTCACCATCAAGAATAAATATCCCCTGCCACGGATTGATGATTTATTTGATCATCTTAGTGGTTCTAAAGTCATTTCACAGTTAGACTTAGCAACCAATTTTCATCAGCTCCGTATTGCAGAGGATAACATTCCTTTGACATCGTTCCATACCCGTTATGGATCTTATGAATCGCTTGTTTTGCCATTTGGTTTGACGAACGCTCCAGCTTATTTCGTCGACCTTATGAATCGAGTTTTCCCAGACTTACTCGATCGATTTATTCTCATCTTTATAAATGACATTCTTATTTATTCTAAAACTGAGAAAGAGCATGAAAATCATCTTCAGATTGTGTTGGAACTCTTAGGAGAAATCAATTGGAAGCAAAATTTTCTAAATGCCACTTTTGGCAATATCGTGTGAAATTTTTGGGGCATATTATTTCTGAGTCCGGAATTTCCATGGATCCTTCAAAGGTTGAAGCGATTCAAAATTGGAAGAGACCGGAGAGTGTGACGGAAATTCATAGCTTTCTTGGATTGGCGCGCTATTACCGTCGGTTCATAAAAGACTTTTCTAAGATTTCTGTACCCCTTACTAATTTGACAAAGAAGGGAGTTAAATACATTTGGTTAGATAAATGTGAAGCTTCATTTCAAAAATTAAAAGAACTCCTTTTCGATGCTCCTATTCTTGTTATTCCCGACGGGAACCAAGATTTCATTATTTATACCAATGCTAGTCGCGTTGGTTTGGGAGCCGTTCTCATGCAAAGGGAACGTGATGCAGCAGCGGATTATAGAAAGGTATGAAACGGTGAAAGTACCAATCGGTGGATTGAAATTACCAAACGCCCAAATCCGTTGATCTCAAAGATGTCGGATTCTACCTATCTCAAACACGTTGATCGCGCATGATACCGTGTTTAAAGATCTATGATTCTTCTACGTTGATCAAGCGCACTTGATTCCATGAATCGGCTTCAACAATCGTTGATTCGAGCGCACTCGAATTCCAAAGGTGGAGATAGGAGATTACACTTAACTACCAATTTGAGAAGAGGCACAAAGCACTCAAACAAAAGTTTATTCAAAATCAACTTCCTCTTACAAATGACACAACCCTGCTATTTATAGAGTTTTACAACCCAGGTCAACGACCTAACTCACGCGACTCACGACCTAAGATAGGTCGTTACCGACCTAACAGACGCGACCTAACCATTACAACATCAAACGACTTACCACATGACAACATACGATTTACAAACATCAGAACATCACAACACACACGAGTTACAAATATACGACCTAACAGAATAGTTACAACACATGCGACCTAAGCTCCACGCGACTTAAGTCAAAGTAGCATATGCGGTATAAGGTCGTTAGCTCGCTTGAGCGACCTAAGAAGTGGCTTCTGGAAATCTTCGAACGACCTAACTAAGTCGTAGGTCGCTGGTAACGAATTCTTCTTCACGCGACCTAACTAGGTCGTAGGTCGTTGGTAATGACAGAAGCGGTATCACATTAGGTCGCTTGCAAGTTGCTTCTCCCTTCTTTCTTAGCTCGCCATCCCCTATTTCCCATCCATACTCTGTCTCGTTAGCTCGTAAGTCGTTAGGTCGCTCGCGACCTAAAATTTGCGACCTAGTGTTGTACCCCGCTGCATCATCCTCCCCCGGTTGACAAGAATTCGTCCTCGAATTTGCACCTTCCTCTTCCACAATAAACTCATCCCCATGATACGGAATCAAGTATTTGACGTTGAAAACGTCTGCAGTGTGAAAATGATCCGGCAATTTCAATTGATACGCATTATCATTGATTTTCTTCAAAATTTCTACTGGACCGATTTTTCGAGCCTTTAACTTGTTGTAAGTTCTAACAGGAAAACGATCTTTCGTTAAAATGGCGTAAACCAAATCACCTTCTCTGAAGTTCACACTCCTTCGCTTTTTATCTACCAGTTGTTTATACTTCTCATTTGATGCAAGCAATCATTCATAAACAGTTCTGTGGCATTCCTGCAACTAAGTCACAAAATCACAAGCTCGCTTAACAACTCCCTTCTGATATAGCACTATCGTCAAATCCAATGGTCCCTTCGGAATTGCTGAATATACAACTTGAAATGGACTGCAACCTGTACTACGATTAACAGCGTGATTATGTGCAAATTCCGCCTGACATAATTTCATATCCAAGCTTTTCAAATTATCTTTCACAAGACATCTCAACAAATTTCCCAATTATCTATTCACCACTTCCGTTTGCCCATCTGTTTGCGGATGATAGGCGCTACTAAAATTCAGCTTCGTTCCAACCATCTTCCACAAACTTAACCAAAACTGGCTTAGAAATCTAGTATCCCAATCAGAAACAATAGATTCAGGTAGCCCATGTAATCGATACACCTCTTTAAAGATAAATTGGGCAACACAGACGGCATCGGCTGTCCTCTTACAAGCTATGAAATGTGCCATTTTCGAAAATCTATCCACCACAACAAATATAGAATCATTTCCCCTTTGAGTTCTAGGCAAACCCAAAACAAAATCCATGCTCACATCAACCCACGGTCTAGTAGGCACAGGTAATGGCATATATAATCCTGCATTTGTAGCGGTTCCCTTCGAAACTTGACAGATATGACATCTCTCCACAAATCTCTCAACTTCTTTTCTCATTGACGGCCAAAAATAAGATTTTGCAATCAACTGCATTGTACGATCACGGCCCACGTGTCCTTCCTCATGCAATTCTTTGATAATCTTCATTCACAAACTACCCTCTGGTATACACAATTGATTTCCTTTGAAGAGAAAACCATCCACCAACACAAACTCATCCGTCTTTCCCTCCTTGACTTCATCTACAAACTTCGCAAAGTACGGATCATCAACAAACAATTCTGGCAACACATCAAACCCCGTCACTTCAACCTTCATTGTAGTCAACAAATGATTCCTTCGACTAAATGCATCTGCCACACGGTTTGTAATTCCCGACTTATGCTTCACCACAAATGTAAACTATTGCAGGTATGTGATCCACGAAGCATGCATGGCTGCAATTTTGTCTTGTCCCTGCAAATGTTTCAGTCCTTCATGATCAGTATATAGAACAAATTCTTTATGGAACAAATAGTGTCTCCAATGTTTTATAGCTTGAACAATAGCATAGAATTCCACATCATAAGTATTATATCTCATCTTGGCTCCCGATAGCTTCTCACTGAAATATGCAATAGGACGTCTCCTCTGACTTAACACCCCTCCAATTCCAACCTTAGATGCATCAGTATGTAACTCAAACAACAACTAAAATTCCGTCAGCACTAGAATTGGTGCCGTCGTCAAAAGTTCCTTGATTCGCTCAAAAGCAAGTCCTGCTTCCTCCGTCCATGAGAACTGCTTCCCCTTCATACAATCAGTAACTGGTGCCATCACGCTACTGAAGTGTGGAATAAATCTTCGGTAGAATGATGCTAAACCATGAAAACTTCTAACTTCTATGATCGTCCTGGGTTGTGGCCAATTTCTGATTGCTTCAACTTTATTCTGATCCACCTGTATACCTCCTTTTGAAATAACATATCCCAAAAATAAAACACTATACGTCATGAACACGCATTTCTTCGTTGCAGCATAAAATAGTTCCTGTCGCAGGATCATCAATACTTCTCTCAGATGATGCAAGTGTTCTTCTGGGCTTCCACTATATATCAGTATATCATCAAAATACACCACCACGAACTTCCCAATAAATGGTCTAAAGATCTGATTCATCACCCGCATAAATGTACTCGGTGCATTCGAAAGACCAAATGGCATAACCAGCCATTCGTACAAACCCTCCCGTGTTTTGAATGCTGTTTTCCATTCATCCCCTGGTCGAATTCGAATTTGATGATAACCACTCTTCAAATCGATCTTCGAAAAGATAGCAGCTCCACTAAGTTGATCCAACAAGTCATTCAATCTAGGCATAGGAAATCTGTATCTCACTGTAATCTTGTTTAGTGCTCGACTATCAGTACACATCCTCCACGTTCCATCCCTCTTCGGCACTAACAATGCTGGTACAGCGTAAGGACTTAAACTTTCCTGTACACGCCCTTGTTCAAGCAACTCTTCCACTTGCCTTCTCAACTCTTCGTGTTCCTTTAGACTCATTATGTAATGTGGTCTATGCGGTAACACAGCTCCTGGAACAAGATCTATTTGGTGTTGTATGTTCCTCAATGGTGGTAACTGCATTGGCAGCTCCTCAGGAAATACATCTTCAAATTCTTCCAGTACTGGCTTGACTTCTTCAGGAATTTCAACCACTTCATTACTCTCACGTCCAATCAACAAAAATACTTCAGGCTCCTCTTCTACTTCCTTAACAAACTCCTTCAAAGATAGCAAAGTTTTAAGTTCTTTAATCTCCTCTAACTTGCTTTCTTCTTGTTGTCGCTTCTTGGGAACTAAAGTGATTTTAGTACCTTCAAACACGAAACTGTAACTGTTAGTACGACCATCATGTTGCACAGCTCTATCATACTGCCATGGTCTCCCCAACAACAGATGGCGTACATCCATATCCACAACATCACACCAAATTTCATCTTTGTATTTCTTCCCAATCGAAAAATTAACACAAGCTCTTCGTCCAACCTTCACCTCCCCACCTTTCCTCAACCAAGCTAACTTGTAAGGTTTCGGATGCTTCTCAGTTTTTAATGCCAACTTCTTCACAGCATCGGTAGAAATGATGTTATCACAACTTCCAGCATCAATAACAAACTTGCAAACCCTTCCCAAGATAGTGCACGTTGACTGGAAGATGTTACTCCTCACCCAGCTAGAATCATCCTCTTGTTTTGGTGTTAAACAAGTTCTCCTCATCATTAATGAATACCCTTCATCTCCGGACACTTTTTCTTCCTCCTCAACTTGTGGTGAATTAGAACATTCAGCTTCTACGTCCTCATCCTCAACCTCAGCAATCATCGTTCGCTTCTTAGGCTTTGGACATTCATTGCTTTTGTGACCAAACTCCTGACAATTGAAGCATTTGATACCACTATTTACCTTGGTCTTAGCAACTTCACTAACAACTAGTTTTGCAACAGCTTTGGAAATGTTCACATTGCTACTAGCCCCTTTCATTTGATTGTTGGAATTTGTAAACACACCACCTCCTCGTCTCCCTTGTTTCTCCTAAGCAAGTGCTTTCTGATGTGCTTTGGCAATAGATCTCAGATCAAACATATTCACCATATCTTGAATCTGCATTCTCAACCCTCCAACAAATCTAGCGGCCAATTGTTCCTCTGTCTCCATAATATCATTCCTTGCAATCAATTTATAAAATTCATCCGCATAATCATTCACCGACTTTGTTCCCTGTCTCAGATTCTGCAATCGTTGATACATAAGTGACTGATAATTATACGGCAAGAATGTAGCCTTCATTAACCTCTTCATCTTCTCCCATGTAGCAATCTTTGACTTCCCCATTCTCTCCCGTGTAAGTTTAGTTTGTTGCCACCATGCCATAGCTCTTCTTCTCAAACGAGTAGCAACCAACTTAACTCTTCGATGCTCAGGAACCTCCTTAAAGTCAAAAATTTCTTCAATGTTAGATAACCAATCCAAAAATTCTTCTGCTACCATTCCACCCTTGAATTCTGGAATTTCCATTTTCATCCCCGATTCCCATCGACGATCATCTTCAACATCTCGATATGCATTTCGCCCTTGGTCTCGATCTCGATAATGAACACTACTTCTATCACCATCTTCATCATAATCAAATGTACTTCGATATCGACCTCGACCATCAACATCTCTATGATCACGCATATCTCTTCGACTATATCTTTCAGCATCACGATATGGTTCATATTCATACTCCCGTGGAGTTCTTCTTTCTTCACTTCTATGCTCATGATGTTCTCGTCTCAACGAAACTGAAGATTCTCATCTTTCTCGAAAAGATTGCGGGGACACCCTCCTCGCTTCCGTAACCGATGGCGAAACTATGTTTCCTCCATGGTTCGAGATTGGCGACCTTCTCCTTTGACCTTGATTCATGTCAATCATCAGTTTCTCTAATCTACTAATACCTTCATCCAACTTCTCATTGAATTTATTGCTAATCTGTTGTTCCATTTGTTCAACATCTTCTCGTTTATACAAATCTTCAACATTCTGATGGCGATTAGCTCTTCTCGGAGGCATGATTGAATCTTCACAAACTTTAACTCTCGGCCTTGACTTACAAATGATCAAACAATGCACGGCTTCAACTTCAAATTAAACTTCACACTTCAACTTAGCTCGGCTCAACTCTCAATTGGCTCGGCTTGAATTCTTCAATAGGAATTGGCTCCAAAGACTCGGCTTAGCTATGATTGGCTAAGTCTAGCTCTGATACCAAATGATGCAGTAGAGGATTACAGAAAGGTTTGAAACGGTGAAAGTAGTAATCGATGGATTGAAATTACCAAACGCCCAAATTCGTTGATCTCAAAGATGCCGAATTCTAGCTATCTCAAACACATTGATCCCGCATGATACCATGTTTAAAGATCTACGATTCTTCTACGTTGATCAAGCGCACTTGATTCTGTGAATCGGCTTCAACAATCGTCGATTCGAGCGCACTCGAATTCCGAAGGTGGAGATAGGAGATTACACTCAACTACCAATTTGAGAAGGGGCACAAAGCACTCAAACAAAAGTTTATTCAAAATCAACTTCCTCTTACAAATGACATAACCCCGCTATTTATAGAGTTTTACAACCTAGGTCAGTGACCTAACTCACACGACTCACGACCTAAGATAGGTCGTTACCAACCTAACAGACGCGACCTAACCATTACAACATCAAACGACTTACCACATGACAACATACGATTTACAAACATCAGAACATCACAACACACACGAGTTACAAATATACGACCTAACAGAATAGTTACAACACATGCGACCTAAGCTCCACGCGACTTAAGTCAAAGTAGCATATGCGGTATAAGGTCGTTAGCTCGCTTGAGCAACCTAAGAAGTGGCTTCTGGAAATCTTCGAACGACCTAACTAGGTCGTAGGTCGCTGGTAACGAATTCTTCTTCACGCGACCTAACTAGGTCGTTGGTAACGACAGAAGTGGTATCACATTAGGTCGCTTGCAAGTTGCTTCTCCTTACTTTCTTTGCTCGCCATCCCCTATTTCCCGTGAATACTCTATCTCGTTAGCTTGTAAGTCGTTAGGTCGCTCGCGACCTAAAATTTGCGACCTAGTGTTGTTGCCCGCTGCATCAGAACGTGCTATTGCTTATGCTTCTAAGCAATTAAAGCCTGCCGAGACTAGATATGCCACTCATGATTTAGAGCTCGCGACTATTGTTTTCGCCCTTAGAATTTGGCGTCATTATCTTTTGGGGGAGAAGTTTGTTCTCTACACCGATCATAAATCATTGAAGTATTTATTTTCTCAAAAGGAACTTAATTTGTGTCAACAACGTTGGCTCGAGTTCCTTGCATCTTATGATCTTGATATTCATTATACTCCCGTAAAAGGAAATCGAGTTGCGGATGCCCTTAGCCGTAAGCAACAAGCGGTTGTTTCCATGATGATATCCAAATGGAATGATCTCGCGACTTTATACACTTGTGATATTCGAGATCGTAAATCCAATTCATGTTCCTCTCTTGTTTTATGTAGCCTTGAGGCTCATCCTTCTCTTTTAGACCGCATTTTTGAAGCTCAAAAGCATGATCCCGAATTGTTTCTTGTAAGCAAAGTTGTAGGGATAAAATTGATATTGAAGGTTTGAAAGACTTTGATATTGATGCTCGTGGCGGTATTAGAAAATTTGGTAGAATTATCGTGCCAATTATTTGCGATCTTCGTAAAGATATTTTAGAAGATTCTCATATTCTAAATTTACCATTCATCCCGGTCGTAGCAATATGTACGCGGATATGAAGCAACTTTATTATTGGGATGGAATGAAATCTGATATTGCTAACTTTGTTAAGCATTGCATGACTTGCCAACTTGTAAAGGCCGATCATCAAAGGCCCGGTGGGTTATTGCAACCTTTGGAAATTCCAATATGGAAGTAGGATCAAATTTCCATGGACTTTATTGACGGTCTTCCTCATTCTCGTTCGGGCCATGATAGCCTATGGGTGATAGTAGATAGACTGACAAAATCCGCCCATTTTCATCCCGTTCGGTCCAATGGACCGTACCTATTTTGGCTAAACATTTTGTCAAGGAAGTTGTTAGATTGCATGGAGTTCCTACTTCTATCGTTAGCGATCGTGATCCATTGTTTACTAGTAGATTCTGGATAGGTCTTCAAAAAGCTTTGGGAACGAAGCTTAATTTTAGCACCGCTTATCACCCTCAGTCCGATGGACAAACCGAGCGTGTGAATCAACTTGAAGATCTTCTTCGTGCATGTGTACTTGATTTTGGTGGAAGTTGGGAAGATCATATTTCTCTTGTTGAATTTTCCTATAATAATAGCTTCCAATCTAGTATTGGTATGGCACCTTTCGAGGCACTATACGGAAGGCCATGCCGATCTCCTTCGTGTTGGCTTGAAGCTGGTGAGAAGATGGTTTTAGGTCCAGATTTTATACGTGATGCCACATAAAAGATTGAGCTTATTCGTCATAGGATGAAAGAAGCTCAAAGTAGACAAAAATCCTATGCCGATAACCAAAGAAGGAAATTAGAATTTTTTGTGGGAGATCTTGTGTTTATCCGTATTTCACCTATGAAGGGTGTTGTGCGTTTTAGTCGATCGGGAAAATTAGTACCTTGATATATTGGCCCATTTCCCATCACCGAACGTATTGGTTCCGTGGCTTATCGCCTTTTGTTACCAGCTCAGTTTTCTGCTATTCATGACGTATTCCATGTCTCTCAACTACGGAAATGCCTTCGAGATTCCGATTCTGTTCTTGAGTCCGGTGTTATTGAAGAAATTGAAGTTTCGCCTAATTTGACTTATAAGCAACATCTTATCTGTATCATTGCTTCGGAGGTTAAACGCCTTCAAAATAAAGATGTTCCTCTTGTGAAAGTTCAGTGGTCCTCAAATCCTAAGGATTGCTCTTGGGAATCTAGAGAATTCATCGAGTGAAAACATTCGGACTTACTCTCTCGTGCTCATTAAGGTGAACTTCTTATTTCAAATTTTCTTCTCTTTGTATTAATATGCTTTTATAGTTGTTACTCTTTAATTTCTTCTTAATTATTGCGAGGACGCAATTTCTTTAAAGAGAGGAGTCTGTAACAACCCCTATATTTTACGACTCGTATATTTAAATGTTTAATTTAAATATAGCATCGTTAGTCGGATTTTAGTCCGAAAAAGTCAATATTCGAAGAAGAACAGTCGAATTAGTGAAAAATCTATGTGGATAGTGTTATTTGGAAGTGCCTATTTGAAAACACAATTTTCCAGGAATTTAGACGTCTGAAATGACTAATTCAGACGTCTGAAATGGTTCGAATCGATCCAGAAAGGAAATAGGCTAAAATAGCCATTTGCAGACGTCTGAAATATACCATTCAGACGTCTGAATATTGATATGGAACAACATTATTTTTCCAAATTCAGACGTCTGAATCGTGCATTTCAGACGTCTGAATGAAGATGGAAAATTCTTATTTTTCCAAATTCAGACGTCTGAATTGGAAATTTGATACGTCTGAATGAGGAATGAAATTGAAATCCAACAATTTGGACTCGAGCCAATTCCATTGTGTTCAAAATGGTGTTTGCGACTTTTTTAAGTATAAACATTGATATGTTTTGAGTTGGGTAAAATTCCAAGATTTTCAACTAGGGCTTTGGGTATGGGTTTCAGCCCATTAACCCAACTTATCAACCCATCTCCACTCCACTACTCTTCACTCCTTCATAATATTTCCTAACACTCAAGCTTTGGAAAAATGGGGGAAGAGAAAAAGAATTAGAATTCCTAAGCCCTAATCTTCTTTGCAAATTCAAGTTCTAGCTCCAAAATTCAAAGAGAAGCTTAGGTGAGCATTTCCTTCTTCTTCTCCAACTCATTCTTTCTTTAATTTCATAAATTTCCTAAACCTAACTTAGGAAATGTTCTTCTTTTAAGCTTAGATTCAAGCTTCTAGAGTTGAAGTTGAGGAGTAGTTGATCTTCCTTTGCTTTTAAGCTTCTCCTTCATCGTTTTTGGGTTAAAAGGTGAGATTTTTATCTCACATCTAAGTCTATATCGACCTTTGATGTTAGGTATGATTTCCTAACACTTATTTATGTTTGTTGCTTTCCATTCGAATTGATTTGGTGAACATTCCAATTTTGGTGTTTTGAAATCAAAATCTATGAAAATCCTTATATGGATGTTTGGACATGTTGGTCGGAATGTGTTGATGAGTCTCTAAGGTTGGGTAGTCGTTAGGCGTAAACCACTAGCTATCATCACTCGTCCGATTTCTTCCGTTATGATTTGGCCATTTTTGGCCTAGGTAGAGTATTGCCTGAACACTAGTTTCAGACGTCTGAAATATACGATTCAGACGTCTGAAACTGCTTGTCTCAGCCCAATTTGCCTATTTTGTGTGGGATTCCAATTTTTACTGATTCGCGATTGTTCGATTTATTTTTATCATTTATTATTGAGTTTGATGACTTCTTTTTCGGGACTTTTGAGAATATCCAATTTGATGGATTCCGTATCGATTCCTTGGATTTAATTCACGTCATCGAATGTGGATTTTGTGATTGATTGTTTCTACAATCATTTTGTGATTTGTCACTTCTAAATATAAAGGTTTCTATACTAGTAGTAAATATTCAATCTCTTTCATCAAAATGATTTCAACCCTATTTTAATACAAAGCTCTTTATAAAAGAATTTTCAAACCTATTAGTATATACAAACCTTTACCTCATTCGGATGAGAAAATCTAATTAAACGGCTTAGCAAAACAAGTGGTATGAAACGCTTGCGTTTACTTCGTCGGTTAATTCTTGGACTTGTTCGATTGAAATTCTTATGACAATTTTCGAGTGGGAATCAATAATTCGTTCGTAAATATTTAAGTTAAGCTAGTGGTTATGGGACATGAAGCTAAACTCATATATTTACTAGCTTACTGTAATCGACACTTTTATTGATCAATGATGATCATTTTGTGATTTAGACTAGCGATGTGCGATGTCTATTTGTCTACGAGGGAGACTAAACCCTGTTTCTGTGGAACTTCGATTCAATTTGGCGGGGTAGCGATTCGTGGTCTTCGGGCCGTTTGTGGAGCTTCGGCTCAAAATTGATGGTTAGCGACCATGGAATAGCGTTCCGTTTGTGATACACGTATTGGTGAGATTTCATGCTCCCGTTTGTGATAGGCCTCCCCCTTTGTGATTTCTGGATTTCTAATTTATGATCTCTAGAATTTATGTTTCACCTCTTTTGCAATTGGCCATGATATGTTTGTCAATCTTTGTGGTTTGGTGAATAAAATAAGGAATATGACATTCTTTTTGTTGCTTTGAGATTTCTTGATATATTGTATGATTTTGTTGTTGATTAAAACATACTTGTCATAGCTTGACATTATTGTTATCATAAGTTTTTGTGATATCTCTACCCTTCTCTTATTTTGTATATGATAATTATAGCTAGACTGATTCGTTTATTATTTTCTTCTTAAATAATACTCGGGTCAGACCGAGATGTTACAGGTGCTTCTGCTTGACTCCATATCGGGAATTATCTTTTGACTTTTGTCTAACTACATTAGATTGGTAGTTTTTGTTGTCATACATTTGAGATAGATACTCCTTAATGTATACATATCCTTTTGTCTAGCACTTGTATCTATTCTTTTGTGATATTGCGGATCTTGTTTGACCACTACTCTGATGTACACTTTTATGTGTTATATTCATATTTGTTTCCGCCTTTGAGATATGAACATCTGTGACTGATTTATGTTATGTTTATTTCTATATTTATTTCCGAGGTCCACTTAGCCACTGTGTGATAGCTTTGAGTTAGTATCGGTATGTCGGATTTCCTCTTGAAATGAAATGCATGTTATACTATTTGACATATCAGTGCTCGCACAAAGCAATTACACGGATGGTCGCTCCTCAACAGCCTTATTCTTTGCACTAGTTGACAGCATTACTCGGTAGTGTCCTTGGCTAGCATAAGCATAGAGGTGTGGCGTCACAATGAATTTAAAATTCAAATTTGAATTGAGTTTGAATTGAATTTGGATGACGGTTTAACTGATTTCTTTGATTTCGACGATGGATTTTTCCGAACAATTTTGAAATAATTTTTAAAATAAATTTGCATTACCAAAAATTATTATATAATATTTTAAATTATTTTAAGCTATAAAATCTATTTATTCTCTATAATAAGGGAATTTTCAAATATTTTCTTCAATATTCATTTCGAAAAATGGTTTTAAAAGCTAGTTTTCTTAAATAAATTATTTAATATATAAAATACACATTTTTTCACTATTCGAGCGAATGAGAAGGAGAATTAAACAGATTGGTAAAACACATGGTATGGGACATGTGCGTTTATCTTATCGGTTAATTTCCGATTTGTCCATTTGATCGTTTTGACCTTCGGGTTTAGTTGATCGGTGAGACGAGGTAAACTTTTTACTACTTTGAGTGTGTAATTTACTAGTAGTTAGTAGACCATTTAGTGCGAATGTGTGGTATGCGACACATGTTAACACAGTTCGGGTTCCTATCTGAAAGTCTGTGACACATTTGTCTAAGAAACGTATTTGCCAGTACTAGACCTTCGGATCATTTGTCCTTCGGGATGTTTGTCTAAGAGACGTATTTGTCCATTATGACGTATTTGTCCTTCGGGATGTTTGTCTAAGAGATATCTTTGTCCTTCCAGATGTTGTCCTTCGGGACGTTTTTCTAAGAGACGTGGCGCCTTATTTGAGAGAGAGCAGAACTTGACAGGCTTCGGCCATATGCATATGCAAATTTTTAAGATGTTTTTATTGATGTTGGTGATTTTCCAAGTGTATCGCCTTTTTATTATTGGCCATTCGAGCCGTTTGGGATATTATATATATATATATATATATGTGTGTATGTATGTATGTATATATGGCGATTACCTTATGGGAATTTGAACTCTTGTGAGTTCTATCTTTGAGATTTGAGTTGCCTACACTGGCATTTTATTAATATTGTCGATATGGAATATATTTGAGATTTTAAACTCCTGTTTGGAGATATATTTGCCTTGTGTCGTATTTGGAGATGGTGATTTCTTTGAGTTGCTTTTGAGTTTGCCGATATGGCGGGTTTGGGATTTCTCCTCTTTGGAGTTGTGTTTTTCTCCTAAACAATATTTGATGTTTTGTGATACGCCGATGAGATGAAGCGTGCTTTTATTATGAGATTTGTTACGAAGTTTTACCGCCTTTAAGTTGCATTCATATTTAGTGATATCCTTATATCACTTGAAATTACTATACCTACTTAATTGTGCCTTATGAAGTAACCATATACCCTTGAATTATTTCTTCTCACTTGAGAAGATTATCACCTTGCCTTATGCATTTGTTATCGTTTATCCTCTTAAACTGGTTTGTTTAGTTAGACTAACCCGTGTATTTTATACTCGGGTTAGGCCGAGCTGTTTCAAGTTAGGTACTTTTGGACTTAGCCTATTATGCTTCCGCATGGACTATTCTGCTAGCTCTTTTTGTTATAGCTTTTTATGTAGTCCTTTTTGTTTTCTTCTGTGATATGTATATTCTTTTAACTCGCTTGTATATTGTGGTTGTTATACCACTTGACATGTATCATTTTGCATACTCTCTGATGTATCTATATATGTATATATATGTGTGTGTGTGTGTGATGATCTGATGTTATGTTATGTTTTTTGCATTTGAGGTGTTGTATTTTGTTCTGATAGATCATATAGACACCTATGGCTTTGTATTAAGTATTTATTGGATATGTCGATCCTCTTGAGATAGAATATATATATATATATATAGCATTTGTCGACGTATTCAATAGATATTTAGGATAAGGCTATAGATGGTAGCTCCTAACCAGCCCTATTATCCGCATTAGCAGATAGTATAACCCAGTAATACTCTTTGTTAATGTGGTTCTCGAGGTTGGGTATCACAGCCTGGTATCAGAGTTGAGTTTAGAACAAAATATGATAAACACAGAACAGAAACACATATTACGGTACATCTAAGTATAATACAAGGGTTACCAATTATTTAATCATCGTATCCTTTACCTTATTGTGTCTTTTGAGATAGAAGTTTAGGATATTTCTGGGAATATGTTTTATTCCATAGTATTCCATAATAGAATTGAAGATATCTTATCTTAGGATAATCGTGATTGTTTTATTCAAGTCCCATTTAGTACGGGTGCTTGACACTTGTCTGTATCAAAGGAATTTGTTGATGCTTTTGGATTATTCTTGTATTTTACTTCTTTGAGGATTGCGAATCCTATTGAAGGGATCTGTAATATTTGGCATGTTGTGTGAGTATTTGGGATTTTTTTCTATAACTTATCTTCCCATGCGAATTAGCATAATAATTTTTATCTAGAGTTTGGAAGGATTTGGGATGGAGTGGCTTGCATATTATCAAGCCACATTCTGTGAATTGAAGGATCCTATATTTAGGTATCCTAATTTTGGCTAATTTTTTGTTTCTTGTTTTTTGGAATGTTCATTCCAAAATATCTAGGTTCACTCTTGAGTTTCGAGATGTTGATGATATATCTCGAATTTCAGTCATTATGACTTTGTTGATTTCTGTGAGTCCGTTCGAGTTTGTCACCCACCGAACAATCAAGAATTGTATTGACCTCCTTTCCAATTCTTAGCCTTTCGGTCATCCTTTCGCGAGGATATCCACTAAGGAAATAGGAGGTTCTATGAATTTAACTGATATTGTCATTCTTGTCTTCTTTGAGATATCCTTTTTGGATACTCAGTTGTTGATATACTCTATGGTATTACTTCACTTAAAGTAATGATTCAATGTTACTTGTAACGACCCCGGATTTTAATTAAATTTAAATTGATAATTAATTGAATTTTTGAATTAAAATTGTAAAATTAACTGTAAATTGAAATGAGTTTCCCCAGTTCAAATAGAATATATATAAAATCATATGAATTTAAATATTATATATATGTGATTTGGATTTAAATTTCAAGTAAATGGTTTAAAGATAAATTATAATGATAAAATTTGGGATTGATGGTCTATATTAGAATAGAAATAAAAATAAAACAACAAGTATTACAGTAAAATTTATAATAAATATTAAAATAGAAATGGAAGTAAAAATAATAATAATAATAATAATTTAAGCTAAAAATAGAAATCAATATATAAAAGATAAGTTATAAAAATATAAAGAAAAGCATTAGCTAAATTTTTTAACAACAAAATAAAATATAGAAATTCATCTATATTTCAAAATAAATTATATAGTTTTATACAATATAAAGTAAATATATAAATTTTAATCTCATAAATCCATACAAAATATTGTAATACAAATAGACTACAAAAAATAAAAGAAAAATAAAACAAAGTTAGAAGCTCACTTATATCACTAAGTAATAAAGCAAATAAAAGGAAAAGAAACAAAACAAAATACATATGCATGTAATAAAATAAGTAAACAAGCAAACAAACAAAAAAAATGCATTCATGTTCAAGTAACCTGCATAATAAAGAAAAAATATATATATAAGGATGTAGGCTTGCAAAGGAAGCCACCAGATTTTACTCATGCAATGTACAAATAAAATAAAGCAAAATAAGATAAGTTTGTACAACTAGTTAATGCAACCACCTTTATATCAGCAAGTAAAAGGAAGGAGAAAAATATCTTTGTTAAATTTTGTACAAAATATAAACACTGTTGTACAAAACTTCATTTCAGCTGAAAACAAGTATTTTATCATCCTCAACAACATTAACTTCTCATTCCAGTTTTCGTTCACTATTATAACTGAGAGAAAACTGAAGTAATACCACCTTGCATTCAAACAAATATCAACTTAAAACTTCCACTTAAACATCAAAACTATTTATGCCAGCCTGAGATCAAGCAAGAAGAGCTTCAGCTATCAAATTCAAAACCCAGTTTTCAACTTTTCAAATTCAAAAAGGGTTTCAACTTTCAAACTGGAAAACTTCTGGAATCAAAATGTTTAAGGTGAGTAACACTCAATGATTTAACCTTAAGTATATATTGAAAAATTTGCTCTGTGTGTATATATAAATATATATCAGTGCTTCCTCTCTATTTAGTCTCAAAGTCTAAAAACAACAAGAAAATTCAATTTCTTATTATCTAATCAGTATCAGGCCTTGGTGTCAAAAACAAATATGTATGTTTAAGTATAAGTTAATATCAAAAAATAGTTTCAAATGAAGTAGTGATATATAGTATGCAAAAAAAACTTGATTTAACAGAGTAAACTCAAACTTAAGGGAATTTCGAATGTCTTGAAATATAAATTCAATTTCATATCTTGAATCCACACTACAAGATAGGATTTTTAAAACTAAAATGGTGAATTTTAGTTAATTATGTTAAGAACAGTTCTTAGTTGAACAGAAAATGCCTTTTAACCAAATTCTAGTGATCGAACAAATATTGAACGTTGAAATAATGCTCGAAGCAAGTTTGGCAACCGATTTTATCGGGAAAATTGTTGGTAAAATTTTCTGTTGCAAGAAATGATGGGACGAGGGAGATTTAGGGTTTAACCCACAGTTTTGAGGAGGTTTAGTTTGTTGATTCGTTCGTCGTCGTCAACCGATCGAGTGCGATGGGCTTTTGGTTGATGGTAGCTAGTTCATAGACGAGTTCATGGCCGGAGTTTTGAGTTGTTTGGTGGTCGAGGTTACGGGGACGAGGCATTTTCAGGTTTTGGTGGTGGTGGGATTATTGTTTTAGGTTTTAGTTCGAACTCTCGATTTCGAATTCGAGTGAATGATTGATTTCTGGTGATGGGGAGTTGATCCGTGAGTGATCATCGACTTGCTCGTCGATGCAGCGATGACTGGAGGCGAGCGTCGGAGCAGTGCACATGTACGTGCACTTGTGTCTGTTGATCTGGAGTTGTTTAGTCTGGGTGGAAGCAGTTTCTCTCACGTGTTTCACTCGAGTGTTACTCGAGGTGTTTCTGTGTTTGACTCGAAGTATTTGAGTGTTGGCTCGAGTCATTTGCCTATTACAGGACCTGTCAGGTTTTCAAAGTTTAAAATAAATTTGAAATTTGAAGCAAGATTTAAAACAGAGTTTTAAATCAAGTTTTAAAAATTAAATCTTTATCCAAATTTTGAAATATAATAAAATTTTATAAAATTTAAAATGTTTTAACAACTTTAAAATGTTTAAACTGTATTTTAAAGTGATTTGAATTTAAAATAAATTTGGTTCAAACTTTTTTTTAAATTTCTTTTATAAGATAAGTGTTCTCTAACCTTGATTTAAAAAGGTTTGTAAATTTGATCTAAATTTTGTTAAAGTTAAATTTGAAATCATTTTAAATCTTGAATTTGAAATGAAATGTGAAGGAAACTACTTAATAAAGTAATTTAAGTAATTAATTACTCAGTGTAATTAATTAAGGTAATGTGGTTAATTTTAATTAATTAATTAAGTTTAATTAATTAAAGATAATTACTTGGTATTGGGTTAGGTATAATTACTTAATGTAATTAAGGAAGTGTAATTACTTAGTGAAGTAATTAATGGAAATTACTGGATGTAATAAAAAGGGAAATTACTTAATGGATAGTAATTAAAGGATAATTACTTGAGGGAAGTAATTAAGTTATGATGACTCAGTGTAATTAAAGGATTAATTAATGTAATTAATCAAGGAGTTAGTTTAATTGATATAAGTAATTAGGGGAAGTAAATTATTAATATAATTAATCAAATGGAGATTAAGTAAGGAATAATTAATTTGTGAATTAAGGATTATTAATTAAATATTAATTAATGATTAAAGTTGATTAATCAAGTGATTAAGCAATAATTGATTTAAGGATAATGTGATAAATTAATTAAGGTAATTAATTTAAGGAAAATTAATCTATTAAAGGTTAATTAATTAATCAAGTGATTAAGAAATAATTACTAATTAAGGAGTAATCAATTAGTTATTTTAATTACCTAAGAATAATTTATTAATTGAGAATAATTAATTAAGGTGATTGATTAATTAATTTATATCAAATGATCTGTTATTAATAATCAGGATTGGATAATTAATTCATAAGTAATTAATTTAATTGGAAATAAATTGAATTAATTAGGATTAAACAATTAATAAGTCCTGCGTATAAATGATTATTGAATGCTTGATCTTACTTATGAATGATTGTATTATATGAGATTCCTTGAATTGATTATCCTATCTGATCTGTGATATTTTGTTTTGTGGATTGAGCTGTGTATAATTTATTCATTTATTTGTGATACATTTGTATATTATTTGTGAATCTGTGAATGAACGATAAGCGTTATAGTTTATACCGCTTATCAACTATATTTATGTTTTTAAATCTGATGATACTGTTGCACTATTGTGTGAACCCCTGGACTACACCATACACACACAAACATGGATTTCACGTGGAAATCAGTTTAGTCGCAGATTTTTAACAATTTTTGAATCCAAATAGTTTTGGAAATTGGAATTGAGAGCTTTGTAAATGAGTTTCAAATATAGAAGTTATTTTAAATAACTTAATAGAACTTTGAAATCAAAATAAATTGATTTAGATTCAATATTTGGAATTGAATTCAACGATTTGGGAAACTAATTGTTTTCAACTGATAAAAGCACTCATGTAAATAAAAAAATGAAAATGAATTTCCAATTTAAATTAAAGGAATTTCAAGTTTTAATTGAAGATGGTCTCCTAAGTTATGAATAAATCTTTGAAAATGATTTTGAAGGTTATAAGTTAAATCATTAATATAAAGATTTGATGAGTTAATCCAATTGAGATGGAAATCGATTTGAAAATCTATGAATGGATCTTTGTGAAACTGGGTGAACTTTGTGAATTGAATCTTTTTGTTTAAAAAGATTAAAATGGTGATTTGTTTAAACCATTTAAAGAGGAAATTTGGATAATAAGTTATGACTTAATTGAAATTCCATTAGGTTTTTTAAATATTGCGCTCATTATTCGGTTTAGCCGGGAGAGGACCTCTGTGTCATATAACTCATTCCGAATAAGGATACGTCGTATATGGATTGCATTTGAAGACCGGTTGTGAAGACCCGGATTGTCTCTGCACTGAGTCGCACTGATATAGAGATTCCCTAAGTGATGGAAAATCCGATCGGGATTGTGAATACCCGGATTGCTAAGGCTTCTTTGGAAGTGCTTTCGGTTCTGCTCGAACCCGGAACAGACTTGTATGGTTATATTGTCTGACATTACACTTTGAGATATAAAGCTGATTTCTTTCAAATACATTTCTGTTTGGTGGCGGAGATTTATTCCCTTAGCTTAACACCCTTCTCTGAGACGTACGAGCTCAAAGGTTATGTAGTTGAAGGTTATCAGTGATATACTCCCAAATTAGTAATGTGGCATGCTGAGTGCTGCTGTGTGTTGCTGATCATTTGTTGTTCATTTGTTGATCAAAGCATGGCTTTCGTATAAAGCGTAGCTTTGTGGACGAGACCTCATTGAACCTCACAACCCGGAAATGGTCGAAACAGGAAAGATGCGGCAAGGTTATGAGGGTCGCATCCTTTAGGGTATGTCATTTCCTTCTGGAAAAAGGTGGTATCATGGTATGGAGCCCAGATGCTTTACCTGTGTGGTTGCATCAATCTCATTTACTGTGTGGTTGTTGCTTTGTGATCGAGGGCCCTCAGATTAAGGTCGCAAACGACCGAGGGGTGGCATATTCGTGTAGTAGTTACCTAGTAAGAGGTAACCCGGCCTTGTGTTAGAAGAGAGCTAGTTAGTTCTTGCGACGTCCCTCTATGGGCGTACCCATGTGGCAGTAGGAAGTTCCTTAGCCTGACCATTCGTTGGAAACCCAAAGAAACAATACGAGCCCTTTACGATTGCAATTTGTATAACATGTCACCTCAGGTGGCAACTATAGTAGGCATAATATAATGGTACCTATGCTGTTTAAGATTAATATTATATTTTAGAAAGGATTTTCACACTATGCACTAGTGATAATATCGAATGATTTTACGTATCAAGCATATTTGACTATCATAAGTAGAAATCTCCTCCAATTCTGCCTTTGCATTGTGTGTGTGGCGGGAGGCCTTATGGTAGTTTCATTTTCAAATAAAAAAGCATATCGGATTTTTCCTATGAACTTTTTTATTTCAAACAACTGTTTTTGTTACTCATACCAGTCCCATGACTAACCCGGAGTTTATTGTTCCCTTCCTAAACTCTGGGTGACCATAATTTTCCACACGGATAGTCTAGAGTTTGGTTTTTCATATAGTCAGGTTTAGTAGATTATCGGGAGCTAGTTCAGTTTTTGGAGTTCACAAAGACGACCGCCCTTGCTTATCTTTGTGGATCATCATGATGGTTCGAGCTTGATGTTGGAGTTGTTGGACTCATTCTCTTTTGAAGATCTTTTGGAGTATCACTTCTGTTGTTTCCGCTGTAACATTATTATTTGTCTCTGATATGCTTGTATCATATAGATATCATTGTTGTATATCATATTCTAGATATTGTATCATATGTGTTGTATATGATATCATGGATTTCTTCTTTCCGCAGTGTTGTTATACTTAAAGTGTTATAAGCTCTAGTGAGCCAGATTTGGCGTTTGAATCTGCGGCATTCGAGTACAAGTGAAGTTCGGGTGCCGATTTTCGAACGCCGAGTCAGGATCGCTACATTTGGTATCAGAGCTAAGGTTGAACTTTAGCTCAGGAGTATGACACATTAAGTAACTCATTAGAGATAGGGTGAAGTATACCCTAGAATGAGTATCCTTAAGATATCCGTCCGTATGCCTCAGTAAATTCTCTTACTATCCACTAATAGTAAGTATAAGTGCAAGAAGAGGATGAGATAGGGGACAAGGGAATACGACTATAAATGGTCAATACCCTGTAACAACAAGGAAACAAGAAAACAATATTTTCTCTATCAATCTCTTTTGTTCGTCATCTTTTCTCAATTCTTTGATAGTTCCTGGTAGATCCAGGAAGAAGATTTGATATATTTGAATGGGACATAAACTCCAAATCGGTCGGAATTGTTTGTTTAGATGAATTGTTTGCTCTGGTTGTTATGATTGATAAATATACTTTTTTTTAAACTAAAAATTTTGAAATCTAGGATAATAGGAATTTAAAAAGAATAGGATAAATTTTGAAATATAAATTTTGATTTATTTCTTGGCCTATAAAATTCTAAAACCTTAGAATCTTATTTTTGGATTTTGGTTTTGATTGTAGAGAACCCGTAGTATCAATAAGGGTGGAACACTTTCCAAAGCCAGAAGAGTCGGTGATTATGGTTCATCTAGTAGGGTTTGGAATGATTTGGGTGAACCATCAGTACATGAGGAGGTGCCAGAGGAGCCTGTGGTGCAGCCGTAACCTCAGGTAGAGAAACCCAAAGAAGAAGTGGTTGAAAAGCCCTGTGAGGAGTCTGAAGAGGAACCCGAAGAAGAGTTTGAGGATGAAGAAGAGTTTGAGGATGAAGAAGAGTTTGAAAATGACGAAGAGGTGGAGTTGGAAAATGATGACGCAGTCATTTGGGATTTGGATAATGCAGTGGAAGAACTAGATGGTATAGGGTATATTTCGGTAGAATCTGATCCAGAGGATGTTTCTGAGACAGATAATGAGGTAGAAGTTAGGGAACTGTCAGGGCCTGAGAGAGGGAGCTCTAACAATGAGGATCTGTAGTTGGTTGGGTTGACTTCTTTTGGATAGGGTGTGTTTACGTATGTGTTTTGGACTTAGAACTGTAATGAATGTTGGATGTTAATAGGGTAATGTATGTATAGGCATGGTTGAACGTATGATTATGACATATGTATGTTAACTCCACTTTTTGAAACGACCTAGCGACCTAACTTCGTAAGAAACCTAGCGACCTAACTTCGTAAGAAACCTAGTGACCTAAAGGTACAAACGACCTAGCGACCTAATGGATTTAGCAACCTAACGACCTAAAGGATATCACGACTTAACGACCTAACCACTTAGTGAAATAGCAAGGCCAAAGATTCAAAGCGACCTAACATATAGCGACCTAAAGAGATTAACAGGCAAGCGACCTAACTGGTTCGAAAGGCGAGCGACCTAACGGTTCAAGCATTCAACGACCTAACGAGGTAAGATGGGAGCGACCTAGCGTGTTAGAAGCAAAGAAGGATCGCATGCATTCTGTCTTTATAGGTCATTAGCGACCTAAGCAAAACCAAGACTCCTAGGTCGCTCACGACCTATGACTTAACCAATATATTATCAAGTGATGCAGTGTACTCTTGTTAAGCCGTAAACCATGCCTATTAGGTCGCCCACGACCTACGACCTACGACCTTCCCTTAGGTCGCTCACTACCTATGACCTAACTCCAGATTCTCCCTATAAATACTACACCAACTCCAACTTGAAGGGGACTTTTGGATCATTTTCTTGAGCGCCTATACTCTGCTGTTTTCACAACTCATCCGACACTTCAAACACCGAAGACGCTTCAACAAACTTCAAGAGAAGATCAAACACATCCGACATTGATTCAAAGAGTTCTCTTACATCGAAGTTTTAGCTACTCATCTCAAGTGTGTTGAAATCAAATTGTAATCGAAGTATTGTTGTAAAAGTTGTAATTGAATCAGCAATAAAGAAGATAAAGTGGACGTAGGCTTAATTTCTAGCCGAACCACTATAAAACTGCTGTCTCTTTACTTTTCTGCTATTTTTTGCTTATTTTCTGTTCCCGTACCAACGGGTGGTGCTTTCACATTATTAGCACTCACACCGGGGTGTTAGCATCGATTTTTACGTTAACATTTTGGTGCTTTCACTGAGAACCTAACTCAGGGATGTTTTCACCATTGCTTCGCAAAGACTTGTTGAAAGATTTTCCTTAAAAACAAAAGTCTATCGGAAATCATGGCTCCTGGAAGAAAGAGTAGATCTACTAGATCCGAAAATGCTAATGACAGGGCTGCTTCCTCTCTAGCGCCAAATCAGACAACTCCTACTGTGGGAGTCACAAGGGCTGAACTTGACGATGTTGTGTCAGGATTATACCAGCAAATGGAAACTCAAAATGCTTTGATGATGGAAAGGTTAAACACTCTGCTTGGAATGAACCGACAACCAGAACACAATGAACCAACCTTTGCGGAAGAAACTCATGATTACCAAGACAAAGATATTCCTCAAAGGACAATTGGCATCGCTGAAGGGGCACCTCCCCAAGCTAGAGGATCAAGGCCGCAGCCGCCTATTCATGAACGTTTGTTCAGACAAACTTCTGAAAAGGTGGCTGACGTCTGCCCGGCAAGGCCTCTGAATGATGAAGAATATCTATCAGGAATGGTTCGCCAGATTATGAAAGAAAGTATGCAAAGGAATGAAGATGAAAATGACTGGGGGTTTGCTCCAAGCAAGACTCCGTTTATCGAAAAAATTCTAAAAGCTGAATTTCCAAGGAAGTTTGTTCCTCCTACTATCCCAGCCTATCGAGGAACAAGTGACCCTAATCAGTTCTTGTATAAATATGACTGGCATATGACAGGTGCCAGGGCAACAGATGAGATTAAATGCAGATATTTTCCTGTCTATCTGGAAGGAGTAGCTCTACTCTGGTTTACAAAGCTACCGGTCCGATCTATGGATCAATTCTCTGATTTGACCCGTAAATTAGGATCAGTTCAGGTTGTATGCTACAAAGGCCAACGACATAATGTCACTGTCCAGCCTAGAACAAGCTTCCGGCGAATCCATCAAATCCTTCTTGAATCGCTTTAACATAGCCTTGGCTAAAGTGGACAATGCTGAACCCCGTATGATCCTAACTTACTTGATGTGAGCCATCGATAAAACAAGTGAGTTCGGAAAATGGTTGAAAATGAAGGAACCGAATTCACTAGAGAAGTTTTATAAAAAGGCTGATGAATTTATGCGTCTGGAGAATCTTCCTGCGCAATCAAAGGTGGTTGTGGCTGAAATTCAAAACAACAATATGGTTGAAACTTCTAACAAGAAAGAATCTGGTGGTCAGAAAAGGGGAAATAACGATGGGAAAAAGCAGAAAGACTTAAAGAAACCACGCCGTTTTTCGGACTTTACTCCTTTGACTGAAACTCCAAAGAAAATATTCTTTGCAACTAAGGATGCCATCAACTACCCAGAGCCACCAAAGATGAAGCTAGGAATTTTTTTTGTACCAAATGGAAGATTCTGTCGATTCCATAATTAGCCTGGCCATGACACTAACGAATGTCGCCATCTGAAGAACTTGATTGAAGAACTGCTGAAAGAGAATAAACTGCAGCAGTATGTTAAGAGAAATATAAGTGATACTGCCTCATCTACTCAGGGGCAACAACTCCCTGCTAGTCAATCTGGCTCGGGTGAAAAGGCTGCGGTGCAGGAATCTGAAAGACCTGTAATTAATGTAATCACATGGGGACCACACCCAGCAGGCAGAAGTTGGGGAGAAATGGAAAGATATGCTCATGCTCTGAGACATGCCCCAAAAGAAGAAATTGTTTTTGTTTTGGAAGATGTTGTGCCATCGAAGCAACAGAGAACTTGTCACGATGATATCATATTCAGAGCTAGAGACTCTATGGGAGTGGAAGCTCCTACTATGGATCCGTTGGTAATAACCGCTGGTATCGGACCAGCTATTGTGAAACGAGTGCTTGTCGATTGTGGTGCCTCTTGTAATATCCTCTTCAAGAAGACTTTTGATCAAATGAAGATTCCGATGGCTGATGTTCAAGCTTCTTCACAAAAGATTGTTGGGTTCACTGGGGAACCGAAACAACCCATCGGAACCGTCGACTTATTTGTAGAACTTGGTAAAGGGGAAAGAAAAGTGGTCCGCAAGCAGACTTTTGTTCTTGTTGACGAATTTTCTGCTTATAACGCCTTCCTGGGACGACCAACTCTTGTTGCATTCAAAGCCATTCTCGCCCCATGGTGCCTAACTATGAAATTCCCCACCGATAACGGCGTTGGTGTTTTGAAAGGAGATCAGGGTGCTGGACGGGAATGTTATCTCACAGAGTTGCGGGAGGCGAAAAAGAGAGAAATGGGGAAGGGTGCGGTAGCTCCGCTCCGCATCAAAGAACCAACCTTGTAGCAAGTACAGGGTGGACCCTGCACTGGAGAGCACAGTGGTGCACGAAAATAAATTGATCCTAGGAAAGCCAGTGCAGGGGAGAATAGAGTGGTGCCGGTAGAAGTAACGGTACCAATACATGTTGACTAGAAGGACCCAAACAAGGTACTAAATGTAGGTTCACAACTCGCTTGGAGTCATGCTGACATGTGTGGAATATCTCTAGAAATTGTAGTGCATGCCTTAAATATTGACCCGAAGTTCACACCCGTTAAACAAAAAAAAAGAACCCAAGGTCCAGAAAGGTCAACAACATTGAAAGAAGAAGTAGATCGGCTCATGGAGAATGGCTTCATCAGAGAATCCACTTATCCAAATTGGGTCTCTAATCCGGTATTGGTTAAAAAAGCAAATGGAAAGTGGAGAGTATGCATCGACTTTTCAGACTTGAATAAAGCATGTCCCAAGGAATGTTTTCCATTGCCCAGAATCGATCAGTTGGTGGATGGAACAGCCGGGCACGAATTATTGTCTTTCATGGATGCTTACTCAGGATACAATCAAATCATGATGCATGAGCCAGATCAGGAGGACACGAGCTTCATCACCGATGTTGGTTTTTATTGCTACAAAGTCATGCCCTTCGGATTAAAGAATGCAGGGGCAACTTATCAAACACTCGTTAATGCCATGTTCAAGCCCCAAATTGGCAAGACTATGGAAGTATACGTTGATGATATGCTAGTGAAGTCAAAGAAGGCAGTAGACCACATGGATCATCTGGAAGAAATGTTCGCGTTCGTCCGAAAGTATGTAATGAAATTGAATCCTCTGAAATGTTCATTTGGGGTGGAGTCCGGAAAATTCTTAGGTTTCATTGTGAGTGCTAGGGGCATCGAAGCTAATCCTGCTCAAATCACTGCCTTAAGAGAAGTTAAACCCCCTAGAACAAAGAAGGAATTGCAAAGCCTCAACGGGAAAGTCGCTGCTCTGAGTCGATTTATTTCCAAAGCCACAGACAAATGCATTCCCTTCTTTGATGCTCTGAAGAAAGGAAAGTAGAATTTCGAATGGACTCCCGAGTGTCAAAAAGCTTTTGATGAGTTGATTCATCATATGGAGACGCCTCTAGTACTTTCTAAGCCTGACAATGGTGAAGATCTATTCATATACTTAGCAGTTTCATCTCATGCTCTCAGTGCAGCGTTGGTACGAGAAGACGCAAAAGTTCAGCGTCCAGTTTACTACATCAACAAAAGATTCACTGGGGCAGAGATGAATTATTCAATGTTAGAAAAGCTCGCCTATTGTCTATTGATCGAATCCAGAAAGTTGAGGCCGTACTTCCAGGCTCATCCTATTAAAGTCCTCACTGATCAACCTCTAAAGCAAGTCCTATTTCGCCCTAAGACTTCGGGTCATCTTCTGAAGTGGAATATTGAACTCAGTCAATACGATATCACCTACCATCCTCGAAAAGCAATGAATGGACAAGCTTTAGCAGATTTCATTGCAGAATGTACAAATAAAGGTGGCAGTGAGGAAGAAGTGATTACTGATATTTCGATCCAATGGAAATTATATGTCGATGGTGCAAGAAACGACTACTGTTCCAGAGCTAGGGTTGTGCTTGAAACCCCCGAAGGACGATCGTTATGTTATGCATTGAGATTAGAATTTCCTTCGACAAATAACGAAGCCGAATACGAAGCTCTTATTGCCGGTCTGAGGATTGCTAAAGAACTGAGCATCAAAGTGTTGCAGGTCTTCAGTGATTCCCAACTAATTGTATGCCAAGTCAAGAAAGAGTTTCAGACTAAAGGAGGAAATCTGCCTGCTTACCTGTCAAAAGCCTGTGAACTTCTCGATGATTTTGATCATTATACAATAAATCATATCCCCCGTGAAGAAAACATGAAGGCAGATTCTCTCACGAAATACTCAAGCTCTGGCGAAGCTCAATTATTGGGCCTGGTCCCTGTATAAGTCTTGACAGCTCCGAGTATTGATGAGATGGATATTGATTGGATCATGGCCGTATCTCAAGAGCAGGAGTCATGGATAACTGACGCAGCGGATTAATCAAAACAATCTTCAATCGGTGAAAGTAGTAATCGGTGGATTGGAAGATACTGAAATGCCCAAATTCGTTGATCCGAAGATACCGAATTCTAGCTATCCTGAACTCGTTGATCGCGCACGATGCCGGGTTCAAAGATCTTCAATTCTTCAAGCGTTGATCAAGCGCACTTGATTCCACGAATCGGTTTCTACAATCGTTGAATCGAGCGCACTCGATTATCCGAAAGAGGAGATAGGAGATTACACTCAACTACCAATTGGAATGAAAGCACAAAGCTAACAAAAGAGAATTTTATTCAAAAATCAACAACCTTACAAAATGACACAACTTGCCTATTTATAGGCTACAACACATCTCCCGAAAATTACATAAGTCTTAAGTCGTTTCCGACTCATCACCTACGACCTACGTCTCAACATAAGTCACACGACTTACGACTTAAAAGTAACGACTCAAAAGTAAACGACTCAAAACCGACGACTCACCATAAGTCGTTTATGACTTATCAGATTACAACACAATCACCACTTAACTCGGCTCCGACTTAAGATATCCTCCGACTTAGCATATATGCCAACTTACCTAGTACACGAGCTATGACTCACACCACAAACGACTTAACCCAGTTCTCGACTTATGGCAACCAGGCGACTCATCTTAAGTCGTAACTCGGCAGCGACCCATCCCTTCTCTTAAGTCGTAGACGACTTATCCCTTATTTGTTCTCAACTCGTGTTGCTCCACCTGGATCCTTCTTCTTAAGTCGTAGATGACTTATAGCTCTGTCTTTAAGTCGTGGACGACTTATGTCAGCCTCTTCCATAAATCGTGGTTGACTTACCTCCTCGTCTTCGTTGAGTCGTGGACGACTCATGCCTGTTTCCTTAAGTCGGTCACGACTTATGCCTTCCCCCCAGTTAAGTCGTAGACGACTCAAAACATTTCCCTTAAGTCGTAGCCGACTTAAGCATTCAACTCGCGCATTTCCTTTGAGTCGTGGACGACTCAAGTCTGCCTCCTTATCTCGTGTACGACTCAAGTCTGCCTCCTTATCTCGTGTACGACTTATGCTGTCTCGTGGCGCTTCCTTAGGTCGTGCACGACTTATGTCTACTTCCTTAAGTCGTGTACGACTTATACCTTTGAAAGTTGTGGGTTGCGCTGCATCATCCTCCCCAGGTTGAGAGAAATTCGTCCTCGAATTTGTAAATTCTTCCACATCCGATTGTTCATTCCCATAATATGGTACGAGATGTTTGACATTGTATACGTCAGAAGTGTATACATCTTCCGGCAGCTTCAACTTATAAGCATTTTCATTAATCCGTTTCACGACTTCTACAGGACCAATTTTTCTGGCTTTTAACTTGTTATAAGCGCCCACTGGAAAACGATCCTTTGTTAACACTGCATAAACCCAATCACCTTCATTAAATTCAACATTTCTTCACTTTAGATCTGCCGATCGTTTATACTTTTCATTTGCTTTCTCCAATCGTTCCTGAACGACTTTATGACATTCCGTCAACCCGTCAACAAAATCAGCAGCTTTCTTAACTGTACCCTTTGAATGTGGTATTACCGTTAAATCCAACGGTCCTTTTGGCATACTAGAATATACAATCTGGAATGGACTGAACCCAGTACTTCGATTTACAGCATGATTATGGGCAAACTCTGCCTGGCATAACTTCACATCCCAACTCTTCAGATTGTCTAGCACAAGACACCTCAACAAATTTCCCAACGATCTGTTCACGACTTCGGTCTGTCCATCCGTTTGCGGATGATAAGCGCTGCTAAAATTCAACTTCGTTCCCACCATCTTCCACAAACTTAGCCAAAAATGACTCAGAAAACGAGTATCCCTATCCGACACAATCGATTCTGGCAATCCATGAAGTTGATATATCTCTTTGAAAAACAACTGAGCAACATGAACATCATCCGCCGTCTTCTTACAAGCAATAAAATGTGCCATTTTCGAAAATCGGTCAACTATCACATAAATGGAATCGTTTCCCCTTAAGTTCGAGGCAAACCCAAAACAAAATCCATACTCACATCAACCCAAGGTTTAGTTGGTACAGGTAACGGCATATATAATCCAGCATTAGTCGCAGTTCCCTTCGAAACCTGACAAATATGACAACGCTCCACAAACCTCTCCACCTCTTTCCTCATCGATGGCCAAAAGTAAGATTGCGAAATTAATTGCAACGTACGGTCTCTCCCAACATGTCCTTCTTCATGTAGCTCTTTTACAATCTTCATTCTCAAACTACAATCAGGTATGCACAATCGATTTCCCTTGAACAGAAAACCATCTTCCATCAAAAACTCATCCGTCTTTCCCTCCTTGACTTTATCAACCACCTTCGCAAAGTAAGGATCATTCACAAATAATTCTGGCAACATTTCAAACCCCGTCACTTCAACCTTCAGTGTAGTCAACAAATGACTCCTCCTACTCAAAGCATCAGCCACACGATTCGTCACCCCTGACTTGTGTTTAACAACAAAAGTAAACTGTTGCAGATATGCAACCCACGATGCATGTCTCGCTGAGATCTTGTCTTGCCTTTGTAAATGCTTTAACGCCTCATGATCAGTGTATAGAACAAACTCTTTCTGAAATAGATAGTGTCTCCAGTGTTTAATAGATTGCACAACATCATAAAATTCAACATCATATGTACTGTATTTCCTCTTTGCTCCTGATAACTTCTCGCTAAAGTATGCAATCGAACGTCCCCTCTGACTCAATACTCCTCCAATTCCAACCTTGGATGCATCAGTATGTAGCTCAAACACTAGCTGAAAATCTGGTAATATTAGAATTGGTGAAGACGTCAAGAGTTCTTTGATTCGATCAAAAGCAACCCCGGCTTCCTCCGTCCATGCAAACTGTTTACCCTTCATGCAATCCGTAACAGGTGCCATCACACTACTAAAGTGTGGAATGAACCTTCGATAAAATGAAGCCAACCCGTGAAAACTACGAACTTCCGTTATCGTCTTGGGTTGCGGCCAATCTCTGATCGCCTCAACTTTACTCTGGTCCACTTGTATACCTTCCTTCGAAACAACATATCCCAGAAATAAAACACTCTTCGCCATAAAAACACACTTCTTTGTAGCAGCATAGAATTTTTCTTCACGAAGAATGATTAACACTTTCTTCAAATGTTGAACATGCTCTTCTGTACTAGCACTGTAGATTAGAATATCATCAAAGTAAACCACCACAAATTTTCCAATGTACGGTCTGAAAATTTGATTCATCACCCTCATGAATGTACTTGGTGCATTCGATAGACCAAACGGCATTACCAGCCATTCATACAATCCTTCCCTCGTCTTGAATGTTGTCTTCCATTCATCCCCTGGTCTAATGCGAATCTGATGATAACCGCTCTTCAAGTCAATCTTAGAAAACATTACGGACCCACTGATTTGATCCAATAGATCATCAAGCCTCGGCATCGGAAATCTGTATCTGACTGTGATCTTATTCAATGCTCGATTGTCTGTGCACATCCTCCACGTTCCATCCCTTTTGGGTACCAATAAAGCTGGCACAGCACAAGGACTTAAACTCTCTTGCACACGCCCCTGCTCAAGCAATTTCTCTACCTGCCTCCGCAACTCTTCATGTTCCTTCGGACTCATTCGATAATGTGGTCTGTGTGGCAACACAGCACCTGGAACAAGATCTATCTGATGTTGTATATCCCTCAACGGTGGTAACTCTGTTGGTAACTCCTCTGGAAATACATCGTCAAATTCTTTCAAAACTGGTTTAACTTCTTCTGGAATTTCAACTTCTTCACTGCTCTCACGCCCAATTAACAAGAATACTTCCGGTTCTTCCTCAACCTCCTTAACAAACTCCTTCAAAGATAATAAAGTTTTCAGCTCTTCAATCTCTTCTGACTTACTTTCTCCTGGCTATCTCTTCTTTGGAACTAAGATAATCTTCGTGCCTTCAAACATAAAACTGTAGCTGTTGGTCCGACCGTCATGCTGTACTGCTCGATCATACTGCCATGGTCTTCCCAAAAGCAAGTGGCAAACATCCATCTCTACTACATCACACCATATTTCATCTTTGTATTTCTTCCCAATATAGAATGGAACACGAACTCGTCTATCCACTTTCACTTCTCCTCCTTTTCTCAACCATGCTAACTTGTATGGATTCGGATGTTTCTCTGTCTTCAACTTCAACTTTGTTACAGCCTCGGTTGAAATAATATTATCACAGCTTCCTGCGTCAGTCACGAACTTACACACCTTCCCCAGTATAGTACATGTTGACTGAAAGATATTACTCCTCAACCAAATAGCTTCCTCCTACTTCGGTGTTAAACACGATCTCCTCAGCATTAGATTACAACCTTCATCTCCTGACGCAATATCATGTTCATCCTCAACTGGACTAGAATATTCTCCATCACCATCCTCATCTTCAAGTTCAGCGATCATAGTTCGTTTCTTCGGCTTTGGACACTCATTGCTTTTATGACCCAATTCCTGACAATTGTAACATTTGAAACCATTGTTAACCTTTGCCTTCTCAGCCTCCTTCACCACCGGTTTACTGAAAGGTTTAGACACATTAGAACTTCCACTAACACCCTTCATTTGATTGTTGGAACTAGTAAACACACCACCTCCTCGTCTACCCTGCTTCTCCCAAGCCAACGCTTTCTGATGTGCTTCCGCTACAGATCTAGGATCAAACATGTTAACCATATCCTGAATCTGCATTCGCAACCCCCCAATGAATCTAGATGTCAGCTGCTCTTCTGTTTCCATAATATCATTCCTTGCAATCAGTTGATAAAATTCGTCAGCATAGTCATTCACAGATTTCGTCCCTTGTCTCAAGTTTTGCAAACGTTGATACATCAAAGATTGATAATTGTAAGGTAAGAACGTTGCTTTCATCAATTTCTTCATCTTCTCCCAAGATTCAACTTTTGACTTCCCCATTCGTTCACGTGTAAGCTTGGTTTGCTGCCACCATGCCAAAGCTCTACCCCTCAACCTTGTAGCAACCAACTTCACTCTACGCTGTTCTGGAACTTCTTTGAAGTCAAAAATCTCTTCAACATTAGCCACCCAATCTAGAAACTCCTCTGCTTGCATACCACCTTTGAATTCAGGAATTTCAGTCTTCATCCCCGACTCCCACTTGTGATCATACTCAGAGTGATTTCTTCCTTGTCCTCGTCCTTGTCCTCGAACACTACCACCATCATACTCCTCTTCAAAATCAGATGTATATCGTTGTCTATCTCGTCCACCCACATCTCTACTACCTTCACTCCTACCACCATCATCCCTTCTATCTACATTCCTCTGTTCATGATCATTCACGTTCCTCCCACGCCTTTGATCATTGTCAACACTTCTTTCTCGATTGGATTGTGGTGAGACTCTACTTCCCCCATGGTTAGATTCAGGTGAAACCCTTCTCCGATTTTGATTCATCTCTAACATCATCTTCTCTAACCGTCCAATTCCTTCGTTAAGCTTTTCACTAAAGTTTTCATTGATTCTTTGCTCCATCTCATCAGCTTCTTCTCTTCGATACAAAGCTTCTATGTTTTGGTGACGATTAGCTCTCCTTGGCGGCATACTTGAAACTTTACAAATTCTTCAAATTCAAACACAATTCGAACCTAGATCCAAAATGAAATGGATCGAAAACTTCCACTTTGTTGCAACGTCGCGATGAACACAATGAACACAACTTCTCCCAATCACAAGTCCGATCTTCAAACTTCAATACAAATGCGAACAACTTCAACTAGCTCTCGGCCGTGATAAACAAACTCAAATCTTCACTTCGATTCAAACTTCTTCAAGATGATTGGCTCCAAGACTCGATTTAGCTATGATTGGATAAAACAAGCTCTGATACCAAAACTGACGCAGCGGATTAATCAAAACAATCTTCAATCGGTGAAAGTAGTAATCGGTGGATTGGAAGATACTGAAATGCCCAAATTCGTTGATCCGAAGATACCGAATTCTAGCTATCCCAAACTCGTTGATCGCGCACGATGCCGGGTTCAAAGATCTTCAATTCTTCAAGCGTTGATCAAGCGCACTTGATTCCGCGAATCGGCTTCTACAATCGTTGAATCGAGCGCACTCGATTATCCGAAAGAGGAGATAGGAGATTACACTCAACTACCAATTGGAATGAAAGCACAAAGCTAACAAAAGAGAATTTTATTCAAAAATCAACAACCTTACAAAATGACACAACTTGCCTATTTATAGGCTACAACACATCTCCCGAAAATTACATAAGTCTTAAGTCGTTTCCGACTCATCACCTACGACCTACGTCTCAACATAAGTCACACGACTTACGACTTAAAATTAACGACTCAAAAGTAAACGACTCAAAACCGACGACTCACCATAAGTCGTTTACGACTTATCAGATTACAACACAATCACCACTTAACTCGGCTCCGACTTAAGATATCCTCCGACTTAGCATATATGCCAACTTACCCAGTACACGAGCTACGACTCACACCACAAACGACTTAACCCAGTTCTCGACTTATGGCAACCAGGCGACTCATCTTAAGTCGTAACTTGGCAGTGACTCATCCCTTCTCTTAAGTCGTAGACGACTTATCCCTTGTTTGTTCTCAACTCGTGTTGCTCCTCCTGGATCCTTCTTCTTAAGTCGTAGACGACTTATAGCTCTGTCTTTAAGTCATGGACGACTTATGTTAGCCTCTTCCATAAATCGTGGTTGACTTACCTCCTCGTCTTTGTTGAGTCGTGGACGACTCATGCCTGTTTCCTTAAGTCGGTCACGACTTATCCCTTCCCCACAGTTAAGTCGTAGACGACTCAAAACATTTCCCTTAAGTCGTAGCCGACTTAAGCCTTCAACTCGCGCATTTCCTTTGAGTCGTGGACGACTCAAGTCTGCCTCCTTATCTCGTGTACGACTCAAGTCTGCCTCCTTATCTCGTGTACGACTTATGCTATCTCGTGGCGCTTCCTTAGGTCGTGCACGACTTATGTCTACTTCCTTAAGTCGTGTACGACTTATACCTTTGAAAGTTGTGGGTTGCGCTGCATCATCCTCCCCAGGTTGAGAGAAATTCGTCCTCGAATTTGTAAATTCTTCCACATCCGATTGTTCATTCCCATAATATGGTACGAGATGTTTGACATTGAATACGTCAGAAGTGTATACATCTTCCGGCAGCTTCAACTTATAAGCATTTTCATTAATCCGTTTCACGACTTCTACAGGACCAATTTTTCTGGCTTTTAACTTGTTATAAGCGCCCACTGGAAAACGATCCTTTGTTAACACTGCATAAACCCAATCACCTTCATTAAATTCAACATTTCTTCGCTTTAGATCTGCCGATCGTTTATACTTTTCATTTGCTTTCTCCAATCGTTCCTGAACGACTTTATGACATTCCGTCAACCCGTCAACAAAATCAGCAGCTTTCTTAACTGTACCCTTTGAATGTGGTATTACCGTTAAATCCAACGGTCCTTTTGGCATACTAGAATATACAATCTGGAATGGATTGAACCCAGTACTTCGATTTACAGCATGATTATGGGCAAACTCTGCCTGGCATAACTTCACATCCCAACTCTTCAGATTGTCTAGCACAAGACACCTCAACAAATTTCCCAACGATCTGTTCACGACTTCGGTCTGTCCATCAGTTTGCGGATGATAAGCGCTGCTAAAATTCAACTTCGTTCCCACCATCTTCCACAAACTTAGCCAAAAATGACTCAGAAAACGAGTATCCCTATCCGACACAATTGATTCTGGCAATCCATGAAGTCGATATATCTCTTTGAAAAACAACTGGTCAACATGAACAGCATCCGCCGTCTTCTTACAAGCAATAAAATGTGCCATTTTCGAAAATCGGTCAACTATCACATAAATGGAATCGTTTCCCCTTTGAGTTCGAGGCAAACCCAAAACAAAATCCATACTCACATCAACCCAAGGTTTAGTTGGTATAGGTAACGGCATATATAATCCAGCATTAGTCGCAGTTCCCTTCGAAACCTGACAAATATGACAACGCTCCACAAACCTCTCCACCTCTTTCCTCATCGATGGCCAAAAGTAAGATTGCGAAATTAATTGCAACGTACGGTCTCTCCCAACATGTCCTTCTTCATGTAGCTCTTTTACAATCTTCATTCTCAAACTACAATCAGGTATGCACAATCGATTTCCCTTAAACAGAAAACCATCTTCCATCAAAAACTCATCCGTCTTTCCCTCCTTGACTTTATCAACCACCTTCGCAAAGTAAGGATCATTCACAAATAATTCTGGCAACATTTCAAACCCCGTCACTTCAACCTTCAGTGTAGTCAACAAATGACTCCTCCTACTCAAAGCATCAGCCACACGATTCGTCACCCCTGACTTGTGTTTAACAACAAAAGTAAACTGTTGCAGATATGCAACCCACGATGCATGTCTCACTGAGATCTTGTCTTGCCCTTGTAAATGCTTTAACGCCTCATGATCAGTGTATAGAACAAACTCTTTCTGAAATAGATAGTGTCTCCAGTGTTTAATAGATTGCACAACAGCATAAAATTCAACATCATATGTACTGTATTTCCTCTTTGCTCCTGATAACTTCTCGCTAAAGTATGCAATCGGACGTCCCCTCTGACTCAATACTCCTCCAATTCCAACCTTGGATGCATCAGTATGTAGCTCAAACACTAGCTGAAAATCTGGTAATATTAGAATTGGTGAAGACGTCAAGAGTTCTTTGATTCGATCAAAAGCAACCCCGGCTTCCTCCGTCCATGCAAACTGTTTACCCTTCATGCAATCCGTAACAGGTGCCATCACACTACTAAAGTGTGGAATGAACCTTCGATAAAATGAAGCCAACCCGTGAAAACTACGAACTTCCGTTATCGTCTTGGGTTGCGGCCAATCTCTGATCGCCTCAACTTTACTCTGGTCCACTTGTATACCTTCCTTCGAAACAACATATCCCAGAAATAAAACACTCTTCGCCATAAAAACACACTTCTTTGTAGCAGCATAGAATTGTTCTTCACGAAGAATGATTAACACTTTCTTCAAATGTTGAACATGCTCTTCTGTACTAGCACTGTAGATTAGAATATCATCAAAGTAAACCACCACAAATTTTCCAATGTACGGTCTGAAAATTTGATTCATCACCCTCATGAATGTACTTGGTGCATTCGATAGACCAAACGGCATTACCAGCCATTCATACAATCCTTCCCTCGTCTTGAATGTTGTCTTCCATTCATCCCCTGGTCTAATGCGAATCTGATGATAACCGCTCTTCAAGTCAATCTTAGAAAACATTACGGACCCACTGATTTGATCCAATAGATCATCAAGCCTCGGCATCGGAAATCTGTATCTGACTGTGATCTTATTCAATGCTCGACTGTCTGTGCACATCCTCCACGTTCCATCCCTTTTGGGTACCAATAAAGCTGGCACAGCACAAGGACTTAAACTCTCCTGCACACGCCCCTGCTCAAGCAATTTCTCTACCTGCCTCCGCAACTCTTCATGTTCCTTCGGACTCATTCGATAATGTGGTCTGTGTGGCAACACAGCACCTGGAACAAGATCTATCTGATGTTGTATATCCCTCAACGGTGGTAACTCTGTTGGTAACTCCTCTGGAAATACATCGTCAAATTCTTTCAAAACTGGTTTAACTTCTTCTGGAATTTCAACTTCTTCACTGCTCTCACGCCCAATTAACAAGAATACTTCCGGTTCTTCCTCAACCTCCTTAACAAACTCCTTCAAAGATAATAAAGTTTTCAGCTCTTCAATCTCTTCTGACTTACTTTCTCCTGGCTATCTCTTCTTTGGAACTAAGATAATCTTCGTGCCTTCAAACATAAAACTGTAGCTGTTGGTCCGACCGTCATGCTGTACTGCTCGATCATACTGCCATGGTCTTCCCAAAAGCAAGTGGCAAACATCCATCTCTACTACATCACACCATATTTCATCTTTGTATTTCTTCCCAATATAGAATGGAACACGAACTCGTCTATCCACTTTCACTTCTCCTCCTTTTCTCAACCATGCTAACTTGTATGGATTCGGATGTTTCTCTGTCTTCAACTTCAACTTTGTTACAGCCTCGGTTGAAATAATATTATCACAGCTTCCTGCGTCAGTCACGAACTTACACACCTTCCCCAGTATAGTACATGTTGACTGAAAGATATTACTCCTCAACCAACTAGCTTCCTCCTACTTCGGTGTTAAACACGATCTCCTCAGCATTAGATTACAACCTTCATCTCCTGACGCAATATCATGTTCATCCTCAACTGGACTAGAATATTCTCCATCACCATCCTCATCTTCAAGTTCAGCGATCATAGTTCGTTTCTTCGGCTTTGGACACTCATTGCTTTTATGACCCAATTCCTGACAATTGTAACATTTGAAACCATTGTTAACCTTTGCCTTCTCAGCCTCCTTCACCACCGGTTTACTGAAAGGTTTAGACACATTAGAACTTCCACTAACACCCTTCATTTGATTGTTGGAACTAGTAAACACACCACCTCCTCGTCTACCCTGCTTCTCCCAAGCCAACGCTTTCTGATGTGCTTCCGCTACAGATCTAGGATCAAACATGTTAACCATATCCTGAATCTGCATTCGCAACCCCCCAATGAATCTAGATGTCAGCTGCTCTTCTGTTTCCATAATATCATTCCTTGCAATCAGTTGATAAAATTCGTCAGCATAGTCATTCACAGATTTCGTCCCTTGTCTCAAGTTTTGCAAACGTTGATACATCAAAGATTGATAATTGTAAGGTAAGAACGTTGCTTTCATCAATTTCTTCATCTTCTCCCAAGATTCAACTTTTGACTTCCCCATTCGTTCACGTGTAAGCTTGGTTTGCTGCCACCATGCCAAAGCTCTACCCCTCAACCTTGTAGCAACCAACTTCACTCTACGCTGTTCTGGAACTTCTTTGAAGTCAAAAATCTCTTCAACATTAGCCACCCAATCTAGAAACTCCTCTGCTTGCATACCACCTTTGAATTCAGGAATTTCAGTCTTCATCCCCGACTCCCACTTGTGATCATACTCAGAGTGATTTCTTCCTTGTCCTCGTCCTTGTCCTCGAACACTACCACCATCATACTCCTCTTCAAAATCAGATGTATATCGTTGTCTATCTCGTCCACCCACATCTCTACTACCTTCACGCCTACCACCACCATCCCTTCTATCTACATTCCTCTGTTCATAATCATTCACGTTCCTCCCACGCCTTTGATCATTGTCAACACTTCTTTCTCGATTGGATTGTGGTGAGACTCTACTTCCCCCATGGTTAGATTCAGGTGAAACCCTTCTCTGATTTTGATTCATCTCTAACATCATCTTCTCTAACCGTCCATTCCTTCGTTAAGCTTTTCACTAAAGTTTTCATTGATTCTTTGCTCCATCTCATCAGCTTCTTCTCTTCGATACAAAGCTTATATGTTTTGGTGACGATTAGCTCTCCTTGGCGGCATACTTGAAACTTTACAAATTCTTCAAATTCAAACACAATTCGAACCTAGATCCAAAATGAAATGGATCGAAAACTTCCACTTTGTTGCAACGTCGCGATGAACACAATGAACACAACTTCTCCCAATCACAAATCCGATATTCAAACTTCAATACAAATGCGAACAACTTCAACTAGCTCTCGGCCGTGATAAACAAACTCAAATCTTCACTTCGATTCAAACTTCTTCAAGATGATTGGCTCCAAGACTCGATTTAGCTATGATTGGATAAAACAAGCTCTGATACCAAAACTGACGCAGCGGATTAATCAAAACAATCTTCAATCGGTGAAAGTAGTAATCGGTGGATTGGAAGATACTGAAATGCCCAAATTCGTTGATCCGAAGATACCGAATTCTAGCTATCCCAAACTCGTTGATCGCGCATGATGCCGGGTTCAAAGATCTTCAATTCTTCATGCGTTGATCAAGCGCACTTGATTCCGCGAATCGGCTTCTACAATCGTTGAATCGAGCGCACTCAATTATCCGAAAGAGGAGATAGGAGATTACACTCAACTACCAATTGGAATGAAAGCACAAAGCTAACAAAAGAGAATTTTATTCAAAAATCAACAACCTTACAAAATGACACAACTTGCCTATTTATAGGCTACAACACATCTCCCGAAAATTACATAAGTCTTAAGTCGTTTCCGACTCATCACCTACGACTTATGTCTCAACATAAGTCACACGACTTACGACTTAAAAGTAACGACTCAAAAGTAAACGACTCAAAACAGAAGACTCACCATAAGTCGTTTACGACTTATCAGATTACAACACAATCACCACTTAACTCGGCTCCGACTTAAGATATCCTCCGACTTAGCATATATGCCAACTTACCCAGTACACGAGCTACGACTCACACCACAAACGACTTAACCCAGTTCTCGACTTATGGCAACCAGGCGACTCATCTTAAGTCGTAACTCGGCAGTGACTCATCCCTTCTCTTAAGTCGTAGACGGCTTATCCCTTGTTTGTTCTCAACTCGTGTTGCTCCTCCTGGATCCTTCTTCTTAAGTCGTAGACGACTTATAGCTCTGTCTTTAAGTCATGGACGACTTATGTTAGCCTCTTCCATAAATCGTGGTTGACTTACCTCCTCGTCTTCGTTGAGTCGTGGACGACTCATGCCTGTTTCCTTAAGTCGGTCACGACTTATCCCTTCCCCCCAGTTAAGTCGTAGACGACTCAAAACATTTCCCTTAAGTCGTAGCTGACTTAAGCCTTCAACTCGCGCATTACCTTTGAGTCGTGGACGACTCAAGTCTGCCTCCTTATCTCGTGTACGACTTAAGTCTGCCTTCTTATCTCGTGTACGACTTATGCTATCTCGTGGCGCTTCCTTAGGTCGTGCACGACTTATGTCTACTTCCTTAAGTCGTGTACGACTTATACCTTTGAAAGTTGTGGGTTGCGCTGCATCAATAACCCCAATCAAGGAATATCTACTCAACGGCTCCTTGCCAGAAAACTCAAAGGAACGTCAAAAGCTCCTAAGAAAAGCTCCAAGATATGTGATTCAAGGCGACCATCTGTACAGGTGAGGATTCTCGATGCCATTACTCCGATGTGTAACTAAAGAAGAGGCTAAGACGATTTTGGCTGAATTGCACGGAGGAGAGTGTGGAGATCATTCAGGTGGTCAAACTCTTGCAAAGAAAATTCTTCGCTATGGTTAGTTTTGGCCGGATATTAATCGAGAAGCTGCTAGCTACTCCCGAAAGTGTGACAGATGCCAGAGATTTGCAAAAATCCCAAGAGCACCTTCTACCATGCTAACACAGATGGTCAGTCGATGGCCATTCGCAATTTGGGGAATAGATCTTATTGGGCCTATGTCGATTGCAAGATCCGGAATCAAATATGCCATTGTTGTTGTTGATTATTTCACTAAATGGGCTGAAGCAGAACCATTAGCTATTATTACCTCTAAAAAGATGATAAATCTTGTAACGAAAAATATCATTTGCAGGTATGGTGTGCCTCAAAAGATAATAACAGACAATGGTACTCAATTCGAAAGCGAAGAATTCCATGAATTTTGCAGACGATTCAAAATCCGAAAATGCTTCTTAGCAGCGGCTCATCCGCAGGCAAACGGGCAAGTGGAAGCAGTGAACAAAATCATCAAATCAACCATTAAAAAGCAACTAGAAAAAGAAAAAGGTGGTTGGGTTGATAAGCTACCACTAGCACTATGGGCATACAGAACTAGCCATAAAACTGCGACTGGGCACACTCCATTCTCATTAGCATACGGATCGGAAGCAATGATTCCAGTGGAAATAGAAGTCCCCTCACACAGGAGAGTTCATTTCAACCAAACTGAAAATGAAAACCTGCAGCTTGAAGCACTTGACTTAGTTGATGAAAGAAGGAAGGAAGCCGAACTCAGAGTTGCAGCTCAACAGCAAAGAATAGCCAGGCACTTCAATTCTAAAGTTCGCCAACACAGCTTTGAAATTGGAGATCTAGTCTTGAGAAGGATCATGACAGCAACCGGAGTATTTGGGCCAAACTGGGAAGGGCCGTATGTCATAGGCAAAAAACCTCTCGATGGCACTTTCAAACTCACAACTGTTGAATGAGATCCAATCCCAAGAGCCTGGAACAACAATCACTTGCGTCCATATTTTACTTAGAAGCAATGCTAAAATTTGTAAAATGATTATGAAGGTATCGTACTTGTATTGTAAGCCATTGTAAGAGTAGTGCAAAGTGATAATAAAAACTATAAAGTGGATGTAGGCCCAATTCTTAGCCGAACCACTATAAATCTTGTGTCTTTTACTATTTTAAATTGCCTATCTTACTTCGATGTGCAAATGTTTTAAATGTGTTGCTAAAATATCGATTTAATATTGCAGGCAATCAAAGTGAAAATTACCTATCCAATACGTCACAAACTCAAGCGATTCCCATAAATCACTCAACAAACAAATGTCAAGCGACAAAAAATTCCAGACTTAATTCCTACAAACAGTCGGTATTCCACCAAAGGGGCACCTTCCCAAAAGGAAGGAACCAGGCCCTTGCAAACTGACTGCGATCGTTTGTACAAGCAGACATCCGGTTAAGTGGCTTGTGTCTGCCCGTGGATTCACTCGACCACGAAATACACTTTTCCGGAAAAATCAAACAGCTTGTCAAAGGAAAGAATATAAACTTGAGAATGATAACGAGGAATTGCTCGGTGACAGTGGATGCAAAGACACAGATAAGCAGACAAAAACAGCCAAAAATGGAATCTTGTTTCTCACCCAAGAATGTTGGTGGGACCACCCAAGGGGGCACCTTTCCAAGATAGAAGGCTCCCAGTGGATGCAAACTTCCTAGCAAACCAAACGAAGACCTCTTCGTAGGCAAAAAAATTACTTCGGAGGCACAAGCCCTCTTCGGAGGCACACAAACGAAGACCTCTTCGTAGGCAAAAAATTACTTCGGAGGCACAAGCCCTCTTCGGAGGCACCCAAACGAAGACCTCTTCTTAGGCAAAAATTACTTCGGAGGCACAAGCCCTCTTCGGAGGCACACAAACGAAGACCTCTTCGTAGGCAAAAAATTGCTTCGGAGGCACACAAACGAAGACCTCTTCGTAGGCAAAAAATTGCTACGGAGGCACACAAACGAAGACCTCTTCGTAGGCAAAAAATTGTTTCGGAGGCACAAGCCCTCTTCGGAGGCACACAAACGAAGACCTCTTCGTAGGCAAAAATTGCTTCGAAGGCACAAGCCCTCTTCGGAGGCACACAAACGAAGACCTCTTCGTAGGCAAAAATTGCTTCGGAGGCACAAGCCCTCTTCAGAGGCACAAAGCCTTATTCGGACATCTTCTCAAAAACAAGGCACATCCAAAAACTTCGTCGATGGAACCACTAAAGGGGCATCTTCTCAAAAAGAAGGTTCCAGGCCGCAGCTGAATACTTATGGTTATTTGTACAAACAAATATCCGGTAAAACAGCTAACGTCTGTCCCGTGGACTCATTTAACGATGAAATACAACTTTCTGATAAATAAATCAAAACATTCTTCAAAAGCTCGCTTCACTGCGTAGGGGAATCCACTTTTCAACAAATAAAAGTGATCATCCCCGAAAGATGAAGTGTTCTAAAAAAAAGAGAGAAAAAGAAAAAACTTCTCTAATACAAAGAATACTCTATTAAAAGCAGAATAATATTTCCTCAAAACAGAAGAATTATTCTCTAAATTAAGAGTACAAGTCTTTTCAGAATATTGCAGTAAGCCGTGGTATGGGGGCAATATAGCTAAATTAATAAAAACAACGCTCAAGCATCATACCACAAGCTCACTACAATATCATATAAAGTAAATAAAGAAACTTGTGCAAAAACAAGGAATAAATGCATTCACACATATACTAACAAGAAATTGTACAAGCAAAAAGAACCATTTTATTCCATACTATGAAATTTTTGTACATATGCAGGTTTCAACAAGCGGAGGCCGGTATCCGCACAATCTCCGATCAGTACATGCAAAAAGCAAAAAAGCAAAATGATAAGCATGAAGTCAGTTCATCACTCCTTCTTCCCGCTACCTTTGGAGCTCTTGCCCGGCTTGATGATTAATTTCTGAAGCCGGCGTTGACGGGTCAGGGAAGAAGGAGAAGGAGGTATGGCTGGGTCAACTTCCGCTTCCTCTCCAGTAACAGAAGTGCTTTTCCTTCTCTTCTTCGCAATTGCGCGCTTCCCCTTCTTTTTCGGAGAAGACTCACTGCCCGAAGTAAAAAACTCAGAAAGCTTTGTGTCGTCATCATAAGTTTGCTCTGGGGTCTTTTCGCCTTCTTCAAGTTCCCCAGTCTTCTGCTCTTGCGAAGCAGGTGGATCATCCAAGCCTTGAAGGGCTCCTATTTGTTCTTCCTGCGATCCCGGCTGAGAAGCAGGAGTGATCTGAAGGGATGGAGGAGAAACAGCTGGAAGGGGAGAAGTTTGCAACGAATTCAATGTTTCCGCTAAAGAAGAAAAGAAGTTAAAATCAGTATTCTCCAAAAAAGAGAAGATATTGGATCATCAGAACTTAAGTAATAAGCGAGAAATTCATCGAGCTCAGTTGAATCGAACGAGTAGTCTACTTGAGCTAGATCAGACTTGGAGTTACCTGGAGAAGTTGGTTTAATCACGTCGATTTCAAATTTTTCAGCTTCGATGTCGTCCTGGGTCTTCTCCTCGACTTGAATAGTGGGAGGATCAGTAGTTGCAATTTTAACTTCGGCTTTTGCAGAAGGTGGAGAATAAGAACTAGAGCCAATGGTATCAGGGTCGACCGAAGCCGGAGGACGAGCGGGGTCAGTTAAAGGCGCTTTCTCCAAACGCTCTCCTCCTGCTACTTCGGCTCGCTCCCTTGGAAGCTGTTCTTTTCCCCTGGCAAGGGCAGTACGTGCTTCATCATCCAGATAGAGCGCCTCAAGATCTGCCTCTTCATAGCCAGCACCTCCAAACATATCAAGTATAGCTTCCCACACTTCTGCCAAAGTAATCTCGTACTTAGGTCCCAAAAACAAGAGACTACCACGACCCAGGACGTTGTGCAAGTAAAAATCGAATAAAGTAGAGCTGATATTGACTTTAGTTGCCTCATGAGATTCTTCGGCTGCAACTTGGTCGGCAACTGCCTCATCACGCTCCTTTTCAACTTTAAGAAGTCGAGCTTTTAACATTTCAATTTCCAAATCTTGAGAGCTGACTCTTTCCCGCAGTTGAATGGTATCCTTGCGGTATTTTCAATTACATGCCGCTCTGCCTCAAGTTTCATTTTGGCATCTCTTTGGCTGGCATGGGCATCTCTTACTTGCCTTTGAAGTATCTCTTCCTTTTGAGTAAAAGAAGTGGAAGAGGCAGCAAGATCTTCCTTGAGTTTCTTAACTTCAGACTCAAGTCTCGCATTATCATTAGCGATGCTCGTCATTTCTGCATCATGTTGCTTACAAATTTTATCCCACTCCGACTTGTCATTCTCCATAGTTAACATGGCTTCAAGATTCATATGATTAACCCTTTTGAAGCTCGTCAATCAGCTTTTGCCATCCAGACATTCTCTCGATGTCAAGCTTAACAGCGTCATGGTTCCTTAGCATAGCCTGCTTATCAATATGAACCAAATCCAAGTCGAAGTGCACTCCTCTTAAGCACCAATTTGGAAATCGACTTTGAAGTGTAGGTGGAGCATCCTTGACTTGATACTGAGGCCTGTTAATAATCGTTTGAATGTCAGTTTTCTGAAGAGCAGGAGAACTGGAGGGGATGTCAAGAGAGATAGAAGCGGCGGTCTTTTCAGAAATTGTAGACGCGTCGCTAAGCTTGACCCGCTTGCTCGGATCTTCAACAATGTGACTCTTCCCCTTATCATCATAAGATTTCCTCTTGTGGGAGTCATCATCCCTTCTTCTTTGCTGCTCCTCATAGTCTCGCCTTTCACGAGCTTTTCTAGCGGCTCTTTCTTCATCGGTTTCCTTATGGACAGGGAGATAGCGCCTGTGATCATAAGTGTCACGCCCTCCATAGCGCCAAAAGTCATCATAGTATGAGCTACTACGCCCCATTGGAGAATCTGAAAATGGAAAAGAGACGAAACTTCAAAATCTTCGAAGTAAAAAAGCTAAGTGCATATAATCGCAAAAAAAATTCCTAAGTGTGAGTGATGTGCAAACTACGCGCGTCAAACCACAAACCACTCTTTGACTTAGGAGTAGTGACAATTTTTGCAACTGGTGTCAACTCCTGAGCTGACGGGGCCTGTCGCAAGGTGGATGTCGCCTCAACTACTGGAGAAATAACTTTAGTAGTAGCGGTGTCATCCTTAAAAAGCTCCTGTGAAGTCACCATCAGGTCGCTCAGTGCACCATATATATCGTCACCATCATGCCCAGCGGAGCTTTCTTTTTCAACCCCTTCAACGGTAACTTTCCCAGAATGTTGAGCTAGTTCTACTTCTTCGATAACCGGGGAAAGCGTAAATTTGCTAGGCGATCCCGCAATATCAACGGGAGTAGAACACTTCACCAGTGCAGCCTCTACAACAGGTTCTTTCGATGCAATTTCTTCTGCAGAAACTAGGGCATCTGATGTTTCTACTTGAGAACCAGGGGCATCATGAAGCTGAGTATTCTGAGAAGGGTGTAAAAGTCCGAACTGGTGAAAAAATTCATCTTTCAGCAAAAATTTAGTGCTTCTCTCTTCAGCAGCCACAACACTTAAAGTTTTGAAGGTTGGCTTGTGACTGAAATCTCTAGAGGGAGGAGGAAGTGCTACAAAAGTAAAGAATGAAGTTAAGTATTTGACAACTTGAACTTTGAAAAGCTGAGAAATGAAAAGAGTGAAGATAAGCATTCTTACTTCCTACTCTCCAAATGGCATAGAACCTCGGAGGACAGCGAACGAAGAAGAATTGGTTCAAGAATCCATGGGCACTTTCGGGAAGATCAATGATCAATCTACGGTTCCGAGCGCTCCTCACAAGTGTAATAGAGGGATGATCTTTTTTTTTCGCAAAAGTACACAAGTAACAAATATCTTCGAAGCTCGGAAGACGGTCGAGTGTCCTCCCGAATAGTAAACACAATCCCATTAAGATGGCATAGCCATTAGGGTGCAACTGAAAGGGAGAGATAGTTAGTCGAAGAAGAAGCTATCGGAGAAAATCATTAAAAGGTGGAATAGCTCCGCTCAAACACATCTGACGATTAACTGCAACAAAACCAAGAGGTGGCCTGTCATCAGTATCGTTTACTCCAGGAAGCAAAGCGTCTGTTTCAGCAATACCAAACTGAATACATAGTTGGCGGAACGCCCGCTGATTTAGAGTAGTTGGAGTTCTTTCTGGTGGACTGTCCAAGAAATTAGCTATGGGAAAGACTTCTTCAGCTTGTCCGATTGTCTTTTCTTGTCGGGAAGTCATTCTACACAAGGAACTGGACATTTAAATATGAAGGTGCACGTTTCCTAAAAGTGTGTGAAGTGTTGTGCAAAACAACTAAAATGACAAGTAAATAAAATTAAACTTGAAATAGTACTGATTGATGCACGTCAATTCAGAAAGTTTCGAGGCTTATTATTAAATCAAAGTTAAGTGTAGTATCATTGCAGATGATATTTAGCAATATGTAAGCTATAACTGCATGGATTCTGCATTGACACTTCATTTAATCAGTTGAGTTGCAATACTTTATCTTTAACCAAATTCATGCTGTTTTGCTTAAGTAAAATATCAGTTCTTTAATCTAATCCATCACTCGATGTGGGCGGTCGATGATGAGTATATTCGTCCCATCTTTCTGCAAATGTTATGTTTAACAGGTTGTTAGATTAAAAGTTGATGTAATCTGTAAAAAGTGCAACAAGTTCAAGCAGTTTGTCTTGGCTGTTCAAGTTGAAAACTCAGTCAAGCGTTGTCAAAATTTTACAAGTCATCAAGTTCAAACGGCTTAGCATAAGTCAAAGCATCCTTAAATCGCTCTGTTCAAAATAAAGAGTTTTTCATTTATGCTCCTGCGAGTTAAAGTTATGCTGCAAGTTAAGAAATAGGGCTTTTGGTTGAGACAATGCAAATCTGTTTAAGTGTTAACTCGTTTAGGTGTGACCACGACATAAAGCTTATGTCGCATGGAGTTAAGTCGCTGTTTCGTTAAGTCGTTCGGCTTCCCTTAGGTCGCAAAGGCTTTTAGGTCGTTCGATTGATTAGGTCGTTTAAATTCATTAGGTCGCTCCTGAAGTAGCTTTCCCATCAAAGAACCCTAAGGCCTGCTCTCCACTCGCATGCTGCCACGCGTCCATTGCCCTTGTATCATCAGAAGCATCACGACTTAACCTAAAATCCATTAACCCGTTAACCAAAGACCACTTCGTCTCCTCCAATCACTCAAAGCCTCATCGTCTCCTCCGAATCTCTAGAAACCTTTATTAAATTCCACAAATTTAAAGCACCCACCAAACAACTCTGTGAAATCCTAGGCCGATTCATTTTCAGAGCAATCGCTAGTGTTTCGACGAAAATCGGAGGGAAAATTCGGATGTAGTTTTACAACATGATAACGAAAAGTGTATGAAGCTGATTATGGAGGAATCAGTGGTAAATACGGCGAATAGATGATCAGAATTACCTAAATTCACTGTTTGAATCGACGATTGGGGATGAAAAAGGGAAGATCTCGTGTTAATCTCTGAGTTCGAATGTAGTAGTGACGGCAAAGTGTAAGCAATAAAGTGGAAAGGAAACAGTGACCTAACAGTTTATATGAGGCAAAAAGAGGAAGGCGAATGGGCACGCGAGTAAACGAATGTCTTAGGTCGCTCATGACCTAGCGGAGTTATGTCGAAGCACACGACCTATGGCATAGGCCTATACTTCGAGGGGCAAGTGTTAACTCCACTTTTTGAAATGACCTAGCGACCTAACTTCGTAAGAAACCTAGCGACTTAACTTCGTAAGAAACCTAGCGACCTAAAGGTACAAACGACCTAGCGACCTAATGGATTCAGCAACCTAACGACCTAAAGGCTATCGCAACTTAACGACCTAACCACTTAGTGAAATAGCAAGGCCGAAGATTCAAAGCGACCTAACATATAGCGACCTAAAGAGATTAACAGGCAAGCGACCTAACTGGTTCGAAAGGCGAGCGACCTAACGGTTCAAGCATTCAACGACCTAACGAGGTAAGATGGGAGCGACCTAGCGTGTTAGAAGCAAAGAAGGATCGTATGCATTCTGTCTTTATAGGTCGCTAGCACCTAAGCAAAACCAAGACCCCTAGGTCGCTCACTACCTATGACTTAACCAATATATTATCAAGTGATGTAGTGTACTCCTGTTAAGTCGTAAACCATGCCTATTAGGTCGCCCACGACCTACGACCTACGACCTTCCTCTAGGTCGCTCACTACCTACGACCTAACTCCAGTTTCCCCCTATAAATACTGCACCAACTCCAACTTGAAGGGGACTTTTGGATCATTTTCTATAGCGCCTATACTCTGCTGTTTTCACAACTCATTCGACACTTCAAACACCGAAGACGCTTCAACAAACTTCAAGAGAAGATCAAACACATCCAACATGGATTCAAAGATTTCTCTTACATCAAAGTTTTAGCTACTCGTCTCAAGTGTGTTGAAATCAAATTGTAATCGAAGTATTGTTGTAAAAGTTGTAATTGAATCAGCAATAAAGAAGATAAAGTGGACGTAGGCTTAATTTCGAGCCGAACCACTATAAATCTGCTGTCTCTTTACTTTTCTGCTATTTTCTGCTTATTTTCTGTTCCCGTACCAACGGGTGGTGCTTTCACATTATTAGTATTCACACCGGGGTGTTAGCGTCGATTTTTACGTTAACAATGTATGAATATCATGTAAGATATATTGCCAATTACCCTTAAGAATCCATGTGTTTACTGGTATAGTTTGAGTTGTCATTGGTCTATTCTATGTGTGTGGATAATTCATAAAAGGAGCTGTGCAATTTCAGGGACGAAATTTTTTTAAGGGGGGAAGTCTGTAACGACCCCGGATTTTAATTAAATTTAAATTGATAATTAATTGGATTTTTGAATTAAAATTGTAAAATTAATTGTAAATTGAAGCGAGTTTCCCCAATTTAAATAGAATATACATTAAATCATATGAATTTAAATATTATATATATGTGATTTGGATTTAAATTTCAAGTAAATGGTTTAAAGATAAATTATAATGATAAAATTTGGGATTGATGGTCTATATTAGAAATAGAAATAAAAATAAAACAATAAGTATTATAGTAAAATTTATAATAAATATTTAAAATAGAAATGGAAGTAAAAATAATAATAATAATAATAATAATTTAAGCTAAAAATAGAAATCAATATATAAAAGATAAGTTATAAAAATATAAAGAAAAGAATTAGCTAAAATTTTAACAACAAAATAAAATATAGAAATTCATCTATATTTCAAAATAAATTATATAGTTTTATACAATATAAAGTAAATATATAAATTTTAATCTCATAAATCCATACAAAATAATGTAATACAAATAGAGTACCAAAAATAAAATAAAAATAAAAAAAGTTAGAAGCTCACTTATATCCCTAAGTAATAAAGCAAATAAAAGGAAAAGAAACAAAACAAAATACATATGCAAGTAATAAAATAAGTAAACAAGCAAACAAAAAAAATATACATTCATGTTCAAGTAACCTGCATAATAAAGAAAAAATATATATATAAGGATGTAGGCTTGCAAAGGAAGCCACCATATTTTACTCATGAAATGTACAAATAAAAAAAAGCAAAATAAGATAAGTTTGTACAACTAATTAATGCAGCCACCTTTATATCAGTAAGCAAAAGGAAGGAGAAAAATATCTTTGTTAAATTTTGTACAGAATATAAACACTATTGTACAAAACTTCATTTCAGCTGAAAACAAGTATTTTATCATCCTCAACAACATTAACTTCTCATTCTAGTTTTCATTCACTATTATAACTGAGAGAAAATTGAAGTAATACCATCTTGCATTCAAACAAATATCAACTTAAAACTTCCACTTAAACATCAAAACAATTTATGCCAGCTTGAGATCAAGCAAGAAGAGCTTCAGCTATCAAATTCAAAACCCAGGTTTCAACTTTTCAAATTCAAAAAGGATTTCAACTTTCAAACTGGAAAACTTCTGGAATCAAAATGTTTAAGGTGAGTAACACTCAAAGATTTAACCTTAAGTATATATTGAAAAATTTGCTCTGTGTGTATATATAAATATATATCAGTGCTTCCTCTCTGTTTAGTCTTAGAGTCTCAAAACAACAAGAAAATTCAATTTCTTATTATCTAATCAGTATCAGGCCTTGGGGTCAAAAACAAATATGTATGTTTAAGTATAAATTAATATCTAAAAATAGTTCCAAATGAAGTAGTGATATATAGTATGCAAAAAAACTTGATTTTACAGAGTAAACTCAAACTTAAGGGAAGTTCGAATGTCTTGAAATATAAATTCAATTTCATATCTTGAATCCACACTACAAGATAGGATTTTTAAAACTAAAATGGTGAATTTTAGTTAAGTATGTTAAGAACAGTTCTTAGTTGAACAGAAAATGCCTTTTAACCAAATTCTAGTGATCGAACAAATATTGAACGTTGAAATATTGCTCAAAGCAAGTTTGGCAACCGATTTTATCGGGAAAATTGTTGGTCAATTTTTCTGTTGCAAGAAATGATGGGACGTGGGAGATTTAGGGTTTAATCCACAGTTTTGAGGAGGTTTAGTTTGTTGATTCGTTCGTCGTCGCCAATCGATCGAGTGTGATGGGCTTTTGGGTGATGGTAGCTAGGTCATAGACGAGTTTATGGCCGGAGTTTTGAGTTGTTTGGTGGTCGAGGTTGCGGGGACGAGGCGTTTCTAGGTTTTGGTGGTGGTGGGACTATTGTTCTAGGTTTTAGTTCGAACTCTCGATTTCGAATTCGAGTGAATGATGGAGTTCTGGTGATGGGGAGTTGAACTATGAGTGATCATCGACTTGCTCGTCGATGCAGCGATGACGGGAGGCGAGCGTCGGAGCAGTGCACGTGTACGTGCACTTGTGTCTGTTGATCTGGAGTTGTTTAGTTTGGGTGGAGTGGTTTTTCTCGCGTGTTTCACTCGAGGTGTTTCTGTGTTTGACTCGAAGTATTTGGGTGTTGGCTCGAGTCATTTGCCTGTTACAGGATTAAACCTGTCAGGTTTTCAAATTTTAAAATAAATTTGAAATTTGAAGTAAAATTTAAAAACAGAGTTTTAAATCAAGTTCTAAAAATTAAATCTATATCCAAATTTTGAAATAGAATAAAATTTTATAAAATTTAAATTGTTTTAACAACTTTAAAATGTTTAAAGTGTATTTTAAAGTGATTTGAATTTAAAATAAATTTGGTTTAAACTTTTTTTAAATTTCTTTTATAAGATAAGTGTTCTCTAACCTTGATTTAAAATGGTTTGTAAATTTGATCTAAATTTTGTTAAAGTTAAATTTGAAATCATTTTAAATCTTGAATTTGAAATGAAATGTGAAGGTAACTACTTAATAAAGTAATTTAAGTAATTAATTACTCAGTGTAATTAATTAAGGTAATGTGGTTAATTTTAATTAATTAAGTTTAATTAATTAAAGATAATTACTTGATATTGGGTTAGGTATAATTACTTAATGTAATTAAGGAAGTGTAATTACTTAGTGAAGCAATTAATGGAAATGACTGGATGTAATAAAAAGGGAAATTACTTAATGGATAGTAATTAAAGGATAATTACTTGAGGGAAGTAATTAAGTTATGATGACTCGGTGTTATTTTTTTGGAGCAAGACGATTGTGTAGCGTGACACTACACATCCGATTAAATATCATAATAATAGGTAATTAGCGCGATCAACAAGCCTGATCGCTGTCCAAAAATACGAGGATACTGCAAAACAGTCGCTACAAGGCAGAGTTATATATACAAAAACAGCATGGTACAAGCGTCAAAAAAGGTAAGTTCTACGGAGCGGTTACTGGTGCCCATGTTGCCATCTAGAAGGAGCTGCAGTTGTGCTGCCTGTTGATTCAGCCGGTGGAGAATTGGGTAATGGCAATCTCAGCCTGAACGGAGCCGAGAAGCTGTGTCCTGATACAGATGAGAAATAGTAAATAATACGCCTGCAAGTTCCGTCGAAGTTGTATTTGGGCTTGCAGAACACATGTGCATTTCGCTCGGCCCAAATGCACCAACTAAATATAGCTACAAAGAGATCTAAGTGGTAGTTAGGGGGGTTATTCTTCCAGTGGTCGAAAAACGAGGTGATTGTGGGGATGTATCCGAGTATGTGAACCGTCGTTGCAGCCCAAACCCTGACAGAAAAATCACATTCAAAGAATAAATGCTGCAAACTTTCTATTGTGGTGGAGCATAAGGCACAGCTTGGGTCAACTACGATATTGTGACAAAGGAGCCTGTCTCTGGTGTTGATGCGCCCGTGGACGAGGCATCATTGTAGGAAAGCGAAGCGGGGCTGGAGCTAGCATTTCCAAAGTCTAGGGAAGTTGAAGAGGCGTCCGGGGTTATTCAGGTGAGCATAGCAGGAGGCAACGGAGAAGCCGGCTGAGGGGTTTGGGGCCCAAATGAACATATCTGGCCGGGGGTTGAAACGAATGTTTTGGAGGATAGAGGCAGCATGATGAATCTCGGCTAGAGTGGCAAGGTCGAAGTAGGAAGCCGAGAGTAGATGGCCAGGGCCCGAGATTGAAGAGTCCAATGTGGTAGCGAGGGCGTTAGCTGAGTGAGGGAAGAGGTTGGGGAGGGTGGAGGAGAGGGGCAGTTGGCCATGCCAGGTATCCAACCAGAAGAGGCAATTTGCCCTATTACCCAGGTTGACATGGAAGAGCGGTTTGACACGGGGGAGGGTTGCTAGGACACCAGACTAGAAGGGGGATGGTTTAAGTCTGGTGGGGGAGTGGAGGATAGATGAGGGTTTGAGTGGTAGTGAAGTGAGGTAATCCATGATTTCTAGAGGAAGGTGCCGGGGGTTAGGAACCGCCAGAGCCATTTGGCGAGAAGTGCGATGTTGAAGTCGTGTAGGTTAACTATTCCAAGGCCACCGTTGTCAGTGTGCAGACAAGCTGTCTGCCAGTTTACGAGTTTCTTAATTTTACCACCATTCCAAAGAAAGGAGCTTCTGATTGAGTCGATTCTTTTGATTACCCAGGTTGGGAGCTTGTAAAGTGACATCCAGTATGAAGGAATTGCTCATAGGACTGATTTAACAAGGACGAGGCGCCCTGCTGAGGAAAGGGAGTGAGCTTTCCAGGAATGAAGTCTGTTTTCGATTTTGGTGATGAGGGGGAACCAATCCGATCTGAGTAATTTAGTTGGACGGAGGGGGACACCGAGGTATGAGATAGGGAAGTGCGCGATGTTGCAGTTAAGTAGACTGGAACAAGTTTGCCCGAGGTGGTCGGAGTTTCCAAGCATGCTGATGGAGCTCTTACTAAAGTTGATGGATAGGCCGGAAATGAGCTCGAAAGAGTACAGAGCAACTTTGAGGCAGTGTATGTGGTTGATCGTGGGTGATGCAAAAAGAATGGTGTCGTCGGCGAATTGAAGGTTGGATATGACCAGATTTGAATTGGGGAGCTTGATGCCTTCAAAGATGTTGTTCGAAATCGCTAACTTGATCATACGGTTGAACACGTCGGCAACCAGAACGAAAAGCAGAGGAGAAAGTGGGTCTCCTTGCCGCAGTCCACGAGCAAATTTGATTAGGCCCCCTGAAGACCCATTAATAACTATAGAGGACAAGTTAGAATTAAGAATACAATGTCTCCAGTTGCACCATTTTGTGGGGAAGCCTCTATGTTTCATAAGCTCCAAAATGAATTGCCAATTAAATGTGTCGAAAGCTTTTGAGAAGTCTAATTTGAGGAGCATACCTGGCATTGAAGTATGGTGGCAGAAGGAGATGACTTCTTAAGTCGACGCTACGCAGTCCATGATGTTACGACCGAAGATGAATGCAGATTGCTCAATTCCGATGAGGGGGGCGATGATAGCTTGAAGGCGATTGGCTAGAACTTTGGTTATGATTTTGAATGTGGTGTTTAGGAGACTAATAGGTCGGAAGGATGAAAGGGATGTGGCTCCTGTGGATTTGGGGAGGAGGATGATATTTGCATAGTTGAGGCGAGCCACAGATGATAGATCAGCGTGAAATTCAGAACACATCTCGATAATGTCGTATTTGATTGTTTCCCAGTAGTGCTTGAAAAATAGAGGGCCAAAGTCATCTGGGCCAGGAGCCTTGTCGTCTGACATGCTCTTTAGCGCAGCCCAAATTTATGCTTCTGTGAAAGGATGGTCTAGAGGGATGGGTGAGTTCTCCAGGTAGAGCAGGTTCCAGTCAATTTGAGGTAGAGGGGGTGGTGTTTTCCTAGGATGTTTCGATAGTAGTCAGAGAACAGTTTAAGGATGTCGGATTGGTCAGAGATAGTGTTACTGTTTTGGGTAATTTCGGGGATGAAAGTGGATCTACGCTTGTCGTTTGCAAGATGGTGGAAATAGGCAGTGTTCTTATCGCCATCCTCAATCCATTTCGCTTTGGAACGTTGTTTCCAACCTATTTCCTCTTGCAATGACAATCTGTCCAGGTCAGCTTCCAGCTCCCGCAGGCGAGATCGATCCGATTCGGTAAGGGGGGAGGATTCTTCGAGTATATTTAGGTCCAAAATCTCATCTTGTATAGAGGAGATACGTGAGCGAATGGAGCCCCAAACTGTCTTGGCCCAGGGTTTGATGATCTTACGAAGAGAACAGAGTTTGGAGACAACTCTGGTAGTGGCTGATTGGATGGGGGAGGGCTGCGACCAGATTTCTTTGATGAAGTTATCAAATGATGGCTCCAGAAGCCAGAGGCGCTCGAACCGGAAGGGTCTGATAGGACAAGTGAGGGAACCAGCGTCGAGAAGGAGAGGGCAATGGTCGGAGATGATTGTGGCTAGGCCCGAGACCAGGGAGAGAGGGTATAGATCCTCCCAGGCTGGGTTGAAGAGGAAGCGGTCCAATTTAGCTAATGAAGGTTCTGATCTGCGGTTAGACCAAGTGAAAAGGCGATTACAGATGGGTGGATCTATCAGGGAGCATAGATTGATGAAATGGTTGAAGGCTTCAGAGTCATGGGAGAGATTGCCCGAGTTCCTTTCAGTTGGGGATCTGGTGGTATTGAAATCACCTCCGACCACCCAAGGGCCATTAATGTGTGAGGCGAAGGTGAGACAGTTTGACCATAGTTCATTTAGATCTCGAGTATTTTGTGGGCCGTAAATATTGGAGAAGAAGAAGATTGTTCCAGTTTGTAAGTGACGAAGGGCTACATGTAGGGCTGCTGTGTGGTAAAAGGTTTGGCAGTGGGACCACACGGATTCATTCCAGGATGTCATAATGCCTCCACTAGAACCGACAGCATTTAGGTAGGCCCACCCGTTAGGAAAGGCCCACCAATCTGTCTGAGTGTGTTAGGGGATGGGTCCGACAGTTTGGATTCTTGCAGGAAAAGAATGTCTACTTTTTGTGGGGTTATTATAAGGCTAACAGAATGTCTTTTACTATGGTCCCCCAACCCCCGTGTGTTAAAGGAAATTAGCTTCACTGGGAGAGCGATAGGCGCTCCGTTTCTATTGCCTGCATGGAGGTGTAGTGTTCTCCATGCAAGTTCACTCCCATGCAACGTGCCATTTTCTTATTTAAGCTTTTATTAAGAGAGGAAAAAACTACAAGTTTAAAGAAACTACTAGGGTGAGATGCCGCTCTGTCCAGTTTGGAGCTACGGCGCACAGCCGTTGGAGTGATTGGCTGAGACCACTGACCAGTCGCCGGACGGGCCGCTTGGCTAAGTTCTTCCGGCATAGGGACGGGGAATTGGTGGAGGGGAGATTGGATATCAGCTTGGGGGGCAACATTTTGGAACTTCTCAGGGGGAGAATAGGTATCTATTAAAGGGGTAGCATTGTGGGGCGGGTGAGGCGGGGGTACGGCAGCTGGAGAGGTCGGGATCTGCTGGAAAAGCGGGCTTGAGAGGTCTAAATAAGAGAATGGGTCCCACCTATGCTCTTGGACTGGCCATGGTTCCCAGCCCCTTGGGCCCACCACTTCAAACGACTGGTCATAGTTTTGACCGAGTACTGGCGGGGAACCGGAGAAGATGGGGATGTAGTTCATAACGTCGAACCTGTCTTCCGAATCCAAGTCTTCGATCAGGATGTGGCGTTTGAATAGGGGAAAGCTTCTCTCGTAGTCTATACCCAGCAAGTGGTTCTCCGGGTGCCTGTTTGGGTGCTCGTACTCCCATCTTTCGATGCTTAAGAGATATTCCGTGTTGTTAAGGACAGTGACGAAGGATGATGGAGTGTTGATACCGCTGAAGAATTGTATTCGAATATATAAAAAGCGATGGTCAAGTTATGCCCATTCTTAGTCATCCTGAGCCAGGAATCTACCCACCGGCTTGACTGCTTCAGAGATGGCTTCTGAGTTGAATCGTAGAAGTTCCGGGAAACCCGAAATTCGCGCCCACGATGGTGGGTCCAAGGATGGAGCAGGGCGGTCGAGATCTGACCAAGGCTGGAATTGCACAGTTCCTCCGGCCCTAGAAATGGTCGATCGCTGAAGGATTTGGTCTCTGATTGTGTATGTGGGGCAGAAGAAGATGAAGCTGGTGTCGGTCTGAAGCCAGAGCGGCCAGTCGCTGTGGTGAAAGGTGGAGGAGAGTGTTTGGTGGAGAGAGTCTATAGACCAGGTGCCAGTGATGATGTTAGCGATGAGAAGTAATGCTGGGTCCGCCATTGAGAATGTTTTAGATTTCAAGCTTGTGTTGTGATGTTGCCTCGGGGATTGGGGGCAGACTTTGTGTAGCTGTAGGTGTAAGGACCCAATTCTTCGACTTCCGAATATCGACATCAATACGTCCACTGTATCAACTGCCGAGCAAACGAATGTCGGAAAACCGAATTCTTCGTGTTTTAAAAGAAGAGGTAGAAGAAAAGATAGAAGAAAAAGAGAAGAAGAACAACACCAGAACAGAGCAATATCAGAATCTCACATATCGCAGCGGAACAACATATAATAGATAAATGAATAATCTTTAAATCAAAGAACTATATCATTTTATACATTACATCATCATCAGAGTTTACAACAACAATACATCAATGGACAGTTATATAAACTTGTCCTCATATAGAATACACAGCGGAATAAAATAAAGTATAGGTCATACGTTTCACCATCCAGCTTGCTTCCAAAGCTCCAGAATATCCAGAATATCCTGATAACATAACTCTAGGCTGCCCGTGTGGAAATTGGTGGGCACCCAGAGTTTAGGAAGGGAACAATAAACTCCAGGTCAGTCATGGTGACTGGTGTGAGAACTAAAACAGTTTATCTTTAAAACAAACAACAGGAAGATTTTAAAGTCAATTCGCAATGCTTTTGGAAAATGAAACTACCATAAGACCTCCCGCCACACACACAATGCAAACGCAGAATTGGAGGAGATTTCTTCTTATGATAGTCAAAAATGCTTGATACGCAAAATCAAATCATTTTGATATTATTATTAATGTCTAGTGTAGAAAACATTTCGAAAGTATAATATAAATCTTAGCCAGCATAGGCATTCCGCACTTATGCCTACTATAGCTACTATGTTCAATAGCAGGTTACCGCCACGCAGGTAATACAACTAAAACCATACACGTCACGTATTGTTTCTTTGGATTTCCAACAAATGGTCAAGCTAAGGAACTTCCTATTCCACGAAGGAACGCCCCTAGAATGACGTCCCGAGAACCTAACCGGATCTCTGCCAACACAAGGCCGGGTTACCTCTGCAAAAATAGGTAACTACTGACATGCGTATGCCATCCCCCGATCGTAACCGATATTCCCGAGGATCCCCGATTCGCAACAAACCACATAATAATAATAATGCAGTAACCACATAGGTTAAGTATCTGGGCTCCATACCATGATACCACCTCTATCCAGAAGGGATGACATACACTAAGGGGCGCTACTCCCTAGAACCTTGCCGCATCCTTCCTGTTTTGACCATTCTAGGGGTGTGAGGCTCGACGAAGTCTCGTCCACAAAGCTACGCTTTGTCACAAAGCCATGCTTCGGGTCAAACAAATGATCAACCTATGATCACAAAGATATAAGATCAAACAAATGATCATATCGCAAATGATCAAACACTGATCATTTCACAGCAACACTCAGTATGTCACATTACCAAATTGGGAGTATATCGCTGATAAATTTCAACTACATAACCTCTGAGCACGTACGTCTCAGAGAAGGGTGTTAAGCTAAGAGAATAAATTCTCCGCCACCAACAGAAATGTATTTGAAAGAACTTAGCTTTATATCTCAATTTGTAACGTCAGACACACAATCCATACAAGTCTGTTCCGGGATCGAACAGAACCGAAGGCACTTCTCACGAAGCCCTTGCAAATCTGGATAATTTTCTAATCACGTCCGGACTTCCCGTCACTAAGGGTGATAAAACCTCTAAATCGGAGATCAGCCGATGTAGAGTAACTCGACGGTAATCCTTCCGTTTTCAAAAATATCCGGTCTTCAACATCGGTCATCAAATGCGATTCATAACGACGTATCACATATTCGGAATGGGTTATACGACCCCATGGTCCTTTCCCGGCTAACCTGAATAGTGAGCGCGTATTCAAAAATAAGTGTGGCATTCAAATTCATCTAATTCACAACAAATACCTATCTAAAGGTAATTATTGATAGTCGGTTATCTAACTATCAATAAAGATGCGCAACATCATCAGATTCCAAATAATTTTCCAAATTATTTATTTTCCAAAAATATCTTTACTAGATATATTATTTCCACACTTCAATCATTTGAAAACAATTTCAAATCAATTTCCACATTTCAATTTATCTTTGAAGATAAAATCTCAAAACAGTTCATTTCATATTGGAAAAGCATTTCCATACTTATTTAAAAGTAAGTAATTCACAAATCATTTATTTTCAACACTTGGAAAATATTCGATATACTTAAATCAAATTAAGTATATATTTCATTCTTTAAGGAAATCATTCTCTTTAAACACATTTATTTGAGTCAAAACGAATGTTACGTAAAACATCGTTACGACAACTCAAAATCACTAGTATAGGGATTCGAAATTTAGATAGATATATAAATCCATATACTATATAAAACATTTCCTTTCGGAAACCATTTACTATAACAACAGTGTTATAGTCCACCATTTCCTTATTTCTCGAAAACGTCTATTTCAACAATAAATGTTGAAATCTTTGTTTCGATAATTAACACGTTTTAAAACATCTTTTAAAACAATTACTTCATTTTATAATATCGCTTTCCCAAAATATATCCATTTCATTTAATAATATATTCACTGTCCGAAATCGTGAATATACTTCGTTATCCAAATTCAACATTTCTACACATTTTATTTAAAAGCTTATCCACTGTCCAAAATCGTGGATGTAATTCCTTTAATTAACTTCTACAATTCACTTATCAAAATAAGTGATTTCGGATTTATAAACAACGTTTATAAATCATAATTTTATATTTTATAACAATTTCAAGTTATGAAATATCTTATTTAAACAATTCCATTTGACTCATTTATATAACAAAAATCCAATTCATAAGTTGATAACTTATAATTCATTTAGTTTCAAAATCCTTCATCTTATAACTTCACAAATCGTATATCTATTAATACTACTTACTTATAAAATCCGTTTATAAGTTCATTTTAACATTTATAGAACTCCTAAAAATCTCCTTATTTTTATTTATAAAGTAACAATTTTATACATCTTCTATAAATATAATCCATTTATAATAAGTCAAAAATTTCAATTTAAACCAATTACAATTTAATCAACTTATATTTCAAAACCCACATTCTTATTATATCTTCACAAATCTCATAATTTTATAACACGAAAATTATAACATTTATTTATTTAAAATGAATTAATTCCAAAATTCAATAAAACGTATACTTTCAAAAATTACTTTGAAATCCTTTTAAAAATAATATCGTTATTTTTAACTTCAAAAATGGATCTGATGATGCTACAGCACCAAACAATCAATCACAACAATCAAATATCATATATCATCATATGATAACAGAATATATCACAATATCTGTAAATAATCAATACGGTGAGGAATCCAGTTGGATCCCTCCAACCTGTTTCCTGCATCCATAGATGTTAGCACAATACCAATTCCGCTCCAGTACGGAATTATCGTGGTATATGGGTTTAATAAATATTATCCGCTTACTAACGGCCCAATAGGGTCTCATCCGCTATACAATGCGGGAAATCAACAACTGCAATATATACATATGCCAATATATATATATTACTATATACATAAATAATACCAATTCCACATTAATGTGAAATTATCGTGGTATATGTTTTTATAATTAACCTCCGCTTACTAACGGCATATAATGTCTATTTTAACAATCAATAACAGACAAAATTATCATCCAGGCATACAATCAACAATTTTAAATCTAACTATTTAAAATAAACATCGAAACTGTTCGATTGAGTGAGAAGTTCTCACCTTTGCTTTTTAATAACAGTCGTAGCGGTTTATCTCGGATAAAATTAAACAGACGTTTAAATTTACCCAAAATTTTCATTGACTCCAATCGACTCCAAATCAGTTGCACTGCGTAGAGCTTGTCGAGATGATTCGAACGCACTTTGTTTCGTAATTTTCTGATAACGTATGAGAGAGATACAATATTTTAAAGTTACGTGAATTAAAATAAAATTAATTTACAAATTCTTTAAAAATCTTTAACCCTACACGCAATCACAGCCGATCATTTTGAAACCCTAGGATCTCGGCCATAGATTTCATCTTCTTCCTCTTCGTTCAAAGCAGATCCCCCTCAACCCATAACCGCCTCTTCACGTGAATTATCACCATCCCCACGAGCCACCAGACGTCGATCAGGCACCGCCGTACGAATGCCACTGCCGCCACCTACTACCGCCCCCAGACTGGCCCCACTCGGTGACGCCCCCAGCACGCAATACGAGGTCGAACGCGACGACTTCACGCTCGATTTCTGGCCACCATGTCACGATCCAGGCGATCATCGCCATATAGATTCGAAGGGCTCGTCACCCTCTACGATATTGCAGTTGATCACTTCAGCCAAAAACGTGTGGATTGGGAGAGATTAAGGAATGAATCTCGATGGTTTCGGGCCTTTGAATTTTGAAAGTGGCGGCCGGCTATCACTTAGGGTTAGGGCTTGTGAAAACAAATGGGTATGGGCTTCTATTTATAGGCGATGAGATTACTATTCACGTTTTATTATTTAACTCAAACGGATTCCGAATTTGATGAAACAAAAGCCGTTTCCTAGGTTAAACCCCTAATCCGGACACAATGGAATAGGTTTCGAAAGCTAATTCGGACATCTGTGCGAGATATGAAATAAAACGATCAATTTAAATTAAACCGATTTAAATCGATTTCGAGACGTTTTAGCTTGCCCCGGACAAACAGTACATCCAAAAATTATGAAATTTGAAACCATGCAATAATTTCACATTACGGATCCGATGAAACTAGTTTCGTCGAAATCCGAGACTGTTCGAAAATTGGCTATTTTTCAGTCGATAATTAAATATTAAAATATTCAATTTTCACAATTTAACTTTAAATCCAATTTTAAAAGTTCTATAACATCGTTATAACTCCAATATGATTTAATATAACTTTATAAATCATTTTCATTCACATCAAACCCAATTTTCAAGTAAGTCTGGAATTTCACTATTTAATTTATCGATTTAATTACTCAATTAAATCCAGTATTCGAAAAATAACTTATTCGACTTATTAATTCTACTTATCAATATTTAAAATCAATTAAATATTCAAGTTTTAATTAATATAAATTCTGGGTCGTTACAAACTTCCCCCCTTAAAAGAATTTCGTCCTCGAAATTACCAATTAAGAAGAAGATACAAAATCCGTTAACTTTTCAAAACAAACCATTCAAATTAGATTTTCAAATATCTTAAGTGTTTAACTTTTCAAAAATCCAATAGTTAAACTTCTTACAATAACTTTTACTAAGTTTTCCAAAATTTTCAAATTTTCCAATTTTCTCAAAAATATTCTAACGCCTTAAATTTTAGAAAAATTTCGCCATAGCCTCCTTTGCGCGGCTCGATCCAAAAAAAATGACAATGTATATATATCACAAATATACATCTCATCAAGTGATGAGGCATCCCGTAGGGAAAAAGTGTAAAAGTACGATATTTAATCCGAGATATGTACCTTATTATATTTTTAGCGAGCGTATACGGCTAATATAGCGTGAAAGCGAGCTCCAAATGCGAAGCAAACGCCATCCGCACCTACTAAACACTCAATCAAACAAATGAGAATACGTATATAGAAAATAATATCGATATACAACATATAGCAGCATAACAACTACATGTGCTAACATAGCAAATGCAACAAACAACAAATGCAACCATCAAACAACTATCATCCAATAAAACATCCAACAAATCAATGTCTATCCAAATCAATTCATAACCAAATCAATATAGATTCACTTCGCATTAACATTCATTGAATTGGTTTCCAATTTTAATCACATTTGATTCGTTTACATTGGATTTTACTACCATTCATTTATTTGTTTCTAATTAGTTTACATTCAACAATTAAATTCATTTTAGTTCACTTCCAATTCAATCAAATTCAATTCTATTCAAATGCTTCCAATTTAGATCCAATTACTTAGCTTTCAACTTTGCTAATTCAATTTCATTAACACTTAATGAATTACACACAATCAACTAACAATCAATCTAACAACCAATGTATAACCAATCATAACCAAATTTATTCAATTTACATTTCTTTACATTCAATTTGGTTCAACACTTTAAAATTCAATTGGTTGATATTAAATTGACTTCCATTCAATTTATTCAATTTCTCAACTTCATTTAGCTTCTAATGAATTAACACTTATATTCAGTTTTCATATCAATTTATTTTCATTAGATTGATTAACATTAGTTCAATTCAATTTGCTAATTCATTTAACAAATAAGGTTGAATTTCATTTATACAACTCAAGTTCACATTTATTTAATAAATTCATTTTATTAATTAACTTTGATATCAAAATCAACTTCGTTTACCATTACTTAAGTTATATTCCATTTCAAATTCCAATTCCATTTAACTTTTACCAAAGTCAAATTTCATCAATCATTCAATTTTATATCACATTTGACTTAACAAAATTGTTTACTCACTTTATCATTTGGTTTTGCTTACATTACTCATTTTATAAGTTATAAAACTTACTTATTTAACTTCCAAATTATATTATAAGTATAAAACTTATTTCACTTATAATTATCAATTATAACTTTGGATTTAATTTGAAATTTGTTTATCACAACAAAACTTCAATTTCCAAATTAATATGTGTAGCAAATCAATCACACAGAAACTCGAAAATGATACCGATGATGCTGCGGTCATCACCGTACTATTTCCCAGCAACAATAGTGAATTCAGTGCTTAAATTCTTTTCAAAGATTTCATTATATTTTATAAATCACATCACAAATCTTTTACTTATAAAATTTCACTTCTTATATATAAGATTATTTCTCAATTGCAAATCATTTTAATTATAATTTCATACATTATAATTCATTTGCTTATATAAGTTATCCTTTAACAATTTGTTGTTTTTATTTACTTATTCAAACAACTTTTAATTAACTTATATATATTCTTACATTTTTACAACCAAACAATCAATTATATACTCTTTAATAATTTCCGAAAAAATTATTTCTTTATATACAAAATATAATCAAGGTAAAATTATTTCATTTACCCAATTTAATACAATATCGTGCCGAATTGTTCTATATAAGTGTTTAGAGATCCCTATCGATAGAGTTGTACGGACAATACCGACCAGAATCCATATACCACTCAACAAATCAATCATCACAATATAAAACAATTTTATATTCACTAACAAATACGCGCTCGTATCTATTATTACACTCAACTCATTCTAGAGCACTACTGACTCTATCTCTAATGAGTAACACCCAATAGAGCAGGGTTGTCGCTTAACCATATGCTCTGATACCACGTTGTAAGGACCCGATTCTTCGACTTCCGAATATCGACATCAATACGTCCACTGTATCAACTGCCGAGGAAACGAATGACGGAAAACCGAATTCTTAGGGTTTTAAAAGAAGAGGTAGAAGAAAAGATAGAAGAAAAAGAGAAGAAGAACAACAGAACAACACCAGAACAGAGCAATATCAGAATCTCACATATCGCAGCGGAACAACATATAATAGATAAATGAATAATCTTTAAATCAAAGAACTATATCATTTTATACATTACATCATCATCAGAGTTTACAACAACAATACATCAATGGACAGTTATATAAACTTGTCCTCATACAGAATACACAGCGGAATAAATAAAGTATAGGTGATACGTTTCGCCATCCAGCTTGCTTCCAAAGCTCCAGAATATCCAGAATAGCCTGATAACATAACTCTAGGCTGCCCGTGTGGAAATTGGTGGGCACCCAGAGTTTAGGAAGGGAACAATAAACTCCAGGTCAGTCATGGTGACTGGTGTGAGAACTAAAACAGTTTATCTTTAAAACAAACAACAGGAAGATTTTAAAGTCAATTCGCAATGCTTTTGGAAAATGAAACTACCGTAAGACCTCCCGCCACACACACAATGCAAACGCAGAATTGGAGGAGATTTCTTCTTATGGTAGTCAAAGATGCTTGATACGCAAAATCAAATCATTTTGATATTATTATTAATGTCTAGTGTAGAAACCATTTCGAAAGTATAATATAAATCTTAGCCAGCATAGGCATTCCGCACTTATGCCTACTATAGCTACTATGTTCAATAGCAGGTTACCGCCACGGAGGTAATACAACTAAAACCGTACACGTCACGTATTGTTTCTTTGGATTTCCAACAAATGGTCAGGCTAAGGAACTTCCTATTCCACGAAGGAACGCCCCTGGAATGACGTCCTGAGAACCTAACCGGATCTCTGCCAACACAAGGCCGGGTTACCTCTGCAAAAATAGGTAACTACTGACACGCGTATGCCATCCCCCGATCGTAACCGATCTTCCCGAGGATCCCCGATTCGCAACAAACCACATCATAATAATAATGCAGTAACCACATAGGTTAAGTATTTGGGCTCCATACCATGATACCACCTCTATCCAGAAGGAATGACATACACTAAGGGGCGCTACTCCCTAGAACCTTGCCGCATCCTTCCTGTTTTGACCATTTCCGGGGTGTGAGGCTCGATGAAGTCTCGTCCACAAAGCTACGCTTTGTCACAAAGCCATGCTTCGGGTCAAACAAATGATCAACCTATGATCACAAAGATATAAGATCAAACAAATGATCATATCGCAAATGATCAAACACTGATCATTTCACAGCAACACTCAGTATGTCACATTACCAAATTGGGAGTATATCGCTGATAAATTTCAACTACATAACCTCTGAGCACGTACGTCTCAGAGAAGGGTGTTAAGCTAAGAGAATAAATTCTCCGCCACCAACAGAAATGTATTTGAAAGAACTCAGCTTTATATCTCAATTTGTAACGTCAGACACACAATCCATACAAGTCTGTTCCGGGATCGAACAGAACCGAAGGCACTTCTCACGAAGCCCTTGCAAATCTGGATAATTTTCTAATCACGTCCGGACTTCCCGTCACTAAGGGTGATAAAACCTCTAAATCGGAGATCAGCCGATGTAGAGTAACTCGACGGTAATCCTTCCGTTTTCAAAAATATCCGGTCTTCAACACCGGTCATCAAATGCGATTCATAACGACGTATCACATATTCGGAATGGGTTATACGACCCCATGGTCCTTTCCCGGCTAACCTGAATAGTGAGCGCGTATTCAAAAATAAGTGTGGCATTCAAATTCATCTAATTCACAACAAATACCTATCTAAAGGTAATTATTGATAGTCGGTTATCTAACTATCAATAAAGATGCGCAACATCATCAGATTCCAAATAATTTTCCAAATTATTTATTTTCCAAAAATATCTTTACTAGATATATTATTTCCACACTTCAATCATTTGAAAACAATTTCAAATCAATTTCCACATTTCAATTTATCTTTGAAGATAAAATCTCAAAACAGTTCATTTCATATTGGAAAAGCATTTCCATACTTATTTAAAAGTAAGTAATTCACAAATCATTTATTTTCAACACTTGGAAAATATTCGATATACTTAAATCAAATTAAGTATATATTTCATTCTTTAAGGAAATCATTCTCTTTAAACACATTTATTTGAGTCAAAACGAATGTTACGTAAAACATCGTTACGACAACTCAAAATCACTAGTATAGGGATTCGAAATTTAGATAGATATATAAATCCATATACTATATAAAACATTTCCTTTCGGAAACCATTTACTATAACAACAGTGTTATAGTCCACCATTTCCTTATTTCTCGAAAACGTCTATTTCAACAATAAATGTTGAAATCTATGTTTCGATAATTAACACGTTTTAAAACATCTTTTAAAACAATTACTTCATTTTATAATATAGCTTTCCCAAAATATATCCATTTCATTTAATAATATATTCACTGTCCGAAATCGTGAATATACTTCGTTATCCAAATTCAACATTTCTACACATTTTATTTAAAAGCTTATCCACTGTCCAAAATCGTGGATGTAATTCCTTTAATTAACTTCTACAATTCACTTATCAAAATAAGTGATTTCGGATTTATAAACAACGTTTATAAATCATAATTTTATATTTTATAACAATTTCAAGTTATGAAATATCTTATTTAAACAATTCCATTTGACTCATTTATATAACAAAAATCCAATTCATAAGTTGATAACTTATAATTCATTTAGTTTCAAAATCCTTCATCTTATAACTTCACAAATCGTATATCTATTAATACTACTTACTTATAAAATCCGTTTATAAGTTCATTTTAACATTTATAGAACTCCTAAAAATCTCCTTATTTTTATTTATAAAGTAACAATTTTATACATCTTCTATAAATATAATCCATTTATAATAAGTCAAAAATTTCAATTTAAACCAATTACAATTTAATCAACTTATATTTCAAAAACCACATTCTTATTATATCTTCACAAATCTCATAATTTTATAACACGAAAATTATAACATTTATTTATTTAAAATGAATTAATTCCAAAATTCAATAAAACGTGTACTTTCAAAAATCACTTTGAAATCCTTTTAAAAATAATATCGTTATTTTTAACTTCAAAAATGGATCCGATGATGCTACAGCACCAAACAATCAATCACAACAATCAAATATCATATATCATCATATGATAACAGAATATATCACAATATCTGTAAATAATCAATACGGTGAGGAATCCAGTTGGATCACTCCAACCTGTTTCCCTGCATCCACAGATGTTAGCACAATACTAATTCCGCTCCAGTATGGAATTATCGTGGTATATGGGTTTAATAAATATTATCCGCTTACTAACGGCCCAATAGGGTCTCATCCGCTATACAATGCGGGAAATCAACAACTACAATATATACATATGCCAATATATATATATTGCTATATACATAAATAATACCAATTCCACATTAATGTGAAATTATCGCGGTATATGTTTTTATAATTAACCTCCGCTTACTAACGGCATATAATGTCTATTTTAACAATCAATAACAGACAAAATTATCATCCAGGCATACAATCAACAATTTTAAATCTAACTATTTAAAATAAACATCGAAACTGTTCGATTGAGTGAGAAGTTCTCACCTTTGCTTTTTAATAACAGTCGTAGCGGTTTATCTCGGATAAAATTAAACAGACGTTTAAATTTACCCAAAATTTTCATTGACTCCAATCGACTCCAAATCAGTTGCACTGCGTAGAGCTTGTCGAGATGATTCGAACGCACTTTGTTTCGTAATTTTCTGGTAACGTATGAGAGAGATACAATATTTTAAAGTTACGTGAATTAAAATAAAATTAATTTACAAATTCTTTAAAAATCTCTAACCCTACACGCAATCACAGCCGATCATTTTGAAACCCTAGGATCTCGGCCATAGATTTCATCTTCTTCCTCTTCGTTCAAAGCAGATCCCCCTCAACCCATAGCCGCCTCTTCACGTGAATTATCACCATCCCCACGAGCCACCAGACGTCGATCAGGCACCGCCGTACGAATGCCACTGCCGCCCCCAGACCGGCCCCACTCGGTGACGCCCCCAGCACGTAATACGAGGTCGAACGCGACGACTTCACGCTCGATTTCTGGCCACCACGTCACGATCCAGGCGATCATCGCCATATAGATTCGAAGGGCTCGTCACCCTCTACGATATTGCAGTTGATCACTTCAGCCAAAAACGTGTGGATTGGGAGAGATTAAGGAATGAATCTCGATGGTTTCGGGCCTTTGAATTTTGAAAGTGGCGGCCGGCTATCACTTAGGGTTAGGGCTTGTGAAAACAAATGGGTATGGGCTTCTATTTATAGGCGATGAGATTACTATTCACGTTTTATTATTTAACTCAAACGGATTCCGAATTTGATGAAACAAAAGTCGTTCCCTAGGTTAAACCCCTAATCCGGACACAATGGAATAGGTTTCGAAAGCTAATTCGGACATCTGTGCGAGATATGAAATAAAACGATCAATTTAAATTAAACCGATTTAAATCGATTTCGAGACGTTTTAGCTTGCCCCGGACAAACAGTACATCCAAAAATTATGAAATTTGAAACCATGCAATAATTTCAGATTACGGATCCGATGAAACTAGTTTCGTCGAAATCCGAGACTGTTCGAAAATTGGCTATTTTTCAATCGATAATTAAATATTAAAATATTCAATTTTCACAATTTAACTTTAAATCCAATTTTAAAAGTTCTATAACATCGTTATAACTCCAATATGATTTAATATAACTTTTTAAATCATTTTCATTCACATCAAACCCAATTTTCAAGTAAGTCTGGAATTTCACTATTTAATTTATCGATTTAATTACTCAATTAAATCCAATATTCGAAAAATAACTTATTCGACTTATTAATTCTACTTATCAATATTTAAAATCAATTAAATATTCAAGTTTTAATTAATATAAATTCTGGGTCGTTACAAACTTCGCCCCTTAAAAGAATTTCGTCCTCGAAATTACCAATTAAGAAGAAGATACAAAATCCGTTAACTTTTCAAAACAAACCATTCAAATTAGATTTTCAAATCTCTTAAGTGTTTAACTTTTCAAAAATCCAATAGTTAAACTTCTTACAATAACTTTTACTAAGTTTTCCAAAATTTTCAAATTTTCCAATTTTCTCAAAAATATTCTAACGCCTTAAATTTTCGAAAAATTTCGCCATAGCCTCCTTTGCGCGGCTCGATCCGAAAAAAAAATGACAATGTATATATATCACAAATATACATCTCATCAAGTGATGAGGCATCCCGTAGGGAAAAATTGTAAAAGTACGATATTTAATCCGAGATATCTACCTTATTATATTTTTAGCGAGCGTATACGGCTAATATAGCGTGAAAGCGAGCTCCAAATGCAAAGCAAACGCCATCCGCACCTACTAAACACTCAATCAAACAAATGAGAATGCGTATATAGAAAATAATATCGATATACAACATATAGCAGCATAACAACTACATGTGCTAACATAGCAAATGCAACAAACAACAAATGCAACCATCAAACAACTATCATCCAATAAAACATCCAACAAATCAATGTCTATCCAAATCAATTCATAACCAAATCAATATAGATTCACTTCGCATTAACATTCATTGAATTGGTTTCCAATTTTAATCACATTTGATTCGTTTACATTGGATTTTACTACCATTCATTTATTTGTTTCTAATTAGTTTACATTCAACAATTAAATTCATTTTAGTTCACTTCCAATTCAATCAAATTCAATTCTATTCAAATGCTTCCAATTTAGATCCAATTACTTAGCTTTCAACTTTGCTAATTCAATTTCATTAACACTTAATGAATTACACACAATCAACTAACAATCAATCTAACAACCAATGTATAACCAATCATAACCAAATTTATTCAATTTACATTTCTTTACATTCAATTTGGTTCAACACTTTAAATTTCAGATATTAAATTGACTTCCATTCAATTTATTCAATTTCTCAACTTCATTTAGCTTCTAATGAATTAACACTTATATTCAGTTTTCATATCAATTTATTTTCATTAGATTGATTAACATTAGTTCAATTCAATTTGCTAATTCATTTAACAAATAAGGTTGAATTTCATTTATACAACTCAAGTTCACATTTATTTAATAAATTCATTTTATTAATTAACTTTGATATCAAAATCAACTTCGTTTACCATTACTTAAGTTATATTCCATTTCAAATTCCAATTCCATTTAACTTTTACCAAAGTCAAATTTCATCAATCATTCAATTTTATATCACATTTGACTTAACAAAATTGTTTACTCACTTTATCATTTGGTTTTGCTTACATTACTCATTTTATAAGTTATAAAACTTACTTATTTAACTTCCAAATTATATTATAAGTATAAAACTTATTTCACTTATAATTATCAATTATAACTTTGGATTTAATTTGAAATTTGTTTATCACAACAAAACTTCAATTTCCAATTTAATATGTGTAGCAAATCAATCACACAGAAACTCGAAAATGATACCGATGATGCTGCAGTCATCACCGTACTATTTCCCAGCAACAATAGTGAATTCAGTGCTTAAATTCTTTTCAAAGATTTCATTATATTTTATAAATCACATCACAAATCTTTTACTTATAAAATTTCACTTCTTATATATAAGATTATTTCTCAATTGCAAATCATTTTAATTATAATTTCATACATTATAATTCATTTGCTTATATAAGTTATCCTTTAACAATTTGTTGTTTTTATTTACTTATTCAAACAACTTTTAATTAACTTATATATATTCTTACATTTTTACAACCAAACAATCAATTATATACTCTTTAATAATTTCCGAAAAAATTATTTCTTTATATACAAAATATAATCAAGGTAAAATTATTTCATTTACCCAATTTAAAACAATATCGTGCCGAATTGTTCTATATAAGTGTTTAGAGATCCCTATCGATAGAGTTGTACGGACAACACCGACCAGAATCCATATACCACTCAACAAATCAATCATCACAATATAAAACAATTTTATATTCACTAACAAATACGCGCTCGTATCTATTATTACACTCAACTCATTCTAGAGCACTATTGACTCTATCTCTAATGAGTAACACCCAACAGAGCAGGGTTGTCGCTTAACCATATGCTCTGATACCACGTTGTAAGGACCCGATTCTTCGACTTCCGAATATCGACATCAATACGTCCACTGTATCAACTGCCGAGGAAACGAATGCCGGAAAACCGAATTCTTAGGATTTTAAAAGAAGAGGTAGAAGAAAAGATAGAAGAAAAAGAGAAGAAGAACAACAGAACAACACCAGAACAGAGCAATATCAGAATCTCACATACCGCAGCGGAACAACATATAATAGATAAATGAATTATCTTTAAATCAAAGAACTATATCATTTTATACATTACATCATCATCAGAGTTTACAACAACAATACATCAATGGACAGTTATATAAACTTGTCCTCATACAGAATACACAGCGGAATAAATAAAGTATAGGTGATACGTTTCGCCATCCAGCTTGCTTCCAAAGCTCCAGAATATCCAGAATAGCCTGATAACATAACTCTAGGCTGCCCGTGTGGAAATTGGTGGGCACCCAGAGTTTAGGAAGGGAACAATAAACTCCAGGTCAGTCATGGTGACTGGTGTGAGAACTAAAACAGTTTATCTTTAAAACAAACAACAGGAAGATTTTAAAGTCAATTCGCAATGCTTTTGGAAAATGAAACTACCATAAGACCTCCCGCCACACACACAATGCAAACGCAGAATTGGAGGAGATTTCTTCTTATGATAGTCAAAGATGCTTGATACGCAAAATCAAATCATTTTGATATTATTATTAATGTCTAGTGTAGAAAACATTTCGAAAGTATAATATAAATCTTAGCCAACATAGGCATTCCGCACTTATGCCTACTATAGCTACTATGTTCAATAGCAGGTTACCGCCACGCAGGTAATACAACTAAAACCGTACACGTCACGTATTGTTTCTTTGGATTTCCAACAAATGGTCAGGCTAAGGAACTTCCTATTCCACGAAGGAACGCCCCTGGAATGACGTCCCGAGAACCTAACCGGATCTCTGCCAACACAAGGCCGGGTTACCTCTGCAAAAATAGGTAACTACTGACACGCGTATGCCATCCCCCGATCGTAACCGATCTTCCCGAGGATCCCCGATTCGCAACAAACCACATAATAATAATAATGCAGTAACCACATAGGTTAAGTATCTGGGCTCCATACCATGATACCACCTTTATCCAGAAGGAATGACATACACTAAGGGGCGCTACTCCCTAGAACGTTGTCGCATCATTCCTGTTTTGACCATTTCCGGGGTGTGAGGCTCGACGAAGTCTCGTCCACAAAGCTACGCTTTGTCACAAAGCCATGCTTCGGGTCAAACAAATGATCAACCTATGATCACAAAGATATAAGATCAAACAAATGATCATATCGCAAATGATCAAACACTGATCATTTCACAGCAACACTCAGTATGTCACGTTACCAAATTGGGAGTATATCGCTGATAAATTTCAACTACATAACCTCTGAGCTCGTACGTCTCAGAGAAGGGTGTTAAGCTAAGAGAATAAATTCTCCGCCACCAACAGAAATGTATTTGAAAGAAATCAGCTTTATATCTCAATTTGTAACGTCAGACACACAATCCATACAAGTCTGTTCCGGGATCGAACAGAACCGAAGGCACTTCTCACGAAGCCCTTGCAAATCCGGATAATTTTCTAATCACGTCCGGACTTCCCATCACTAAGGGTGATAAAACCTCTAAATCGGAGATCAGCCGATGTAGAGTAACTCGATGGTAATCCTTCCGTTTTCAAAAATATCCGATCTTCAACACCGGTCATCAAATGTGATTCATAACGACGTATCACATATTCGGAATGGGTTATACGACCCCATGGTCCTTTCCCGGCTAACCCGAATAGTGAGCGCTTATTCAAAAATAAGTGTGGCATTCAAATTCATCTAATTCACAACAAATACCTATCTAAAGGTAATTATTGATAGTCGGTTATTTAACTATCAATAAAGATGCGCAACATCATCAGATTCCAAATAATTTTCCAAATTATTTATTTTCCAAAAATATCTTTACTAGATATATTATTTCCACACTTCAATCATTTGAAAACAATTTCAAATCAATTTCCACATTTCAATTTATCTTTGAAGATAAAATCTCAAAAAAGTTCATTTCATATTGGAAAAGCATTTCCATACTTATTTAAAAGTAAGTAATTCACAAATCATTTATTTTCAACACTTGGAAAATATTCGATATACTTAAATCAAATTAAGTATATATTTCATTCTTTAAGGAAATCATTCTCTTTAAACACATTTATTTGAGTCAAAACGAATGTTACGTAAAACATCGTTACGACAACTCAAAATCACTAGTATAGGGATTCGAAATTTAGATAGATATATAAATCCATATACTATATAAAACATTTCCTTTCGGAAACCATTTACTATAACAACAGTGTTATAGTCCACCATTTCCTTATTTCTCGAAAACGTCTATTTCAACAATAAATGTTGAAATCTATGTTTCGATACTTAACACGTTTTAAAACATCTTTTAAAACAATTACTTCATTTTATAATATCGCTTTCCCAAAATATATCCATTTCATTTAATAATATACTCACTGTCCGAAATCGTGAATATACTTCGTTATCCAAATTCAACATTTCTACACATTTTATTTAAAAGCTTATCCACTGTCCAAAATCGTGGATGTAATTCCTTTAATTAACTTCTACAATTCACTTATCAAAATAAGTGATTTCGGATTTATAAACAACGTTTATAAATCACAATTTTATATTTTATAACAATTTCAAGTTATGAAATATCTTATTTAAACAATTCCATTTGACTCATTTATATAACAAAAATCCAATTCATAAGTTGATAACTTATAATTCATTTAGTTTCAAAATCCTTCATCTTATAACTTCACAAATCGTATATCTATTAATACTACTTACTTATAAAATCCGTTTATAAGTTCATTTTAACATTTATAGAACTCCTAAAAATCTCCTTATTTTTATTTATAAAATAACAATTTTATACATCTTCTATAAATATAATCCATTTATAATAAGTCAAAAATTTCAATTTAAACCGATTACAATTTAATCAACTTATATTTCAAAAACCACATTCTTATTATATCTTCACAAATCTCATAATTTTATAACACGAAAATTATAACATTTATTTATTTAAAATGAATTAATTCCAAAATTCAATAAAACGTATTTCAAAAATCACTTTGAAATCCTTTTAAAAATAATATCGTTATTTTTAACTTCAAAAATGGATCCGATGATGCTACAGCACCAAACAATCAATCACAACAATCAAATATCAAATATCATCATATGATAACAGAATATATCACAATATCTGTAAATAATCAATACGGTGAGGAATCCAGTTGGATCCCTCCAACCTGTTTCCCTGCATCCACAGATGTTAGCACAATACCAATTCCGCTCCAGTACGGAATTATCATGGTATATGGGTTTAATAAATATTATCCGCTTACTAACGGCCCAATAGGGTCTCATCCGCTATACAATGCGGGAAATCAACAACTGCAATATATACATATGCCAATATATATATATTGCTATATACATAAATAATACCAATTCCACATTAATGTGAAATTATCGCGGTATATGTTTTTATAATTAACCTCCGCTTACTAACGGCGTATAATGTCTATTTTAACAATCAATAATAGACAAAATTATCATCCAGGCATACAATCAACAATTTTAAATCTAACTATTTAAAATAAACATCGAAACTGTTCGATTGAGTGAGAAGTTCTCACCTTTGCTTTTTAATAACAGTCGTAGCGGTTTATCTTAGATAAAATTAAACAGACGTTTAAATTTACCCAAAATTTTCATTGACTCCAATCGACTCCAAATCAGTTGCACTGCGTAGAGCTTGTCGAGACGATTCGAACGCACTTTGTTTCGTAATTTTCTGATAACGTATGAGAGAGATACAATAATTTGAAGTTACGTGAATTAAAATAAAATTAATTTACAAATTCTTTAAAAATCTCTAACCCTACATGCAATCACAGCTGATCATTTTGAAACCTTAGGATCTCGGCCATAGATTTGATCTTCTTCCTCTTCGTTCAAAGCAGATCCCCCTCAACCCATAGCCGCCTCTTCACGTGAATTATCACCATCCCCACGAGCCACGAGAAGTCGATCAGGCACCGCCGTACGAATGCCACTGCCGCCACCTACTACCGCCCCCAGACCGGCCCCACTCGGTCACGCCCCCAGCACGCAATACGAGGTCCAACGCGACGACTTTACGCTCGATTTCTGGCCACCACGTCACGATCCAGGCGATCATCGCCATATAGATTCGAAGGGCTCATCACCATCTACGATATTGCAGTTGATCACTTCAGCCAAAAACGTGTGGATTGGGAGAGATTAAGGAATGAATCTCGATGGTTTCGGGCCTTTGAATTTTGAAAGTGGCGGCCGGCTATCACTTAGGGTTAGGGCTTGTGAAAACAAATGGGTATGGGCTTCTATTTATAGGCGATGAGATTACTATTCACGTTTTATTATTTAACTCAAACGGATTCCGAATTTGATGAAGCAAAAGTCGTTTCCTAGGTTAAACCCCTAATCCGGACACAATGGAACAGGTTTCAAAAGCTAATTCGGACATCTGTGCGAGATATGAAATAAAACGATCAATTTAAATTAAACCGATTTAAATCGATTTCGAGATGTTTTAGCTTGCCCCGGACAAACGGTACATCCAAAAATTATGAAATTTGAAACCATGCAATAATTTCACATTACGGATCCGATGAAACTAGTTTCGTCGAAATCCGAGACTGTTCGAAAATTGGCTATTTTTCAGTCGATAATTAAATATTAAAATATTCAATTTTCACAATTTAACTTTAAATCCAATTTTAAAAGTTCTATAACATCGTTATAACTCCAATATGATTTAATATAACTTTATAAATCATTTTCATTCACATCAAACCCAATTTTCAAGTAAGTCTGGAATTTCACTATTTAATTTATCGATTTAATTACTCAATTAAATCCAATATTCGAAAAATAACTTATTCGACTTATTAATTCTACTTATCAATATTTAAAATCAATTAAATATTCAAGTTTTAATTAATATAAATTTTGGGTCGTTACAGTAGGGGAGAGAGAGTGCATCGGGGAGCCGGAAGGTTTCATTTGAGCAGAGAGGAGATGTGACTTTGGGACCCATCGGGCAGAGCTGAGTTTGTCTTTAGTGGGAGAGGAATGGACTCTTCTGTTTTTTCGAGCCTGAGCCTGATTGAGGACTTTATCGGGACAGTGTGTTTGTGGATGCCCAAAAAATCCACACTTATAGCAAATCTTCGCGTCTCGACAAAACTGCGCCACGTGTCTTAGACCTGCACATCGAAGGCAGCGGCTTTTCTTCTTTAGGAATTCAACCGTTTGGCGTACGCTTTTGAATTGCGGCAAGGGGTGGCGTCGCCTGGATGGGGGGTTGGGCAGGAGAGGGGAGCGAGAAGCTGAGCCCGCCACCTGGGCGTAAGTTTTGGCGATGGGGATCTCGATACAGAGAGGTTGGTTGGGGACGGGCGAAGGCAATGGGCCCGGGGCTGGGATCGGAGGAGGATTTGGAGCAGCCGTGGAGGTACGAGGGGAGGATGGATCTTTCAAGACGGAGTTGTATTTGCTGGGGACGAAGGAGATCGGGGGTACTGGGTGGGGAATGGAGGACGCCATTGCGATTAAGCTTTGTGAATCAATTAGTTTGACTCAGTGTAATTAAAGGATTAATTAATTTAATTAATCAAGGAGTTAGTTTAATTGATATAAGTAATTAGGGGAAGTAAATTATTAATATAATTAATCAAATGGAGATTAAGTAAGGAATAATTAATTTGTGAATTAAGGATTATTAATTAACGATTTAAAGTTGATTAATCAAGTGATTAAGCAATAATTGATTTAAGGATAATGTGGTAAATTAATTAAGGTAATTAATTTAAGGAAAATTAATCTATTAAAGGTTAATTAATTAATCAAGTGATTAAGAAATAATTATTAATTAAGGAGTAATTAATTAGTTATTTTAATTACTTAAGAATAATTTATTAATTGAGAATAATTAATTAAGGTGATTGATTCATTAATTTATATCAAATGATATGTTATTAATAATCAGGATTGGATAATTAATTCATAAGTAATTAATTTAATTGGAAATAAATTGAATTAATTAGGATTAAACAATTAATAAGTCCTGCTTATAAATGATTATTGAATGCTTGATCTTACTTATGAATGATTGTATTGTATGAGATGCCTTGAATTGATTGTCCTATCTGATCTGTGATATTTTGTTCTTTTGATTGAGCTATGTATAATTTATTCATTTATTTGTGATACATTTGTATATTATCTGTGAATTTGTGAATGAACGATAAGCGTTATAGTTTATACCGCTTATCAACTATATTTCTGTGTTTAAATCCGATGATACTGTCACTATTGTGTGAACCCCTGGACTATACCATACACACACAAATATGGATTTCACGTGGAAATCAGTTTAGTCGCAGATTTCTAACAATTTTTGAATCCAAATAGTTTTGGAAATTGGAATTGAGAGCTTTGTAAATGAGTTTCAAATATAGAAGTTATTTTAAATAACTTGATAGAACTTTGAAATCAAAATAAATTGATTTAGATTCAATATCTGGAATTGAATTCAACTATTTGGGAAACTAATTGTTTTCAACTGATAAAAGCTCTCATGTAAATAAAAAAAATGAAAATGAATTTCCAATTTAAATTAAAGGAATTTCAAGGTTTAATTGAAGATGGTTTCCCAAGTTACGAATAAATCTTTGGAAATTATTTTGAAGGTTATAAGTTAAATCTTTAATATGAAGATTTGATGAGTTAATCCAATTGAGATGGAAATCGATTTGAAAATCTGTGAATGGATCTTTGTGAAACTGGGTGAACTTTGTGAATTGAATCTTTTTGTTTAAAAAGATTAAAATGGTGATTTGTTTAAACCATTTAAAGAGGAAATTTGGATAATAAGTTGTGACTTAATTGAAATTCCATTATCCATATGTTTTTTAAATATTGCGCTCATTATTCAGTTTAGCCGGGAGAAGACCTTTGCATCATATAACCCATTCCGAATAATGATACGTCGTATATGGATTGCATTTGAAGACCGGTGGTGAAGACCAGATATTTTTCGAAAACGAAAGGATAACCCATCGATTCTCTCTGCACTAAGTCGCGCCGGTATAGAGATTCCCTAAGTGATGGAAAATCCGATCGGGATTGTGAATATCCAGATTGCAAGGGCTTCTTCGGAAGTGCCTTCGGTTTTGTTCGAACCCGGAACAGACTTGTATGGTTATATTGTCTGACATTACACTTTGAGATATAAAGCAGATTTCTTTCAAATACATTTTTGTTTGGTGGCGGAGATTTATTCTCTTAGTTTAACACCCTTCTCTGTGACGTACGAGCTCAGAGGTTATGTAGTTGAAGATTATCAGTGATATACTCCCAAATTGGTAATGTGGCATGCTGAGTGCTGCTGTGTGTTGCTGATCATTTGTTGATCAAAGCATGTCTTTTGTATAAAGCGTAGCTTTGTGGACGAGACCTCATCGAACCTTAAAACCCGGAAATGGTCAAAACAGGAAAGATGCGGCAAGGTTATGAGGGTCACATCCTTTAGGGTATGTCATTTCCTTCTGGAAAAAGGTGGTATCATGGTATGGAGCCCAGATGCTTTACCTATGTGGTTGCATCAATCTCATTTACTATGTGGTTGTTGCTTTGTGATCGAGGGCCCTCGGATAAAGGTCGCAAACGACCGGGGGATGGCATATTAGTGTAGTAGTTACCTAGTAAGAGGTAACCCGGTCTTGTGTTGGCAGAGAGCTAGTTAGTTCTCGGGACGTCCCTCCAGAGGCATACCCATGTGGCAGTAGGAAGTTCCTTAGCCTGACCATTCGTTGGAAATCCAAAGAAACAATACGAGCCCTTTATGATTGCAATTTGTATAACCTGTCACCTCAAGTGGCAGCTATAGTAGGCATAGTATAATGGTACCTATGCTGGCTAAGATTAATATTATATTTTCGAAAGGATTTTCACACTATGCACTAGTAATAATATCAAATGATTTTACGTATCAAGCATATTTGACTATCATAAGGAGAAATCTCCTCCAATTCTGCGTTTGCATTGTGTGTGTGGCGGGAGGCCTTATGGTAGTTTCATTTTCAAATAAAAAAGCATATCGTATTTTTCCTATGAACTGTTTTTATTTCAAACAACTGTTTTTGTTACTCATACCAGTCCCATGACTGACCTGGAGTTTATTGTTCCCTTCCTAAACTCTGGGTGCCCATAATTTTCCACACGGGCAGTCTAGAGTTGGGTTTTTCAGATAGTCAGGTTTAGTAGATTATCGGGAGCTAGTTCAGTTTTTGGAGTTCATAGAGACGACCGCCCTTGCTTATCTTTGTGGATCGTGATGATGGTTCAAGCTTGATATTGGAGTTGTTGGACTCATTCTCTTTTGAAGATCTTTTGGAGTATCACTTCTGTTGTTTCCGTTGTAACATTATTATTTGTCTCTGATATTCTTGTATCATATAGATATCATTGTTGTATATCATATTCTGGATATTGTATCATTTGTGTTGTATATGATATCACTGATTTCTTCAGTCCGCTGTGTTGTTATACTTAACGTATTATAAGCTCCGGTGAGCCAGATTTGGCGTTTGAATCTGCGGCATTCGAGTACAAGTGAAGTACGGGTGCTGATTTTTGAAGGCCGAGTCAGGATCGCTACATTATTGTTACTTCTCCTCATTCGAGAAGATATCTTATCCTTACTCTTATATTTCATTGATCCTTTTAATCTATTGAGTGGTGCTAGGTCATTTCTCAACTTGACCATATGTCGATTTTCATGGGCTAGGAGTTGTAGAGGATAGCGTTCCTCTTACCGCTTTCCACACTCGTATGAGTCTTGTGAGTGGCTCGTTACACCGTTATAAATAATGAACAATCCAATATATTCCATCAGTATTGTGAATCGAGTATTCGGGGAATATCTCGATGAGTTCTTCTTGTGTTTTGCATTTTGAGTATAAGTTAAAATTGAGTTTTTAAATCTTTCAAATTGAAGATATGTTTTAAGTGAAATTGGACTTTTGAGAGAAATAAAGAATATTTGGCGTATTATGCCGTATTTCTTTTTATAGAAAATAATTTTTGTGTTGAGTTGTCCATCAAGTGCTTTAAGAATTCCGGTCGATACGCCTGATCAACGTTATCGATAGGAATTTTCTAAACACCGTGATGAGGCAATCAGACAAGCTAAATTGAGTTTTAAGAAGTAAGATTGGAATAAATTAATATGGTTTGAGAATTAAATTTTATTTTGAAAATTAAATGCAGCCATTGAACCATAGTAAGTGTTAGGGGAGTGGCGTGGCAGTTTTGATCACTAGGTCAACTATACAACCAATCGGTGGGTTCATTAGCTATAAAACAATGGCGAGGCAATACCCTTGCATTATTTGAAAAAAATTCAAAATTGAATATGCTGTTTTAAAATTTAATCAAGGGTTTGTGAGCAAATTTTGTTTCAAAATTTGGTTGCGATAAGAATTTGTTGGTGTGAAGTTGTAAAATTCTTTTGAAAACAAATTTGAATTAATTGTCAACTTTAATTAATTTTACGTTAATAATTAAATGGGAATTTAATTTGTGTGACAAAGCGAAAATTTGAGGTTGAATTGTTTTGATATATGAACCACTTATGTAGCAAAATCATTTAAGTTATGAGAATAATTTGAAACTTTATATATATTCCCAAAATTTGTTCTAATTAATGATTAACCATCGTTTCTTGAAAATGGAAGATATTAGTTATGTCTTCCAAATAGTTAATTGTTTTTAAAAATTAGATTTTTGAAAGGTGATGAAAATATTTTCAATTAATGAATTGTTGCTTTTAAAAGACGTTTACATGAAGTTAATTAAAATTTTGAGTGTCTTAGCTTTCCGAGGAAAAAGAAGATTGTTTAATAAATGGTTTAGCAAAATGCTTGTTTGAAAATATAATTTGGAATTAAAATGGTTTGGTTAAATTTCTAAATTTAAATTGATTTGAAGGAAGAAATTTGGTTGGAAAAGTGCTATACTAAAACAACAATAACTTAAGATTTATAACTCCAAATGAGTTAAAACTTTTTGCAAATGAAAGAGCCTTTAGAAAGACATAAAAAAAATTTGTACTACTTTAGAAAATTTTACATTTTTTCTATTCTAAAATAGGTTTTAAAGTAGATGGTCATTTCTGTCCTATAAGAGATTTTCTAAGATTTAATCTAAAAATAGATTTAGCATAACTTTCAAACCGTCAATCCGATTTTAATGATCTTTATATCACTAGAATGGATAGACTTAGTAGAACAACTTTTATTTTATAAGTATTTTCAGAATTTGAGTTTTGCTGGGTCAAAATTTAAGATCTTTACAACAGGTTTTTAATTGAAACAACTTGTTTTCTTATAAGTTAAGTGCATTCTACCTATTTTGTGAATATAATCTGGTTGATGTTGTTTTATGAAAGTAAATGTCTCAAACTGAAATAGATTGTGATAGAATCTATGAGTAAAACATTTTTTTCACTTTAAATAAAGAGTTTGGAGAATAAATTGGATTATTGTAAGAATTCTTGAAAATTTTCAGAATATTGAAGTTTGAGAATTTGAGTATAAAGAAATTAGGTTTTTGAAACCTTAAAAATATATGTTTGGTAATATAAGAGTATAGAAATCCATTCCTTGAGTTTGTTTTGTCTTTGAGCCATTATCCAACATCGTGCATTATGCGGTCATTTGAGTCTGGTGGCCTTTGAAGAAACCACCTCTCATCGAATTCTCTTACCTCTCTTGTTGTCAAACTGTCATGACCCGCCCTTCACGATGCCCGAAAATTGACATAAATACCCCACTGTATAACATGCCGAACGATCGAGCGCTGGAAAGACAGAATGTTGAGGGGAAAGAAAGGTAGAAGAAGAAGAATACTGACAAAACAGAATCTCACAGCGGACTGAATAACATATAATATCAATAGTTCGTTACACAATATAAAACTGTAATATACATATCTCACATCAGAGTACATAAATCAATAATTACCAGCCTGAGCATTTATAACAACCCGCCCTCACAATTGCTGGTAATTTCAAACAAATCACTGCAGCAGAAATATACAAGTACGAGTAATACGTCTTTGCCATCCGGCTCGTCTCCTAAGCTCCATAGCATCCTAACATGAACCTAAAATACTCGGTCTGACCCAAGCATTTTAATAAATTAACAACCGAGTCGGTCTGGAAAACCAGCGTGAGAAAACACACTCAATTTTAAATATTAAAGTTTCAACCTTTGGAAATCAAAGGTATCTCGTAAGACCATGCCACAAATAAACGCGATGGGTTTTTACCTTACGATAACCAAAACATTTCTTATCAAAATCATCTGATATTATAATAGTGTCTAAGTACAATTAATTATTCAAATAGCTGAAATGCTTGCATCTCATGTATCAGCATAGTTGGGCACAATCAAAACCATACGGCGCTTATTGGAGAATGGACTCCATCTGAATGACTAGGCATCAGGTAACATCTGTCACAGTACACGTCTAGAACAGCATACCGAGGACCACGCCGGGATCCCCTGCAACACAAGACCGGACTATCCCTAACCTGGATAGACCGAATATGCTATCACCCTAGGTGTTCCCACCCTCTCTCGAGCTCCATCCGTACATCGTAGTAATAAAATCCACGGGTATCTAGAAAGGTGATAAACATACCCTAATTAGGTGCTACCCACTTAGCCTTGCTGCATCCCCCCTGATTTTCAGTCATTTCCGGTTGATAAGGCTAGAGGCTACCGTTATGTTTTTAGGAATATTCACTTAGAATGCTCATTGTCCTCCAATGACAATGTACTAATAGCATTCATCTATACAAGTCCGTTCTGGATCCGAAAGGAATCGAAGGCACTATTCCTAATACATCCATTTTGGAATCATCCTCAGGATTAGTAGCATTTAGCCCTAGCACTTCACTGCTCCATCTTCGACTCCATTCTCTTGTCTTCATTTCGAAAACGTACTCATTGGATCGAAGTGGTTTTTCAGATCACAAATCCCAACCCGGTCACTTTTAAACAACGTTCATTATTTCTTGGTAAACTCAACCTCGGTTCTTTAGGAAATAAACAGATGATAATAAGATCGGAGATCACCTCCTAACCGTTAGTGGACGGATTTCCTTATAAACGTCCTAGAAGAACGAAATGAGTCTACATGTGACACCCCACCTCTATGCTCATAATAACAAAGAGTATTAAAAGAAATACTATCTATTATTACGAAGAATAAGGCTGGATAGGAGTAGCCATCCGTAGTTGGGCCTTACACTAGTATTGGTTACCTCGATAGGAGTGGTATATATTTTTATTTTTCATTACTTATTTATTTACTCCCATCGACATACCCAATTCCAGTATAAAACGAACTACGATGGTTCATAATAGTTTAGGACTATATATATAACAATAACACAAATAATAAAATGCAGAACACAGATAACAAAAGTCTCATATATATATAACTGATGTCAGTTACAATACATTTGACACAACACATATGATACAACTACAACTATCGACTCTGGAAGTTATATATAAAAGTACATTATCGTATAATATACATGAATACATATGAACCTAAATCAAGTACACTAACTACTACAAAATGACGAAGACTACTTCAAAAGACATGAAAAGACTTCATAGCTCAAGCAGCAACCCAAAGCAGGATATCTACAACCTGAAAAAACTCGGTCTGACCCAAGTATTAAATTCAAAAGAAAATAATACACGGGTCAGTCTAATTCAAACTCGGTTATTAATGCACATGAGCAATAATAATAAATAACCAAATAGACGACAGTCACAAAAATCTCGTATATCCAACTCCTCGATAAGAGAATCAGATAATGGCAGATATAACACTTAACAGTGTTAAACAACAAATCAGCAAATCCAAATCATCAACAAGAATAAATAAAACGATTATCAATGAAGATAATATGAAAACCACAGAATTGCCTAAACAACAATTAACAGCCAAATCTAATTATTAAATAAATAATTAGAAACTCATAATCTAATGGATAATTAGACAAATCTCAAAATGATAAAACAAATCAAATTTCTGTGTGGCTGCAGTACACGCACGCATGCACTGCCTCGCCACTACAGTAAGTCAAAACTACAAAGGTCAATGAATCAGTGAAGAAACAATCGACACCAATCCACAATAAACTGTAGAAGGTCAAGTCACGGCTATCATGACTCAACACAACTACAACAAAATGAAACTACAGATGAAACAAGCAAATAGTCAAGAAACTAACAGTCAAGCAACGACAACTCAAGTGTCGAACTTAACTGGACAACACAAGTTAATGACTGCAACACTACAACTACAAGTGACAGTGCCAGGTTCATGTCAATAATGCAGCATGATTACCAAGTAAATACATGATGAAACAGCCCAATTTAAGTGACCAAAATCAACAAGTGACAATGATTCACTTTACAACAAAGAACAAAACAAAGTACAGAAGCAGTTCAATTATACCTTAATACATATGTTCGAACCAAACGCAAAGTCATGGCCGAGTCAAAGGCAAAACATATGCCAACAGCGCAAAAGTCAGGAAGGTTCAAACATGATCAAAGTTCAACAGTCAGAGCATTATTAAAAATGCGGACAAGATGAAGTCGGTGCCAACAGTAATTGCAGCAACTCCATCAAGTCGTGGTTCAAACCCCAAATACAAAGCTAATGAAGACTACAGGCCGAACCAAGATATGCAGAGTCAAGGCAACATGAAGTGAATCACAAACCAAAGGAGTGACATGACCAACAAAACAACTCAACTGTATGCAACAGTAAAACGAAGTGGACAATGCACCAATACTAAACAGAAGAATACATGAACATAATATCCACAACTGTCACACATGAATGCAGCATATACAAGGATAATAAGGGTGCAGTGAAGACTAGAGCTCGTGACTACAGCAACAGAACGTCAATGGCACTGCACAACAATGTGCGGCCGCAAACAATCAAGCACATGAAATCTTAGGCCAAGACCGAAGTCGGCAGAAACATGAATTCACAAATCAAAATCAAAGTTGACCAAAGGCAGTAAACACGAATGGCCAAAGTCCAGTATCAATTTATATGAAATTGAAAAATCAATGAAATCATCAACATCCAAATGAAAACAGTGCCGACATAACCAAGAGACAAGAAATCGAACCAAGTCAAAATCAAGTCAGAAATCATCAATGATGAAGCCAAATCAAACGCAAAGCATAGTACTAAATCGAATTAGATGTGAGTGAAATAAAAATCACTCACCTCATACCCAAGAGCGCAGATCGAACAGTCCAGGGTCGAAGCCATGAAAATCCAAGAATCGATCGAAGAAAAACCCTATGCAAACTTGTTCGAAGCGAAGATGAACTCGACCAAGCAGGAGGAGTCGCGAACGATCCATTTGATCACGAAAGAATTTGAAACATTAAAGTCGACGCCTCAATTCGTCAAAGCCCTAATTGCTGAAGGAAGAGGGACACGAAGAAACGAGAGCCGCCATTTTTCTTTCGTTTCCTTTTTTATAAGGGTTCGACGAAAAAGAATAAGGGGAACGGGTCTAATTTTATCACGGCATCAAAATAAAACAAGGGCTAGGATCCAATTCAAAAGCCCATCAACATTTAACACAATTTAAACCCGATTACAAACTCCAATAATAATTAACAACCAATATAATCGTCATTTGACGATAATTGATTGTTGTAAAACTCCGGGTTGTTACAGACTCCCCTCCTTATAAAAATTGCGTCCCCGCAATTTTCATAAATAAAGTCGTCTATAACAATTATTCTTCTAACATAAACTGGTTAAGCTAGAAAAATAAAGGTCAAGAATATAAACGCCAAAAAAATCTTCTAATTCCATAAAAGAAATTCACAAATTCTCAACAAAATCTAATTATCAATAGATAATCAGTGTTTGTACCAAAAATGGGCACAACACTCTTCGGAAGTTTTTGAAGAGATAAAGGTGAAGAAGAATAAATTATAACTGAAGATTATCTAACAAAAACTCCAAGAAATAGAAAGATAAATGCGCAGACAAGCAATTTACAGTGGTTCGGTGTGTTGCCTACGTCCACTATGAAGTTTTGGTGATTTTATTGATCCTCTTTCAATGATTACAAGTGATTACAGTGAACAACAGCGAAGTACAGTATGTTTTCTAAAATAAACAGCAAGAATAAGAAGCAAATCTCGATCCGGTAGAGTCTGGGCGCTTGAGAATCAAAAGATCGCTCTTTTGTAGGCTTTGGGGTTCTATTTATAGGCGTAGGAGGATGAGATTTCGTTCAAACTTCGGGGGACTCGGTCTGGCACGTGAGGGGGCCCACGCGACCAATCTCAGAGAGTTTCGTCTCGATCTGCGATCGATACGAATCCATTTCGTATCGGTCAAAATGATGTCCAATCGAGTTGAAATTTGGCAGAGACATTCCTTAGTGTATATGCAACCTTCTGTGAAAGTTTCATTGGATTTGGATCAGTGGATCAGGAGATACAGTCGATACGAAGTGGAATTTGTCGAAGGCTGTTTGGTTTGTCTCCATGGCTTTGACTCGATCCCTTCGTGTCGATGACTGCACGTGTTCCTGAGATGATGTGGCGCGCGCGTCTCGCCTCGATCTAGTCTTTTCTCCGTGTTGACCGCATCGACTCCATATATCTCGCCTTGTTCGTATCGAGGGATGAAACGTCCTCCGGGTTTGTTGACTTGTTGGATACGAACAAGCCTCTGCTCATGGCTTCGAACGTGGTCCCATGATGGATATGAAGCATCAAATCTCTGATGGATGCAAAGTTGACGTTAGGTGATCGTTATGAATCAGACGACTTACTGATGGATTTGAACAAGTATCTCTGACTGAAGGCTGATCGATACGAAGTTCATTGATACGTGGACCTAGCCATTCTAATCGATACGAAATCGATGGATACGAAGTGAGGACCACTGATGGATACTGAATGGGACTCATTGATGGATACGAAAACATGCTTTTCCCTTCACCTTGCATCCATCATAACTTGGTCATATGAACTTGGATTAACTTGAAATTTGGAGCATTGGTTCTCTTAGCTTTTCTGGTCATGTCCTATCAATTGTAGCTTGATCCGGACTCAGACAAAATTCATCGATATCCATGACGAGCAACATTTGGTTTTCAATCAATCTCTTGGTATCCTGGCCTTGCCAAAAGGCGGGATAACATTTGCCCCCCAAATTACATCTTGTGGAAACATGATGTACTTTGACAAGCTTCGGTTTCTCTCTGAACAATTATCGTATTTCTCGTTGAAAGCTGTACTCCGTATTGCTGTAATTGACTATTGTGTGATAATGATTAGCTGGCTCTTGTTAACCTTGCACGTTCGTGAGTCGTTGCCAGTTTATCTTGTTATCGAATTTCGTGTTGATTCTCTCCTGAACCGATTTGAAATTCGAGTTGTAACAATGCTTGATGGTTTTTTTTGACTATCCTCGTGTATCGATCCTCTCCTGAATCGATTCAAAGAGGTTGAAAAGTAGTTTTTTATTACGATGCGGGCCAAGTTGATGGATATGAAATGTTCATTCGTATCGATGGTCATAAATCGTGGTGGACTCTACTTCGCATCGACGATCTTCGATGGATACGAAATAGTCGTTCGTATCGATGAGCTTTCGATGGATACGAAATTAATGTTCGCATTGATCGACTTGTACTGTTGTGAGTCGATGGTTGTAAAAATAGAGACTTCGAATCGATGGAGTTCAATGTCATTATTGCAGCCTTTGTCGTGCGCTTTGAATCAATGAAGTCTGGTAATTACTTCGCCTCGATGAATGCACAATCTGATGGATTCGAAGAGAGCGTTCGCACCGATCCATCGTTTGACCGATTGCGACCGGTCATGTTGACTGGGAGACGAATCGACCCAGTTTACCCCTAGGCTCCGTATAAATACCTGGGACTTAGTCCATTTTCACTTTTTACTTTTTACTTTTTACTGTTGCCTTTAGCCCCTTGCGATCGATTCAGGAAGAGATAATTTCGTACATTCAACTCGATCAAACTCGTTCCTCGAGATCTCCGAATCCAAATTCCAAACTAGGTAAACAACTGCGAATCTAAATGATGAAGCCGCCATGGATCTATTCTTTCTTCATCAATCTTCCACTATGGCAACTGGTAAAACCAGATCTGGCTCGAAGCTACGATGGCCATGGCAATTTTTTGTATATTGGAGAAGAAAGGATGGAAAAGGCGATTCTAAATCAATATGGGGGTCACGTTCGAATCGATGAGAGCAATGATATTTTTCTTGGATTTCACATCGATTCTTGGAGTAAACCGGTGGCGATGTAGTTCGAATCAATGGTTTTGGTGGTTGATCGTATCGACATGAAATGATCGATACGAAAAAACACGTTATACGAAGTCCTTAGCTCCAGATCGATGCGAAATTTGCGTTTATGATCGATACGAAAACTATCGATTCGAGCGTCATCGATGTCAAGCTAAAACTTTTCTGATTGGTACTAACTAAGCAACCAACGATCGATGCGAAGTTGTCTCGTCCTGATTGGTACGAACTCGGTCCTTGACAATCGATTCGGAATGTGCTCACTGGTATCGATTCGAACTGATACCCTGATGGATTCGAACGAATCCTATCTCACCGATTCGAACTGATAACATGATGGACTCGAATGAACTCCATTCTTTACATATCTGGACATGATAATTAAACTGCACACTCGACTCCTACGAGCTTCTGCCTTGCATAATCGAACTTAATCATAGGACTGCACATTTGACTGCCCTTTGAAGCTTGTAAACGGAACTGTAACTCAATCAAAAGTATAACGGATTTTTAATCTGAATCAATCGTTAGCATTTGGATGGTGCGGTTGTGACGGTCAGCGATGACGGTCATTTTCGGTCTGTCTTTCAAAGTTTTGTCGTTCACACATTTCGGTTTATCCTGTAGAAATTTGCTCAAGTCATGCATGACACTTGCACTGCACAACATATTCATACACTTTACACTAGGGAATGCACGGGCTTTTTATCATCTATTGATGATTTCTCGTGAGTTAGCTAGTTATGGAACCATCAAGTTCGCAGCAGCAAGAAACCCAGAGTCTAACCCCTCCCAGACTTGAAATACCGGATATCGAGGCCGAAGTCATCGGTCCAGCCCCGGACAAGTTACCCGACGCTTCTTTCATCAATAGTCCACCGGACTCTGTTCCGTCCAATATTTCTGAAGATATGTTAAGGAGGATATGCCTAAGGCACGGTCTGTCGATGGATGATGTATTATTGCCGGGGCCAGATGATAGACCACATAATCCTCTGGAGGGGTACACTGCATTTAATCGTCATGCGTGTGCAGCCGGGACACTTCCCCCGTTCAATGACTACATAAGGGAAGTGTTGGCTTATCTGGGGATCGCCCCATCTCAGCTACATCCGAATGGATACGCTTCGCTCAACAGATTGTTCGTTGCATTTATGGAGTACCTCTATCGACCTCCTCGCATGACCGATATAAGATATTGGTTCAACTTCAAAAGTCGAACTGACAGTCCATCCTTCACATTCCTAGAATCTGTAAGAAACTGCCAAGTGGTCATAGGGTCTTGGACTAGGCTGAGCTACTTTAAGACGGAGTGGTTCTACGTTCGATGTCCTCCAGGATTTGCCAGGCGATGGCTATTCAAACGTGAGTGTTATCAATTTCCCAAGTAGTTGATGAGGCAATTATGAACGAAATCAAACTCACATTTCTTTTTCTTTTTCTTTCAGCAATAATCCAGCGACCCATAGGTGGTTATTACAAGGAGATAGTTCGGGTTCTCCAAGAAATTCCGAGTGAAGAGAGGAATATCGAACTGCTGTTGACGGACCGGAAGCTCAGAATTCTCGGGTTGATTTGGCGAAGACAAAGTATAATGCTCGACGGCGCATTACGGAATGTCTCCAGAGAAAAAGTCAGACGGAAGAAGCCCAGAGTCGTTATTATCGAGGAGGCTGATTCCGAAAGAACTCATACCGATGAGGAACCATTGGTCAAGCCTGCTGATGCGACTCCGGAGTCTGAAGAAAAGAGGAAAGGCAAGGTTGTTGCTTTTAAACACTCTAAATCTGGGAGGCGGAAGTCGGTAGTCATAAACCACCCCCTTTCTAGAGTTAGAATCTCGGAGGCATCCTCCCCATAGGCGGACAATCCCTTCGAAGGGCTCGCTGACCTACCAATTCAGAACCTCGCGTTCACACAGCAGGATGTCGAATTGGATGAATTGTGACATACTATTGATGTTAGCGAGTCTCTTTCTACCAGTGTGGTCGACACTCCTGGTTGGTTTGGGGGGTTACACATACATACACCGTTCACGGCACTACACAATCTTTGACCGCAAATCGCTTATCATAAATGATTACTAATTCTCCTTGTTTCACTTTGCAGGTACGATGTCTGGTCGGAGCTCAGTACTTGGTAGTTTGCGCAACAAGCGTCGAGCTTCTTTTCATTACGAACCACGCAGGAGAGAAGGAGATAGAGATTATGACCCAGGATATTCCAGTCAGGATCGCTCTGACAGAGATAGAGGATACGTGTGTCGGTCTCGGTCTCGCTCTCCTCCTCCTAGGGTCTTTGTACCGCCCCCAGTTGTGGTTACACGCCCCCCTGAAACTTCACGGCACAAGTCGTCTTCTCACGTTCCTAGATCTGACCCTCCACGCGGAACTGAAATAGCCGTCTCCTCATCCACTACGCCGACCGTAACTGATCCGACCGGGGAAGGAGCAGCCAAACTTGCACAGATGAGGAAGGAATTTCCTGATATTTGTTTTGACGGTTACGTCTTTCCCCCACACCTGAAAAGAATTCCGCCAACAGCCAAAAACACCATTCATGATTATGTTGCGGACATATTCTTTCAGTATAAAGAGTGGGCGAGGGCCGCAAGGAAAGCTTCAAAGGTGGCATTTGAGCGGGCCACCACTATCGAAAAGCTGGAGAAAGAGCTGGGTCAAAAAGACCGCATCATTCAAGCACTCAATGCCAAGGCTGAGTCTTCTCGAAAATCTGAGATAGAAGCTATCAAAAAGGCCGATGAGGCAAACTCGGCCATGAACAGATGAAACAAGAGCACTACACTTCGATAGAAGACATGGGCCATATGAACACCACCATTACTGCTGGGAGAGACGCAGTCCTCAAAGAACTTAATGAGCTTAAATCTAAGTTCTCTGAACTCGAGAGGGAGAAAGATGCTGCCAACGTCTCTGCGCAAGAGGCCTGTGATCAGGCGGTGGTGCTTCAGAGGGAGAGGGACGCGGCTATGGAAAAGGTCCACGAGGCCGAAGCCGGGGTGTGTGAGAAGGTTCGATTGGCGGAGAGTAGTGTTGAGGCTGAGGTGGAGGAGCTTCTCATCACTTATAATGCTCAGGTGTTAAGGCATAGGGATCTGACTTGGCTTGATGACTATCCGACAAATCTGTACAATGCCTGGAACCTGCTGGTTGAGGAGGAGAAGTAAGAGCACCCTGGTGAAGCCTTTGACGAATTCGAGCTGGAGAACCGTATACTTAATGATGACAAAAAGAAGATTCTCCATGACTCCATGATTTCTCATGAGAAGGAGAGGCTTGGTACTTAGCCCCAGGAAGTCGGAGAAAGCTCGGGTATTGAACATCATGCTATGAGTTCCGAGATTATTATGCCATCCCAGTCCGAGTAGACTTCGACGATCGATTCTCAGGTATACCAGCCTATGATCCAGAGCGGCCACATCTATCTCCTATATAGGAGCACCCTTCCGAAGCCGTTCAGCCGACTTCGAGCCAAACTAAGGAAGGTATTCTACACTAATTCCTTGCACATTTGGACAGAAAAACTTGTTTATAAATGTATACTAACAAATGCTTCTTTTCTTTGATCAGTGACCGAAGCTGTATTAACAACGCTTCTTGCAATCCAAGAATCATGCCAAGCGCAGGAAGCGATCATCTCTGAGGCGACTTCTGTTATTACGGTTGTGCCCGTCGAAGTAACACATGGGAGCTCAATTTCTTTCAATGAACAAATGATGAACGATCTCCTTGGTCGACAGAGCAACCCCTTCGCTGATTACCATTCATCTTGGGTGGATTTCCATCTGCTTCTGATACTTTGACTCAGACCACCACGGCGCACAGCGAGGCCCGAGCTCTTAGAGAAGCAAGCATTCTAGTTGAAATTAATGCCGAGATGGAGGCTGCGGCATATGGTGGCAGCTCTGAGGGCGGAGCGATGGCGCATGACCCTACGCCACTTAGGATGGTATCTGCTGGGGGCACGCTTGTTGATACCAGTGTGCCAGCACCACTTCCAGCTATAGATCCCATTCCTCCGACTCCTCCTGCGGGCAGTATTTCCTTAGATTCCAGTTCAGAGGAGGATGTCGACATCATGCTCCCATCCGAGGATAGCTTATCTAGAGTGAAGAGCTCGAAGCGGAAAATCACTGGTGGATCCGGTAGCTCTTCGAAGAAGAAGAAGCCGAGGAAAAAGACGGAGTAGATGGAACCCGTAGGCACATGTTTTCTTTTTTAGTTAGGAATTTTGTCATCTTTTTTTCTTTCATAGGCCATGTATAGATGCGGGTTCGGCCCCCGCTAGTAGGAATTCTTTTTGGAAAGGCTGGTATATAACCATCGCTTTTGATTAGTTCCAATAAAGATTTGTCTTTTTGTTTCAACTTTCATGTCTCTTATGCTTAAATATTGCAGTGTTGAACCTCAGTTCTGTGTACTTGCATTATTTTAACTCTTAAGCATAGCTTGTTTTATCTGCCAAGTCTGAATGTTACGAACTTAAGTTGTAATTGAAGATTGAGCTGGACTTGAATGTTATACCGTTTCGGGTAATGTTCAACACCCAAATCTGCCTCCAGTCCCGGGTTTAAGTTATAAAGATCGACTTATGATTGCAACAAGTGAGGATCATGCGGTTGAACTTCACTTGTTTCCTTATAAATCGTTACATCCGCACTCTGGGGGTTTGTACTTGCATTCTTGCAGTCGGCCACAGCTATTGAATGCTGTCAAGTGTTAGTCCGCGCTCTGGGGACATAAGTCATCTCGCGAAAGGTCGTTCACTCTCTGGGAACTTAGGGTTGGCGCTAGTGCTTCAACCCTTATTTTGGGAATTTGGAGTTAGCGCTTACAGTCCGACTCGCACTTTGGGAGTTCGAAAGACGTATCAGGATCATGGATAGTTAGATCACATCTATCCTGAGTTAACAAATGAGATCATTAGATGGATGGGTCCATCCCCCTCAAGCTTGGTTAGGTTGTGGTTGAAGTCGTTAGGTGAGCGGATTCACCCTCTTCGAAACCGTATTTTAAAGTTTATATTCCACCTCGCACTCTGGGAGCATGGAGTTGGCCGACAAACGGTCAGTCACGTTTGCTTGGGCACTTGAATTACATTCGCACTCTGGGAACGATGGATTAATCAGGATCGTGGACGGTTTATCCGCATCCACCCTGAGTTGGCAAGCGAGGTCGTTAGATAGACGGGTCCATCCTCCTCGAGCTTGTTTAAGATACAACCGAAGTCGTTAGGTGGATGGGTACACCCTCTTCGGAACTGCATTTAGTTGTAGTGCGGTCGAGGTCGTTAGGTAGATGGATCCACCCTCCTCGAGACCGTATTCGTTTTATGTCTATATTCCACCTTACACTCTGGGAGTCTGGAATTGATTATAGAATTGTCGTGTATCAATCCTATTTAACATTGGTGTAATGACTTGCCCCCGAGCTCGGGTTTCACTTAGCGAGTGGCCGGTCATATCACAGCCACTCCCTACTTGAATAAATTCCATTGCATGATGGAATTTAGCTCTCCGTGCATCGTGATGTCGTATATGGTATTCAATGAATCACAGCTCTGGCTCGAAAAATGGCATTTTATTGCTGAAATAAGAAAAACATGGCAAAGTCAGTTGCCTTATTACAAGTTCTAATTTCAAAATGCGGAAATGAATTGCAAAATGGAAAGATATAACGAAATAAATAAAGCCTGTCATGTGTAACAGCGACGGAGACTCTCGCTGTTCCAGGCTCTTGGCAAATCAAGACCGTCAACGGTTAATAGTTTGAATGTGCCATCTCCGAGTCTTTGTGTAATCATATATGGTCCTTCCCAATTCGGTTTCATATGTGAAGGGACCGGATAGATTCTCTTGAGAACGAGATCGCCGAGTGCAAAGGTTCAAGGTCGAACTTTGGTATTGTACAATCGAGCGACCCGACTCTGATATGCGGCTGCTCTCAAATCAGCCTCTTCTCGTTTCTCATCCAATAGATCCAAAGATTCAGCAAGCAATATAGTGTTCGTTTTCGGATCATAGTAAGTCACGCGATGGGAAAACACTTCCATTTCAACTGGAATAACGGCTTCTGAGCCGTAAGATAGGGAAAACAGGGTGTGTCCGGTCTCGGTCTTGTTGGTCGTTTGATAAGCCCATAAGGCCATAGGAAGTTCATCAACCCATTTGCCCCCCACCTTTTCCAGCCGTTTCTTTTGAATGGACTTTATGACTTTATTGACAGCTTCGACCTGTCCATTTGCCTGAGGATGCGCAACTACCGAGAATTTTTTGTGGATATGAAACCGTTGACAAAAATTCTTGAATTCCGCGCTATCGAATTGGGTTCCGTTATCGGTGATGATGGTATGCGGGAGTCCAAATCGACAGATAATGTTGCGGACTACGAAGTTGATTACTTTCTTTGTCATAATGGTTGCGAGGGGTTCAGCTTAAGCCCACTTGGTGAAGTAATCGACTGTGACAATAGCATATCTTGCCCCACCTTTGGCCGGAGGTAGGGTGCCGATGATATCAATGCCACACATCGCAAATGGCCAGGGACTGACCATTTGGGTTATCTCGGTAGGCGGGGCTCTTGGAATTCGAGCGTGTTTCTGGCACCTATCGCATTTTCTGGCGTAATTTGCTGCATCTCGATTCACAATCGGCCAGTAATATCCGTACCGGAGTATCTTCTTAGCGAGAGCTTTCCTACCGATGTGATCGCCACATTCTCCTTCGTGTACATCATGCAATACTCGTTTGATTTCGTCGTGCGCGATACATCGGAGGAGAGGAACAAAATACCCTCTTCTATACATGACTCCGTTCTAAATGACGAATCGTAAAGCTTTTCGTAGAATTTGTCTATTCTCGTTTCTACGCTCAGGCAATGTCCCATTCTCGATATAATTTCGATACGGAGTCATCCACGATTCTCTACTGGGAGCAGTCTCAAACACAAAATTTTTCTCTACTTGATCAATGCTTGGGGAGGACAAAGTTTCGACGGGGACGAGCCCCATCTGCTGTGCTTCACCTGTACTTGCTAACTTCGCAAACGAGTCAGCCTTCTGATTATGCTCACGGGGTATATGGTAGATAACATAGTAGTCGAATTGGCCTAGTGCTTCTTGAACTCGGGCTAGATAGGCAGCTAGTCGTCGATCCTTGGCCTGATACTCGCCCCGAACTTGATATACAACCAGCTGGGAATCGCAATAAATTTCCACAGCAACAATCTTCAGATCACAGGCGAGTTTCAATCTAGCCAGCAAGGCTTCGTATTTGGCTTTATTGTTGGTTGCGCGAAATTCGAATCTCAGAGCGTAGCATATGGATCGGCCTTCAGGAGTTTCAAGTACTATTCCGGTGCCTGAATAATGATCGTTCGATGCACCATCGGTATGTAGCTTCCAAATGTATTTGGGAGGTGTACTAGTTTCAGGCAGATCTTCTGGAACAGTAAATTCAGCTATGAAATCCGCTAGGACTTGTCCTTGAATGGCTCTTCGCGGAGCATAAGTGATATCAAACTGACTTAGTTCAATATTCCACTTAAGTAACCTGCCAGACGTCTCAGGCCGCGTGAGGACCTGTCGTAACGGCTGGTCGGTGTACACACTAAGAGGGTGAGCTTGGAAATAAGGATGGAGCTTTCTTGAGGCGATGATCAGACAATAAGCCAGTTTCTCTAGTCTTGGGTAATTTCTTTCAGCTCATGTTAGCCATTTGCTTACATAGTAGACAGGTTTCTGCACTCGGTCTTCTTCCCGAACTAAAGCAGCACTAATTGCATGTTCTGATACTACCAGGTAGAGATACAATTGCTCATGGTCAACTGGTTTTGACAAGATTGGTGGTGTGGAAAGATGTTGAACCAGCGATCAATATGCGTCTTCACACTCCATGGTCCATTCAAAGTTTCGCTTTCCTTTCCGGATCAGGTCGAAGAAAGGGATGCATTTGTCGGTAGACTTTGAGATGAACCTGCTCAACGCTGCTACTTTCCCGTTAAGACTCTGGACTTGCTTTATGGTTCTTGGGGTTTGTAGGTTCCTTATCGCCTAGATCTTCTCGGGATATGCTTCTATCCCTCGGGCGTTGACGATGAACCCGAGAAACTTTCCAGATGCAACACCGAAGTGACACTTCAATGGATTGAGCTTCATCCCATATTCTCGAAGGATGTTGAACATTGACTCCAAGTCCCTGACGTGATCTGTGGAGAATCGAGATTTCACTAGCATGTCATCCACATAAACTTCCATAGTCTTCCCGATTTGGTTAGCGAACATCCAGTTGACCAAGCGCTGGTATGTTGCTCCAGCATTCTTCAGACCAAATGGCATGACTCTGTAGCAGTAAAGTCCCAGATCGGTTACGAAGCTGGTATGTTCTTGATCAGGCAAATGCATAGGTATTTGATTGTAGCCGGAGTAAGCATCCATAAAAGATAGTAATTCGTGCCCAGCTGTTGAATCTACGAGCTGGTCAATCCGAGGAAGCGGAAAGCTATCCTTTGGACAAGCCTTGTTCAAGTCTGAGTAGTCAATGCAAGTTCTCTATTTCCCATTCGGTTTCCGAACCAGTACGGGATTGGATACCCATTCTGGATACAAAGCATCTCAGATGAACCCATTCGATCGTAACTTGTCGACCTCTTCCTTAAGGGCAGCAGATCTCTCTGGATCCATACCACGCCTTTTTTATTTGACCGGGACATGCCGTGGATCAATATTCAGGGAATGACTAGCGATGTCTGGCGAGATCCCCCACATATCAGAGTGTGTCCAGGCAAAAACGTCGAGATTCGCCTGGAGAAATTCAACCAATTCCTGTTGAGTCTGCTGGCCCAATTGAGACCCAATTTTTAGCATCCTCGAATCATCACCCTCACTGATTGGGACGCCCACAGTCAGTTCGGCCGAGGAAGCTTGATTCTCTTTAGATTCGTCTCTATCTTCATTGTCTCTAGGGTCAAGATCTTTCTGGAATTGGTTATGGTGATCGGGCCGGGGCCCAGGCATCAATTGTCAATTATCAGTAAAACGGACACAGAGTGATTCCTCTACGCCCTTCCCCTTTTCCTTTCTCTGCGCCTCGCACAGTTCAGTAACATAGCAGGCTCTTCCTGCTGCCTGATCTCCTTGAATGACTCCAATCTCGCGATCAGTGGGGAATTTCAGAGTCAAACACCATGGGGCTATGGCAGCCCTAAACTCAGCAAAGGCCGGTCGGCCAAAAAATGCGTTGTAAGGTGAACCAATATCTAAAACAACAAACTGCAACATCCGAACTCTCCAGCATTCTCCAACTCCCAACTCCACTGGCAGTTCCACCACTCCAGTGGGTATTGTAGCACTTCCGTTGAAGCCGTGGACTCGGGACTGGCAGGGTTACAAGTCCTTTGCTTCCATTTTCATTAAATCATAAGCCCATTTTCATTGTCAACCAAGATCCTCTTCATCCAAGCAGGACCTACCTGGGCAGATATGACTAGTGGGTCGATCGTGGGGGCTTCGACCTTATCAGTGTCTCGGTTTCTAAATACAATATCATCAGTCATCGTTTTCTGCTATTTGGCCGGAGCCCCAACTTCACAATTACTGCAACACTCGAAGTCCGCATGCCTGATAAAGCTGGCATACAACTCCATTTCCCTCCAGCTCCTGTCTGCTGGGTGGGGACAATCACTTATTGTGTTTATAACTAGCCTTCTGCCTGTACGAGCGGTTTCTTCCTGTCTCTCTTGATTCGGTGCACGATTTTGATTTGAAGGGCCCGCACCAAGAGACTGCGGCACCCGCACAAACTAGTCTAACTTCCTCTCCCTGATCAACTTCTCAATGAGGTCCTGCAAATGTCGACTCTCATTGGTATTGTGGCCATAACTCTCATGGAATCTACAAAACTTCCCCCTTTGAATCTGCCTCTCCGATGATTGCTTTGGAGCCGGCTTTTTATATTGCATAGTGTTGCAAGTCTGTAAGTACACGTTCTCCAATGACGTGTTCAGTGGTGTGTAATTATCAAACATTGGGGCCATACGCCGTTAACCTCAGTTCTGATCTCTTTTCTTATTCTGACCATTATTACCTCCTTGCTGAGTTTGTTTGTTCTGTATATTTAACTGAACTTTTCCGGAACTTTCACCGGACTGCTTAACTGCTACATTACTTTGTATACCCTCACTGCTGGGCCCCACATCGTCCTGCTTCCTAGACTGTTTCACGTCCTCTCGCCGTAAGAACTGAGCGGCTTTGGAGTAGAAACGGTCCAATGATGCGGGAGGTTTCCCAGCTAACCAATTTCCTAACTCAGAATCAGGGTCAATCCCTTTGGTTAATGCCATCAAGATCGAGTTATCGTTGGGATTACTAATCTCCGCACATGCTGCATGGAATCTCTCTAAATAACGCCTGAGTGTCTCTCCAGGAGCTTGAGTGACACTAGACAGGGTATTCACATCATTAGGTCTAGCAACATGCATACAGAATTGTTCTACAAACTTCTTAGCTAGCTGGTCGAAAGAAGAGATAGATCTAGGTGGCAACCTCGTAAACCACATTGTTGCGATTTCCCCCAGAGATATGGGGAAACTTCGACGCTTTACTGCATCATCAGCTCTTGCAGCGCTCATTGACCATTCATATTTCAAAATATGCTGATTGGGGTCACTACTTCCTTCGTACATTGGGAGAGTTGGCATTCTGAACCGTCGAGGGGGGTCAGCGTATAATATCTCATCTATAAATGGGGTGTGACTACGGGAGATTCCCCAGTCATCATTGGTAAGCCCCTGACTCTCGTGAATCATCTGATGTATCATGGTCGAAATGTCTGGTACTGGCATATTCTGTGCATGCTGAGCTAAGGTGTGGTCGGGTTCCACAGTGCGAGCTTGGACCGGACGCTGTCGACGGTCTACGTCTCGCCTCCTTGGCTCGGCATCTTCCGGGATGTATGGCTCAGGAATACACCCACGTTGTTGATTGTTTAGATTTGACCGGTTCTGGGCATCTGCCCTTGCATCTACCGCAGCGGCTGTAGTGCGATTGTCCATGGTGTACTGAGGAGCAGCACCTCCTCGGGATGAGGGCCCGGTCTGAAAGCTGGTTGACGGTCCGACCCTCAATTGCCCAATAGTCAAAGCGGGTTGATATTCGGTAGCTTGTGTGTGACTCCCATCTAATCGAGGACGGGTAGACCTGTGGTAATAGTCAGATGAGGCGGAACTTTCAGTAGATGAGTGGGATACATCATCCCTCCTGGACCTCCTACGCCTTTGACGACGTAGTTGGTTGGTCAAATCAGCGTTAGCGCGTAATTGTTCAGTCAATTGTTGCTGACTTTGGGTCAGTTCATGGAGCAACGCTTGGAACTCTTGTCTAGTGACTGGTCCTGACGGATCCGAGTGAGCAGCGTTGTCTTGATTGGATGGTGGCTGCTGTACAGGATTCTGCCTATCTCGACCCTCCTGATCGGCAGCTGTAGAGGTGGTCCTTGTGCTAACCATCTTGAGTAGTGCAGTCCTTTCCTAGACATTACGCAAATCTAAATAGAATGGAAGGATTTCGGGTTATAGATTTGGATCTTCCTCTTGGATTTATGCAATCTGGTGTTGATGGTAGATCCAAGGAGCAGGAGAGAAAACTGGTTTTCTCAGTGAAAGCACCAAAGTGTTTGTACCAAAAATGGGCACAACACTCTTCGGAAGTTTTTGAAGAGATAAAGGTGAAGAAGAATAAATTAAAACTGAAGATTATCTAACAAAAACTCCAAGAAACAGAAAGATAAATGCACAGACAAGCAATTTAGAGTGGTTCGGCGTGTTGCCTACGTCCACTATGAAGTTTTGGTGATTTTATTGATTCTCTTTCAATGATTACAAGTGATTACAGCGAACAACAGCGAAGTACAGTATGTTTTCTGAAATAAACAGCAAGAATAAGATGCAAATCTCGATCCAGCAGAGTCTGGGCGCTTGAGAATCAAAAGATCCCTCTTCTATAGGCTTTGGGGCTCTATTTATAAGCGTAGGAGGCTGAGATTTCGTTCAAACTTCGGGGGACTCGGTCTGGCACATGAGGGGGCCCACGTGACCAATCTCAGAAAGTTTCGCCTCGATCTGCGATGGATACAAATCCATTTCGTATCGATCAAAATGATGTCCAATCGAGCTGAAATTTGGCAGAGACATTCCTTAGTGTATATGCAACCTTCTGTGAAAGTTTCATTGGATTTGGATCAGTGGATCAGGAGATACAGTCGATACGAAGTGGAATTTCTCGAAGGCTGTTTGGTTCGTCTCCATGGCTTCGACTTGATCCCTTCGTGTCGATGACTGCACGTGTTCCTAAGATGATGTGGCGCACGCATCTCGCCTCGATCCAGTCTTTTCTTCGTGTTGACCGCATCGACTCCATATATCTTGCCTTGTTCGTATCGAGGGATGACACGTCCTCTGGGTTTGTTGACTTGTTGGATACGAACAAGTCTCTGCTCATGGCTTCGAACGTGGTCCCATGATGGATACGAAGCATCGAATCTCTGATGGATGCGAAGTTGACGTTAGGTGATCGTTACGAAGCGGACAACTTACTGATGGATTCGAACAAGTATCTCTGGCTGAAGGCCGATCAATACAAAGTTCATTGATACGTGGACCTGGCCATTCTAATCGATACGAAATCGATGGATACGAAGTGAGGACCACTGATGGATACGAAATGGGACTCATTGATGGATACGAAAACATGCTTTTCCCTTCACCTTGCATCCATCATAACTTGGTCATATGAACTCGGATTGACTTGAAATTTGGAATGCTAGTTCTCTTAGCTTTGCTGGTCATGTCCTATCAATTGTAGCTCGATCCGCACTCGGACAAAATTCATCGATATCCATGACGAGCGACATTTGGTTTTCAATCAATCTCTTGGTATCCTGGCCTTGCCAAAAGGCGGGATAACAATCAGAAAACAGCTAAACTGGATAAACACAATTATTAGCAATATTCAATTATCAATTAGATAATTAGAATACCGAAATCATAAAATAGCCATATCTAATTATCGATACGATAATTAGAAGACGGCAAAATCTAATTATCAACAAAGACAATTAGAAAACACGAATCACAAATCGCCAAACTGCAATTATCTAGTTATCCAACAAATAACCCAACAAATAACTAGAAAACACGAACTTCATAATCAGCAAACTCTAACTATCAACAGAGATAGATAGAAAACAGCAATTCAATATAATCAACATAATCTAGAATCAATTAGAAACTAGAAAATCTCATAATCAGCAAAACTAGAAAATATCCGATTATCAAAAATGATAATCAGAAATCTCAAATCAACAAATATCTAATTATCAAAAACGATAATCGGAAATCTCAAATCAACAAATATCTAATTATCAAAAACGATAATCAGAAATCTCAAATCAACAAATATCCGATTATCAAAAACGATAACCAAAAACAACAAATATCCGATTATCAAAAACGATAATCAAAAATAACAAATATCTGATTATCAAAAACGATAATCAGAAAACATCAAATATCCAATTATCAAAAGCGATTACCAGAAATCTCAAATCAACAATTATCTAATTATCAAAAACGATAATCAGAAACAACAAATATCTGATTGTCAAAAACGATAATAAAAAACAACAAATATCTAATTATCAAAAAACGATAACTAGAAACAACAAATATCCGATTATCAAAAACGATAATAAAAAACAATAAATATCCGATTATCAAAAACGATAATCAGAAACAACAAATATCTGATTATCAAAAACGATAATCATAAAACATCAAATATCTAATTATCAAAAACGATAACCAGAAATCTCAAATCAACAATTATCTAATTATCAAAAATGATAATCAGAAATAACAAATATCCGATTATCAAAAACGATAATCAGAAAACATCAAATATCTAATTATCAAAAACGATAATAAAAAATCTCAAATCAACAATTATCTAATTATCAAAAACAATAATCAGAAACAACAAATATCCGATTATCAAAAATGATAATCAGAAACAACAAATATCTAATTATCAAAAACGATAATCAGAAATCTCAAACCAACAAATATCTAATTATCAAAAACGATAATCAGAAACAACAAATAACTGATTATCAAAAACGATAATCAGAAACAACAAATATCCGATTATCAAAAATGATAATCAGAAACACAAATATCTAATTATCAAAAACGATAATCAGAAATCTCATAACAGCAAATATCTAATTATCGATACGATAATTAAATCTCATAACAGCAAATATCTAATTATCGATACGATAATTAAATCTCATAACAGCAAATATCTAATTATCGATACGATAATTAAATCTTATAACAACAAATATCTAATTACCTGCAGATAATTAGAAACAACAAATATATAGAAATCAATTAAGATACTCTAGAAAATCAACATAAAAGGTGGATCCATCCCATCAGATGGCGAGTTTTTAGCTACGCCGCACATGCATCAACAAATGGCCGAAGCCTACCAAGTACTCATCATAATTTTGGCGCCCAACAAATGACCCGAATGTCCACAGAGTGACCCGAAGGTCTAGTACTGGTATTTGACCCGAAGGTCCATCATATGACCCGAACGTCCAACATATGACCCGAAGGTCCAATATATGACCCGAAGGTCCATCATAGTGGCTCGAAAGCACACAAAATCATCAAAATCATCAAAACAACAAATTTTTCAATTGATGAGTCCGGAATTAACCGAAATAGCAAACACACATGTCTCATACCACGTGTTTTACTAAATCGTTTTATTATCTTCATCGTTTCCTTGAAAGTGCAAAATTTGTGTATTTTGTAAAAATACATTTTACATTCTCAAACGGACAAGTCCGGAATTAAGCGAATCAGTAAAAGAAAGGGTTCATAGTCCTCGATTTTGCTGAATCGTTTAAATCGCTTCCTCATTCTTTTGAAAGCGCAAACTGTAAATTTTTTGTATTTTATATAATTAACATTTTACGTTCTCAAACGGACAAGTCCGGAATTAAGCGTAACAGTAAAAGTGAGGGTTCATAGTCCTCAATTTTGCTGAAGCGTTTAAATCGTTTCCTCATTCTTTTGAAAGCGTACTGTAAAAAAATTAAAACAATTTTCAGAACACGTGATTAAAACAGCAACCTCGGTAGCAATTTCGAAAAGGAAATTGCACTTCCTAAAACATCGTAAAACGAATCTCAAAATCAGCATTGCAGAATAACCACTTCAAAATCCACTTTTAAAATTTGACGGTTATTGAAGTCAAAGCGACAGTAATTTTTAAACGTCAAAATCCCATCAAAATAATTCACGTCAAAATGTAATACCAGTGAATCTTCATTCATTAAAATTGTCACAAAACACCGTGCTTCAAAAATTTAGCACCGATGTAAAAATCCCGTTATAAAGATAACAGCAACAAAATACGTTTAAACCAAACATCGGTTCAACGTTAAATCAATGCAGTAACGTGCAACTCAAATTTCCACGTATACTACAAAATGAACAAAGAAATCATTCGAATGTATCTTCAATGAAGATAATTCAAAACAGCAAAATCTAATCAATATATGATTAGCATAAAAGAAAACCAGCAAAAAATCTCAACAAAATCACATAACTGCAATCGCTTCGAATCCTCAAATCGGACTCGAAATTTTCAAAGAAACAAAATAAACCCAGCTATGTAAACAACAAATGAAATTTATTTCAATTTCATATTTTGATTTTTAAATCAAAAAGGTTATCAGCGGTATTCAGCGAAGACAGTCTCACTGTTTTCGCTACGCACTCTAATAAACAGAACACAAATTAATCAATCAACAAAACACAGTTTCACTTTTATTTTTAAATAAAGATATTTAAAAATTTCATCATAATTTCAAAACTTTAGTTTTGACTCAAAGCACAAATAAAAACATCGAAAAATAGTTGTAACACATGTTCCATCTAAGTTATGTTTTATATTATGTCCACAAACCCCAAGCTCTGATACCAACTGTGATGCCCCACCTCTATGCTCATAATAACAAAGTGTATTAAAAGAAATACTGTCTATTATTACGAAGAATAAGGCTGGATAGGAGCGGCCATCCATAGTTGGGCCTTACACTAGTATTGGTTACCTCGATAGGAGTGGTATATATTTTTATTTTTCATCACTTATTTGTTTACTCCCATCGACATACCCAATTCCAGTATAAAACGAACTACGATGGTTCATAATAGTTTAGGACTATATACATAACAATAACACAGATAATAAAATGCAGAACACAGATAACAAAAGTCTCATATATATATATATATATATAACTGATGTCAGTTACAATACATTTGACACAACACATATGATACAACTACAACTGTCGACTCTGGAAGTTATATATACAAGTACATTATCGTATAATATACATGAATACATATCAACCTAAATCAAGTACATTGACTACTACAAAATGACGAAGACTACTTCAAAAGATATGAGAAGACTTCATAGCTCAAGCAGCAACCCAAAGCAGGATATCTACAACCCGAAATAACTCAGTCTGACCCGAGTATTAAATTCAAAAGAAAATAATACATGGGTCAGTCTAATTCAAACTCAGTTATTAATGCACAGGACCAATAATAATAAATAACCAAATAGACGACAGTCACAGAAATCTCATATATCCAACTCCTCGATAAGAGAATCAGATAACAGCAGATATAACACTTAACAGTGTTAAACAACAAATCAGCAAATCCAAATCATCAACAAGAATAAATAAAAATATTATCAATGAAGATAATATGAAAACCACATAATTGCCTAAACAGCAATTAACAGCAAAATCTAATTATTAAATAAATAATTAGAAACTCATAATCTAATTATCAAATGGATAATTAGACAAATCTCAAAATGATCAAACAAATCAAATTTCTGTGTGTTGTAGTACACGCACGCGTGCACTGCCTCGCCACTACAGTAAGTCAAAACTGCAAAGGTCAATGAATCAGTGCAGAAACAATCGACACCAATCTACAATAAACTGTAGAAGGTCAAGTAACGGCTATCATGACTCAACACAACTACAACAAAATGAAACTGCAGATGAAACAAGCAAATAGTCAAGAAACTAACAGTCAAGCAATGACAACTCAAGTGCCGAACTTAACTGGATAGCATAAGTTAATGACTGCAACACTACAACTACAAGTGACAGTGCCAGGCTCATGTCAATAATGCAGCATGATTACCAAGTAAATACCTGATGAAACATCCCAATTTAAGTGACCAAAATCAACAAGTGACAATGATTCACTTTACAACAAAGAACAAAACAAAGTGCAGAAGCAGTTCAATTATACCTTAATACATAAGTTCGAACCAAACGCAAAGTCATGGCCGAGTCAAAGGCAAAACATATGCCAACAGCGCAAAAGTCAGGAAGGTTCAAACATGATCAAAGTTCAATAGTCAGAGCATTATTAATAATGCAGACAAGATGAAGTCAGTGCCAATAGTAATGGCAGCAACTCCATCAAGTCGTGGTTCAAACCCCAAATACAAAGCTAATGAAGACTACAGGCCGAACCAAGATATGCAGAGTCAAGGCAACATGAAGTGAATCACAAACCAAAGGAGTGACATGACTAACAAAACAACTCAACTGTATGCAAAAGTAAAACGAAGTGGACAAAGCACCAATACTAAATAGAAGAATACATGAACATAATATCCACAATTGTCACACATGAATGCAGCATATACAAGGATAATAAGGGTGCAGTGAAGACTATAGCTGGTGACTACAGCAACAGAATGTCAATGGCACTGCACAACAATGTGCAACCGCAAACAATCAAGCACATGAAATCTCAGGCCAAGACCGAAGCCGGCAGAAACATGAATTCACAAATCAAAATCAAAGTTGACCCAAGGCAGTAAACACAAATGGCCAAAGTCCAGTATTAATTTATATGAAATTGAAAAATCAATGAAATCATCAACATCCAAACGAAAACAGTGCCGAGATAACCAAGAGACAAGAAATCGAACCAAGTCAAAATCAAGTCAGAAATCATCAATGATGAAGCCAAATCAAAAGCAAAGCATAATACTAAGTCGAATTAGATACGAGTGAAATAAAAATCAATCACCTCATACCCAAGAGCGCAGATCGAACAGTCCAGGGTCGAAGCCATGAAAATCCAAGAATCGATCGAAGAAAAACCCTATGTAAACTTGTTCGAAGCGAAGACGAACTCGACCAAGCAGGAGGAGTCACGAACGATCCATTTGATCATGAAAGAATTCGAAACATTGAAGTCGATGCCTCAATTCGTCAAAGCCCCAATTGTTGAAGGAAGAGGGACACGAAGAAACGAGAGACACCAGTTTTCTTTCTTTCGTTTCGTTTTTGATTATGGTTCGACGAAAAAGAAAGGGGAACGGGTCTAATTTTATCACGGCATCAAAATAAAACAAGGGCTAGGATCCATTTCAAAAGCCCATCAACATTTAACACAATTTAAACCCGATTACAAACTCCAATAATAATTAAAACCAATATAATCGTCATTTGACGATAATTGATTGTTGGAAAACTCCGGGTTGTTACACTACACGTACAGTATACCACCTCGAACGGTAACCGTACCATATAAATTCCCATATTTCTCCTAGATATTTCTAAAGTTATATTTAGGTCCAAATTTGATAGTCGGTTATTTAACTATCAAATAAACAATCAATTCAACCAAATACTTCATTTTCACTAAAAAGACACCAAGTCTTATTTTTAGTTTAATTTTAAATAAATAAATTCCTTATCCAAATTATACATATCTTATCAAATTTAGTAAATTTACAAACTATCTTTTCAAAAATATCCAAAATAAACCTTTTAAAATAATATGGAAAGTACCACTGCGTTACCAAACCATGGATCACAACTCAATGGTTCGCCACACGAGTATACCATTTACATCCTGAAAACTTTATTTTAAAAATTGTCTGAAAATAATGCTGGCAAATTATAAAATAAATTTCAAGTTTAATCTAGTCAAATACACTTAAACAAAAGTTACTATACAAAGCCATATTAATATTTAATAATTATCTTTAAAAATAATAATGCTAACTAATGCTTAAATAATAATAAATCTTTAATAATCATTATAAAGTGACTAATTAATAATAAAATATGCTTTTAAACAATTGAAAATAATTAAACAACTAATTTTCCAGAATATTTTAACACTTTTAAATTTACCGTATTAATAATTAAAAATCCTCTTTTAATAACAAACCCCAATATCTCGAATCCAAATCCATTTCGTAAATTTGAAAATCTCACTAGAACTCCAGTTTAACCAATTTTATTCTTATTTTCCAAATTCACTTCTATTCTTCAAGATATTGAAAATCTCGATTATAAAACCCTTATATTTTTAAACAAGTACCGTTTACGGATTTATTATTTAAAATCCTTTATTATATATACTTTTATTCCAAAAACATCTTCACAATATCCCGATTTAGTTAAATACAAATTTCCTCCCATTTATTTTATCCAATTTGTTTACCTAAATTTCTTTATAAACACTTTGCTTCAAAACCCTTTTAATTTTCTTTTCCAATTTAAAATATATATTGCTGGTATTTAAAAAAATACCAAAATCTAGGTCAAAAATGTAATAATTTAACCAATCAATCATTTATTAATTTCAACTATTTAAAATTGATCACTAGCAGTCCAAAATTGAGTGAGATTAACTCACCTTGATTTTTACGTTGCCAAACGCTCCAATTTTAAATTAAATCGAGCACGTTCGATTTAATCTAAAAATTTCACTTGCCCTAAATCGACTCCAGATTAGCATACCAGCATAGTGCTTGTCGCTGGGATTCCGATGCCGCTTGTTTCGTCCGATTCTGATAATGTATGAAGAAGATATGAGGTTTTAAAGTTTGAATATAATTTTTATAATATAATTTCTTTTTTTTCTATTATTATTATACAAGCCCTACAGAAAATAACTAGGGCCGTACATTTTTTGAAAAGAGAATCTGGCTGCACTTCATTCCCTCCTTCATCATCATCTTCTCCAAGCAAAGAACCCATCACAGATTTTTAAAATCGATCGTCGTACCTCCATCGACCCCCTAGGACTCAATCGACTAACACCACCTCGCAGCCCCTTCTACCACGCACCACCGTCGGTAAGCTTGACAAGCTTAGCTTCCCTTATGCCTAGAAAAATGCATGCGAACATATGCCCTTCTCGAGCCCGTCTTGACCATTCGCGACCATGAAAATCAATCACCACCGTTGGATGTGCTCGCCTCGAAGAGCTCTATAATTTCCTAGTTGGGGTTTTTTCTAAAGTTGCGTGGATGGAGAGAAAAAATGAGGAAGAGCACGGAAACATTTCATTCATTAAAACGAAAACAGTGGCGACTGTGTGTTTGACTAGGGTTTGGTTACTGTGTGTTGGGCGCATTCTCACCCAGAAGGCCTCGAGACCAAGAAGCTTGATTCAACCATCCAGGCTTGCAAGAACTCATTCGGCATTCTCATTCTCCAAAGTCCATTCGGCAAGAACTCATTCGGCATTCTCATTCTCCAAAGTCCATTCGGCAAGAACTCATTCGGCATTCTCATTCTCCAAAGTCCATTCGGCAGGAACTCATTCGGCATCCTCGTTCTCCAGAGTCCATTCGGCAGTCTTAGGCAACTGCCGGACCAACCTCCTTCATGCAACTGCCGAACCAACCCACCTCCAAGCTTCGCCGAACCAATTCATCTCCTACTACCGGACCAAGGCATGCCAGGCCAGACCACATCAGCCCAGGCCCACCAGCAGCTATATACCTCCAAGACCCCTACCCCCAGCCTCACTCTATAAATAGAGGGGCAGGGGTACAACAATGGGGGACAAGTTTGAGAGCTGAAGCTTGGAAGGAACTTTCAAACAACTTTCTTTTACTTGTACCAAAGCTTTGTACTTGTAATCATAACAAAAGAAGAGAAATAACATACAAAGTGGACGTAGGCACATTCTGGCTGAACCACTATAAATCTGCGTGTCTTTTTACAGTTTAGCCCCTGCTTTTCATATATTTGCATAATTCTCCAAAATCACTAAGAACAACCTAAGATCTACTAAATCATACAACTTTGAGGTGTTTGTCCATTTTTTGTGCAAACATTTTTGGTGCTTTCATTGAGAGGGTAGAAACTCGAAGCTTCAGCTTCATCCACTTAACAATTTTCCTAACAGCATTGTTCGCCACTCGGAAAACATGCCTCCCAAACAGAAAAAAGATGTTAACAAAGGAAAAAACATCGCATCCAGCAGTCTTCCGGATCCAGCTGTCACGAATCAAGTAAATCGTCCTCCTCCAGCAACAATAACAAATGAAGGACAGGCTAACTCAACCATTCCTGCCACAGAACAGCCTGCAGCAATTACTAGGGCAGATTTGGACAGAGTTGTGGTTGAAGTAACTAACCGCTTCACGTCCCAACAAGAAGCCTTGGTGGACCATCTCATGTCACGCTTAAGGGACGCCGAAGAGTCCAACCGCAACACTGAATCATGGGGCGAGTCCCAGTCTGGAGGATCTCGGAGACAACAAAGATCTTCTTTCTTCGAAGAAGTTAATGGCAGAAGTAGCCATGGTAGGGGCCGAGACCGAGCGCAGCCCGAAGTTAGGCCTGAGGAAACGTTTGGTGCCGAACCCAACGGGGGAGGTACCGGACGAAGGTCAACTGTAGCTGAGCCTGTCATGCTGCCTAACCACGGAAACACCAGTGAACGGGGCCGAGCCAGAGTCCAGCCCGAAGTTGGACCCGAGGAAGTGCTTAGATCAGAACCCAGCAGGGGAAGATCGAGGCAAGGGCCAACTGTAGCTGACCCTAGCATGCTTCCAGAAAATCAAAGGCAGCCGCCGGAAAATATGAGGAATGATAGACGCTACCATCCCTACAGGTCGTCTGGACGAGATCAATCCCACAGAACAGAACCAAACTCCTTTCTATCTGCTCCAAATTCTGATGAAAGGATGGCACGCTTATTCAGAGAGTGCATCCAACGGGAGCAAAGAGACCGAGGTATAGGCGCTAGGGTGACCAGCCCTTTCGCCCGCAACATTGAAATTGCTATCACTCCCCGAGAATGGAAGATGCCAACAATGGAACCTTACAAGGGAACCTCCGACCCCGTCGTCCACTTACAAAGATACACACAACACATGCTCATGAGTGGAGCAACAGAGGGAGTACTATGCAAATGCTTCCCATTATTCTTAGCAGATCTCGCTACCTCCTGGTTCTGTCATTTACCCCAGGGATCCATCAGCTCATGGGAAATGTTGAAAGAACGATTTATCAGTCAATTCCGCATTCATGTGGAACAACCTAAGGATGCTTATTCCTTATCCAGCATCAAACAGAAACCCGGAGAGAAACTGCAGCAATACCTAACCCGATTCAACGCCGCAGCGGCCGCGGTCCAAGATGCCGACGAGAAGCTTATCCTAATGGCCCTCTGTAGTGGTGTGCATCCGGATACTAAATTTGCTAGAAGACTGACAAAAGAAAAACCAGCTACTTTACCCGATTTCTTCCATGAAGCTGGAAAATATATGAGACTTGAAGACGCCGTCAGCAAAATAGGGCAGCTCACGGCAACACGCCCGCTATAGCAAAGGACATTCGAAGATTTGACTCTAGGGATAATGCTGGGGGCAAAAAGGGGGAAAAGCGTCCATATCAGCCAGGACCAAGATTTGACGCTTACACCCCTCTAAATGAAACAATCGAAAATATCTTCCTGGCCACTCAAGACGAAGTTGAATACAAACGCCCCCCGCACAAGAAGGAATCAGATAACGCAGTTAAGTCTGGAAAATTCTGCCGCTTCCACGAATCCCATGGGCAGGATACCAATGAATGCCATCATCTCCGGGACTTGATTGAAGAACACATCAAAAGAAGGAGACTGGAACGCTATGTAAATGGTGCATTCAACTAAGTCAATATGATATCACCTACCATCCTCGCACCGCCATCAACGAACAAGGCTCGGGGGCAGGTGTGGTAATAATCACTCCCAAGGGAAATGAACTACACTATGCTATAAGGTTAGGATTCACTGCCATCAACAACGATGCAGAGTATGAAGCAGTGATAGCTGGATTAGAACTCGCCTTAGGAATCGGAGCCAATTCTTTGTGTCTTCATAGCGATTCTCAACTTATTGTAAATCAAATACTAATAGAATTCCAGGCTCGAGAAGAACGACTCGTAGCATATTTAAAGAAGACCAAGTTGCTTCTCAATCGATGGGATCACTATTTAATCAAACACATCCCTCGGGAGGCAGAACCCCTAAATAAAGTATCTTTAGCAAAAGTTATTAACTTCTTGATCAAAAATGTTCTATGCAGGTACGGAGTTCTATTCAAAATCATATCGGACAATGGACTTCAGTTTGACAGTGAGGAGTTCGCCAACTGGTGCCAAGAGCACGGAATTCACAAAAGCTTCTCATCCCTAGCCTATTCCCAGGCAAACAGACAAGTCGAAGCCGTCAACAAAATTCTGAAAACTCTGGTCAAAAAGAAGCTCGAAAAATCAAAGGGCGCTTGAGTGGATGAACTCCCTATGGCACTATGGGCCTATCGCACACCTTTCAAAACATCAACAGGGCATACTCCTTTCTCTTTGGCATACGGATCGGAGGCTATGCTCCCAGTTGCAACCATCGTGCCTTCCCATCGTAGGATCCACTATAACCCAGAAGATAAAGAAGAACTCCTTCACATGTCTTTGGATCTAATTGAGGAGAGAAGAAATGATTCAGTCCTCAAAGCAACAGCCCACAAGCAAAAGGTGGCAACACAATACAACTCCTAAAGATCTCCACAACGGAGCTTATATTTTGTCAACAGTGGACGGGGAGGTGTTCCAGAGGGCATGGAACATCCAACACCTTCGTCGATACTCTTCTTAACTTGAACTGCCCATATGAAGCGAATTAACAAAGAGAATCAGTGGACGTAGGCATTTTCGTGCCGAACCACTTTAAATCAAACTTGTCTCTTTTTAACTTGTTCCTTCATATCTTGGCTGCTTGTTAACTGTATCCTTTTCTGTTGAACAAAATCCTGTGCGAATAGCATTTTCATTCAAGGCACTCCACAGCGCAACTTCTCCTGGACAAGACCTAACAGGTACTATGCGAATCTATGCCCTCGCCAATGAGACACTTTCGCTCCGGCATCCCTCTGCTGTGAGTTAACTCATTGCTCGCGACGGCCCTTAAAGCCAACTGTAATGAGCCGATTATAAGCCACCGAGAAGGCCGACTATAGCCGAGGCAGCTCATTACGGCGTTAGGCTCGCCGGCAATTGTGAACCGACTATAAGCCCCAACATAAGGTGTGGCCAGCCAGGGGCAGTTCACAGTTGACGATCGGCACCCACGCTAGCCGGCCACAGTAAATCGAATAATACCCACGATTACGGGCCATAATGGCCCGGGTAGTTACTGTGCGCGATCTCGGCTCCGATGTGTCTTAAGTGCGGCTGTGGTAAAAAAGAATTAACTCCCCGCGGAGGCGTAAGATGGGTGACTAATGTCTCCAAGACCCACAGCTAGGGAAAGTGACTACAAAACCCGTTTGCCACGAACTTAAGCACACCGAAGGCCTTCCGTGATTGGAAGTTTTACTTTTTTCACATATTTCAATTTTACTTGAGAAACTATTCTCCTATCCTCTGTAACAATTCTTGAAGTACAGGACACAGAACGGGAGACACTCACTAATAGAAGTGGATATTCACAGCAAAATACTGGACCGCATCCCTTACTCGGTCACACAGGATATTCAAAGCTGCCATCTACAAGAAAGATATAAAGGACGGTCTAATCAGGGAGCTGGTTGCGTCCTAGTCTTGTCCTTGCCCTGTTGCCCGTCTGTCCGATCAGAAAAAGAATTCATTAGTGATAAGCAACCAAGTTAACAAAAAGACTAGAAAGGAAGACTTACCAGCACCTGCTTCTTGGCCACCCTGGTCGTCATCCTCTACCTGCACACTTGCCTCCTCAGCAGCAAGCAACCGCATACCCTCCTTTACTGCCACCTTCTCCTCCTTGGCAAACTGAGCAGTGACCGCATCCATGCTGAAAACCACGCCACCATCTTTATCCGCATCGGCCTTAGCCTCCTCCAAAGTCCGAAGATAGATCTTAGCCATGACCCTGGGATAATCGTCCATCCAGGATAGGTTGCCCTGCTTCCAGGTTCGGAAGTACATGTCTTGAAGCATTTCGTCCATCATCTCCTCGTTTTCCTCAAACTCCCTCATCCGGGCCTCGGAAGCCGACAACCTTTCAATGGCGGCATCTCTCTCTGATCGGTATCTCGAGCAGTCAACCAGTAGGGATTTCTGCATTGCCTCCATCTCCTCCCTCAACTTGGCTTGAGCAAGCTCTGCAGCCTCAAGTTTCCCGGATAGCTCCCCTATCTGCTCAAGATCCGCCTTCCGGACCTCATCCACTGTGGCAATGGCCATATCGATCCGTTCCCTGCAGGTAGCTTCCATTTTTCGCAGTTCAGCCCGGCTAGCCTCTTCCATGGTTTTCTTTAGTCGTCCAGAAGCAGCCTCATGTTGGGATATCTGAATGGCCTGGTCAGCAAGCTGCTTGGCCTGATCCGAAACCACCAATCGAAGTCGGATGTTGGCACTCCCAATCTCCTCTCCAGCCTTAACCAGCCGGGCATGATGCTCCATCAGCTTCCTAGTCTCCTCCGCCACCCGATCAATATTAGCCTTGGCCTCGTCTCCCATAGTAACTATCCGAGTGGTAAGTAGATCAAGATCTAAGGATTTAGCCTCGTCAAGCACCCGTACCATGGGATTGCGGGGAAGAAGGTGCTCACCAGTAACCTCGTCAAAGATAATATCGTGGGAACTTGGATCCAGATCAGGGTGACCCGCAAATGGATTACGAGCCAAATCAGGACGGTCGATATGAGTAACGGAAGGGTTTCCGGACGAGAGCGGAGAGGGTGCAAACTCGCTATCCTCCTCCGTGATATCATGAAGAGGCTGAGCCGGGAGCTGAGGACCGGGCGAAGGTTCGGATAAAGGGTGACTCCTCTTTCTTCGCTGAATTCCCTCTTCAATAACCCCAAGGAGAGGACGGTAGCCGACTACGTCCCCGGAGCGGTGGGTCGAAGGCTTCGGCTTGGCGGAAGTTTTGGAAAGCTTGTATTGCTCAAGCCTGTGCCGAAGATCTGAGGCCTTGGATATCTTGTCGGCTCCTGGTATAAAGAACAAGTGTCACAAACTTACATCACTATGTAATTCAAGAAACGCGGTAAATTACGAGTTGAAAAAAAAAAAAAGTAAGTATGTAATATGGAATTCTCACTCATGAAATCAGAATGCTCAAACTCCCGTTGTCATTCGATAAAATAAATGCAAAACTCTCAAGGCCATTCGGTAGTTCTCATATCCGTTCGGCATTCCCAGTTCCATCCGTGTATACAGATATACAACTACCTTCGATAAACCATTCATCCAACAATAGAAGGGATCTCACCTGAGTCAGTAGGGAAGTTGATTCGGCCACCAAGTTGATTCGGCCACCACTTTGATTCGGCCACCAAGTTGATTCGGCTACCAAGTTGGTTCGGCTACCACGTTCGACACAGCTACAAAGTTTGATCCGGCAAGAGCAATTGTTTAGTTCGGCAGGTAGGAAATAGCAAAGGCGTACGGTCCCTACTTATAGACAAAAGGACACGACCGGACCATCTGGTTCGGCATCCAAGAGCCCAATGAAAATTTCAAAACAAAGCGCGGCACATGCCGGCATATGCCCCACTTTGGGGGGCAAATGTTGGGCGCATTCTCACCCAGAAGGCCTCGAGACCAAGAAGCTTGATTCAACCATCCAGGCTTGCAAGAACTCATTCGGCATTCTCATTCTCCAAAGTCCATTCGGCAAGAACTCATTCGGCATTCTCATTCTCCAAAGTCCATTCGGCAAGAACTCATTCGGCATTCTCATTCTCCAAAGTCCATTCGGCAGGAACTCATTCGGCATCCTCGTTCTCCAGAGTCCATTCGGCAGTCTTAGGCAACTGCCGGACCAACCTCCTTCATGCAACTGCCGAACCAACCCACCTCCAAGCTTCGCCGAACCAATTCATCTCCTACTACCGGACCAAGGCATGCCAGGCCAGACCACATCAGCCCAGGCCCACCAGCAGCTATATACCTCCAAGACCCCTACCCCCAGCCTCACTCTATAAATAGAGGGGCAGGGGTACAACAATGGGGGACAAGTTTGAGAGCTGAAGCTTGGAAGGAACTTTCAAACAACTTTCTTTTACTTGTACCAAAGCTTTGTACTTGTAATCATAACAAAAGAAGAGAAATAACATACAAAGTGGACGTAGGCACATTCTGGCTGAACCACTATAAATCTGCGTGTCTTTTTACAGTTTAGCCCCTGCTTTTCATATATTTGCATAATTCTCCAAAATCACTAAGAACAACCTAAGATCTACTAAATCATACAACTTTGAGGTGTTTGTCCATTTTTTGTGCAAACACTGTGCACGAATATATATACGTATACCCATATTATTTTAATATTATTTCCAACTTTAACGTACTTTTTCAAACAAACTCTAAAAGAGACGTGCCGTCTAGCATTTATAATGTTTTACCTCTATTTCGAACACAATGGAACAGTTTTGGGGCCTAATTCGATCGTATGTGGAAGATAGCTTTTTGTATCGAATTAAAATATTAAATTTTCAATATTTATTTCAACACGTTTCTCTCCCATACGACCAAACCGTAACTCCAAATGCTACAAAATTTAAAATACGATAATAATACACTATTACGGATCCAATGGAACTGGTTTCGTCGAATTCTGAGGCTGTGCCCGGAAGGCTATTTTAACTCGTCGATTAAATCGAGCGATTTTCAAAATCGTCGAAATCATTTAAAATTTCGATTTTTAAAACTTACTAACTCCTTTATAATTCAATAGAATTTATATCCATATTAGAAATTTCTCTGATTTATATTAAATAAAAAATTCAATTATTTACATTATTATTATACATTAATTTTCACTATTAATTCAATATATAAATTCCCAATTTCTTACTTATCGACTTTTAATCCCATTCAAAAGTCCATATTATAATTCTAATCTAAATAGAATTTAGATTGACTTAGAAATCATTTTTGTTCACGTTTAACTTCCAGATTCGCATAATTACCCAATCTCAAATATTAAATTTATATTTGCCCAAATTAAATTAATCACTATATATGAAAATATAACCCATTTCACTGATTCTTTCATATTCAAAATCAATTAATAATTCAAATTAAACATTTAAAATAAATTAAATGATCGAAATATAACAACCAAAAGCCCGGGTCGATACATTCCTCTCCCCTTATAAAAATTTCGTCCCTAAAATTTGCTAAGGTAAGAAATATGCTCCCAAACCCAATAACTTTTCTAAACCCACTTAGTTACAACCCTACATTCGCTTTCCAAAACCTTTTGGTTTTATCCAAAACCATTAGCTTTCATTTCTAATTCAAAAGCCTTGATTTTTAACACAATTCAAAAATTAACTTTTCTAGTTAATTTTTTTTTTCCAAAACCTTTCAAATTTTTTTAACACCCTAAATTTTCGAAATTGACAGTGTTTCCTTTGTACGGAGAGCCTTTTACAATATTACAAGAGAGATAAATATATATACATCGACCCACACAGTTGGCAAATAGAATATATATCAAAATATTATCACATTTTTATTTTATTGTGTAGGCGTACATCATATTAGACTTACTACGCGAGCAGCTTATTTGATATGCATTTATGCAACCCAAAATCTATCCAAACAGCTTCTTGTACCTGTAATGACCCATAAATTTTAACGGTTTTAATAACGTAATTAACTGAATTTTTGTAAAATTTTTAAAAATTAAATTTGCAAATGAAAATTTGATATTCGGAATACATCTACTTGAACATAGAAAATGGTAAATTTTCATCAGATAATATGGAAGTTTTTTTATTGTGTAATTTTATTTAAATTTAAATCAGTTAATATTAGATGATAATAAAATATTTTCAAAACCTAAATATTTTATATAATAAATTTGTAAATCATCCTCTGAGTGAGATGTCATATTTCGTTTCGCAAAAATTTGGATTTGCTATTGCTTCGTCTATCTTAGTTTCGGCAAAATAGCAGCATTTTCGGTACTGAATATCGACTTTTGATAGGATGGTCATATCGCTGATATCTGTATACCGTTTTGATCGTATCGTCATGCTGATCTCTACTGTATATTCAATTGTTTAGTTCAAATCCAGGTGTGCGGTGCAATCTGCGGAATGATTTCGTATCGGTTCCGCATTCGACCTTTTAGCTTCCCTTACCTTTTGTATTCCACTGTCTATTAACCATATATCTTCTGGCCTTTTTATATTCCCGAAATTTATTTCAAACCTCTTACTATCCCCACTATTTGACTTATTATATTGGTTGTTCGTTTGATATTCCTTTTCACTATATTCGTCAAGCAATATATAAAATAATATGTCTAATACTAATTTTTGATACGCTATGCCTGTAACATGCTCGTTCCTCTTCCCTTCGATCCCTTATTCCTCTCTCACCATCAGCCACTATAATCTCTTCCCATCGTCCTTTCAAGCTCCCATGCAGGCTCCTTAGCCTCTCCACCACTTCATCGCTCACCTGTTATCCCCTTCCACCTTCCATCCTACCTCTCTACCATCCACCTAACCCGAAGCTTCATCGCCAGATCTCCCATCCTCGCCCCGAACCCAGCTTTCCCCTTCCACCTTCTTGGGTGCGACTCCCCTTGGTCATCTCCATGTTTCGAACATCATCCCCAGCCGAAGCTCCTTCCCCTCTCCTTAGCCGAAAGCAATCACTCCACCCACCTTAAGCTCCTCCGCTTACCACTATGCTGCATGATCTGTGAGTATAGGTTAGCATATTTATAAGTTGTATTTTCGGCGTCACTTTTAAGTCGCATATAGATAACTTTATATATTATATAGTGGATATATTAATATATTTATAATATGTTTAAAAGTGTTACAATATATAAGATATATATATATATATATTAGTTTATGCATAAGTTTATAATAGTTGATATACATATATAATCGGGTATCCATATATGAAAGATGTATATAATTATAGCATGACAGTTTATATATGTAACTATATTTAGTTTGATGTTTGTTTTGTATACATATGTCAGCCTGCATATTTATAGTGAGATATATATATATATATATATATATATATATGTAATGACCCGTAAATTTTAGTGGTTTATTAATTTAATTAATTGAATTTTTGTGAAATTTTAAACAATAAAAATTTGAAATAAAAATTTGATATTTGGAATACGTCTACTTAAACATAGTAGATGTTAAATTTTCATTTGATAATATGAAAGTTTATTTTATTGTGTAATTTTATTTCAATTTAAACCGGTTAATATTTGATGATAATAAAAATGTTTTTCAAACCTGAATATTTTTATACAATAAATTTGTAAATCATCTTCTGAGTGAGACGTCATATTTCGTTTCTCCAAATTCGGACTACTATTTCTCTGTTTATCTTATTTCTCGCAAATTAGCAGCATTTTCGGTACTGATTATCGACTTTTGGTAGGATGATCGTGTAACAACTTTATTAGAATGGATAAATTTTGTTATTTTAAATATAAATTTTGATTTTTATGTGAATTATAATTCCAAACATGAATAAATAGAGTATTTTCCAGAAATGTGAATTTTTGTCAATGTGGTCAAACTTTGACTTTTAATTTAAAATTTTAAAAGTTTGAATTTTTGAACTTTATCTTTTATTATGAAAGTAAATAAAATTTCAAGTATACTGATTTTCTTTTCGTTGAAATATGATTAATATTATGAAAGTTATGCTTTTTACACTATTGTATGTAAATTGTTTTATTTAACAAAATTGTTTATTTTAATTTATATAAATAATATTTTGTCTGTCATGTCATGTTCTAATTTATGTCTTCATGTGTAACACAACATGTTATGTATATATATTTTAGTTTTAAAAACATTTTTAAAGTATAGTTATAATTTTTCCAAAGTTAAGTGTATTTTGTCTACAATTTTTAAAGCTAGTCTCAAAATATTAAGCTATTTTCTTTATTTATTTTCCTATTTTCCCAAAACAAATTGTTAATTTTCTTTTTCACTTTACTTTTGTTGTTTTTATGTTATTTACTATGTTTATATTTTTTTATTTTGTATATAAAAGACAGTGGAAATTTAAAGAGACAAAAAGTTTCAAAACAATGACTTTTGGTTTGCTAGACTTTTCAATTCATTGGTCGTTCCTTTCTAATTAATAGCCGTGAGTTCCTTAACTCATTTTCACGTGTAAAACATCTCATTTCATCAGCTATTCACGGCCAAACACTTCTGAGAAAATTTGGTAATGGCTTCCTCTTTTTCTTCCTCTTTTTTCTACTTTTTCCATGGAATTTTGCCTAGATTTTTCCTTGATTCTTCCTGTGTTTGCTCGGCCTCTACCCCTCCATCACCTCCACCGACCACCACCACTTCCTTCTCCACTTAATGCACGGCCAAAACATTATACTCCTCTGACTTGAAAGTTCCATGGCCTCCCCTTGATCAAAACTCCACAAAAACAATGCAAAACTCCACAATACTTGCCTATCCGAGCCTATATACAACCTCCCCGTCATTCGCAAGCCGCGGCCACCCCCTAGCCGCGCCCACCAGTACTAGTACACCACCTGAGCACCAACCTAACCCCCGACCAGACCTGCACTTGCCTTGGCTGAGCCAAATTGTGTTTGTGGTCGAGCCAAAAAGTTGAACCAAACCACCCCTTTTGCTTTGCCTCTTGACATTCTATGTTTATAACCCCAAAACCCTTCCTCTTCTCGACCTAACCTTGTTATTTTCAGTCCTAATCCGATCCATTTCCACTGTAAAACATGTCATGGCTGAGCCTAAACCATGTGGGGCCAAGCATACTTTGAGTTAGGGTCAAGCAAAGATGGTTAAAAAGCTTGGTTATGTCTCTTGTTTAATTCTATTTCCTTATTTGTTTCAATATAGATTTTGGTATTGAATATATATTTATATATGGTCTTGTTTTATTGTTATATACAAGATTTATAAGCTTAACTTGGTAATTAATATAATTGATGTATGAATTGGATAAATTTAAAGTAAAAGAAAATATCAAGTTATTTGTAAATTAAAGTTAGGCAACTTACACTGGATTTTGACTTTATGAAAAGGAATTATAATTAAATTGGATATTCATTAAATAAAGATGTTAATCATTAAAATTATATGTTAAATGATATTTGTAACGACCCGATATTTTGGACCATTCAAATCGACAATAAATCCACACATGTCTGACTTGAATAATTCAAAATATCAGATTGTTAATTTAAATTTGGCAAAACTCAGCATATGCAGTAAATAAATCAATCACAGAATCACAGACACAGAGTAATACAATAATACGCAGCGGAATAGATAAAATAGTAGTTCATGAAGCTACTATATAAACATCAGAGTTAGAAATAAAATACAACAGAATATCTCAAATGCAGTGAAGTCTCCAGTACAACAGATGACTTCTGTGAACAAATCAACTAGAAGAGCTGAAAACTGAGGCGATAGTTGGATCTCCAAAGGAAGCTCCAAACTCCAAAGGTGAGTCTCAAATTCTATATCACTCGGTCTGACCCGAGCGTAAAGCAAAACACTCGAGTCAGGATTAACATTCTTATACTAATAAATCCAACTCAAGTGAAATATCAACTGAAATACAAGTAACTTAAAGGATGTTTGGAATAACCATCCTCTAAGGATATGTAGAACTATCTACAAGGTGGGAATATACACTATGACACCGTGGCCATTTTAAATTTATTTACTTCAAAACGCAAATATCATTTCATTTCAAATATATATATTTTCCAAAATAGTATATATATATTAAATGATTTAAAAAGTAAAGTGTTTAATTTCCTCAAGTCTAGCAAATCGATTCAAATCAACTTCAAATTCCAAATTCAAATTTATTCAAGGTTCAATTCATCAATTTAATTCATTTCTAAACAGACCATTTAAAGTTTCAATATATTTCAAAGCTTTAATATTCAACATTTTCAAAGTTAAATTTAACAGTTTCATATAGCTCTTGATTTAACTTCATTATTATTTAATCAGGGAATTATCACTTAATAAATTCAATACCATTTAACTAGCCTTAAATTTCATTTTTACTAAATATTTCCTTAAACTTTATTTAAACAAGAAATATTCATTAGATTACTTATGAATCAAACTCAAGTTATAAATCATATCTTACATCTAAATTTCAATAAATTTCAAATCAGTTTAATTATATAAAATTCTTTATTGAATACAATTTCAACTAAATTCAAATTATCTTTCTAACCTTAACTTATTCAAATTATTACCAAAATCTATTTTGAAATATATTTTAAACACTCAACATATTATATGTATTTAAATCAATCATTCCCATTTATATATAATAATTTAAGACTCAACATTTATTAAAACCATATATTTCTTTCCAGAACCATAGAATTCATTTGTTTAAATATTTATATATATGGACCAACGGTGTCTGTATATATATTTATTATATGGTTAAGTGATACGGATATTTATCATTTCAATCCGAATTTATATATACAGGTAGATATCATTTCGACCCGAAATCCCAATTTCAATTCAAATGAAAATCGCTTGGGTTTATCATTTCAACCCATAACGAAATTCTCCTATTCTAAAGTCCGTTCGGGTATGTATCATTTCAACCCATAGTGAATTCTATACTAACAGGGAACTTGCAGAGTGATAACAGATACAAAAAAAAAATATAACAACATGCATATATCATCAGTATAAATAACAGATACGGGTGTCAGATGTCACAGGTGAACATATACAAATAATAGTAATAACAGGCATATAATACTAGATACTGGTGTCAGATGTCAAAGGTGAACAGATACAAATAATAGTAATAACAGGCATATAATACTAGATACTGGTGTCAGATGTCACAAGTGAACAGTTATAGATAATAGCATATATAACAATGTAAATAACTACAGCAGCATATTTCAATTGCTATTTCAAATGAAATCAAATTTAAATAATAAAAGAACGTTAATCGTGAGTGATTGCTCACCTTTCAAGGCAGGAGATATGCACGGGAATGGAAGCGAATAGACAAGGACAAGCATACAAATCAAGCGAGCGGAACAACGACAAGTTGGGATTTTGCTGAGATAGATTTGATATTGCCAATGTCAGTCAGAGTGGCACGAGATCAGTGAAACGGGATATATTACATATATATAGATTTTCTAAAACTCAATTTAAACATATTTTAAAATAAAGTATATATTTAATTTTTTAAATTAACATTAAATACCAACACATAATATATATATATATATAATGTAGATCCTAATATCACTATATAAAATGAACTACCAAAAATCAGTTAAATGTCACAAAACGGATTGTATATGATATTATTATTATTATTATTATTATATATAGAATCAATACCATAATATTAAAATAAGATATATATTAGTACTTTATATGTAAGCTTTATATAATCAAATTTTATATAAAAGTATATATATACCTACTCTAACAAAATATGCAGACTAAAAAAAACAGAGCACTCAAGACAATATGAATACAACATATATACTATATGTATACGAACAAATCTATACCATATGCAGACAACTAACAACTTACAATTATAATATACTAACCATAATACATAGACTTAAATTTATACAGCAACAAATATATGCACTGTAAAAAAAAACTACCGCAGCTATATATTTCACGGTAACCATTACATATTGTAACTTCACTCAACAAATTCAAATATATAGACCTTATATGTCTCAGTAAGTTAAAATAGAATATATCTCATACTTATAAAACCCAAAGCTAATATATATAGTTAAACAAAAAATCAAACAGATATGTATATAAATAATACACACCAACATACTCTATATAAGCAGCAACACTGGTTTAGACCCATATATATCAATATAACACGTACCATATGTATATAAACATGCGGCAGTGAAGGGAGGAGACTGTCGAGTTTGAACAAGCAGGTCGGAGCTGGGATGTTGATGTAGTCGGGTGCAGGGTGGCTAACTATTGAGGTGAGAGGCTCGGTAGGCGGAGGGAGGTGATGGGCTGTGGGTGAAGGTTGGAACGGTGGTGGGAGGCGTTGCTAGGAAAGGGGAGGGGAGGATCGGGCGTGACTGTCAAGGGGAATGTTCGGTTACAGGTGGTTGGGAGGAAAAGTGGAAAGGTGGAAAGGTGGAAGCGTGGGCTAGAGATGCTAGAAGAGAGGGGAGAATATAAATGCAAATCTCATAAATGCAAACATCAATGCACATTTGAACCATTCAAAATGAACAGTCAGATGAAAAATAAAGAAATGGCACGGTCAAATCCCCTTGATTCACTGAAGATTATTAAGGCAATAAATTCTGTTGTTTGGAAAGCACGGCTAAAGTTTGAAAGGCAATAGAAAACAAAAGGTCACGGATACGGTACCGATACGGTGAACTGTTTTTTACAGATTCCGTTGTCCATCGGACGTCGAAACAAGCAAATGAATATACCATGGAGATCAGCATGACGTGACGGTCAAAACGGTATACAAATACTAGTGGTACGATCATCCGATCGAAAGTCGATAATCGATACCAGAAATGCTGTTATTTTGCCAGAATTAAGATAAACGGAGCAGTAGAAGTCCTAATTTGGAAAAACGAATTTTGCAGTCTGATTCAGAATATTCTGAATAAATTTTCTCATGTTGACATATTTTGGTTTCGGAAAACTTTTAAATTCACTGTTATTAACCGGTTTGATTTGAAATGAAATTTCACAGGAAAATAAACTTCAATATTATCAGATGAAAATTTACCAGTTGCTATATTAAAATAGACGTATTCCAAATAATAAATTTTTAATTTCAAATTTTATTGTTTAAAATTTCAAAAATTTCCAGTTAAATATACTTTTAAAATCATTAAATTTTGCGGGTCGTTACACTCTCCCCCACTCAAAACTTTTCATCCCCGAAAAGGAAGGAGGTAGAAGAAAAGAAACAACCAGACAGAAAAAAATAGATTGAAGGTCAAGATTAAACAATTAATTTAAAACTATACAAATTTTACTTGAAATATTAATTTGAAAACAATTATTTACATTATTACTTATTTTTACAAAGAAGCTATTGAAAACATTTAAATCCATAATTCATAAATTTATTAATTTTTATCTCAAGATACTTTTCAAATATTATTAATAAATCAATAATCATTTAAAAAGGATATAGTCAACAAGGAAAGAAGGAGGGCTTGGAAAAACAGAATATAGGTGAATAAATAAAGCTGAGCAGATAAGGTAGATTCAAAAGAATGGTATCGGGCACGAATAATTAATTTAGAACCATAAGAATTTCAATTTCAAATATTAATACAGAATTTCTTTGTTGAAAATACCTTTATAATAAAATACTTTTATAACTCGATGTTTCAACAAGTTTATCCTTGTTCCTGTAGACTCTGGTAGTGCGTTGATCAGGCGCAAAACTAGAATTCTCCAGGTACTTAGTAGACTTGTTTTAACACCTAGTGAAAATACTGGAAAAACTTTTTTTAAAAACAGATATGGAAAGTACAATCCAAACAAAAACAAACAAAACCTTTGTCTAACCATGGTTCGCAGATACACAATGGTTACGCCTGGTTCCCCCAGGAAGCAATCCATATCCGTAAGCTTTCTCAGCCCTGCGAGTTACGCCATGATGACTAGTAGAATGCAGGATACACAATGGTTACGCCTGGATCCCCCAGGAAACAATCCGTACCCCCAGGCAAGACTCAGCCAAGCATTTGCGCTACTATTCGCGACCTACAAAGATTGCAGGATACACAATGGTTACGCCTGGATCCCCCAGGAAACAATCCGTACCCCTAGGCAAGACTCAGCCAGGCAGTTGCGCTATGCAGTCACGAGAGAACGATAAGACCATGGGTAACACCATGGAATTCGAAGGACACTCGAGTATCATATCCGGAAAACCAAAAATCAGAGAGAATAATATCGATAGAATGAATCCAAGATGTGGCCACAAATCGGGTATCAAGCAGAAGGCACTTTCCATATCTTTACTTCGAAAATATGTATCATATAGTACCTTTTCAAATCACTTTCAAATATCGTACTTATATAAAATCCATTATATATAAGATTTAATTTTCAAATCAAATACTTTCCAAAATCAATAGTATATCAAATCATACTTATATAGACTTCAATTATATAAGATTTCACTTTCAAATTGAGTACCTTTTCAAATCTATAGTTTTCGAATCACTTTCATACTCATACAAATCAATTTTATATAAGTTCGACAACTCCCAAATCAAGTGTTTAGTAACCTAAGGTTCTCAAATTTTAATTTGTTTCAATATCAGTTCAATTTCAAAATCATATACAATTTCACCAATTTCTTCTTCTCAAATTAAATATCTTTAGTTTCAAAGTTTCCAAAATAATAGATTTAGAAAATAAATCCAAGTTTTCAAATCAATATAATTTAAGTCAACCAATTCATTTCTAAAATCAAATGTTTTCAAAATCATCTTATACTTACGTAAGGTCTATCTTATATAAGGATCAAATTTTTCAAAATAAATTTCGCTGTATGAAGAGCCATATGAGATTGAATATCTTTGCTTTTATGGGTTATATATCTTTGTAATTTAAATTGGAAATTTTCTTTTAGTAAGCAAGATATTCTAACCTGACAGCTTTCCATTTCAGCGTCAAAACATATCAATGATATTAGAATATAAGATGTACATACGTCATCATTTCGCAAAATCACAATTGATCGCTCGCTCGATCACACAAGTTCGCTTTCGAACTAGTATTGTCCATTCGACTTCCCTAATGCGGACTTCGATATGGTTTCTCGACTAGAGGTCATCAGTCTCCTTGCATAGCCATATACTATGATAGAGAATTCTAGAATCAAGCCCAAAATCCATATCGAATATTCGCCATCGAGAATCAAATGAAAAATCCTAACACGGAATGGTGTAATTCACCTCGAACTTGTGTACTCAAACTTGGATCAATTTAATTATGCGAATAAAACAGCATACGTACAACTTATATATTTATTCCAACTTGTTAAATATATATTTTCATAAAGATGTTACTAAGTTAAAACATTTAACTAAACTTTATTCAAAATATTTTGAAGACCAAATTCTTTTCAAAACATTTCCAATCTAAATTTGATATTAGAAAAATTCAAAATAGCCTTATACATTTACTTAGCAAAACAGTTTCAACTTATTTGAATCATATTACTACATACTTTAAACCTACATACCAAACTTATATACTTTATACTTTTCGAAATTTCTTAGGTTTGAAAAGTTACCCTTGATTTGGAAGTGCTCGAACCTTCAAAATAGTTGAAGAAATCATTTTCAAATTCAAGAGTTGGAAATCAGTAACAAATCAGTAAATCAATTTTAATAGATAGGGTTATATCAAATCCAAAACTCGAGGACTGAACACCGGCTTACTTCAAATCATTTCAAATACATATACATATATCTTTTGAATATCAAATCATACTTCAAAATTTTGAAATCAAAATTGGTTTCGCAAAATCACTCGCGTAGCGATGCTACTAAAGTGGCCTATCCCCACTCTGAAACTCGAAAATCAATGTCGATGATGCGTGCACTCATCACCGAAATTATTTTCCAGCGACATAAGTGAGTTCTGGACTTCTATTTTCTCAAACTTCTTTTGAAATTTCTTGGAAACTCATTGGAACTCATTTGAAGTCATTTGAAACATTTCTTATTCGGAAAATACTTTCAAACCGTATTATTATATATTTACAAAACCTTAAAACCAATTTCAAAATACCGGAGTTCAATTCTCGAATTTCAAATTTAAAGTCCTTTAGTTATAAATCATTTTTATATAAATCAATTTCTTATATAACTTTACAAAATTACAAATCCTTTCGAAACCTCAAATTCTCATTTTAAAAAGGGTATATAATCTTTATCGAAAACATTTCACTTTTATATATAGAATATAATCATACTTATAAAAATAATAATTTCGATTTAGAAAACAATTTCTTAAAATACAAACAAACCCGATTTCAAAGGATGATTTAAGAATGGATTTCAAACAAAGATAGAGATTCAAATTAGAGGGACTCTAATTGATTAGGATTTCTGATTCGAAGATAAGTTCGAACGAAAATGAGATAATTAATTACAAAACAATAGATCGATACAGTTATATAAATCGCGGGCGACCTTAACCGATCAACCGTGATTCCAAAATAAGATCAGTGCCGAATTCTAAGGAAAATCGACATTCGATCGCCAAAGATAGAATTCGACATAGCAAAAGATAGCAGCATTTAAACCGAGGGATATATAAATCTCCGGTGAATCAATGCTAATTGTAAAGAAGTTTCACCCCTTCACAATTCCTTCAAAGATTGGCGGGATCGCCTATTCTTATAGAGATCATTCGAAGTGGAGTTATGGGATACTCCAGAATCAAAAGAATACTAATAGAGAGAGACAAGAATGAATTTTGGAACCGTAGGGAACGTTCCAAACTTCAAAGGAAATCGAGTCAAAAGGAAGAGATTAAACTCAAACGAAAGTGATTCTGTAAATAAATTTACAATATATGCTAAGTTTCGCCTAGAGCCAAAGCTCTGATACCAATTGTAACGACCCGATATTTTGGACCATTCAAATCGACAATAAATCCACACATGTCTGACTTGAATAATTCAAAATATCAGATTGTTAATTTAAATTTGGCAAAACTCAGCATATGCAGTAAATAAATCAATCACAGAATCACAGACACAGAGTAATACAATAATACGCAGCGGAATAGATAAAATAGTAGTTCATGAAGCTACTATATAAACATCAGAGTTAGAAATAAAATACAACAGAATATCTCAAATGCAGTGAAGTCTCCAGTACATCAGATGACTTCTGTGAACAAATCAACTAGAAGAGCTGAAAACTGAGGCGATAGTTGGATCTCCAAAGGAAGCTCCAAACTCCAAAGGTGAGTCTCAAATGCTGTATTACTCGGTCTGACCCGAGCGTAAAGCAAAACACTCGAGTCAGGATTAACATTCTTATACTAATAAATCCAACTCAAGTGAAATATCAACTGAAATACAAGTAACTTAAAGGATGTTTGGAATAACCATCCTCTAAGGATCTGTAGAACTATCTACAAGGTGGGAATATACACTATGACACCGTGGCCATTTTAAATTTATTTACTTCAAAACCAAAATATCATTTCATTTCAAATATATATATTTTCCAAAATAGTATATATATATTAAATGATTTAAAAAGTAAAGTGTTTAATTTCCTCAAGTCTAGCAAATCGATTCAAATCAACTTCAAATTCCAAATTCAAATTTATTCAAGGTTCAATTCATCAATTTAATTCATTTCTAAACAGACCATTTAAATTTTCAATATATTTCAAAGCTTTAATATTCAACATTTTCAAAGTTAAATTTAACAGTTGCATATAGCTCTTGATTTAACTTCATTATTATTTAATCAGGGAATTATCACTTAATAAATTCAATACCATTTAACTAGCCTTAAATTTCATTTTTACTAAATATTTCCTTAAACTTTATTTAAACAAGAAATATTCATTAGATTACTTATGAATCAAACTCAAGTTATAAATCATATCTTACATCTAAATTTCAATAAGTTTCAAATCAGTTTAATTATATAAAATTCTTTATTGAATACAATTTCAACTAAATTCATATTATCTTTCTAACCTTAACTTATTCAAATTATTACCAAAATCTATTTTGAAATATATTTTAAACACTCAACATATTATATGTATTTAAATCAATCATTCCCATTTATATATAAAAATTTAAGACTCAACATTTATTAAAACCATATATTTCTTTCCAGAACCATAGAATTCATTTGTTTAAATATTTATATATATGGACCAACGGTGTCTGTATATATATTTATTATATGGTTAAGTGATACGGATATTTATCATTTCAATCCGAATTTATATATACGGGTAGATATCATTTCGACCCGAAATCCCAATTTCAATTCAAATGAAAATCGCTTGGGTTTATCATTTCAACCCATAACGAAATTCTCCTATTCTAAAGTCCGTTCGGGTATGTATCATTTCAACCCATAGTGAATTCTATACTAACAGGGAACTTGCAGAGTGATAACAGATACAAAAAAAAATATATAACAACAGGCATATATCATCAGTATAAATAACAGATACGGGTGTCAGATGTCACAGGTGAACATATACAAATAATAGTAATAACAGGCATATAATACTAGATACTGGTGTCAGATGTCAAAGGTGAACAGATACAAATAATAGTAATAACAGGCATATAATACTAGATACTGGTGTTTGATGTCACAGGTGAACAGTTATAGATAATAGCATATATAACAATGTAAATAACTACAGCAGCATATTTCAATTGCTATTTCAAATGAAATCAAATTTAAATAATAAAAGAACGTTAATCGTGAGTGATTGCTCACCTTTCAAGGCAGGAGATATGCACTGGAATGGAAGCGAATAGACAAGGACAAGCATACAAATCAAGCGAGTGGAACAACGACAAGTTGGGATTTTGCTGAGATAGATTTGATATTGCGAATGTCAGTCAGAGTGGCACGAGATCAGTGAAACGGGATATATTACATATATATAGATTTTCTAAAACTCAATTTAAACATATGTTAAAATAAAGTATATATTTAATTTTTCAAATTAACATTAAATACCAACACATAATATATATATATAATGTAGATCCTAATATCACTATATAAAATGAACTACCAAAAATCAGTTAAATGTCACAAAACGGATTGTATATGATATTATTATTATTATTATTATTATTATTATTATATATAGAATCAATACCATAATATTAAAATAAGATATATATTAGTACTTTATATGTAAGCTTTATATAATCAAATTTTATATAAAAGTATATATATACCTACTCTAACAAAATATGCAGACAAAAAAAAACAGAGCACTCAAGACAATATGAATACAACATATATACTATATGTATACGAACAAATCTATACCATATGCAGACAACTAACAACTTACAATTATAATATACTAACCATAATACATAGACTTAAATTTATACAGCAACAAATATATGCACTGTAAAAAAAAAACTACTGCAGCTATATATTTCACGGTAACCATTACATATTGTAACTTCACTCAACAAATTCAAATATATAGACCTTATATGTCTCAGTAAGTTAAATAGAATATATCTCATACTTATAAAACCCAAAGCTAATATATATAGTTAAACAAAAAATCAAACAGATATGTATATAAATAATACACACCAACATACTCTATATAAGCAGCAACACTGGTTTAGACCCATATATATATATATATATATCAATATAACACGTACCATATGTATATAAACATGCGGCAGTGAAGGGAGGAGACTGTCGAGTTTGAACAAGAAGGTCGGAGCTGGGATGTTGATGTAGTCGGGTGCAGGGTGGCTAACTATTGAGGTGAGAGGCTCGGTAGGCGGAGGGAGGTGATGGGCTGTGGGTGAAGGTTGGAACGGTGGTGGGAGGCGTTGCTAGGAAAGGGGAGGGGAGGATCGGGCGTGACTGTCAAGGGGAATGTTCGGTTACAGGTGGTTGGGAGGAAAAGTGGAAAGGTGGAAAGGTGGAAGCGTGGGCTAGAGATGCTAGAAGAGAGGGGAGAATATAAATGCAAATCTCATAAATGCAAATATCAATGCACATTTGAACCGTTCAAAATGAACAGTCAGATGAAAAATAAAGAAATGGCACGGTCAAATCCCCTTGATTCACTGAAGATTATTAAGGCAATAAATTCTGTTGTTTGGAAAGCACGGCTAAAGTTTGAAAGGCAATAGAAAACAAAAGGTCACGGATACGGTACCGATACGGTGAACTGTTTTTTACAGATTCCGTTGTCCATCAGACGTCGAAACAAGCAAATGAATATACCATGGAGATCAGCATGACGTGACGGTCAAAACAGTATACAAATACTAGTGGTACGATCATCCGATCGAAAGTCGATAATCGGTACCAGAAATGCTGTTATTTTGCCAGAATTAAGATAAACGGAGCAGTAGAAGTCCTAATTTGGAAAAACGAATTTCGCAGTCTGATTCAGAATAGTCTGAATAAATTTTCTCATGTTGACATATTTTGGTTTCGGAAAACTTTTAAATTCACTGTTATTAACCGGTTTGATTTGAAATGAAATTTCACAGGAAAATAAACTTCAATATTATCAGATGAAAATTTACCAGTTGCTATATTAAAATAGACGTATTCCAAATAATAAATTTTTAATTTCAAATTTTATTGTTTAAAATTTCAAAAATTTCCAGTTAAATATACTTTTAAAATCATTAAATTTTGCGGGTCGTTACAATATTCAAACAATGAATTTTGAAAAAGTAAAAAATAAATTTGATAAGTTAAAGGTGAAAAAAAATTTGAATTGTTTTAAAATGTTAAATAAATGGATAGTTAAATGGAAATTTGGAATATAATTAATTTGGAAATTGTGATTTTTTTAAATGGAAGTTTAAGTTAATTAAATAAAATGGAAATTTTGTTTTATTTGTGAAATGGTAAATTAAATTAAAGTAGAACTTCAGAAATGCTATCGTTTCTGAAATAAACTAAAATCTGAACTAAAGGATATTGCAACACTTTGTAAGTGCTGAAGTCGCAGAAGTGAACTTAGTAGACTAAATTGAACTCTGAACTATTACAGCAGTTTTGCAAGTGTTGTCTTTGCTAAATTGAACTAAAATCTTTAAATTGAACTCTGAACTATTACAGCAGTTTTGTAAATGCTGTCTTTGCTGAATTGAACTATATTTCCACTAAAACTGAACTATTATAGCAGTTTATAAATGCTGTCTTTGCTGAATTGAATTGTTTCACATATAACTTACCGTAGCACTTTCTAAATGGTGTGAAAGCTGGAATTTTAATGTTTTAATGTATTTAAGTGAATAAATGAACTCAGAAAAGGTTGAAATTTTGGGAATTTAATATTTGATTTGAAGGTATAATGACTTCACTTTTAATGATTTAAATGAGTGATTTTAATTTGAAATTTTAAACCATTTTGAAATCTATAACCACGGGTACACTTCTCTGTATGCCATTTTATTTCCTTGTGATTTATTTGGATGCACACCTTTGATTTTAGAGTGTGGCTAGAGGTAAGCAATTACTGCAGCTCTGCGCTACCCGAGTCACATTAACACTATTATTTACATTGACTTACTTTATATGGATAGTTCTTTGATAGTGTTTATTACTGCTTACTTGATGGTTTAAAGGACCCTTAAAGGATGGGCGGTCCCAAGCATCCTTTAAGTTATTGTGCATTTATATTACAGTTCACTTGAGTTGGTTTACATTGTATAAGTATGTATGTCCTGACTCGAGTGTTTTGTGTTTTACTTTACGCTCGGCTCAGCCTGAGAATCACAGCTTTGGATTCACCTTCTGGAGCTAGAGTTTTGTTGGAGCTTATCTGTCTATCTATTCGTCTACTTCTTCCAGTTAGTTCATATTCTTTATTTGTCTCTGTATTATTGATTTATGTATCCTGACTTCAACAGTATCTATTTTGACTATGAGATTTAGTATATGTTTTGAGAGTTATATATAGTAGCTTCATGAACTACTATGGTATTTTATTTCCGCTGTGAGTTATTCTAATATTTTGTGTCTGTGATTCTGTGTTTGATTTTATTTGCTCCAAATTTTATTACAATCCACTATTTTGAAGTATTCAAGTCTGACATGTGTGGATTTATTGTCGATTTGAATGGTCCAAAATAGTGGGATGTTATAGTTGGTATCAGAGCTTTGGTTTTAGGAAAACCTTAGCCTGCGGAGCAAAAACTCATTAGAGATAGGGTAGAAATACCCTAGAATGTGTGAAATCAATCTCAGAAACATTTCTTAGTGAGAGAACGTATTTTTGAAGTATAAAATGATTTTTAACTGATTTTAAGGGATTTTCAAAGATTATTTTGATATAAATTTTCTTGCGTTGAAAGTAAAATTTTTCTAAACTTCATTCCTTTCATATCCACCTTGTTAGTAATTTCTTTGATTAGGATCCTCTTAAATTTGAACTTCTATCTTGATTGATCTAGATCCATTGTTGATAGGAATCTATTTTGGGTATGGAAAAATCAATAGTTTGTTAGGTTGCTCTTAGTGAACTCTGCTGTATCTTTAGCTTAGCTGAAGTTGTCCAACTAAAGATATTTATGCTTCTGTTTTCGTAGAATATGAATTTGAGTTTTTCCAAATTTTGAATGGGAATTCTTTTGTATTAATATAGGTTATATATCTCTAATCTTGGTTTGAATTTTTCAATTTGGATTCCTTTGAATTTTGGAATGTACCCACTTGTTCTGAAATCTATTCTTGCCTTCCCTATTTATATTCCTTTGATTTTGGAGCATTCCGTAACTCCACTTTGAATGACCTTTATAGGGTGGCGATTCCTCCAATCTTTGAATGATTTGTAAAAGGGTGAAACTCCCTTATAATTGGCATTGATTCACCGAAGATTTCTGTATCCTCGGTTTACGATGTTTTCTAACTTCTGCTATATTTAGATTCTATCTTTGGCGATCGAAGGTCGATTTGCCTTAGATTTTTGCATCGATTATATTCCTGAAGTCACGGTTGACTGGTTAAGGTCGCCCGTGATTTATATGAGCTTATCCATCTTCTATTGGTAATTTAATAATCTCATCTTTGTTCGAGCTTATCTTTGAATCAGAATTCTATTGATTAGAGTTCCTTCAAAAATTTAAATCTCTGTTTTGCTTTGAAATCCATCCTTGAATCATCCCTTGGAAAGTTTGTGGTTGATTGTCTTTTGAAAATTTTGTATTCATCGAAGTTGTTATTTTGATAAGGATGACCATATTTTTATATAAAGGTGAAATGTTTTCGATGAGGATTAATACCTTTTAAAAGTGAAAATTCGAAGTCCGAAAGGATTTGAAATTTTGTGAAATTATATAATGGTTTCGTGTAAAATGATTTATAACTAAAGGTTTTGAATCTGAATTTCAGTGATTGAACTTCGGCATTTTGAAAATGGTTTTAAGCTTTTGAAATAATAAATAATATGATTGGAAAGTATTTTCCGAATATGAAATGTTTCAAATGATTTTAATGAGTTTCAAGTGATTTCGAAGAAGTTTCAAAAGAAGTTTGAGAAAATAGAAGTCCAGAACCCACTTATGTCGCTGGAAAATAATTTCGGTGATGAATGCATGCATCATCGACATTGATTTTCGAGTTTCAGAGTAGGGAAAGGCCACTTCGGTAGTTTTGTTATGCAGGTGACTTGTGAAACTAATTTTGATTTCAAATTCCGAATTGTGATGTGATATTCGAAAGATATATGTATATATATATGAACAATTTGAAATGAGCCGGTGTTCAGTCCTTGAGTTTTAGATTTGATTTGATATAACCCTATCTTTTGGAATTGATTTACTGGTTTATTTGTGATTTCCAACTCTTGGATTGAAAATATGATTTCTTCGATTATTTTGAAGGTTCAAGCACTTCCAAATCAAGGTTAACTTTTCAAAGCTAAGTAATTTTGAAAAGTATAAAGCATATAAGTTTGGTATGTATGTTTAAAGTATGTAGTAATATGATTTTAATAAGTTGGAACTGTTTTTTTAAGTAAATGAATAAAGCTATTTTGAATTTTTCTAATATGAAATTTAGATTTGAAATGTTTTGAAAAGAATTTGGTCTTCAAAATATTTTGAATAAAATTTAGTTAAATGTTTTAACTGGGTAACATCTTTATAAAACTATATACTGAACATGTAGGAATAGATACATAAGTTGTACGTATGCTGTTTTATTCGCATAATTAATTTGATCCAAGTTTGAGTACACAAGTTCGAGGTGAATTACACAATTTCGTATTAGGATTTTTCATTTTATTCTTGATGGCAAATATTTGATATGGATTTTGGGCTTGATTCTAGAATTCTCTATCATAATATACGGCTATGTAAGGAGACTGATGGCTTCTAGTCGAGAAACCATATCGAAGTTTGCATTAGGGAAGTCGAATGGACAATACTAGTTCGAAAGTGAACTTGTGTGATCGAGCGAGCGATCGAATGTAATGTTGCGAATTGATGACATATGTACATCTTATATTCTAATATCATTGATATACTTTACGCTGAAATAGGAAGTTGTTGGGTTGGATATCTTTGTAATTTAATTGGAATTTTTCTTTTATGCAAAACTACTATCAATTCAACACCATTTTTCAAAACTATTTTTCCTTTTATTCTTCTTAAACAAACTTTTTATTCTATTTTTCATACAAAACTATTTTATTTAAAACCATTTTTCAAAACTATTTTATATACAAAACTATTTTATATACAAACTATTTTACAAACTATTTTGTATACAAAACTATTTTAAATTCAAAAACCTTTTATAAAGAAAAGATGTTCAAATTCCATATGGCTCTTCATGTAGGGAAATTTATTTTTGAAATTTTTTGATCCTTATATAAGATGGACCTTATGTAAGTATTAGATGATTTTGAAAACCATTGATTTTAGAAATGAATTTTGTTTGACCTAATTATGTTGATTGGGAAATTTGAATAATTTGCTAAACTTATGATTTTGGAAAGTTTGAAACTGAAGATATTTGGTTTGGAAGAAAAGATTTGGTGAAATTGTATATGATTTTGAAATTTGTATTGGTATTGAAACGAATTGAATTGAGAACCTTATTTTAAATACTTGATTTGGGAGTTATAAAAAATTTGGAACTTATAAAAAATTGGTTTGTATAAGTATGACGTTGATTCGAGAACTATGGATTTGAAAAGGTACTCAATTTGAAAAGTGAAATCTTATAAAATTAAAGTCTATATAAGTGTGATTTGATATACTTTTGATTTTGGAAAGGTATTTGATTTGAAAATAAAATCTTATATATAATAGACTTTATATAAGTATGATATTTGAAAGTGATTTGAAAAGGTACTACATGATATATATTTTCGAAGTAAAGATATGGAAAGTGCCTTCTGCTTGATATCCACTTTGTGGCCACATTGTGGATTCATTCTATCGATTTTTCTCTAATTTTTGGATTTCCGGATATGATACTCGAGTTTCCATCGAATTCCATGGCAATCTGCATGGTCCTACTGATGAAGCGGCATACCTAGATGATGCAGTATATCTCGAGTTGAAGACCAAGAGCTCCGACCTACGACCTAATCCAAGTTCCGACCTATCATCACCGACCCACGACCTAAAATTGCCTCCGACCCATCACCGCGACTCACGACACCATTTCGCTGCCGCCCAAAACCATAGTTCGCGACACGACCTAAATCCTAAGTCGGAGCCGAGATACCCCATAAGTCGGAGTCGAGATACCCATAAGTCGGGACCGAGATATACCCCATGAGTCGTTGCCGAGATAAACTGAGTCGTTGCTGAGGTAACGGGAATCACTGAAATTTTTAAGTCGCGATTCGTTGAAGTCGTTGCCGAGTTATCTTGAGTCGGAGCCGAGGTAGCCTGAATCACTGCATTTTCCTCAAGTCGCGAACGAAAATTTTAGGTCGGCAGATAAAATAAGTCGGCATCTATAGGTCGTGTCTGACCTAAGGACTTTGTTTTTTTTTGTTGTTGTTTTTTTTGTGTGAGTTGTAAAATGCTATAAATAGGCCGGTGGTGCCATTTGTAAAAGGTTGTTGAATATTGAATAAAATTCTCTTTTGTTAGCTTGTTGCTTTCAATTTCAATTGGTAGTCGAGTGTATCTCCTATCTCCACTTACGTCATTCGAGTGCGCTCGAATCATCGTTTGCTGAAGCCGATTCACGGAATCTTGTGCGCAAGATCAACGTTGAAGAATCGTAGATCTCTTTCCCGGTATCTTCGGATCAACGAGACAGAGATAGCTAGAGTTCGGCATCTTCGGATCAACGAATTCGGGCATTTCAGTATCCATCAATCCACAGATTGCTATTTACATCGATTGAAGATCGTTTTGAATTATCCGCTGCGTCAGTTTTGGTATCAGAGCTTGTTTTAGCCAATCATAGCTAAATCGAGTCTTGGAGCCGAGAATTTGAAGTGTTGAGGTTGTGTTCATCGTGTTCATCATATTTTGCAACAAAGTTGGAGTTTTCGATCCATTTCATTTTGGATCAAAGTTCGAAAGGTGTTTGAAAACTTGAAGTGTGAATTTGTTGAAGTGTTTGTGAAGTATTCAATCATGCCGCCAAGACGAGTTCAACGTCATCGCAATATTAATGCTTTGTACGGAAGAGAAGAGGCCGACGAAATGGAGCAACGAATCAACGAGAATTTCAATGAGAAGCTTACGGAAGGGATTGGTCGATTAGAGAGGATGATGTTGGAAATGAGTCAAAATCAGAGAAGGGTTTCACCTGAATCGAGCCATGGAAGAAGTAGAGTTTCACCACATTCTAATCGGGAGAGAAGTGTTGATAGTTATCATAGAAGCGTGGATCGAGATTGTGATAGAAATGTTGATGGTCGAGGTCGAGATAGAAATGTGACTGATCGAGATCGGAGGAATGCGGATCGTAGGAATGATGATGGAAGAAATGGTGGTGGTAGAGATGTTGGTGGTCATGATCGACATCGATATACATCGGATGGTGAAGAAGAGTATGATGGTGGTAGTGTTCATGGACGAGGACGTGGACGAGGAAGGAATCAGTCGGAATACGATCACAAGTGGGAATCTGGGATGAAGACAGAAATTCCAGAATTCAAAGGTGGTATGCAGGCTGAGGAGTTTTTGGATTGGGTGGCTAATGTGGAAGAAATTTTTGATTTCAAAGAGGTTCCAGAACGTCGTAGAGTGAAGTTGGTTGCTACAAGGTTGAGGGGTAGAGCTTTGGCATGGTGGCAGCAAACCAAACTTACACGTGAACGAATGGGGAAGTCAAAAGTTGAATCTTGGGAGAAGATGAAGAAATTGATGAAAGCAACGTTCTTACCTTACAATTATCAATCTCTGATGTATCAACGTTTGCAGAACTTGAGGCAGGGCACAAAGACTGTTAATGATTACGCAGATGTGTTTTATCAGCTTATCGCGAGGAATGATATTATGGAAACAGAAGAGCAGCTGACAGCGAGATTCATTGGGGGATTGAGAATGCAGATTCAGGATATGGTTAATATGTTCGATCCAAGATCTGTAGCAGAGGCACATCAAAAAGCGTTGGCTTGGGAGAAGCAGGGTAGACGAGGAGGTGGTGTGTTTACGAATTCCAATAATCAAGTGAAGGGTGTTGGTGGAAGTTCTAATGTTTCTAAACCTGTCAGTAAACCAGTGGTGAAGGAGGTTGAGAAGGCAAAGGTTAACAACGGTTTCAAATGTTACAACTTTCAGGAGTTGGGTCATAAAAGCAATGAGTGTCCAAAGCCAAAGAAGAGAGCAATGATTGCTGAGGTTGAGGATGAGGATGAAGAAGCTGAATGCTCTAATTCTTTACCGGTTGAGGAGGAAGACTTACTGTCGGGAGATGACGGGTATGCATTGATGATGAGGAGAAGTTGTTTAACACCGAAGCAAGAGGAGGAAAGTAGTTGGTTGAGGAACAATATCTTTCAATCTACATGCACTATTCTGGGAAGAGTTTGTAAATTTGTTATTGATGCTGGGAGTTGTGATAATATTATCTCTACAGAAGCAGTGAAGAAGTTGGAGTTGAAAACCGAGAAACATCCTAAACCGTACAAGTTAGCTTGGTTGAGGAAGGGTGGTGAAGTGAAAGTTGGACGTAGAGCTTGTGTGAAGTTTTCAATTGGGAAGAAATACAAAGATGAAATCTGGTGTGATGTCGTAGATATGGACATTTGTCATTTGTTGCTGGGGAGACCGTGGCAGTATGATCGAGCTGTGCAGCATGACGGACGGACCAACAGTTACAGTTTCATGTTCGAAGGTACAAAGATTACTCTGGTTCCGAAGAAACGCCAACAGGAAGAAAACAAACTGGAGGAGATTGAAGAACTGAAAACGTTGTTATCTTTGAAGGAGTTTGTTAAGGAGGTCGAAGAGGAACCGGAAGTATTCTTGTTGATTGGGCGTGAGAGCAGGGAAGAGGTTGAAATTCCAGAAGAAGCAAAGTCAGTATTGAAAGAATTTGAGGATGTATTTCCAGACGAGTTGCCTAAAGAGTTACCGCCGCTGAGAGACATTCAACATCAAATTGATCTTGTTCCGGGAGCAGTATTGCCACATAGACCGCATTATCGAATGAGTCCGAAGGAGCATGAAGAATTGAGGAGGCAGGTAGAGGAATTGCTTGAGCAGGGGCGTGTGCAGGAGAGTCTGAGTCCTTGTGCTGTACCAGCTTTATTGGTACCCAAGAAGGATGGGACGTGGAGGATGTGCACTGACAGTCGAGCATTGAATAAGATTACTGTGAGATATAGATTTCCAATGCCGAGGTTGGATGACTTGTTGGATCAAATAAGTGGAGCTACTATCTTTTCGAAGATTGATTTGAAGAGTGGATATCATCAAACTCGTATCAGACCAGGGGATGAGTGGAAGACTGCTTTTAAAACTAGGGAGGGTCTATACGAATGGTTGGTCATGCCATTTGGTTTATCCAATGCACCAAGTACTTTCATGAGGGTGATGAATCAGATTTTTCGACCGTTCATTGGGAAATTTGTGGTGGTATATTTCGATGATATTCTTATCTACAGTGGGAGCCCAGAGGAACATTTGAATCATCTTAGAGAAGTGCTGATGGTATTGCGACAAGAACAATTCTATGCTGCAACGAAGAAATGCGTGTTCATGACGCATAGTGTTTTATTTCTGGGGTATGTTGTTTCAGAGAAAGGAATACAGGTTGACCAAAGTAAAGTTGAGGCGATCAGAAATTGGCCGCAGCCCAAGACGATAACGGAAGTTCGTAGTTTTCATGGGTTGGCTTCATTTTATCGAAGGTTTATTCCACACTTTAGTAGTGTGATGGCGCCTGTTACAGATTGCATGAAAGGTAAACAGTTTGCATGGACGGAGGAAGCCGAGGTTGCTTTTGAACGAATCAAAGATCTTTTGACCTCTGCACCAATTCTAGTGCTACCTGATTTTCAGTTGGTGTTTGAACTACATACTGATGCATCCAAGGTTGGGATTAGAGGGGTGTTGAGTCAGAAGGGGCGTCCTATTGCATATTTCAGTGAGAAGTTGTCCGGAGCGAAGATGCGATACAGTACATATGATGTGGAGTTTTATGCTGTTGTACAATCTATTAAACACTGGAGACACTATCTATTTTAGAAGGAGTTCGTTCTTTACACTGATCATGAAGCATTGAAGCATTTGCAAGGGCAAGACAAGATTTCAGCAAGACATGCATCGTGGATTGCTTATTTACAGCAGTTTACTTTTGTCGTTAAGCACAAGTCAGGGGTAACCAATCGTGTGGCTGATGCTTTGAGCAGGAGGAGTCATTTGTTGACGACAATGAAAGTTGAAGTGACAGGTTTTGAATTATTGCCAGAATTGATTGAAGAAGATCCTTACTTTGTGAAATTTGTTGAAAAGGTAAAGGAAGGAAGCACTGATGAATTTGTGTTGGTGGATGGTTTTCTGTTTAAAGGAAATCGATTGTGCATCCCAGACTGTAGCTTGAGAATGAAGATTGTTAAAGAACTACATGAAGAAGGCCATGTGGGTAGAGATCGTACTTTGCAGTTAATTTCTCAATCTTATTTTTGGCCGTCAATGAGGAAAGAGGTAGAAAGATTTGTGGAGAGGTGTCATATTTGTCAGGTTTCGAAAGGAACAGCGACGAATGCGGGGTTATATATGCCGTTACCCGTGCCTATCAAACCATGGGTTGATATCAGCATGGATTTCGTGTTGGGATTGCCGAGAACTCAGAGGGGAAATGATTCTATATTTGTTGTGGTGGACAGGTTTTCGAAGATGGCACATTTTATAGCCTGTAAGAAGACAGCGGATGCAGTTCGAGTGGCACAATTATTCTTTAAAGAGGTGTATCGATTGCATGGTTTACCAGAATCTATTGTTTCCGATAGGGATACCAGATTTTTAAGTCATTTTTGGCTTAGATTGTGGAAAATAGTGGGAACGAAGTTGAAATTTAGTAGTGCATATCATCCTCAGACAGATGGACAAACTGAAGTTGTGAATAGATCATTGGGTAATTTGTTGCGATGTCTTGTGCAGGATAATTTGAAGAGCTGGGATATGAAATTATGTCAGGCAGAATTTGCACACAATCACGCTGTCAACCGCAGTACGGGATTCAGTCCATTTCAGATTGTATATTCCAATTTACCCAGGGGACCGTTGGATTTGGCAGTAGTACCACAACCGAAGAGGACAGTTAAACGAGCTGCAGATTTTGTTGATGGGTTGACAGAATGCCATAGAATCGTTCAGGAACGATTGGAAAAGGCAAATGAGAAGTATAAACAAATGGCGGATAAGAAACGAAGAAGTGTAGTCTTCAAAGAGGGCGATTTTGTTTACGCGGTATTGACAAAAGATCGTTTTCCAGTTGGGACTTACAATAAGTTAAAAGCACGAAAGATTGGTCCAGTAGAAATCTTGAAGAAAGTCAATGACAATGCTTATCAGTTAAAGTTGCCAGATCATATTCACACTGCAGACGTTTTCAACGTTAAACATTTGATTCCGTACCAGGGAGATGAGCTTGTTGAAGAAGAGAGAAGTACAAATTCGAGGTCAAATTTTTGTCAACAAGGGGAGGATGATGAAGCGGCATACCTAGATGATACAGTATATCTCGAGTTGAAGACCAAGAGCTCCGACCTACGACCTAATCCAAGTTCCGACCTATCATCACCGACCCACGACCTAAAATTGCCTCCGACCCATCACCGCGACTCACGACACCATTTCGCTGCCGCCCAAAACCCTAGTTCGCGACACGACCTAAATCCTAAGTCGGAGCCGAGATACCCCATAAGTCGGAGTCGAGATACCCATAAGTCGGGACCGAGATATACCCCATGAGTCGTTGCCGAGATAAACTGAGTCGTTGCTGAGGTAACGGGAATCACTGAAATTTTTAAGTCGCGATTCGTTGAAGTCGTTGCCGAGTTATCTTGAGTCGGAGCCGAGGTAGCCTGAATCACTGCATTTTCCTCAAGTCTCGAACGAAAATTTTAGGTCGGCAGATAAAATAAGTCGGCATCTATAGGTCGTGTCCGACCTAAGGACTTTGTTTTTTTTGTTGTTGTTTTTTTTGTGTGAGTTGTAAAATGCTATAAATAGGCCGGTGGTGCCATTTGTAAAAGGTTGTTGAATATTGAATAAAATTCTCTTTTGTTAGCTTGTTGCTTTCAATTTCAATTGGTAGTCGAGTGTATCTCCTATCTCCACTTACGTCATTCGAATGCGCTCGAATCATCGTTTGCTGAAGCCGATTCACGGAATCTTGTGCGCAAGATCAACGTTGAAGAATCGTAGATCTCTTTCCCGGTATCTTCGGATCAACGAGACAGAGATAGCTAGAGTTCGGCATCTTCGGATCAACGAATTCGGGCATTTCAGTATCCATCAATCCACAGATTGCTATTTACGTCGATTGAAGATCGTTTTGAATTATCCGCTGCGTCACCTACGAGCGCGACTGCATAGCGAAATTCGCAGGGACTGCGAGAGCCTAGGGTACGGATGTTTCCTGGGAGATCCAGGCGTAACCATTGTGTATCTGCGATCTATTGGGTCGCTTGGTAGCGAAATCAGCAGGGGCTGCAAGAGCCTAGGGTACGTGTAATGACCCGCAAACCCATACCCCTTGAATTGACATTAATCTCCATCAAATCAACTCAAGAAGAACGGAAATACAAACCATTTGGGTTAAAGAAGAAGAAGGTAGAAGAAGAAAAAGAAAACCACATCAGAATCTCACAAACGCAGTGGAATAAAATATAATAGATAGTAACTGATCTTTACACAAAAGAAAACTATATTTGTTTATACTTTACATCTTTAGAATACAACAGCATAGTTCAACAACATCTAACACACAACTGTACAGTAATCACTACATGTCCTTACAAACTGAATACACAGTACACACAACACAGCGGAATACATCAAGTACGAGTGATACGTCTCGCCATCTAGCTCGTCTCCTGAGCTTCACAGCATTCTATCTTGTATCTGTAATACTCGGTCTGACCCGAGCATTATAATAAAATAACACCCGAGTCAGTCTGGAAAACCAGCGTGAGAAAACATACTCAATTGGATTATTAAAGTTTTCGAAAAACCTTTGAAATCAAAAGCATCTCGTAAGACCACGCCACAAATAAACATGTCAGGTTTTTACCTTACATTAGCTAAAACACTTTTTATCAAATTCGTCTGATATTATAATAGTGTCTATAGAAAGTAAAATAGAATCTAGCTGAAATGCTTGCATCTCACATTTCAGCAATAGTTAGGCACAATCAAAACCGTACAACCGCGTAGGGAGAATGGATTTCCAACTAATGACTAGGCACTAGGGTACCACCTATCACAGTACCTGGTCTAGATCAGTGTACCGAGGAACACGCCCGATCCCCTGCAACACAAGACCGGAACTACCTAAGGGTAATTCCAAGTAAGATCACCCCACGGTTTGGATTAGCAACCGCACCACTAAGCCGGAATAAAAAGGGACATCTAGACAGGGATGACCTCACCCTAATGGGCGCTACCCACATAGCCTTGCTGCATAACCCCTGATTTTCAGTCATTCCTTGTGCATGAGGCTTGAGGCTAAGCGTTACCTTTAGAGAACATATCCCTTAGAATGCCCATCGTCCACCTGATGATGTTCCGAAAGCATTCATCCATACAAGTCCGTCCCGGGTTCGAACGGAACCGAAGGCATGTAACGACCCATATTTTTATGGATCGAAACATCGTAAAAAAGTTATCATTTGGTCGCATTGTTGGTTAGTCATCCATAGTCTAAGTCCTAGGTCGTAGAGTAGTTAGGTCGGAGTAGACGACCTAAGAAAGTGGAGCGACCTAAGGAAGTTGGCGACCTAAGTATTTTGGGGATAGGTCGTATAGGAGATAAGTCGTATGGTAGCTTTGGTCATGGGGTAGGTTAGGTCGGAGTGGAGCGACCTACAAGTTGGAGCGACCTATAGGAGTTAGCGACCTAAGGGTTAGTAACCTACAGTATTTAGCGACCTAGTAGTGTGCGACCTAGTGGTGAGCGACCTAGTGGTGAGCGACCTAGTGGTTAGCGACCTATTAGTTAGCGACATAAGAGCTAACGGTATAAGAATTAGCGAGTTAGCGTAGTTAGGTCGTGAGCGACCTAAGTTCAGTAGTGGAGTAGTTAGGTCGTTAGACGACCTAAGATGTTAAGTCGTTTCCTAGCTAAGTTAGTTAGGTCGTGAGCTTCTGTGTTGAGTTAGGTCGTAGGCGACCTAAGTTAGTTAGGGCGTGAGCTTCTGTGTGTGTTAGGTCGCGTAAGAGCTAAGCCGCATCTTTGTTAGGTCGTAGAAGCGCAAATGTGTTAGGTCGTTGGATCTGTAAGTCGCGCGCATGCGTTAGGTCGTGGGTCGTAGGGTTTCGTTAGGACATGGATGCGCATGCATTAGGTCGTAGGTTTTAGGTCGTGGGTTCTTAGTTCGTGGACGACCTAATTGCGAGCGGATGACCTAAGGGGGATTTCTGCCTATAAATAGGAGGGTTCTACTTCATTTTTGGGATCCGGATTTTGAAGCGACGAAGTGCTGCCATTTTGAGAGCTCGAGTTCTACACTTCTTCACTTCTTTTCTCCACTCTAATCTTGTGATTCCTTCCATCCAAATCGAAGATCTTATTGAAGATTCAAGAGCTTAGATTGAAGATCTACATCCATCAAAGAGAGATTTCATCGTTTGAAGCGGATTTGTGATAGATCGAGTTAGATCCTTCGCTGTCCAGATCTGAAGTGTGTAGCTTTTGAGGTGTTTAGGTGATTTGGTGAGTGGTGATTATCTCTCACACGGATCCAAAGGAGTATATCGGATCATTGGCTTGATTTTGTGTAAAGTAGTGATTTTCATGCATTTTTGTAAACTTAAGTATAGATCCATTGTTCATGATGATTTGACATCCATTTTACTACATATTAACCTATGCAAGTTCATTCATCAAGATTATAGAGATATTGCTCACGTTTTCATGCTTGTTAGACTTTAGACTCTTTATTTACGAAATTGTCATTATTGTTATAATTGTTCATTAGATCATATTTGAATGCTTGATTACTTGGATTAATGTTTGACTTGATTGATTACTATGAATTAGATGATTGATGATTTGATTTAGACAAGATGGTCGAAGATGATTCAAAAGCTAAGGGAAAGGCTCTTGAATTGGAAAAGCTACTCGTGGCATATGTAGCGGATGATGAAGCTCATATGGATAGATTTGATGATGATGTTGAGATGAGGCTTCGCTAGGATGTGATGAAGCGAGGCATGATATAAGATAGTCTTGGTCTAATCCAGACGGGATCATTCCAAGCATGTTGATAACTCGGTGAAATGGTTCAAGTTTGAGGATAATGGTTTGCTCGAGAGGCGCTTGAGCTAGTATGGAAATAGTCGTTGAGGAGGATGACTAGAAGGCTGAGATCTCATCGTTATTGAAGGTTCTAGCATGCTCAAAGCAAGATTACGTTGGGCAGATTCGATAGTCCCTGAAGGCTACTGATTGGTAGTCGAGTACTCTGGGCAGATTCGATAGTCCTAGGCACAGGTTTTGACGACGTGCGGAGTTATGTCTAGAACCGGGGTTTCCATTAGCCCTTGACGGACGGATGAAAGAATGAGTCGGTCATTCAATTAACAATGATATCGAAGCAATGATAACAGTGATAGCCAGAGTCATGGATGTTTGTAACGACCCAGAATTTTGAACAAATTAAATTGAGAATATTCAATTAATTTTAAATATTTGAACGGTAATTTAATTTGAATCCCCGATATAACTTTGAAATTTGCGATTAAACTTTAAAATTTAATCTATTGAATGTTGAATAAAAATTTGTATTTTCAATTTTGAGCTGAAGAAAAATATTTCAAAAGCTTGTAAAATTTATATTGATAATACTGAAAATAATAGAAGTTTCAGAATCTAATTTCGAATTGAATTGTTCATTTTGAATTTATATCGTTTAAATCGAATTTAAAAATAGCCGTCCGAGGCACAGTCTCGGAATTCGACGAGACCAGTTCCATTGGGTCCGTAATATTGAATTATTATCGGATTTCAATTTTCGTATCTTTCGGAGTTGATATGTGAGCACACGATAGATAAACGCATTGAAATTTAAACGGTTTTGATTTAAATTTAAAAATTTTAATTTGGTCACGTCAATTTCTATTCGTCCCTGAAAACATGCCCCGTTGTTTCAGCCGAGAATCACGAATATAATCGTGCAAACACGTTCTTTTGTCTCCCCTTTCTCTGTTAAAACACACGAAAGAAAATTTTCTCGTTCAAACCAAATCAATGGCGACTGAAACAATACAGCATCGCGCCTTCCTCTTTCCAGATTCAAAATCAATACAAATTCATGGCCGTGACGAATACTTTAAAACATCTCATACCACTACATTTCGAAAATCAGAGTTATAAAGGGGATCTCGATCAAATTGTGTCGCGTTCAACGACTGGGAGGTATTCGCGACTTCATCGCGACGTGAGGCACTCGAGCTCGCGAAGCTCGCGTTCGCCTGGAGGGCAGGTCGGAGAGTCGCTCCTGGATGTGGGATCGCGTGTGCTCGCGGTAGCGAGTCGTGGCCGAGGTTGGTGGTTCGACGTGACTAAATTAGGCTAGGCGATAGGTGCTCGAACTCGTGAGCGCGACTGTTCTTTAGGGGAGGCTGGGAACTTTAACTGCTCGTCACTATTTGGGTCGTGATTCAGGGGGCGGCAGGTGGTTCGCGATGGATAAGGCAGCGACGACGAGGTTGGATTGGTGAGGTCTCGCGACATTTGTGATGGGTTCGTGAGATTGGGAATCGCGAGGCAGTGGCTCGAAGTCGAGTTCGGCGGCGTCGATCAACGTGGGCTTCTGTTTGAAGTCGCGTGGTCGAGGTTTGGTTCGAGCAGGAGTTCAAATAAATACAGTAAGGTAATTACAATTTATCAAATTCAATTTAGAATTTAACCTAAATTTATATATATCTATATATATACACACATAAACACTCCTGTGTAGACGTTTATGGGAAAACAGAGGATAAAATGATTTCAGTAAAGTTTTATATACGGTTTTAAACAAGAATTTTCTCTCCATTTGAAGTTAATACATTTATGGAAAAGGGAAATAGTTAAAATATAGTTTTCGGTAAGAAAAAGAAATTTAATAATTTTTTGGATAAAATTAATTTAAGGGTAAGTTAATTAAATCAATCAAAAGAAGATTTGTTTGAATTTAATTTCTGTTAAATCAAATAGTTAAAAAGAATTTGTTAGTCAAAATAAAATCACAAGTTAATTTAAATTATTAAGTGGAATTTAATTGTTCGATTTCAATTCGAATATTAATAGAACTGTGTAAAATTGTTTGATACAAGGTCTAAATCGAGAAAACAAGCTGGAATAAAAAGGGATTGCAAAATTAAAGCAAAGGTGAGATTTTTTTCCTCACTTAAAATTAATTGCAGTTATTTATTGACTATTTGTTTGCTATTGGATGTGATATTAGATATAGTAGGATATATCTATATATATATATAGCAATATATACATATTGGCATATGTATATATTGGATTGATTGATTTCCCGCCTCGTATAGCGGATGAGACCCTATTGCGCCGTTAGTAAGCGGATTATTTTTATAAAACCCATATACCGCGATATTCCACCTCGAAGTGGAATTGGCATTGTGCTAACGTCTGTGGATGCAGGGAAACAGGTTGGAGGGATCCAACTGGATTCCTCACCAGTATTTATTTATTTACAGATATTGATGTATATTATGTTATCATATGTTGATATATGATGTTTGATGTTGTGATTGACTAATTGATGCGTTGCATCATCGGATTTAGTTTTGAAGTTTAAAAACAACGACTTTTACTTTAAAAGGATTTTTAAAGTGATTTTTGAAAGTAGACGTTTTATTGAATTGTTGAATTGATTTATTTTAAATAAATAAACATCTAAAATTTTAAAGTTATAAAAGTTAAGATTTTTGTGAAATAAAAGTCAAAGTGTGATTTTTGAAATAAAAGTTAAGAAATTTATGAAATGGTTTAAATTGGGATTTCTAAAGTATTATAAATGGTTTATTTAAAAGATGTACCAGATTGATATGTATAACTTTAAAATGTTGGTATTATAAAACGAGTTTTTATAAGCGTTAAAATGAACTTTTAAGAATTTATAAATAAATGGAATTTATAAATTATGAACTTATAAATGGAAATGATTTTGTAAAATAAAGAAATTATAAGTATTTAACTTATAATTTGGATTGTTGGTATAAGATTTGAGTTATGAATCGAATTGTTAATAAAGGGGATTTATTAAATTGAAGTTGTTACAAAATAGAAATGGAATTTGTAAATGTTGTTTTTTATAAATTCGAAATCAATTAAATTTGATGAATTTAATATAGAAGGTTATTAAGGGAATTTTTTCCACGATTTTGGATAGTGGATAATTCTTGGAATAAATGTGTAGAAAAGATTGAAATTTGGTTAGTGAAGTATATTCACGATTTTGGACAGTGGATATATTATTGAATAAAATGGTTATATTTGGGAAAGCGATATTATAAAATGAAGTTAATTGTTTTAAAAGATGTTTTAAAATGTATTGAATATCGAAATCATAGATTTCAACATTTATTGTTGAAATGGACGTTTTCGAAAAATAAGGAAATGGTGGACTATAACACTGTTGTTATAGTAAATGATTTCCGAAAGGAAGTGTTTTATGTAGTATTGGGATTTATATATCTATCTTAAAATCCGAATCCCTATACTAGTGATTTTGAGTCGTCGTAACGATGTTTTACGTAACATTCGTTTTGACTCAAATAGATGTTAAAATTAATGATTTCCTTGAAGAATTAATATATACTTAATATTGATTTAGGTATATCGAATATTTTCAAATGTTGAAAATAAATAGATTTGTGAATTACTTATTTTAAATAAGTATGGAACTGCTTTTCCAATATGAAATGAACGTTTTGAGAATTTATCTTCTTAAAGATAAATCTAAAGTGAATATTGAAATCGATTGAAAAACCGTATATCAGTAGATATTTGAAAATATAAATTCAATATGGAATTTATAAAAGAATGGGAATTTTTTTTTAAAATAAACGTTGATTTATTTTTGAAGTGTGGAAATTTTATATCTAGTAAAGATATTTTGGAAGATAAAATAATTTGGGAAAATTATTAGGAATATGATGATGTCGCGCATCTTTATTGATAGTTAAATAACCGACTATCAATAATTACCTTTAGATAGGTATTTGTTGTGAATTGGATAAATTTGAATGCCACACTTATTTTTGAATAATCGCTCACTATTCGGGTTAGCCGGGAAAGGACCATGGGGTCGTATAACCCATTCCGAATATGTGATACGTCGTTATGAATTGCATTCGAAGACCGGTGTTGAAGACCGGATATTTTTGAAAACGGAAGGATTACCGTCGAGTTACTCTACATCGGCTGATCTCCGATTTAGAGGTTTTATCACCCTTAGTGACGGGAAGTCCGGACGTGATTAGAAAATTATCCGGATATGCAAGGGCTTCGTGAGAAGTGCCTTCGGTTCTGTTCGATCTCGGAACAGACTTGTATGGATTGTGTGTCTGACGTTGCAATTTGAGATATAAAGCTGATTTCTTTCAAATACATTTCTGTTGGTGGCGGAGAATTTATTCTCTTAGCTTAACACCCTTCTCTGAGACGTACGAGCTCAAAGGTTATGTAGTTGGAATTTATCAACGATATACTCCCAATTTGGTAACGTGGCATACTGAGTGTTGCTGTGAAATGATCAGTGTTTGATCATTTGCGATATGATCATTTGTTTGATCTTATATCTTTGTGATCATAGGTTGATCATTTGTTTGACCCAAAGCATGGCTTTGTAGAAAGCGTAGCTTTGTGGACGAGACTTCGTCGGACCTCACACCCCGGAAATGGTCAAAACAGGAAGGATGCGGCAAGGTTCTAGGGAGTAGCGCCCCTTAGTGTATGTCATTCCTTCTGGATAGAGGTGGTATCATGGTATGGAGCCCAGATACTTAACCTATGTTGATACTGCTTATTATGTGGTTTGTTGCGAATCGGGGATCCTCGGGAAGATCGGTTACGATCGGGGGATGGCAAACGCGTGTCAGTAGCTACCTATTTTTGCAGAGGTAACCCGGCCTTGTGTTGGAAGAGATCCGGTTAGGTTCTCGGGTCGTCTATTCCAGGGACGTACCCATCGTGGCATAGGAAGTTCCTTGGCCTGACCATTTGTTGGAAATCCAAAGAAACAATACGTGACGTGTACGGTTTTAGTTGTATTACCTGCTATGGAATGTGGCGGTAACCTGCTATTGAACATAGTAGCTATAGTAGGCATACGATACTGGTAGTATGTTGGCTAAGATTAATATTATACTTTCGAAATGTTTTCTACACTATGCACTAATAATAATATCAAAAATGATTTGGTTTTGCGTAGTAAGCATCTTTGACTATCATAAGAAGAAATCTCCTCCAATTCTGCGTTTGCATTGTGTGTGTGGCGGGAGGTCTTATGGTAGTTTCATTTCCAAAAGCATTGCAAATTTGTTTTATTTTCTTTGTGAAAAATAACTGTTTTACGATCTCACACCAGTCACCATGACTGACTCGGAGTTTATTGTTTCCCTTCTAAACTCTGGGTGCCCACCAATTTCCACACGGGCAGTCTAGAGTTATGTTATCAGGATATTCTGGAGCTTTGGAGATAAGATGGATGACGAGACGTAGTATTTGTATCTGATAGTATTTATTCCGCTGTGTATTCTGTATGAGGACAAGTTTATATAACTGTCCATTGATGTGCTGTGTTGTATTGAGTCGTATATTGACTCTGATTGATGTATGTATAAAATGATATAGTTCTTTGTTTTTAAAGATTATTCATTTATCTATTATATATTGTTCCGCTGCGATGTGTAAGATTCTGATATTGTTTCTGTTCTGATGTTGGTCTGTTGTTCTTCTCTTCTTCTTTCTTCTTCCTTCTTCTTCTGTTTTCTTCTTCTTCTGCCTTTTTCTTCCTTCTTAAACCATCACTATTGGAGTTTCCGGCACTCGATTGCTCGACAGTCGATAAAGTGAGTATCGATGTCGAATTTTCGAAAGTCGAGAATTCCTGACGCAGCGGATATTACAAAAACAAGATAATACGATGAAAGTAGCAATGGATGGATTGATGAATGCTGAAATGCCCGAATTCGTTGATCCGAAGATACCGAACTCTAGCTATCTCGAACTCATTGATCGCGCACGATACCAGGTTCAAAGATCTTCAATTCTTCAAGCGTTGATCAAGCGCACTTGATTCCGCGAATCGGCTTCTACAATCGTTGAATCGAGCGCACTCGATTAACCAAAAGAGGAGATAGGAGATTACACTCAACTACCAATTTGAATGAAAGCATAAAGCAATCAAAAAGAGAATTTTATTCAATATTCAGCAACCTTTACAAATGACTCAACCCCGCTATTTATAGCTTTTACAACTCAACACAAAAACTTCAAAAAACACAAGTACGAAGGTCGAAAACGACCTACGACCTAGAACAGACGCGATCTATAAAACCCAGCGACCTAGCAGCCTCCATCACAATACAACCATATTACAACATAACCTTTACAACACTTAGGTCGTATGCGACCTATCTACCCATGACTTACAATCATACGACATACCATCTGTATCCATCAGCGACTCAAAGAATGAACGGCAGAGATTAAAGCGGCTTCAAGAATCAACGTCTTCAAACTTCAGCGACCTAAAATAAAACGGCATTCAACCCAAGACTTAACAAGTTTGCGACCTAAGGACTTCCTGCGACCTAACTCTCTTCGCGACTTAAGACTTTACGCGACCTTCCTTAGGTCGTAGCTTGAGGTAGTCTTCCTCCAGAACATCGGAGCGACCTATCTTAGGTCGTAGCTTGCTTATGCGACCTAAAGTAGGTCGTAACCCTTTACCTTGTTTGCAGTTCCTCAGTTTGAAGCCCGTAACTCGCATGCTATCTTTATTAGGTCGTGAGCGACCTAAAACCCCATTAGGTCGTGAGCGACCTAAGACTTCAGTTCTTAGCAAATTAGCTCGTATGCGACCTAAAAACAAGTTAGGTCGTTCCAGTATCTCGTTAGGTCGTAGACAACCCTGAACCACCCCCTTAGGTCGTAAACTCGAGTTAACTCCTTCCTCTGGTCTCCAGTTAAGTCGTAGCTCCTGCTCACATGCTTCCTTAGGTCGAAGACGACCTATAGGTACTTTAAGTCGTGTGCGACTTAGCCCCTTAAGTCGTGAACGACTTAGACCTTTATCCTGAGCTGCATCATCCTTCCCAGGTTGAGAAAAATTCGACCTCGAATTTGCACTTTCTGAATCCACCTCCTCAAATTCATCCCCATGATATGGTACGAGATGCTTAACATTGAATACGTCAGACGTATACACGTCATCTGGCAGTTTCAACTTATAAGCGTTTTCATTAATTCGTTTTACCACTTCCACCGGACCAATTTTCTTGGCTTTCAACTTGTTATAAGCGCCTATTGGAAAACGATCTTTTGTTAACACTGCATAAACCATATCTCCTTCATTAAACTCAACATTTCGTCGTTTCAAATCTGCAGATTGTTTATACTTCTCATTTGCTTTCTCTAATCGTTCTTGAACGATTTTATGACATTCCATCAGCCCTTCAAAAAAATCAGCAGCTTTCTTAATTGTCCCCTTTGAGTGTGGTATCGCTGTTAAATCCAACGGTCCTTTCGGTAAACTCGAATAGACAATCTGGAATGGACTGAACCCAGTACTTCGATTCACAGCATGATTATGAGCTAATTCTGCCTGGCATAACTTCGCATCCCAACTCTTCAGATTATCTTGAACAAGACACCGTAACAAATTTCCCAATGATCTGTTTACCACCTCAGTCTGTCCATCAGTTTGCGGATGATAAGCACTACTAAACTTCAGCTTCGTTCCCACCATTTTCCACAAACTCAACCAAAAGTGACTCAGAAATCGAGTATCTCTATCCGACACTATAGATTCTGGTAATCCATGAAGTCGATAGATCTCCTTGAAAAACAACTGAGCAACATGAACTGCATCTGCCGTCTTCTTACAAGCAATAAAATGTGCCATTTTCGAAAATCGATCAACCACCACATAAATGGAATCGTTTCCACGTTGAGTTCGAGGTAAACCCAACACAAAGTCCATACTGATATCCACCCATGGTTTTACAGGTAAGGGTAACGGCATATATAAACCAGCATTAGTCGCAGTTCCTTTCGAAATCTGACAAATATGACATCTCTCAACAAACCTCTCTACTTCTTTCCTCATCGATGGCCAAAAGTAGGATTGTGAAATCATCTGTAAGGTACGGTCTCTCCCAACATGTCCCTCTTCGTGTAACTCCTTGATAATCTTCATTCTCAGACTACCCTCCGGTATGCACAATCGACTTCCTTTAAAAAGAAAACCATCTACCATCATGAACTCATCCGTCACTCCATTCTTGACGTTATCAACAAACCTTGCAAAGTAAGGATCATTGTTGAATAATTCTGGCAATATTTCAAACCCCGTCACTTCAACCTTCAATGTAGTTAACAAGTGATTTCTTCTACTCAACGCATCCGCAACACGATTCGTCACTCCCGACTTGTGTTTCACAACAAATGTAAATTGTTGCAGATATGCAATCCACGATGCATGTCTTGCTGAAATCTTGTCTTGCCCTTGCAAATGCTTCAATGCTTCATGATCAGTATACAGAACAAACTCCTTCTGAAATAGATAATGTCTCCAGTGTTTAATAGATTGTACAACAGCATAGAATTCCACATCATACGTATTGTACCTCATCTTCGCTCCTGACAACTTTTCACTGAAATATGCAATTGGACGTCCCTTCTGACTCAACACTCCTCCAATTCAAACCTTGGATGCATCAGTATGTAGTTCAAACACTAACTGAAAATCAGGTAGCACTAGAATTGGTGCAGATGTCAGCAACTCCTTGATCTTCCCAAAAGCATCCCCTGCTTCCACTGTCCATGTAAACTGTTTACCTTTCATGCAATCTGTAACAGGTGCCATCACACTAATAAAGTGTGGAATAAACCTCCGATAAAATGAAGCCAACCCGTGAAAACTACGAACTTCCGTTATCGTCTTGGGCTGTGGCCAATCTCTAATTGCTTCAACTTTACTTTGGTCAACCTGTATTCCTTTCTCTGAAACAACATACCCCATAAATAAAACACTGTGCGTCATGAACACGCATTTCTTCGTAGCAGCATAAAATTGTTCTTGTCTCAGTACCATCAGCACTTCTCTAAGATGATTCAAATGTTCATCTGGACTCCCACTGTAAATCAAAATGTCATCGAAATATACCACCACAAACTTCCCAATGAATGGTCGAAAAATCTGATTCATCACCCTCATAAAAGTACTTGGTGCATTGGATAAACCAAATGGCATATCCAACCATTCGTATAGACCCTCCCTGGTTTTAAAAGCAGTCTTCCATTCATCGCCTGGTCTGATACGAATTTGATGATATCCGCTCTTCAAGTCAATCTTAGAAAATATCACGGACCCACTGATTTTATCCAATAAATCATCAAGTCTCGGCATTGGAAATCTATATCTCACTGTGATCTTATTCAATGCTCTACTGTCGGTGCACATCCTCCACGTCCCATCCTTCTTGGGTACCAAAAAAGCTGGTACAGCACAAGGACTCAAACTCTCCTGCACACGCCCCTGTTCAAGCAGTTCTTCCACTTGCCTACGCAACTCTTCATGTTCCTTCGGACTCATTCGATAATGTGGTCTGTGTGGCAACACAACACCTGGAACAAGATCTATCTGATGTTGTATGTCCCTCAACGGTGGCAACTCCGTTGGTAACTCCTCTGGAAATACATCGTCAAATTCTTTCAAAACTGGTTTAACTACTTCTGGAATTTCAACTTCTTCTTGACTCTCTCGTCCAATTAATAAGAATACTTCAGGCTCTTCTTCAACTTCTTTAACAAACTCTTTTAAAGTCAATAAAGTTTTCAGCTCTTCAATCTCTTTTGACTTACTTTCTCCTTGTGATCTCTTCTTTGGAACTAAAATAATCTTCGTGCCTTTAAACATAAAGCTGTAGCTATTGGTCCGACCATCATGTTGTACTGCTCGATCATACTGCCATGGTCTTCCCAATAATAAGTGGCAAACATCCATCTCTACTACATCACACCATATTTCATCTTTGTATTTCTTCCCGATAGAGAATGGAACACGAACTCGTCTATCCACTTTCACTTCTCCTCCTTTTCTCAACCATGCTAACTTGTATGGACTTGGATGTTTCTCTGTCTTCAATTTCAACTTTGTCACAGCTTCGGTTGAAACAATATTGTCACAGCTTCCTGCGTCGATCACAAACTTACACACCTTCCCCAGAATAGTACATGTTGACTGAAAGATATTACTCCTCAACCAACTATCTTCCTCCTGCTTCGGTGTTAAACACGATCTCCTCAGCATTAGATTACAACCTTCATCTCCTGACGCAATATCCTGCTCGTCCTCCTCAACTGGACTAGAACAATCCCCATCACCATCCTCATCCTCAACTTCTGCAATCATGGTTCTCTTCTTTGGCTTTGGACACTCACTGCTTTTATGACCCAATTCCTGACAATTGTAACATTTGAAACCGTTGTTAACTTTTGCCTTCTCAACCTCCTTCACCACTGGTCTACTGATAGGTTTAGAAATATTAGAACTCCCACTAACACCCATCATTTGATTGCTGGAATTAGTAAACACACTACCTCCTCGTCTACTCTGTTTCTCCCAAGCCAACGCTTTCTGATGTGTTTCTGCTACAGATCTTGGATCGAACATATTAACCATATCATGGATCTGCATTCGTAGTCCCCCAACAAATCTGGCTGTCAGTTGTTCTTCCTTTTCCATAATATCATTCCTTGCAATAAGTTGATAGAATTCATCAGCATAGTCATTCACAGATTTTGTCCCTTGTCTCAAATTTTGCAAACGTTGATACATCAAAGATTGATAGTTGTAAGGTAAGAACGTTGCTTTCATCAACTTCTTCATCTTCTCCCAAGATTCAACTTTTGACTTTCCCATTCGTTCACGTGTAAGTTTAGTTTGTTGCCACCACGCCAAAGCTCTACCCCTCAACCTTGTAGCAACCAACTTCACTCGTCGATTTTCTGGAACTTCTTTGAAGTCAAAAATTTCTTCAACATTAGCCATCCAATCTAGAAACTCCTCTGCTTGCATACCACCTTTGAATTCAGGAATTTCAGTCTTCATCCCCGACTCCCACTTGTGATCATACTCAGAGTAATTTCTTCCTTGACTCGAACACTACCACCATCATATTCCTCTTCAAAATCAGATGTATATCGTTGTCTATCTCTTCCACCCACATCTCTACTACCATTACGTCTTCCACCATCATCCCTTCTATTGACATTCCTTCGTTCACGATCATTCACGTTCCATCCACGTCCTTGATCATTTTCAACACTTCTGTCTCGATTTGAATGTGGTGAGACTCTACTACCCCCATGGTTAGATTCAGGTGAAACCCTTCTCCGATTTTGATTCATCTCCGTCATAAGCTTCTCTAACCGGCCAATTCCTTCGTTAAGCTTTTCACTAAAATTCTCATTGATTCTTTGCTCCATCTCATCAGCTTCTTCTCTTCGATACAAAGCTTCTACGTTTTGGTGGCGATTAGCTCTCCTTGGCGGCATACTTGAAACTTCACAAAACTCTTCAAATTTCAAACACTTTCCGGATTTTGATCCAAAATGAAACGGATCGAAAACTTCCACTTTGTAGCAAATCGCGATGAACACGATGGACAAAGTTTCGGCCTCCAATGCAAATCCGATCAAACAACTTCGAACAATGATGAACAACTTCACTTGCTCACGGCTCAACTTCAAACTTCTCAATGATTAGGCTCCAAGTCTCGATCTAGCTATGATTGGCTAGAACAAGCTCCGATACCAAAATGACGCAGCGGATATTACAAAAACAAGATAATACGATGAAAGTAGCAATGAATGGATTGATGAATGCTGAAATGCCCGAATTCGTTGATCCGAAGATACCGAACTCTAGCTATCTCGAACTCGTTGATCGCGCACGATACCGGGTTCAAAGATCTTCAATTCTTCAAGCATTGATCAAGCGCACTTGATTCCGCGAATCGGCTTCTACAATCGTTGAATCGAGCGCACTCGATTAACCGAAAGAGGAGATAGGAGATTACACTCAACTACCAATTTGAATGAAAGCACAAAGCAATCAAAAAGAGAATTTTATTCAATATTCAACAACCTTTACAAATGACTCAACCCCGCTATTTATAGCTTTTACAACTCAACACAAAAACTTCAAAAAACACAAGTACTTAGGTCGAAAACTACCTACGACCTAGAACATACGCGATCTATAAAACCCAGCGACCTAGCAGCCTCCATCATAACACAACCATATTACAACATAACCTTTACAACACTTAGGTCGTACGCGACCTATCTACTCACGACTTACAATCATACGACATACCATCTGTATCCATCAGCGACTCAAAGAATGAACGGCAGAGATTAAAGCGGCTTCAAGAATCAACGTCTTCAAACTTCAGCGACCTAAAATAAAACGGCATTCAACCCAACGACTTAACAAGTTTGCGACCTAAGGACTTCCTGCGACCTAACTCTCTTCGCGACTTAAGACTTTACGCGACCTTCCTTAGGTCGTAGCTTGAGGCAGTCTTCCTCCAGAACATCGCAGCGACCTATCTTAGGTCGTAGCTTGCTTATGCGACCTAAAGTAGGTCGTAACCCTTTACCTTGTTTGCAGTTCCTCAGTTTGAAGCCCGTAACTCGCATGCTATCTTTATTAGGTCGTGAGCGACCTAAAACCCCATTAGGTCGTGAGCGACCTAAGACTTCAGTTCTTAGCAAATTAGCTCGTATGCGACCTAAAAACAAGTTAGGTCGTTCCAGTATCTCGTTAGGTCGTAGACAACCCTGAACCTCCCCCTTAGGTCGTAAACTCGAGTTAACTCCTTCCTCTGGTCTCGAGTTAAGTCGTAGCTCCTGCTCACATGCTTCCTTAGGTCGAAGACGACCTATAGGTACTTTAAGTCGTGTGCGACTTAGCACCTTAAGTCGTGAACGACTTAGACCTTTATCCTGAGTTGCATCAATTCCGGTATGTGACAGCGTGGTATCAGAGCATATGGTTAAGCGACAACCCTGCTCTGTTGGGTGTTACTCATTAGAGATAGAGTCAGCAGTACTCTAGAATGAGTTTAGTGTAATAATAGATATGAGCGCGTATTTGTTATTGAATATGAAATTGTTTTGTATTGTGTTGACTTATCGGTTGATTGTTTATGAATTCTGGTCGGTGCAGTCTAGCTAACTGTAATCGATAGGGGTTTCTAAACTCTTAAACAAGGTAAACCGACACAGTATTGATTTTTAAATAGGGTAAATGAGATAATTTTGCCCAAAACTATTTTTTTTGTATAGAAAAGAAATGGTTTTCTATGAATTATCATAGTATATGGATGCTTGGTTGTTAGGAAGTGATAATATTGAAATGTTATCATTATTAGTTGGAATTAGATAAGAAATTGAAATCGTAACTCCAAAGTTAAGAAATAAATCCATGTAAAAATGAAATTTGAGAATATAAATTTTAAATGTGATTGGTAATTTGAAACGGAATTCCATAGAAGTATTTGGAAATGTTTTGAAAAGAATTTGAAATTTTTGGAGATTTGGAAAGTTTAAATTCTTTTGGAGTTGAAAATGTATTTCAAAGGTTTTGAAAAGTCTTTTGAAGAGATGAAAAGCTCTAAACTCTTTTCGGTCGCTGGAAAATAATTCCGATGATGATCGCGACATCACCGGTGTTCATTTTCGGGTTTCCAAAAGAGGAATTGCTGCCAAATTGTTTTAAATGGAAGTTGTTTGAAAAATTTGGATTTTGTTTTAGAAAATTCAAAAGATAAATTTGAATTGTTTTCAAAAATGGTTTTGAAAAGGTTGAAAAGACTCTGGAATTGAGTATTGAATTATGAAAATAAAATTGTGAATGAATGAATCAATTTGAAATTGCAAGTACATGAATGTAAATTGAATTCGAATTGAAATCCAGTTTAATATAAGTGGTTATAAATCAAAATAGTGAATTGAAAATAAAATTTTGGGAATGAACAAAAGCATAAAACCGGAATTGAAACTGAATGTTGAAAACAAATTTGAATTTGTAAGCGAATTAGAATTTGTAATGAATTAGTAATTGGAACTAATTTTAAATAGTGTAGTTATGAATGAAAGATAATTGATAAATTCAATATTCAGAAGTTAAACTGAATCCAAATTAGATTGGAATTGTGAATTGAATTCAAATGAAAATTGAAATGTAAAATTGAATGAAAATAGATATATAACTTCAACAGTGAAGTAAAAATGATATAAGAAGTATATATTGAAAAATTTGGTAATAAAATGTGCAAAATAATTGAATGTTATAACTAGATATTATGGCTAGTAGGATATACAGGTGTAAAGGAATTGGGATTTTAATTTCAAAGATAATTTGAATTGCTCGACAAAAGGTATGTATTTTAAATTTCAATATGAGATTTGCTGATTTCTTGTCTAGCCGCTTGGCTTTTTCTTCTTCTTTTTGAAATCTGAGAGTCCGTAGGGACGTTTTGTAGTCGTGCCGTATTAGCCGCGCAAAGGAGACGCTGGCGAAATTTTTCGAAAATTTCGAGTGTTAGGAAATTTTTGTGAAATTTTTTGAAAGTTTAAAATTTGAATTTGAATTTAAATTTGAAAAGAGTAGTAAAACAATGAAGTTGTTGAAACTTATAATTAGAGTTGGAAAATTAGTTGAATTAATAACGAATCTTTAGTAGGAAGATTTGTTTTGATAAATTGATAAAACTATTTGGATTGTGAAAAATAGTAGACGAGTTAAGGACCTTTCTTTCTAACTTGTAATTTCGAGTACGAAATTCTTTTAAGGAGGGAAGTTTGTAACGACCCAGAATTTTGAACAAATTAAATTGAGAATATTTAATTAATTTTAAATATTTGAACGGTAATTTAATTTGAATCCCCGATATAACTTTGAAATTTGCGATTAAACTTTAAAATTTAATCTATTGAATGTTGAATAAAAATTTGTATTTTCAATTTTGAGCTGAAGAAAAATATTTCAAAAGCTTGTAAAATTTATATTGATAATACTGAAAATAATAGAAGTTTGAGAATCTAATTTGGAATTGAATTGTTCATTTTGAATTTATATCGTTTAAATCGAATTTAAAAATAGCCGTCCGAGGCACAGTCTCGGAATTCGACGAGACCAGTTCCATTGGGTCCGTAATATTGAATTATTACCGGATTTCAATTTTCGTATCTTTCGGAGTTGATATGTGAGCACACGATAGATAAACGCATTTAAATTTAAACGGTTTTGATTTAAATTTAAAAATTTTAATTTGGTCACGTCAATTTCTATTCGTCCCTGAAAACATGCCCCGTTGTTTCAGCCGAGAATAACGAATATAATCGTGCAAACACGTTCTTTTGTCTCCCCTTTCTCTGTTAAAACACACGAAAGAAAATTTTCTCATTCAAACCAAATCAATGGCGACTGAAACAATACAGCATCGCGCCTTCCTCTTTCCAGATTCAAAATCAATACAAATTCATGGCCGTGACGAATACTTTAAAACATCTCATACCACTACATTTCGAAAATCAGAGTTATAAAGGGGATCTCGATCAAATTGTGTCGCGTTCAACGACTGGGAGGTATTCGCGACTTCATCGCGACGTGAGGCACTCGAGCTCGCGAAGCTCGCGTTCGCCTGGAGGGCAGGTCGGAGAGGCGCGCTTGGATGTGGGATCGCGTGTGCTTGCGGTAGCGAGTCGTGGCCGAGGTTGGTGGTTCGACGTGACTAAATTAGGCTAGGCGATGGGTGCTCGAACTCGTGAGCGCGACTGTTCTTGAGGGGAGGCTGGGAACTTTAACTGCTCGTCACTATTTGGGTCGTGATTCAGGGGGCGGCAGGTGGTTCGCGATGGATAAGGCAGCGACGACGAGGTTGGATTGGTGAGGTCTCGTGACATTTGTGATGGGTTCGTGAGATTGGGAATCGCGAGGCAGTGGCTCGAAGTCGAGTTCGGCGGCGTCGATCAACGTGGGCTTCTGTTTGAAGTCGCGTGGTCGAGGTTTGGTTCGAGCAGGAGTTCAAATAAATACAGTAAGGTAATTACAATTTATCAAATTCAATTTAGAATTTAACCTAAATTTATATATATCTATATATATACACACATAAACACTCCTGTGTAGACGTTTATGGGGAAACAGAGGATAAAATGATTTCAGTAAAGTTTTATATAGGGTTTTAAACAGGAATTTTCTCTCCATTTGAAGTTAATACATTTATGGAAAAGGGAAATAGTTAAAATATAGTTTTCGGTAAGAAAAAGAAATTTAATAATTTTTTGGATAAAATTAATTTAAGGGTAAGTTAATTAAATCTATCAAAAGAAGATTTGTTTGAATTTAATTTCTGTTAAATCAAATAGTTAAAAAGAATTTGTTAGTCAAAATAAAATCACAAGTTAATTTAAATTATTAAGTGGAATTTAATTGTTCGATTTCAATTCGAATATTAATAGAACTGTATAAAATTGTTTGATACAAGGTCTAAATCGAGAAAACAAGCTGGAATAAAAAGGGATTGCAAAATTAAAGCAAAGGTGAGATTTTTTTCCTCACTCAAAATTAATTGCAGTTATTTATTGACTGTTTGTTTGCTATTGGATGTGATATTAGATATAGTAGGATATATCTATATATATATAGCAATATATACATATTGGCATATGTATATATTGGATTGATTGATTTCCCGCCTCGTATAGCGGATGAGACCCTATTGCGCCGTTAGTAAGCGGATTATTTTTATAAAACCCATATACCGCGATATTCCACCTCGAAGTGGAATTGGTATTGTGCTAACGTCTGTGGATGCAGGGAAACAGGTTGGAGGGATCCAACTGGATTCCTCACTAGTATTTATTTATTTACAGATATTGATGTATATTCTGTTATCATATGTTGATATATGATGTTTGATGTTGTGATTGACTAATTGATGCGTTGCATCATGGGATTTAGTTTTGAAGTTTAAAAACAACGACTTTTACTTTAATAGGATTTTTAAAGTGATTTTTGAAAGTAGACGTTTTATTGAATTGTTGAATTGATTTATTTTAAATAAATAAACGTCTATAATGTTAAAGTTATAAAAGTTAAGATTTTTGTGAAATAAAAGTCAAAGTGTGATTTTTGAAATAAAAGTTAAGAAATTTATGAAATGGTTTAAATTGGGATTTCTAAAGTATTATAAACGGTTTATTTAAAAGATGTACCAGATTGATATGTATAACTTTAAAATGTTGGTATTATAAAACGAGTTTTTATAAGCGTTAAAATGAACTTTTAAGAATTTATAAATAAATGGAATTTATAAATTATGAACTTATAAATGGAAATGATTTTGTAAAATAAAGAAATTGTAAGTATTTAACTTATAATTTGGATTGTTGGTATAAGATTTGAGTTATGAATCGAATTGTTAATAAAGGGGATTTATTAAATTGAAGTTGTTATAAAATAGAGATGGAATTTATAAACGTTGTTTTTTATAAATTCGAAATCAATCAAATTTGATGAATTTAATATAGAAGGTTATTAAGGGAATTTTTTCCACGATTTTGGATAGTGGATAATTCTTGGAATAAATGTGTAGAAAAGATTGAAATTTGGTTAGTGAAGTATATTCACGATTTTGGACAGTGAATATATTATTGAATAAAATGGTTATATTTGGGAAAGCGATATTATAAAATGAAGTTAATTGTTTTAAAAGATGTTTTAAAATGTATTGAATATCGAAATCATAGATTTCAACATTTATTGTTGAAATGGACGTTTTCGAAAAATAAGGAAATGGTGGACTATAACACTGTTGTTATAGTAAATGATTTCCGAAAGGAAGTGTTTTATGTAGTATTGGGATTTATATATCTATCTTAAAATCTGAATCCCTATACTAGTGATTTTGAGTCGTCGTAACGATGTTTTACGTAACATTCGTTTTGACTCAAATAGATGTTAAAATTAATGATTTCCTTGAAGAATGAATATATACTTAATATTGATTTAGGTATATCGAATATATTCAAATGTTGAAAATAAATAGATTTGTGAATTACTTATTTTAAATAAGTATGGAACTGCTTTTCTAATATGAAATGAACGTTTTGAGAATTTGTCTTCTTAAAGATAAATCTAAAGTGAATATTGAAATCGATTGAAAAATCGTATATCAGTAGATATTTGAAAATATAAATTCAATATGGAATTTATAAAAGAATGGGAATTTATTTTTAAAAAAAATAAATGTTGATTTATTTTTGAAGTGTGGAAATTTTATATCTAGTAAAGATATTTTGGAAGATAAAATAATTTGGGAAAATTATTTGGAATCTGATGATGTCGCGCATCTTTATTGATAGTTAAATAACCGACTATCAATAATTACCTTTAGATAGGTATTTGTTGTGAATTGGATGAATTTGAATGCCACACTTATTTTTGAATAATCGCTCACTATTCGGGTTAGCCGGGAAAGGACCATGGGGTCGTATAACCCATTCCGAATATGTGATACGTCGTTATGAATTGCATTCGAAGACCGGTGTTGAAGACAAGATATTTTTGAAAACGGAAGGATTACTGTCGAGTTACTCTACATCGGCTGATCTCCGATTTAGAGGTTTTATCACCCTTAGTGATGGGAAGTCCGGATGTGATTAGAAAAATATCCGAATATGCAAGGGCTTCGTGAGAAGTGCCTTCGGTTCTGTTCGATCCCGGAACAGACTTGTATGGATTGTGTGTCTGACGTTGCAATTTGAGATATAAAGCTGATTTCTTTCAAATACATTTCTGTTGGTGGCGGAGAATTTATTCTCTTAGCTTAACACCCTTCTCTGAGACGTACGAGCTCAGAGGTTATGTAGTTGGAATTTATCAGCGATATACTCCCAATTTGGTAACGTGGCATACTGAGTGTTGCTGTGAAATGATCAGTGTTTGATCATTTGCGATATGATCATTTGTTTGATCTTATATCTTTGTGATCATAGGTTGATCATTTGTTTGACCCGAAGCATGGCTTTGTAGAAAGCGTAGCTTTGTGGACGAGACTTCATCGGACCTCACACCCCGGAAATGGTCAAAACAGGAAGGATGCGGCAAGGTTCTAGGGAGTAGCGCCCCTTAGTGTATGTCATTCCTTCTGGATAGAGGTGGTATCATGGTATGGAGCCCAGATACTTAACCTATGTTGATACTGCTTATTATGTGGTTTGTTGCGAATCGGGGATCCTCGGGAAGATCGGTTACGATCGGGGGATGGCATACGCGTGTCAGTAGTTACCTATTTTTGCAGAGGTAACCCGGCCTTGTGTTGGCAGAGATCCGGTTAGGTTCTCGGGTCGTCTATTCCAGGGACGTACCCATCGTGGCATAGGAAGTTCCTTGGCCTGACCATTTGTTGGAAATCCAAAGAAACAATACGTGACGTGTACGGTTTTAGTTGTATTACTTGCTATGGAATGTGGCGGTAACCTGCTATTGAACATAGTAGCTATAGTAGGCATACGATACCGGTCGTACGTTGGCTAAGATTAATATTATACTTTCGAAATGTTTTCTACACTATGCACTAATAATAATATCAAAAATGATTTGATTTTGCGTAGTAAGCATCTTTGACTACCATAAGAAGAAATCTCCTCCAATTCTGCGTTTGCATTGTGTGTGTGGCGGGAGGTCTTATGGTAGTTTCATTTTCCAAAAGCATTGCGAATTTGTTTTATTTTCTTTGTGAAAAATAACTGTTTTACGATCTCACACCAGTCACCATGACTGACACGGAGTTTATTGTTTCCCTTCTAAACTCTGGGTGCCCACCAATTTCCACACGGGCAGTCTAGAGTTATGTTATCAGGATATTCTGGAGCTTTGGAGATAAGATGGATGACGAGACGTAGTATTTGTATCTGATAGTATTTATTCCGCTGTGTATTCTGTATGAGGACAAGTTTATATAACTGTCCATTGATGTGCTGTGTTGTATTGAGTCGTATATGGACTCTGATTGATGTATGTATAAAATGATATAGTTCTTTGTTTTTAAAGATTATTCATTTATCTATTATATATTGTTCCGCTGCGATGTGTAAGATTTTGATATTGTTTCTGTTCTGATGTTGGTCTGTTGTTCTTCTCTTCTTCTTTCTTCTTCCTTCTTCTTCTGTTTTCTTCTTCTTCTGCCATTTTCTTCTTTCTTAAACCATCACTATTGGAGTTTACGGCAATCGATTGCTCGACAGTCGATAAAGTGAGTATCGATGTCGAATTTTCGAAAGTCGAGAATTCCGGTATGTGACAGTTTGGTTGTATCGTCATTCGGTCTCAAGAGCGGTATTTTCTGGGTGCTTATCTGATCTTGGTTTAGGCCTTGGGGGTTTGTACTTGGAAAGCATCGCCCTTGACTCGAGTGATAATTGCTTTACTTTAAATTGTATGCTTTGCTATGTTTGCTTCTGCTTAGTGTGTGTCTGGGGGCTATCACTGTAGAAAGAGGTGGAGTGGGAGGGTTGGATTCCTATTCCTTTTTCCTTTTTGCTCTTTTGGTATGTTGTTAATTAATTTACCGCTCACTAAGACTGTTGTCTGACTCAAGGCTTTATGTTTTAACTCTTATTGCCTTGGGCTGTTCGTCCATTTTGGGACGGGCAGACTAGGTAGCAGGTGACAGGTGTTGTTCTTGCTTCCAACGATGCTGATGACGAAGACGAGCTGGAGGCTTGCATATTATTTTCTTACTATATGTACTGGATGTTTCGTTGTTTTGTATAATACTCTGAGTGATATGTAGTGAGGCTTGATGTATTGACTATTCAGATGTTTGTACTCAACTATTATGAAGTTTTATTGATGAGATTCTATTATGTGAAGCTTCACTATATATATTCTCTATTGTATTTTATCCATGCGCTGTGAGTAATACGATAGATTCTGCTATTTTAATTTACCCTGACAATCGTCCATGGCTACCTGGCACACTTTACAGTGCACTATCTCTAGGTTCAGTGCGGGGGTCATGGGCGGTCGTCATAAGGCACTACTCCATCTTCGATTTTAAACTCGTTTTCCCCACGAAAACGTACAAACCGAATCGAAGTGGTTTTCGAGAAATTAATCTCGATCCCGGTCTCTTTGAAACGATCAGCGCATTGGCCAATATTGATAGTCGGTTATTTAACTATCAATTAACATCCACAAACATCCATCAAAGATAAATAATTTCTCCCAAAATATTTATTTATCTCAAAATATCTTTGCAAGATATATTTTCATTTTCAACCCTTTTGAAAACAGTTTCAACCATCTTTCTCTTCACGGAATAAATTTCCCAAATATTTTCTATTTTCACTGAAATCACCAAGTACAAATACTTTAGATTTTAAAATAATTTAAAACTCTTTATTTACAATATCCTTTAAGACATTTAAGTTATAAACTACTTTAATACCTATCCAAAAATATATACTTTAAGAATAATTAAAATAAAACTACTTTAGAACATATAAAACTAAATTTTTTATCCTTTTAAAATGAAATACCAAGTCACCTTTAAATAATTACTACTATACTAAATTTGAAGAATATTTACTTTAAATTCTAAACATTTAAAATAATAAATCTTCTAAAACATTTCTTTATAACAAATTTTTAAAGCCTTTAGCTTATACATAAAAAGTCTCCATTAAAATATACTCGGCTTTCCAGGGAAATACAATTCCCATTTCCATACCTTTAAAAATAAATCACTATTTATTTTTAAAACAAATTCCCATCCGTTTATAATTTCCACCGTGAAATTTATACTTCCAAATATCCACTGATATTTTACTTCAATTTATAAACCCAGTTTATAAATTCCAAAATCTTACTTCTCTTTTAAATTCCAATTCCAAACACTTAAATCAATTTACAATTGATTTCCAATATACTTCACTTTGAAATAAATTTCCTTACTTACTCCATTTATTTCAAAATCCATTAACTTTCAGATTTTATTTCTTATTTAGGAATTAAAATCTTTAAACTGAAAATTTAAATTCCAGATTTCCCGAATTTCTTCTTTTTTTCCTTTTGATTAAATTTAAATCTTGAATTAGAATAAATTCTATATTTTTTAAAATAATATCACTTAAGTTTTAAAATTCATTTTTTCCTTTTTATTCAAAATCTTCATTCCATACTCGTAATTTATTTATTAGAATTTAAATTCATTTTTATTCTTTCTCAATTCATTCTTTAATTTATTTAAATTCCCTATTATCTTCTTTTTTTCATAAATCCAATTCTATATATTTGATAACTCAGTATACCAAAAGGAATATTTAATCAAACCATAGCATCCAATATTCCAATTAACAATATAATTCATCACAGAATATCAAAACAAAGGATATTAAACAAACTAAATAAATTTGAGGAATCCAGTTGGATCCCTCCAACTTGTTTTCCCTGCATCCACAGATGTTAGCACAATACCAATTCCACTTCGAGGTGGAATATCGCGGTATATGGGTTTAATATAATATCATCCGCTATTATGCGACGCATAGGGTCTCATCCGCTATATAATGCGGGAAATCAATCACTCTAAAATATATACTACTATATATATAATATCACATCCAATCAACTTCAATCAATCATTCACTCAATTTAAATTTAACCATTTAAATTTAAATAACCAAGATGAGTGAGATTAACTCACCTTGAATTTGTTAGCAATCTGATCCAACCTTGATTTGTTTTCTCCATGATTTTTAGACCTTGTATAACATTTACACGGTTTATTAACATTTGAATTATTCACCATTAACTTATTTAAATTTTGCTAATGATTTCATCTTAAACAAATAATTAAATTTTAAACTAATTTTCCTTTTACCATCGTTAGTGGCTAAAATAAATTGAAGAAGTAAATTAACAAAATAAATTTCCCCCATTATAGAATAACCTTGTAAAGTGAAATATGTAAGGGTATATTAGTTTCCTTTAGGAATCACATATATATATTTATAAATATTCTCCATAGATTTCATAAAATAAAATTTGGATAAATTTTCAATATTTTGTTTTAAACTATATATATATATGTGTTTCCTACTTTACATATATACGTTAAACTTTTTAAAAAAAAAATTTCTTTTCAAAACAATATATATCTTACTGTAAGAAATATAAAATTTTATTTACCACTGCATATATATAAACTGGACCTTACTATTAAGATCAACAAGAGCTATATATATATATATATTCCCCGAATTACTCATGTATATTTTCCTTTTGCTGTTACATTTTTTTTCACTAATCTATATGTACACACATATATAGGATTAAATGAATAAAAGAAATATATATACCTTCATCTCCTCACACTCGCCAATCCCCATAACAACCGCGACTTCGAACCCAGATCGCGCTACCTCCACAACAACCCAAACCCTAGATGAAGTTGCTGTACCAAACAATCGATGCAAATCCTTGCCCTCATTAGCTGTGCACGGTCCAAATCACGATCAAACTCTGGCCAAGCCACTTGAACACGAGTTCGAGCTCACCCTTTCGACTCGAACGATATGTCGTGCCACCTAGCTTCACACGATTCCGAGTCACGATGCCCCAAATCTCGATTGAGGCGTGATAAAGGGATGAAATTGAAGAGGAGGAGGCAGCCTTTTCTTATTCGAATTGAAGAGGAATTAAAAGTAAAGTATAGACTTAAATATCTGAATTGCTTGAAAATAATAGAGGAACGATTTTATATTTTTTTTTCGCCGTGCTCACCATTTTTGAACAGAGAGAAAGAAGATTTGATTTCGTGAAGGGGGGAAAGTGTTCGATCAATCCTTGAAGGAGGATGGAAGAGGTATAACAGAAGATAATAATTTTAAGGTTTGGCCATTCCCTTATTTATTGAAGTGATGGCCATTTGATTTTTTTCTTTTTTCTTCGATTGATTTGAAAATTCATTTCAAGGGAGACGCGATTAGAAAAGGGTAGGCGCCGCGTTTCAGAAGACACTGTAGGGTGGCAGAAGAAAAGAAAGAAAGGATGTAGATGTGAATAAAATTTCGGCTGATGTTGACTAGAGTATAAATATATATATTAATTCAAATTTAAGTCGTCCCGATAAATACAACTAAAAGTCTCGAACTCCTATCGAGGCGTGCCGCTAGGCGTTTATAATGTTATACCCTTATTCCGAACGCAATGGAAAAGGTTTCGAGTCCTAATTTGATTGTAAGGACCTGATTCTTCGACTTCCAAATATCGAGATCAATACATCCACTGTATTGACTGCCGAGCCATCGAATGCCAGAAAATCGAATTCTTAGGGTTTAAGAAAAAGAAGAGGTAGAAGAAAACAGAAGAAAAAGAAAGAAGAAACAACAGAAAACACAGAAGCAGAAACAATATCAGAATCGCACATTCGCTGCGGAACAACATATAATAGATAAATGAATAATCCTTAAATCAAAGAACTATATTATTTTATACATTACATCATCATCAGAGTTTACAACAACAACAATACAACACTGGACAATTATCTAAACTGGTCCTCATACAGAATACACAGCGGAATAAATAATATCATGTACAAGTGGTACGTCTCGCCATCTAGCTCGCCACTAAGCTCCACAGCATCCTGAATCTAGAATGACCTGATAACCTGACTCTAGACTGCCCGTGTGGAAATTGGTGGGCACCCAGAGTTTAGGAAGGAAACAATAAACTCCAGGTCAGTCATGGGACTGGTGTGAGAACTAAAACAGTTATTTATCTTTAAAACAAATAACAGGATAAATTTTAAAGTCAATTCGCAAAGCTTTTTTGAAAATGAGACTACCATAAGGCCTCCCGCACACACACACAATGCAAACGTAGAATCGGAGGAGATTTCTCCTTATAATAGTCAAAGATGCTTACTACGTAAAATAATTAAATCATTGGATTATTATTAGTGCATAGTGGAAAAAGTATTTCGAAAATAGAATATCAATCTTAGCCAACATACGACCATTATCGTATGCCTACTATAACTACCATCTAAACAGTGGTGACCACCGTACGTAAATGGCAGGTTCTACAACTAATACCGTACAAAGTTCGTATTGGAAGATGGATTTCCAACAAATGGTCAGGCCAAGGAACTTCCCATTGCCACATAGGTACGCCTCTGGAAAGACGACCCGAGAAATAACCTAACATTACGGTTAGATCTCTGCCAACACAAGGCCGGGTTACCCCTAACTGGGTAACTACTGACATAAACATGTCATCCCCCGATCGTAACCGATCTTCCCGAGGATCTTCGATCCCAACAACCACAAAAAAATTAATTTGCAGCAACGACATTGGTTAAATATCTGGGCTCCATACCATGATACCACCTCTATCCATAAGGAAATGACATACACTAAGGGGGCTGTTAGCACCAAAATTGGTCACTAACCTCGTTCAGAAAGATTGTGTAGAGATATAAGTGATGAAAGCAAATTAAACAGAGAAGACAATCCTAATTCAAATGCAGAAAGTAAGAACACCAAATTTATAGTGGTTCGGCGTAATTGCCTACGTCCACTTTGCTCAACTTTATTGATTTCCTTTATGGTTGATTACAAATACAATTCGTGAATCAAATGCTTGAATGAAGTTGTTTAAGTAGAGAAGATGAGTCTTGAAAATGGCAGAGTCTCCCCGTATTCTCTCTCCCAAAAAAGGATCCCTTTCACTGTGACCCTGCCCCTCTATTTATAGGCAAAGATGGGCTGGACTTCCCAAGCAGGCTTGTTAGCCGAACGTTCGAGCCCAGGTGCTGCGTGCCGAACCAGGTACGCCGAACGCTTCTGTGCCGAACGGTCCTTCCCATGCCGAACGGTCCTTCCCATGCCGAACGGTGCTCCTGATGTATGGAAAGTGTAGGGTGATTGAAGTGAAGCCGAGCGTATCTCCCTTTGAAGCTCTTGACCAACCAATGTATGTAGTTCGAACGTTCTCGTTGCCGAGTTATCCTACCGCCGAGCTCCACTGACGCCGAGTACCGTGGGATGCCGAACACTAGTTGACGCCGAGCATAGTTTGTTGCCGAGTGCTCTCCTTGACGCCGAATACCCTTACGCCGAGTACCTTGTTATGCCGAGCAGTCTTGGCGCCGAGTACCTTGTTATGCCGAGCGGTCTTGGCGCCGAGTACCTTGTTATGCCGAGCAGTCTTGATGCCGAGTGCTCTGGTACGCCGAGCGACCTTAATGCCGAGTACCTTGGTATGCCGAGCGACCTTGATGCCGAGTACCCTGGTATGCCGAGCAGTCTCGATGCCGGACACTAATGGAGGCCGAGTACTATGCCATGTACTCACGGATGTTAGTTGCTTCGCCGAACACTCCTTGATCCCGGACGCTCTCTGATGCTGAGCACTTATTGTCGAGTACTAGTTGCCTGGTCAAATCCCCAGGAAACACTTGCCCCCCAAAGTGTATCTCGTGGCCGAACGTGGAGCGCTTTGAATTGGGTACAATCTACCTCGGAGGTACCCTCTCGAGAATGCTAGCGAAGGGAGGTGCAAGACGAACAAGCTTGGGAAGCCGAACGACCCGTTCTGAGCCGAACGTTCCTAGCATGCCGAACGTCATTCCACCTTGATGCCGAGCGCTCCGGCATTGACCGGTTCTACCGGGTATAGCCCCTTCGACTTCCACCATTCCCCTCTATAAAACCAGGTCCTTCTCTTCTTCTCTCCTTTTACTTCTCATTTCCACCGTTCTCGCAATTCTGTTCAATCGTCCGAATTTGAGACTTAACTACACCATCTCAATCTCTGATCTGCAAACTTAGGTATTTTTCCTCGTATATTCAAGCGAGATGTTCGAACGATGTCACGTGGAGGGTTTTTGTGTAGCTTGTCTGCATTGCCGAACGACATAGCATGGAGGTGTTAGGAGTATGACCACTTATCGTCTTAGTTTCCTCGTGTTGAATCGAGGTTAAAGGGAAGAAAAAGAAAGAAGGTGTTGGAGGGGGTAATGGCGCCGTTCACTGCTCCGGCGCATGTCGTCATGTGCCGGACGGTGTAATGGTTAGTTGCCGAACGGTACCTTGGCCGGACAATGCCAGGCCGAACGCTCACTAACATGCCAAACTATAATTGAGCCGAAAGAACTAAAGCCGAACAATGCCCAAATGCCGAACGACTGATACGCCGAACATTGACTTCAGACCGAACGTTGAATCCAGCTGGACAATCCTTAGGTCGAACCGTGACTTTAGCCGGACGAAACAATCACCGAACATTCCCTAGGCCGAACAATGTCTTCTAGCCGAACAAATATAATTGCCGAACAATTGACATGCCGAACAATACAATTGCCGAACACTTGACATGCCGAACAATTCAATTGCCGAACACTTCATATGCCGAACAATACAATTGCCGAACACTTGACACGCCGAACAATACAATTGCTGAACACATGACACGCCGAACAATACAATTGCCGAACACTTGACATGCCGAATAATATAGTTTCCGAACACTTTTCAAGCCGAGCCTAACACAGCCGAACACTATACTTAGGACGACGGTCATTACTTAAATGCCGATCAATATAAATGTTAAACTACACTTAAGCCGGTTACTTTAGAAATCATATGTCTTTTGAACCTGGAACTGTAATCACCTCAAGGCGGGCCTTTGAGACGGTCAGCGATGACGGTCTTCGAAGGCGATGATTCGAAGCCAATTATTATATCTTTTAAAACATTCTTATTGTCTGTACACAATTGCTTGCACTAGTTCACACACCACGTGGGGGGAAAACTCGTGTTGCTAATTCTAACGCTCAACGTTTTTCAAGTATAGCTTTCTCAAGCATTTAGCCAGGTTCATTATTTATTCGGGATGTCAGGAAAATCTAGTTCTGCCACCATATCTGACAGGCCTAGGCCGTCAGCAAAGCAAGGAGCCGCAGATGCTTCCAACCCGTCAATCTCTCCCGCTCATAACTTGGCGCCCGATGCTCTGGAGTCAACCATCTTACTGGACAATCCGGTCGATTCTCAAGCCTCGAAGATCAATGAGGCCGCTCTGCGACGGATATGTTCCATTCACGGAATTCCCTTTGCTGACGTGTTAGTTCCTTCGAGACACGACCGTCCTCATCTGCCCCCAGTCGGGTACACGGCCTGCAACAAGTTCATGTGCTGAATGGGTAGCGTGCCTCCGTTTAACCTATTTCTCCAGGATGTGCTGCAGTATATAGACATTGCTCCGTCGCAGCTGCACCCGAATGGTCATGCGTTCCTATATGGGACTTATTTACTCTTCATGGCTGTCTTCTCCAGACCTCCAACCCCCGGTGATATCCGATACATTTATATGTTCAAGAGACGGAAAGATAGCCCTTCCTTCATATTCCTCGAGCCATATCACAAGTGCCAGATCTTGACAGGGGCCTGTAGCAAATTCGCCCTGTACAAACAGGAATGGTTCTATGTGCGATGCCCGTCTGGTTTTGCTAGGAGATGGGTTGAAGGCAGTAAGTCTCTCTGATGAACCGTTATTCGTACCTAATGGGAGTCATGTTTTTCCTAACTCTTCATTTCATCTTCTCAGGTATTAACCCGCGTCCGGAAGGCCGAGGATATTCTGACGCTGTCGACGCGATTAGAGCTCTTCCGGCCGAGGATCGAGATATTCGAGCTATCATTTCAAATGAATCGCTGTCGGGGTTCGGCTTGCTAGCTCCTGATCGTCGGATCAGCCTTCCAGAAGGTGTTACAATTCCCAAACCTCCATCTGGTAAAGGGAAAAAACCTACCGGCCCGTCGTCGCGTCGCGCTCCCGACATACATGAAGAAGGCGAGCGCAAAGAGGATGATGCACCCGAAACTCAGGGCGAGAACGTGGGTCCTGCTTGGAATCCGGCAATCGAAGTTCAGGATATTGAGACGTCATCCTCCCCTTCGAAGGGAAAGAAAAAGTTGAAATATACGGTTCAGAAAGAGAAAGCTGGTGACACCTCAAAATCTACGCCTATCCCTCCTGAGAAAGAGGCTTCTTCGCAGCATCTGGAGAGTTCTCTGAGGGGTCTCTCGAACCTCTCTACTCCCGAAGACATACTTAATTACGGGTTCGATGATCCTGAAGCTCTCAAATTCTCCTCGCCCGCTAGAGGCAATGTAGGAGTTCAACTCCCGGCTCACAGAGACAATACTCCGATTAGCAAAGATAAACGAACGGGTCCGTCGGGGGGAACACTTAGGACACATACGCACATGCGCATTCCATAACATACTTCAAGTCTTTTTAATTCGTGAATTCTCCTTAATTCGTTGTTATCTTCCTTCTTTGCAGGTGATATGGGCCGCTCCCACGGACTTGATCGCCTTCAGGGGTCTTCAATATTTCATCACTCCGGACGGGATTCCGGTTCAGGCAGACGCCGGGACCGAGGTGATTATGAAGATAGGGACAATCGTCCGCGCGAGTCGTCTCACCGCAAGAAAGCACACTATCAATCTTCCCAGTCCCGTGATCTTCCTCCTACAACTGAGCCGGATAAAGAGAAGTCTTTGCAGAAGGGTTATCAGTCTGATGCTGCTCGAGAACAACATTCCAGTTCATCGAGTATGAGGCAAGTTCGAGAGCCGCGTAAAAGAACGGAATTCTCTAAGCCTCCTCCTCCTGCTCCTGCCGTGGACCCAACTGTTGCGGAAAAGATGGTCGACCTTAAGGCCAAGTTTCCGAAAATTTGTTTTGACGGTTTGAAATTCCTCCCGGCCATCCATCACATTCCAGTGCATGTGAAGCAAAGTGCCATTGCCTGCAACAATGACGTCTATGTTCAACATGACGCATTCGTGCACTTGGTGGAGAAGATATCAGAAGTATCTGTTGAGCGTCAGCACGAGATTGACCGTCTGAATCTGGAGGCTGACAGCGATAAGAAAATCATCAAACTCCAAGACGAAGAACTATCCTCTTATAAGTTAAAGCTAGAAGCCGCTGAACAAGGTGCAAAAGATACTGCCGAGGCAGTTACTCGCTTAGAGGTGGCTCACAAAAAGGAGCTTGACGAAGCAGTTCAGCGCAGTGGCGCCCTTGCCCTAGAAAAAGACTCTGTCCAAAAAGAAAGGGACGCGCTCGCTACTCAAGTCAAAGAGCTGAAAGAACAACTCTCCAAGGAGAAAGAAGACAAAATAGCCGCTCAGGAAGAATCACAGCGGTATTGTGATGAGATTGTTGCTACCCGGCTCCTGAAGGCAAAACTCGACGGCGAACTTGCCGGGGTCGAGAAAATGAAGGATGAGGCCCGTGAGGAGGGCAAAAGAATGGCTGTGGAGGAGCTTGATTCTCGCCTTGAGGCGGCCGCAGAGACTTGCAGGGAAGAAGTCAAAAGTATGTTTGACCCGTTGATCGCCGAGTACGGAGCCCGCGTCCTTATGCACCGCGACCTAACATTCTTGGGCGACGGCTACCATGAATCCCTGGCTGAGGCATGGGAAACTCTGATAAAGATCAAGAAAGTCGAATCAGGCTCCGAAGAAATCGACGAGGATGCACTGGTGAAGGAGTTCTTGAGGGGGAATGAGCCATCGGATTTATCCGTAGCATTGGCTCTCTATGGCAAAGGCTCTTCCCCTTCGAAAGAGAAGAATAACGAGGTTGGCCCGTCAGAGGCCGACGCTACTACTCCTCACATCGCCGCTCCTTATGCAGCTCAATCGGCTGGTCGGTCGACGCTTGATCCATTCGAGCAGCATGCCAGTTACGATCCCGAAGATCCCGGGCTCGGCGTTCATGTGCTGTCACCTATCCTGGAGGGTGAAACCCCGTGCGCCACCGACAGTCAACCTGATCCTGGTAGGAGATTCTTCTTTCTCTAGAAGTCGAAGTGATCCGTCATTTTTTAGCAGTGGTTACTCGTTCTAATGCCCACTTCTTATATTTTCTCACAGGTTGTTCTGACACTGAGCTAACTCCGAGGAGCGATGACGCCAAGGAGGAAGCGGGGAGAACAAGCGACGTTGCTCACGCAGGGGTAACTCCCGGCCCAGACGCTCAAGTGATCGGGGCGCTTGATGATGACAAACTTGACACCTCGTCTCCTGCCGAAGGAAGCGACGAAGTTAAAATCACTGGCGCCTCTGAACATACTTCAGAGATGAGCATGAAGGATCGTCTTGCCGACGAGGAGAAGAGAAAGGTCAAAGTCAAAGTTGAATCTGAAGTCCTGGAACTTACTGACCCGCGGAATAGACCTTTGAAAATCATTCTCCCGGGCAGGTCCAAACCATTAGATGTTCCGTCTCCTACTCCTGACTCTGTCTCTCTAGCAAGCAAAAAGTCCAAGAAGAAACGTGAGGGAGAGGAGTCGTTGGAAACACCAAAGGCAGACAAGAAGAGGAAGTCGAAGAAATGATCGATGCACTTGTTCAACAAGTTTTTGCTTAAGTTTGTAACAGTTTCTACCTTCCATAACTTGTAGTTTGTATAGGCCCGAATTTTGTAGGAGTGATCTTGTATCCCCATTTTGGACTTACCGAATAAAATTTTAGTTTCTTCTTGTTTGAATGATTCTCTTGTCTTTATTTGGTTTGCTGACACTGTGCTCCAAGGACTTGGAGACTTGAGACTGTTCATACTCTAGTCCGCGCTCTGGGGACTTAGAGTACTCCGCTCCGCACTCTGGGGGTTCGGAGATTGGAAATTGTTTATACTCTAGTCCGCGCTCTGGGGACTTAGAGTACTCCGCTCCGCACTCTGGGGATTCGGAGATTGGAAATCGTTTATACTCTAGTCCGCGCTCTGGGGACTTAGAGTACTCCGCTCCGCACTCTGGGGATTCGGAGATTGGAAGTCTTTTATACTCTAGTTCGCGCTCTGGGGACTTAGAGTACTCCACTCCACACTCTCGGGATTCGGAGATTGGAAATCGTTTATACTCTAGTCCGCGCTCTGGGGACTTAGAGTACTCCGCTCCGCACTCTGGGGATTCGGAGATTGGAAGTCGTTTATACTCTAGTTCGCGCTCTGGGGACTTAGAGTACTCCGCTCCGCACTCTGGGGATTCGGAGATTGGAAGTCGTTTATACTCTAGTCCGCGCTCTGGGGACTTAGAGTACTCCGCTCCGCACTTTGGGGATTCGGAGATTAGAAGTCGTTTATACTCTAGTTCGCGCTCTGGGGACTTAGAGTACTCCGCTCCGCACTCTGGGGATTCGGAGATTGGAAGTCGTTTATACTCTAGTCCGCGCTCTGGGGACTTAGAGTACTCCGCTCCGCACTCTGGGGATTCGGAGATTGGAATCGTTCGTATGAGTCTGTACGCCGCGCAGAATAATGTAATTTATCATCCAATTAAGAGGTACAGAAACTTCATAGAAAATGTGGCTTCAAGCCTTTATTAATGAAAATCAACTAAATTGCTCGATTACAACTTCAAAAGGAAACTAAGTCATTATTGAATGGAAACATGCAGAAAACAATAGTGCCTATAACAAGAAAGGGAAACATGCTAAATGTAATAGTGCCGCAAATGTTCACTGTTCCATGCTCGGGGGAGTGTCGCGCCATCAACGGTCTCTAGCTTGAATGTTCCTTCTCCAAGCTTCCGTTCAATGGCATATGGACCTTCCCAGCTGGGATTCATGCGTGATGGTACTGGGAAGACTCGTTTCAGAATGAGATCACCCACATCAAAGCTTCTTGGGCGGACTCTGCCATCGTAGTAGCGCTTGACTCGATGTCTGTGCGCTGCCGCCCTTAACTCAGCTTCTTCACGCTTTTCGTCAATGCAGTCCAGTGATTCCAGCAAGAGGTTTTGGTTCGTCTTGGGGTCATAGTATGTCACTCGGTGCGATGGAACTTCAAGTTCCACGGGTATAACGGCTTCAGAGCCGTATGCCAAGGCAAACGGAGTGTGGCCGGTTGCGGACTTGTGGGTGGTTCTATATGCCCATAATGCTGTCGGGAGTTCATCTACCCACTTGCCTCCAACCTTCTCCAGACGCTTCTTTAGTATGGACTTGATTATTTTGTTAACGGCCTCGACTTGTCCGTTAGCTTTTGGGTGTGCAACGGCAGCGAACTTTTTCTCGATGCCGTACTTTAAACAGAACTCTTTGAACTCTCTACTTTCGAATTGCGTTCCGTTGTCTGTAATGATGGTGCGTGGAAGGCCAAAGCGGCATATAATGTTTCATACAACGAAGTTAATGACTTTCTTAGAGGTGATAGTGGCCAAAGGTTCTGCCTCAGCCCATTTCGTGAAATAGTCGACTGCAACTATCGCGTATTTCGCACCACCTTTGGATAGAGGCAAAGAGCCGATTATGTCGATTCCCCAGATCACGAATGGCCAAGGACTGATCATTTGTGTGAGTTCCGTTGACGGAGCCCTCGGGATTTTTGCATATCTTTGACACTTGTCGCATTTTCTTGCGTAGTCCGCGGCATCCCGGTTTACGGTGGGCCAGTAATACCCATAGCGGAGGATCTTCTTTGCTAGCGTTTGCCCCCCAGTATGGTCGCCGCATTCCCCTTCGTGGACTTCCCTCAAGACTCGCTTCGTTTCATCATGAGCGATGCATCGTAACAATGGGATTGAGAATCCTTTCCGGTACATGGATCCATCCTGCATTACGTACCGCGCAGCCTTTCAAAGGACCTGTCGTCTTTCGCTTCTTCTTTCTGGTAAAGTCCCGGTTGTCAGGTACAGTTTGAATGGGGTTATCCACGAGTCCTTCTCGATCTCTGTTTCCAACACAAGATCGATTTTCATCTCGTCCGCACTCGGGGCATGCAAGACTTCCACGGGATACAATCCCATTTGTTGAACATCGCCGGTACTTGCGAACTTAGCCAACAAGTCGGCTTCTTTGTTTTGTTCTCGCGGGATATGTGAAATGTCATAACGCTCAAGATTTGATAGTAGTTCCTGGACCTGAACGAGGTACGGAGCAAGGTTTCGTCCTTTTGCTTGGTAGTCTCCTCGTACTTGGTAAACCACTAACTGTGAGTCACAAAAGATTTCGACTGATTTGATTCCGATTTCTTTGATAAGCTTCAAGCCAGCGATCAATGCTTCATATTCAGCTTCGTTGTTTGTAGCCGGAAAATCGAGCTTCAGGGCATAACAGATTGATCGGTTTTCCGGAGTTATAAGAACTACACCTGCGTCGGAGCAACGGTCGTTTGATGCACCGTCAGTGTATAATTTCCATCGAATGGGGGGAATGATATCGTGATCGTCCGGTTTGATGGGTATGGTAAATTCAGCGATGAAGTCTGCTAACGCTTGCCCTCGGATGGCCCTCCGTGGTAAGTACGCGATATCGAATTGGCTCAACTCGATGTTCCATTTTAGCAATCTTCCAGAAGTTTCCGGTCGTTGAAGTACCTGCCTCAGGGGTTGATCGGTATAAACGCCGATTGAATGCGCTTGAAAGTACGGGCGAAGCTTGCGTGATGCAATCACCAAGCAATAAGCCAATTTCTCAATTTTAGGGTAATTCTTCTCTGCCCCCGTTAAACGCTTGCTAACATAATATACCGGCTTCTGGACTCGATCCTCCTCACGGACCAAAGCTGCGCTTATCGCATGAGGGGATATAGCCAAGTAAACGTACAGCATCTCATGGTCAACTGGTTTAGATAGCATTGGTGGGCTCTCCAGATGCCTTACCAGGTTCTGGAAAGCTTCCTCGCAGCTAGACGTCCATTCAAAATTCCTCTTTCCTTTCTTTATTATGTCGAAGAATGGGATGCACTTGTCAGTTGCCTTGGATATAAATCGACTCAGCGTAGCCACTTTTCCGTTCAAGCTTTGTACCTGCTTTATAGTCCTGGGCGCTTGTACATCTCGAATGGCTTGGATCTTTTCTGGGTTGGCTTCGATTCCCCTAGCGTTGACGATGAATCCTAAAAACTTCCCTGATGCAACGCCGAAAGAACACTTCAGCGGGTTGATCTTCATTCCATAGGACCTGAGTATGTTAAACATTTCAGCTAAGTCTTGAATGTGGTCGTTTGACTGCCGTGACTTCACGAGCATATCATCCACATAGACTTCCATGGTTTTTCCCAGCTGGTCCTTGAACATTCGATTCACCAGACGTTGGTAAGTTGCTCCAGCATTCTTTAATCCAAAGGGCATCACTACATAGCAATACAACCCGACATTTGTAACGAAGCTAGTGTGTTCTTAGTCTGGAATATGCATTGGGATTTGGTTGTATCCCGAGTACGCATCCATGAATGACAATAATTCGTGTCCTGCTGTGGAATCGACCAACTGATCGATCCTAGGCAACGGGAAACTGTCCTTAGGGCATGCTTTGTTCAAGTCGGAATAATCTATGCAAGTCCTCCATTTCCCATTTGCCTTCTTTACTAGCACGGGGTTGGAGACCGACTCCGGGTAGAGGGCGTCGCGGACGAACCCATTTGCTTTGAGTTTGTCCACCTCCTCTCCAAGAGCGGCGGATCTCTCTGGATCCATTCCTCTCCTTTTTTGCTTGACTGGGACGTATTTCGGGTCTACGTTCAACATATGACTTGTGATGGCGGGAGAAATCCCACACATATCAGAATGCGTCCAGGCAAAAACATCAAGGTTTGCCCGAAGGAAGTCGCTAAGGTCTTCTGTCATTGCGGGGCCTAACTGTGATCCGCTCTTCAGTATTCGCGAAGGGTCGTCACGGCTAACTGAAATGTCAATTGTTAATTCAGCCGGTGCCGCCTTTTCTTCCCTGGGTTTCTCATCGTCGTCTCTCGGATCTATATCTCCGTAGATCCGAGAACTATGCCCGAGCCAGGGCTCGGGCACTACTTGTCAATTATTCGTATTGAGGATGCGGACGGGATTGTCCGCAACCTTTTCTTTCTCCCTCCGGTGGGCTTCTCGGAGCTCGGCCACATAACAAGAACGACCAGCCGCTTGGTCACCGTGAACAATGCCTACTCCTTTGTCAGTCGGAAACTTCAAAGTCAAGCACCACGGGGCTAGTGCCGCCCTAAATTCAGCCAGGGCCGGCCGACCCAAGAAAACATTATATGGAGAGTCCACATCCAAAACTACAAAGGGTAGAATTCGTACCCTCCGATGCTCGCCTTGTCCCAGTTCAACTGGTAACTCGACATATCCTACTGCATCAGTCGCAGCGCCGTTAAAGCCGTGGATACGAGCTTTGGATGGTTTCAAGTCTTTTGTATCTAGCTTCATCTGATCATAGGCCTTCTTGAAGATGATGTTGACTGAACTTCCACAATCAATCAAAATTCTTTTTACATATGCTGGTCCGATTGTTGCAGATATGACCATGGAATCGATGGTCGGAGCCTCTACCTGATCAGCGTCTCTGTTTCTGAACACAATATCGTCAGTCATCACGCGCTACTGCTTAGCAGGGGCCCCGTCCTCTACATTCGAACAGCACTCAAAATCTGCATGCTTCAAGGAGCTCGCATATCGTTCCATCTCTTGCCAGTTCTTATCTGCGGGATGAGGTCCGCCGATAATTGTATTTATAACCAGTCTTCCAACAGTCCGGGCAGGTTCCTCAGGATGACATGGAGCCGGTGCACGACCTGGGTTGGACGTTCCCTGTCCTCCTTCATGTGGATCCTTTACAAATTCTTGCAACTTCTTTTGTCTGATCAATTTCTCGATAGCGTCATGCAGGTGTCTGCATTCTTCCGTGTTGTGTCCATAAGTTTCATGGAAGCGGCAATATTTCCCAGTTCGTTTCTGTTCTTCAGTTGATTCTTTCGGACGTGGTTTTCTGTATTGAAAAGTATTGCATGTGGATAGGTAAATGTTCTCAAGTGGGGCATTTAGCGGAGTGTACTCGATGTAGCTTGGAATTCTCGACTTCCACTTTCCCGCTTCTTTCCTCTTTCCTTGACTTCTTCCTCCGGACTCTTTGGGCTGCACAGGCTTACTCTGGACGTTGACTTGGACCTTTCCTGAATTGTCTCCAGATTGCTTCACAGCAATGTTGCTCTTAATTGACTCTTGGGCAGGTCCCAGTGCCTTGTCTCGTCGTACCCACCTAGCTTCCTCTCTTCTTATGAACTGGTGAGCCTTGGAGTAGAAACGCTCTAGCGTAGTCGGAGGTTTTCCTGCCAGCCAATCTCCGAATTCAGAATCCGGATCTACACCTCTCATTACAGCCATTAGAATTGCATGGTCATTGGGATTACTGACTTCAGTTGCCGCAACGTGGAATCTTTGTAAGTACTCCTTCAGCGACTCCCCGGGATTTTGGATTACACTTGACAGAGACATCACGTCCTTCGGGCATGTGGTGTGTATCCTGAATTGCTCAATAAACTTCTTTGCCAACTCCTCGAAATTTGATACGGATCGCAGAGGAAGTCGGGTGAACCACATAGTAGCGATCCCAGATAGAGTAATCGGAAAGCACCTACACTTGGTGGCATCATTTGCTCTGGCTGAATCCATCATCCATTCATACCTCATTACATGTTGTCTGGGGTCAGTCTTTCCTTCGTATGCAGGAATGGTTGGCATGCTAAACTTCTTGGGGTAGGACGCTTGCAGCACAACATCCGTGAACGGAGTATGACTTCTTGACACTCCCCAATCGTCATTTGATAAGCCCTGATTTTCTTTCATCAGTTGCCTGATCATGGCTGTCAGATCGGGTGTCTGTATGGAAGCTGGGAGGTTGGAGTCAGTTCTACGCGCCTGTCCATGCTGATGCCTCCTTTCCTAGCGATCTGCCAATCGTGCGTCATGAGGTTCAACATTGTTAACATCTTGATGATCTGGAGCTCCCTCCTCCATCTGTACTCCGGTTCGGAAGTTTCCAGTTCTGGCTTGGTCGCGGTCTCCCGCTGTTCGAGCAGCAGCATCTGCCCTTGCAGCTTCAGTCTTACGGCGTCTGCGCCTGGGTGGCTCATCAGAAGAAGTTGAGCTGTCAGAAGAGGAATAAGCAGCTGGATTGCCCCCAGCATTCTGTTGCTGCTGTTGAGTGAGTTGTGCCATCAGGTTGGCATTAGTTTGCATCTGTTCTCCCAGTTGTCTCCTGCTTTCCCTAAGTTCTCTCATCAAGTCGTTGAACTCCACTCTGGTGACAACTGGAGTCTGTTCTTGAGCGGCAATCCCTGCACTCGGGATCGCTGGTTGATTGCTAGGTCCTGCTTGTTGCACGCTAGCAGTCTCTCGGGCATCCGCATTAAGAGAAGCTGACCTGGTACGTGGTCTTGCCATTGTAGAGTTATTGGTATGAACTCTGAGTAGAATCAGCGGATGTTCTATCAGTAAGTCGGATCTTCTTTGGGGGATTTGCTCAATCCAGTAGCTTCAAAGCAGATCCTTGAGGTCTGAGAATTCGATTCTCAGTGAAAGCACCAAAGTGTTAGCACCAAAATTGGTCACTAACCTCGTTCAGAAAGATTGTGTAGAGATATAAGTGATGAAAGCAAATTAAACAAAGAAGACAATCCTAATTCAAATGCAGAAAGTAAGAACACCAAATTTATAGTGGTTCGGCGTAATTGCCTACGTCCACTTTGCTCAACTTTATTGGTTTCCTTTATGGTTGATTACAAATACAATTCGTGAATCAAATGCTTGAATGAAGTTGTTTAAGTAGAGAAGATGAGTCCTGAAAATGGCAGAGTCTCCCCGTATTCTCTCTCCCAAAAAAGGATCCCTTTCACTGTGACCCTGCCCCTCTATTTATAGGCAAAGATGGGTTGGACTTCCCAAGCAGGCTTGTTAGCCGAACGTTCGAGCCCAGGTGCTGCGTGCCGAACCAGGTACGTCGAACGCTTCTGTGCCGAACGGTCCTTCCCATGCCGAACGGTCCTTCCCATGCCGAACGGTGCTCCTGATGTATGGGAAGTGTAGGGTGATTGCAGTGAAGCCGAGCGTATCTCCCTTTGAAGCTCTTGACCAACCAATGTATGTAGTTCGAACGTTCTCGTTGCCGAGTTATCCTACCGCCGAGCTCCACTGACGCCGAGTACCGTGGGATGCCGAACACTAGTTGACGCCGAGCATAGTTTGTTGTCGAGTGCTCTCCTTGACGCCGAATACCCTTACGCTGAGTACCTTGTTATGCCGAGCAGTCTTGGCGCCGAGTACCTTGTTATGCCGAGCGGTCTTGGCGCCGAGTACCTTGTTATGCCGAGCAGTCTTGATGCCGAGTGCTCTGGTACGCCGAGCGACCTTGATGCCGAGTACCCTGGTATGCCGAGCGACCTTGATGCCGAGTACCCTGGTATGCCGAGCAGTCTCGATGCCGGACACTAATGGAGGCCGAGTACTATGCCGTGTACTCACGGATGTTAGTTGCTTCGCCGAACACTCCTTGATCCCGGACGCTCTCTGATGCTGAGCACTTATTGTCGAGTACTAGTTGCCTGGTCAAATCCCCAGGAAACAGGGGCGCTATGCCCTAATAACCTTGTTGCATCCTTCCTGTTTTTACCATTTCCGGGGTGTGAGGTCCGACAAAGTCTCGTCCACAAAGCTACGCTTTGTCACAAAGCCATGCTTTGGGTCAACAGATGATCAAAGTAATGATCACAAAGATAAATGATCAAACAAATGATCATATCACAAATGATCAAACAATGATCATCACACAGTAACACTCAGCATGCCATGTTACCAAATTGGGAATATATCACTAGTAACCATCAACTACATAACCTCTGAGCTCGTACGTCTTAGAGAAGGCTGTTAAGCTAAGAGAATAAATTCTCCGCCACCATCAGATATGTATTTGAAAGAAACCAGCTTTATATCTCAATTTGTAACGTCAGACATACAACCATACAAGTCTGTTCCAGGATCGAACAGAACCGAAGGCACTTCAAAAAAGTCCTTGCAATCCGGATAATTTCTAATCACGTCCAAACTTCTCGTCATTTAGGGTGATAAAATCTCTATATCGGAGATCAACCGATGCAGAGTAACTCGACGGTAATCCTTCCGTTTTCAAAAATATCCGACCTTCAACACTAGTCATCAAATGCGATCCATTACGTCGTATCACATATTCGGAATGGGTTATACGACCCAAAGGTCTTTTCCTGGCTAACCCGAATAGTGAGCGATTATTCAAAAATAAGTGTGGCATTCATATTCAAGCAAATCACAACAAATACCCATTCAAGGTAATTATTGATACTCGGTTATTTAACTATCAATAGGTCTGCACAGCATCATCAGATTCCAAATAATTTTCCAAATTATTTATCTTCCAAAAATATCTTTACAAGATATATAATTTCCACACTTCAAAAATAGATCAACGTTTATTTTTTCCAAACAATTTCCCTTTTCGCTTATAAATTCCATAGTGGATTTATATTTCAATATATCTACTGATATACGATTTTCAATCGATTTCAAATATTCACTTTCAATTTATCTTTACAAAGATAAATTCTCAAAAACGTTTCATTTCATATTGGAAAATATTTCCATACTTAATAATAAGTAATTCACAAATCCATTTATTTTCAACACTTGGAAGATATTCAATATACTTAAATCAAAATTAAGTATATATTTCATTCTTTAAGGAAAACGTTCTCTTAAACACATTTATTTGAGTCAAAACGAATGTTGCGTAAAACATCGTCATGACGACCCAAAATCACTAGTATAGGGATTCGAGATTAAGATAGATATATAAATCCCAATACTATATAAAACATTTCCTTTCGGAACCATTTATTATAACAACAGTGTTATAGTACATCATTTCCTTCTATCTCTCGAAAACGTCTATTTCAACAATGAATGTTGAAATCTATGGTTTCTATGTTTAACACAATTTAATACATCGTTAAAACAATTATCTTCATTTGATAATATTCATTTTCCCAAAACATACTCATTTTGTTTAATAATATATTCACTGTCCAAAATCGTGAATATACTTCACTAACCAAATTTCAATAATTTATACACATTTTATTTCAAGGATAATTCGCTATCCGAAATCGCTAATATATCTCCTTTAATAACCTTCTATATTAAATTTATCAAATTCCATTGATTTCGGATTTATAAAACAATGTTTATAAATTCCATTTCTATTTATAAAAACTTTAATTATAAAATCCCTTTTTTTTATTAATTCAATTTATAACTCAACTTTATACCAAAAATCCGATTTTTATAAGTTAATTATTTATAAATCTTTTATTTTACAAAATCTATTCATTCTATAACTTCACACTTTATAAATCTATTAATTTCATTCACTTATGAAATCCATTTATACTTCCTTTTAACACTTATAAAAACTCGTTTTATAATTCCAATATTTTAATTTATAAATATCAACTTTATGAATCTTTTATATAAATCATTTATAATAATTCAAAAACCTCAATTTAAACCATTTTATAAATCAATCAACTCCATATTTTGAAAAATCACATTCCAACTATATTTCTCAAAAATCATAATTTTTATAACTTAAAAATTTTAACGTTTTATTTATTTAAGATGAATCAATTGAAAATTTTAATAAAACGTATAATCTCAAAAATCACTTTAAAAATCCCTTAAAAATCAAAATCGTTATTTTTAAACTTCAAAAATGAATCTGATGATGCAACAACACCAAATAATCAATCAGAGCATCCAAACATCATATATCGATATGATAACAGAATATATAACAATATCAGAAAATAAATCAATACAGTTGAGGAATCCAGTTGGATCCCTCCAACCTGTTTCCCTGCATCCACAGATGTTAGCACAATACCAATTCCGTTCCAATACGGAATATCGCGGTATATTGGATTTATAAATATTATCCGCTATTATGCGACGCAATAAGGTCTCATCCACTATATAATGTGGGAAAATCAACTCCAAGTACAATAATAATACCAATTTCACTTTACGGTGAAATATTCGCGGTATATGTTTTTAATAAATAACCTCCGCTTAATAATGGCGTATAATGTCTATTTCCATCAACAACAGATAATAATTTATCATCCAATCACACAATCAAGCAATTTTTAATCTAACTATTTAAAATTTACATCGAACAATTTCGATTGAGTGAGAAATTTTCACCTTGAATTTTCCGATTCAGTTTCAGCGTTTTATTTCGAATAAAATTAAACGGACGTTTAATTTTACCCGAAATTTTTGCTAGCTCCAAACGACTCCAATCCAGTTCCATAGCGTAGTGCTCGTCAATACAATTCCAACACAAAAAGTTTCGTGTGTTTTCGACCTCGTATGAAGAAGCTATCGCGTTTTAAAGATTACACGAATTATAAAATATATAAATTTACAATTTCTTTACAATTTTCAGACCCATCAGATCTGGGCCGTCCATTTCCTATTGCAAAATCACGGCCGCACTTTTTTTTCATCTCCCTCCATCAGGTTTCACGTCTCCAACGTGAAGAAGAACCCATTTATCACGTTCAACATACGATGGCCGCACCTTCATTTCTCGATTCGAACGCGATCAAACACCGCCTCACTGAAGCCCTCCGCGAGCTCGACCACCACCACCAGCAAGGTGAAGCTCGGCCCCATCTAAGGCTCGGAAATCGTGTTCGTGCTGCAGCCGAACGTGCCCCCATAGCGACCACCATAACGCCCCAAATCCGATCATCACTGTATAGAATCGAAGCTCTCATCGAGCTCTAAAACATTGTAGTTAAGCATTTCTTCTAATTGTATATAGATTGAGAGAGATTAAGAGGAGAAAATCGTGAATTTCTGGCCTTTGAAATGAAGGTGGCGGCTGGGCATTGAAAATTAGGGTTAGGGTTTTTGTTTTTGCAAATTAAAGATGTGAGGTCCTTTTATAGAAAATCAACGAAAACACTATTCATCGAAAATTTTCCGAACTCCAAACGAAGCTTGCCGGCTGGCGTTTCTAAGGTTTACCCCGCGTTCCGAACACAATGGAATAGGTTTCGGGAGCTAATTCGATCATCTGTGCGAGTTACGGAATTAAACGATCTATTTTAAATTAAACCGATTTAAACCGATTCCGGTGCGTTTCGGCTTGCCTTGGACAAACAGTAAATCCAATTGATACGAAATTTGAAACAATACAATAATTCAACATTATGGATCCGATGAAATTGGTTTCGTCGAAATCCGAGACTTTTTGAAAAATGGCTAATTTCACTAGTCGATTAAATATTTAAATATTCAATTTTCACAGATTAACTCTAAATTCAATTTTAAAAGTTCTATAACATCACTATAACTTCAATATGATTTATCATAACTTTATAAATCATTTTTAACGCATTTAATCCAAATTTCCATTTATTTTTGGAATTTAAAATATTAAATTAACGATTTAATTATTAAATTAAATCCAATATTCGAAAAATAAATTATTCGACTTATTAATTCTAATCGTTAATATTTAAAATCAATTAAATATTCAAATTTTAATTAACAAAAATTCTGGGTCGTTACAAACTTCCCCCCTTAAAAGAATTTCGTCCTCGAAATTACCAAGTAAGAAAAATTCACAAAATCCATTAACTTTTCAAAACAAACCGTTCAAATTTGATTTTACAAATCTCTTAAGTGTTTAACTTTTCCAAAATTCATAGTTAAACTTCTTACAAAAACTTTACTAAGTTTTCCAAAATTATACTTAGTTTTTAAAATTTTCAAATTTCTCAAAAATATTCTAACGCCTTAAATTTTTGGAAAATTTCGCCATAGCCTCCTTTGCGTGGCTCGATCCGAAAAAAAAATGACAGTGTATATATATCACAAATATACATCTCATCAAGTGATGAGGCATCCCGTAGGTAAAAAAGTGTAAAAGTATGATATTTAATCCGAGATATGTACCTTATATATTATTAGCGAGCGTATGCGGCTAATATAGTGCGAAAGCGAGCTCCAAATGCGAAGCAAACTCCATCCGCACCTACTAAACACTCAATCAAACAAATGAGAACATGTATATAGAAAATAATATCAATATACAACATATATCACTACAACAACCACATATGCCAACCTAGCAAAGCAACAAAACAACAAATGCAACTATCAAACAACTATCGTGCAATAATTATCCAACAAATCAATGTCTATCCAAATCAATTCATAACCAAATCAATATACGTTCATTTCTCATTAATTATTCAATGAATTGATTTTCCAACTTATCATATTTGATTTACTTACATTGGATTTTATCAACATTCATTTATTTAATTAGTTACATTCACTAATTTACATTCAAGTTGGTTCACTTACAAATCAAATTCAATTCTATTTAAGATTCACTTAACTTCCAATTTGATTTCAATTACTTTAGCTTTCAATTTGTTAATTCAATTTCATTAACACTTAATGAATTATATACAATCAACTAACATTCATATAACAACCAATGTACATCCATTACAACCAAATTTATTAATTTTTCTTTACTTTACATTCAATTTGGTTCAACACTTTTAATTTCCAATTGGTTTGATATTCTATTGATTTTTCATTCAATTTATTCAATTTCTCAATTTCATTAGCTTCTAATGAATTAAAAATTATATTCATTGTTTCATATCAATTATTTACATTCAATTGATTAACATTCCATCCATTCACATTAGATTGATTAAAATTCAATCCATTTATTAATTCAATTGCTAATTCTTTTAACTATATAAAGTTGAATTTCATTTATATAACTCAAGTTCACATTTATTTCATAAATTCGCTTTATTAATTTACTTTGATATCAAAAATCAACTTCATTTAACATCACTTAAGTTATATTCCATTTCAAACAGCATTTGTTTCACTTATATTTTCTCATTTTATAAGTTATACAACTTATATTCAACCTTTCAAAACCATTTTTGAAATCAATTCAAATTATCCTTTGAATTTCCAAAACCAAATCCAAATTTTCTAACCAACTCTCATTTAAAATAATCTGGCAGCAATTCCTCTTTTGGAAACCCGAAAATGAACACCAATGATGTCGCGATCATCATCAGAATTATTTTCCAGCGACCAAAAAGAGTTTAGAGCTTTCATCTCTCCAAAACATTTTTCCAAAATATCAAATCCTTTCAAAAACATTTCTCTGGAATTTTATTTTAGATTATAAATCACATTTATAAATCTTTTACTTATAAAATTTCACTTCTATATATAAGATTATTTTTACCATTGCAAATCATTTTAATTATAATTCCATAAATTATAATTCATTTGCTTATACAATTCATTCTTTTACAACTGTTGTTTTATTTAACTTATTCAAACAACTTTTATCAACTTATATATATTTACATTTTCAACAACCAAACAATCAATTACATAGACTTTAACACTGAAAAATTATTCCTTTATATACAAAATATAATCGAGGTAAAATTATTTCATTTACCCAATTTAAAACAATATCATGCCGAATTGTTCTATATAAGTGTTTAGAGATCCCTATCGATAGAGTTGTACTGACAATACCGACCAGAATCCATATACCACTCAACAAACCAATCATCACAATATAAAACAATTTTATATTCACTAACAAATATGCGCTCGTATCTATTATTACACTCAAACTCATTCTAGAGCACTACTGACTCTATCTCTAATGAGTAACACCCAACAAAGCAGGGTTATCGCTTAACCATATGCTCTGATACCACGTTGTAAGGACCCGATCCTTCGACTTCCGAATATAGACATCAATACGTCCACTGTATCGACTGCCGAGCCATCGAATGCCGGAAAACCGAATTCTTAGGGTTTAAGAAAAAGAAGATGTAGAAGAAAACAGAAGAAAAAGAAAGAAGAAACAACAGAAAACACAAAAGCAGAAACAATATCAGAATCTCACATTCGCAGCGGAACAACATATAATAGATAAATGAATAATCTGTAAATCAAAGAACTATATTATTTTATACATTACATCATCATCAGAGTTTACAACAACAACAATACAACACTAGACAGTTATATAAACTGGTCCTCATACACAATACACAGCGGAATAAATAATATCATGTACAAGTGGTACGTCTCGCCATCCAGCTCGCCACTAAGCTCCACAGCATCCCAAATCCAGAATAACCTGATAACCTGACTCTAGACTGCCCGTGTGGAAATTGGTGGGCACCCAGAGTTTAGGAATGAAACAATAAACTCCAGGTCAGTCATGGGACTAGTGTGAGAACTAAAACAGTTATTTATCTTTAAAACAAACAACAGGATAAATTTTAAAGTCAATTCGCAATGCTTTTTGGAAAATGAGACTACCATAAGGCCTCCCGCACACACACACAATGCAAACGCAGAATCGGAGGAGATTTCTCCTTATGATAGTCAAAGATGCTTACTACGTAAAACAATCAAATCATTAGATTATTATTAGTGCATAGTGGAAAAAGTATTTCGAAAATAGAATATCAATCTTAGCCAACATACGACCATTATCGTATGCCTACTATAGCTACCATCTAAACAATGGTGACCACCATACGTAAATAGCAGGTTCTATAACTAATACCGTACAAAGTTCGTATTGGAAGATGGATTTCCAACAAATGGTCAGGCCAAGGAACTTCCCATTGCCACATAGGTACGCCTCTGGAAAGACGACCCGAGAAATAACCTAACATTATGGTTAGATCTCTGCCAACACAAGGCCGGGTTACCCCTAACTGGGTAACTACTGACATGAATATGTCATCCCACGATCATAACCGATCTTCCCAAGGATCCTCGATTCCAAAAACCATAAAGAAATAAATTTGCAGCAACAACATAGGTTAAATATCTGGGCTCCATACCATGATACCACATCTATCCATAAAGAAATGACATACACTAAGGGGGCGCTATCCCCTAATAACCTTGCTGCATCCTTCCTGTTTTGACCATTTTCGCGGTGTGAGGTCCGACGAAGTCTCGTCCACAAAGCTACGCTTTGTCACAAAGCCATGCTTTGGGTCAACAGATGATCAAAGTAATGATCACAAAGATAAATGATCAAACAAATGATCATATCACAAATGATCATCACACGGCAACACTCAGCATGCCACGTTACCAAATTGGGAATATATCACTAGTAACCATCAACTACATAACCTCTGAGCTCGTACGTCTCAGAGAAGGGTGTTAAGCTAAGAGAATAAATACTCCGCCACCAACAGATATGTATTTGAAAGAAACCAGCTTTATATCTCAATTTGTAACGTCATTCATACAACCATACAAGTCTGTTCCGGGATCAAACAGAACCGAAGGCACTTCAAAAGAAGTCCTTGCAATCCGGATAATTTCTAATCACGTCCAGACTTCCCGTCACTAAGGGTGATAAAATCTCTATATCGGAGATCAGCCGATGCAGAGTAACTCGATGGTAATCCTTCCGTTTTCAAAAATATCTGGTCTTCAACACCGGTCATCAAATGCGATCCATTACGACGTATCACATATTCAGAATGGGTTATACGACCCAAAGGTCCTTTCCCGGCTAACCCGAATAGTGAGCGCTTATTCAAAAATAAGTGTGGCATTCAAATTCAAGCAAATCACAACAAATACCCATTCAAGGTAATTATTGATAGTCGGTTATTTAACTATCAATAGGTCTGCACAGCATCATCTGATTCCAAATAATTTTCCAAATTATTTATCTTCCAAAAATATCTTTACAAGATATATAATTTCCAAACTTCAAAAATAGATCAACATTTATTTTTTCCAAACAATTTCCCTTTTCGGTTATAAATTCCATAGTGGATTTATATTTCAAAATATCTACTGATATACGATTTTCAATCGATTTCAAATATTCACTTTCAATTTATCTTTACAAAGATAAATTCTCAAAAACGTTTCATTTCATATTAGAAAACATTTCCGTACTTATTTAATAATAAGTAATTCACAAATCCATTTATTTTCAACAATTGGAAGATATTCAATATACTTAAATCAAAATTAAGTATATATTTCATTCTTTAAGGAAAACGTTATCTTAAACACATTTATTTGAGTCAAAACGAATGTTGCTTAAAACATCGTCACGACGACCCAAAATCACTAGTATAGGGATTCGAGATTAAGATAGATATATAAATCCCAATACTATATAAAACATTTCCTTTCGGAACCATTTGTTATAACAACAGTGTTATAGTCCATCATTTCCTTCTATCTCTCGAAAACGTCTATTTCAACAATGAATGTTGAAATCTATGGTTTCGATGTTTAACACAATTTAATACATCGTTAAAACAATTAACTTCATTTGATAATATTCATTTTCCCAAAACATACTCATTTTATTTAATAATATATTCATTGTCCAAAATCGTGAATATACTTCACTAACCAAACTTCAATAATTTCTACACATTTTATTTCAAGGAAAATTCGGTATCCGAAATTGCTAATATATCTCCTTTAATAACCTTCTATATTAAATTTATCAAATTCCATTGATTTCGGATTTATAAAACAATTTTTATAAATTCCATTTCTATTTATAAAAACTTCAATTATAAAATCCCTTTTTTTATTAATTCAATTTATAACTCAACTTTATACCAAAAATCCGATTTTTATAAGTTAATTATTTATAAATCTTTTATTTTACAAAATCTATTCATTCTATAACTTCACACTTTATAAATCTATTAATTTCATTCACTTATGAAATCCATTTATACTTCCTTTTAACACTTATAAAAGGTCGTTTTATAATTCCAATATTTTAATTCATAAATATCAACTTTATGCATCTTTTATATAAATCATTTATAATAATTCAAAAATCTCAATTTAAACCATTTTATAAATCAATCAACTCCATATTTTCAAAAATCACATTCCAACTATATTTCTCAAAAATCATAATTTTTATAACTTAAAAATTTTAACGTTTTATTTATTTAAGATGAATCAATTGAAAATTTTAATAAAACATATAATCTCAAAAATCACTTTAAAAATCCCTTAAAAAACAAAATCGTTATTTTTAAACTTCGAAAATGAATTCGATGATGCAACAACACCAAATAATCAATCACGGCATCCAAACATCATATATCAATATGATAACAGAATATATAACAATATCTGTAAATAAATCAATACAGTTGAGGAATCCAGTTGGATCCCTCCAACCTGTTTCCCTGCATCCACAGATGTTAGCACAATACCAATTCCGTTCCAATACAGAATATCACGGTATATGGAATTTATAAATATTATCCGCTATTATGCGGCGCAATAAGGTCTCATCCACTATATAATGTTGGAAAATCAACTCCAAGTCCAATAATAATACCAATTTCACTTTACGGTGAAATATTCGCGGTATATCTTTTTAATAAATAACCTCCGCTTAATAACGGCGTATAATGTCTATTTCCATCAACAACAGATAATAATTTATCATCCAATCACACAATCAAGCAATTTTAAATCTAACTATTTAAAATTTACATCAAACAATTTCGATTGAGTGAGAAATTCTCACCTTGAATTTTCCGATTGAGTTTCAGCGTTTTATTTCGAATATACCTGAAATTTTTGCTAGCTCCAAACGACTCCAATCCTATTCCATAGCGTAGTGATCGTCAATATGATTCGAACGCAAAAAGTTTCGTGCATTTTCGACCTCGTATGAAGAAGCTATCTCGTTTTAAAGATTACACGAATTATAAAATATATAGATTTACAATTTCTTTACAATTTTCAGACCCATTATGTAACGACCCGTATTTTTACGGATCGACAAGTTCGACAGAATCTGGAATTTTAGCATTCTTAAGTCATTTCAGATTTTGAGGCAGATTTGTCTAAGTCCTAGGTCGTGAACGACCTAAGAGCTAAGTCGTGACCAAGTTAAGGAATTCGGCGAGTTAGTGTTAGGTCGTGGGTTAGTTGGAGCGACCTATAGAATTATGCAACCTAGATTTTAGTTAAGTGTTAGGTCAGCAGGGCGAGTTAACGACCTAAAGAACTGACCGACTTAAGGATATGGCGACTCAAGGGTAGGCAGACCTAGTGGAGTTAGCGACCTAGTGGGTACCAGGTTAGAATAGTTAGGTCGGCAACGACCTAGGGGAGCTGGGGTAGCTGGTTAGCAACTTAGTAGAGTGAGCGACCTATGGGATTGACCGACCTAAGAAATAAGTAGTTAGGTCGCATAGGTTGGTAGGTCGCGTGGGAGTTAGGTCGCGTGTTGTTTCAGGTCGTCATGTGTTAGGTCGCTAAGGAGTTAAGTCGTAGCATCTGTTGGTCGCGTGGGTGCTAAAGTTGTTAGGTCGCAAGGTTTTGTCTAAGTGTTAGGTCGCGATCTGTGTTAGGTCGTAAGTCGTATACAAGTGAAGCGCATGTGTTAAGTCGCGCGTTGCGTTAGGTCGTAGGTCGCTGGGCGTTTGGATGCGCAGAGGTGTTAGGTCGTAGGAGTTGGGGCACGTGCATCTGTTAGGTCGGAGAGGCTTAGGTCGAGGGGCTTAGGTCGAAAACGACCTAGGGAGATAGCCGAGTTACGACTTAGGGTATTTTCTGCTATAAATAGGAGAGCTTCTCTTCATTTTTGGGATCCAGATTTTGAAGCGACGAAGTGCTGCCATTTTGAGAGCTCGACTTCTACACTTCTTCACTTCTTTTCTCCACTCTAATCTAGTGCCTCCATCCATCCAAGTTGAAGATCAAATTGAAGATTCAAGAGCTTAGATTGAAGATCTTCATCTCTTGAAGTGAGATTTCATCGGTCGAAGCGGATTCGTGATAGATCAAGCTTGATCCTTCGCTGTCCAGATCTGAAGCGTGTTGATTTGGGTTTGTTTTGGTGATTTGGTGAGTGGTGATTATCTCTCACACGGATCCAAAGGAGTATATCGGATTGTTGGCTCGATTTGGTGTTAAAATAGTGATTTCCATGCATTTTCTTCATCCTAAGTGTAGATCCATATAGATCCATTGTTCATGATGATGTTACATCCATTTTGTCATATGTTAACCTATGCAAGTTCATTCATCAAGTTTGTAGAGATATAATTCATGTTTTCATGCTTATTGGACTTTCAACTCTTTAATTACGAAAATGCCATTATTGTTATAATTGTCTACTTATATCATATTTGAATGCTTGATTGCTTGGATTGATGTTTGAATTGATTGATTGCTAATGAACTAGATGATTGATAATTAGATTTAGATCGAAGATGATTCAAAAGCTAAGGGAAAGGCTCTTGAATTGGGAAAGCTGCTCGTGGCATATGTAGCGGGATGATGAAGCTCTTATGCATAGATTTGATGATGTGATGTAGAGATGAGGCTTTGCGAGGATGTAATGAAGCGAGGCATCAGGTGATGAAGACTTGGTCTAATCCAGACGGGATCATTCCAAGCATGTTGATAACTCGGTGATATGATTCGAGTTGAGGATAATGAATGGATAAGAGAATAGTCGTCGAGGAGGATGACTAGAAGGCTTGGGTAGCACCGTTGTTAAAGGTTCTAGCATGCTCTAAGCAAGAGTACGTTTGGGCAGATTCGATAGTCCCAACGACTAACTGTGGATGGTCGAGTACTCTGGGCAGATTCGATAGTCCTAGGCACGGGTTGGGACGACGTGCGGGAGTTATGTCTAGAACCGGGGTTTCCATTAGCCCTTGACGGACGGCTGAAAGAATGTGCCGGTCATTCAATTAACGGTGATATCGAAGCAATGATAACAGTGATAGCCAGAGTCATGGATGTTTGGTTGTATCGTCACTCGGACTCAAGAGCGGTATTTTCTGGGTGCTTATCTGATTTAGGCCTTGGTACATGGAAAACATCGCCCTTGACTAGAGTGATAGTAGCTTTACTTTAATTTGTATGCTCTGCTATGTTTGCTTCTGCTTAGTTTGTGTCTGGGGGCTATCACTGTAGAATGAGGTTGGAGTGGGAGGGTTGTATTCCTATTCCTTTTCCTTTATGCTCTTTTGGTATGTTGTTAGTTAATTTACTGCTCACTAAGACTGTTGTCTGACTCAAGGCTTTATGTTTTAATTCTTATTGCCTTGGGCTGTTCGTCCATTTTGGGACGGGCAGACTAGGTAGTAGGTGACAGGTGTTGTTCTCTTCTCACGATGCTGATATCGAGGACGAGATGGAGGGTTGCATATTATCTTCTTATTATATGTACTGGATATTCCGCTGTTTTTTTGTATTCTCTGAGAGATATGTAGTGAGGCTTGATGTATTGACTATTTGGATGCTTGTATTCAACTATTATAGAGTTTTATATGATGTCATTTTGTTCTGTAAAGCTTCACTATACATATGTTCTATTGTATTTTTTCCATGCGCTGTGAGTAATACGATAGATTTTGTTGCTTTTAATCTACCCTGACAATCGTCCATGGTCGCCTGGCACACTTTACATCGCATTATCTCTAGATTCGGTGTAGGGGTCTTGGGCGGTCGTCACATTTGGTATCAGAGCATTGGTTAATCAATTTTACCCAACGCTCGCTGTCGTAGCTACATATGAGAGACGTAATTGTATTTTGAATGGATGATTACTATATATAATATAGTAGCTTAGTATAGTTTGAGTCCTTTGTGCAGTTGTTTCTCTAGATGTTCTAATCATTCCTTTTTATAGATATTGAGAATGAGTCGAAGAGGGAGACCAGCTGCTAGGGAAGGCCGTGCTACTGAAGAGACTGCTGATTATGCAGCCATGTTCGAAGCTATGATGACTTCGATCATGAGAAGGATACCAGTTCCGGGGGCAGCAGTTGATGTTGGAGTTCAGGTTCAGACTCCGAAACCAGTGGATTTTGCTAAGTTGTGCAAGGACTATACTGCTCTTGGAGGAAAGGTTTTCTTGGGAACAGAATCAAATATAGAGGTCCAGAGGTGGATAGATGCTTGTAGAAGGATCTTTGGTGATTTGGGAATTGATGATGCAACTAAGAGGAAGTTGGCATCAAGGCAGCTTCAAGGGAGAGCTTCTGATTGGTGGAACTCTATTACCATCACTACTCCGGAGGAAGAGATTACTGGGGAGCAAATCCAAGTCAGATTTGAAGCAAAGTTCATTTCTACAGCTCAGAAGTCTGTTCTGTTCAAGAAGTTTGTGGACCTCAAGCAGGGTGGAAGATCTGTTCTTGAGTATGTTTCTGAGTTTGAGGCTTTGTCCAAATATGCCCGGTCATATATCGAATCTGCATATCAGAAGAATGAGAAGTTTGTGACAGGCTTGGACAGTTATCTTGGGAGACAGTTGGTGGATCATTTGGACGATTCATTTGAGAAGCTTGTGGAGAAAGCTCTCAGGCATGAGAGTCTGTTTCCTAAGGATGGATCTGTTGTTGCTGTGACCAGGGAAGAGTCTAAACCCCAGCAGGGTGGAAGCAAGAAGAGGAAGCAGCAGCAGCAGAAGGGTAAGGATGGCCAGAAGAAGCCGAAAGGCGAGGTGACTTGCTACAATTGTCAGCAGAAGGGCCATTTCTCTAAGGATTGTAAGAATCCGAAGGCACCGATGAAGTGTCACAACTGTGACAAGCCAGGGCACATCAGGAAGAATTGTCCAGAACCGAGGAAGGACAAGCAGATTGTGCAGGCTTATGCTTTGGGAGCTGTTCCGTCGTCTTCAAAAGCTCCTACCACTGAAGAGAAGGGAAAGAGTGTGGTGGTTCAAGGTACTCTTTTCCTATGTGGTGTTCCAGTTAGAGTTTTGTTTGATACTGGGGCGTCGCATTCGTTTGTTTGTAGTGAACTTGTAGACCGGTTAGGTTTGGAACCGGATATTGTTGATAGGCCATTGGTTGTGACTAATCCAGTTGGGGGTTCGTCTTGTTTGTGTATGTTATGCCGTGGTCTGATTGTGTCGAGTCATGGTTGCTCTTTTGTTTGTGATTGCTTTGTTCTGAACTTTGCGGGGTTCAGAATTATTTTGGGTATGGACTGGCTTAGGAAGTATGCGACAAAGGTTGATTGTGAGAGGCTGGAGGTGACAGTCGAGAATGTGGAGGGGCGAAAGATTATGATACGATGTAAGCATGAGGAAGGCGTCTTCATGAGCTTCATGTATTCGCTAGTTGTTCCACGGGATGGACTGTCTTTAGTGCCAATCACAAATGGATTCGAGGGTGTCTTTGACGAAGTCAAAGGGTTGCCGCCGCATAGAGAGATCGAGTTTCGTATAGATCTAGTTGAAGGAGCCAGACCTGTTGTGATGCCTCTTAGGCGGATGGCGCCTAGGGAACAGCATGAGTTGAGGGTGCAAGTTGATGACCTTTTACAGAAAGGATTCATTCGGCGTAGTGTGTCCGAGTGGGGTGCACCAGTTGTGTTTGCAACCAAGGCAGATGGGTCGTTAAGATTGTGCGTCGATTATCATGAGCTGAATAAGGTGACTAAGAAGAACAAGTATCCATTGCCGAGAATAGATGACTTGTTTGATCAGCTTCACGAAGCTAAGGTGTTTTCTCAGATGGATTTGGCAACGGGATTTCACCAGTTGAGAGTAGCTAAGGATAGTGTGCCGAAGACTGCTTTTAGGACACCATCCGGTTTCTTTGAGTGGCTGGTAATGCCGTTTGGATTGACTAACGCGCCAGCATATTTTGTGGATCTTATGAATAGAGTGTTCAGAGATCAGTTGAACAAGTTCGTACTTGTGTTCGTGGATGATATTCTGATTTATTCCAGAACTGAAGAAGAGCACAAGACGCACTTGCGTATTGTTTTGGAAATCTTGCGGAAACATCAGCTGAAGGCTAAGTTTTCGAAGTGTCACTTCTGGAAGAGTAAAGTGAGGTTCTTAGGCCATGTGATTTCTGGAAGAGGAATAGCGGTTGATCCCGCTAAGGTGGCAGCAATCCAGGATTGGGTTAGACCTAAGAATGCATCTGATGTGAGAAGTTTTCTTGGATTAGCAGGATATTAACGACGGTTTATCAAAGACTTCTCTAAGGTATCTGCACCGTTAACAGGATTGACGAAGAAGAACCAAGTGTTCAGTTGGGATGCTAAGTGCGAGCAAGCTTTCGGAATCCTGAAAGAGAGATTGACGAGTGCTCCTGTTTTGACTATTCCTAGTGGGAATGATGAGATGGTGGTTTACACCGACGCATGTGGTACTGGACTTGGAGCAGTGCTGATGCAGAGAGATAAAGTTGTTGCATATGCCAGTCGACAACTAAAGCCGCATGAAAGGAATTACCCGACTCATGATTTGGAGTTAGCGGCGATTGTATTTGCTCTGAAGATGTGGAGACATTATCTGTTGGGAGTTCGATTCGAGTTGTTTACAGATCATAAGTCGTTGAAGTATCTTTTCTCCCAAAAGGATTTGAATCTTCGGCAGCAACGTTGGCTAGAGTTTTTAGCATCATATGATTTTGGTATAGCTTATACTCTGGGAAAAGGTAACGCAGTGGCAGATGCGTTAAGTCGAAGACATGCAGGATTGGGAGTCATGTTTTCTGAATGGAAGAGTCTCGAGTATTTAGCTGGATTTGACTTCAGGCCTAGATGTGAATTGGAACCTGAGATGTTGGCAAACTTATCGATAAGACTTTCTCTTGTGGAAAGGATTGGCGAGAGCCAAAAGCGAGACGATAAGCTTGTCAAGATTATCCGTGAATTGGAATCTGGATTGGATCCAGAAAAGGATAAAGGATTCGAGGTCGATCGAGAGGGTTGGCTTCGGAAGCAAGGACGACTAGTTGTTCCCGATATAGATGAATTGAGGAGTGAAGTTCTGAAGGAAAGTCATCACTCGAAGCTGACAATTCATCCAGGTGGAAATAAGATGTATCGGGATATGAAGAGAACCTACTACTGGAAAGGTATGAAGAAGGATGTTGGAAATTTTATTTCCAAGTGTATGAACTGCCAGTTGGTAAAAGCCGAACAGAAGAAGCCAAGTGGATTTCTTCAACCATTAGAAGTTCCTACATGGAAGTGGGAGCAGATATCGATGGATTTTATTGATGGATTGCCTAGAACCAGAACGGGAAATGAAGGGATTTGGGTCATTGTAGATCGTTTGACTAAGAGCGCACGATTCATTCCTGTTCGATCGACTAGGACTGCATCTAAGTTGGCTGAGTTATATGTTAAGTGGATAGTTCGATTACATGGTATTCCGAAGAGTATAGTGAGTGATCGAGACCCATTGTTCACTAGTGGATTTTGGAAGAGCTTCCAAGAAGTTTTGGGAACTGAGTTGTGTTTAAGTACATCTTATCACCCTCAGATGGATGGTCAGACCGAGAGAGTCAACCGAGTTTTGGAAGATCTCCTCAGAGCATGTGTTTTGCACTTCGGAGGATCATGGGAAGATCACCTTCATTTGGTGGAGTTTGCATACAACAACAGTTACCAGTCAAGTATTGGTATGGCACCATATGAGGCATTGTATGGAAGACCGTGTAACTCTCCGACATGTTGGTTGGAAACTGGAGAAAAGTTGATACTTGGGCCAGAGATGATTCGGCAGACTTCAGATTGTATAGAGATCATTCGGCAACGAATGAAGGCAGCCCAAGACCGTCAGAAGAGTTATGCTGATAAGCGTCGAAAGGATCTGGAGTTCGACGTAGGTGATATGGTTTTCGTGAAGATTTCTCCACTAAAGAATGTTATTCGATTCGGGAAGAAAGGAAAATTGACTCCGAGATTTGTTGGACCATTCTCGATTATCGAGCGAATTGGAAAGCTCGCTTATAGATTGGAATTACCGGAGAAGATGTCGGGTGTGCACAATGTTTTTCATGTATCATATCTACGGAAGTATGTGCACGACTCGAATACAGTGGTTTCTGCTGATAGCTGTGAAGACTTCGAAGTTGATCAAGTCGATAGAAGACCTCATAAGCCGCTTTGTGTTGTTGAAACCGACACGAAACAGCTTAGGAGGAAGGTAGTTAAGTTGCTCAAGATACAATGGAGTGACGATGATAACGACTGTACGTGGGAGGTGGAAGAGAGGATGAAAGCAGCTCATCCTGAACTCTTCAAGGTATGGCCCTAAGGTGTCGTGTCATCTCGCGATATTGTAACTTGTTCTAATTTTAGAATTCTGTACGCTAAGCTAGAATTGGATGCATGGTTTGCTGATTGTTATGGTTGGTAGGCGTACAAAATAGTCTTTGATTGTTTTGTTTGTTTGGAATTTCGGGGGCAAAATTCCTAAGGGGGAGAGAATGTAACGACCCGTATTTTTACGGATCGACAAGTTCGACAGAATCTGGAATTTTAGCATTCTTAAGTCATTTCAGATTTTGAGGCAGATTTGTCTAAGTCCTAGGTCGTGAACGACATAAGAGCTAAGTCGTGACCGAGTTAAGGAATTCGGCGAGTTAGTGTTAGGTCGTGGGTTAGTTGGAGCGACCTATAGAATTATGCAACCTAGATTTTAGTTAAGTGTTAGGTCGGCAGGGCGAGTTAACGACCTAAAGAATTGACCGACTTAAGGATATGGCGACTCAAGGGTAGGCAGACCTAGTGGAGTTAGCGACCTAGTGGGTACCGGGTTAAAATAGTTAGGTCGGCAACGACCTAGGGGAGCTGGGGTAGCTGGTTAGCGACTTAGTAGAGTGAGCGACCTATGGGATTGACCGACCTAAGAAATAAGTAGTTAGGTCGCATAGGTTGGTAGGTCGCGTGGGAGTTAGGTCGCGTGTTGTTTCAGGTCGTCATGTGTTAAGTCGCTAAGGAGTTAAGTCGTAGCATCTGTTGGTCGCGTGGGTGCTAAAGTTGTTAGGTCGCAAGGTTTTGTCTAAGTGTTAGGTCGCGATCTATGTTAGGTCGTAAGTCGTATACAGGTGAAGCGCATGTGTTAAGTCGCGCGTTACGTTAGGTCGTAGGTCGCTGGGCGTTTGGATGCGCAGAGGTGTTAGGTCGTAGGAGTTGGGGCACGTGCATCTGTTAGGTCGGAGAGGCTTAGGTCGAGGGGCTTAGGTCGAAAACGACCTAGGGAGATAGCCGAGTTACGACTTAGGGTATTTTCTGCTATAAATAGGAGAGCTTCTCTTCATTTTTGGGATCCGAATTTTGAAGCGACGAAGTGCTGCCATTTTGAGAGCTCGACTTCTACACTTCTTCACTTCTTTTCTCCACTCTAATCTAGTGCCTCCATCCATCCAAGTTGAAGATCAAATTGAAGATTCAAGAGCTTAGATTGAAGATCTTCATCTCTTGAAGTGAGATTTCATCGTTCGAAGCGGATTCGTGATAGATCAAGCTTGATCCTTCGCTGTCCAGATCTGAAGCGTGTTGATTTGGGTTTGTTTTGGTGATTTGGTGAGTGGTGATTATCTCTCACACGGATCCAAAGGAGTATATCGGATTGTTGGCTCGATTTGGTGTTAAAATAGTGATTTCCATGCATTTTCTTCATCCTAAGTGTAGATCCATATAGATCCATTGTTCATGATGATGTTACATCCATTTTATCATATGTTAACCTATGCAAGTTCATTCATCAAGTTTGTAGAGATATAATTCATGTTTTCATGCTTATTGGACTTTCAACTCTTTAATTACGAAAATGCCATTATTGTTATAATTGTCTACTTAGATCATATTTGAATGATTGATTGCTTGGATTGATGTTTGAATTGATTGATTGCTAATGAACTAGATGATTGATGATTAGATTTAGATCGAAGATGATTCAAAAGCTAAGGGAAAGGCTCTTGAATTGGGAAAGCTGCTCGTGGCATATGTAGCAGGATGATGAAGCTCTTATGCATAGATTTGATGATGTGATGTTGAGATGAGGCTTTGCGAGGATGTAATGAAGCGAGGCATCAGGTGATGAAGACTTGGTCTAATCCAGACGGGATCATTCCAAGCATGTTGATAACTCGGTGATATGATTCGAGTTGAGGATAATGAATGGATAAGAGAATAGTCGTCGAGGAGGATGACTAGAAGGCTTGGGTAGCACCGTTGTTGAAGGTTCTAGCATGCTCTAAGCAAGAGTACGTTTGGGCAGATTCGATAGTCCCAACGACTAACTGTGGATGGTCGAGTACTCTGGGCAGATTCGATAGTCCTAGGCACGGGTTGCGACGACGTGCGGGAGTTATGTCTAGAACCGGGGTTTCCATTAGCCCTTGACGGACGGCTGAAAGAATGTGCCGGTCATTCAATTAACGATGATATCGAAGCAATGATAACAGTGATAGCCAGAGTCATGGATGTTTGGTTGTATCGTCACTCGGACTCAAGAGCGGTATTTTCTGGGTGCTTATTTGATTTAGGCCTTGGTACATGGAAAACATCGCCCTTGACTCGAGTGATAGTAGCTTTACTTTAATTTGTATGCTCTGCTATGTTTGCTTCTGCTTAGTGTGTGTCTGGGGGCTATCACTGTAGAATGAGGTTAGAGTGGGAGGGTTGTATTCCTATTCCTTTTCCTTTATGCTCTTTTGGTATGTTGTTAGTTAATTTACTGCTCACTAAGACTGTTGTCTGACTCAAGGCTTTATGTTTTAATTCTTATTGCCTTGGGATGTTCGTCCATTTTGGGACGGGCAGACTAGGTAGCAGGTGACAGGTGATGTTCTCTTCTCACGATGCTGATATCGAGGACGAGATGGAGGGTTGCATATTATCTTCTTATTATATGTACTGGATATTCCGCTGTTTTTTTGTATTCTCTGAGAGATATGTAGTGAGGCTTGATGTATTGACTATTTGGATGCTTGTATTCAACTATTATAGAGTTTTATATGATGTCATTTTGTTCTGTAAAGCTTCACTATACATATGTTCTATTGTATTTTGTCCATACGATGTGAGTAATACGATAGATTCTGTTGCTTTTAATCTACCCTGACAATCGTCCATGGTCCCCTGGCACACTTTACAGCGCATTATCTCTAGATTTGGTGCAGGGGTCTTGGGCGGTCGTCACACATCAGATCTGGGCCATCCTTTTCCTATTGCAAAATCACGGCCGCACTTTTTTTTTTCATCTCCGTCCATCGGGTTTCACGTCTCCAACATGAAGAAGAACCCAGTTATCACGTTCAACATATGATGGCTGCACCTTCATTTCTCGATTCGAACGCGATCAAACACCGCCTCACTAAAGCCCTCCGCGAGCTCGACCACTACCACCAACAAGGTGAAGCTCGGCCCGATCTAAGGCTCGGAAATCATGCCCAAGCTACAGCCGAACGTGCCCCCTAGCAACCACCATAACGCCCCAAAACCGATCATCACCGTATAGAATCGAAGCTCTCATCGAGCTATAAAACATTGTAGTTGAGCATTTCTTCTAATTGTATATAGATTGAGAGAGATTAAGAGGAGAAAATCGTGAATTTATGGCCTTTGAAATTAAGGTGGCGGCTGGGTATTGAAAATTAGGGTTAGGGTTTTTGTTTTTGCAAATTGAAGATGTGAGGTCCTTTTATAGAAAATCAACAAAAACACTATTCATCGAAAATTTTCCGAACTCCAAACGAAGCGTGCCGACTGGCGTTTCTAATGTTTACCCCGCGTTCCGAACACAATGGAATAGGTTTCGGGAGCTAATTCGATCATCTGTGCGAGTTACGGAATTAAACGATCTATTTTAAATTAAACCGATTTAAACCGATTCCGATGCGTTTCGGCTTGCCCCGGACAAACGATATATCAATTGATACGAAATTTGAAACCATACAATAATTCAACATTACAGACTGGTTTCGTCGAAATCCGAGACTTTTTGAAAAATGGCTAATTTCACTAGTCGATTAAATACTAAAATATTCAATTTTCACAAATTAACTCTAAATTCAATTTTAAAAGTTCTATAACATCACTATAACTTCAATATGATTTATCATAACTTTATAAATCATTTTTAACACATTTAATCTAGATTTCCAATTATTTTTGGAATTTAAAATATTAAATTAACGATTTAATTATTAAATTAAATCCAATATTCGAAAAATAAATTATTCAACTTATTCATTCTACTCGATAATATTTAAAATCAATTAAATATTCAAATTTTAATTAACAAAAATTATGGGTCGTTACATTGAGCGTATGGAGAAAATAGCTTTTTGGACTCAATTATTATATTAAATTTTGATTTAAAATTCAGCGCGTTTATATATCGTACGATCACATGACAACTCCAAACGCTACGAAAATTGAAATCCAATAATAATACAATATTACGGATCCAATGGAACTAGTTTCGTCGAATTTCGAGACTGTGCCCCCGGAAGTCTATTTTTAAAGGTCGATTTAAACGATATATTTTTAAAACTGAACAAACCACTTTCAAATTCAATTTTAGAACTTTTGTTATCTTCAATATCTTCAATATAAATTTTACAAGCCATCAAATTATTTTAAACGAGCTTAAAACTCCAGATTTCATATTTTACCCATCTTCAAATTATTTAATCCAATAATTAAATTATCCAATAAATATAGATATTTGAAATTCGAGTTAAAAATTTAACTTTTAAATATTTAAAATCAATTAAATATTCCAATTTCAAATATTTAAAATTTCCGGGTCATCACATTCCTCCCCCCTTAAAAGAATTTCATTCCCGAAATTACTAGTTAAGAAGAATGGTCCATAACCCGTTCACCCACTTCCCGAAACCAAACAGTTTTCAATGACTTCCCAAGATAATCTTTTTATCAAACACACAATATTCCTCTTATTAACTTTTCAACCTTATCCTCGAGTCCCAAACAATATTACTTACTTAACAATTCAAATTTAAATTTGAAATCAAAATTTTGAATTATCAAAATTTTCTCAAAATTTTTCTAACTCTCTAAATTTTCGAAAATTTTTGCCAGCGTCTCCTTTGCGCGTGTAACGACCCCAAATTTTATAAGTATTTGAATTAATAATTAATTGAGTTTTTGAATTTAAAATTGTTAATTTATTTCATTTTGAATAAAAATAGTAAACAAATGGTTTAGAGATAAATGATAAATATATATATATATATATTTGAATTGATGGTTAAAGATGGTTTGAGTTTATAAAATAAATATAAGACAATAAATATTAAGTAAATAATGATAATTAATATTTGAACTAGAAATTGAAATTAATATAAGGTAAGTTTTAATAAAAATAGAAGTAGAATATTTGTTAAAATCTAACAACTTTTATAATATGTACATAAAGTAAAGAAGCCACCAGACTTTATCTCTAAGGCAAACAAAAGTATACCATAGCCTACAACACTTAGAAAACAAAAACAAATACAAGTATGCAAAACAATTAAATGCATGAATATAAACAAATACAAAACAAAGTTGAAAACAATCAACACTTAAATACAAAGCAATAAATGCTTGGATCTTTAGCCACCCTATAGAAATCCATCTCAGCCGAATTGAAGGAAAACAAATATACTTATATATTTGTTTGTACAGCAGCATTAAGGCATGCCACAGCTATATCTTTAGCCATGCTTATTTTTGTACAAGCATTTATTACCCTGTACAACAAGCATCACCTGTAGCTTCTTATATGTCAACCTCTTCATTTCATTTTCGTCCCTTGATACAAAACTGAGAAAAGAAAAAGAAAAAAAAAAGCTTCAGACTTAAAAACATTCATCAAGCAATGCAAAGATCATGCAAGTTTAAAAGCAAATCCAGTTTCCAGTTTCTCAGAGCACTTCCAGGCTTGTACTCTCTGTTTCAAACAAATATGTGAGTAACATTTATTCTAATACTATATTTTAAGTTAATATGGAATACTCTTATTTGTGATGTATCTGGTATTCGTATGTGTGTGCAAACATCTATTCATATCATGCTCTATTCTTACTTTCAGTTTTGGTTTGAAAAGGGAAAAATTTCAAATCTCACAATGGAATTTAGGTTCGACCTTGATTTATAAATGAAAGTAGTTTGTAGATGTCTAAAGATGATTGTAAAAATAGTTTCCAGATTTTTATTTCAAAAAATAATTTTTAAAATGAAAAATAACAGTGAATTACATATACATGTCAAAAATCAACACATCTAATTTCTGTTTTGGGGTGTATAGAGGGATTTGTAGTTAAAAGCTATGAGTTTTAACATATATTTCCAGATTTTTAAGTTGATATTCGATCGGGAAATTGGAGATGAACGTTTCCGGCAAATTGACGAATTGCCGGTGATCAACGTGATGGTTGAGGACGAGCTCGTGGTTGAAGCTAGCTATGGCATCGGGGATTATGGGAAAAATGTAAAAGAATTTTTCTAATGAGTAATTAATTCGAATGGGATCGAACTAGGGTTTAAGTTAGTATTTTGTTCGACTGGGTTGTCAAGGAAATGGCGACATGAGAGGTAGACCGGAGTCGTTCGCGTGTTGGGGAATGGAGGCGTGGTGTTGCGGCGATGCTCTGGAGGAGGTACTGGAGATTCCGGTGGCGAGTTCATCAGTGGCAATGGGGTTTTGTGGTCGAAGTTTCTGCAGATTTTTCGAGCTGAGGGTCGAATTTTGATTCGATGATGGATTTTGGATTCTGGGTTGAGGGAACGCACGTTGGGGTTGATGGTGACTTGGAGATGGGTGGAGGGAGGTTCGGCGTCGCTTGGTTCGCCGTGCAACGTGCACACGTGTACGCCCTGTATACTGGAATATGGGATTGGGGAAGACGATGTTTTATCAGGGGTTACTCGCGTTTCTTTTTCCTTTTCCTGGAGATGGTTCGAACTTTTCTCGTGTTATCTGGGAATATTTTTAACTGTTATAATTAAAGTTTAAACCCATACTTATGTTAAGCTTAAACTTGTTTGAAAGGAAAAAAGAAAAAAAAATTTAAAAGAAGATTTCTTTTAAAATATTAATTACGATAAATAATTATTATTTTTAATTAATTATTGTGGAAAGAAATTAAGAAGGGTAAATTAGTAATTGTCATTAATTAAGTAATTAGGGGTTTATCGATTTGTAATTAATAAATTGGCAAACTAATAATTAAGCAATTTAATTTATTAGAAATTAAAAATTGTTAATGAAAATTAATTACAGAGATGATTAATTTAAGAATAATTGAATGATTAAGGGGTTGATTAATTATGTAATTGGTTTAAAGATTAAATAATTAATATGATTTATCAATTAAGGTAATAAATCTGAGAATAATTAATTAAAGGTTAATTAATTAATGAAGGTGATTAAGGAATGATAATTAATTAAATGGAGAATTAATTAATTAAAAGTTAATTATTTAAAAATTAAAGGTTAATTAATTTATTTTTAAAAGTTAATTAATAAATGATTAAAGATTAATTAATTGAAATGGTTTATAATTGATTAATGATTAATTAACCAAGATTTGTAGTTTATTCATAATAAATTAATCTGATTTGAATTAATCAGACAATTAACTGATCTTACTTATGAATGTTTGAATTCTATTGGATGACTTGATTGTTTGATATCCCTGATATATGATGCTTTGTGATACACCCTGATTTGTATTGTGATCTGTGATAAATTATCCGTGGTGTAATTTATTATCTGTGATTTTTATGTATCTGTGATCTGTGCCTAAACGATAAGCGATATAGTTTATATCGTTTATCAACTATATTCTGTATTTTGATCTGTGATGACTGATGTTGCACTATTGTGTGTTAAACCCCTGGACTACACTTTTACACACACAAATATGGATTTCACGTGGAAATCGGTTAAGTCACAGATAATTTAAATTTGATGATTTTGAAATTGAAATTTTAATTTCAATTGATTTTGAAATTGGAAATTTGGGTTTAAAGTGAAAAGCTTTTGAAATAGAATTTCAAAGATAAAAGTCATTTTGAATAACTTAACCGAGTTTTTGAAAATTTAAATAATTAGATTTAGATTTGAATTCATGTTTGAAATTAAATCTATGATTTGGAAACTAGGGATAAAAGATGATATAAATGTGTTTGTATGAATTAAACCATTTTAAAGTATTAATTTGGGAATTTGAATTTAAACCAAGGATTTCAACTCGTATGAATGAATCAGATTTCCAAATTGAAAACTGTTGTTTTCAAATGATAAAAACTTTTAGATAAGAAAAGAAATTCCAGTTTAAATTAAAGGAATTTCAAGTGAATTGATAAAAAATGATTTTCCAAGTTATGAATGAATTCTTTTTGAAAGCTATGAATTAAATCTGTTTGTTTTTAACAGATTTAAAATGATGATTTATTTAAACCATTCGAAATGAAATTTTTTTGAAAGCTATGAGTTAAATCTTTGATTTAAAGATTTAACGAATTAATCAAATTGAAAGGGAAATTGATTTGGAAAATCTATGAATGAATCTTTGTGAAATTAAGTGAACTTTGTGAATTGAATCTTTTTGTTTAAAAGATTAAAATGGTAATTTGATAAACCATTTGAAAAGAAAGTTTGGGTAATAAGTTGTGACTTAATTGAAATCCCATTATCCATTTGTTTTTAAATATTTCGCTCACTATTCGGGTTAGCCGGGAAAGGACCTTTGGGTCGTATAACTCATTCCGAATAGTGATACGTCGTATATGGATAGCATTTGAAGACCGGTGTTGAAGACCGGATATTTTTCGAAAATGAAAGGACAACATGTCGAATGTCTCTGCACTGAGTCGCGCCGGTATAGAGATTTATATCACTCTTTTGTGACGGGAAGTCCGGACGTGATTGAGAATTATCCGGAATTGCAAGGGCTTCGTGAGAAGTGCCTTCGGTTCTGTTCGAACCCGGAACAGACTTGTATGGATACATGTCTGACATTATACTTTGAGATATAAAGCTGATTTCTTTCAAATACATATCTGTTAGTGGCGGAGAATTTATTCTCTTAGCTTAACACCCTTCTTTGAGACGTACGAGCTCAGAGGTTATGTAGTTGAAATTTATCAGCGATATATCCCAATTTGGTAATGTGGCATGCCGAGTGTTGCTGTGAAATGATCAGTGTTTGATCATTTGTGATATGATCATTTTTTTGATCTTATATCTTTGTGATCATAGGTTGATCATTTGTTTGACCCGAAGCATGGCTTTGTAGAAAGCGTAGCTTTGTGGACGAGACTTTGTCGGACCTCACACCCCGGAAATGGTCAAAACAGGAAGGATGCAGCAAGGTTCTAGGGAGTAGCGCCCCTTAGTGTATGTCATTCCTTCTGGATAAAGGTGGTATCATGGTATGGAGCCCAGATACTTAACCTCTATGGTTGCTGCAAATTTATTACTTTGTGGTTGTTGGAAATCGGGGATCCTCGGGAAGATCGGTGACGATCGGGGGATGGCATACGCGTGTCAGTAGTTACCTATTTTTGCAGAGGTAACCCGGCCTTGTGTTGGCAGAGATCCGGTTAGGTTCTCGGGTCGTCTATTCCAGGGACGTACCCATCGTGGATAGGAAGTTCCTTAGCCTGACCATTTGTTGGAAATCGCGATAATCAAGCCCGGCGATGTCGTCTCGTATGTGGGCTCGCGATCGATAATGGCGAAGCTGGTTCATCGAAGTCGCGATGGAAAGCACGGGGGAGGTGATGTTCTGGTCGTGATTGTCGACCTGGCTCGTGGGTGGATATAGATAGCGATGCAGTGAATATGGAGATCGTGGGATTCACGTGAGAGCTAGGGCTTCGCTCTGATGTGGTCGCGATTTTGGGGACTGTGATGTCTCGCGGTGGCGACTTGAGTTTAGGGCTTCGATCGATGAAAGTTTCGACGATGGCCAGTAAGGTACATCGTTTTCTTTTTAAATTGATTTAAATATATTTATGTAGAGTTTAGTTGGTAGAAAAAAAAAATATAGTTAAAACAGAATAATAATAATAATATATTCAGTTTTTAATTTATATAAAAAAAATGTTTACTGTTAGTTTTAAAAATTCCAGAGTTTAACTTTTTAAATATTGGATTATTGATTCAGTTAAGTTTACAGATAGTTGTTTGAAAATAATTGACTAAGGTAATTCCTTTTGTTTAAGTCACTTATTTAAAATTCAGATTGGCTACTAAAAATAATTTAATAAAGGGAACTTAGTTTTAAAATTTTAAATTGAAGTTTGATAATTTATTAAAAAGAGAAATTTGTCAATTAAAACTATCAAAACGATAAGTTGATTATTCGATTTATATTGAATATTAAAAATTTGTGAATTACTTATTCAAGGTCTAAAATCAAGAAATAAGCCGAAAATGGAAGAGAGTTGAAAATGGAATGCAAATAAAAGCAAAGGTGAGATTTTTCTCACTCAAACGAAATTTGATATTGCAGTTATTGATTTGATTGCTATTGGATGTGATATTAGATATAGTAGGATATATCTATATATGTAGCAATATATACATATTGGCATATGTATATATTGGATTGATTGATTTCCCGCACTGTATAGCGGATGAGACCCTATTGCGCCGTTAGTAAGCGGATGATTTTTATAAAACCTATATACCGCGATATTCCACCTCGAAGTGGAATTGGTATTGTGCTAACGTCTGTAGATGCAGGGAAACAGGTTGGAGGGATCCAACTGGATTCCTCACCAGTATTTATTTATTTACAGATATTGATGTATATTCTGTTATCATATTGATATATGATGTTTGTTGTTGTGATTGACTAATTGGTGCTGTTGCATCATCGGATTCAGTTTTGAAGTTTAAAAATAACGACTTCACTTCAAAAGGATTTTTAAAGTGATTTTTGAAAATATACGTTTTATGGAATTTTTGAATTGATTTATAAACGTTAAAATTTTAAAGTTATAAAAGTTATAATTTTTAGTGAAATATAACCAAAGTGTCGTTTTTGAAATAAAAGTCGATTTATTTATAAAATGATTTAAGTTGGGATTTTTGAATAACTATAAACGATTTGTATAAAAAGATTTATAAAAATTGATATTTATAAATCAAAATATTGGAATTATAAAACGAGTTTTTATAAGTGTAAAAATGAAATATTTATGGAATTCGTAAGTAAATGAAATTTATAGATTTATAAATTGTGAAGTTATAAAATGGATGAAACTGTCGAATAGGAGATTTATAAGAAATTAACTTATAAATTGGATTTTTGCCTTTAAATGGAATATTGATCGAATTGTTAATAAAGGAGATTTATTAAATCAAAGTTGTTATGAAATATAAAAAGGTGAATTTATAAATGTTGTTTTATAAATTCGAAAATCAATCAAATTTGATGAATTTAATATAGAAGGTTATTAAGGGAATTTTATCCACGATTTTGGATAGTGGTTAATTCTTGGAATAAAATGTGTAGAAAAGATTGAAATTTGGTTAGTGAAGTATATTAACGATTTTGGACAGTGAATATTTTTTTTGGTAAAATGGATATGGTTTTGGAAAAGTGATATTTGAATTAAAGTTAATTGTTTTAACGATATTTTAAAATGTATTGAATATCGAAATCATAGATTTCAACATTCATTGTTGAAATAGACGTTTTCGAGAAAGAAGGAAATGATTGACTATAACACTGTTGTTATAGTAAATGGTTTCCGAAAGGAAATGTTCTATATAGTATTGGGATTTATACATCTATCTTAATTCCGAATCCCTATACTAGTGATTTTGAGTTGTCGTAACGATGTTTTACATAACATTCGTTTTGACTCAAATAAATGTGCTTAAAAGAATGATTTCCTTAAAGAATGAAATATATACTTAATTTTGATTTAAGTATATCTAATATTTTCCAAGTGTTGAAAATAAATAGATTTGTGAAGTACTTATTATTAAATGAGTATGGAAATGCTTTTCCAATATGAAATGAAACGTTATTGAGATTTTATCTTCTTAAAGATAAATTGAAAGTGAATATTTGAAATCGATTGAAAATCGTATATCAGTAGATATTTTGAAAATATAAATTCACTATGGAATTTATAAAAGAAATGGAAATTCATTTTTAAAAATAAACGTTGATTTATTTTTGAAGTGTGGAAATTTTATATCTAGTAAAGATATTTTGGAAAATAAATAATTTGGAAAATTATTTGGAATCTGATGATGTTGCGCATTTTTATTGATAGTTAAATAACCGACTATCAATAATTACCTTGAATGGGTATTTGTTGTGAATTGGATGAATTTAAATGCCACACTAATTTTTTGAATAAGCGCTCACTATTCGGGTTAGCCGGGAAAGGACCATGGGGTCGTATAACCCATTCCGAATATGTGATACATCGTTATGGATTGCATTTGATGACCGGTGTTGAAGACCGGATATTTTTGAAAACGGAAGGATTACCGTCGAGTTACTCTACATCGGTTGATCTCCGATTTAGAGGTTTTATCACCCTTAGTGACGGGAAGTCCGGACATGATTGGAAATTATCCGGATTTGCAAGGGCTTCGTGAGAAGTGCCTTCGGTTCTGTTCGATCCCGGAACAGACTTGTATGGATTGTGTGTCTGACATTACACTTTGAGATATAAAGCTAATTTCTTTCAAATACATATCTGTTGGTGGCAGAGAATTTATTCTCTTAGCTTAACACCCTTCTCTGAGACGTACGAGCTCAGAGGTTATGTAGTTGAAGTTATCAGCGATACATTACCAATTTGGTAATGTGGCATGCTGAGTGTTGCTGTGTGATGATCAGTGTTTGATCATTTGTGATATGATCATTTGTTTGATCATTTATCTTTGTGATCATAGGTTGATCATCTGTTGACCCAAGGCATGGCTTTGTGACAAAGCATAGCTTTGTGGACGAGACTTCGTCAGGGCCTCAACAACCCGGAAATGGTCGAAACAGGAATGTTGCGGCAAGGTTATGAGGGTCGCGCCCTTTAGGGTATGTCATTTCCTTCTGGAAAGGGGTAGTATCATGGTATGGAGCCCAGATACTTACTCATGTGGACACACTTTATTTATTATGTGTGATGTTGGTTATCGAGCGCTCGGATAAAGGTCCCAAAGGACCGGGTGATGACATATTCGTGAGTTACCTGTTACAGGGTTAACCCGGCCTTGTTTGGTAGAGAGCAGTTTGTCTCTCGGGATGTCCAGCCAGAGGCGATCCTATTCGGCAGGAGGAAAGGAAGTTCCTTAGCCTGACCATTTGTTGGAAAATCCAAAGAAACAATACGAACCCTGTACGGTTTTAGTTGTATTACCTGCTATGGAATGTGACGGTAACCTGCTATTGAACATAGTAGCTATAGTAGGCATACGATATTGGTCGTATGCTGGCTAAGATTAATATTATACTTTCGAAATGTTTTCTACACTAGACATTAATAATAATAATCCAATGATTGGCGTAGTAAGCATCTTTGCCTATCATAAGAAGAAATCTCCTCCAATTCTGCGTTTGCATTGTGTGTGTGGTGGGAGGTCTTATGGTAGTTTCATTTTCCAAAAGCATTGCGAATCTGTTTTATTTTCTTTGTGAAAAATAACTGTTTTACAATCTCACACCAGTCACCATGACTGACTCGGAGTTTATTGTTCCCTTCTAAACTCTGGGTGCCCACCAATTCCCACACGGGCAGTCTAGAGTTAGGTTATCAGGATATTCTGGAGCTTTGAAGATAAGCTGGATGACGAGACGTAGTATTTGTATCTGATAGTATTTATTCCGCTGTGTATTCTGTATGAGGACAAGTTTTTATAACTGTCCATTGTTGTATATTGACTCTGATTGATGTATGTATAAACTGATATAGTTCTTTGTTTTAAAAGACTAGTGATTACCTATTATATAATTGTTCCGCTGCGATATGTGAGATTTTGATATTGTTTCTGTTCTAATGTTGTTCTGTTGTTCTTCTTTCTTTTTCTTCTATCTTTCTTCTACCTCTTCTTTTAAACCCTAATAATTCGGTTTTCCGGCATTCGTTTGCTCGATAGTTGATACAGTGGACGTATCGATGTCGATTTTCGAAAGTCGAAGAATCGGGTCCTTACAAAAAGTTTATATAACTGTCCATTATTGTATTGTTGTTGTAAATTCTGATGATGATGTAATGTATAAAATGATATAGTTCTTTGATTTAAAGATTATTCATTTATCTATTATATGTTGTTCCGCTGCGAATGTGAGATTCTGATATTGTTTCTGTTTTCTGATGTTGTTCTGTTGTTCTTCTTTCTTTTTCTTATATCTTTTCTTCTACCTCTTCATTCTTAAACCCTAAGAATTCGGTTTTCTGGCATTCAATGGCTCGGCAGTCGATACAGTGGACGTATTGATGTCGATATTCGGAAGTCGAAGAATCGGGTCCTTACATTATATATAGTTATATAAACTATTAAGTTTTAATTTATTGATTCAAATTTTATTTTATATATATGTTGCAATTTAATGTATGAAATTTAATTTAAAAACAATGATTTCTGAAAACCATATATATATTTACATTTAATTTATATGAATTTGAATTTAGAATATGATTTTATATATGTACATAATTATATTTAGTTATATATAAGTTCATTTATGCCGATTATCTTCATCGATCCAGTTCTGATTTGATTTCATCTATTCCTATTTATCACATCTATTCGTCAAATTCGTGCCAATCTTACATTGATTTGGAATTCGTATGTGACGACCGCCCATGACCCCTGCACCAAACCTACAGGTAGTGCGCTGTAAAGTGTGCCAGGCGACCATGGACGATTGCCAAGGTAGATTAAAAACAACAGAATCTATCGTATTACTCACAGCGCATGGACAAAATATGTAACGACCCTGAATTTTAACATTTAAAAAGGGAATATTTAATTGAGTTTAAATATTTGAATGATAGTTTAATTCGAAATTCGAATATCAGAATGAATTTGGCGATTAAATTTTTGAATTTAATTATTGAAACTGGGTAAAAAAAAATTGAATCTTCAGTTTTGAGCTGATTAAAAATATTTTCAAGGCTTCGAAAATTCATATTGATAACACTGAAGATAATCGAAGCTTCGGAATTGAATTTGAAAGTGATTTGTTCAGTCTTGAATTTATATCGTTTAAATCGATATTTGAAAATAGCGTTCCGGGGCGCAGTCTCGGAATTCGACGAAACTAGTTCCATTGGATCCGTAATATTGTATGATTATCGGATTTCAATTTTCGTAATATTTGGAGTGATCGTTTAGCCGTACGATAAGCAAACGCGCTGAAATTAAATCGAAGATTTAAATATTTTAATTGGTCCAAAATGCTATCTTCTCCATACGATCGAATTTGGACTCGAAACCTTTTCCATTGTGTTCGGAATAGGTGTATAATATTACGAACGCCTGGCGGCACGTCTCGATAGGAGGTCAAGATTTTGAGTTGCATTTGTCGAACGATTTGAATTTGAATTTGAATTGAAAAAATTAGTCAACTGCCGTTGATATTATTTCACATCAGCCATCCTACTCCTGAGCAAGCCAACCTACTCTCTGCCAAATCACATTCTCTTGTCTCCTCTCAACTTCGTTCAAATGGCCAGAGAAAATCATCTCGTTCAAATAAACAAACGAAACCAAATTTCGTTCAAAAGAAATTTAATGGCCGACACTACAATCTCTTCCCCTCTCGTTTCCAGATTGAAATCATAGAAAATAATAAAAAAGTTTAATGATCGCGCCATTTATTTCTCCCCAAAATCAAAATTGAGCAATCGAATTCATTCGAATCATGGAGCGCATCGGCGAGTTCATTCACGAGGTCGAGCTCGCGACCGGGATGGCGAGGTTAGGGTTTCGCGGTGATAAGGGGATACACATCTTTCGTTCGTTCGATTTGGAGATGGGTAGCCAGGGGAGGCTCGTGCGCGCACTCGCGTAGGGATGGGTTCACAGGGAAAGCATGGTAGGGCTGGGGCTTTGTTCGATTTCGACGTAGGGGTCGCGTGATGGGTAGCCGGAGTTAGGCGTGGGTTTGCGTCTGGAAGCTCAAGGCAGTAGGGTCGAGATCGATTTAGGCTAATCAGAGGTGCTTTGGTTGAGGGCTTGGGGGTTGCAGAGGCGAACTCGCGATGGGTTATGCCGAAGCAGGTTGCAAGGCGCTGGGTTCGAACAGCGATGGTGGTACGTGTGTTTGGTAAGGTAACGATTCTTGTTTGTTCTTGATTTTAATTGAATGTATAACTGTCCTCTACAGAAAGAAAAAAAAAGAATTTTTTTTTAATCATAAATTTGTATGGTTAAGTTTTATAAAGATATCTGAATATAAAGTTACAGAGAAGGAAACAAAATATATACAGTAAGAGTTATAGACTGTTTTATTTTTGAATTTAATTTAATAAGCATATTGAAAATATATAAGATTTAGAAATAGAAACAGAAATTTTAAGAGGGCAATATAAATTATTTTTATTGGGATATTTGAATATAGAGTGCGAAATCTATAGAAATTATTTTATAAAGATATATGTATTTTTAAATGGGAAAAATAAAATAAAATAATTGTTCGATCATTTCAAAGTATTAATAAATCGTCTAATTGTTTATACAAGGTTTGAAACCGTGAAGAAATGGTCAAAATGGAAAATGGACTGCAAATTAAAATCAAAGGTGAGATCTTCTCACTCAAATGAAAGTGGATTTTCTTTTACAGTTATTGATTGATTTGATTGCTGTTTGGATTGTGATATTAGATATAGTAGGATATATCTATATATATATAGCAATATATACATATTGGCATATGTATATATTGGATTGATTGATTTCCCGCCTCGTATAGCGGATGAGACCCTATTGCGCCGTTAGTAAGCGGATGATATATTTATAAAACCTATATACTGCGATATTCCACCTCGAAGTGGAATGGGTATTGTGCTAACATCTGTGGATGCAGGGAAACAGGTTGGAGGGATCCAACAGGATTCCTCAAAACATTTGAATTGATTTCATATGTTGTTTGATTGATTATTTATAATCTGTGTTTGATTATATCTGTGATTGAATTTGTTTAAGGCTATAATTTAGCCGAATGTATTTTTGGTATCGTTGGATACCAGAAATGAATGAAATTGGATTTCTGAAATAAAAATTGAATTTTAGATGGTTTGAAAGAATAAAAGAATTTATTTAAAAGGAGATAAATTTGTTGAAATCAAATTGATAATTGATTGGGTATTTGAAATAAATAGTTTGTGAAATCGATATAAAAATCTATTTGGTGTTTGGATAAAAATTGATTTTTGTGTTGAAAAATAAATTTGGAAATCGATTTGTAAAAACGATTTAGTCTTTGGGATCAAAGTTAGAATCAATTTGAAATGTGATTCGGTGTTGAAGTAAATTCAGAAATCAATTTGAAATTCGATTTGGGAGTTGAAATAAAATGGGGAAATCAATTTTTAAAGTTGATTCGGTGTTGAAAATAAATATTTGGAAAACGATTTGAAAATCGTGTAAAAGTGGATTTTTAGGAATGTAAATTCCGAATAGAAGTTGTAAAGGAAAGGGAAATTTGTTTTAAAAATAAATATTGATTTATTTTTAAAGTGTGGAAAATATGGTTTGAAATCGGATTTTCAAAGTGATGAAGTGTGGAAATAAATTTACAAATTTGAAATAAATCGATAAGGATTTATCAAATTGGTTTAAATGGACCATAATATGATTTGAAATTGATTTTCAAACGTGAAGTGTTAAATATGAATTTGAAATGGATTTTCAAATGTGAAGTATGGGAAATTATATATCTTGTGAAAAGATTTGAAATTTAATAAATAATTTGGGAAAAATTATTTGAATTGGATGTTTGTTATGAATGTTATTGATAGTTAAAGAACCAACTATCAATATTTGCCTTTGAAATGACACTTGATTTGTTTTTAAAACAAACGCTCATTATTCGGTTAAGCCGGGAGAGGACCTTTGTGTCATATAACCCATTCCGAATAGTGATACGTCGCGAATGGATAGCATTTGAAGACCGGTGTGAAGACCGGATATTTGTGAAAATGAAAGGACAACCTGTCGAATGTCTCTGCACTGAGTTGCTCCGGTATAGAGATTTATATCACTCTTTTGTGATGGGAAGTCCGGACGTGATTAGTGAATATTCGGATTGCAAGGGCTTCTTTGGAAGTGCCTTCGGTTCCGTTCGATCCCGGAACGGACTTGTATGGATGTGTGTCTGACGTTACACTTTGAGATGTAAAGCTGGTTTCTATCAAATACATTTCTGTTGGTGGCGGAGAATTTATTCTCTTAGCTTAACACCCTTCTCTGAGACGTACGAGCTCAGAGGTTATGTAGTTGATGGTTACTAGTGATACATTCCCAATTTGGTAATGTGGCACACGAAGTGCTGTTGATCAATTGTGGATCAAAGCGTGGCTTTGTGAAAAAGCGTGGCTTTGTGGACGAGACTTCGTCGAGCCTCACAACCCGGTAATGGTCGAAACAGGAATGTGCGGCAAAGGTTTGTAGGGGTAGCGCCCCTAGGGTATGCCATTTCCTTCTGGATAAAAGGTGATATCATGGTATGCAGCCCAGATATTTTACCTATGTTGATTATATTTTGTGGCTGTTGCTTTTCGATTGAGGATCCTCGGATAAAGGTTGGTTACGACCGGGGAATGGCATATTTGTGTTTTAGTTACTGTAATATCCCGGAAATTTTAACAATATCAATTTAATAATCTGTTAAATAATTAAATTGATATGGATAATCTTTGATAATAAGATTTGAATTTAATTTAATAATCTGATTAAATTAGTATTTAATTGATGATTTTATCTTTTAAAAGTTAATAAGATATTTTCTATTTGAATATATATATTTATTTATATATATTGTAAATAGAAGCTTTGGTAAATTGGAAATTTATATTTAATTTAATCTAGACTTTTCAAAGATATTTAAATAAGTAATTTTATAGTTTTAAAATACTTTAAGAAAATATTTAATTGGTTTAAGATATTTTTTACTTAAGCTTAAATATAAATAAGATTTACAAAATTGGTTTGTTTTATTTCTTTTTAAATATTTCTTGATAATATAATCTCTTGTTTAAATTATAAAATATGTTATTTTCAAATAACAAGTATAATGTATTATTTTTAATATGTATGAATTTTAATGCTAAAAGGAATTGTTATTTTAAATTGAATAAATAGTGTATGTAAATATATATAACTTAACTTTTAAATTGAATCTTAGGATTTAATTTTATTTAAACTTGAATTTAAAGTTTTGAAATTCAAAAGAATATATATTTAAATTGTTTTGGATTTTATAATATTTGTATAAACTTTTATTTTAAAATATAATTTGTTTTTGTTTCTTTAAAAAGTAATATATATATAGATAAGTATTTTATAAATAAGAAAAGGCTTTTGATTTACTTTTAAAATAAATAGGATTATGAATAAATACTTAAAAGACAAGTGTCATTTATCTAATGCCTTGTTTTAACATGTGTTAAGTAATGAATTAATCTATGTGACAAGTGTCTTTTTATTTTCTTTTTCTTTTATTTTATAAAATCATAAATATACATGTATATGAACATTGCATTTCTTCATTTCCCATTCTTTTCTAATCTTCTCATTTTTCAAAAGCCAAGAGAAATCAATAATCTTTCCTCTAATTAAAATCTGAAGTTAGAAATCAAATTGCCTCAAACCAAAATTTATACACTTCTCAAAACAAAATCAGAGATCAGTAATCCTCAAAACCAAATCAAAGATCTGTAACCATTCCTCATACCAGAGATTATCAAAATCAAATCTCTATAAACCATTTTCCAAAATCTAAATCAAAGTTCAGCCTGCATTTCTTTTGGCCTGCAATTCTTTTCAACATCAAAGCCTGCATTTTCTTTAGTCTGGAAGCAATCCTGGAATCATCTCAAAGCAACCAGTCTACATTCAATTTTCAACCACTGGTAGTTGCATGCATGTAGATTAAAGCAATTTAAGCTTCAGCAACTCCAGTTATTAAAATGTGAGGCATTCCAGTTTAAAGTTCAAAACAGTCTCAAGTTTTTCAAAATATAAGGCTCTGTCTCTGTTTTGCCTGGTGAGTAACATTTTTAAAAATAAACTTAAGTTGATTCTGAAATTCATGTTAAGTATTGAATGAAAGATGGTTGCATGTGAATCTTTATAAGTAGTTCTGCATATATATGTATTGATGTATGAATATACAAGTGCATTTCCTGTTTGTATATATGGATGTATTGTATGCATGTATGAATATGAACTTTGTTCTGTTTTGTTTGCCCAGACTCAAGAATTCCCTTTAAAATCTCTTACTACTTGATCTAGTTCTTGTTAGGACTAAACTTATAAACAAAAGGTGTTGATTTATCATAGAGGAATGTTTTAAAATTTAGTTAAGTCAAACTTTAAAACCAAGTATCTCTGTAAAACAAAAACAACAAGTGCATGTATATATAAGTGGAAACCCAAACATTTTAATTCATAAATCCAGGATTATAAATGGAATGCATAAGCTATAACATGATTTTTAGTATTAAAATTATAATTTTTAGTTCAATAATAAAGGAGCAGTTCTGATTTAAACTAAATATGAATTTTGGGTAACTCTGTTGATCTTGGAGAATTTGGGATGTTGTAGTTTTCAGTGATGATAGAGGAATGATCGGTGATGGTAGGAAAATTGTCAGGAAGGTGTTTAATTCACTGAGGAGGTAGCAGTAGTTGATTATTTGCTAGAACCCTAGTTTAGCTAGATTAGAAAAAAATCGATCATCGCGGCATCTAGAATCGATCGAGTGCTTCAGGCTTTTGAGAGAGGGAAGTTTGGTCGATGACGATGACATGGCCGGAGTTTCAGAAGCTCTGGTGGTGGGAATCTTGAAGGCGAGGAGTGTTGCCAGGTTTTGTCAGTGCGATGGTCTTGTTCCAGGTTGGGTAGAAGGCTCGAATTCGATTTCGAGTATTAATCGAAGAAGTGATGGTCGTATTCTGGTACGTGAGTGATCGTCGACTGGTGGGGGAAGTCGTGGATGGTCGAAGTTGGCCCTGGTAATCGTGCACGTGCACGAGATCGTAGATGTGCACTAGTGAATCTGGGTTACAGAGGAGTATGGCTCGAGTTTTTCTCGAGATTTTTCGAGTGATGGTCGAGGATTTTGGCTGTGCGACTCGAAGCTAATTTGTTTGGTCTCGAGTAATTTTTAGTGTTGCTAGGTTTTTAAGAAACCTGTCAGTTTCAATTTAAACTAAAGTTAAATTTGTTAAGTAATATCTAAACAGGATTTTAAATCAAAGATTTAATTTAGATTCAAGTTAGTTTGAATTTTAGATTAGATATAAATAAGTTATAAATTTATATGTTTTAAATAAGTTTAAATGGTAGTCATATTTAAATGGTTTGAAATTTAAAAGGAAGTTGATTTAAGTTCTTTTAAAAAAAAATTCTTTTAGAAGATATAAGTTTTCTTTAACAGATAAAGGTTTTTAAATTTGTTCTAAACTTTGTTAAAGACGAAATTGATATTCATTTTAAATCCAGAATTTAAAATGAAATTTAAAAGTAAAGTTGAAAATGGATGTTTCAAATGTTTTGTGAATAAGGAATTTTAAACTTGGATAAGTAAATATTTTATCTTAAAGTTAAAAACATTATTAAATCTTTAAGGTAAATTAAAATGGTTTAAATAATCAAATTAATTAATCATTTGGATTAATTAAATAGTAATTAAAGGTTTAAACTAATTTATTTATGATTAAGATTTATTAATTAGGGATAATTAATTTGTAATTAAGGATTATGAATTAGGATATTAATTAATGATTAAGAATTAATTAATAAAGTAATTAAATATTAATTAAGTTATGGTTAACACTTAATTAACTAAATAAATTACATTAATTAAATTGGTTATTAAGATTTATTAATTTGAAATTAATAATAATTAATCTAAGTTAATTACTTAAGAAAAGTAATCAAAGGGTTGTTAATAGTTAATGAAGGTCATTAACTTGAGATTATTTAAATAAATAATTAATGTGATTAATTTAATAGTTAATTAGATTAATTAATTTAAAGATAATCAATTATAGAATTTGTTTAAATATAATTACTTATTGGAAGTAATTAAGAATTAATTACTTATTGTAATTAATTGAAGTTAATTTGATTTGTTAAATTAATTAATTAAGTTTAATTAATTTAGAATAATCAAGAGATGATTTGATAATAATTAATTAATGTAATTATTAAGGTAAGATTATTTAGGGAGGTAAATAATAAGATAATTACTGGAAGTAATTAGTTGAATAATGATTTTATTAATAGAAGTAATTTGAGTTAATTACTTTGAATAATTAATCAAGGGATTAATTAAGAAATTAATTAAGGAGTAATTAATTTAGTTAGTGAAAGTAATTAAGGGTAGTTAATTACTGATTAAAGATTAATCAAGGTGATAAATAAATGTTGTTTAATTAATAATTAAGTTGTAATTAAGAATCATTAATTAATATAATTAATGATGTAATTAAGATTTATTAATTAAGTAATAATTAATAAATGAAGTGATTAATTAATGTAATTAATTAAGGTTTAATATAATTAATTATAGTTGATTAAACTTAATTAATTTTAGTTAATTAATTAATGAAGTAATTAAAGGTTAATTATTATAAGTAGTTAAGGTTAATTAATTTGAGTAATTAATTAAGGATAAATTACTTGAAGGTAATTAAAAGATAATTAATCAAAGATGATTAATTGAAAAAGGTAATTAGAGGATAATTAATTAATTTGTAATTAATTAATGGTTAAGTAAGAAGGATTTATAAAATGAAGTAATTAATTTAATTCAATTTAAATTAAGATGATATAAATCATTACTTATGAATGGGTGTTAGTATTAAATACTTGGCATTGATTGATATCTCTGATGAGATATATGCTGTATGATATGGATGTTAGTTGAATTGTATGGATTATCTGATAATGTTGATTATCTTTTGAATTATCTTTCTTTGTGTATAAAGATAATGAATTAAATTGTTTTAACCTTTAAAACAACTTGGCCTTAAAAGATACGCTTTGGATTTCGATGAGACCGGGATCGGGTTTCCGTATACCGGATTTCCAGGTCTGGAGACCCGAATACCACATCGATCCAAATTAACGATAGGTCGTGAATCAAGTGAAGATGAAGCTTCAGAGTGCAAGGGTTATTGTCGTTAACTCTGAGGGTGATTCCAAAATGAGTGTAACGAGATAATGCCTTCAACCCGGAACGAACTTGTATGGATTGAATGCTTTCAGCACATCGTCAGGTGGACGATGAGCATTCTAAGTGATGTGTTCTTTTCTAAGGTAATCGTGACCTCAAGCCTCACAAACCGGGAATGGCTAAAACAGGGGAGGTGCAGCAAGGTTAGTGGGTAGCACCCAAGTAGGACAAGGTTACCTCTGTCTAGATGTCCCTTTCTATTTTCGACTTAGTGGTGCGGTTGCTGATCCCAACAGTGAGGTATCTTGTGCGGGAATTATCCAGTAAGGGATGTTCCGACCTTGTGTTGTAGGGGATTGGGAGTGATCCTCGGTACGGTGATCTAGGCCACGTACTGTGACGGGCGGTACCCCGGTAGCCCTGCCATTGTATGGAATCCAATTTCCAATAAGTGATAACGGACTTGATTGTATAACCCACTTTGTTGGCTAGTACGCTGGAATTTAATAATGTAACAATTTCAGCTATTTCATATTTATTTGAAAACCCTAGACCCTATTATAATACAATCGAATTTTCTATCAAATGTTTTGGTTAGCGTAAGGTAAAAACTTACCCATGTTTATTTGTGGGGAGTCTTACGTGATACCTTTTCTTTCAAAAAGGTTTTGAAGTTAAACAAGTTTAACCTGTTACTCACACCAGACCTATGTCTGACCCAAGTTGTTTATTTCTGTTTTATAAACTCTTGGGTACTCAAATTTTTACGAGTAGCCAAGGGATTCAGGTTAGCCTTGACGAATTGTGGAGGAGCAATGGAGCAGGAGGCTTCAGCGTTGTAGATATAGATAGTAGTTTCCGCTGTGTTGATCTTGTTTAGATCTTTGTTTTGTATTGAGATGTAATAACTAGACAGATGTTTATAACTGTCTAGTATATGATGTGTAATCTGTGTAACTCTGATAAGTGTTGTATATGATACTATGTAATAGTTATGTGATATATTATATTTTATTCCGTTTCCGCTGTGAGTATTTGTGTTTGTTTTCTTTCTCTTCTTTTCTTTTCTACTTCTCACCCCTTTCTTTCTTACTGTCGATGCGATTTTCCGGGAGTGGAAAGTCGGGTCATCACACGTGGTATCAGAGCATTAGGTTGAGTGAATACCTAAGCTCTGGAGTGGTGTTTATCGTGAGAGAGCGTATTTGTAATTTTTATATAACTATATATATATATATATATATATATATATATATATTCTACCTATTTGTTGGGTTACCCATACAAGTTTTCCAATATAGGATATAAAGGTAGATAGGGTAGTGGTGTGTGTGAAACACGACTACCAATGGTTGGAGTTTGAGTATTGAGGTTGGAAGTGTATCTGTCGAGACTGTAGATCTAATATTGAAGTTTTCCGGGAGTGGAAAGTCGGGTCATCACACGTGGTATCAGAGCATTAGGTTGAGTGAATACCTAAGCTCTGGAGTGGTGTCTATCGTGAGAGAGCGTATTTGTAATTTTTATATAACTATATATATATATATATATTCTACCTATTTGTTGGGTTACCCATACAAGTTTTCCAATATAGGATATAAAGGTAGATAGGGTAGTGGTGTGTGTGAAACACGACTACCAATGGTTGGAGTTTGAGTATTGAGGTTGGAAGTGTATCTGTCGAGACTGTAGATCTAATACTGTCTCGAGTAAGCTTTGCTATGGTAAAGGATTTCATTGATCTCCGAAGGAAACTGTTAAGGTTCGGAGTTTATTTTTGAAGTTTGGATTTGTCGGTTGGGCAGAAGCGAGTGATGGTATCTTGATACCTCAGGTAATAGTAGCTGTGTGATGAGATGCAGTGAATATGGATGTTCCCGAAGATGTTTTCTTTGGAACAAGTTGTGGAAGTGTGTCTGCTTCGGTGTTGTGGCTGAGTTCAGCATGGTGATTCTGTTTGGTTTGAAGTTCGAGTTTCTCGAAGATCTTTGGAATAGGAAGTCCTTGGCATCAGTGTCAGCAGTGCAGCTCGGAGTATTCTATGCATTGGCAGGAAGTTTTCTGGATGAGCAGTTTTTCTGGAAGTGAAGTTCAGAAGCAGCAGAGTGGATCCATTTCTTCGATAAATTGGATAAATAAGTGTAAGCTGTTCTGATTGGTAAAGAGAGAACAGTCTGTTTGGAATTAGGATGGGTTGATCGCAAAAGTGACTTGCGATTGTCTGAGTGTTCTCTTGGGTTGTCAGAATTTTCTGGATGTCTTCAGAGAAGTCAGAAGTTTGTCCGCATCTGAAGGTTGAGTTTTTCTTATCGACTGGATTCCATGAGTGATACCGGTGGTTCAGTCTAGTGGAAGGATGTTTCCTAGAGATGGAGTTGGGGATGCAGCTCAAGTTTTGCTGGAGTATCCGAGTTTTCTTTATGGATCAATGAAACTTATTTCTAGAAGTGAGTTGTCCAGTCTGTGCTTGTGTTCTACCTCAGATCAGAATTGAGCAGTGAAAGCAGTCCAGAGTGTATCTCTGGATGGGAGAAGTAAGTTTGGAATCTACTGATGTTGTGAAGTAGAGTTGTGTTTTGGATCTCTTCTGTGTTCTGACCTGGATAAGTATTTGGTCTTCTGAATTGAATTGTCAGTTTGGATAACTGAAATTCATTAAGTTTTACGTATCTCTGAGGGAATACGTATTTGATCTATCTCTGGTTTTAGAATCAGCAGTTTGGGAAGTTTGGTAGTTGAGTCAGACTCGTCTGTAGTCTGATATTCTGTTTAGTTCTATAAATCTAGATGAGTAGGAGATCTATAGCTTAGTAGTTTAGATTGTTTGTAGAGCGAGTATTCCAGTATATATATATACTTGGGGAAACTCGAGGTATTTTATCTAGAATTTAGTCTAGATAGTTAAAATTGATTGATTGGATGAATTGGTTGCTATGGTTGCTAGCATATGGATGATAGTAGATGCTTGTGTTTTGAATTTAAATCTTTAATAAGATTATTAAATTACCTTTGTTTAAATTTCGGGGACGAAATTATTTTAAGGGGGGAGGAATGTAATATCTCGGAAATTTTAACAATATCAATTTAATAATCTGTTAAATAATTAAATTGATATGGATAATCTTTGATAATAAGATTTGAATTTAATTTAATAATCTGATTAAATTAGTATTTAATTGATGATTTTATCTTTTAAAAGTTAATAAGATATTTTCTATTTGAATATATATATATTTATTTATATATATTGTAAATAGAAGCTTTGGTAAATTGGAAATTTATATTTAATTTAATCTGGACTTTTCAAAGATATTTAAATAAGTAATTTTATAGTTTTAAAATACTTTAAGAAAATATTTAATTGGTTTAAGATATTTTTTACTTAAGCTTAAATATAAATAAGATTTACAAAATTGGTTTGTTTTATTTCTTTTTAAATATTTCTTGATAATATAATCTCTTGTTTAAATTATAAAATATGTTATTTTCAAATAACAAGTATAATGTATTATTTTTAATATGTATGAATTTTATTGCTAAAAGGAATTGTTATTTTAAATTGAATAAATAGTGTATGTAAATATATATAACTTAACTTTTAAATTGAATCTTAGGATTTAATTTTATTTAAACTTGAATTTAAAGTTTTGAAATTCAAAAGAATATATATTTAAATTGTTTTGGATTTTATAATATTTGTATAAACTTTTATTTTAAAATATAATTTGTTTTTGTTTCTTTAAAAAGTAATATATATATAGATAAGTATTTTATAAATAAGAAAAGGCTTTTGATTTACTTTTAAAATAAATAGGATTATGAATAAATACTTAAAAGACAAGTGTCATTTATCTAATGCCTTGTTTTAACATGTGTTAAGTAATGAATTAATCTATGTGACAAGTGTCTTTTTATTTTCTTTTTCTTTTATTTTATAAAATCATAAATATACATGTATATGAACATTGCATTTCTTCATTTCCCATTCTTTTCTAATCTTCTCATTTTTCAAAAGCCAAGAGAAATCAATAATCTTTCCTCTAATTAAAATCTGAAGTTAGAAATCAAATTGCCTCAAACCAAAATTTATACACTTCTCAAAACAAAATCTGAGATCAGTAATCCTCAAAACCAAATCAAAGATCTGTAACCATTCCTCAAACCAGAGATTATCAAAATCAAATCTCTGTAAACCATTTTCCAAAATCTAAATCAAAGTTCAGCCTGCATTTCTTTTGGCCTGCAATTCTTTTCAACATCAAAGCCTGCATTTTCTTTAGTCTGGAAGCAATCCTGGAATCATCTCAAAGCAACCAGTCTACATTCAATTTTCAACCACTGGTAGTTGCATGCATGTAGATTAAAGCAATTTAAGCTTCAGCAACTCCAGTTATTAAAATGTGAGGCATTCCAGTTTAAAGTTCAAAACAGTCTCAAGTTTTTCAAAATATAAGGCTCTGTCTCTGTTTTGCCTGGTGAGTAACATTTTTAAAAATAAACTTAAGTTGATTCTGAAATTCATGTTAAGTATTGAATGAAAGATGGTTGCATGTGAATCTTTATAAGTAGTTCTGCATATATATGTATTGATGTATGAATATACAAGTGCATTTCCTGTTTGTATATATGGATGTATTGTATGCATGTATGAATATGAACTCTGTTCTGTTTTGTTTGCCCAGACTCAAGAATTCCCTTTAAAATCTCTTACTACTTGATCTAGTTCTTGTTAGGACTAAACTTATAAACAAAAGGTGTTGATTTATCATAGAGGAATGTTTTAAAATTTAGTTAAGTCAAACTTTAAAACCAAGTATCTCTGTAAAACAAAAACAACAAGTGCATGTATATATAAGTGGAAACCCAAACATTTTAATTCGTAAATCCAGGATTATAAATGGAATGCATAAGCTATAACATGATTTTTAGTATTAAAATTATAATTTTTAGTTCAATAATAAAGGAGCAGTTCTGATTTAAACTAAATATGAATTTTGGGTAACTCTGTTGATCTTGGAGAATTTGGGATGTTGTAGTTTTCAGTGATGATAGAGGAATGATCGGTGATGGTAGGAAAATTGTCAGGAAGGTGTTTAATTCACTGAGGAGGTAGCAGTAGTTGATTATTTGCTAGAACCCTAGTTTAGCTAGATTAGAAAAAAACGATCATCGCGGCATCTAGAATCGATCGAGTGCTTCAGGCTTTTGAGAGAGGGAAGTTTGGTCGATGACGATGACATGGCCGGAGTTTCAGAAGCTCTGGTGGTGGGAATCTTGAAGGCGAGGAGTGTTGCCAGGTTTTGTCAGTGCGATGGTCTTGTTCCAGGTTGGGTAGAAGGCTCGAATTCGATTTCGAGTATTAATCGAAGAAGTGATGGTCGTATTCTGGTACGTGAGTGATCGTCGACTGGTGGGGGAAGTCGTGGATGGTCGGAGTTGGCGCTGGTAATCGTGCACGTGCACGAGATCGTAGATGTGCACTGGTGAATCTGGGTTACAGAGGAGTATGGCTCGAGTTTTTCTCGAGATTTTTCGAGTGATGGTCGAGGATTTTGGCTGTGCGACTCGAAGCTAATTTGTTTGGTCTCGAGTAATTTTTAGTGTTGCCAGGTTTTTAAGAAACCTGTCAGTTTCAATTTAAACTAAAGTTAAATTTGTTAAGTAATATCTAAACAGGATTTTAAATCAAAGATTTAATTTAGATTCAAGTTAGTTTGAATTTTAGATTAGATATAAATAAGTTATAAATTTATATGTTTTAAATAAGTTTAAATGGTAGTCATATTTAAATGGTTTGAAATTTAAAAGGAAGTTGATTTAAGTTCTTTTAAAAAAAAATTCTTTTAGAAGATATAAGTTTTCTTTAACAGATAAAGGTTTTTAAATTTGTTCTAAACTTTGTTAAAGACGAAATTGATATTCATTTTAAATCCAGAATTTAAAATGAAATTTAAAAGTAAATTTGAAAATGGATGTTTCAAATGTTTTGTGAATAAGGAATTTTAAACTTGGATAAGTAAATACTTTATCTTAAAGTTAAAAACATTATTAAATCTTTAAGGTAAATTAAAATGGTTTAAATAATCAAATTAATTAATCATTTGGATTAATTAAATAGTAATTAAAGGTTTAAACTAATTTATTTATGATTAAGATTTTTAATTAGGGATAATTAATTTGTAATTAAGGATTATGAATTAGGATATTAATTAATGATTAAGAATTAATTAATAAAGTAATTAAATATTAATTAAGTTATGGTTAACACTTAATTAACTAAATAAATTAGATTAATTAAATTGGTTATTAAGATTTATTAATTTGAAATTAATAATAATTAATCTAAGTTAATTACTTAAGAAAAGTAATCAAAGGGTTGTTAATAGTTAATGAAGGTCATTAACTTGAGATTATTTAAATAAATAATTAATGTGATTAATTTAATAGTTAATTAGATTAATTAATTTAAAGATAATCAATTATAGAATTTGTTTAAATATAATTACTTATTGGAAGTAATTAAGAATTAATTACTTATTGTAATTAATTGAAGTTAATTTGATTTGTTAAATTAATTAATTAAGTTTAATTAATTTAGAATAATCAAGAGATGATTTGATAATAATTAATTAATGTAATTATTAAGGTAAGATTATTTAGGGAGGTAAATAATAAGATAATTACTGGAAGTAATTAGTTGAATAATGATTTTATTAATAGAAGTAATTTGAGTTAATTACTTTGAATAATTAATCAAGGGATTAATTAAGAAATTAATTAAGGAGTAATTAATTTAGTTAGTGAAAGTAATTAAGGGTAGTTAATTACTGATTAAAGATTAATCAAGGTGATAAATATATGTTGTTTAATTAATAATTAAGTTGTAATTAAGAATCATTAATTAATATAATTAATGATGTAATTAAGATTTATTAATTAAGTAATAATTAATAAATGAAGTGATTAATTAATGTAATTAATTAAGGTTTAATATAATTAATTATAGTTGATTAAACTTAATTAATTTTAGTTAATTAATTAATGAAGTAATTAAAGGTTAATTATTATAAGTAGTTAAGGTTAATTAATTTGAGTAATTAATTAAGGATAAATTACTTGAAGGTAATTAAAAGATAATTAATCAAAGATGATTAATTGAAAAAGGTAATTAGAGGATAATTAATTAATTTGTAATTAATTAATGGTTAAGTAAGAAGGATTTATAAAATGAAGTAATTAATTTAATTCAATTTAAATTAAGATGATATAAATCATTACTTATGAATGGGTGTTAGTATTAAATACTTGGCATTGATTGATATCTCTGATGAGATATATGCTGTATGATATGGATGTTAGTTGAATTGTATGGATTATCTGATAATGTTGATTATCTGTTGAATTATCTTTCTTTGTGTATAAAGATAATGAATTAAATTGTTTTAACCTTTAAAACAACTTGGCCTTAAAAGATACGCTTTGGATTTCGATGAGACCGGGATCGGGTTTCCGTATACCGGATTTCCAGGTCTGGAGACCCGAATACCACATCGATCCAAATTAAGGATAGGTCGTGAATCAAGTGAAGATGAAGATTCAGAGTGCAAGGGTTATTGTCGTTAACTCTGAGGGTGATTCCAAAATGAGTGTAACGAGATAATGCCTTCGGTTTCGTTCGAACCCAGAACGAACTTGTATGGATTGAATGCTTTCAGCACATCGTCAGGTGGACGATGAGCATTCTAAGTGATGTGTTCTTTTCTAAGGTAATCGTGACCTCAAGCCTCACAAACCGGGAATGGCTAAAACAGGGGAGGTGCAGCAAGGTTAGTGGGTAGCACCCAAGTAGGACAAGGTTACCTCTGTCTAGATGTCCCTTTCTATTTTCGACTTAGTGGTGCGGTTGCTGATCCCAACCGTGAGGTATCTTGTGCGGGAATTATCCAGTAAGGGATGTTCCGACCTTGTGTTGCAGGGGATTGGGAGTGATCCTCGGTACGGTGATCTAGGCCACGTACTGTGACGGGCGGTACCCCGGTAGCCCTGCCATTGTATGGAATCCAATTTCCAATAAGTGATAACGGACTTGATTGTATAACCCACTTTGTTGGCTAGTATGCTGGAATTTAATAATGTAACAATTTCAGCTATTTCATATTTATTTGAAAACCCTAGACCCTATTATAATACAATCGAATTTTCTATCAAATGTTTTGGTTAGCGTAAGGTAAAAACTTACCCATGTTTATTTGTGGGGAGTCTTACGTGATACCTTTTGTGACGACCCGCCCTTCTATACACAGAAGTACGCATCGACAGTAAGAAAGAAAGGTGTGAGAAATAGAAAAGAAGAGAAGAGAGAAAGAAACAACAACAGATACTCACAGCGGAAACGAATGAAATATAATATATCACATAAAATATTACATAGTATCATATACATCATCTATCAGAGTTACACATCACATACTAGACAGTTATAAACATCTGTCTAGTTATTACATCTCAACATAATACAGATCAATACAAAGATCAACACAGCGGAAATTACTATCTATCTACAACGCCGAAGCCTCCTGCTCCATTGCTCCTCCAGATCACTTGTCAAAGCTAACCTGAATCCCTTGGCTACTCGTAAAAATTTGAGTACCCAAGAGTTTATAAAACAGAGATAAACAACTTGGGTCAGACATGGGTCTGGTGTGAGTAACAGGTTAAACTTGTTTAACTTCAAAACCTTTTGAAAGAAAAGGTATCACGTAAGACTCCCCACCAATAAATATGGGTAAGTTTTTACCTTACGCTAACCAAAACATTTGATAGGAAATTCGATTGTATTATAATAGGTCTAGGGTTTTCAAATAAATATGAAATAGCTGGAATGCTTACATCTCACGTTCCAACATAGTTGGGCACAACTAAAACGTACGGCACTTATTGGAGTTTGGATTCCATCAATGGCAAGGCTATCGGGGTACCGCCCGTCACAGTACGTGGCCTAGATCACCGTACCGAGGATCACTCCCAATCCCCTGCAACACAAGGCCGGAACATCCCTTACTGGATAATTCCCGCACAAGATACCTCACGGTTGTCATGACCAACCGCACACACTAAGTCGAAAATAGAAAGGGACATCTAGACAGAGGTCATCTTGTCCTACTTGGGTGCTACCCACTAACCTTGCTGCACCTCCCCTGTTTTAGCCATTCCCGGTTTGTGAGGCTTGAGTTCACGATTACCTTTTAAAAGAACACATCTATCTTAGAATGCTCATCGTCCACCTGACGATGTGCTGAAAGCATTCAATCCATACAAGTTCGTTCCGGGTTCGAACGAAACCGAAGGCATTATCTCGTTACACTCGTATTGGAATCACCCTCAGAGTTAACGACAATAACCCTTGCACTCTAAATCTTTATCTCGAATCTGAAAGTACTATCTCCGTCAACTCATTACGGAATCACCCACAGAGTTATACTGACAAAGAATCGTTCTTACACCTCGAGTCTTCACTTGCTCCATTTGGATTTCACGACCTAACGTAAATTTGGATCGATGTGGTATTCGGGTCTCCAGACCTGGAAATCCGGTACACGGAAACCCGATCCCGGTCTCATCGAAATCCAAAACGTATCTTTTAAGGCCAAGTTGTTTTAAAGGTTAAAACAATTTAATTCAATTATCTTTATACACTTAGAAAAAAAATTCACAATAGATAATCAACATTATCAATATCATCAGATAATCCATATTATCACAATTTAACTAAACATCCATATCACATAGCATATATCTCATCAGAGATATCAATCAAATGCAAAGCATTCAGTATTATCATCCATCTATAAGTAATGATCTATATCATCTCTAATTAATTTAAAGTTAATTAAATTAATTACTTTTATTTTATAAATCCTTCTTACTTAAACATTAATTAATTACAAATTAATTAATTATCCTCTAATTACCTTTTTCAATTAATCATCTTTGATTAATTATCTTTTAATTACCTTCAAGTAATTTATCTTTAATTAATTACTCAAATTAATTAACCTTAACCACTTATAGTAATTAACCTTTAATTACTTCATTAATTAATTAACTATAATTAATTAAATTAATCACTATAATTAATTATATTAAACCTTAATTAATTACATTAATTAATCACTTCATTTATTAATTATACTTAATTAATCAATCTTAATTACATCATTAATTATATTAATTAATGATCCTTAATTACAACTTAATTATTAATTACTTTAATTAAATTAATTACATTAAGTAATTAACTTTAAATTAAACAACATTTATTAATCACCTTGATTAATCTTCAATCAGTAATTAACTACCCTTAATTACTTTCATTTACTAAATTAATTCTCCTTAATTAATTTCTTAATTAATCCCTTGATTAATTATTCAAAGTAATTAAACTCAAATTACTTTCCTTAATACATAACCATCAATTAATTACTTTCAGTAATTATCTTATTATTTACTTCCTAAATAATCATACCTTAATAATTACATTAAGTAATTATTTATCAAATCATCCATTGATTAATTTAAATTAATTAAACTTAATTAATTAACTTAACTAAATCAAATTAACTCAATTAATTACCAATGATTAATTAATTCCTTAATTACTTTTATTAAGTAATTACATTTAAACCATTTTCACAAATGATTATCTTTAAATCAATTAATCTAATTAATTATCAAAATTAATCACATTAATTATTTATTTAAATAATCTCAAGTTAATGACCTTCATTAACTATTAACAACCCTTTAATTACTTTTCTTAAGTAATTAACTTAGATTAATTATTATTAATTTCAAATTAATAAATCTTAATAACCAATTTAATTAATCTAATTTATTTAGTTAATTAAGTGTTAACCATAACTTAACTAATATTTAATTACTTTATTAATTAATTCTTAATCATTAATTAATATTCTAATTATAATCCTTAATTACAAATTAATTAATCTTAATCACTAATTAATTAGTTTAAACCATTAATTACCTATTTAATTAATCCAAATGATTAATTAATCAATTAAATTAATTATCCATTAAATTTCCTAATAAATTTAATGAACACAAATCTCTAATTACTTTAAGATAAAACTTGTTCTTATTAATAATCAAGTTATCATTTACAAAGTATTTTAAATCAATTTACTTTAATTTTTCCTTCAAAATTTCTTTTAAATTTAAAGATTTAAAATGAAACAAATTATCTTTAACCACGTTTTAAACGACATTTCTAAAACTCTTTTATTTTACAAGTTAAAGAAATACTCATCTTATAAATAACTTAAGAATTTGAATCAAATTTACCTTTAAATTCTACCCATTTAATATACAATTTAAACACTAAAGTTATTTAAAACAATTTAATTTAAAAACTGCTTTATTTACAAATATGAGATACGGATTTAAACTTTCCTAGATTTAAACTTTAGATTTAAAAATTCTGTTTAAATGTCTCTTTACAAATTTAAATCTGTTTAAACTTAAACAGACAGTCTTTTAAAAAAAAACCTGGCAACAACTGTTACTCGAGGACTCACCAAAAACTTCGAGTCGCCTCTCCAAAATACTCGAGCCACTCACCTGCACAACTCGAGTACGAACTCGAGAATATCATCTTCCCAAACGCTCTACATTCCAGCAATTTACTCGAGACTTTGCTAATTTACTTCGTGCCTCACTCAAAATAACTCGAGAAACACTCGAGTAGCCTTCCCCACAAGTCGTCGATCATCCCTACACCATATCACGATCATCAATTCTTCGATCAAGACGCAAAATCGAAATTGGGAATTCGAGCACCAAACTGGAATACAGGCTTCCTCCAAAACCCTGTCAACATCTCCTCGTCTTCGAAATCTCGACCACCAGAATGCCAGCGACTCCAGCGACGACTTCGTCCACGTCACGACTATCATTTCCCAGAATTTTGTCGAACTCGATCCACTAGAGAAAATGTAGTGATTGATTTTCTTAACCTAGTTAAAACTAGGTTTAAAAATCTAAATCCTAAATCATTTCTGCCTCTATGTTTTAATTTCAATTCTAGTAATTTTCCTGATATCCTCGATCATTACACTATCATTCTTGAAGAAAACAACATCCCAAATTTACTGAGATCATCAAAATTACCAAAAACTCATTTCTAACTTAAACCAGAACTGCTCCTATAATACTAAACTAAAAACTATGATATTAATGCTAAAAATCATATTATCATTTATGTTTTCAATTTATAAATCTGAATTTATAAATTACAAAGTTCGAATTTTTACTTTTATATAACATGCACTGTTATTTTTGATTTACAGAGATGCTTAGTTTTTAAAGTTTTACTTAACTAACATTCTTAACATTCCTCTGTGATACATCAATAACTTTTGATTTTAAGTTTAGTTCTAACAAACTAAATCAAATGGTGAAGGTTTTTAAATAAACTTTGAGCCTGGCCAATCAAAACAAGAACAGAGTATATATTCACATATGCACACGATACATCCATTGTTCACAGCAGCTTTCAGTTATACATACAAACATTACATATTTATTCACTTCAAACATGATTATCACATGAAGAAATCAAGCAATTTACTTAAGTTAGTTTTAAATAAAAAGTGTTACTCATCTTATCAAAGATGAACAGAGGCCTATTTTTGAAAACTTGAAACAGGTTTGAACTTTTAAACAAGAATGCCTCCTTTTGATTTGAGAAGTTGAGTTGTTGAAGCTTTAGATTGCTTAAACTACATGCATGCTGGTCCCCAGATTGAAGAAATGAAAGTAAACAGTTTTGAGTTGTTTTCCAGATTTGAATAGAATGCAGTAGGCTTTAAAATGATTCCAGATTCAAAAATGAAGGCAGGCTTTAAACTTGATTTTGATTACAGATGGAAGAGAATGCAAACTGGTTGTTTTGAGATGATTACAGATCTTAGATTAGAGGATTGGTTTGAGAAGTGGTACTGATTTGTTTCAGATTTGTTTAGAGGAAAGATTTTGAGTTTCTTAGTTTTAAAAAGGGAAAAATAGAAAGAATGAAATGAAGATATGCAAATGTTTATATAAGTGAATTTATGATTTATAAAAATAAAAGAAAAAGAAAATAATAAGGACACTTGTCATTTTGAGTTTATCTTTTATTTACACATGTTAAGACAAGGCTTTAGGAAAATGACACTTGTCCTTTAAGTAATTATTCATATTTTTATTTTATTTTATTTTAAAAGTAAATAAAAGTCTTTTTCTTATTTATTTAAACACTTATCTATATATATATATATATTACTTTTTAAAGAAACAAACTAGTTTTATTTATAAATAAAAGTTTATACAAATATTCTAAAATCCAAAACAATTTAAATATTTATTCTTTTGAATTTCAAAGCTTAAATTCAAATTCAAGTCAAATTTAATTCTAAGATTCAATTTAAAAATTAAGTTATATATATATTCATATACAACTACTTATCAATTTAAAATAACAATTCCATAGTCTTTAAAATCCATTCATATTTATAAAAATAATACATTATACTTATTATTTGAAAATAACATATTTGATAATTTAAATAATTCATCTAAGAGATTATATTATCAAGTAATATTTTGAAAAAGAAATGAAACAAACCTTTTTGTTAAATCTTATTCATTTTAAGCTTAAGTTAAAATATATCTTAAACAATTTAAACATTTATCTTAAGTATATTTAAAACTATAAAGTTATTTATTTAAATAACTTTGAAAGCTCATATTAAACTAAATCTAAATTTCCAATTTACCAAAGCTTCTATTTATAATATATACAAATAAATATATATTACAAATAGAAAATATCTTATTAGCCTTTAAAAGATAAAATTTACCAATTAAATACTTATTTAATCAGATTATTAAATTAAATTCAAATTTCATTATCAATGATTATCAATATCAATTTAATTATTTAACAGATTATTAAATCGATATTGCTCAAATTTCCGGGATATCACATTCCTCCCACCTTAAAATAATTTCGTCCCCGAAATTTAAACAAAGGTAATTTAATAATCTTATTAAAGATTTTAATTCTTAAAATCACAATCATATATTATCAACCATATGCTAACAATCATGGCAACCAATCTGATCTGAGGTAGAATGAGAATGCTGATGAAGAACACAAGCACAGACTGGAAAACACATTCTAGAAATAAGGTTCACTGATCCATAAAAGAAAACTCAAATACTCTATCAAAACCTGAGCTGCTTCACCAAACTCTATCTCTAGGAACCATCCTTCTACAAGCTGAACCACCGGTATCATTTCTGGAATCCATTCGATAAGAAAACTCAACCTTCAGATGCGGACAACTCCTGACTTCTCTGAAGACACTCAGAAAAATTCTGATAACCCAAGAGAACCCTCAAACTATCGCAAGTCACTTTTGCGATCAACCCAGCCTATTTCCAAAGAAAACTGTTCCTCTTAACAAATCAGAACAGCCCATACTTAACTATCCAATCCATCGAAGAAATGGATGCACCCTGCTGCTTCTGAATTTCACCTCCAGAAAAACTACTCAGCCTGACAACTTCCTGCCATCACAGAATACTCCGAGCTGCACTGCTGATACTGATGCCAAGGACTTTCTATCCAAAGATCTTTGAGAAACTCGAACTCCAAACCAAAAAGAAATACCATGCTGAACTCAGCCATAACACTGAAACAGACACACTTCCTTAAACTCGTTCCAAAGAAAACATCTTCGGGAACATCCATCGTCACTGCATCTCATCACACAGCTACTATTACCTGAGGTATCAAGATACCATCACTTGCTTCTGTTCAACCGATAGATCCAAACTCTACTCATACAACTTTACAGATAAACTCCGAACCTTAACAGGTTTCCTTCAGAGATTCGATGAAATCCTTTATCACAGCAAAACTTACTCGAGACAGTATTGGGTCTACAGTCTCGATAAATACACTTCCAACCTTAATTCCAACCATTGGTAGTCGTGTTTCATACACTACTACCCTATCTACCTTTATATCTTATATTGGAGAACCTGTACGGGTAACCCAACAATATAGGTAGAATATATATATATAGTTATATAAAAATTACAAATACGCTCTCTCACGATAGACACCACTCTAGAGCTAGGTATTCACTCAACCAATAGCTCTGATACCACGTGTGACGACCCGCCCTTCTATACACAGAAGTACGCATCGACAGTAAGAAAGAAAGGGGTGAGAAATAGAAAAGAAGAGAAGAGAGAAAGAAACAACAACAGATACTCACAGCGGAAACGAATGAAATATAATATATCACATAAAATATTACATAGTATCATATACATCATCTATCAGAGTTACACATCACATACTATACAGTTATAAACATCTGTCTAGTTATTACATCTCAACATAATACAGATCAATACAAAAATCAACACAGCGGAAATTACTATCTATCTACAACGCCGAAGCCTCCTGCTCCATTTCTCCTCCAGATCACTTGTCAAAGCTAACCTGAATCCCTTGGCTACTCGTAAAAATTTGAGTACCCAAGAGTTTATAAAACAGAGATAAACAACTTGGGTCAGACATGGGTCTGGTGTGAGTAACAGGTTAAACTTGTTTAACTTCAAAACCTTTTGAAAGAAAAGGTATCACGTAAGACTCCCCACCAATAAATATGGGTAAGTTTTTACCTTACGCTAACCAAAACATTTGATAGGAAATTCGATTGTATTATAATAGGTCTAGGGTTTTCAAATAAATATGAAATAGCTGGAATGCTTACATCTCACGTTCCAACATAGTTGGGCACAACTAAAACGTACGGCACTTATTGGAGTTTGGATTCCATCAATGGCAGGGCTACCGGGGTACCGCCCGTCACAGTACGTGGCCTAGATCACCGTACCGAGGATCACTCCCAATCCCCTGCAACACAAGGCCGGAACATCCCTTACTGGATAATTCCCGCACAAGATACCTCACGGTTGTCATGACCAACCGCACACACTAAGTCGAAAATAGAAAGGGACATCTAGACAGAGGTCATCTTGTCCTACTTGGGTGCTACCCACTAACCTTGCTGCACCTCCCCTGTTTTAGCCATTCCCGGTTTGTGAGGCTTGAGGTCACGATTACCTTTTAAAAGAACACATCTATCTTAGAATGCTCATCGTCCACCTGACGATGTGCTGAAAGCATTCAATCCATACAAGTTCGTTCCGGGTTCGAACAAAACCGAAGGCATTATCTCGTTACACTCGTATTGGAATCACCCTCAGAGTTAACGACAATAACCCTTGCACTCTAAATCTTTATCTCGAATCTGAAAGTACTATCTCCGTCAACTCATTATGGAATCACCCACAGAGTTATACTGACAAAGAATCGTTCTTACACCTCGAGTCTTCACTTGCTCCATTTGGATTTCACGACCTAACGTAAATTTGGATCGATGTGGTATTCGGGTCTCCAGACCTGGAAATCCGGTATACGGAAACCCGATCCCGGCCTCATCGAAATCCAAAACGTATCTTTTAAGGCCAAGTTGTTTTAAAGGTTAAAACAATTTAATTCAATTATCTTTATACACTTAGAAAGAAAATTCACAATAGATAATCAACATTATCAATATCATCAGATAATCCATATTATCACAATTTAACTAAACATCCATATCACATAGCATATATCTCATCAGAGATATCAATCAAATGCAAAGCATTCAGTATTATCATCCATCTATAAGTAATGATCTATATCATCTCTAATTAATTTAAAGTTAATTAAATTAATTACTTTTATTTTATAAATCCTTCTTACTTAAACATTAATTAATTACAAATTAATTAATTATCCTCTAATTACCTTTTTCAATTAATCATCTTTGATTAATTATCTTTTAATTACCTTCAAGTAATTTATCTTTAATTAATTTCTCAAATTAATTAACCTTAACCACTTATAGTAATTAACCTTTAATTACTTCATTAATTAATTAACTATAATTAATTAAATTAATCACTATAATTAATTATATTAAACATTAATTAATTACATTAATTAATCACTTCATTTATTAATTATACTTAATTAATAAATCTTAATTACATCATTAATTATATTAATTAATGATCCTTAATTACAACTTAATTATTAATTACTTTAATTAAATTAATTACATTAAGTAATTAACTTTAAATTAAACAACATTTATTAATCACCTTGATTAATCTTCAATCAGTAATTAACTACCCTTAATTACTTTCATTTACTAAATTAATTCTCCTTAATTAATTTCTTAATTAATCCCTTGATTAATTATTCAAAGTAATTAAACTCAAATTACTTTCCTTAATACATAACCATCAATTAATTACTTTCAGTAATTATCTTATTATTTACTTCCTAAATAATCATACCTTAATAATTACATTAAGTAATTATTTATCAAATCATCCATTGATTAATTTAAATTAATTAAACTTAATTAATTAACTTAACTAAATCAAATTAACTCAATTAATTACCAATGATTAATTAATTCCTTAATTACTTTTATTAAGTAATTACATTTAAACCATTTTCACAAATGATTATCTTTAAATCAATTAATCTAATTAATTATCAAAATTAATCACATTAATTATTTATTTAAATAATCTCAAGTTAATGACCTTCATTAACTATTAACAACCCTTTAATTACTTTTCTTAAGTAATTAACTTAGATTAATTATTATTAATTTCAAATTAATAAATCTTAATAACCAATTTAATTAATCTAATTTATTTAGTTAATTAAGTGTTAACCATAACTTAATTAATATTTAATTACTTTATTAATTAATTCTTAATCATTAATTAATATTCTAATTATAATCCTTAATTACAAATTAATTAATCTTAATCACTAATTAATTAGTTTAAACCATTAATTACCTATTTAATTAATCCAAATGATTAATTAATCAATTAAATTAATTATCCATTAAATTTCCTAATAAATTTAATGAACACAAATCTCTAATTACTTTAAGATAAAACTTGTTCTTATTAATAATCAAGTTATCATTTACAAAGTATTTTAAATCAATTTACTTTAATTTTTCCTTCAAAATTTCTTTTAAATTTAAAGATTTAAAATGAAACAAATTATCTTTAACCACGTTTTAAACGACATTTCTAAAACTCTTTTATTTTACAAGTTAAAGAAATACTCATCTTATAAATAACTTAAGAATTTGAATCAAATTTACCTTTAAATTCTACCCATTTAATATACAATTTAAACACTAAAGTTATTTAAAACAATTTAATTTAAAAACTGCTTTATTTACAAATATGAGATACGGATTTAAACTTTCCTAGATTTAAACTTTAGATTTAAAAATTCTGTTTAAATGTCTCTTTACAAATTTAAATCTGTTTAAACTTAAACAGACAGTCTTTTTAAAAAAAACCTGGCAACAACTGTTACTCGAGGACTCACCAAAAACTTCGAGTCGCCTCTCCAAAATACTCGAGCCACTCACCTGAACAACTCGAGTACGAACTCGAGAATATCATCTTCCCAAACGCTCTACATTCCAGCAATTTACTCGAGACTTTGCTAATTTACTTCGTGCCTCACTCAAAATAACTCGAGAAACACTCGAGTAGCCTTCCCCACAAGTCGTCGATCATCCCTACACCATATCACGATCATCAATTCTTCGATCAAGACGCAAAATCGAAATTGGGAATTCGAGCACCAAACTGGAATACAGGCTTCCTCCAAAACCCTGTCAACATCTCCTCGTCTTCGAAATCTCGACCACCAGAATGCCAGCGACTCCAGCGACGACTTCGTCCACGTCACGACTATCATTTCCCAGAATTTTGTCGAACTCGATCCACTAGAGAAAATGTAGTGATCGATTTTCTTAACCTAGTTAAAACTAGGTTTAAAAATCTAAATCCTAAATCATTTCTGCCTCTATGTTTTAATTTCAATTCTAGTAATTTTCCTGATATCCTCGATCATTACACTATCATTCTTGAAGAAAACAACATCCCAAATTTACTGAGATCATCAAAATTACCAAAAACTCATTTCTAACTTAAACCAGAACTGCTCCTATAATACTAAACTAAAAACTATGATATTAATGCTAAAAATCATATTATCATTTATGTTTTCAATTTATAAATCTGAATTTATAAATTACAAAGTTCGAATTTTTACTTTTATATAACATGCACTGTTATTTTTGATTTACAGAGATGCTTAGTTTTTAAAGTTTTACTTAACTAACATTCTTAACATTCCTCTGTGATACATCAATAACTTTTGATTTTAAGTTTAGTTCTAACAAACTAAATCAAATGGTGAAGGTTTTTAAATAAACTTTGAGCCTGGCCAATCAAAACAAGAACAGAGTATATATTCACATATGCACACAATACATCCATTGTTCACAGCAGCTTTCAGTTATACATACAAACATTACATATTTATTCACTTCAAACATGATTATCACATGAAGAAATCAAGCAATTTACTTAAGTTAGTTTTAAATAAAAAGTGTTACTCACCTTATCAAAGATGAACAGAGGCCTATTTTTGAAAACTTGAAACAGGTTTGAACTTTTAAACAAGAATGCCTCCTTTTGATTTGAGAAGTTGAGTTGTTGAAGCTTTAGATTGCTTAAACTACATGCATGCTGGTCCCCAGATTGAAGAAATGAAAGTAAACAGTTTTGAGTTGTTTTCCAGATTTGAATAGAATGCAGTAGGCTTTAAAATGATTCCAGATTCAAAAATGAAGGCAGGCTTTAAACTTGATTTTGATTACAGATGGAAGAGAATGCAAACTGGTTGTTTTGAGATGATTACAGATCTTAGATTAGAGGATTGGTTTGAGAAGTGGTACTGATTTGTTTCAGATTTGTTTAGAGGAAAGATTTTGAGTTTCTTAGTTTTAAAAAGGGAAAAATAGAAAGAATGAAATGCAGATATGCAAATGTTTATATAAGTGAATTTATGATTTATAAAAATAAAAGAAAAAGAAAATAATAAGGACACTTGTCATTTTGAGTTTATCTTTTATTTACACATGTTAAGACAAGGCTTTAGGAAAATGACACTTGTCCTTTAAGTAATTATTCATATATTTTTTTTTATTTTATTTTAAAAGTAAATAAAAGTCTTTTTCTTATTTATTTAAACACTTTTCTATATATATATATATTACTTTTTAAAGAAACAAACTAGTTATATTTATAAATAAAAGTTTATACAAATATTCTAAAATCCAAAACAATTTAAATATTTATTCTTTTGAATTTCAAAGCTTAAATTCAAATTCAAGTCAAATTTAATTCTAAGATTCAATTTAAAAATTAAGTTATATATATATTCATATACAACTACTTATCAATTTAAAATAACAATTCCATAGTCTTTAAAATCCATTCATATTTATAAAAATAATACATTATACTTATTATTTGAAAATAACATATTTGATAATTTAAATAATTCATCTAAGAGATTATATTATCAAGTAATATTTTGAAAAAGAAATGAAACAAACCTTTTTGTTAAATCTTATTCATTTTAAGCTTAAGTTAAAATATATCTTAAACAATTTAAACATTTATCTAAAGTATATTTAAAACTATAAAGTTATTTATTTAAATAACTTTGAAAGCTCATATTAAACTAAATCTAAATTTCCAATTTACCAAAGCTTCTATTTATAATATATACAAATAAATATATATTACAAATAGAAAATATCTTATTAGCCTTTAAAAGATAAAATTTACCAATTAAATACTTATTTAATCAGATTATTAAATTAAATTCAAATTTCATTATCAATGATTATCAATATCAATTTAATTATTTAACAGATTATTAAATCGATATTGCTCAAATTTCCGGGATATCACACCTTTTCTTTCAAAAAGGTTTTGAAGTTAAACAAGTTTAACCTGTTACTCACACCAGACCCATGTCTGACCCAAGTTGTTTATTTCTGTTTTATAAACTCTTGGGTACTCAAATTTTTACGAGTAGCCAAGGGATTCAGGTTAGCCTTGACGAATTGTGGAGGAGCAATGGAGCAGGAGGCTTCAGAGTTGTAGATATAGATAGTAGTTTCCGCTCTGTTGATCTTGTTTAGATCTTTGTTTTGTATTGAGATGTAATAACTAGACAGATGTTTATAACTGTCTAGTATATGATGTGTAATCTGTGTAACTCTGATAAGTGTTGTATATGATACTATGTAATAGTTATGTGATATATTATATTTTATTCCGTTTCCGCTGTGAGTATTTGTGTTTGTTTTCTTTCTCTTCTTTTCTTTTCTACTTCTCACCCCTTTCTTTCTTACCGTCGATGCGATTTTCCGGGAGTGGAAAGTCGGGTCGTCACAGTTACCTAGTTACAGCTGTACAGCGTGAGGTAGCGTCAGTGTGTTAGTTACCTAGTTACAGCTGTACAGCGTGAGGTAGCGTCGGCCTTTTGTTTGCGGAGATCCGGTTAGGATCCGGGGCGTCTTTCCAGAGGCGTTTCTATTTCGGTGTAAGGAAGTTCCTTAGCCTGATCATTTGTTGGAAATCCAAAGAAACAATACGAACCCCGTACGGTTTTTAATTGTATTACCTGCTATGGAATGTGGCGGTAACCTGCTACTGAACGTAGTAGCTATAGTAGACATACAACAATAGTTGTATGTTGGCTAAGATTGATATTATACTTTCGAAATGTTTCCACACTAGACATTAATAATAATATCAACTGATTTTGCGTAGTAAGCATTTTTGACTATCATAAGGAGAAATCTCCTCCAATTCTGCGTTTGCATTGTGTGTGTGGTGGGAGGCCTTATGGTAGTTTCATTTTCCAAAAGCATTGCGAATTGTTTTTATTTTCTTTGCGAAAATAACTATTTTACGATCTCACACCAGTCACCATGACTGACCTGGAGTTTATTGTTCCCTTTCTAAACTCTGGGTGCCCATAATTTTCCACACGGGCAGCCTAGAGTTATGTTATCAGGATGTTCTGGATATTCTGGAGCTTTGGAGATGAGCTGGATGGCGAAGCGTACTATCGTACTTGTTATTTATTCCGTTGTGTATTCTGTATGAGGACACGTTTATATAACTGTCCATTGTTGTAAACTCCGATGATTGATGGATGTATAAACTGATATAGTCTTTTGTTTTAAAGATTATTGATTTATCTATTGTATATTATTCCGCTGCGATATGTGAGATTCTGATATTGTTTCTGTGTTGTTCTTCTTTCTTTTTCTTCTATCTTTTCTTCTACCTATTCTTTTAACCCTAAAGTTTCGCGTTTCCGCCATTCGATTATTCGACAATTTGGTACAGTGGACGTATCGGTGTCGAGTTTTTGGAAGACGGATTTGCGGGTCTTTACAAGTGGTATCAGAGCATCCGGTTAAGCGACAACCCTGCTCTGTTGGGTGTTACTCATTAGAGATAGAGTCAGTAGTACTCTAGAATGAGTGTGAGTGTATTAATAGATATGAGCGCGTATTTGTTAGTGAATACAAAATTTGTTTTGTATTGTGTTGACTTATCGGTTGATTGTTTATAGATTCTGGTCGATGCAGGGTGGCCAACTGTAATCGATAGGGGTTTCTAAACTCTTAAACAAGATAAACCGACACAGTATTGTTTTAAAGTAGGGTAAATGAAATAATTTTGCCCAAAACTATTTTTGTATAGAAAAGAAATGATTTTCTACGAATTATCATAGTATATGGATGTTTGGTTGTTAGGGAGAGATAATATTGAAATATTATCATTATTATGTGGAATTGAATAAGAAATTAAAATGGTATAACCAAAATTTTGAAGATAAATTCATTTAACAAATGAAGTTTATAAATCTGAATTGAAGAAGATAATGAAATAAAATCCATATACGAATGAGATTTGAAAATGTGAATTGTAAATGTAATTTACAGATTGAAATAGAATTCCAGAAAGAATATTTGAAATAAATTCATTAATGGAATGTAAATAAGTTTGATAACTTATAAAATATTTGAAATCTAATTGGAATGAGATTCAAATTGAAAATGAATGAATTTGTGAATGAATAAATAAATTTGCAACTGCAAGTGCAAGAAAATGAAATTGAGTGTTAAAATTCATTTTGAATTTGTAAGTAAATAGAACTGGAATTGAATTTGATTTGTGGAAAACGAAGTGATGTATTAAACTAAAATTAGTAAGTGAAGCTAATTGAAGATTGACCAAATGAATAAGGTTCGAAACGAATTGAATTCAATAATTATAAATGAAAGATTGATTGGATTTATATGGAATTGGTAATCCAGTTTAAATATAAGTGGTAATTGAAAATTTAATATAAAAAGTATGGAAAATACTTGTATTGAACTTAAGAAATAAGTGTGAAATTCTTAAGTAAATTTGATATTGAAAATATTCTAAGTTGGTGAATGTGAATATGAAATGCCAATTAAAATTGAATGGAATCAATTGGAAATGAAGTACTATACATATATGACATATGTTTTCCAAACTAAGGATATGAAAAAGTACCTTCCATTGAAAAAAATTGTGAAGGTGTTGGAACTCAGTATGAGTATCCGTTTGATCGTGATGGGATCATATTGATTGATCACGACGTATGCTAGCGTAATTAGAGAGGTGTGATACCCACAGTTACAAGCGATTCCACTGAGATAGTGGCGCAGCCGCCGTGTAAACTGCGATCTAGATGCCACAGCGAAATTCGAGAGGCGAGATGCCTATGGTTACAAGCGATTCCACTGGGATAGTGGTGTAACCGCCGTGTGAACTACGATCTATGGCAACAACCATGGCGAAATTCAAGAGATGAGAAATCTACAGTTACAAGTGATTCTACTGGGATAGTAGCGAAACCACCGAGTAACTGTGATCCATGGGGGGAACGTGCTTTCCATATCCATTTTAAAAATGATTTTTAAGTGTTTTCACTGGGAGGTAGAAAAAAATTTGGAATTTATCAAAATGTTCACTTAACGACAAGTGATTTCAAATTGAATTGAGATAAAGGTAAATGAAACCCAATATTCAGAATTAGAAGATGAATCGAATTCAAGTAAAATTCGAAATGAAAATCTGAATGAAAATCTGAAGATAAAATGAATTCCAAATAGAATTGAAATTTGTAAATTGAATTCAAATGGAATTGGAAATGTAAAGTTGAATGGAAATGAATATGACCTTGTTAATGAAGTGAAAACGAATATAAGAAGTATGTAATACTTATATTGCACTTAAGAAATGAATGAATGGAATTCTTAAGTAAAACGGGTATTGAGAATCCAATAAGTAAATTTGAACATTATTGTCAAGTAAAATATACAGGGCATTTGGAATTGGATTTTGATTTTGAAGATAATTTGAATTTGCTCGACAAAAAGGTACGTATTTGAATTTCAGTATGAAATTTCACTGAGTTTCTGATTTTGCTACTTGGCATTTTGTTTTCTTTTGAGATTTGAGAGTCCATAGGGACGTTTTGTAGTCGTACCGTATTAGCCGCGCAAAGGAGACGCTGGCGAAATTTTTCGAAAATTTCGAGTGTTAGAAAATTTTGAGAAAATTTTGAAAGTTTAAAATTTGAATTTAAGTTTAAATTTGAATTGTTAAGGAAACAATGTTGTTTGAAACTTATAATTGAAGTTGGAAACCTAGTTGAATTGATAATGAATCTCTAATAAAAAGATTTAGGTTAATAAGTTGATAAAACTATTGGATGTTGAAAAATAGTAGACGAGTTAAGGACCATTTTTCCTAACTTGTAATTTCGGGACGAAATTCTTTTAAGGTGGGAAGATTGTAACGACCCTGAATTTTAACATTTAAAAAGGGAATATTTAATTGAGTTTAAATATTCGAATGATAGTTTAATTCGAAATTCGAATATCAGAATGAATTTGGCGATTAAATTTTTGAATTTAATTATTGAAACTGGGTAAAAAAAAATTTGAATCTTTAGTTTTGAGCTGATTAAAAATATTTTCAAGGCTTCGAAAATTCATATTGATAACACTGAAGATAATCGAAGCTTCGGAATTGAATTTGAAAGTGATTTGTTCAGTCTTGAATTTATATCGTTTAAATCGATATTTGAAAATAGCGTTCCGGGGCGCAGTCTCGGAATTCGACGAAACTAGTTCCATTGGATCCGTAATATTGTATGATTATCGGATTTCAATTTTCGTAATATTTGGAGTGATCGTTTAGCCGTACGATAAGCAAACGCGCTGAAATTAAATCGAAGATTTAAATATTTTAACTGGTCCAAAATGCTTTCTTCTCCATACGATCGAATTTGGACTCGAAACCTTTTCCATTGTGTTCGGAATAGGTGTATAATATTACGAACGCCTGGCGGCACGTCTCGATAGGAGGTCAAGATTTTGAGTTACATTTGTCGAACGATTTGAATTTGAATTTGAATTGAAAAAATTAGTCAACTGCCGTTGATATTATTTCACATCAGCCATCCTACTCCTGAGCAAGCCAACCTACTCTCTGCCAAATCACATTCTCTTGTCTCCTCTCAACTTCGTTCAAATGGCCAGAGAAAATCATCTCGTTCAAATAAACAAACAAAACCAAATTTCGTTCAAAAGAAATTTAATGGCCGACACTACATTCTCTTCCCCTCTCGTTTCCAGATTGAAATCGTAGAAAATAATAAAAAAGTTTAATGATCACGCCATTTATTTCTCCCCAAAATCAAAACTGAGCAATCGAATTCATTTGAATCATGGAGCGCAGCGCCGAGTTCATTCACGAGGTCGAGCTCGCGACCGGGATGGCGAGGTTAGGGTTTCGCGGTGATAAGGGGATACACATCTTTCGTTCGTTCGATTTGGAGATAGCTCGAGCTCGCGAGCATTTGGAGGGTCGCGATTCAAATCACGTCGAGGACGAGAAGTCGAAGCAGCAGCCAGGGGAGGCTCGCACGCGCACTCGCGTAGGGATGGGTTCACAGGGAAAGCATGGTAGGGCTGGGGCTTTGTTCGATTTCGACGTAGGGGTCGCGTGATGGGTAGCCGGAGTTAGGCGTGGGTTTGCGTCTGGAAGCTCAAGGCAGTAGGGTCGAGATCGATTTAGGCTAATCAGAGGTGCTTTGGTTGAGGGCTTGGGGGTTGCAGAGGCGAACTCGCGATGGGTTATGCCGAAGCAGGTTGCAAGGCGCTGGGTTCGAACAGCGATGGTGGTACGTGTGTTTGGTAAGGTAACGATTCTTGTTTGTTCTTGATTTTAATTGAATGTATAACTGTCCTCTACAGAAAGAAAAAAAAAGAATTTTTTTTATCATAAATTTGTATGGTCAAGTTTTATAAAGATATCTGAATATAAAGTTACAGAGAAGGAAACAAAATATATACAGTAAGAGTTATAGACTGTTTTATTTTTGAATTTAATTTAATAAGCATATTGAAAATATATAAGATTTAGAAATAGAAACAGAAATTTTAAGAGGGCAATATAAATTATTTTTATAGGGATATATGAATATAGAGTGCGAAATCTATAGAAATTATTTTATAAAGATATATGTATTTTTAAATGGGAAAAATAAAATAAAATAATTGTTCGATCATTTCAAAGTATTAATAAATCGTATAATTGTTTATACAAGGTTTGAAACCGTGAAGAAATGGTCAAAATGGAAAATGGACTGCAAATTAAAATCAAAGGTGAGATCTTCTCACTCAAATGAAAGTGGATTTTCTTTTACAGTTATTGATTGATTTGATTGCTGTTTGGATTGTGATATTAGATATAGTAGGATATATCTATATATATATATAGCAATATATACATATTGGCATATGTATATATTGGATTGATTGATTTCCCGCCTCGTATAGCGGATGAGACCCTATTGCGCCGTTAGTAAGCGGATGATATATTTATAAAACCTATATACCGCGATATTCCACCTCGAAGTGGAATGGGTATTTTGCTAACATCTGTGGCTGCAGGGAAACAGGTTGGAGGGATCCAACAGGATTCCTCAAAACATTTGAATTGATTTCATATGTTGTTTGATTGATTATTTATAATCTGTGTTTGATTATATCTGTGATTGAATTTGTTTAAGGCTATAATTTAGCCGAATGTATTTTTGGTATCGTTGGATACCAGAAATGAATGAAATTGGATTTCTGAAATAAAAATTGAATTTTAGATGGTTTGAAAGAATAAAAGAATTTATTTAAAAGGAGATAAATTTGTTGAAATCAAATTGATAATTGATTGGGTATTTGAAATAAATAGTTTGTGAAATCGATATAAAAATCTATTTGGTGTTTGGATAAAAATTGATTTTTGTGTTGAAAAATAAATTTGGAAATCGATTTGTAAAAACGATTTAGTCTTTGGGATCAAAGTTAGAATCAATTTGAAATGTGATTCGGTGTTGAAGTAAATTCAGAAATCAATTTGAAATTCGATTTGGGAGTTGAAATAAAATGGGGAAATCAATTTTTAAAGTTGATTCGGTGTTGAAAATAAATATTTGGAAAACGATTTGAAAATCGTGTAAAAGTGGATTTTTAGGAATGTAAATTCCGAATAGAAGTTGTAAAGGAAAGGGAAATTTGTTTTAAAAATAAATATTGATTTATTTTTAAAGTGTGGAAAATATGGTTTGAAATCGGATTTTCAAAGTGATGAAGTGTGGAAATAAATTTACAAATTTGAAATAAATCGATAAGGATTTATCAAATTGGTTTAAATGGACCATAATATGATTTGAAATTGATTTTCAAACGTGAAGTGTGAAATATGAATTTGAAATGGATTTTCAAATGTGAAGTATGGGAAATTATATATCTTGTGAAAAGATTTGAAATTTAATAAATAATTTGGGAAAAATTATTTGAATTGGATGTTTGTTATGAATGTTATTGATAGTTAAAGAACCAACTATCAATATTTGCCTTTGAAATGACACTTGATTTGTTTTTAAAACAAACGCTCATTATTCGGTTAAGCCGGGAGAGGACCTTTATGTCATATAACCCATTCCGAATAGTGATACGTCGCGAATGGATAGCATTTGAAGACCGGTGTGAAGACCGGATATTTGTGAAAATGAAAGGACAACCTGTCGAATGTCTCTGCACCGAGTTGCTCCGGTATAGAGATTTATATCACTCTTTTGTGATGGGAAGTCCGGACGTGATTAGTGAATATTCGGATTGCAAGGGCTTCTTTGGTAGTGCCTTCGGTTCCGTTCGATCCCAGAACGGACTTGTATGGATGTGTGTCTGACGTTACACTTTGAGATGTAAAGCTGGTTTCTATCAAATACATTTCTGTTGGTGGCGGAGAATTTATTCTCTTAGCTTACACCCTTCTCTGAGACGTACGAGCTCAGAGGTTATGTAGTTGATGGTTACTAGTGATACATTCCCAATTTGGTAATGTGGCACACGAAGTGCTGTTGATCAATTGTGGATCAAAGCGTGGCTTTGTGAAAAAGCGTGGCTTTGTGGACGAGACTTCGTCGAGCCTCACAACCCGGTAATGGTCGAAACAGGAATGTGCGGCAAAGGTTTGTAGGGGTAGCGCCCCTAGGGTATGCCATTTCCTTCTGGATAAAAGGTGATATCATGGTATGCAGCCCAGATATTTTACCTATGTTGATTATATTTTGTGGCTGTTGCTTTTCGATTGAGGATCCTCGGATAAAGGTTGGTTACGACCGGGGAATGGCATATTTGTGTGTTAGTTACCTAGTTACAGCTGTACAGCGTGAGGTAGCGTCAGTGTGTTAGTTACCTAGTTACAGCTGTACAGCGTGAGGTAGCGTCGGCCTTTTGTTTGCGGAGATCCGGTTAGGATCCGGGGCGTCTTTCCAGAGGCGTTTCTATTTCGGTGTAAGGAAGTTCCTTAGCCTGATCATTTGTTGGAAATCCAAAGAAACAATACGAACCCCGTACGGTTTTTAATTGTATTACCTGCTATGGAATGTGGCGGTAACCTGCTACTGAACGTAGTAGCTATAATAGACATACAACAATAGTTGTATGTTGGCTAAGATTGATATTATACTTTCGAAATGTTTCCACACTAGACATTAATAATAATATCAACTGATTTTGCGTAGTAAGCATTTTTGACTATCATAAGGAGAAATCTCCTCCAATTCTGCGTTTGCATTGTGTGTGTGGTGGGAGGCCTTATGGTAGTTTCATTTTCCAAAAGCATTGCGAATTGTTTTTATTTTCTTTGCGAAAATAACTGTTTTACGATCTCACACCAGTCACCATGACTGACCTGGAGTTTATTGTTCCCTTTCTAAACTCTGGGTGCCCATAATTTTCCACACGGGCAGCCTAGAGTTATGTTATCAGGATGTTCTGGATATTCTGGAGCTTTGGAGATGAGCTGGATGGCGAAGCGTACTATCGTACTTGTTATTTATTCCGCTGTGTATTCTGTATGAGGACACGTTTATATAACTGTCCATTGTTGTAAACTCTGATGATTGATGGATGTATAAACTGATATAGTCTTTTGTTTTAAAGATTATTGATTTATCTATTGTATATTATTCCGCTGCGATATGTGAGATTCTAATATTGTTTCTGTGTTGTTCTTCTTTCTTTTTCTTCTATCATTTCTTCTACCTATTCTTTTAACCCTAAAGTTTCGCGTTTCCGCCATTCGATTATTCGACAATTTGGTACAGTGGACGTATCGGTGTCGAGTTTTCGGAAGACGGATTTGCGGGTCTTTACAAAATACAATAGAACATATACATAGTGAAGCTTCACAGAATAGAATCTCATCAATAAAACTTCATAATAGTTGAATACAAACATCTGAATAGTCAATACATCAAACCTCACTACATAACACTCAGAGAATGTACAAACAGCGGAACATCCAGTACATATAGTAAGAAGATAATATGCAACCCTCCAGCTCGTCTTCGATATCAACATCGTGGAAAGCAAGAACAGCACCTGTCACCTGCTACCTAGTCTGCCCGTCCCAAAATGGACGAACAGCCCAAGGCAATAAGAGTTAAAACATAAAGCCTTGAGTCAGACAACAGTCTTAGTGAGCGGTAAATTAACTAACAACATACGAAAAGAGCATAAAGGAAAAGGAATAGGAATACAACCCTCCCACTCCAACCTCTTTCTAAAGTGATAGCCCCCAGACACACGCTAAGCAGAAGCAAACATAGCAGAGCATACAATTTAAAGTAAAGTAATTATCACTCGAGTCAAGGGCGATGTTTTCCAAGTACAAACCCCCAAGGCCTAAACCAAGATCAGATAAGCACCTAGAAAATACCGCTCTTGAGACCGAATGACGATACAACCAAACATCCATGACTCTGGCTATCACTGTTATCATTGCCTTGATATCATCGTTAATTGAATGACCGGCACATTCTTTCAGCCGTCCGTCAAGGGCTAATGGAAACCCCGGTTCTAGACATTACTCCCGCACGTCATCGTGACCCGTGCCTAGGACTATCGAATCTGCCCAGAGTACTTGACTACCAATCCGTAGCCTTCAGGGACTATACAATCTGCCCAACGTACTCTTGCTTTGAGCATGCTAGAACCTTCAACAACGATGAGATCTCAGCCTTCTAGTCATCCTCCTCGACGACTATTCCCATACTAGCTCAAGCGCCTCTCGAGCAAACCATTATCCTCAAACTCGAACCATTTCACCGAGTTATCAACATGCTTGGAATGATCCCGTCTGGATTAGACCAAGACTATCTCATATCATGCTTTGCTTCATCACATCCTCTCAAAGCCTCATCTCAACATCATCATCAAATCTATGCATAAGAGCTTCATCATCCGCTACGTATGCTACAAGCAGCTTTCCTAATTCAATAGCCTTTCTCTTAGCTTTTGAATCATCTTTGGTCTAAATCAAATCATCAATCATCTAATTCATAGCAATCAATCAAGTCAAACATTAATCCAAGTAATCAAGCATTCAAATATAAGCTAAAAGGACAATTATAATAATAATGGCAATTTCGTAATTAAAGAGTCAAAAGTCTAACAAGCATGAAAACATGAGCAATATCTCTATAATCTCGATGAATGAACTTGCATAGGTTAACATGTAGTAAAAATGGATGCCAAATCATCATGAACAATGAATCTATATGGATCTACACATATGATTAGGAAAATGCATGGAAATCACTATTTTAGCACCAAGTCAAACCAACGATCCGATATACTCCTTTGGATCCGTGTGAGAGATAATCACCACTCACCAAATCACCTAAACAACCCTAAATCAACACGCTTCAGATCTGGACAACGAAGGATCTAGCTCGATCTATCACCAATCCGCTTCAAACGATGAATTCTATCTTCGATGGATGTAGATAAGCTCTTGAATCTTCAATTTGATCTTCGACTTGGATGGAAGGAATCACAAGATTAGAGTGGAGAAAAGAAGTGAAGAAGTGTAGAAGTCGAGCTCTCACAATAGCAGCACTTCGTCGCTTCGAAATCCGGATCCCAAAAAGTGAGAAAAACCCTTCTATTTATAGGCTGATTTTTAGGTCGCTCGCCCTTAGGTCGTCCACGACCTACGACCTAAGAAACTCTTCGACCTAACAATGCGCACGACCTAACAGACAACTGCATCTTAGCCCACATACGACTCAACTCCTAGGTCGCTCACGACCTAACACCCAACGATCTACACTTTAAGCCTTCACACGACCTAAAACATCACGCGACCTACGACTTAGCAAACGCGCGACCTAACACCTAAGTCGTCTACGACTTAAGCCAAAACACACGCGTGCGCGAACCAGGACTCAACGAGTTACGACTTAACAACTCACGCGACCTAACTACTCACGCGACCTACCAACTTATGCGACCTAACAAATTATGCGACCTAACATTCTTAGGTCGTCTAACGACCTAACTACGCTAACATGCTAACCACTTGGTCGCTAAATACTGGGTTGTTAACTCGCTAACTCTTAGGTCGCTTACCCTATAGGTCGCTCCAATATACTAGGTCGCTACATTCTATAAGTCGTTCACTCGACCTAACTAAAAATCCTTAGGTCGCTTTTCCTCCTTAAGACTTCTACCCTGCTCATCTCTTTGGTCGTCTACGACCTAAACTTTAACGACTTACCCCATTAGCCTTAAGTCGCTCGAACGACCTAAAATATAACTCGACCTATTTCCTATGCGACCTAAGCCCTTACCTCGCCCAGACTACTAGGTCGCCAACTTCTACAAGTCATCCCATTCCTTAGGTCGCCCAATACCTTAAGTCGTATACTTCCTAAGTCGGTCATTTCCCTTAAGTCGTTCACTCAACCTAAGCCACCCCATACGACCTAACTTCTCCACGACTTATCAACAATGCCTAGGTCGCTCCAAACCTTCCTACGACCTAAGACTTAGACTCTAGACGACTTATCAACAATGCGACCAATTGTCAACTGTTTTACGATGTTTCGATCTGTAAAATACGGGTCGTTACATTCTCTCCCCCTTAGGAATTTCGCCCCTAAAATTCCAAACAAACAGAGCAATCAAAGACTATTCTGCATGCCTACCATCCATAGCAATGAACAAACCATGCATCCAATTCTAGCTTAGCATGCAGAATTCTAAAACTTAGAACAAGTTACAATGTCGTTAGATGACACGACACCTTAGGGCCATACCTTGAAGAGTTCAGGATGAGCTGCTTTCATCCTCTCTTCAACCTCCCACGTACAGTCGTTATCATCATCACTCCATTGTATCTTGAGCAACTTAACTACCTTCCTCTTAAGCTGTTTCGTGTCGGTTTCCACAACACGAAGCGGCTTACGAGGTCTCTTATTAACTGGATCAACTTCGAAATCTTCACAGCTATCAGCAGAAACCACTGTATTCGAGTCGTGCACATACTTCCGTAGATACGATACGTGAAAAACATTGTGCACACCTAACATCTTCTCTGGTAATTCCAATCTATAGGCGAGCTCTCTAATTCGCTCGATAATCGGGAATGGTCCGACAAACCTTGGAGTCAATTTTCCTTTCTTCCCGAATCGAATAACATTCTTCAGTGGAGAAATCTTCACAAAAACCATATCACCTACGTCGAATTCCAAATCCTTACGACGCTTATCGGCATAACTTTTCTGACGATCTTGGGATGCCTTCATTCGTTGCCGAATGATCTCTATACAATCTGAAGTCTGTCGAATCATCTCTGGCCCAAGTATCAGCTTCTCTCCTGTCTCTAACCAACATGTCGGAGAGTTACATGGTCTTCCATACAATGCCTCATACGGTGCCATACCAATGCTTGACTGGTAACTGTTGTTGTATGAAAATTCCACCAAATGAAGGTGATCTTCCCACGATCCTCCGAAATCTAAAACACAAGCTCTAAGAAGATCTTCCAAAACTCGGTTGACTCTCTCGGTTTGACCATCTGTTTGAGGGTGATAAGTTGTACTCAAACACAACTCGGTTCCCAAAACTTCCTGAAAGCCCTTCCAAAATCCACTAGTGAACAATGGATCTCGATCGCTCACTATACTCTTCGGAATACCATGGAATCGAACTATCCACTTAACATACAACTCAACCAACTTTGATGCAGTCCTAGTCGATCGAACAGGAATGAATCTTGCACTCTTAGTCAGACGATCTACGATGACCCAAATCCCTTCATTTCCCGTTCTTGTTCTAGGTAGACCATCAATAAAATCCATCGATATCTGCTCCCACTTCCATGTAGGAACTTCTAATGGTTGAAGCAATCCACTTGACTTCTTCTGTTCGGCTTTAACCAACTGGTAGTTCATACACTTGGAAATAAAATTTCCAACATCCTTCTTCATACCTTCCCAGTAGTAGGTTCTCTTCATATCTCGATACATCTTATTTCCACTTGGATGAATTGTCAACTTCGAGTGATGACCTTCCTTCAGAACTTCACTCCTCAATTCATCTATATCAGGAACAACTAGTCGTCCTTGCTTCCGAAGCCAACCATCTCGATCGACCTCGAATCCTTTATCCTTTTCTGGTTCCAATCCAGATTCCAAATCACGGATAATCCTGACAAGCTTATCGTCTCGCTTTTGGCTCTCGCCAATTCTCTCCACAAGAGTCGGTCTTATCGATAAGTTTGCCAACATCTCAGGTTCCAATTCACATCTGGGCCTGAAGTCAAATCCAGCTAAATACTCGAGATTCTTCCATTCTTAAAACATGGCTCCCAATCCTGCATATATTCGACTTAACGCATCTGCCACTGCGTTACCCTTTCCCGGAGTATAGGATATACCAAAGTCATATGATGCTAAAAACTCTAGCCATCGTTGCTGCCGAAGATTCAAATCCTTTTGGGAGAAAAGATACTTCAACGACTTATGATCTGTAAACAACTCGAATCGAACTCCCAGTAGATAATATCTCTACATCTTCAGAGCAAAAACAATCGCCGCTAACTCCAAATCATGAGTCGGGTAATTCCTCTCATGTGGCTTCAGTTGTCGACTTGCATACGCAACAACTTTATCCCTCTGCATCAGCACTGCTCCAAGTCCAGTACCACATGCGTCGGTGTAAACCACCATCTCATCATTCCCACTTGGAATAGTCAAAACAGGAGCACTCGTCAATCTTTCTTTTAGGATTCTGAAAGCTTGCTCACACTTATCTTTCCATCTGAACACCTGGTTCTTTTTCGTCAATCCTATCAATGGTGCAGCCACCTTGGAGAAGTCTTTGATAAACCGTCGATAATATCCTGCTAATCCAAGAAAACTTCTCACATCAGATGCATTCTTAGGTCTAACCCAATCCTGGATTGCTGCCACCTTAGCGGGATCAACCGCTATTCCATTTTCAGAGATAACATGGCCTAAGAACCTCACTTCACTCTTCCAGAAGTGACACTTCGAAAACTTAGCCTTCAGCTGATGTTTCCGCAAGATTTCCAAAACAATACGCAAGTGCGTCCTGTGCTCTTCTTCAGTTCCAGAATAAATTAGAATATCATCCACGAACACAAGCACGAACTTGTTCAACTGATCTCTGAACACTCTATTCATGAGATCCACAAAATATGCTGGCGCATTAGTCAATCCAAACGGCATTACCAGCCACTCAAAGAAACCGGATGGTGTCCTAAAAGCAGTCTTCGGCAAACTATCCTTAGCCACTCTCAACTGGTGAAATCCCGTTGCCAAATCCATCTGAGAAAACATCTTAGCTTCGTGAAGCTAATCAAACAAGTCATCTATTCTCGGCAACAGATACTTGTTCTTCTTAGTCACTTTATTCAGCTCACGATAATCCACACACAACCTCAACGATCCATTCGCTTTGGTTGCAAACACAACTGGTGCACCCCATTCGGACACACTACGCCGAATGAATCCTTTCTGTAAAAGGTCATCACCCTGCACCCTCAACTCCTGCTGTTCCCTAGGTGCCATCTGCCTAAGAGGCATCACAACAGGTCTGGCCCCTTCAACTAGATCTATACGAAACTCGATCTCTCTATGCGGCGGTAACCCTTTGACCTCGTCAAAGACATCCTCAAATCCATTAGCGATTGGCACAGATGACAGTCCATCCCGTGGAACAACCAGCGAATACATGAAGCTTATGAAGATGCCTTCTTCATGCTTACATCGTATCACAATCTTTCGCCCCTCCACATTCTCAACTGTCACCTCCAACCTTTCGCAATCAACCTTTGCCGCATACTTCCTAAGCCAGTCCATACCCAAAATTATTCCACACCCCGCAAAGTTCAGAACAAAACAATCACAAACAAAAGAGCAACCATGACTCGACACAATCAGACCACGGAATAACATACACAAACAAGACGAACCCCCAACTGGATTAGTCACAACCAATGGCCTATCAACAATATCCGGTTCTAAACCCAACCGGCCTACAAGTTCACTACAAACAAACGAATGCGACGCCCCAGTATCAAACAACACTCTAACTGGAACACCACATAGGAAAAGAGTACCTTGAACCACCACACTCTTTCCTTTCTCTTCAGCGGTAGGAGCTCTCGAAGATGATGGAACAGCCCCCAAAGCATAAGCTTGTACAATCTGCTTGTCCCTCCTCGGTTCCGGACAATTCTTCCTGATATGCCCCGGCTTGTCACAGTTGTGACACTTCATCGGTACCTTCTGATTCTTAAATCCTTAGAGAAATGGCCCTTCTGCTGACAATTGTAGCAAGTCACTTCGCCCTTCGGCTTTTTCTGGCCATCCTTACCCGTCTGCTGCTGCTGCTTCCTCTTCTTGTTTCCACCCTGCTGGGGTTTAGACTCTTCCCTGGTTACAGCAACAACAGGTCCTTCCTTAGGAAACAGATTCTCATGCCTGAGAGCTTTCTCCACAAGCTTCTCAAATGAATCGTCCAAATGATCCACCAACCGCCTCCCAAGATAACTGTCCAAGCCTGTCACAAACTTCTCATTCTTTTGATACGAAGATTCAATATATGACCGGGCATACTTGGACAAAGCTTCAAACTCAGAAACATACTCAAGAACTGGTCTTCCTCCCTGCTTGAGCTCCACAAACTTCTTGAACAGAACAGACTTCTGAGCTGTAGAAATGAACTTGGCTTCAAATCTGGCTAGGAATTGCTCCCAAGTGATCTCTTCCTCCGGAGTATCAATAGTGATAGAGTTCCACCAATCAGAAGCTCTTCCTTGAAGCTGCCTCGATGCTAACTTCCTCTTAGTTGCATCCACAATTCCCAAGTCACCAAAGATCCTTCTACAAGCATCTATCCATCTCTGGACCTCAATGGTTGATTCTGTTCCCAAGAAAACCTTTCCTCCAAGAGAAGTGTAGTCCTTACACAACTTAGCAAAATCCACCGGTCTTGGAGTTTGAACTTGAACTCCAACATCCACCGATGGCCCTGGAGCTGGCATCCTTCTCATGATCGAAGTCATCATAGCTTCGAACATAGCAGCATAATCAGCAACCCCCTCACTACAAGAAAAAACACCTTTGACAGCAGCTATTCTTAGCGTTTCTCCTTTTAATGTCGTCAACGAAAATCTTGGAGGGAAATTTTTACGTGTAAACGCCGAGAAAACATAAAATAATATAACTTTACCGCCTCATTTTTTCACTTCACCTATTTACTTTTCTCAACCTTTCATCTCGTTAATACCTCCACCACCTAAAAAAATTAACCCTCTCTTCTAATCACCGAAATTCGCCTTCATCAGTGCCGCTTCACCGTTCAGACATCTCCCTTCACCGTTCTTTCAATTTCGAATTCGAATCATCACCGCTAGCTGCTCCCTCTACAGGTACTTATTTTCAACCATTCGTCGATTTTATTTAGGTTTAAAATAGGTTCTTCAATTAGTTTAATCATTCATCAATCTCGATTTTGTTATTTCAGTATGTGCTTTTCGATTGCCTTAAATCAGAATTTGTTGGATCGATTTTGTTCGTAAATTGATGTTAATGACTACCTTTGGATGACCAAGTCACCCAGTGGTCCATCTGTGAAGTTTTTGGTTAATGCTGGTACATTCTATTTGATTGTCTATTTCGCCCGATTATTTAATTGTATATAAACAAGTTTCCATAATTAGTGCATGTTGTATCATTTTGGAACTCTTGTTTGTTCTAAGGCAAAGTGATATTGAGTGAAAGAGAGTGGTGTGTAAAATTAGCCATTTCATACTTTGTAAAATAAGGCAAGATGGAAAAGCACACACTGAACAAGCGATTTGTCATGCTTTTATGTTCAAGTTAAATTTAATAAGAGTTCTATTTTCAGTGCACACAATGGAAGAACTGAAACTTACTGGCAATCATCTTAAAGGTTCTAGACCATTATTAACTTTCTCTATGAATTTTGATAAAGAACCTCGGTGGATGCTTATGAAAGAATTGATAACTCAGGTATGTATCATCTCAATGTTTATTAATCATGAAAATTTAGTAGCTGCAGTTTAAGTGCCACTGCGTCATTGAGTAAAGTCGTTAAAAATCGCTTGAGGTTTCAACTTTAAAATGTTGTGTAATGCATTAGACCTAGAAATAAGGACCGGAGCTTTATAATCTAGAATTGTAGGATAGTTTTAACATGGATATGTGATTATATATAGTGCATGCACACTAGCCATTTAAACATTAGCATAACGTTTCGTGTTCATATTTTTTCTTTAGTCTTTGCTAGTTGAACTACTCATTAAATCCTTTGAGTTTTTCCTTCTATAATTAAAAATCACTCTATTCTGTTTGTAGATATTTGGAACACCAAAGGATCAGAGAAAAGTGAAACCCTTTCATAATCATGTATTTGTTTTTTCAATCGTTGATGATCACATATTGTTTAGGAACTATCAGGTAATATTTTTGGATTTTAGAAAGAGAGGGATGTAATAATACCAGATGTGACTGGAATTTTATTAGTTACATCATAGGACATTAGAGTTGATTATTCCTTAATTTTTTAATTAAAATATGGATGAAAAAAAATCTGGACTCTGCCCCCATATCCAAATTACATTCAATGATTCAATTATTTACCAGGCTATGTTTAGAAGGCTGATTCAACTACACAAGCACAATTAATCAATCAAGCATTTACATATGATTATAAGTATGTATATAAAAGAATATCGCAATCGTGCCTATTTGTCTGAGAAAGAAAGGGCGATTGTGTTCATTTTCGATTCTTTGATGTTTCTGTGGAATTTGTGTGTTGACTTTTGCATGTGAATGTATAGTAGCTCGGTAGCTATTGACTTGTGATTTCCGCAAACATCTGTTAGTCAACCGAGCAAATAATAGTCATCATAAGTGTATTGCACATTTAATTTGCTTGAATTTGGCAAGTACAAAGTTTGTTTTTCATGCAGATATCTGTGCCTCATAATGAAACTGACGAAGTGGATCGTGGCGGTTTAGACAAGATGACACTTATAGAGGTATGTTTAATGGAGAAATCATAATATATAGATTCACTATTTGAGTTCGACTAATTTTAAAATGCATACATGTTGGTCCAAGATTTTGTTTAAACCCGATTAAGGTTTTTGGTGGTAGTTTTGGTGGGAAAACTCTGTATGAGAATCATTTCTATGTATCGCCTAACCAGGTATGTTTTGGTGGATTAAAGAATTTTTAAGTATGAGTTGTGTTAAAGTTACCTAGCCATACAGTGGCCGCCACCATTACACATTATTTTAGATGCAACTAGTGCAGCAATTGCAATTTGTTTATGAGGAAGACCGTTGGGATAGTTTAATTCTTAAAATGTGCTCCTTTTGTAATTATCAAATGATACTGTCAAAGATATTTGGTGTAAACTACAGTTTCATAACATTCATGCATGTACACACTGAAAAAAATGTTTGGTGTAAACTACAAGTGCAGTGGTCTGAATTAGTATATATTATTAATCTAAGATGCTAATTTTTAAAAACTATCAATGATTGCATACATCATTATGTTGAAGTATAAAAATTGTACAATAAATTGTTCCTATTTAACATAATAGGATATACTGATCAAACATTATTTGAGACAACTGGATCCATCTTACAAGGCTGCAAGCAAATGTCCACATGCAAACAAGTAATATGATATATTGCATCCAGAATCATGTAAAATTATATAGTTAAGCTATATTACCGTTCTCATTCAAGAAATTGAAATGTGTTATATTGAATAAAGCACTCAGACAACACTACAAGAAAAACCAATAACTATCCCAAAAAGGTACTGTTCAATTTGTGTATGAATTCTGCACACAGAAAAGACAGGAGGTCACTCTGTCCGACTTTCTTATTTCATTTGTTCACAGTTTCTCAGATATGAGATGTAGAAAGGACTCCTCCTCTAAGTGAGCTGAATCAGATGTTTATTGGCCAGGTGAGCTTTCTTTTCAGTTTTTTTCTTCCTTTACCAATTTATTACCATCTTAGTTCCAAAATTCTTTTCGTTGCATCGCGGTATATTTTATTTGGTTCGAATGTTTTCCACTAAAAATCTTGCCTAATTATGTGATGCCTTTTCTTTCCAGAAGCAAGTGAATCAAAATGATGTCGCTTGCATGTACTTTCAGCTTTTCGCTCACTAAATTAACTTTCGCAATTTACCTTGAAAGGATTTATCATTAAATCAACTTTATTTAATATCTGTGTTATATTAGAGTATGAACTTATAGAATCTCAAGTATGTTGACTGCATATAGACATAGCTCTATCAGGTTATATAAGCCTATATGTGCAAGTTTATTGTGGAAACATGCTCGTGCATTTACTCCAGTGACTGTGATACTCATTAAGTTAATTACTACACCTTTTGTATATTACAGCCAAATGATACTAGACTTGACATATTTCTGAATCCTTGCTGCCATGTTATTGATTTTGATGAAACCCATTATGAAGCACTCCACAATTTTCCATGAGTATTTTTGCCCTATCGTGACGCTATATTGTAACGTCCCTGTCTAAAATTAAAATAAGATAAACATTTTATAATAACCATTGATTGATGAAAACCCACAGTTTGAGTTAGTCAATGCCAGTGTTGACATAGTAAGATGTACATTATTCTCACAGTATTTATTAAGTTAAACGGCAGAAAAAATCTACTAGCACTACAAGGAAAAACATATTAAATTGAAGTATTATTACTTGGAGTTCCCAGTCTCATTGAGATATAATTAAGATACAAAATAATGAAATTTCTTAAACACATAGCCTTAATAATCACTGAATCTTACATAAGCAGCCTTTGAAGTATGTACATTATTATTCAAACATTTGAGATTCTACTATTTAAAAGCTTGTCAAATTTTAACCTATGACTGTGAGATAATTTTTTCATTTATATTATGTGCTAGTATTAAGAAATAATTAACTGTTCCACTCATTATCTCTTCCTAGTACATGTGTCCATTGATTAGTTTTATGTAAGAAATTTAAATTAGTAATATAAAATGGTTTTTAAACATATATTTTTCATACAACTAACTGCATTGTTACAACAAGCTGAAATGCTCAGTTCCTTAGCTTTAAAAGTAAATTTAGAAAACACTACCCAGAGTCTGGAAAATGCTTGGAAGGTTATCACGTCCACCAAACTTAAAGATTACGTTTTGCACCTTAGTATCTTATATGTGTGATTAAACTTTGTATTATCTGTTCATTTGATTATTCAGGAACTCAATGAGTACTTGATTCAGAATGGTGGGAAAAGCATTTCTGCAGATGATTTTGAAATGGACTTTGGCATAGATGAATTTAATGGTCTGATAGATGAGCTAAAGAACAACAATGCAGTTGAACAGTCATCATGGAGGTATTACCATTATTTTGCACTTCAATTCATCTTAATATGTTTGCACAAAAACAATTTCACACAGTTCCGAGTATAGAGCAATCTCTGAAAAATACGCATGAATGTTAATATGTCAAACAGTGATTAAAAAAATTATAAAATAATATGCTTAAAAATGTTAAACCCAGCATGGAACAAGGTCATGAGGAACATCAAGACAGTTCCGAGTACATAGCAATTTCTGAAAAACAGAGTGATGATGCAACTGCAAAGCAGATTCATATAGCCAGTTGCCTTAAAGAAAGTGAATTGGACCCAGGCATGAGCATTTCTCAAGGTAAATATCTTGATGGTTACATAGTTGTTCCTTTTTGTATGTCACTTTGAATACAAAAATAAAATATTTGCATGAATCTCACAATTCTTCATTCCCTATAGGTGAACCAAAAGAGCTTAGTGAAGAAGCGTACAACAAACAAGTCTCAGAATATGATTCACCACATCAAACAGTGCCTACTTTTCAGTCCCTTACTGAAGGAATTCCCACACCCAACTTCACAGCAAGTGTGAGTATTTGACATCAATTATTTCATTAGACAATTAAACATTATATAGAGACCGTGAATTTATAACATAGATCATTGAATTGTATGTGCATGTCCTCAAATTGCCGCATCTCAACTTAGACATTATATTTCACGTAAAAATGCAAAGTTTACATTTGAAATAAATAACAGTCAAATAACAGTCAAATTACTAGTTGGAAATAATTGTACACCACTAATACTTCCTAAAGTATCCAAACTGCCTCCATAAAAGAAATATAGTTATTCTCATATAACAAGCATACTAATCCAATTAAATTCCTGATTGTTGTACACTTCATTATCAAATACTGTACTGAATGCTTATGATTTCATATTTATTAATATGGTAAAGATACCATCAATATTTCTAACACTGATATATGTCAACACACATGGTGTGATGAATGAATAATTCTGTTATTATCTAGGCATTCGTTGATATAATTTTCTGTACACTATTGCCCATCAACATAGCTGGAACTTGGTTGACGTTTCAATCGATTTGATATATTCACTAGAACTGCCTTATCAAGTAAAAGTATGTGACTGATAAAATTACTGCAACTTGAAAAATATGCATTAAATATATCACTGTGCAAATATTGCATAGAACTTCCAGTTACATGTTTATTGAAAAACACATTTTTTTTCAACTGGAAATTGTACACTTTATATTTAACTAACAGTTATACGTCTAAAGCTTACTGTAATTACTACTCACAGGATGTTGACAAAGCCATGGTTAGTGATAGCTCAACAACAAAAAGTCAAGAAAAAAAGATGGAAGGAGGAATCTTGCCGAGTTCAGACTGCCCTGTTGGCAACAATTCAGTAAACCAATGTCTAACTATCTTCGTACTGCCACTTTTCATTTTCAGCCTGTATTTGAACTACTTTTATGCACGTTTTGTCGATAATATTAGATGCAAACTTGCTTTCTAGATATTGTGCATTTGTCTAATTTTGTATGCAGTTGGTTTATAAATTTTATCTCTCTTTACGGGTTATGTAAACTTTGTTCATGGATATTGTGTTCAACTTATTTTATGGAAGTGATTAATAGTTATGCTTTTATTTTACAATTTTTAGTTTGATTTGTATATGTTATGTACATTAACTGATTAAAATATAATTAAATGTAGTTTATATTAATGATATGTGTGAATATTGCAATGGCACAACATTGCTGTCAATTCTTTGGAAAAAAAATGCATATCCCTACGACAGCGTTTATACATTGCTGTCAATTCATTGGAAAAAAATGCATATCCCTACGACAGCGTTTATACATTGTGGTCAATTCATTGGGAAAAAAATGCATATCCCTACGACAACGTTTATACCTTGCAGTAGAAAACTATTAACAGCGTTTATACCTTGCAGTAGAAAAATTATTAACAGCGTTTAAAAAACGCTGTAGAAAGTGGGTTTTTGACAGCGTTTATATTTTGCAGTTAAAAATTTAGGGTCAACGACCGCATGTCGTTATACAGCGTTTTTAAAAACGCTGTGAAAACTTTTAACAGCGTTTTTCAAACGCTATGAAAAGTCTTTTTTGTTGTAGTGCCTCAGTAGCACGGCCTTTCCTAGCAGCTGGTCTCCCTCTTCGACTCATTCTCAATATCTATAAAAAGGAATGATCAGCACATCATGAGAAACAACTGCATAAAGGACTCGAACTCTACTAAGCTACTATATTATATATAGTAATCATCCATCAAAATACAATTACGTCTCTCATACGTAGTTACGTCAGCGAGCGTTGGGTAAAATCGATTAACCAAAGCTCTGATACCAAATGTGACGACCGCCCATGACCCCTGCACCGAACCTAGAGGTAGTGTGCTGTAAAGTGTGCCAGGCGACCATGGACGATTGCCAAGGTAGATTAAAAACAACAGAATCTATCGTATTACTCAAAGCGCATGGAAAAAATACAATAGAACATATACATAGTGAAGCTTCACAGAATAGAATCTCATCAATAAAACTTCATAATAGTTGAATACAAACATCTGAATAGTCAATACATCAAACCTCACTACATAACACTCAGAGAATGTACAAACAGCGGAACATCCAGTACATATAGTAAGAAGATAATATGCAACCCTCCAGCTCGTCTTCGATATCAACATCGTGGAAAGCAAGAACAGCACCTGTCACCTGCTACCTAGTCTGCCCGTCCCAAAATGGACGAACAGCCCAAGGCAATAAGAGTTAAAACATAAAGCCTTGAGTCAGACAATAGTCTTAGTGAGCGGTAAATTAACTAACAACGTACCAAAAGAGCATAAAGGAAAAGGAATAAGAATACAACCCTCCCACTCCAACCTCTTTCTACAGTGATAGCCCCCAGACACACACTAAGCAGAAACAAACATAGCAGAGCATACAATTTAAAGTAAAGTAATTATCACTCGAGTCAAGGGCGATGTTTTCCAAGTACAAACCCCCAAGGCCTAAACCAAGATCAGATAAGCACCCAGAAAATACCGCTCTTGAGACTGAATGACGATACAACCAAACATCCATGACTCTGGCTATCACTGTTATCATTGCCTTGATATCATCGTTAATTGAATGACCGGCACATTCTTTCAGCCGTCCGTCAAGGGCTAATGGAAACCCCGGTTCTAGACATTACTCCCGCACGTCATCGTGACCCGTGCCTAGGACTATCAAATCTGCCCAGAGTACTTGACTACCAATCCGTAGCCTTCAGGGACTATACAATCTGCCCAACGTACTCTTGCTTTGAGCATGCTAGAACCTTCAACAACGATGAGATCTCAGCCTTCTAGTCATCCTCCTCGACGACTATTCCCATACTAGCTCAAGCGCCTCTCGAGCAAACCATTATCCTCAAACTCGAACCATTTCACCGAGTTATCAACATGCTTGGAATGATCCCGTCTGGATTAGACCAAGACTATCTCATATGATGCTTTGCTTCATCACATCCTCTCAAAGCCTCATCTCAACATCATCATCAAATCTATGCATAAGAGCTTCATCATCCGCTACGTATGCTACAAGCAGCTTTCCTAATTCAATAGCCTTTCTCTTAGCTTTTGAATCATCTTTGGTCTAAATCAAATCATCAATCATCTAATTCATAGCAATCAATCAAGTCAAACATTAATCCAAGTAATCAAGCATTCAAATATAAGCTAAAAGGACAATTATAATAATAATGGCAATTTCGTAATTAAAGAGTCAAAAGTCTAACAAGCATGAAAACATGAGCAATATCTCTATAATCTCGATGAATGAACTTGCATAGGTTAACATGTAGTAAAAATGGATGCCAAATCATCATGAACAATGAATCTATATGGATCTACACATATGATTAGGAAAATGCATGGAAATCACTATTTTAGCACCAAGTCAAACCAACGATCCGATATACTCCTTTGGATCCGTGTGAGAGATAATCACCACTCACCAAATCACCTAAACAACCCTAAATCAACACGCTTCAGATCTGGACAACGAAGGATCTAGCTCGATCTATCACCAATCCGCTTCAAACGATGAATTCTATCTTCGATGGATGTAGATAAGCTCTTGAATCTTCAATTTGATCTTCGACTTGGATGGAAGGAATCACAAGATTAGAGTGGAGAAAAGAAGTGAAGAAGTGTAGAAGTCGACCTCTCACAATAGCAGCACTTCGTCGCTTCGAAATCCGGATCCCAAAAAGTGAGAAAAACCCTTCTATTTATAGGCTGATTTTTAGGTCGCTCGCCCTTAGGTCGTCCACGACCTACGACCTAAGAAACTCTTCGACCTAACAATGCGCACGACCTAACAGACAACTGCAGCTTAGCGCACATACGACTCAACTCCAAGGTCGCTCAAGACCTAATACCCAGCGACCTACACTTTAAGCCTTCACGCGACCTAAACATCACGCGACCTACGACTTAGCAAACGCGCGACCTAACACCTAAGTCGTCTACGACTTAAGTCAAAACACACGCGCGCGCGAACCAGGACTCAACGAGTTATGACTTAACAACTCACGCGACCTAACTACTCACGCGACCTACCAACTTATGCGACCTAACATTCTTAGGTCGTCTAACGACCTAACTACGCTAACATGCTAACCACTAGGTCGCTAAATACTGGGTTGTTAACTCGCTAACTCTTAGGTCGCTTACCCTATAGGTCGCTCCAATATACTAGGTCGTTACATTCTATAAGTCGTTCACTCGACCTAACTAAAAATCCTTAGGTCGCTTTTCCTCCTTAAGACTTCTACCCTGCTCATCTCTTAGGTCGTCTACGACCTAAACTTTAACGACTTACCCCATTAGCCTTAAGTCGCTCGAACGACCTAAACTATAACTCGACCTATTTCCTATGCGACCTAAGCCCTTACCTCTCCCAGACTACTAGGTCGCCAACTTCTACAAGTCATCCCATTCCTTAGGTCGCCCAATACCTTAAGTCGTATACTTCCTAAGTCAGTCATTTCCCTTAAGTCGTTCACTCGACCTAAGCCACCCCATACGACCTAACTTCTCCATGACTTATCAACAATGCCTAGGTCGCTCCAAACCTTTCTACCACCTAAGACTTAGACTCTAGATGACTTATCAACAATGCGACCAATTGTCAACTGTTTTACGATGTTTCGATCCGTAAAATATGGGTCGTTACATCGTAGCTTGTTCTATTGTCAGACTCCTCTACCCTCGAAAGGTAAGAAATCACTCAAGATTAACATTCTTTTATTTACTAAATTTGATTCCAATTGAAACAACAATTGAAATATGCTGCTGTTTGTTATTTACATTGTTATATATGCTATTATCTATATCTGTTCACCTGTGACATCTGACACCATTATCTGTTATTTATCACTAATGATATATGCCTGCTACTGATTGTTATATTGTTATCATTACTGTTATCACTCTGCAAGTTCCATGTTAGTATAGAATTCATATGGGTTGAAATGATAAATACTCGAACGATCTATAGAATAGGAGAAAATCATTATGGGTTGAAATGATAAACCCAACCGATTTTCATTGAATTGAATTTGGGATTGCGGCTTGAAATGATATATACCCGTATATAAATTAAATTACGGATTGAAATGATAGATATCTGTATCACTTGACCATAGGATAGAAAATTATATACAGACACCGTTGGTCTTTATATAAATATTTTGAAAATGATCTCTATGAGTTTTGGAAAGAAATATATGGTTTTATAAAATTATTGATTTTAGATATTATATAAATGTTATTTTATATACAGTTAAATTCTTGATTTTAAGCTATGTATAAATTTGTTTTAATATAAAATAAGTTTAATAATAAAGTTTGATTTTACTAAAATATAATATGGTTAAGTATTTATTTAAATTATATTTTAATACAGAGTTTATGATGATTTAATAAATTAAGGTTGAGAGGATAGATTTGAAATAGATTTGAAATTTGTATTCAATTAAGAATTATATTTAATTAAATCGATCTGAACTTATGGAATTTGAGGTTTTTAGAGGATACAATTTTATAACTTGATTTTTGGTTTAAGATGATTTAAAATGAATATTTCAAGTTTAAATAAATTGAAAGAAATATTTAGTGATTTGAAATTTGGGCTTTTATTTAAATGATATTGGATTTATTAACAAAACTAAATAATAGAAAGTGGATTAAGATATATATGAATTTATTTAAATTAGTTTTGAAAATGTGGAATATTTAGTGATTTGAAATATATTGAAATTGAAATGGTTTATTTGTGGTTCAAATTATTATTTGAAATCGATATAATTTGAAATGTTTAATTGAATTGAAATTGAAATTGATGGTTTGAGATTGGATAAATTTGAATTTGGAATTCGAATTGATTTGAATCAATTTGTGAAATTTGAGAAAACTATTTATTATATAAAGTATTTATAAAAATTATATTTAAACTATATTATTTTTTACTTTATAAATTATTTTAATAAAAACTATTTTAATATAAACTATTTTAGTATACTAATTATTTGAATATAAACCATTTTAACTTATAATTACTTTTATATAACCTATTTTATTTTATAACTATTTAGTATATACTATTATTAATATCTAAACAGTTTAAGGGTGGAAGTTACGATTTCAGAGTTAAGGTTTTTCCAAAATATTATGATTTCAAAGTGTTTTGGTGTCGGAATTGTTATAACTTTGGAAGTATTATGATTTTTGGAAATGGATATATTTGAAGTGAAAAATGATATTGTATTAATATGGGTTTGAAGTGAAAATGATATCATTTTGATATGGTTTGAATTGGAAATCATATTTTGGTTTTGAAGTATAAACTATTTTGAAATGAGCGCGGTATTATAATAATGTTTGGTTGTTAAATAGACCGGGATCGGATATGGGCATACTATTTGTCGATACCGAAAACCACTTTAACAACTGTGTACGCAGTGGAGATTCCAGAATGAAGTAGGATGGTGGCGACGATCCTAAAGGTATGGAACTTCCTATGCCACATGGGAACGCCTCTGGAGGGATGCCCCGAGAACCACCTGGCTCTCTGCCAACACAAGGCCGGTTACCCCCTTCCCGGGTAGTAAACCTGAGATATGCCACCCCCGGTCGTTTGCCACCTTTATCCAAGGGCCCTCGATCACAAAGCAACAATCACACAGAGTAAATGAGATTAGAGCAACCACACAGGTAAATATCTGGGCTCCATACCATGATACCACCTTTTTCCAGAAGGAATGGACATACCCTAGGGTAGCTACCCCTGAAACCTTGCCGCATCTTTCATGTTTCGACCATTTTCGGTCTGTGAGGCTCGATGAGGTCTCGTCCACAAAGCTACGCTTTTCACGAAAGCCATGCTTTGATCAACAAATGATCAGCAACACACAACAACACTTAGCATGCCACACTACCAAATTGGGAGTATATCACTGATAACCTTCAACTACATAACCTTTGAGCTCGTACGTCTCAGAGAAGGGTGTTAAGCTAAGAGAATAAATCTCCGCCACCAAACACAAATGTATTTGAAAGAAATCAGCTTTATATCTCAAACTGTAATGTCAGACATACAACCATACAAGTCTGTTCCGGGTTCGAACAGAACCGAAGGCACTTTCAAAGAAGCCCTTGCAAATCTGGATAATTTCTAATCACGTCCGGACTTCCCATCACAAAGGGTGCTAAAATCTCTATACCGGGGATCAGCCGATGCAGAGACAATCAATGGTAATCCTTTCGTTTTCGAAAGTATCCGGTCTTCACCACCGGTCTTCAAATGCTATCCATATACGTCGTATCATTATTCGGAATGGGTTATATGACACAAAGTCCTCTCCCGGCTAAACCGAATAATGAGCGCAATATTTTAAAACATATGGATATTGGGATTTCGATTAAGTCACAACTTATTACCCAAAACTTCTCTTTCAAATGGTTTAAACACATTACCATTTTAATCTTTTTAAACAAAAAGATTCAATTCACAATGTTCACCCAGTTTCACAAAGATCCATTCATAGTTCTTAAAACTATTTCAATTTCCAAATCTTTTATACAAAAGATACCCTTTTCCAATTTCAAAACAACATTTAACGATCTTCCACAAAGGTTCAATTTATAGCTTTCCAAACCAATTCAATTTCAAATTGAATTAACCCATTCAATCTTCAAACCAAAGATTTAACTGATAGCTTTCAAAACAATTCACCATTCAAATCTTTTATAATATAAAAGATACACCATTTTTTATCTTTTTTTTCGTTTTCAAAACACAATTTAATCATCGTCACAAAGGTTAATTCATAGTTTTCTCAAACTATTTACAATTTCATTTCAACTTGAAATGTTTCGATACAAATTGGAAACCCTTCCCTTTATGAAAGCTGTTATTACTTGAAACAACTAGTTTTCATTTTGGAAAAACTGATTTTAATTGCATAGGTTAAAGCCATCCAAGTATAAAACTTGGATTTAAATTTAGATTTCCAAAACCACACTTTTAAATGGTTAAAAACCCATATAAACACCTTTTATAACTTGTACAATCTTTTAGACCCAAAATCCCAAGTTATTGAATTCAATTTCCAATATTGAATTCAAATTTAAATCAAATTATTTGAATTTCAAATTCTATTAAGTTATTTAAAACTCATTTTCAAAAGCTTTCAATTCCAATTCCAAAACTATTTTGGATTCAAGAATTCAATCTTTACAATTGTCAAAAATCTGCGACTTAATCCGATTTCCTCGTGAAATCCATATTTGTGTGTGTATGGTGTAGTCCAGGGGTTTAACACAATAGTGCAACATCAATAAATAATCAGAGATCAAAATACAGAAATATAGTTGATAAGCGGTATAACTATAACGCTTATCTTTTATTCACAGACCACAGATATTGTAACGACCCGCAGTCCACTTCATAATTTCCTTGGTTTTCCGATTTTTGACCTTGAATAAGCAATTTATATGATTTATTAATATTCAAAGCAAATCAAACAACCTAATTACCATTTAATAAATTTAATTAACTAGTGATTTAATTTTAAACTAGAAATTTCCTTTTTGAAATTATATATATATACTTATAAAAATAGATTATAGATTCCCAAAAATCTAACTTTTATAAGTCCTTCAAACATTTTTTTTTTTAAAATCCCTATATATTTTCAAAGTCTTTTCTATATAAATTTTCTTTCTGCTTACATACACATACTTAATACATCCTTAATGAAAATAAAATTTCTTCTAGCATATGTATTAAACAGGAATGTTTTTTTTTCTATATACATATATACACTTCACTGTAATATATTTTCTCCTCTGTACTTTAAAATTTCACCTAAAAATATTTTATGTTTCCTCTAATGTGTTTATATACTTACTATATTGTAATTTCTGTTTTATCCACTCTGTATATACATATGTACATTTAATTTAAATTTAATTGAGAAAAAGATTAAGACCAAGGCCAAATACCTCATTGCTAGCTCGAAAACCACCACCGAGCTTCACGCGCCATCGTCCTTTCTTGCGTATGCGACCATGCCAGACCCCAAAATCGATGACGAGCACCTCAAAACTTCGACCAATTTCGACTGTCGAACCTCTCCCCAAATCGAATTCCAGGCCGCCACCATAACAACGCGCGCCGCCTTCCCTAACGCATGTGCCGCCTTCCAGAGCCACCAATGCCCCCTTCTTAGGCTTTGAATCGAAGTCGACCTTCGATTCCTACGAGCACTCCATCCCGCTTGTTCGTGAATTCGAGTTGAACTGGAGGAAGAGGAAGTCGACTTTGAGAGCTTAAGTGGAACGCTCGGCCATTTCTTTTTTAAAAAAACTGGGTTTGATTTCGTTTGACTGAAGAAAAAGGAAGGCACGGCTTTGAATTTGAATGAAAGGGGAGGAAGCCTTGTCTTCGAATTGTAAAGGGAAGAAAAACTGTTCGGCCATATTTCCTTTTTAAAAAAAACGAGAAGCGTGAGATGGAAGATAAGGGATCGTGTGTTCGGGAAGGCAAAGGAAGCGTGTTGAAAAAAATCTAGCTACAGTGCTTCTGAAATAAGGTGAGTAGGTTCTGGTGTGAAGATGTTTGACCAGTCAATAATATATATAATATTATTTAAATTTAAACGTCTCGAAATCGCAACTCAAAATTTTGACATCCTATCGAGGCGTGCCGCTAGGCGTTCATCATGTTATAACCCTATTCCGAACACAATGGAAGAGGTTTCGAGTCCTAAATCGATCGTATGGAGAAGATAGCTTTTTTTAAACTCAGTTATTATATTAAATTTTCGATATAAATTTCAGTGCGTTTATCTATTGTACGATCACACGATAACTCCAAACGCTACGAAAATTGAAATCTGAAAATAATACAATACTACGGATCCAATGGAACTGGTTTCATCGAATTCCGAGACCGTGCCCCGGAAGGCTATTTTTAAGTTCAATTTAAAGGTTATAAATTTAAAACTGAATAAACCACTTTCAAATTCAATTTTAAAAGTTCCACTACCTTCAGTATTAACAATATATATTTTCTGAGCCTTTAAATTATTTTTAACAAGTTCAAAACTCAAGATTCTCTATTTTACCCTATTTTCAATTGTTTAATTCAATAATTAAATTATCCAATAAATATTGATAATTGAAATTCGAGTTAAAAATTTAACTTTTAAATATTTAAAACAATTTAAATATTCCAATTTAAAAAGCCCAAAATTTCGGGTCGTCACATTCCTCCCTCCTTAAAAGAATTTCGTCCCCGAAATTACCAGTTAAGAGGAATGGTCCCTAACCCGTTAACCATTTCCTCAATCCAAAATGTGTTTTAACAACTAGCCAAAACAAATCTTTTTATCGAAGACACACTATCCCTCTTTCTAACCTTTCAAACTTATTCATAAGTTCCAAATAATATTCCATACTTAACAATTAAAATTAAAATTTAAACCAAATTTTAAATTATCAAAATTTTCTTAAAAATTTTCTAACTCTTTAAATTTCCTAAAAATTTCGCCAGCGTCTCCTTTTGCGCGGCTAGCTCGGTACTACTACAAAATTCCCTCTACGGCTCCTAAATCTCAAAAGAAAACAAAACGCCAAGTGGCTATATCAAAAACCCAATCAAATTTCATACAGAAATTCAAATACATACCTTTTGTCGGGCAATTCAAATTTATCTTCGAAATCAAAATCCCAATTTCTCTTGTTATTAAATCACCTGTATACTACTCTTCAATAATATCCAATCATAGCATTCCAATTTGATTTTCATCCAATTATTAACTTAGTATACTTCCAATACCAAATTTACTTAAGAACCTTCACCCTTAACCTTGCTTAAGTTTAATATAAGCATTTTATATACCCTTATGTTATTATTTGCATTTTATCACTTTGTTTTTATCTACACTTAATCAATTTGGATTCCAATTCCATATAGATTCAATTTGCTTCAATTTACTAATTAATTTCAAATCTAAACACTCTTTCTCGAATTGCATTTAGATTTTCATTTCCAATTTTACTTGGATTCAATTTATCTTCAACTTTGAATATTGAATTTTATTTACCTTTATCTCAAATTTCAAATTTCAAGTCATTCGTCATTAGTGAAAATTTCCAAAAATTTCAAAAATTTTCTAACTCCCAAAATTTTCTGAAAATTTTGGCAAAGTCCCCTTTGTACGGAGGAGCTTTTGCAATTTGACAAGAGATATAAATATATATACATCGACCCACACGGTCGGAAAAACAAAAACAGTTCATATTTCCTATTTTTTTATTGCATAGGCGTACCTTTATTAGCATTTTTAAGCAAAGCGGTTTATTATTAGCATTTTAGCACGACCAAATCCAGCCAAACGGCCCCTGTACATGTACTTACTCAATTCAAATATGTAAGTGACTAATATGTGCAATTAATTAACGTTTCACTTACTGTCAATAGCTAAACACATACATTTCATAAGAAATATTCACAAAATAGTTTCCATAAGCAATTTATAAGGTCTCAATATTAATTCAATCGCTTTTACTTGATTTTTATATCATCTTATTCAATTCGGGATGATTTCAACTTATTTTCTTACATTCAATTCATTTGTAATCCAAACAAACTCGTATCCATTGTAATTGATTCAAAAATCAATTTTATTTACTTCTATTAATCTATAGAATTTTTATTTCTTCCAATTACGTCGAACGACCAATTTATGCAATTCGACGACATCCATTCAAGCAAACAATTCCAAATTAGTTTACTTCCACTTTCAAGTCAATATTTGATTTTTATTACGAAAATCACTTCATTACATTTCTTGAGTTCAATTCCATTTTAATTTACTCACTACTCACCCACTTGCAATTTATTTCATACTCGCCAAACTTCCATTCAAAACCTTTTTATTTAGCCAAGTATATTTATTTTTCCAATGGGTTTTCAATTCTTTATAAGCTATCGGAATTTATTCATTCCAATCAAACTTGATTTAACTTAACTTACCATTCTTTGGATTTATTCGGGTAAGAATTTAATTCACTCAATATCACTTTCAACTTAATTAAATTTCCTTTCAATTCCATCCTTTTTAAATTTAATTCAAGTTCAACTGAATTTTGCTTTCAACTCCACTTTATTTAGTCCATCTTGAATTAATTCTATTTAAATTTAATTCATCTTCAAATTCTGAATTTTTGAATTCTATCAACTATCTTCCATTCATAACTAATTTGCATCATTCTTTTAAATTAGTTCCATTTACTAATTTATTTCGTTTCCACACTTATTTTAATTTAATTACATTTACTAATTTATTCCAAATTCCAATAAATTTTTAATTCTTAGAACTTTGTTCTTTTAATCTACTCAAACTATATTTTTCAATTCCACTTTACTAACCTTCTTTAGTTTACTTTATCTAATTTGTTTATCTTTCTAACTTTATTAACCTTTTGTAAGTTAATTTCATTCTAGGAAATTTTTAAACTTTATAAATTTCCAAACCTGTCTATAATCCATAACATTTTGAAACCAATCCTAGGGTCTTCAATAATCACTTAAGTATTTCAAAAATCATTTGAAATCAATTATATCCAAAATTCTTTGGTAAATTCAATTATCTCTTGGAATTTCAAAATCAAACCCAGTTTTTCGAACAATTCCGATTTAAAACCATTTGGCAGCAATTTCTCTTCTGGAAACTCGAAAATGAACATCGATGATGCTGCAGTCATCACCGAAGTTATTTTCCAGCGACCGAAAGAGAGTTAAATGCTTTTATCTCTTAAAGTTCCCTCAAGTATTTTTAAATTCCAAATCTCCCTAGATTTCAATCTAATTTCAAAAATATTACCGAAATAATATCATCATTATTTCTCCAAAACCATTGTGAACCATTTTCAACTCAAAGGAATTTTATCTCCAAAATTTTGAATCCCAAATTCTTTCAACTCATATTCACATATTACTTTGGAATTTTTATTTCATTATAAATCACATTTATAATTTTCCTTTTACAAATCTCATTCGTACATACAGTTATTTCTTGACCCCCTGATCTTGATCTCAATTTCTTATTTAATTTCCTCACAGTATATTATCACTCCCTAACAACTAAGCAACCATATATATATAATAATAATTTCTTAAAAATATTTCTTTCATATACAAAAATAATTTGGATAAAATTATTTCATTTACCCATTTTAAAACAATATTGTGTCTAATTGTTCTATTCAAGTGTTTAGAGATCCCTATCAATAACATTAATTACTCGTATTGACCAGAATCCATAAACTACTCAATAAACAAACCAACACAATACAAAACCATTTTATATTCACTAACAAATACGCGCTCATATCTGTTAATACACTCAAACCCATTCTAGAGTACTATGGACCCTATTCTATGAGTAATCCCCACCAGAGCCAAAGTTATCGCTAACCTAAGCTCTGATACCAAATGTAACGACCTGCAGTCCACTTCATAATTGCCTTGGTTTTCTGATTTTTGACCTTGAATAAGCAATTTATATGATTTATTAATATTCGAAGCAAATCAAACAACCTAATTACCATTTAATAAATTTAATTAACTAGTGATTTAATTTTAAACTAAAAATTTCCTTTTTTAAATTATATATATATACTTATAAAAATAGATTATAGATTCCCAAAAATCTAACTTTTATAAGTCCTTCAAACATTTTTTTAAAAAAAATCCCTATATATTTTCAAAGTCTTTTCTATATAAATTTTCTTTCGCTTACATACACATACTTAATACATCCTTAATGAAAATAAAATTTCTTCTAGCATATGTATTAAACAGGAATGTTTTTTTTTCTATATACATATATACACTTCACTGTAATATATTTTCTCCTCTGTACTTTAAAATTTCACCTAAAAATATTTTATGCTTCCTCTAATGTGTTTATATACTTACTGTATTTGTAATTTCTGTTTTATCAACTCTATATATGTTGGGTGAATTCTTACCCAGAAGACCTCGAGACCCAGAGACGTGATTCATTCGGCAGCTCTCCCCTGAGTCCATTCGGCATGACCCATTCGGCAGCTCTCCCCCGAGTCCATTCGGCATAACCCATTCGGCAGCCCTCCCTCGTGTCCATTCGGTAGACCTTCATCCGGCAACTGCCACCGGTCCAACCTCACCACTCCACACTTCACCGGATGAAGCCCAACCAGACCAACTCCATACTTCACCGAACCAAGAGAATACCGAACCAGACTGCCAGGCCAGATCACTTCAGCCCAGGCCCACCAGCAGCTGTATACATCCAAGACCCCTGCCCCCAACCTCACTCTATAAATAGAGAGGCAGGGGTACAACAATGGGGGACAAGTTTGAGAGCTCAAGCACGGAGAGAACTTTCAAACAACTTTCTTTTACTTGTATCAAAGCTTTGTACTTGTAATCAAAACAAGAGAAGAGAAATAACATATAAAGTGGACGTAGGCACATTCTGGCTGAACCACTATAAATCTGCGTGTCTTTTTACAGTTTAGCCCCTGCTTTTCATATATTTGCATAAATCACCCAAATCACTAAGAATAACATAAGATCTACTAAATCATACAACTTTGAGGTGTTTGTCCATTTTTTGTGCAAACATTTTTGGTGCTTTCATTGAGAGCTAGAAGCTCGAAGCTTCAGCTTCATCCGCTTAACAAGTTTTCCTAACACCATCGTCCGCCGCTTGGAAAACATGCCTCCCAAACAGAGAAAAGATGTTAACAAAGGAAAAAACATCGCATCCAGCAGCCTTCCTGATCCAGCTGCCACAAATCAAGTGAACCGTCCTCCTCCAGCAACGGCAACAAATGAAGGACAGGCTAACCCAGCCACTCCTGCCACAGAACAGCCTGCAGCAATTACTAGGGCAGATTTGGACAGAGTTGTTGTTGAAGTAACTAACCGCTTCACGTCCCAGCAGGAAGCCTTGGTAGACCATCTCATGTCACGCTTGAGGGACGCTGAAGAATCCAACCGCAACACTGAATCATGGGGCGAGTCCCAATCTGGAGGATCTCAGAGACAGCAAAGATCTTCCTTCTTCGAAGGAGCTAACGGCAGGGGTAGCCATGGTAGGAGCCGAGACCGAGCTCAGCCCGAAGTTAGGCCTAAGGAAGCGTTTGGTGCCGAACCCAACGCGGAAGGTACCGGGCGGAGGTCAACTGCAGCTGAGCCGGTCATGCTGCCTAACCACAGGAACACCAATGAACGGGGCCGAGCTAGAGTTCAGCCCGAAGTTGGACCCGAGGAAGTGCTTAGATCAGAACCCAACAGGGGAAGATCAAGGCAAGGGCCAACTGTAGCTGACCCAAGCATGCTCCCAGAAGATCAAAGGCAGCCACTGGAAAATATGAGGAATGATAGACGATACCATCCCTACAGGTTGTCTGGTCGGAGTCAACCCCACAGAACGGAACCAAACTCATTTCTGTCCGCTCCAAATTCTGATGAAAGGATGGCACGCTTATTCAGAGAGTGTGTCCAACGGGAGCAAAGAGATCGAGGGATAGGCGCTAGGGTAACCAGCCCTTTCGCCCGCAATATCGAAATTGCTATCACCCCCCGAGAATGGAAGATGCCAACAATGGAACCCTACAAAGGAACCTCCGATCCCGTTGTACACTTACAGAGGTACACGCAGCATATGCTCATGAGTGGAGCAACAGAGGGAGTGCTGTGCAAATGCTTCCCGCTCTTCTTAGCAGATCTTGCTACCTCCTGGTTCTGTCATCTACCCCAAGGATCCATCAGCTCATGGGAAATGTTGAAAGAAAAATTCATCAGTCAGTTCCGCATTCATGTGGAGCAACCTAAGGACGCTTATTCCTTATCCAGCGTCAAACAGAAACCTGGAGAAAAGCTGCAACAATACCTAACCAGATTCAACGCCGCAGCAGCCGCAGTTCAAGATGCCGATGAGAAGCTTATCCTAATGGCCCTCTGCAGTGGGGTGCATCCGGACACTAAATTTGCTAGGAGATTGACAAAAGAAAAACCAGCTACTTTACCCGATTTCTTCCATGAAGCCGGGAAATACATGAGGCTTGAGGATGCTGCCATTGAGGGGCAGTCAGGACAGCAAAGTAAGACGACCCATGGCAATGCCCCTGCTGTGGCAAGGGACGTTCGAAGAAATGATTCCAGAGACAATGCTGGGGGCAAGAAAGTAGAGAAACGCCTATATCGGCCAGGACCAAGATTCGACTCTTACACCCCTTTGAACGAGACCGTCGAAAACATCTTCCTTGCCACCCAAGGCGAAGTTAGATACAAACGCCCACCATACAAGAAGGAATCAGATAGCGCACAGAAATCTGGAAAATTCTGCCGCTTCCACGAATCCCACGGACATGATACCAACGAATGCCATCATCTCCGAGATCTGATTGAGGAACACATCAGAAGAAAGAAACTGGAACGCTATGTAAAAAGTCAAGGCAGGACTCCAGATCCTGCCAATGAAAACCCAAGGCTACCCTCACCAGGGACCGGCAGAGGCGACCGCAACGCTAGCAGCTCTAGTCAAGAGAAGATAGTGGTCCATACCATCTCAGGAGGTCCACACATCGCAGACAGAAGTTGGAAAGAGATGGAAAGATATGGGAAGTCGCTCAGAGACAATAGAGACTGTGTCAATACGGTTATAGAAGAGCGCCACCCAAAGCGGAAAGAAAGTGATGACATCACATTCAGTAAACGCGACCTAGAAGGAAGACAGTACCCTCACATGGATCCCATGGTTATCTCTGCCCGACTCGGTCCCGCCGAAGTTTACCGAATCCTGGTAGACACTGGAAGCTCTGTAAATATCCTGTTCAAACACGCATTCGACAAAATGAGGTTGTCAATGAAGGACGTATCTCCCTGCGATAAACCGCTACACGGTTTCACTGGAGATGCGAAAATGCCCATCGGGCGGCTGGACCTCTTCGTTGAAATCGGAAGCCATCCCCGCTCCGTTGTAAGGAAACAGACGTTTGTGCTGATAGAAAACCATTCGGCCTACAACGCCTTCCTAGGAAGACCAGCCCTATCTGACTTCCAGATTGTCCTAGCCCCGTGGTGCCTAAAAATGAAATTTCCAACAGACAGTGGGGTAGGGGAAGTGGAAGGAGACCAAGATATTGCACGAGACTGCTATGTAACCGAACTTCGCAACAACCACAGGAGAGATAAAGGGAAAGGTGTAGAGATTGCTCTCTGCACAAAAAGCCTTGAAGCATAGCAACTAAAGAAAGCCCCTCCTCTTCGATACACCAGCGACCCTTTCAATGAATTAGACCCGAGGGACAAAGAGGAGGAGGCCACCGCCGAGCCTGCAGAGGCTATGGAGTTTATATCTGTAGACAAGCACGACTCAAGTAGGCTACTGAAAATTGGGTCGCAATTGAAAACCGAATTGAAGGAACAACTCGTTGATTTTCTCCGCCACAACTTAGATGTATTCGCTTGGTCACACGCTGACATGACCGGAATCTCCCCCAACATAGCGTGCCACGTATTAAAAATTGATCCTACCAAGGCACCCGTAAAACAAAAGAAGAGAAGTATGGGGGCAGAGCGATCAGCAGCCCTCGATGAAGAAGTAAAGAATCTACTCGCCAATGACTTCATACGAGAAGCTATTTACCCAGAATGGATCGCCAACCCGGTACTAGTAAAGAAGGCTAATGGGAAGTGGCGGACCTGCATTGACTTCTCCAACCTAAATGACGCCTGCCCAAAGGATTGCTTCCCGCTTCCCAGAATCGACCAACTTGTAGACAGCACAGCCGGGCACGAACTCCTGTCTTTTATGGATGCATACTCAGGATATAACCAAATTCCTATGCATGCTCCCGACCAAGATCACACTAGTTTCATCACCGACCGGGGTTTGTACTGCTACAAAGTGATGCCCTTCGGACTTAAAAACGCAGGAGCCACCTACCAGCGCCTCGTCAACAAGATGTTCGCAGGGCTAATAGGACAAACAATGGAAGTATATGTAGACGACATGCTGGTAAAATCACGGAAAGCCAAAGATCACGTAAGCCACCTGGGCGAGATGTTCCAGGTACTTCGACAGTATGGAATGAAGTTGAATCCACTAAAGTGCTCCTTCGGAGTGTCATCAGGAAAATTCTTAGGATTCATCGTCCATGCCCGAGGGATAGAAGCAAACCCTGAACAAGTCCGAGCATTAAGAGACATCAAGATACCTTCCACCCGAAAGGAAATGCAAAGCCTAAATGGAAAAGTGGCTGCCCTAAGCCGATTCATCTCCAAAGCAACGGACAAGTGCGTCCCCTTTTTCGAAGCTCTAAAGAAAGATAAAGGAAAGTTCGAATGGACGGACGCATGCTTGACCGCTTTCCTTAACCTAATCGAACACCTCCAGAAACCACCAGTACTCTCGACCCCAAGCGAAGGCGAAGAATTATACCTATACCTTGCTGTGTCATCTCACGCTCTAAGCGCTGCCTTGGTAAGAGAAGATAACCGTACGCAACGACCAGTTTACTTCGTCAGTAAAAGGTTTACTGGGGCAGAAGTCAGATATCCTAAGCTCGAAAAGTTAGCATACTGTTTACTAATCACTTCACGAAAGCTACGTCATTACTTCCAATCCCATTCCATCAAGGTTCTAACCAATCAACCACTGAGGCAGGTACTCCATCGTCCCGACACTTCCGGGCGACTACTTAAATGGTGTATTGAGCTGAGTCAATATGATATCACCTATCACCCTCGCACCGCCATCAAGGGACAAGCCATGGCTGATTTCATTGCAGAATTCACCACCAACAACGATGCAGAATACGAAGCAGTAATAGCCGGATTAGAAATTGCTATCGAGATCGGAGCCAATTCTTTGTGTCTTCACAGCGATTCTCAGCTTATTGTTAATCAAATACTAGGGGAATTCCAAGCTCGAGAAGAACGACTCATAGCATATCTAAAGAAGACCAAGTTACTTCTCAGCCGATTGGACCACTACTTAGTCAAACACATCCCTCGGGAAGAGAACCAAGAGGCCGACGAATTGGCAAAGCAAGCAAGTATGAGAGACGTCGCCATCTTCGGGGCAGTAACTGTCTCAAAGCAAATGATCCCGAGTTTTGAACAAGTGAATCTGATAGCTGCAACCGAAGAAGCAACTTGGATAACTCCCATCCGAGACTACCTACAAAATGGCACACTACCCGACGGGCGTAACGAAGTCAAGAAAATCTTGAGGAAAGCGTCCCGCTACACAATACAAGGAGACATCCTCTATCGGCGTGGGTTCTCTAACCCATTATTAAGGTGTGTCGCCGGAAGGGAAGCCAAGGAAATCTTATCCAACATTCATCAAGGAAGCTGCGGAGATCACACCGGAGGGCAAACATTAGCAAAAAAGATACTCCGATACGGATATTTCTGGCCCACCTTAGGCAAGGACGCCTTAGATTTCGTCAAGAAGTGTGACAGATGCCAAAAGTTTGCTAAGGTCCCTCGGCTACCAACAACCGAGATTACCCAGATGACCAGCCCTTGGCCCTTTGCAGTATGGGGAATTGACTTAATCGGTGAACTGCCAATGGGTCGAGGCGGCGCCAAATATGCTATAGTAGCAGTCGACTATTTCACCAAATGGGTGGAAGCAGAACCTCTAAATAAAGTATCTTCAGCGAAAGTTATCAACTTCTTAATCAAAAATGTTCTGTGCAGGTACGGAGTCCCACTAAAAATCATATCAGACAATGGACTTCAGTTTGACAGCGAGGAATTCGCCAACTGGTGCCAAAAACACGGAATTCGCAAAAGCTTCTCATCCGTAGCATATCCCCAAGCAAACGGACAAGTCGAAGCAGTCAACAAAATTCTGAAAACTCTGATCAAAAAGAAGCTCGAAAAGTCAAAGGGCGCTTGGGTGGATGAACTCCCTACGGCACTATGGGCCTACCGCACATCTTTCAGAACATCAACAGGGCACACTCCTTTCTCTTTGGCATACGGATCGGAGGCTATGCTCCCAGTTGAAACCATTGTGCCTTCCCACCGTAGGATCCACTATAACCCAGAAGAAAACGAAGAGCTCCTCAACATGTCTTTGGATCTAGTCGAGGAGAGAAGGAATGATGCAGTCCTAAAAACAGCAGCCCACAAGCAAAAGGTGGCAGCACAATACAACTCCAAAGTCAAGCATCGTGCCTTACGAGAAGGGGATCTTGTCCTCAAGCGAATCTTCCCTCGCCCCGGAGCACTAGACCCAATCTGGGATGGACCATATGTAATTCATAAAGATCTCCACAACGGAGCCTATATTTTGTCAACAGTGGACGGGGAGGTGTTCCAGAGGGCATGGAACATCCAACACCTCCGTCGATACTTTTCTTAACTTGTATTGCCCATATGAAGTGAATTAACGAAGAGAATCAGTGGACGTAGGCATTTTTTCGTGCCGAACCACTTTAAAAAAGCCTTGTCTCTTTTTAGCTTGTTCCTTTGTATCTTGGCTGCTTGTTAACTTTATCCTTTTCTGTTGAACAAAATCCTGAGCATATAGCATTTCTATTCAAAGCACTCCACAATGCAACTCCACGTGGACAAGCCCCAACAGGTACTATGCGAATCTATGCCCTCGCCAATGAGACACTTTTGCTCCAGCATCCCTCTGCTGCGGGTTAACTCATTGCTCGCGACGGCCCTTAAAGCCAACTGTAATGAGCCGATTATAAGCCACCGAGAAGGCCGACTATAGCCGAGGCAGCTCATTACGGCGTTAGGCTCGCCGGCGACTGTGAACCGATTATAAGCCCCAACATAAGGTGTGGCCAGCCAGGGGCAGTTCACAGTTGGCGATCGGCACCCACGCTAGCCGGCCACAGTAAGTCGAATAATACCCATGAGTACGGGCCATAATGGCCCGGGTAGTTACTGTGCGCGATCTCGGCTCCGGTGTGTCTTAAGTGCGGCTGTGGTAAAAAAGAATTAACTCCCCGCGGAGGCGTAAGATGGGTGACAAATGTCTCCAAGACCCACAGCTAGGGAAAGTGACTACAAAACCCGTTTGCCACGAACTTAAGCACATCGAAGGCCTTCCGTGACTGGAAGTTTTACTATTTCACATATTTCAATTTTACTTAAAAAACTTTCCTCCTATCCTCTATAACAAACCATAAAGTACAGGATGCAGGGTAAGAGGTACCCGCCAATGGATGCAGAGATTCACAATCAGATGGCGGGGCAGTCAACTGCTCTCCATGCTTGGTCATATAAGATATTCGAAACTGCCATTTACAAACAGAACATGAAAGGCGGTATTTTCTTCCTTTATGTACAAATGCATGACTATAATTTGATTTTTCCACACCACACGCTAACATTGCAAGTCATGAGATTATGATTTAAAACCAGAATCTGACATCAAACACAATTTAATTACAAGAATACACATAGCTACATTTCTCATACGATATGTCGAAATAGCAACAAATATTCAAGAAATGACAAAATCAACTTGAGCTAAAAAATTACACGTCAAGAATAATGTTATTACAAGTAGCAAGAATTACAACTTGGAAGTTACCCTACTGTCTTAAGACTAACAGATACAACAATGCCAAGCCTACAAAAAGAATTTTTCAGGTTCAGTCATGGAGCTGGTTGCGTCGAAGTCTTGTCCTTGTTCTTTTGCCCGCCTGTCCGGTCATAAAAAGGGTTCATTAGTGATGAGTAACCAAGTTAACAGAAAGACTAGAAAGGAAGACTTACCAGTACTAGCTTCTTGACCATCCTGGTCGTCATCTTCTACCTGCACACCCGCCTCTTCAGCAGCAAGCAGCCGCATACCCTCCTTTACCGCCACTTTCTCCTCCTTGGTGAACTGGGCCGTGACCACATCCATACTGAAGACCGTTCCACCCTCTTTATCTGCATCAGCCTTAGCCTCCTCCAAAGCCCGAAGATATATCTTGGCCATGACTCTGGGATAATCATCCATCCAAGAGAGGTTACCCTGCTTCCAAGTCCGGAAATACATGTCCTGGAGCATGTCATCCATCATTCCTTCGTTCTCCTCAAACTCCCTCATCCGGGCATCGGAGGCCGACAACCTTTCCACGGCAGCATCTCTCTCCAGTCTGTATCTCGAGCAATCAGCTTGAAGGGACCTCCGCATCACCGCCATCTCTTCCCTCAACTTAGCTTGAGCAAGCTCGGCAGCCTCAAGCTTCTCGGACAATTCCTCCACCTGCTCGAGATCCGCTCTCCGAACCTCATCCACCGTGGTAATAGCCATATCAATCCGCTCTTTGCAAGCAGCTTCCATTTTCCGCAATTCGGCCCGACTAGCCTCTTCCATGGTTCTCCTTAATCGCCCAGCGGCAGCCTCATGCTGAGAAATCTGGATAGCCTGATCCGCAAGCTGCTTGGCCTGATCCGAGACCACCAATCGAAGTCGGATATTGGCGCTCCCTATCTCCTCTCCGGCCTTAACCAGCCGAGCGTGATGCCCCATCAGCTTCTTGGCCTCCTCCGCCACCCGATCAATGTTGGCCTTGGCCTCGTCTCCCATAGTGACTATACGAGTGGTGAGTAGATCGAGGTCTAAGGACTTGGCTTCGTCAAGTACTCGTACCATGGGGTTACGGGGGAGAAGGTGTTCACCAGTAACTTCGTCAAAATTAATATCCTGAGAACCCGGATCCAGATCAGGATGACCGGCAAATGGATTACGGGCCAGATCGGGACGGTCGATATGAACAACAGAAGGGTTTCCGGATGGGTGTGGAGAAGATACAAACTCGCTGCCCTCCTCAGTAATATCATGAATAGGCTGAGCCGGAGGCTGAGAACCGAGCGAAGTTTCGGATAAAGGATGACTCCTCTTCCTCTGCTGAATACCCTCTTCGATGACCCCAAGAAGAGGACGGTACCCGACTACATCCCCGGAGCGTTGGGCTGAGGGCTTCGGCTTAGCAGAAATTTTGGAAAGTTTATATTGCTCGAGCCTGTGTCGAAGGTCTGAAGCTTTGGGCGTCTTGCCTGCTCCTGATATAAAGAACAAGTGTCATAATCTTACATTACAATATGATTCAAGGAACGCGGTAAATTGCAAGATTAGAAAAGGAAAAGAAACACAGCTGTGGTTGTACAAACCCTGGGGAGGAGTGGGATACTGCAATAAGTCCCGGATTTCATTCCAGGACGGGAGCGGGTCATAAAATATTCCTAAGTCCCTATCATTAGTGAAGCGTGCAGGGGTCAAGAGTTCACCTTGAGTTGTCAAAGCCACCTTGGCCGGAATAGTCGGAGAAGACTCACTTGCACCAGTCCCGGTTTTGTCCGCCTCCCCGGTCTTCTCTACCAAAGCCGGATCATCACCCAACTCCTCAAAAGCCTGACGGAGAGCATCGTCCGTCCACTCTTGCATCTCGCCTACTTGCCCAGAAGACAAAGCCCTGGAACCATCACCACCCTGTCCATCGCCACCCTCGTCACCAAGACGCTCAACGTCACTCCCGCCCTCCGCCTCACCTCTTTCCTCCTCCGCGTCTATCTCCCCCTGAGTAAGTGGACAATTGCTGGGAGAAGGACCGTCTGACCTCTTAAGTTTCTTACCTCCAACGGCTGGAGGTTTCGTGAATGGTTTTCTCTTTCCACCCTCTGCCGCAACGCCTCCCTTGGCCTGAGCAGCCGCCCTCTCTTCCGCCGTTTCCCTCAACTTAACTACAGACTGCTGCGGAAGGATCAAGTTGTATTCTAGAAGGATCGCATTTCTAATCAAGTAAGCAGATGATCTGTATTTCCCAAGAATGCCTTCTATCTCCGCCGCCGTCTGAACCAGGCGGTCAGTTTCCACAACAGGAAAGCCACCTGTCGCTAGCAAAAATGAGAAAGTATGAGAAGAAGCATCACAATCAGGATAGAAATTATAAGTAAAAGCATCAACTTACATCCAGAGGTAAAGCGCCGGATAGAGACGGAGTCGTCCCTAACAAAGAACCATTCTTTCTTGAACATGCTGAATTTGGAGTAAAGGTCCAGGACCGGCTTGAAGGTCACAGCAGATTCAAAGTTAATATATGGGGACCCCTTCTTGTAGCCCCTTAAGTTGTACAAGTACCGGATCTCCCGGTTGGAGGGAGCGCGACCATACTTCCTCCGAAAAATAACGAAAAGGCTCACCAGTATGGCGTAAGAGTTAGGCTGAAGCTGAAATGGGGCCACCTTCAGGTACGTGAGGAAGCTAACTATCCAAGCATTGAGAGGCGGGATAGCACCACACATGCAATGGTACCTGCTATAAGCGAAGTATCCTTCGGGAGGACTGTATGGCATGACTCCTGGACCCGGCAGCAGCATGAGGGCTCTATCAATCCCAAAAGAACGAGATATAACATCGAGTTGCTCCTCTTTGAGAAGGCTAGGAAAGCAGTCAGGCGGGGAATCCAGCAACTCCTGGGGACCATATCCATCCACTAATGACCTCGGGGCGGGCCCATGACGCTCCGATCCTGATTGAGCTGGGGGCACAGCCGATGACTCTCCTTCACCCACGGATCGCTTCTTGTCTGATCGAGTTTCTACTTTGCGAGACATTATCTACAATACCGGAAAAACACATTTAGAACAGAGGATATAAACAAGTATATGACTTCATTCGGTAAAAACATATTCAGTATCATTTTCATTCGGTGGTTCAAGTATGGGTTCATTCGGTGTCTCGAGTGTAAGCAAAGAAAGTTCAAAGTGCTCAAACTCCCATCGTCATTCGGTAAAGACAATGGAAATTCTCGAACTCTCAAGGTCCATTCGGTGGTTCAAGTATGGGTTCATTCGGTGTCTCCCGTTCTCGTCCGGTAATACGAGAATAAGATCTCATTCGGCAGAATAAAATCTCACCTGATTCGGCAATGATAAGGGTCTAGTTCGGAAAAAATGGGAGTCAAGTGGTTCGGCTATCTCGAAAAGTGAAGAAACAATAGTAGAGTGGCGCCCTTATTTATAAGCGAAGCACATCGACCGGACCAACTGGCTCGGCGCAACCAAGACCGAACGAAGGAAGACAAAGCACGACATATGTTAGACATATGCCCTACTTTGGGGGGCAAATGTTGGGTGAATTCTTACCCAGAAGACCTCGAGACCCAGAGACGTGATTCATTCGGCAGCTCTCCCCCGAGTCCATTCGGCATGACCCATTCGGCAGCTCTCCCCCGAGTCCATTCGGCATAACCCATTCGGCAGCCCTCCCTCGTGTCCATTCGGTAGACCTTCATCCGGCAACTGCCACCGGTCCAACCTCACCACTCCACACTTCACCGGATGAAGCCCAACCAGACCAACTCCATACTTCACCGAACCAAGAGAATACCGAACCAGACTGCCAGGCCAGATCACTTCAGCCCAGGCCCACCAGCAGCTGTATACATCCAAGACCCCTGCCCCCAACCTCACTCTATAAATAGAGAGGCAGGGGTACAACAATGGGGGACAAGTTTGAGAGCTCAAGCACGGAGAGAACTTTCAAACAACTTTCTTTTACTTGTATCAAAGCTTTGTACTTGTAATCAAAACAAGAGAAGAGAAATAACATATAAAGTGGACGTAGGCACATTCTGGCTGAACCACTATAAATCTGCGTGTCTTTTTACAGTTTAGCCCCTGCTTTTCATATATTTGCATAAATCACCCAAATCACTAAGAATAACATAAGATCTACTAAATCATACAACTTTGAGGTGTTTGTCCATTTTTTGTGCAAACAATATATACATATGTACATTTAATTTAAATTTAATTGGGAAAAAGATTAAGACCAAGGCCAAATACCTCACTGCTAGCTCGAAAATCACCACCGAGCTTCACGCGCCATCGTCCTTTCTTGCGTATGCGACCATGCCAGACCCCAAACTCGATGACGTGCACCTCAAAACTTCGACCAATTCCGACTGTCAAACCTCTCCCCAAATCGAATTCCAGGCCGCCACCATAACAATGCGCGCCTCCTTCCCTAACGCGTGTGCCACCTTCCAGAGCCACCGATGCCCCTTCTTGGGCTTTAAATCGAAGTCGACCTTCGATTCCTACGAGCACTCCATCCCTGTAACAACCCGGATTTTATCCGCTAAATTTGTGAACATTTAATTCGTTTTAAATGTTTAATATGGATTTTGAATTTATTTTGAAATAAAAAGATCCGGGTTAAACCAATAAAATAAGTTATAATTTTTAAAGATGGAAACTCTATTGGATTTGTATAATAATAAATATTAGAACTGAGAATATTTTGGGAATTTGAGTGGAAATAGTAATACAAATGGTTTTTAAATGTATTTTTAAGTTCATTTGGTTATAAACAATGATGTTGGATTATTAGATGGAATTAAAAGTCAATAAGTTATTATTTGGAATTTTATATTAATTTAATAATGGGATTTAATAATATAATAATGCAATTAATCAGATTTTGATTCAAAAGGAGTCAAAATGATTTTTAATGTGATTATAAACTTTATATGAGTTATTATTAAGATAGTAAAATTATAAAAGTGAATTTTTAAGCGTTTTCGACAATTTCGGAATTTGCTCGATTTAATCGACAAGTGAAAATAGCTTTCCGGGGCACAGTCTCGGAATTCGACGAAACTAATTCCATTGGATTCGTAATAGTCAGTTATTATTGGATTTCAATTTTTGTAGCAATCGGAGTTGTCGTTTGATCGTGGCAGCTCAAAATGCATCGAAATCGTTTTAACCGATTTTAATTTAAAATTGATCGTTTATTTCGTAACTCGCACATATGACCAAATTGGCTTCCGAAACACGTTCCATTGTGTCCGAAACATGGGTAAAACCCTAGGAACGCCAGGCGGCACGTCAGATTTGGAATTCATTTGAGAATGTTCGTTAAAGGTGAATTTCATATTTAAAAAATAGGGTTATACGTATATATTCACGTTTAGAGGCTAAAACACTAATTCTCTTCAGACCGCCGCTCACTAGTATTCTATGGCCGAAAATCATCGACCTTCTCCTCCAGTTTGGGATCAATCCATCAAGCAATCGCGAAAATTTCCAACTAGAGAATCGTAGAGGGGAACGAGATCTATGCGATGTACGGTAGTGATGGGTATTGGCGAAGCGTAGAGGGGACGGGGGGCCGCGTTTGTTGGGTGTTCACGCACGAATTGCGAGGTGTATGGGCCGTCAAGTGCGACGGGGATGAGGCCGAAAATAGGCGTCGGAGAGGGGCTTCGTTTGAAGGGAGCTGATCAAATTTCCGTTGAGTTTCGTGGCCGCGATTGGCAACCCTAGGCCGCGTGTGGATGGGTGCTGCCTCGATCTGGAGTACGTATGTGAGTTGAGGAAGAAGATGACGTGCGGCCTGTTCCTTTCCTTTGTGATGAATGGCTAGATTCATTTTGGTAAAAAAAATAAAAAAGAAAATTTGTTTTAAAATTTACATTCAAACTTTAAAATTTAATAACTTTTTCATTCGACATCAGTTTCGAACAAAATTTGCGGCATCGGAATCGCAACGACGATGCTTTGCAATGGAGCAATTTTTGAATCGTTCTGAGCAAATGAAAATTTAAGTTAGATCAAACACCGTTCGGTTTAATTTAAAATTTCGAACGCTCGTTGAAATACAAGGTGAGTAAATCTCACTCACATCTGGATACTATATAATTTAAATAGTTAATATTTAAATACTCTATTGATTGGTTGAAAGTAAATATTTATTTCAGTCTGGATAGATATAAATATTTAAATTTGTTGTGCTAACCACTGTGGATGCAGGGAAAACAGGTTGTAGGGATCCAACTGGGTTCCTCACAATATAGTGATTATTTTTATAATTAATGATATATCCCATTTATATCCCGTGTTAGCTAAATTTGGAATTCAGTTATGTTGTGATATGGTTTGATAAACATAATCTGGAATATTAAATATAAATAAAATAAATTGTTTTAAAAAAAACAGTAAGAGAAATTGTTAAAACAAAGAATTTAAAAGAATAAAATTCGAAAGATTTGGTTTGGATGAAGAATCAAAATTTGTAGATTTGGGATTATAAATGAAGTGGAATATTTTGAGAAATGTCTATTTTTATCACTTCAAGAATATAAATATTTCAAATTATAAATTAATTAATTAATTAGGTTATTCCATTAATCTAAGAGTGAATTAATATTCGGTTTCAAAATGGGAATTTTTATATAAACATCGGACATGATAATTTTCATAAAAGGGTTTTAATCTAAGTTATTTAAGAAAACTTTCCAGAGTTTTAAAGAATAAATCTGGATTTAAAAGTTCTAAAATCATATTTGAAATAATACAAATATTTATTGTGGAAATGATTTTCAGGAAATGGAAAAAGGGGTTAAAAATAAAAGGGGTTTATTTTTAATGTGTGGAAATGAATTTACGGAATTTTAACGTAAATTTAAGATTCTTTGGTTATTCCTGAAATGGAGGTGTATTTCCCTGGGAAACCGAGTTCAAGTTTTAAACAGATTTTATTAAAATAAAGGTCAAAGTTTTAAACTTGTTTAAAGAGTGTTTAAAGAAATTATTATTTTAAGGTAAATAACTAGTAAATTAGCTATAGCATAATTATTTAAGAATATTATTAGTAATCTATTTTTATATATAGAGGTATTTAAAGGACAGTTTTGATTTAAGTTATTTGGAACCTTGTATTAATTCTTTTAAAACTCCATCTTTAAAATTTCGTTTAACTAAACCTTTATTTTAAATCTAGCTTCTACCTTATAAAATAGTTTTACTTTAATATTTTTAAACTATATTTATGAGCACATAATTGAGTAATCGATTTAAACATTTTAAAGTATATTTCTAAATAAAGTGTTTTAATTGTTTTAAATCTAAATGTTTTGGAATTGGTTGTTTCCAGTGGGAAATAAATATTGGGAAATTATTTTTGTTAAGGAAGATGTTTTGAAACTGTTTTCAAAAAGGGAGTTGAAAATAGAAACATATATTGTAAGATATTTGAGGCAAATAAATAATGTGAGAAATTATTTATTGATTGATGGATGCTTGTGAATGTGAATTGATAGTTAAATCACCGACTATCAATATTGGACAATGCATTGATCATTTCGAAGAGACCGGGATCGAGATTTATTTCTCGAATACCACTTCGATCCGGTTTGTACGTTTCTTAGAAACGCGTTTAGAAGAGAAGATGGTGCAGTGAAGTGCAAGGGATAGTCGCTACTAATCCTGAGGATATTTCCAAAATGGATGTAGTAGGAGTAGTGCCTTCGGTTCCGTTCGGACCCGGGACGGACTTGTATGGACGAATGCTTTCGATATATCGTCAGGTGGACGATGGGCATTCTAAGGGATATAATCTAAAAAGGTAACGCTTAGCCTCAAGCCTCATCAACCGAGAATGACTGAAAATCAGGGGATATGCAGCAAGGCTTCGTGGGTAGCCCCCACTGGAGAGTATGATCATCCCTGCTTAGAGGTCCCTTTATTTCAGCTTAGTGGCGCGGTTGCTGATCCCAACCGTGGGGTGATCTTATTCAGAATTACCCATAGGTGGTTCCGGCCTTGTGTTGCAGGGGAGTGGGCGTACTCCTCGGTACTGTGATCTAGGCCATGTACTGTGACAGGTGGTACCCCAGTGCCTAGTCATTCGTGGAAATCCATTTTCCCTACGAGCCTGTACGGTTTTGATTGTACCCAACTATTGCTGAAACGTGAGATGCAAGCATTTCAGCTAGATTCTATTTTACTTTCTATTGACACTATTATAATATCAGAGGATTTTGATAAAAAGTGTTTTAGCTATCGTAAGGTAAAAACCCGACATGTTTATTTGTGGCGTGGTCTTACGAGATTCTTTTGTTTTCAAAGGATTTTGAAACTTTAATAATCAGTTTGGATGTATTTCTCTTACGCTGGTATTCCAGAATGACTCGGGTGTTATTTTATTATAATGCTCGGGTCAGACCGAGTATATTTACATGATAGGTTGCTATGGAGTAGGTGAGGAGTTGAAGTCGAGACGTATTCTTCGTACTTGTTTATATCCGCAGCTGTGTTGTTTGATGTTGTAAGGCATGTATTTGATGTTGTGATATACTCTGATGATGTACTGTATATATATATATAAACAGATATAGTTTTTATTGTGTAAAGATCAGTTCTTATATATTATATTTTGTTCCGCTACGATTGTAAGATTCTGAGATTGATTAGTTCCTTCTTACTTCTATCTTCTTTCTTACTCCTCTACAATTTGTCTTTTCGGTGTTCGATCGTCGGCATATCATACTATTGAGTATTTTGTGTCTATTTTCGAGTGTCGAGAAGGGCGGGTCGTCACACGTGGTATCAGAGCCAGGTTGCCGACAACCTAGGCTTTGGTGGGGGGAAATTACTCATTAGAATAGAGTCAGAAGTACTCTATGATGAGTTGAGTGTAATAATAGCTATGAGAGTGTACTTGTTAGTGAATATAAAACTGTTTTGTACTGTGTTGACTTATCGGTTGAGTGTTTATGAACTTCGGTCGGTACGGGAAGTACAACCGTATCGATAGGGGTTTCTAAACTCTTAAACAAGATAAACCGACATAGTATTATTTTAAAGTGGGTAAATGAAATAATTTTACCCAAAACTATATTTTGATATAAAGAAATGGTTTTCTAAATTATTATATATATATATATATTGGATGTTTGGTTGTTAATACAATAATCAAATAAGAATATAAAATTTGATATAAAATTTGAAAAGACTTATAAGCAAATAAGAATATGAAAGTTTAAAATGGTTCATAACCAAATAGAAATCTATAAGTCTAATTCATCTAAAAGAAGTATAAATAAAGAAGTATAATAAAATTTTGATTTAAACCAGAATTTTAAATGCCGAAATTTTGGGAAGTGTTTTAAATAATGAATTTAAACAAATGATTTGAGAATTTAAAATATTGGAAAATTTTGAAATGCCTTCCAAAACTTCTGTAGGCAGTGATGGAGTATATTTTGGAAATATTTCAAATGGAAATTGTTTTGAGTGGAATTTGTGGAAGTGATGCAGCAGCGGATAACAAAATGATGTAACGGTGAAAAGTAAGAATCGGTGGATTAGAAAATACTGAATGCCCAACTCCATTGATCCAAAGATGTCGGAATCTAGCTATCCCAAACACGTTGATCGCGCACGATGTCGTATTTAAAGATCTACGATTCTTCGACGTTGATCAAGTGCACTTGATTCTGCGAATCGGCTTCAACGATCGTTGATTCGAGTGCACTCGAATACCGAAGGTGGAGATAGGAGATTACACTCAACTACCAATTTAATGAAAGCACAAAGCTAACAAACAAAAGTTTTATTCAAAATCAACTAACTTTACAAATGACACCACCATCCCTATTTATAGGGTTACAAACATACACGGCTCAATACCTAACAACACTTAGGTCGTGAACGACCTATCAAACCCGCGACCTAATATTTACAACACAACATTCACGGCCGACCTAACTCCTTGCCGACCTACGACCTAACATACAAATGAAATATTACAACATAAAGCAAATACAACACAGTACACGAATTAACAAATTACACATACAAACAACATATCATCTGGAGCGACCTAAGGTACTTGCGCGACCTATGGTACTTGAGCGACTTAAGGAAAATTCCAGGCGGCGACCTATCTTCCCAGTGCATAAGGTCGAGCGACCTAAAATAGAGCGGCATCCACATCAGCGACCTAACATAGGTCGTATCTCTCTTCCGCGACCTAACATAGGTCGTAACTCTTCTTCGCGACCTAACTTCCAGCGACCAAACTCCCCGCGACCTAACTTAGGTCGTAACTTGTCAAAGTCGTCTTTTGAAAGGTCGGAGCGACCTAATACTGGTTCGCCTAACTCGCTCGGTTGATTGCATACCTTAACACTGATTTGATTAGCTCGTGAGTGATCCAAAGTGTCACTAGGTCGTGAGCGACCTAAAATCTCACTAGGTCGTGAGCGACCTAAAGTCCTGGAACGATCAGATTGCGCTACATCATCCTCCCCCGGTTGACAAAAATTCGACCTCGAACTTGCACCTTCCTCTTCCACAACAAGCCCATCCCCATGATACGGAATCAAATATTTGACATTGAAAACATCATAAGTATGAACATTATCTGTCAGTTCCAACTAATATGCATTATCATAGATCGTCTTCAAAATTTTCACTGGTCTAATTTTACGAGCTTTCAACTTATTGTACGTTCCCACTGAAAAACGATCTTTTATCAACACGGCATTAACCAAATCGCCTTCTCTGAAGTTCACACTCCTTCGCTTCTTATCCGCCAGCTGTTTATACTTTTCGTTTGATGCAAGCAATCGTTCATGAACAGTTCTGTGGCACTCCTGCAACTCAGTTACAAAATCACAAGCCCGCTTAACAACTCCCTTCTAATATGGTACTGTCGTCAAATCCAATGGACCCTTCGGACTTGCTGAGTATACAACTTGAAACGGACTGAAACCCGTACTATGGTTAACAGCGTGATTATGTGCAAACTCTGCTTGACATAATTTCATATCCCAGCTCTTCAAATTGTCTTTCACAAGACATCTCAACAAATTTCCCAATGATCTATTAACCACCCCCGTTTGCACATCTGTTTGCGGATGATAGGCGCTACTAAAATTCAACTTCGTTCCGACCATCTTCCACAAACTTAACCAAAAATGGCTTAGAAATCTAGTATCCCGATCAGAAACAATAGATTCAGGTAGCCCATGTAATCGATACACCTCTTTAAAGAATAATTGAGCAACACGGACGACATCAGCTGTCTTCTTACAAGCGATAAAATATGCCATTTTGGAAAATCTATCTACCACAACGAATATAGAATCATTTCCCCTTTGAGTTCTAAGCAAACCCAAAACAAAATCCATGCTGATATCAACCCATGGTCTAATAGGCACAGGTAATGGCATATACAATCCTGCATTTGTCGCTGTTCCTTTAGATACTTGACAAATATGACATCTTTCCATAAACCTCTCAACTTCTTTTCTTATAGTTGGCCAAAAGTATGATTGCGAAATCAACTGTAATGTACGGTCTCTCCCCACATGACCTTCCTCATGCAACTCATGCACAATCTTCATTCGTAAGCTGCACTCGGGTATACATAATCTGTTTCCCTTGAATAGAAAACCATCCACTAATACAAACTCATCAGTCTTTTCCTCCTTGACTTCATCTACAAACTTCGCAAAGTAAGGATCATCAACCAATAATTCTGGTAACACATCAAACCCTGTCACTTCAACCTTCATTGTAGTCAACAAATGATTCCTTCGACTCAATGCATCTGCCACTCGATTCGTAATTCCTGATTTATGCTTCACCACAAATTTAAATTGTTGTAGGTATGCGATCCACGAAGCATGCCTAGCTGCAATTTTGTCTTGTCCCTGCATATGCTTCAACGCTTCATGATCAGTATATAAAACAAATTCTTTATGAAACAAATAATGTCTCCAATGTTTAATAGCTTGCACAATAGCATATAATTCCACATCGTAAGTATTATATCTCATCTTGGATCCCGATTGCTTCTCACTGAAATATGCAATAGGACGTCCCTTCTGACTTAACACTCCTCCAATCCCAACTTTAGATGCATCAGTATGTAACTCAAACAACAACTGAAAATATGGTAATACTAGAATTGGTGCTGTCGTCAAAAGTTCTCTGATTCGCTCAAAAGCAACCCCCGCTTCCTCTGACCATGAAAATTGCTTCCCCTTCATACAATCAGTAACTGGTGCCATCACGCTACTGAAGTGTGGAATAAATCTTCGGTAGAATGATGCTAAACCATGAAAACTTCTAACTTCTGTTATCGTCCTGGGTTGGGGCCAATTTCTGATTGCTTCAACTTTATTCTGATCCACCCGTATACCTCCTTCTGAAATAACATATCCCAAGAATAAAACACAATGTGTAACAACCCTGATTTGGAGATTACCGGAATACATTAAATTATAACGGAAGTTATAATTTAATATTGTAAATTAAAGTATAATTGGAAATTTTAAATTGTTTATTTGGAATAAACAATGAATTTGTAAATAAAATGAGAAAAATAAAGTTTGGAACTTTATTTTGTTTATTTGGGTATAAATATGGAATTAAATATTGACTTGATGAGTACTTGGTTTAAATAAATTTAAATATTGGGTATTTATTAGTTTGGAGCTAATAAATTAATTAGGTGATGTATTTCAACATTAAATTGTTGAAATAAATCTAAAGTAATGAAAATAAAGTTTGAAAAACTTTATTTTGAGAATTTGAGTAGAAAATAATCAAATTGCAATTTATTTGGATAAATACAACAATATTGATAATTATTGCCAATATTAGCCTTTTATTGAATATAAAAGGAAAATTATGAAGAAAACATGTCTTTTATTAAAATAAAAGATGAAGTATTGTTTGGAAATATTATTTTGATGATTTAAAAGTGTTAGAATAAGTTGTTGCAACTTATTTGACAAGAAAGAAATTTTTGGTTAAGTTATTGCTTTAAAAATAATGTTTTTACACTAAAATACTGTAAGGTTTAAAATATTGTCAAAAATAGGATTTTATTTATAAAAATAACTTTTTATTGGTTAAGTAAATTTTATTTTGTTATAATAACAATTTTAGTTACATACATTTTTTGTATAGATTTTTCTTTGACTTTAAAATGTGCAAATTGATATATATATAGTGTTAAAATTGGATAAATATGTAAATAGCTTTAAATTTCTGTAAGTATATTTAGTTTTGGTCTTATTTGGGTAAGGTTTGAATCCAAAACCCTTAATCTGGAAACTTATGGTGTATAGAAAACTTTCACTACGTGCTCTTTTCTCTCATCCTTCCTTCTTCTCAAACTAAAATATACAGTAAAAGAATAATAAGAAAAACCATGGCTCCCTTCAACAATATTCAATTTTTATCTAAATCTGCTGCAAATAACAGAAGAGAATCGCCAGAATAAGAAAAGAAATGGTAATCTCCATCCAATACCAAGGGTTTTCATCAAAATCTTTAAATTAAGATATGAATTGTCTATAATTTTCTTTTGTTTGTTTGCATGTCTGTTTTCAAACTTCTACATGTTCCTGGAGCTTCTATCTTCATCTAATTTCGCTACTTGCAACCTAAATTGCTGCATAATCATCAAAGTGAGTTTAGTACTCACAAATGCTAGCTAGAAATGTTAAATGCTGTGTAAATCGTTCACAAAATTGCATACTGTAAATATAAAAGTTTCTGTTCTTTGTTATCTAAATTGCTTGTTTCTGGTCACTATTTTGTTTTGGCCATAACTATTCCGTTTCTCAACCAAATTTGATAATCTTGGATGTTCTGGAAAGCTTAGACATAGATCTACAAGTTTTATGTTTTGTGTTTTTTGAAATTTTTAAGTTTGCTTGATCAAAATCGTCATTGTTTGTTGCTATCCCGAGAGCAAACCGACAGCAACAACAGTCACAGGCCTAAGAATTGTTTTGGCCATAACTCTTTCATTTCGTAACCAAATTGAATAATTTTAGATGTTCCGCAAAGCTTAGAAACAGGACTACAAGTTTAATGTTTTGAGTTTTCTGAAATTTCAAAGTTATCTTGGTCAAAAATGTGATTGTTTGTCACTGTCCCGAGACAAAATGACAGAAGTTGTGAAATTCAAATCTCAGAATTGTTTTATCCATATCTTTTGCATTTCTTATCAGAATTTGGTAATTTTTAATGTTCTGGAAACTTAGACTTTGTTCTACAACTTTTATGTTTGGAGTTTCATGAAATTTTGAAGTTATCTTTGCCAAAATGTGATTTTTTTTCACTGTCCCGAGACAAAATGACAGAAGTTGTGAAATTCAAATCTCAGAATTGTTTTATCCATATCTTTTTCATTTCTTATCGGAATTTGGTAATATTTAATGTTCTGGAAAGCAAAGACTTTGTTCTACAACTTTTATGTTTTGTGTTTTCTGAAATTATGATCTTAAAAGATGCAAACTTAACAAACAAAACACAGGTCTGGGCAAAACGCCAAAGTTATTTCTGTGTATCTTGAATTGTTGCACCAGCTTTTAGTGCTTTCTTTTTTGTTTTCCGAACATGGTTTTGATGCTCATTTCAGTGCAAATATTAAGAGCTTTATATCGTATATGCTCTAGTATTGAATCATTTATTTTCTTAAATTGTTCGAGCAAGTCTTTGATGATAAATTTTAATATAGATTTTGAGTATTGTATTACCTTATTCAAGGGACAAACCATGATTCTTTTGATTATTTTTGGGTTGATTCTACTATATAGAAGTCCGGATTTTCATGAATCCTTCATTGGGATTTTAATGTATTTTAATGATTCATTATGTGATGTTTTCATTGTGATTCTGAGCACATGTGCATGTATTTTCAAACTACTTTTCCAAAAGTGTTCATATTCTAGCTATTGTTCTAAGAAATATATTTTACAAAGTGATTTCATAAAAAAATATGATACAATTAATATTTATAAATTATAAAGAGATTTTCAAATCGATTTCTTAAATATTCTCTGAAATTTATTTCAAAACCCGATTTAACAAAAATATATTTTCTATATAAAGATACACGTTTTTGCACTTTTCGGACGTATGAGAAAGAGAATTAAACGATTTAGTAAAACATGTGGTATGGGACACATGAGTTTGCCTTTTCGGTTAATTACGGACTTGTATGATCGAAACCTCTTGAGTATTTTATCTTGAGTTAATATTTAAGATTTTCAATTCCTATTATAGGAATTATCCGAGTAGCCAATATTTGGCGAGTTGAGACGTTCGAGATCTCCTATTATAGGAGTAAAAATCGATGAGAACCACTGAAAGATGTTGTTTTACTTGCTAATGAGGTGAGGTGAGTCTTGAGATGTGATTTCCCTTTTCGGTGATTATGGTGTATGAGAAACCATTATGAGATTTATTTGCATTTGCTGATGATACGAGGTAAGTCTATTTATGAAGTATTCTTGAAGTTAAGATGTTTATGATGATTTATGAAGTTAAGATGGTTATGATGATTTTTACTTGTCGATGAAATGAGACAAGTCACGATGGAACCACTACTCATCGATGAGAAGAGAGGAGCATGGTATCATATTAACTCGCCAATGAGATGAGGCAGAGTGAGTTTTATGATGGTTCTGATGTTTTATGATGTTTTCTAATGTGGAACCAACTAACGATTAGTAAAACATTAGGGGAGAACGTATAGTATGGGATATACGTTCACGCCTTTTGGGTTCCTATTCGAATAGTTGAGACACATTCAAGATGTTACTAGTACTAGACCAAGTACGATTGGAGTCACCATGTTGTTCACAATGTTATTACCTGACTCCAATCACCATGATGTTTCTACTCGGATTTGTGATTGGGTGTCATCAAGATGTTCCGACTAGTCAATCACGATGTTCACGATGTTATGTGACCCCAAGTCATCATGAAGTATGGTACAAAATTACTAGTACTAGTCAAGATGTAAATGCACGTGCTGTTTTCCATGAAGTTTAGATGTTTTGATTTCACTATTTTGATGATGATGCTTTATTATAGCCTTATGAAAGAAAATGGCTTATTTATATACATTGTTTTATGATGATTTCGAATATGATGTTTTGAACTCTTTCCGGGTTCTATCAAGATGGATTTGAGGCATTTTATATTTATATCAATGAGATGATGTATAAATTATGGAAATTCTTTTATAGTGCGTTTTAATAGTGGATTTGAGATGTATTTATATTTATATTTATACCGATGAGATGAGGTATAAATGATTTTGGAGATTCTTTGATAATGAGTATAGTGATGGATTTGAGATGTATTTATATTTATACCGATGAGATGAGGTATAAATGATTATGAGTTTTTTTTTGAAAATAAGTTTAATGATAGATTTGAGATGTATTTATACTTATACTGATGGGATGAGGTATAATAATCAAGAAGTTTCTATTAGGTGAGTTTTTATTTATGATGGATTCTTGAAGTTTTAACTGTCATATGAAGATTTCCTTTATGGTCAATATCTTTACCCAATTCTTTTAGTTATATTATAACTAGATGAATCATGCCTATCTATTATATGTAACATTCCTTTATGCAATCAAGATGAATTATAGTTGTATCACCTAGAGATAACTTGATGACTTATATCATTCCATTGGTAACAATGGAACGGTCTCCTCCTTACCTCTTATTAACGTTACCTTTACTAATGATAAGTTTTAGCTAGCCTTACTCGTGTGTTTTCACTTGGGTCAGACCGAGTTGTTTCAGGTATCATCTTTTGGACTTAGCTTGAAGTTGATGTTTGATATCAGCTCTTCTTTCTCTTGAATAGTTTCTATTCTTCTGCATACTCTGATGTAGTTATATTTGATTCGATATATATGGTGTGGTCGAGTACCACCTTTATTGTATTCATATTGTATTGTACTGAACATGTATCAATGTATATGTATATATATGATGTTGGTTACTGTTTTGTGATGTGATTCACATTTAGTTATTGTATTTTGTTCTGATAGATCCATTAGCCACCTATAGTTTTGGATTAAGCATTTACTGGGTATGTCGATCCACTTGAGTTCAAAAAAAAATACATTTATCGACGTATCCAATAGATGTTTAAGACAAAATTATAGATGGTCGCCCTTAACCAGCCCTATTCTCCGCTTTAGTAGACAGAATTACTTATTAATTCTCTTTGCTAAGGTGGGTCTCGGGGTGGGGCGTCACAGCTTGGTATCAGAGCTGTGGTCAGAATAAAGTACAATAAACACAGAACAGTACGTATATCATGATACATCGAAGTACAACACGAATGAATCATTGTCCTTTATTCGAGCTTGTTTTAGAATCGAGCCTTGATTCTTTTTCGAGTTTTGAGATTGTTGAGGTGGAATATGTCTAGGAATATAGATATATTGTATTCCATAGTATTCCATAATAGAGTTTGATGTCATCTTGTCTTATATAAAATCTTATTTGGGATTGTTCTATTCATATTTTTATCGATACGAGTGAATTCGTATCGATGGAGCTGATTGATTTCTTTGAGCATTCTTGTTGCATTCCTTTGAGAGTTGTGAATCCTATTAAAGGAATCCACAACGATTGGCTTGTTGTGAGTATTCTGAGTTTTCTATTTGTTGCCGCTTTAATGAATATTTGTTTATTACCCACTATCTTAAGATGTATCTGATTTGAGATGGATTGACTTATTTGATGTTAAGTCCGATCCTTTTGTTGTTATAGGATCCTATATTTATTTAGGCATCTTAATTTGATTGGTTTATTATTTCTATCACTTTGGAATGTTAGTGATGATTCCGAAGTTTCTATATTCACTCTTGAGTATCGAGATGTTGATGATGTATCTCGAATTCCAGTCAAGGTGACTTTGTTGAGTTTTGTGAGTCCGTTTGGATTTATCATCCAATCGGGCAATTGAGTATTGAGGTAACCTTATTCTTGGCTCTTAGCTCTTCGGTTATCCTTCCACGAGGATATCCACTAAGGAATAAGGTGAGTTTCTAGATTTTTTTCGAGTTTGATTGAGTTTATCATTCAGCTTCGTTTGAGTGTTTTTTTTCAGATACTCAATCAATGTTATCCTTTGTAGCATTACTCCGTTGAAGTAGTGATTCATGGATTGTGTGCTTCTTCTCCTTCGAGAAGAATATCTTACTTATCCTGTATCTTGATGATTTTTGGGAGTGGTTTGTGACATCGTAAGATTGATGAACACTCTATCTCCTTCTGATGATTTTGAGAATCGAGTATTCTGGGAATATCTCGATGCATTATCTTAATGCTCTTTGGGTTGAGTTTTGAAGCTATGTAAATATGAGTCTTATAGAGAAATTTGAGCTTTGAGATAAAAAAAATCAAAGAATATTTTGAGAATATATTTATATGAGTAGTATTCTTTTAAAAAAAATTGAGAGTGTTGGGTTGTCCATCGAGTAGTTAAGAGTTCTGGTCGATACGCCTGATCAACGTTATCGATAGGAATCTCCTAAATGCTATGATGAGGCAATCAGACACGATGGTTTGTGTTTTAAAATTTAGATTTTGAAAATAATATTTTGAGATTATATATTAAATTTATTTTTGAACGGTAAGTGCAGCCATTGATTTTAGAGACGGGTAATAGAGTGGCGAGGCAGTTTTGATCGTTCAATCGACTCTGCAGCCAACAGACATATCTATTTATTAGAGATTCAGTGGCATGGCAATGCCATTTATTTATATATTTATTTTGAAATTATAAAGATGAGAATATATATGAGAATATTCTTGAGCTATAATTTATTGGAAGTATATTTTGAGATTTTAGAATCTATATTATATACATTGGATCTTTTCAGAGAAGAGTTATAAGAGGATTTGAAGATTGTTTTTGAACTATTTAAATGGTTTAATAAAAAGAGTAAAGAGAATTTAAACCCTAATTTATTTTGAGGAATATTATTATGGATTTACAAAATTCTTTGAAAATTAATTTTGAAGTAAGAGAAGAAATTTGGACTTTTAATTTGAGTTTTATATTAATTACTAAGTAATATAATAAAGAGTTGAAAATTTTCAAATGTTGAAAACTGAGATTTAAAATTTAAAAGATGTTGAGAAAAAAAAATTTCTAAATACCTTGGATTGAAAAGTATTTGAGCTTATATTCTTGTTCTTAGTTCACTTTATTCTTGTGCTATTGACAACGACGTGCATTTTCACGGATGTTCGAGTTTGGTGGCCTTGTGAGAAGCCTTTATGTGATTTATCTATCTTGTCTATTGAGTTTATCCTTGCTGTGAGGATGTCCTTTTCGTATTATTATGCGGAAAAATTGTGTTGATGATCATTTTTGTTGCTTAGAGTTCGGGTTTGAATGAGATTGATCTCGACTTTATTCGTAGAGTTTTGAGAAATCTATCTTATTTGATAGATTATTTGTTGAGTATCTTATTGAGTATTGATTCGAAGACGGGATATCTTCGAAATTCTTTCGAGTTGCTTGGAAAATTCGATGGTTTGCTAGTCACTATATGACGCAGCGGATTAAACAAAACAAAGTAGATCGATGAAAGTAGCAATCACTGGATTGAGAAATACTAAAATGCCCAAATTCGTTGATCCGAAGATACCGAATTCTAGCTATCTCTGACACGTTGATCGCGCACGATACCGTGAGGAGAGATCTTCAATTCTTCGAGCGTTAATCAACCGCACTTGATTCCGCGAATTGGCTTCAACGATCGAAGATTCGAGCGCACTCGAATGTCGAAGGTGGAGATAGGAGATTACACTCGACTACCAATCTGGATGAAAGCACAAAGCTAACAAAAACGAAATTTTATTCAAATCAACTAAACTATTACAAATGGCACCACCGGCCTATTTATAGAAGTTACAACACACGACTTAAATTGCCCAACACTTAGGTCGGAAACGACCTACGACCTAAAAATAGTGCGACCTAAAAAAAATAGGCGACTTACGACCTAAAAATATTACAACATAAGCAAATACAACACAACACTTTACAACACATAGGTCGGCAACGACCTAAACAACACGACCTAAAATACATGGCAGCAGCGACCTATCCTTGAGCGACTTAAAGATGCAGCGGTGAAAGACTTAGAAACAGGAGGCAGCGACCTATCTTCTCGGCGACTTAAGGCGAGCGACCTAACTTCTTGCGACCTAACTTCACGACCTAAGGCTTCACGACTTAAAGCCTCACGACTTATAGTGAACGGCTTATCTCCCCAGATCTTCCCACGACCTAGCATAGGTCGTAACTCGTCTCCGCGACCTAACTTAGGTCGTATCCCTTCTTGGCGACCTAACTTCACTCGTCTTAACTTCCAGCGACCTAACATAGGTCGACTCATATCTCCACGACATAAAGTAGGTTGTACTTCAAGCTTGCGACCTAACTTAGGTCGTAGCCTTTTAGCTCGTTCGCATGCCATCATACTAAATCCATTGACTCGCGTGCTGCCTTCACTAGGTCGTGAGCGACCAAAAATTTCGTTAGGTCGTGAGCGACCTAGGACTTCATCTTCCAATGACTTATTCTCAAGTGTTAGCCCGTTAGGTCGTGAGCGACCTAGAACTTCTTCGGGCTGGGCTGCATCATCCTCCCCAGGTTGAGAAAAATTCGTCCTCGAATTTGCGCCCTCCTCTTCCACAACAAATTCATTCCCATGATACGGTATAAGATGTTTAACATTAAACACGTCAGAAGTGTACACATCCTCCGGCAGCTTTAACCTATAAGCGTTTTCATTGATCCGTTTCACAATCGTTACAGGACCAATCTTTCATGCTTTAAGTTTATTGTATGCTCCCACTGGAAAACGATCTTTTGTTAACACAGCATATACTAGATCTCCTTCATTAAACTCGACGCTTCTTCGCTTCAAATCTGCAGATCGTTTGTACTTCTCATTCGCCTTTCCCAATCATTCTTGAATGATTCTATGACAATCTTTCAACTCATCAACGAAATCTGACGCCCGTTTAATCACTCCTTTCGGTTGTGGTACTACCGTTAAATCTAATGGCCCCTTTGGCAAGCTTGAATACACAACTTGAAATGGACTGTAACCAGTGCTTCGGTTAACAGCATGATTATGAGCAAAATCTGCCTGACACAACTTTAAGTCCCAACTCTTCAGATTATCTTTCACCAGACATCGCAATAAATTTCCCAGCGATCTGTTAACCACCTCCGTTTGTCCATCAGTTTGTGGATGGTAAGCGCTACTAAAATTCAGCTTCGTTCCGACCAGCTTCCACAAGCTTAGCCAGAAATGACTCAGAAAACGAGTATCCCTGTCCGACACAATAGATTCTGGCAATCCATGAAGTCGATATATCTCTTTGAAAAATAACTGAGCAACATGAACAACATCCGCCGTCTTCTTACAAGCAATAAAATGTGCCATTTTCGAAAATCGGTCAACCACCACATAAATGGAATCGTTTCCACTTTGAGTTCGCAGTAATCCCAAAACAAAATCCATACTCACATCAACCCATGGCTTATTTGGTACAGGTAATGGCATATATAATCCAGCATTGGTCGCAGTTCCTTTCGAAACCTGACAGATATGACATCGTTCCACAAACCTTTCCACTTCTTTTCTCATTGATGGCCAAAAGTAAGACTGAGAGACCAAATACAATGTACAATCATGGCCCACATGACCTTCCTCGTGTAAATCCTTGATAATCTTCATTCTCAAACTGCTCTCTAGAATACATAATCGATTTCCCTTAAACAGAAAACCATCCACCATCATAAACTCATCTGTCTCCCCCTTCTTGACTTTATCTACAAACTTTGTGAAGTAAGGATCATCAACGAATAATTCTGGTAATAATTCAAAACCTATCACCTCAACTTTCATTGTTGTCAATAAATGACTCCTCCTACTCAAAGCATCAGCCACACGATTCGTCACTCCTGACTTATGTTTGACAACAAACGTAAACTGTTGCATATATGCAATCCATGATGCATGTCTCGCTGAAATCTTGTCTTGCCCTTGTAAATGCTTCAACGCCTCATGATCAGTGTAAAGAACAAACTCTTTATGAAATAAGTAATGTCTCCAATGTTTAATGGCTTGTACAACAACATAAAATTCCACATCATACGTACTATATCTCATCTTCGCTCCTGATAACTTCTCACTGAAATATGCAATCGGACGTCCCCTCTGACTCAACACTCCTCCAATCCCAACCTTGGATGCATCAGTATGTAGTTCAAACACTAGCTGAAAATCTGGAAGCACTAGAATTGGTGCTGACGTCAAGAGTTCTTTGGTTCGCTCAAAAGCAACCCCTGCTTCCTCCGTCCATGCAAACTGTTTACCCTTCATACAATCAGTCACAGGCGCCATCACACTACTAAAGTGTGGGATAAACCTTCGATAAAATGAAGACAACCCGTGAAAACTACGAACTTCCGTTATTGTCTTGGGTCGCGGCCAATCTTTGATAGCTTTAACTTTACTTTGGTCCACCTGTATTCCTTCTTTCGATACAACATACCCCAGAAATAAAACACTCCTCGCCATAAAAACACACTTCTTCGTAGCAGCGTAGAATTGTTCTTCACGAAGGATAATTAACACTTTCTTCAAATGCTGAACACGGTCCTCTGTACTAGCACTGTAGATCATAATATCATCAAAGTAAACTACCACAAATTTCCCAATGTATGGCCTGAAAATTTGGTTCATCACCCTCATGAATGTACTTGGTGCATTCGATAGACCAAACGGCATGACCAGCCATTCATACAATCCTTCCCTTGTCTTGAACGCTGTCTTCCACTCATCTCCTGGTCTAATGCGAATCTGATGATAACCACTTTTAAGATCAATCTTTGAAAAGATCACAGACCCACTGATTTGATCTAACAGATCATCAAGCCTCGGCATCGGAAATCTGTATCTGACTGTTATCTTGTTCAATGCTCTACTATCTGTGCACATCCTCCACGTTCCATCCTTCTTGGGTACCAACAAAGCTGGCACTGCACAAGGACTCAAACTCTCCTGAACTCGCCCTTGTTCCAGTAATTCCTCCACCTGTCTCCTTAACTCTTCGTGTTACCTAGGACTCATCCGATAGTGTGGTCTATGAGGCAATGCAGCACCTGGCACCAAGTCAATCTGATGTTGTATGTCTCTAAGCGGTGGTAACTCCTTCGGTAACTCCTCTGGAAACACATCATTGAATTCCTCCAAAACTGGTTTCACTTCCTCTGGAACTTCAGCAACTTCACTGCTTTCATGCCCAATCAACATAAAAACTTCAGGACTCTCATCTATCTCTTCCACGAACTCCTTCAATGTCAATAAGGTTTTCAATTCCTCAATCTCCTCTAGCTTATTCTCATTCTGCGGTCGCTTTTTCGGAACTAATGTGATCTTCGTGCCCTCGAACAAGAAACTGTAACTATTCGTTCGACCATTATGCTGTACTTCACGATCGTATTGCCACGGCCTTCCCAACAGCAAATGGCAAACATCCATGTCAACCACGTCACACCAAACCTCATCCTTGTATTTCTTTCCAATAGAAAATGGAACATGAGCTCGCCTTTCTACCTTTACTTCTCCTCCTTTCCTCAACCAAGCAAGTTTATATGGACTAGGATGTTTCTCCGTTTTCAGTTTCAACTTTCTCACAGCTTCCGTTGAAATGATATTATCGCAACTCCCAGCATCAATGATAAATTTACAGACCTTTCCCAAAATAGTGCACGTAGACTAAAAAATGTTACTTCTCAACCAACTCGACTCTTCCTCCTGCTTTGAGGTTAAACAAGATCTTCGTAGCATCAGATTACATCCCTCGTCTCCCGACACTTCTTCCTCCTCATCGTGCTGTGAATTGAGAGCTTCTTTGACATCCTCATCCTCCACTTCAACAATCATAGTTCTCTTCTTTGGTTTTGGACATTCGCTGCTCTTATGACCCACTTCCTGGCAATTATAGCATTTGAAACCATTATTGACTTTCGTCTTTCCAACCTCATTCACAACTGGTTTTGCAACAGCTTTTGAAACATTAGAACTTCCACTAACACCCTTCACTTGATTGTTGGAATTTGTAAACACACCACCTTCTCGTCTTCCCTGTTTCTCCCAAGCCAACGCTTTCTGGTGTGCTTCCGCTACAGATCTGGGATCAAACATATTTACCATGTCTTGAATCTGCATACGCAATCCTCCAACAAATCTAGCTATTAATTGTTCCTCTGTCTCCATGATATCGTTCCTTGCAATCAGTTGATAGAATTCGTCAGCATAGTCATTAACAGACTTCGTTCCTTGCCTCAAGTTTTGCAGCCTCTGATACATAAGCGATTGATAATTGTAAGGTAAGAATGTGGCTTTCATCATTTTCCTCATCTTTTCCCATGATTCAACCTTTGACTTCCCCATCCGTTCACGTGTAAGTTTGGTTTGCTGCCACCACGCCAAAGCTCTACCCCTCAACCTTGTAGCAACCAACTTCACTCTACGGTGTTCTGGAACTCCCTTGAAGTCAAAAATCTCCTCCACATTAGACAACCAGTCCAAAAAATCTTCAGCTTGCATACCTCCTTTGAAATCTGGAATTTCAGTCTTCATCCCAGATTCCCACTTGTGATCATACTCCGACTGATTTCTTTCTTGTCCTCGTCCTTGTCCATGAACACTACCACCATCATACTCTTCTTCAAAATCTGATGTATATCGATGTCAATCCTGACCACAACATCTCTACTACCATCACGTCTTCCACCAACATCCCTTCTATCTACATTCCTCCGTTCTCGATCATTCACATTCCTATCACATCTTCGATCATCATCAACACATCTTTCTCGATTGGAATGTGGTGAGACTCTACTTCCCCCATGGTTAGATTCAGGTGAAACCCTTCTTCGATTCTGATTCATCTCCAACATTATCTTCTCTAATCGTCCAATCCCTTCATTAAGCTTTTCACTAAAGTTTTCATTAATTCGTTGCTCCATCTCATCAGCTTCTTCTCTTCTATACAAAGCTTCTACGTTCTGATGGCGATTAGCTCTTCTCGGTGGCATGTTGATTCTTCAAAACTTTGACTTTCGGCCTTGAACAAACAAATGATCAAAGGATACCCTTTCAATCTACTCTCGGCTCCAACTCCAAATTTCAAACACCTTTCGAACTTTGATCCAAAATGAAATGGATTGAAAACTCCAACTTTATTGCAATTTGCGATGAACACGATGAACAATAACTCCTCGGCCTTGAATGATATTGCTCGGCTCGAGTTGATCTTCAAACTTCTTTAAAAGAATTGGCTCCAAGGACTCGATTTAGCTATGATTGGCTAAACATGCTCTGATACCAAACTAACGCAGCGGATTAAACAAAACAAGGTAGATCGATGAAAGTAGCAATCGGTGGATTGAGAAATACTGAAATGCCCAAATTTGTTGATCCGAAGATACCGAATATTAGCTATCTCTGACACGTTGATCTCGCACGATACCATGAGGAGAGATCATCAATTCTTCGAGCGTTGATCAAGCGCACTTGATTCAGCGAATTGGCTTCAACGATCGAAGATTCGAGCGCACTCGAATGTCGAAGGTGGAGATAGGAGATTACACTCTACTACCAATTTGGATGAAAGCACAAAGCTAACAAAAACGAAATTTTATTCAAATCAACTAAACTATTACAAATGGCACCACCGGCCTATTTATAGAAGTTACAACACACGACTCAAATTGCCCAACACTTAGGTTGGAAACGACCTACGACCTAAAAATAGTGCGACTTAAAAAAAATAGGCGACTTACGACCTAAAAATATTACAACATAAGCAAATACAACACAACACTTTACAACACATAGGTCGGCAACAACCTAAACAACACGACCTAAAATACATGGCAGCAGCGACCTATCCTTGAGCGACTTAAAGATGCAGCGGTGAATGACTTAGAAATAGGAGGCAGCGACCTATCTTCTCGGCGACTTAAGGCAAGCGACCTAACTTCTTGCGACCTAACTTCACGACCTAAGGCTTCATGACTTAAAGCCTCGCGACTTATAGTGAACGGCTTATCTCCCCAGATCTTCCCACGACCTAGCATAGGTCGTAACTCCTCTCCGCGACCTAACTTAGGTCGTATCCCTTCTTGGCGACCTAACTTCACTAGTCTTAACTTCCAGCAACCTAACATAGGTCGACTCATATCTCCGCGACATAAAGTAGGTCGTACTTCAAGCTCGCGACCTAACTTAGGTCGTAACCTTTTAGCTCGTTCGCATGCCATCATGCTGAATCCATTGACTCGCGTGCTGCCTTCACTAGGTCGTGAGCGACCTTCACTAGGTCGTGAGCGACCTAAAATTTCGTTAGGTCGTGAGCGACCTAGGACTTCATCTTCCAATGACTTATTCTCAAGTGTTAGCCCGTTAGGTCGTGAGCGACCTAGAACTTCTTCAGGCTTGGCTGCATCATCCTCCCCAGGTTGAGAAAAATTCGTCCTCGAATTTGCGCCCTCCTCTTCCACAACAAATTCATTCCCATGATACGGTATAAGATGTTTAACATTAAACACGTCAAAAGTGTACACACCTCCGGCAGCTTTAACCTATAAGCGTTTTCAATGATCCGTTTCACAATCGTTACAGGACCAATCTTTCGTGCTTTAAGTTTATTGTATGCTCCCATTGGAAAACGATCTTTTGTTAACACAGCATATACTAGATCTCCTTCATTAAACTCGATGCTTCTTCGCTTCAAATCTGCAGATCGTTTGTACTTCTCATTCGCCTTTCCCAATCGTTCTTGAATGATTCTATGACAATCTTTCAACTCATGAACGAAATCTAACGCCCGTTTAATCACTCTTTTCGGTTGTGGTACTACCGTTAAATCCAACGGCCCCTTTGGCAAGCTTGAATACACAACTTGAAATGGACTGTAACCAGTGCTTCGGTTAACAGCATGATTATGAGAAAACTCTGCCTGACATAACTTTAAGTCCCAACTCTTCAGATTATCTTTCAACAGACATCGCAATAAATTTCCCAGCGATCTGTTAACCACCTCCGTTTGTCCATCAGTTTGTGGATGGTAAGCGCTACTAAAATTCAGCTTCATTCCGACCATCTTCCACAAGCTTAGCCAGAAATGACTCAGAAAACGAGTATCCCTGTCCGACACAATAGATTCTGGCAATCCATGAAGTCGATATATCTCTTTGAAAAATAACTGAGCAACATGAACAACATCCGCCGTCTTCTTACAAGCAATAAAATGTGCGATTTTCGAAAATCGGTCAACCACCACATAAATGGAATCGTTTCCCCTTTGAGTTCGCGGTAATCCCAAAACAAAATCCATACTCACATCAACCCAAGGCTTATTTGGTACAGGTAATGGCATATATAATCCAGCATTGGTCGCAGTTCCTTTCGAAACCTGACAGATATGACATCGTTCCACAAACCTTTCCACTTCTTTTCTCATTGATGGCCAAAAGTAAGACTGAGAGACCAAATACAATGTACGATCATGGCCCACATGACCTTCCTCGTGTAACTCCTTGATAATCTTCATTCTCAAACTGCTCTCTGGAATACATAATCGATTTCCCTTAAACAGAAAACCATCCACCATCATAAACTCATCTGTCTCCCCCTTCTTGACTTTATCTACAAACTTTGTGAAGTAAGGATCATCAACGAATAATTCTGGTAATAATTCAAAACCTATCACCTCAACTTTCATTGTTGTCAATAAATGACTCCTCCTACTCAAAGCATCAGCCACACGATTCGTCACTCTTGACTTATGTTTGACAACAAATGTAAACTGTTGCAGATATGCAATCCATGATGCATGTCTCGCTGAAATCTTGTCTTGCCCTTGTAAATGCTTCAACGCCTCATGATCAGTGTAAAGAACAAACTCTTTATGAAATAAGTAATGTCTCCAATGTTTAATGGCTTGTACAACAACATAAAATTCCACATCATACGTACTATATCTCATCTTCGCTCCTGATAACTTCTCACTGAAATATGCAATCGGACGTCCCCTCTGACTCAACACTCCTCCAATCCCAACCTTGGATGCATCAGTATGTAGTTCAAACACTAGCTGAAAATCTAGAAGCACTAGAATTGGTGCTGACGTCAAGAGTTCTTTGATTCGCTTAAAAGCAACCCCTGCTTCCTCCGTCCATGCAAATTGTTTACCCTTCATACAATCAGTCACAGGCGCCATCACACTACTAAAGTGTGGGATAAATCTTCGATAAAATGAAGCCAACCCGTGAAAACTACGAACTTCCGTTATCATCTTGGGTCGCGGCCAATCTCTGATAGCTTCAACTTTACTTTGGTCCACCTGTATTCCTTCTTTCGATACAACATACCCCAGAAAAACACTCCTTGCCATAAAAACACACTTCTTCGTAGCAGCGTAGAATTGTTCTTCACGAAGGATAATTAACACTTTCTTCAAATTATAACGGGGGGAAGTCTGTAACAACCCTGATTTGGAGATTACCGGAATACATTAAATTATAACGGAAGTTATAATTTAATATTGTAAATTAAAGTATAATTGGAAATTTTAAATTGTTTATTTGGAATAAACAATGAATTTGTAAGTAAAATGAGAAAAATAAAGTTTGGAACTTTATTTTGTTTATTTGGGTATAAATATGGAATTAAATATTGACTTGATGAGTACTTGGTTTAAATAAATTTAAATATTGGGTATTTATTAGTTTGGAGCTAATAAATTAATTAGGTGATGTATTTCAACATTAAATTGTTGAAATAAATCTAAAGTAATGAAAATAAAGTTTGAAAAACTTTATTTTGAGAATTTGAGTAGAAAATAATCAAATCGCAATTTATTTGGATAAATACAACAATATTGATAATTATTGCCAATATTAGCCTTTTATTGAATATAAAAGGAAAATTATGAAGAAAACATGTCTTTTATTAAAATAAAAGATGAAGTATTGTTTGGAAATATTATTTTGATGATTTAAAAGTGTTAGAATAAGTTGTTGCAACTTATTTGACAAGAAAGAAATTTTTGGTTAAGTTAGTGCTTTAAAAATAATGTTTTTACACTAAAATAGTGTAAGGTTTAAAATATTGTCAAAAATAGGGTTTTATTTATAAAAATAACTTTTTATTGGTTAAGTAAATTTTATTTTGTTATAATAACAATTTTAGTTACATACATTTGTTGTATAGATTTTTCTTTGACTTTAAAATGTGCAAATTGATATATATATATATATAGTGTTAAAATTGGATAAATATGTACATAGCTTTAAATTTCTCTAAGTATATTTAGTTTTGGGCTTATTTGGGTAAGGTTTGAATCCAAAACCCTTAATCTGGAAACTTCTTGTGTATAGAAAACTTTCACTACGTGCTCTTTTCTCTCATCCTTCCTTCTTCTCAAACTAAAATATACAGTAAAAGAATAATAAGAAAAACCATGGCTCCCTTCAACAATATTCAATTTTTATCTAAATCTGCTGCAAATAAAAGAAGAGAATCGCCAGAATAAGAAAAGAAATGGTAATCTCCATCCAATACCAAGGGTTTTCATCAAAATCTTTAAATTAAGATATGAATTGTCTATAATTTTCTTTTGTTTGTTTGCATGTCTGTTTTCAAACTTCTATATGTTCCTGGAGCTTCTATCTTCATCTAATTTCGCTACTTGCAACCTAAATTGCTGCATAATCATCAAGGTGAGTTTAGTACTCACAAATGCTAGCTAGAAAGGTTAAATGCTGTGTAAATCGTTCACAAAATTGCATACTGTAAATATAAAAGTTTCTGTTCTTTGTTATCTAAATTGCTTGTTTCTGGTCACTATATTGTTTTGGCCATAACTATTCCGTATCTCTACCAAATTTGATAATCTTGGATGTTCTGGAAAGCTTAGACGTAGATATACAAGTTTTATGTTTTGTGTATTTTGAAATTTTGAAATTTGCTTGATCAAAATCGTGATTCTTTGTTGCTGTCCCGAGAGCAAACCGACAGCAACAACAGTCACAGGCCTAAGAATTGTTTTGGCTATAACTCTTTCATTTCGTAACCAAATTGAATAATTTTAGATGTTCCGTAAAGCTTAGAAACAGGACTACAGGTTTAGTGTTTTGAGTTTTCTGAAATTTCAAAGTTATCTTGGTCAAAAATGTGATTGTTTGTCACTGTCCCGAGACAAAATGACAGAAGTTGTGAAATTCAAAGCTCAGGATTGTTTTATCCATATCTTTTGCATTTCTTATCAAAATTTGGTAATTTTTAATGTTCTGGAAAGCTTAGACTTTGTTCTACAACTTTTATGTTTGGAGTTTCACGAAATTTTGAAGTTGTCTTAGCCAAAAATGTGATTTGTTTTCACTGTCCCGAGACAAAATGACAGAAGTTGTGAAATTCAAATCTCAGAATTGTTTTATCCATATCTTTTGCATTTCTTATCGGAATTTGGTAATATTTAATGTTCTGGAAAGCATAGACTTTGTTCTACAACTTTTATATTTTGTGTTTTCTCAAATTATGATCTTAAAAGAGGCAAACTTAACAAACAAAACACAGGTCTGGGCAAAACGCCAAAGTTATTTCTGTGTATCTTGAATTGTTGCACCAGCTTTTGGTGCTTTCTTTTATGTTTTTCGAACATGGTTTTGATGCTCATTTCAGTGCAAATATTAAGAGCTTTATATCATATATGCTATAGTATTGAATCATTCATTTTCTTAAATTGTTCGAGCAAGTCTTTGATGATAAATTTTAGTACAGATTTTGAGTATTGTATTACCTTATTCAAGGGACAAACCATGATTCTTTTGATTATTTTTGGGTTGCTTCTACTATATAGAAGTCCGGATTTTCATGAATCCTTCATTGGGATTTTAATGGATTTTAATGATTCATTATGTGATGTTTTCATTGTGATTCCGAGCACATGTGCACGTATTTTCAAACTACTTTTCCAAAAGTGTTCATATTCTAGCTATTGTTCTAAGAAATATATTTTACAAAGTGATTTCATAAAAAAATATGATACAATTAATATTTCTAAATTATAAAGAGATTTTCAAATCGATTTCTTAAATATTCTCTGAAATTTATTTCAAAACCCGATTTAACAAAAATATATTTTCTATATAAAGATACACGTTTTTGCACTTTTCGGACGTATGAGAAAGAGAATTAAACGATTTAGTAAAACATGTGGTATGGGACACATGAGTTTGCTTTTTCGGTTAATTCCGGACTTGTACGATCGAAACCTCTTGAGTATTGTATCTTGAGTTAATATTTAAGATTTTCAATTCCTATTATAGGAATTATCCGAGTAGCCAATATTTGGCGAGTTGAGACGTTCGAGATCTCCTATTATAGGAGTAAAAATCGATGAGAACCACTTAAAGATGTTGTTTTACTTGCCAATGAGATGAGGTGAGTCTTGAGAAGAGATTTCCCTTTTCGGGGATTATGGTGTATGAGAAACCATTATGAGATTTATTTGCATTTGCCGATGATACGAGGTAAGTCTATTTATGAAGTATTCTTGAAGTTAAGATGTTTATGATGATTTATGAAGTTAAGATGGTTATGATGATTTTTACTTGTCGATGAAATGAGACAAGTCACGATGGAACCACTACTCATCGATGAGAAGAGAGGAGTATGGTATCATATTAACTCGCCAATGAGATGAGGCAGAGTGAGTTTTATGATGGTTCTGATGTTTTATGATGTTTTCTAATGTGGAACCAACTAACGATTAGTAAAACATTATGGGAGAACGTATAGTATGGGATATACGTTCACGCCTTTTGGGTTCCTATTCGAATAGTTGAGACACATTCAAGATGTTACTAGTACTAGACCGAGTACGATTGGAGTCACCATGTTGTTCACAATGTTATTACCCGACTCCAATCACCACGATGTTTTTATTCGGATTTGTGACTGGGTGTCATCAAGATGTTCTGACTAGTCAATCACGATGTTCACGATGTTATAATGTTATGTGACCCCAAGTCATCATGAAGTATGGTACCAAATTACTAGTACTTGTCAAAATGTAAATGCACGTGCTGTTTTCCATGAAGTTTAGATGTTTTGATTTCACTATTTTGATGATGATGCTTTATTATAGCCTTATGAAATAAAATGGCTTATTTATATACATTGTTTTATGATGATTTCGAATATGATGTTTTGAACTCTTTCCGGGTTCTATCAAGATGGATTTGAGGCATTTTATATTTATATCAATGAGATGATGTATAAATTATGGAAATTCTTTTATAGTGCGTTTTGATAGTGGATTTGAGATGTATTTATATTTATATTTATACCGATGAGATGAGGTATAAATGATTTTGGAGATTCTTTGATAATGAGTATAGTGATGGATTTGAGATGTATTTATATTTATACCGATGAGATGAAGTATAAATGATTATGAGTTTTTTTTATAATAAGTTTAATGATAGATTTGAGATGTATTTATACTTATACTGATGGGATGAGGTATAATAATCAAGAAGTTTCTATTAGATGAGTTTTTATTTATGATGGATTCTTGAAGTTTTAACTGTCATATGAAGATTTCCTTTATGGTCAATATCTTTACCCAATTCTTTTAGTTATATTATAACTAGATGAATCATGCCTATCTATTATATGTAACATTCCTTTATGCAATCAAGATGAATTATAGTTGTATCACCTAGAGATAACTTGATGACTTATATCATTCCATTGGTAACAATGGAACGGTCTCCTCCTTACCTCTTATTACAGTTACCTTTACTAATGATAAGTTTTAGCTAGCCTGACCCGTGTGTTTTCACTCGGGTCAGACCGAGTTGTTTCAGGTATCATCTTTTGGACTTAGCTTGAAGTTGATGTTTGATATTAGCTCTTCTTTCTCTTGAATAGTTTCTATTCATCTGCATACTCTGATGTAGTTATATTTGATTCGATATATATGGTGTGGTCGAGTACTACCTTTATTGTATTCATATTGTATTGTACTGAACATGTATGAATGTATATGTATATATATGATGTTGGTTACTGTTTTGTGATGTGATTCACATTCAGTTATTGTATTTTGTTCTGATAGATCCGTTAGCCACCTATAGTTTTGGATTAAGCATTTACTGGGTATGTCGATCCACTTGAGTTCAAAAAAAATAAAATTACATTTATCGACGTATCCAATAGATGTTTAAGACAAAATTATAGATGGTCGCCCTTAACCAGCCCTATTCTCCGCTTTAGTAGACAGAATTACTTATTAATTCTCTTTGCTAAGGTGGGTCTCGGGGTGGGGCGTCACACTATGCGTCATGAACATGCATTTCTTCGTTGCAGCATAAAACTGTTCCTGTCGTAGTATCATCAACACTTCTTTCAGATGTTGCAAGTGTTCTTCTGTGCCTCTACTATATATCAGTATATCATTAAAATACACCACCACGAATTTTCCAATAAATGGTCTAAAGATCTGATTCATCACCCGCATAAATGTACTCGGTGCATTCGAAAGACCAAATGGCATGACCAGCCATTCGTACAACCCTTCTCTCGTCTTGAATGTTGTCTTCCATTCGTCCCCTGGTCTAATTCGAATTTGATGATAACCACTTTTCAAATCGATCATCGAAAAGATAGTAGACCCGCTCAACTGATCCAACAAATCATCAAGCCTCGGCATCGGAAATCTGTATCTCACTGTAATCTTATTCAGTGCTCGACTGTCAGTACACATCCTACACGTTCCATCTTTCTTCAGCACTAACAACGCTAGAACAGCACATGGACTTAAACTTTCCTGTACACGGCCATGTTCTAGCAATTCTTCCACTTGCCTTCTCAACTCCTCATGTTCCTTTGGACTCATTCTATAATGTGGTCTATGAGGTAACGCAGCTCCTGGAACAAGATCAATTTGATGTTGAATGTCTCTCAACGGTGGTAACTCCGTTGGTAGCTCCTTAGGGAATACATCGTCAAATTCTTCCAGCACTGGTTTTACTTCTTCAGGAATCTCAACCACTTCATTACTCTCCCGTCCAATCAGCAAATATACTTCAAGCTCCTCTTCTACCTCCTTAACAAACTCCTTCAAAGATAGCAACGTTTTAAGTTCTTCAATCTCCTCCAACTTACTTTCTTCGTGTTGTCGCTTCTTAGGAATCAAAGTAATTTTTGTACCCTCAAACATGAAAATGTAACTGTTAGCACGTCCATCATGTTGCACAGCCCTATCATACTGCCATGGTCTCCCCAACAAAAGATGGAATACATCCATGTCAACAACATCACACCAAATTTCATCTTTGTATTTCTTCCCAATTGAAAAATTAACACAAGCTCTTCGTCCAACTTTCACCTCCCCACCTTTCCTCAACCAAGCTAACTTGTAAGGTTTCAGATGCTTCTCAGTCTTCAATGCTAACTTCTTCATAGCTTCTGTAGAGATAATATTATCACAGCTTCCTGCATCAATATCAAACTTGCAAACCCTTCCCAAGATAGTGCATGTTGACTGAAAGATGTTACTTCTCAACCAGCTAGTCTCCTCCTCTTGCTTTGGTGTTAAACACGACCTCTTCATCATCAATGAATACCCTTCATCTCCCGACACATTTTCTTCCTCCTCATCATGTGGTGAATTAGAACATTCAGCTTCTACATCCTCATCTTCAACTTCAGCAATCATCGCTCGCTTTTTTGGCTTTGGACATTCGTTACTTTTGTGACCAATCTCCTAACAATTGAAACATTTGATACCACTACTGATCCTGGTCTTAGCAACTTCATTAACAACCGGTTTTGCAACAGCCTTCGAAACATTCGCATTGCTACTAGCTCCTTTCATTGGATTGTTGGAATTTGTAAACACACCACCACCTCTCCTTCCTTGCTTCTCCCAAGCTAGAGCTTTTTGATGTGCTTCAGGAACAGATTTTGGATCAAACATATTCACCATATCTTGAATCTGCATTCTCAACCCTCCAACAAATCTAGCTGTCAACTGCTCCTCTGTCTCTATGATATCATTCCTGGCAATAAGTTGATAATCTTTGACTTCCCCATTCGCTCCCGTGTTAGTTTAGTTTGTTGCCACCATGCCATAGCTCTTCTTTTCAAACGAGTAGCAACCAACTTCATCCTCCGATGCTCAGGAACCTCCTTGAAGTCAAAAATTTCTTCCACATTAGATAGCCAATCCAGAAATTCCTCCGCTACCATTCCACCCTTGAATTCTGGAATTTCAGTTTTCATCCCCGATTCCCATCGACGATCATCCTCAACATCCCGATATGCATTCTGTCCTTGGTCTCGATCTCGATAATGGATATTACTTCTATCACTCTCTTCATCATAATCACGTGTACTACGGTATCGATCTCGACCATCAACATCTCTTCGATCACGCATGTCTCTTCTACTATGTCGGTCATCATCTCGATATGGCTCATACTCAAACTCACGTTGAGTTCATCTTTCTTCATCTCAATACTCATGGTGATCTCTTCTCATTGAAACTGATGATTCTCTTCTACCTCGATCAGATTGTGGCAACACCCTCCTCGCTTCCGTAACCGATGGCGAAACTCTGTTTCCTCCATGGTTTGAGATTGGCGACCTTCTCCTTTGACCTTGATTCATGCCCATCATCAATTTCTCTAATCTCCCAATACCTTCATCCAACTTCTCATTGAATTTGTTACTAATGCGTTGTTCCATTTGTTCGGCATCTTCCCTTTTGTACAAATCTTCAACATTTTGATGACGATTAGCTCTTCTCGGCGGCATTGTCAAATGAAACAATCTTCAACTTTCGGTTTGAACAAATATGAACTTGAACTCTCTCGGATCTATACTTCAAACTCTCGGCCTTGATCAAATAAAATGATCAATGATGTACGGCTTCAATTAACTCCTCAAACTCTTCGATAAGAATTGGCTCTAAGACTCGGCTTAGCTATGATTGGCTAAGTCTAGCTCCGATACCAAATGATGCAGTAGCAGATAACAAAATGATGTAACGGTGAAAAGTAAGAATCGGTGGATTAGAAAATACTGAATGCCTAACTTCGTTGATCCAAAGATGCCGGAATCTAGCTATCCCAAACACGTTGATCGCACACGGATACCGTGTTTAAAGATCTACGATTCTTCGACGTTGATCAAGCGCACTTGATTCCGCGAATCGGCTTCAACGATCGTTGATTCGAGCGCACTCGAATACCGAAGGTGGAGATAGGAGATTACACTCAACTACCAATTTAATGAAAGCACAAAGCTAACAAACAAAAGTTTTATTCAAAATCAACTAACTTTACAAATGACACCACCATCCCTATTTATAGGGTTACAAACATACACGGCTCCATACCTGACAACACTTAGGTCGTGAACGACCTATCAAACCCGCGACCTAATATTTACAACACAACATTCACAACCGACCTAACTCCTTGCCGACCTACGACCTAACATACAAACGAAATATTACAACATAAAGCAAATACAACACAGTACACGACTTAAAAAATTACACATACAAACAACATATCATCTGGAGCGACCTAAGGTACCTGCGCGACCTATGGTACTTGAGCGACCTAAGGAAAATTCCAGGCGGTGACCTATCTTCCCAGTGCATAAGGTCGAGCGACCTAAAATAGAGCGGCATCCATATCAGTGACCTAACATAGGTCGTATCTCTCTTCCGCGACCTAACATAGGTCATAACTCTTCTTCGCGACCTAACTTCCAGCGACCAAACTCCCCGCGACCTAACTTAGGTCGTAACTTGTCAAAGTCATCTTTTGAAAGGTCGGAGCGACCTAATACTGGTTCGCCTAACTCGCTTGGTTGACTGCATACCTTAACACTGATTTGATTAGCTCGTGAGCGATCCAAAGTGTCACTAGGTCGTGAGCGACCTAAAGTTTCACTAGGTCGTGAGCGACCTAAAATCTCACTAGGTCGTGAGCGACCTAAAGGTCTGGAACGATCAGATTGCGCTGCATCAGGAAGTAAGGATGCACTGAACCCACTTCAGTTGCTGGGAAATAATCCTGATGATGATGGCCACATCATTAGAATTCATTTTCGAGTTTCTAAAGTGATGGATTGCTTCTGTGGTGATTTGGTATGACATTTTTTTAGACTTGTTCATATACAAGTTGTTTAACAATTTCAAAAGGGAAAATTGTTTGGTAAAAGCAGATTGTTTCGGAATCTGGGATTTGATGTGATATACCAGGTGTGTATGAGTTATTTATGATTTCAAAATGGTTTTGAAATAAAACCGGGTAATTGAAATTCTGGAAATCCTATTTAAACGGTGGAAGTTAAAATGAATCAACTATATAACTTGGAAAGTGAAGTTGATATTAGTAAGGAAGGGAAACTAAATTTTTTATCCTGGAATATAAAAATTTAATTGAGTATACGAAGGAAAATAAAATATATTTGAATTTAACTTAAGATAAGTTAAATAAAATTGAGAATTGGAATTGAATTAAATATAAATAAGTAGGAATTGAATTGAATTGGATATAAAGGTGGAATGTAAAGTGCTTATAATCATATAAAGAAATTCATATTCTTAAGTTCTTAAATAATTTGGAATTTGATTATAAAATGAAAATGCACTTAAATAAATAGTCCCAGATCTTAAGTAAGTAAGTTAAAACTTATGAACAGAAATGAAATTGTAAGTCATAAATGGGAATTCATATCCCTAAACCATTAAGAGTTATAATTTGAAATTATAATTATCATATGGAAATGACTAAGATGAGCAATCTTAACTTTTCAGCAAATCCAAATGTAATATAAAGTGAGATATGATAAAATGAAATATTAAAAAGTGAATGGACTTAAGATAATAAATAAGTCTTGAAATTATGTATGGAGAAAATGAAATTTTAATTCTATTTAAAGGAGTGAAAAGGAATGGTAAGAATTAAAGATGGCAAAATAGAATTTGGGTGAACTTGAATTAAGGTTGGAAAAGAAGTAAGTTGAAAGAAATTTAATTTAGTAAGAATTGTATTGGGTAATTGAATTTTCACTCAACTAAATTCCAGGAAATTGGTGAAACTAAGCAAAAATTGAGTAAAGGATAATAAAGGGTTGAAATTTGTAAATGAAAAATGAAATTGAATTTTTTTTCAACTATGGTTTGAATTATAAATAAAAATATTCAAGTATGTGAAATGATTTGAAGTGACCTTATTATTAATAAAAGGTTAAATTATTGAACATAGCCTAGAATTGGGTAGATATACTAATTTGAAATTAAAATCTAATAGAATGTATACGCCAGTTGAATTAAAATTTGGAAATAGTTGATCTGGAAAAAGAATCGATTAAAATGGAAATAAAGGAAGATATTATAAAATTGGATTTATTTTAGGAAATAGTGAGATGGTTATTGTTAAGCTTATGGAATAGCTTTAAATGAAATTTATTTAGACAATAAAATTGATATAGATTTAGATGGAATTGATTGGAACTTTGTATAAGTTTATGTAATGGCTGGGTGTATAAATAATATTAGAATTTGCTTAAGAAATGCAAATATATCAAATTGAAAATAAAATTTGAATGTGAATCAATTTAGAATTGAACTGAAAGTAAAGGGTTATTCAGATTCACATTTGAAGTAAAGCATATGTAAACTTGAATTGGTTTAAAGAACCATACGTTAATTATATTTGGAGTGAATCATAGGTTAATCTTAATAGGTGAAGATGAATGGGATGTGTTAATTATGAACTGTATATAGAAAACTTGAATATAAACTAATATAAATGCATGTTGAAGTAAATTTTTGAATGCATATAAGATTTAGTAATGGTACTTGCATGGATAGCTTTAGACTTTGCATTGAAATAGGTCGTTTGATTTTAAACGGATGTGAATTGATTTGAAGAAGCAAATAAGTTGGCGCTGATTCGAATTGGAAATAAAATTTATGGTGAACCAATTTGAATTTAAATCAAGGTAAATTGGTAAAAGTAAAGCATATGTTGTTAATATTGAAGTAAATCTAAATTGGAAATAGCGAACCTTGTATGTAAATCGTTTGTGTGAAATAAAATGGAGTTTGGCATTAGAAAAGGAACTTTGTACATGCTATAAAATATGGTTTACTTCTGAAATCATGCAAATTGTTGATTGGATTATGCAATTGATATGTTTGTTTTAGATTAATATTGGAAATGTTAATGAAATGTTCATATTTCTTTGAAACTGATGAGTTTGTTTGAGTAAGTACAGGTACGGGAGGCGATCGATAGAGTTGGAGCGGGTATATGCGTTATATAAGCAGCTTGCTTTTAAAAATGCTAAAATAAGGTATGCCTATGCAAATATATTGGGAAATGATATATATATATATATTGTGATATATTGTGATTTCCGACCGTGTGGGTCGATGTATATATATTTATCTGTATTGCGATATCGCAAAAGCTCCTCCGTACAAAGGAGACTCTGCCAAAATTTTCCAGAAATTTTGGGAGTTAGAAATTTTTTGGGAATTTTGGACATTTTAATTAACTTGAAAGGTTATTTTTGAAATAATGTCAAAACAAAAGCTTTTGAGTATAAATAAAGCAAACTAGTTTGGATTTGAGCTAAAGGGTTTTGGGAAGTGTATATAAGCTTTTAACTAAGTAGTTGGGTACGTAAAGGGGTTTAGTAACATTCTTTACCTTAGCAAATTTCGGGGACGAAATTTTTATAAGGGGGGAGGATGTAACAACCCGGATTTTATCCGCTAAATTTGTGAACATTTAATTCGTTTTAAATCTTTAATATGGATTTTGAATTTATTTTGAAATAAAAAGAACCGGGTTAAACCAATAAAATAAGTTATAATTTTTAAAGATGGAAATTCTATTGGATTTGTATAATAATAAATATTAGAACCGAGAATATTTTAGGAATTTGAGTGGAAATAGTTATAAAAATGGTTTTTAAATGTATTTTTAAGTTCATTTGGTTATAAACAATGATGTTGGATTATTAGATGAAATTAAAAGTCAATAAGTTATTATTTGGAATTTTATATTAATTTAATAATGGGATTTAATAATATAATAATGCAATTAATCAGATTTTGATTCAAAAGGAGTCAAAATGATTTTTAATGTGATTATAAACTTTATATGAGTTATTATTAAGATAGTAAAATTATAAAAGTGAAATTTTAAGCGTTTTCGATAATTTCGTAATTTGCTCGATTTAATCGACAATTGAAAATAGCCTTCCGGGGCATAGTCTCGGAATTCGAAGAAACCAATTCCATTGGATCCATAATTGTCATTTATTATCGAATTTCAATTTTTATAGCAATCGGAGTTGTCGTTTGATCGTGGCAGCTCAAAACGCATCGAAATCGTTTTAACCGATTTTAATTTAAAATTGATCGTTTATTTCGTAACTCGCACATATGACCAAATTGGCTTCTTAACCACGTTTCATTGTGTCCGGAACGTGGGTAAAACCCTAGGAACGCCAGGCGGCACGTCAGATTTGGAATTCGTTTGAGAATGTTCGTTAAATGTGAATTTAATATTAAAAAAATAGGGTTATACGTATATATTCACGTTTAGAGGCTAAAACCCTAATTCTCTTCAGGCCGCCGCTCACTAGTATTCTATGGCCGAAAATCATCGACCTTCTCCTCCAGTTTGCGATCAATCCATCAAGCAATCGCGAAAATTTCCAACTAGAGAATCGTAGAGGGGAACGAGATCTACGCGATGTACGGTGGTGATGGGTTTTGGCGAAGCGTAGAGGGGACGGGGGGGCCGCGTTTGCTGGGTATTCGCTCACAAATTGCGAGGTGTATGGGCCGTGGAGTGCGACGGGGATGAGGCCGAAGGTAGGCGTCGGAGAGAGGCTTCATTTGAATGGAGCTGATCAAATTTCCGTTGAGTTACGTGGCCGCGATTGGCAACCCTAGGCCGCGTGTGGATGGGTGCTGCCTCGATCTGGAGCACGTACGTGAGTTGAGGAAGAAGATGACGTGCGGCCTATTCCTTTCCTTTATGATGAACGACTAGATTCATTTTGGTAAAAAAAATAAAAAAAAAATTGTTTTAAAATTTATATTCAAACTTTAAAATTTAATAACTTTTTCATTCGACATCAGTTTCGAACGAAATTTGCGGCGCCGGAATCGCAGCGACGATTGCTTCACAACAGAGCAATTTTGGAATCGTTCTGAGCAAATGAAAATTTAATTTAGATCGAACGCCGTTCTGTTTAATTTAAAATTTCGAACGCTCGCCGAAATACAAGGTGAGTAAATCTCACTCACATCTGGATACTAGATAATTTAAATAGTTAATATTTAAATACTTGATTGATTGGTTGAAAGTAAATATTTATTTCAGTCTGGATTGATATAAATATGTAAATTTGTTGTGCTAACCACTGTGGATGCAGGGAAAAAAGGTTGGAAGGATCCAACTGGGTTCCTCACAATATAGTGATTATTTTTATAATTAATGATATATCCCATTTATATCCCTGTGTTAGCTAAATTTGGAATTCAGTTATGTTGTGATATGGTTTGATAAACATAATCTGGAATATTAAATATAAATAAAATAAATTGTTTTTAAAAAAAACACTAAGAGAAATTGTTAAAACAAAGAATTTAAAAGAATAAAATTCGAAAGATTTGGTTTGGATGAAGAATGAAAATTTGTAGATTTGGGATTATAAATGAAGTGGAATATTTTGAGAAATATCTATTTTTATCACTTCAAGAATATAAATATTTCAATTTATAAATTAATTAATTAGGTTATTCCATTAATCTAAGAGTGAATTAATATTCGGTTTCAAAAAGGGAATTTTTATATAAACATCGGACATGATAATTTTCCTAAAAGGGTTTTGATCTAAGTTATTTAAGAAAACTTTCCAGAGTTTTAAACAATAAATCTGGAATTAAAAGTTCTGAAATCATATTTGAAATAATACAAATATTTATTGTGGAAATGATTTTCAGGAAATGGAAAAATGGGTTAAAAATAAAAGGGGTTTATTTTTAACGTATGGAAATGAATTTACCGAATTTTAACGTAAATTTAAGATTCTTTGGTTATTCCTGAAATGGAGGTGTATCCCTGGGAAACCGAGTTCAAGTTTTAAACAGATTTTATTAAAATAAAGGTCAAAGTTTTAAACTTGTTTAAAGAGTGTTTAAAGAAATTATTATTTTAAGGTAAATAACTAGTAAATTAGCTATAGCATAATTATTTAAGAATATTATTAGTAATCTATTTTTATATATAGAGGTATTTAAAGGACAGTTTTGATTTAAGTTATTTGGAACCTTGTATTAATTCTTTTAAAACTCCATCTTTAAAATTTCGTTTAACTAAACCTTTATTTTAAATCTAGCTTCTACCTTATAAAATAGTTTTACTTTAATATTTTTGAACTATATTTCTGAGCACATAATTGAGTAATCGATTTAAATATTTTAAAGTATATTTCTAAATAAAGTGTTTTAATTGTTTTAAATCTAAATGTTTTGGACTTGGTTGTTTCCAGTAGGAAATAAATATTGGGAAATTATTTCTGTTAAGTAAGATGTTTTGAAACTGTTTTCAAAAAGGGAGTTGAAAATAGAAACATATATTGTAAGCTATTTGAGGCAAATAAATAATGTGAGAAATTATTTATTGATTGATGGATGCTTGTGAATGTGAATTGATAGTTAAATCACCGACTATCAATATTGGACAATGCGTTGATCGTTTCGAAGAAACCGGGATCGAGATTTATTTCTCGAATACCACTTCGATCCGGTTTGTACGTTTCGTAGAAATGCGTTTGGAAGAGAAGATGGTGCAGTGAAGTGCAAGGGCTAGTCGCTACTAATCCTGAGGATATTTCCAAAATGGATGTAGTAGGAGTAGTGCCTTAGGTTCCGTTCGGACCCGGGACGGACTTGTATGGACGAATGCTTTCGATACATCATCAGGTGGACGATGGGCATTCTAAGGGAAATAATCTAAAAAGGTAACGCTTAGCCTCAAGCCTCATCAACCAGGAATGACTGAAAATCAGGGGATATGCAGCAAGGCTTCGTGGGTAGCCCCCACTGGAGATTATGGTCATCCCTGCCTAGAGGTCCCTTTATTTTGGCTTAGTGGTGCGGTTGCTGATCCCAACCGTGGGGTGATCTTATTCGGAATTACCCATAGGTGGTTCCGACCTTGTGTTGCAGGGGAGTGGGTGTAACAACCCGCATATTTATCGATTTCATATTTAAATATTTTATTTAAATATTTTATCGTTAGTCGGATTTGAGTCCGAAAAGCTACTTTTTGCATACGGTCAAATTAGGACTCGAGACAACTTCCATTGAGTTCAAAATGACGTTTGCAATCTTTTTAAGTATAAACTTTGATATGTTTGGAGTTGGTGGAATTTCACTACTTTCTCACTTAAGACTTTGGTTTGGGCTTTTAGCCTATTAGACCAAACCTTCACCCCTTCTCTTCATAACTTCATTCTATTTGCTTAAACATTCAAGCTTTATCAAAAATGGAGGAGGGAATGAGAAATTAAAATTCCAAGCCCAAGTTCTCTTGCAAATCCATCATTCAACTCCAAATTCAAAGAGAATATATTGGATTCAAGTTTCTTGTGTTGAGATTGAAGAGGAATTGATTCTTGCTTGCTTTAAGCTTCATCTTCATTGATTTTTGGTGCAAAGGTGAGATTTTTATCTCACATTCTTATCTATAACTATCTTGGATTGTTAGGAATGAATTCCTATCACTTTAGCATGTACATTTCCATTTTGTTTGGATTGGATTGGCAAAAACTCCAATTTTTAGTGTTTTTGGCAAAAATCTGGCCTTAGGTCGTTCTGCCTTGCTAGCTCGCTCGCGTGGAAAAGTCTATGCCTGCATATAGCTCGTTCTGCGCTTAGGTCGTTCGCCCCTTAGCTTGTTTAAGACCTTAGGTCGCTCGGCTCTTTTTCACATTAGGTCGCGATTCGTTAGGTCGCTTGACCCCATTCCCACTAGGTCGCTCTTCCTTCCTTGCGCTGTTAGGTCGCTCGGCTTATGTCGTTGGTTAGGTCACGAGTTAACTAGGTCGTCGTCCAGACTTAGTCGCACCACTTAGCTCATCCAACATTAGGTCGGCCTCTACTAGGTCGCGCCTCTGCTAGGTCGCGCCACTGCTAGGTCGCGCCACTGTTAGGTCGTGCCACTTATAGGCCGTGCCAATTCCTGCCTTGAGTCGTTCGACTTGTTTTCTCTCTTAGGTCGCTTGACCCTATTTCCTTTAGGTCGTTAGACCTTATTTTTCTTTAGGTCGCTTGACCCCTTAAATCGCTCGACCTCTAGGTCGTAACACGTTATGTCACACGGCCTTGTTAAGACGTTAGGTCCCTCGCCTTTTTATACTTAGGTCGTTCGACCTGTATTTCGTTAGGTCGCTCGGCATGCTAGGTCGCACCACCTACTTCCACTTTGATGTATTTTGAGCTGATTTCCTTGGATTTTGTTCACATCTTCGAATGTGAATTTTTGTGATAGATTGTTTCTATAATCATTTTTGTGATGTGTCGCTTTAAAGATATAAAGGTTTCAATACTAGTAGTAAATATCAAAACTTTTTCATCAAAACGATTTCAATACTATTTTATTACAAAGCTCTTTTCCTAAACCGTTTTCCAATCTATTAGTATATACAAGCCTTTACTTCACTCGGATGAGAAATCTACTTAAACGGCTTAGTAAAACAGGTGGTATGAAACGCTTGCGTTTACTTCGTCGGTTAATTATTGGACTTGTTCGATTGAACCTCTTGTGTCAATTTTCTAGTGAAGATCTACAGTTTGTTCGTAAATATTTAAGTTAAGCAAGTGGTTATGGGACATGAAGCTAAACTCATATATTTACTAGCTTGGTGTGATTGACACTTCTTTATGATCATTGACGATCATTTTTGTGATTTAGACTAGCAATTGTGCGATGTCTCTTTGTCTATGAGGGAGACTAAACCCCGTTTGTGTAATGTTTCGACTCACATACGTGGGGTAGCACCCCACGGTCTTCGGGCCATTCTTATGGAGCTTCGGCTCAAAATTAATGGTTAGCTACCATGAGATAGCGTCTCGTTTTGTGTTACACGTGTTGGTGAGTTTTCATACTCCCGTTTTGTGAGAGGCCTCCCCCTTCTTGTGGTTTTTGGATTTCTTGTGATGATTTCTGGAATTTTGTGCTTCACCAATTTTCGTGATTTCCATTGATAAGTTTTATCAATTTTTGTGCATCGATGAATTTGTGTGTCATTGACTTGTTATGAATACAAGTTTAGGGTATGATACCCCATTTTATCTTTGAGAAGATTCTTGTGATATTGATTAATCTCTTGTTGATTTTCAATTACATACTTATAGTAGTATGCCATTATGGTTATTATATGTTCATGCCATATCTTTTATTCAATACCATATCATTTGATATTTATAGCTAGACTGATCCGTTTATTATTTTCTTATAAATAATACTCGGGTCAGACCGAGATGTTACAGGTGTTTCTGCTTGACTTCTCTTTTGGGATTACTCTGACTTTTGGCTAACTACTTAGATTAGTAGTTTTTGTTGTATACATTTGAGATACAGACTCCGTGATGTATACTTATTCTTTTGTATAGCACATGTTGCTATTCTTTTGTGTTATTGTGGATCTTTCAGATCACTACTCTGATGTACACACTCATGTGTTATATATTCATATCTTTTTCCGCTATTGTGATATAGATGTCTATGACTAATTTGTGTTATGATTGTTTCTATGTTTGTTTCCGAAGATCATATATAGCCACTGTGTGATAGCTTTGAGTTTGTATCGGTATGTCGAATTTCCTCCTTAAATGAAATACATGCCATACTATCTGACATATCGGTGCTCACACAAAGAAATTACACGGATAGTCGCTCCTCAACAGCCTTATTCTCCATGCTAGTTGACAACATTACTCCGTAGTGTTCTTGGATAGCGTGGGTATAGAGGTGGGCCGTCACAGCTTTGTATCGGAGCCAAACTTCGGAACAATGTAGAATAACTTAACAAGGATCATTGTCCTAAGTCCAACTTAGGAGTTGTGCCTTAGGATTTAATTCGAGTCTTCGTACCGATTCATCCTATTTCCTTTTATGTATCCTTGTTTTATCTATCAAGATTTGCTTGATATTTATTTGGAGAATAACTTTTCTTCTTCTCTCTTTCTTAAAGAAGAGAATGTCTAGACCAGGCCGTCCCAGAGCTGGACCATCTACTGTTGCTCCCCAAGATGGAGTTTTTATGACCGCTCAGCAGCTACTTGATTTAGTAAAGAATGCTCAGGCAGCTGGTCCTAATTAGGAACCTACTCACCCTAAGTCTGGATTTGCACGCTTGTGAAACGATTATACCAACTTGGGTGGGAAACCATTCAAAGGTTCCGAAACTATTATTGAGGTCTAGGTTTGGTTAAGAACATGCGATCAAATCTTTTCTCGCATGAATCTTATCGATCTTCACCGTGTTCAGGTGGCCTCCAGTATGCTCCAAGAGAGAGCATTGGACTGGTACGAACTTCTTACTTCTGAAATTAATGAAGCGGATCTCACCTGGGAGCAATTCCGGAGATGCTTCGAATTGAAATTTGTACCAGAAGTTGAGAAAGTGACATTGGCTCGACGTTTCATAGACCTTGTTCAAGGTGAATCCTCCATGATAGATTATGTCGCATCATTCGAGTCACTTTCTAAATATGGGGTTGAATACATCAACACCCCATTGAAGAAGAACCAGAGATTCGTCTATGGCTTAAACAAAAATCTCAAGAAGCCATTACTTCTAAAATTAGAAGTTTCTTTCGATCAACTCATTGATATCGCTCTTCGTCTTGAAGAGGCAGATAGGGAAACTGATGTTGAAGTGGTGGGTTCCAAACCAAACTTCAACAACAAGAAAAGGCCTAACAAATTCAAAGGCCCTTATCCTAATAAAAAGGGGAAACAAGCAACTCCAGCTGCAAAGACTCCTTCCCCTAGTAACAGGCAATGCTATAACTGTGGTTCTAAGGACCATTTTGCGAACAAGTGTTCGAAGCCGTGTTCTTGTCGCTATTGTAAGAGCCCGGATCATTATATACATTTATGCCCCAGACTTCAAGGCAAGAAGGAGGGAAAGCTTTATGTGGCTCAAGCCCCTGGCAACACATCTCGCGGTCAAGGTATGTCTCATTCTGTCCTTGATGAAATTATTATATTTCATGATCAACCTATTCGAGTTCTTTTTGATATGAGTGCATCCCATTCTTTTATATCAAAGGAACTTGTTGATACCTTTTCTTTAAGTGTTGTCGCTTTAATGACTTCTCTGAGAATTGCGAATCCCGTTGGTGGATCTGCAACACTCAGTTTGCTTTGTAAAGATGTCGAGATTATTTTGTGTGATTTTTCTTTCCTAGCCGATTTGCTTGTCATGCGTTACTTAGGCTTTGGAATGATTTTGGGTATGGATTGGCTTAACCGTTATGAAGCTCATATCCTATGTCCTGAGCGGACTATTTATCTTCGACATCCACTATCTGTTAAGCAGATTTCTATTGTTCTTAAAGATTCGGATTCCACTTTGACGACATCTTTATATTCTCTAAATCCTCTTGATGATGACAATGATGATGACAATGATGATGAGGAAGATGTTATTTCTCTTATTCACGTCGTCCGTGAATTTTCCGACATATTTGAGCCCGTTTTAGGATTACCACCTAAGCGAGCAATCGAGTTCAAAATTAATCTTATACCTAGAGCTCAATCTATTACTCGTCCTCCTTATCGCATGTCCAATAAGGAGAATGAAGAGATGCGCAAACAATTATCTGAATTGGAGACGAAGCAATTTATTCGCTCTAGTTCCTCGCCTTGGGGAGTTTCATCAATTTTCGTGAAGAAATCCGATGGTACGCTTAGGCTTTGCATCGACTATCGCAAGCTTAATGATCTTACTATTAAGAATAAATATCCTTTACCATGGATTGATGATCTATTTGATCAACTTAGTGGTGCTAGAGTCTTTTCACAATTGGACTTGGCTACCGGTTTTAATCAGCTTCGTATTGCAGAGGATAGTATTCCTTTGACTTTGTTCCGTACTCGTTATGGATATTATGAATGGCTAGTTATGCCATTTGGTTTAACGAATGCTCCGGCTTATTTCGTTGATCTTATGAATCGAGTTTTCAAAGATTTACTTGACCCGTTTGTTCTCATCTTTATTGATGATATTCTTGTGTATTCTAAAACCGAGGAGGAACATGAAAAGCATCTTCGGATTATATTGGAAACTCTTAGGAGCAATCAATTAAAAGCAAAATTTTCTAAATGCCACTTTTGGCAATCTAGTGTGAAGTTTCTCGGTCATATTATTTCCGAATCCGGAATATCAGTGGATCCTTCAAAGATTGAAGCGATTCAAAATTGGAAGAGACCGGAGAGCGTGACTGAAATCCGTAGCTTTCTCGGATTGGCAGGTTATTACCGCCGTTTCATAAAAGACTTTTCTAAAATCGCCGTGCCTCTTGCTGGCTTAACAAAGAAAGGTGTTAAATACATTTGGTTGGACAAATGTGAAACTTATTTTCAGAAATTAAAAGAACTCCTTTCTGATGCTCCTATTCTTGTTATTCCCGAAGGGAATCATGATTTTGTTGTTTATACCGATGCTAGTCGCGTTGGTTTGGGTGCCGTTCTTATGCAAAAAGAACGTGTTATTGCTTATGCTTCTAGGCAATTGAAGCCGGCTGAGAGTAGATATGCCATACATGATTTAGAACTCGCGGCTATCATTTTCACCCTTTGAATTTGGCGACATTATCTTTTGGGAGAGAAATTTATACTTTATACTGATCATAAGTCTTTGAAATATTTATTTTCTCAAAAGAAACTTAATTTGCGTCAACAACGTTGGCCTGAATTCCTTGCTTCTTATGATCTTGATATTCTTTATACTCCCGGAAAGGGAAATCATGTTGCTGATGCTCTTAGTCATAAGCAACAAGCGGTTGTTTCTATGATGATATCCGAATGGCATGATTTCGAGGTTTTATCCACTTGTGAAATTCGAGATCGTGTTTTCGATTTATGTTCATCTCTGGTTTTATGTAGCCTTGAGGCTCATCCTTCTCTTTTAGACCGCATTCTTGAAGCTCAAAGGCTAGATCCCGAATTGGCTCTTCTTGGCCGAAATATTAAGGATAAAATTGATATTGAAGGTTTGAAAGACTTTGATATTGATTCTCGTGGCGGCATTTGAAAATTTGGTAGACTTATCGTGCCAAATATTAGTGATCTTTGTAAAGATATTTTAGAAGATTCTCATCATTCTAAAATTACCATTCATCCCGGTAGTAGTAAAATGTATGCGGATATGAAGCGACTTTATTATTGGGAGGGAATGAAATCTGATATTTATAACTTTGTTAAGTGTTGCATGACTTGCCAACTTGTCAAGGCCGAACATCAAAGGCCCGGTGGGTTATTGCAACCATTGGAAATTCCAATTTGGAAGTGGCACCAAATTTCCATGGATTTTATAGATGGCCTTCCCCGTTCTCGTTCAGGTCATGATAGCTTATGGGTGATCGTTGATAGACTTACTAAATCGGCCCATTTTATTCCCGTTCGGTCTAACCGAACCGTTCCTCTTTTGGCCAAACTCTTTATTAAAGAAATTGTTAAATTACATGAAGTTCCTACTTCTATTGTTAGTGATCGTGATCCATTGTTTACTATTGTATTTTGGAAGAGTCTTCAGAAAGCTTTAGGAACGAAGCTAAATTTTAGCACCGCTTATCACCCCCAGTCCGATGGACAAACCGAGCGTGTGAATCAAACTCTTGAAGATCTTCTTCGTGCTTGTGTTCTTGACTTTGGTGGAAGTTGGGAAGATCATATTTCCCTTGTTGAATTTTCCTATAATAATAGCTTCCAATCTAGTATTGGTATGGCACCTTTCGAGGCACTCTATGGAAGGCCATGCCAATCTTCTTCTTGTTGGCTTGAGGCCAGTGAGAAGCTGGTTTTAGGTCCAGATTTTATTCGTGATTCCGTAGAAAAGATTGAACTTATTCGTCATATAGGATGAAAGAAGCCCAAAGTAGAAAAAAATCCTATGTCGATAACCGAAGAAGGAAATTCGAATTTTCTGTTGGAGATCTTGTATTTGTTCATATTTCACCTATGAAGGGTGTTGTACACTTCAGTCGATCGGGAAAATTGGCACCTCGATATATTGGACCATTTCCTATCACTGAACGTATTGGTCCCATGGCTTATCGCCTTGTGTTACCGGCTCAATTTTCTGCTATTCATGACGTGTTTCACGTTTCTCAATTACGGAAGTGCCTTTGGGATTCCGATTTTATTCTTGAGTCCGGTGTTGTGGAAGAGATTGAAGTTTCGCCTAATTTAACTTATGAGCAGCATCCTATTCGAATTATTGCTTTGGAGGTCAAACGACTACGAAATAAAGATGTTCCGCTTGTTAAAGTTCAATGGTCCTCAAATCCTAAGGATTGCTTTTGGGAATCTAGAGAATTCATCGAGCGTACACATCCGGACTTACTTTCTCATGCTCTTTAAGGTGAACTTCTTATTTCAAAATTTCTTTTGTGTTAATATGCTTTTATGGTTGGTACTTTTTATTTCCATCTTATATATTGCGAGGATGCAATTTCTTTAAGGAGGGGAGTCTGTAACAACCCACATATTTATCGGTTTCATATTTAAATATTTTATTTAAATATTTTATCGTTAGTCGGATTTGAGTCCGAAAAGCTACTTTTTGCATATGGTCAAATTAGGACTCGAGACCACTTCCATTGAGTTCAAAATGACGTTTGCAATCTTTTTAAGTATAAACTTTGATATGTTTGGATTTGGTGGAATTTCACTACTTTCTCACTTGAGACTTTGGTTTGGGCTTTTAGCCTATTAGACCCAACCTTCACCCCTTCTATTCATAACTTCATTCTATTTGCTTAAACATTCCAGCTTTATCAAAAATGGAGGAGGGAATGGGAAATTAAAATTCCAAGCTCAAGTTCTCTTGCAAATCCATCATTCAACTCCAAATTCAAAGAGAAGACATTGGATTCAAGCTTCTTGTGTTGAGATTCAAGAGGAATTGATTCTTGCTTGCTTTAAGCTTCATCTTCATTGATTTTTGGTGCAAAGGTGAGATTTTTATCTCACATTCTTATCTATAACTATCTTGGATTGTTAGGAATGAATTCCTATCACTTTAGCATGTACATTTCCATTTTGTTTGGATTGGATTGGCAAAAACTCCAATTTTTAGTGTTTTTGGCAAAAATCTGGCCTTAGGTCGTTCTGCCTTGCTAGCTCGCTCGCGTGGAAAAGTCTATGCCTACATATAGCTCATTCTGCGCTTAGGTCGTTCGCCCCTTAGCTTGTTTAAGACCTTAGGTCGCTCGGCTCTTTTTCACATTAGGTCGCGATTCGTTAGGTTGCTTGACCCCATTCCCACCAGGTCGCTCGGCCTTCCTTGCGCTATTAGGTCGCTCGGCCTATGACATTGGTTAGGTTGCGAGTTAACTAGGTCGTCGTCCAGACTTTGTCGCACCACTTAGCTCGTCCCACATTAGGTCGGCCTCTGCTAGGTCGCGCCTCTGCTAGGTCGCGCCACTGCTAGGTCGCGCCAATGTTAGGTCGTGCCACTTATAGGTCGCGCCAATTCCTGCCTTGAGTGGTTCAACTTGTTTTCTCTCTTAGGTCGCTTGACCCTATTTCCTTTAGGTCGTTAGACCTTATTTTTCTTTAGGTCGCTTGACCCCTTAAATCGCTCGACCTCTAGGTCGTAACACGTTAGGTCGCACGGCCTTGTTAAAATGTTAGGTCGCTCGCCTTTTTATAGTTAGGTCGTTCGACCTGTATTTCGTTAGGTCGCTCGGCATGCTAGGTCGCACCACCTACTTCCACTTTGATGTATTTTGAGCTGATTTCCTTGGATTTTGTTCACGTTTTCGAATGTGAATTTTTGTGATAGATTGTTTTTACAATCATTTTTGTGATGTGTCGCTTTTAAGATATAAAGGTTTCAATACTAGTAGTAAATATCAAAACTTTTTCATCAAAACGATTTCAACACTATTTTATTACAAAGCTCTTTTCCTAAACCGTTTTCCAATCTATTAGTATATACAATCCTTGACTTCACTCGGATGAGAAATCTACTTAAACGGCTTAGTAAAACAGGTGGTATGAAATGCTTGCGTTTACTTCGTCGGTTAATTCTTGGACTTGTTCGATTGAACCTCTTGTGACAATTTTCTAGTGAAGATCTACAGTTTGTTCGTAAACATTTAAGTTAAGCAAGTGGTTATGGGACATGAAGCTAAACTCATATATTTACTAGCTTGGTGTGATTGACACTTCTTTATGATCATTGACGATCATTTTTGTGATTTAGACTAGCAATTGTGCGATGTCTCTTTGTCTACGAGGGAGACTAAACCCCGTTTGTGTGATGTTTCGACTCACATATGTGGGGTAGCCCCCCACGGTCTTTGGGCCATTCTTGTGGAGCTTCGGCTCAAAATTAATGGTTAGCTACCATGAGATAGCGTCTCGTTTTGTGTTACACGTGTTGGTGAGTTTTCATACTCCCGTTTTGTGATAGGCCTCCCCCTTCTTGTGGTTTCTGGATTTCTTGTGATGATTTCTGGAATTTTGTGCTTCACCAATTTTCGTGATTTCCATTGATAAGTTTTATCAATTTTTGTGCATTGGTGAATTTGTGTGTCATTGACTTGTTATGAATACAAGTTTAGGGTATGATACCCCATTTTATCTTTGAGAAGATTCTTGTGATATTAATTAATCTCTTGTTGATTTTCAATTACATACTTATAGTAGTATGCCATTATGGTTATTATATGTTCATGCCATATCTTTTATTCTATACCATATCATCTGATATTTATAGCTAGACTGATCCGTTTATTATTTTCTTATAAATAATACTCGGGTCAGACCGAGATGTTATAGGTGCTTCTGCTTGACTTCTCTTCTGGGATTACTCCGACTTTTGGCTAACTACTTAGATTAGTAGTTTTTGTTGTATACATTTGAGATATAGACTCCGTGATGTATACTTATTCTTTTGTATAGCACACGTTGCTATTCTTTTGTGTTATTGTGGATCTTTCATATCACTACTCTGATGTACACACTCATGTGTTATATATTCATATCTTTTTCCGCCATTGTGATATGGATGTCTGTGACTGATTTGTGTTATGATTATTTCTATGTTTGTTTCCGAAGATCATATATAGCCACTGTGTGATAGCTTTGAGTTTGTATCGGTATGTCGGATTTGCTCCTTAAATGAAATGCATGCCATACTATCTGACATATCGGTGCTCGCACAAATAAATTACACGGATGGTCGCTCCTCAACAGCCTTATTCTCCGGGCTAGTTGACAGCATTACTCTGTAGTGTTCTTGGCTAGCATGGGTATAGAGGTGGGGCGTCACAGTGGGCGTACTCCTTCGTACTGTGATCTAGGCCACGTACTTTGACAGGTGGTACCCTAGTGCCTAGTCATTCGTTGAAAATCCATTTTCCCTACGAGCCTGTACGGTTTTGATTGTGCCCAACTATTGCTGAAACGTGAGATGCAAGCATTTCAGCTAGATTCTATTTTACTTTCTATTGACACTATTATAATATAAGAGGATTTTGATAAAAAAAGTGTTTTAGCTATCGTAAGGTAAAAACCTGACATGTTTATTTGTGGCGTGGTCTTATGAGATGCTTTTGTTTTCAAAGGATTTTAAAACTTAAATAATCAGTTTGGATGTATTTCTCTTACGCTGGTATTCCAGACTGACTCGGGTGTTATTTTATTATAATGCTCGGGTCAGATGGAGTATATTTACAAGATAGGTTGCTATGGAGCAGGTGAGGAGCTGAAGTCAAGACGTATTCTTCGTACTTGTTTATATCCGCAGCTATGTTGTTTGATGTTGTCAGGCATGTATTTGATGTTGTGATATACTCTAATGAAGTATCGTATATATATATAAACAGATATAGTTTTATTTGTGTAAAGATCAGTTCTTATATATTATATTTTGTTCCGCTGCGATTGTGAGATTGATTAGTTCCTTCTTACTTCTATCTTCTTTCTTACTCCTCTACAATCTGTCTTTTCGGCGTTCGATCGTCGGCAGATCATACTGTTCAGTATTTTGTGTCGATTTTCGAGTGTTGAGAAGGGTGGGTCGTCACAATCCCGCTTGTTCGTGAATTCGAGTTGAACTGGAGGAAGAGGAAGTCGACTTTGAGAGCTTAAATGGAACGCTCGGCCAATTTTTTTTTAAGAAAACTGGGTTCGATTTCGTTTGACTGAAGAAAAAGGAAGGCCCGACTTTGAATTTGAATGAAAGGAGAGGAAGCCTTGTCTTCGAATTGTAAAGGGAAGAAAAACTGTTCGGCCATTTATTTCCTTTTAAAAAAACAAGAAGCGTGAGATGGAAGATAAGGGATCGTGTGCTCGAGAAAACAAAGGAAGCATGTTGAAAAAAATCTAGCTACAATGCTTCTGAAATAAGGTGAGAAGGTTCTGGTGTGAAGATGTTTGACTAGTCACAAATGATTACCTCTAATTAATTAATATAATTAATTATTGAAATTAATCACATTAATCTCAAGTTAATGATCTTCATTTACTATTAACAAACCTTAAATTACTTCTCCTAAGTAATTAATCTTAGATTTATCATTTTTAATTACAAGTTAATTAATCTTTAAGTACCCATTAATTAATCTCTAATTGTTAAATTATCATTAACAATTAAATTAACTTAACTTTTAAGTTAACAAATTAAAACACATTTGATTAATTCCTTAATTATTAATTTATTTATCCTTAATCATTAATTGATTAAATTATTTATTCACTCCTTAATTATCTGATTAATTAATTAAATCTTAAATCATTTAAACTAAATTAAGTTTAGGATAAATCATTTATTCCATTAATTTCTTAATTTCCATTATCATCTAGATTTAATATCTTATCTTGATTTACACTTAATTATATTACTAAATTAAAATAAAATAATTTTAACTTAACAAATTTAAGTTAATCAGTTACATAACTTCTTAAATCAATTGTTTAAAGAATACATTTACAAATGAATTTTTATTTTAAGGAAAGTCTTAAACTAAATTTATTAAAATTTCAGAACTTTGATTTAAAAACTTTTAAATACTGGTTTTAGAGCCTACTTCGGCTCCTACCCGAGTCTTACTCGAAACCTGCTTTGAGTTTTACCAAATATCAACCCGTATGCTATTTTTTTTTAAACTTCAAATTTTTTTTGTTTAAGTGTTAACCCGGTACAATCTAAAACTACACGAGCTCGAACTCGAGCCTGCACCCAATTTCCCCGAAGAACACTTCGAGTCACCAGCCCTTCTTCCCCAAACCCAAATCCCTGATACAACCACGCCACCGTGCACATGCACCTCTGCGGCGATCACCTCAGGCCATCGTCGCCATCACGGGCAAGTCACTAACCATCTCCACTCTTGATCTCAACCACCCAAAACCCAAAGCAAGCTCGAAATCAAATTCAAGCTCATCGGTTCCCACCAGGAACCCAATCATCACCAGTAAATCGCCTCGCACACACTTCTCTGACCACTGGAGTGTCGCCACCTCCGGCCATGCCTCCGGCAACCCCTAAGCTAGCTTCCCCCTAGTAACGTTGAACTCGATCGACCGTGGATGTCGAACGAATCAAATTCCTCAAACTCGCCAAAACTATAAGTTAAACCCTAAATTGCTCCAAACCATCATCCACAACGAATAAAAAATTCAACTCGTATTTTTCCCATGATCATCGATCATTCCAGCCTCTCCATGCCAAACCCCAAACTTCGAAAGCTTGCCGGTCACCAGAAAATGATAAGAATCCATTTTCCAGACAATTCCAAAGTTTACATTCAATTCAATATTAAAAATTTAGATTTTTGTTTTAAAAATCATATTTTGGTATGCGAATTCAATCTACATACCTGAATTCGTGAAATAAATAGTTTGAACTTTGACAATTTAGAGTAATGCTCAGATAAATTGTTTTCCAGAGTTGCTAACAAGATGTTTTAACTTGAATTGATTTTTTTAAAATTTAGTTCATGATCAAACAAACAACTTTTGTTTATATTCTATACTCTAACAGTTATTAGATCAAGAGATGGGTATTTGTTTTGCAATCTGGGTCTAAAAGAAAACAAGAACAGAGATACATGCATGCACATAGTTACATACTCACATATATATACCCAGGAACAACAACATGCATAATTCTAGACTTAAACTTGCAAAAATTTCAGATACTTAAAGTTTTAAAAGAAAAATGGAGTTACTCACTATGTTTTGAAGAAGAACAGAGCTTCAAGTTGAAACAGAATTGAAATTTGCTAGCTGAAGTCTCCCTTTTTAATCTTTGGTTTTAGTTGATGGTATTGTTGTTTAAATCTGAGTTATTGATTTTAAACTAAATGATGTCTTCTTTAGATTTACGCAGTTAAATGAACGAACCAAATATGAAGAAGTTTGATGTATAGAAAAGAAGTTTACATTTACAGGTTGATGATGATATTTGTACAAGTGATATTAATGTCTTCGTACAATACAAGATGATATTTACTAGCAAATGGAGGCTGATGAGATATGGCATTAATTGCCTTGTACAATATGTATATATATATTTTCTTCTTTCTTTCATTCGGCTATACACATATGAAGATAGTTTGGTGGCTTCCCTTGCAAGCTTCATTTGTTTACATACTTATCTAATTTATTTGTCCTTAAATATTTGTAATTTGTTTTATTTCATGTACAACTTGTTTCATTACTTTATAATGTAAATGAACTTCTATTTTATTTTATTTTTCTTTTATTATTTTTGTATCTATTTTATTCGTATTATTTTGTATTGATTTATTAATATGATATTAAGATTTATATTTTACTTTACATTGTATAAAATTATATAGTTTATTTATTTTAATTTGTATTTGAATGTATATTATTTTCTTTTCTTTTGTAATGTCACTTCAAAATACAAATAAATTTCCATTTTAATTGTTGTTAAATTTTATTTAAGTGTTACTTCATCTTTTTATAGTTTATATAGTTTACCTTATATATATTGGTATTTTTACTTTTATTAATTTCTATTTTTTCTTGTTCAGTCTTATCATTTTGTAATATGAATAATTTCTATTTTAATTTGTTATTAGATTTTAGTTAAGTGTTAATTTATCTTATATGTGTGTATTTCTATTTTTATCTATTTTTATTTTATCTTATTATTCTTTTATTTATAGATTTCTATTTCTAGCTTAATTTATTACTATTATTTTACTTTTGTATTTATCATCTTGTATAAATTAACCATCAATTTATAAATTTAAATTTATTTGTTTATTTTTCTTCTATTTTAAACCGCCAATTCTAAATTTTAAAATTATTTATTTACTTATTCTGATACTCGTGTCAATTGTCTCTATTTATATTTATTTTTAAACCATTTATCTAAGATTTAAATTCAAATCAAATATATATATATATATATATATTATTTCAAATTTACTCATATATGCCTATATACATATATATTCACATATATACATATATATACAATATTTAAATTTTAAATGATTTAATATATATTCTATTTGAATCTCGGGGAAACTCGCATCAATTTATTGATTAATTTTTACAATTTTTATTTAAAAACTGAATTAATTATCAATTTAAATTTATTTAAAATTCGTGGTCGTTACAACCTTCCCCCTTAAGAAATTTCGTCCTCAAAATATGCCAGGGAGACACAAAGATAGATGAAGAATGTTTCATCAAATCAAACTGAATATTTATTTTGCATTTGGCCTACCAAATCATAATATCAATAATAGATACAAGAACGAATTTGTTCAAATAATTTTTTTTTCCACAAGATACTCGGGTTATCCAGATCTACGAAGTATGCAGGGGCATCAGTTAGTTCGAAAGGATAACTAACCATTTGTAGAATATATTGGGACCCAAAGAATAGATAGATATATGGATACAATTCCAAAACTTTCAATTTAGAAACTAAAGTATACCTATCAAACATAACAACCAAAGCGAACAATTCATCCAAACAAACAATTCCGACCTATTTGGAGTTTATGTCCCATATTAATATATCGAATCTTCTTCCTGGATCTACCAGGAATTATCAAAGAATTGATAAAAGATTCTGAACAGAAGAGATTGATAGAGAAAAGATTGTTTCCTTGTTGTTACAGGGTATTGACCATTTATATTCGTATTCCCCTGTCCCCTATCTCATCCTCTTCTTGCACTCATACTTACTATCAGTGGATAGCAAGAAAATTTACTGAGGCACGCGAACGGATATCTTAGGGATACTCATTCTAGGGTATACTTCACCCTATCTCTAATGAGCTACTTAATGTGTTATACTCCTTAGCTAAAGTTCAACCTTAGCTCCGATACCACTTGTGACGATCCTGACTCGGCCTTTGAAAAATCGACACCCGTACTACACTTGTACTCGAATGCCGCAGATTCAAACACCGAATCTGGCTCGCCAGTGTGATGACCTCCCATGACCCCTGCACCGAACCTAGAGATAGTGCGTTGTAAAGTGTGCCAGGCGACCATGGACGATTGCCGGGGTAAATTTTAAACAACAGAATCTATCGTATTACTGACAGCGCATGGACAAAATACAATAGAATATATACATAATGAAGCTTCATAGAATAGAATCTCATCAATAAAAATTCATAATAGTTGAATACAAACATCTGAATAGTCAATACATCAAGCCTCACTACATAACACTCAGTGAATATACAAACAGTGGAATATCCAGTACATATAGTAAGAAGATAATATGCAAGCCTCCAGCTCGTCTTCGACATCAGCATCGTGGAAAGCAAGAACAGCCCCTGTCACCTGCTACCTAGTCTGCCCGTCCCAAAATGGACGAACAGCCCAAGGCAATAAGAGTTAAAACATAAAGCCTTGAGTATGACAACAGTCTTAGTGAGCAGTAAATTAACTAACAACATACCAAGAGAGCATAAAGGAAAAGGAATAGGAATACAACCCTCCCACTCCACCTCTTTCTACAGTGATAGCCCCCAGACACACACTAAGTAGAAGCAAACATAACAGAGCATACAATTTAAAGTAAAGAAATTATCACTCGAGTCAAGGGCGATGCTTTCCAAGTACAAACCCCCAAGGCCTAAACCAAGATCAGATAAGCACCTAGAAAATACCGCTCTTGAGACCGAATGACGATACAACCATACATCCATGACTCTGGCTATCACTGTTATCATTGCCTAGATATCATCATTAATTGAATGACCGGCATATTCTTTCAGCCGTCCGTCAAGGGCTAATGGAAACCCCGGTTCTAGACATAACTCTGCACGTCATCGTGACCCGTGCCTAGGACTATCGAATCTGCCCAGAGTACTTGACTATCAATCATTAGCCTTCAGGGACTATCGAATCTGCCCAATGTACTCTTGCTTTGAGCATGCTAGAACCTTCAACAACGATGAGATCTCAGCCTTCTAGTCATCCTCCTCGACGACTATTTTCATACTAGCTCAAGCGCCTCTCGAGCCAACCATTATCCTCAACTCAAACCATATCACCGAGTTATCAACATGCTTGGAATGATCCCATCTAGATTAGACCAAGACTATCTCATATCATGCCTCGCTTCATCACATCCTTGCAAAGCTTCATCTCAACATCATCATCATCGAATCTATGCATAAGAGCTTCATCATCCGCTACATATGCCACGAGCAGCTTCTCCAATTCAAGAGCCTTTCCCTTAGCTTTGAATCATCTTCGGTCTAAATCAAATCATCAATCATCTAATTCATAGTAATCAATCAAGTCAAACATTAATCCAAGTAATCAAGCATTCAAATATGGTCTAAATAGACAATTATAACAATAATGGCAATTTCGTAATTAAAAAGTCAAAAGTCTAACAAGCATGAAACATGATCCATATCTCTATAATCTGGATGAATGAACTTGCATAGGTTAACATGTAGAAAAATAGTTGTCAAATCATCATGAACAATGGATCTATAAGGATCTATACTTAGGTTTACAAAAATGCATGGAAAACACTACTTTAACACCAAATCAAGCCAACAATCCGATATACTCCTTTGGATCCGTGTGAGAGATAATCACCACTCACCAAATCACCAAATCAACTCAAAAGCAACACACTTCAGATCTGGACAGCGAAGGATCTAACACGATCTATCACGAATCCGCTTTAAACGATGAAATCACTCTTCGAAGAATGTAGATCTTTAATCTAAGCTCTTCGATCTTCGATTTGATCTTCGATATGGATGAAAGGAATCACTAGATTAGAGTGGAGAAAAGAAGTGAAGAAGTGTAGAAGTCGAGCTCTCAAAATGGCAGCACTTCGTCGCTTCAAAATCCGGATCCCAAAAATGAAGAGAAACCCTCCTATTTATAGGCAGATTTCCCCTTAGGTCGCTCGGAGTTAGGTCGTCCACGACTTACGACCTAAAACCCCCACGACCTAAAAAGCCCACGACTCAACAATACCAGCCTACGACCTAACACTTAAGTGCTTAGTGACCTAACGACTTAACACCTAAGCGCTTATACGACCTACGACCTATCACTGCGCACGACCTAACAAATCCAACGACCTAACACCTGTGCGCTTATACGACCTAACGACTTAACAGCTTAACTCCTAGGTCGCTCGCGACTCAGCGACCTAACCCCTTCAACCTTTACGCGACCTAAAATAATGCGCATCCACGACCTAACTATACCCAGTATTATCATAGGTCATATACGACCTACTACTCATGCTACAGCGACTCAACTGTCTCCGACTTAAGGCTTAATAGATCTTACGACCTATCCCTGACACACTCCTAAGTCACTCACGACTTAACTTCCATAGGTCGCTAACTCGCTTACCCTCTTAGGTCGCTAACTCGCTAACCCTCTTAGGTCGCTAACTCTTAGGTCGGAAATCCTTAGGTCGTCTAATTCTATAGGTCGCTCCTATCTCTTAGGTCATCTACGACCTAACTTATGCTACGACCTAAGCTATCACACGACCCAACTCCTATACGACCTAACTTATCATACGACCTACTCCCAAGTCGTCTATGACTTAACCTCTTTAGGTCGCTCACTGCTATCCCAGCTTCCTTAGGTCGTCACCGACCTACCCCTTAGGTCGTTAACTCGCCAAATCTCTTAAGTCGCCAACTTTCCTTAAGTCGTTCCAAACCTTCATATGACCTAGGACTTAAGACTCTAGACGACTTATCAACAATGCGACCAAATGTCAATTGTTTACGATGTTTCGATCCGTAAAAATATGGGTCGTTACATCCAGAGCTTATAACACAGTAAGTATAACAACACAACGGAAGAAAGAATTGAATGATATCATATACAAATCCAATGAATACAATATCCAGAATGATATACAACAATAATATCAATAATACAAGAATATCAGAGATATGATACAATAACAGCAGAAAAATATCAGTAGAAGAGATGACTCCAAATGATATGAAAAGAATGAGTCCAACCACTCCAACATCTAGCTCGAACCACCATCACCATCCACAAAGATAAGCAAACTCAGTGCGTGAACTCCAGACACTGAACTAGCTCCAGATAATCCACTAAACCTGACTATCTGAAAAAGAAACCCAACTCTAAACTGCCCTTGTGGGAAATTGTGGGCACCCAGAGTTTAGGAAGGGAACAATAAACTCCGAGTCAGTCATTGACTGGTGTGAATAACAAAAACAGTTTATCTTTAAAACAAACAAACAAAGAGTTTTAAACGTTGAAATCCGCAATGCTTTTGGAAAATGAAACTACCATAAGGCCTCCCGCCACACACACAATGTAAACGTAAAATTGGAGGAGATTTCTCCTTATGATAGTCAAACATGCTTACTACGCAAAAGAAAAACTCTTTTGATATTATTACTAGTGCATAGTGCAGAAAACATTTCGAAAATACAATATTAATCTTAGCCAGCATACAACCATTATTGTATGCCTACTATAGCTACTATGTTCAATAGTAGATTACCGCCACATTCCATAGCAGGTTATACAACTAAAACCGTACAACGCTCGTATTGTTTCTTTGGATCTTCCAACAAATGGTCAGGCTAAGGAACTTCCTATGCCACATGGGAACGTCTCTGGACGGACTCCCCGAGAACCATCTGGCTCTCTGCCAACACAAGGCCGGTTACCCCCTTCCCGGGTAGTAAACCTGAGATATGCCACCCCCGGTCGTTTGCGACATTTATCCGAGGGCCCTCGATCACAAAGCAACAATCACACAGAATAAATGAGATTGGAGCAACCACACAGGTAAATATCTGGGCTCCATACCATGATACCACCTTTTTCCAGAAGGAATGGACATACCCTAGGGGAGCTACCCCTGAAACCTTGCCGCATCTTTCCTGTTTCGACCATTTCCGGTCTGTGAGGCTCGATGAGGTCTCGTCCACAAAGCTACGCTTTTCACGAAAGCCATGCTTTGATCAACAAATGATCAGCAACACACAGCAACACTTAGCATGCCACACTACCAAATAGGGAGTATATCACTGATAACCTTCAACTACATAACCTCTGAGCTCGTACGTCTCAGAGAAGGGTGTTAAGCTAAGAGAATAAATCTCCGCCACCAAACAGAAATGTATTTGAAAGAAATCAGCTTTATATCTCAAAGTGTAATGTCAGACATACAACTATACAAGTCTGTTCCGGGTTCGAACAGAACCGAAGGCACTTCCAAAGAAGCCCTTGCAAATCTGGATAATTTCTAATCACGTCCGGACTTCCCATCACAAAGGGTTGTATGTCTGACATTACAATCAATGGTAATCCTTTCGTTTTCTGTTTGGTAATCTCTATACCAGGGATCAGCCGATGCAGAGACAATCAATGGTAATCCTTTCGTTTTCGAAAATATCCGGTCTTCACCACCGGTCTTCAAATGTTATCCATATACGTCGTATCATTATTCGGAATGGGTTATATGACACAAAGTCCTCTCCCGGCTAAACCGAATAATGAGCGCAATATTTTAAAACATATGGATATTGGGATTTCGATTAAGTCACAACTTATTACCCAAAACTTCTCTTTCAAATGGTTAAAACACATTACCATTTTAATCTTTTTGAACAAAAAGATTCAATTCACAAAGTTCACCCAGTTTCACAAAGATCCATTCATAGTTCTTAAAACTATTTCAATTTCCAAATCTTTTATACAAAAGATATACTTTTCCAATTTCAAAACAACATTTAACGATCTTCCACAAAGGTTCAGTTTATAGCTTTTCAAACCAATTCAATTTCAAATTGAATTAACCCATTCAATCTTCAAACCAAAGATTTAACTAATAACTTTAAAAACAATTCATCATTCAAATCTTCTATAATATAAAAGATACACCATTTTTAATCTTTTTTTCCCATTTTCAAAACACAATTTAATCATCGTCACAAAGGTTAATTCACAGTTTTCTTGAACTATTTACAATTTCATTTCAACTTGAAATGTTTCGATACAAATTGGAAACCCTTTCCTTTATGAAAGCTGTTATTACTTGAAACAACTAGTTTTCATTTTGGAAAAACTGATTTTAATTACATAGGTTAAATCCATCCAAGTATAAAACTTGGATTTAAATTTAGATTTCCAAAACCACACTTTTAAATGGTTAAAAACCCATATAAACACCTTTTATAACTTGTACAATCTTTTAGACCCAAAATCCCAAGTTATTGAATTCAATTTCCAATATTGAATTCAAATTTAAATCAAATTATTTGAATTTCAAATTCTATTAAGTTATTTAAAACTCATTTTCAAAAGCTTTCAATTCCAATTCCAAAACTATTTTGGACTCAAGAATTCAATCTTTACAATTGTCAAAAATCTGCGACTTAATCCGATTTCCTCGTGAAATCCATATTTGTGTGTGTATGGTGTAGTCCAGGGGTTTAACACAATAGTGCAACATCAATAAATAATCAGAGATCAAAATACAGAAATATAGTTGATAAGCGGTATAACTATAACGCTTATCTTTTATTCACAGACCACAGATATATAAATTACAGATAATATATTACATTCATCCCAGATAAATAAACTATAGTATAGATCACACACAAATCAGAATATATCACATAGCATCACAGATCAGGGAATATCAACAATTCAACCATTCAGTCAAGTCCAAACATTCACAACTAAATTTTTATTAATCGACTGATTAATTTAAATCAGATGTATTACTTATGAACAAATTATCAGATCCGGGTTAATTATCATAAGTTAATCACCCATTTATCCGAAATAAATTTCCCTTTCATCATTGATTATTTAATCTTTAATTATTAACTAATCATCCTTAATTAATGAATCAATTAACTTTTAATTTTTTAATAAATCTTAATTAATCACATTTATTAATTAATCCTTTTATTACTAACAAATAATTATACTCAAGTTACTAATCATCATTCAATTAATTACACTGGATAATTAATTCCTTAATTACTTTTATTAAGTAATTTTACTTGAGTAATTTCACAAATGATTAACTCTAATTAATTAATATAATTAATTATTGAAATTAATCACATTAATCTCAAGTTAATGATCTTCATTTACTATTAACAAACCTTAAATTACTTCTCCTAAGTAATTATGTAACGGCCCGACTTTCTATGCCCATAAAGTCGCATCATTATGAAGAAAGAAAGGGGTAGAAAATAGAAAAGAAAAGAAGAAAGAAAGAAACAACAACGACGATCTCACAGCGGAACGAATAAATTATATTAATAACATAAACTATTACATAGTATACAACAATTTACAGAGTTACACAACATATACATCACTTACTAGACAGTTATAAACATCTGTCTAGACATTACAACTCAAATACAAGACAAGACACTATCACAGATATCAACACAGCGGAATACTATATCTACGAACGCCGAAGCCTCCTGCTCCATTGCTCCTCCAGAATATTCGTCAAAGCTAAACCTGAATCCCTTGGCTACTCGTAAAAATTTGAGTACCCAAGAGTTTATAAAACAGAAATAAACACTTGGGTCAGACATGGGTCTGGTGTGAGTAACAGGTTAAACTTGCTTAACTTCAAAACCTTTAGAAAGAAAAGATATCACGTAAGACTCCCCACAAATAAACATGGGTAAGTTTTTACCTTACGCTAACCAAAACATTTGATAGGAAATCTGATTTTATTATAATAGGGTCTAGGGTTTTCAAGTAAAATATAGAAATAGCTGAAATGCTTACATCTCACATTCCAACATAGTTGGGCACAACTAATACGTACGGCACTTATTGGAGTTTGGATTCCATACAATGGCAGGGCTACTGGGGTACCGCCCGTCATAGTACGTGGCCTAGATCACCGTACCGAGGAGTACGCCCGCTCCCCTGCAACACAAAGCCGGAATCATCCCTTACTGGATAATTCCGAACAAGATAATCCCGTAGTTGGCGCGACCAACCACACACTAAGCCGAATAAAAGAAAAGGGACCTCTAGACAGGGATCTATCTTGCTCTCAGTGGGTGCTACCCACGAAGCCTTGCTGCACCTCCCCTGTTTTAGCCATTCCCGGTTGATGAGGCTTGAGGTTACGATTACCTTAAATCAGAACATATCACTTAGAATGCTCATCGTCCGCCTGACGATGCGCTGAAAGCATTCAATCCATACAAGTTCGTTCCGGGTTCGAACGAAACCGAAGGCATTATCTCGTTACACTCGTTTTGGAATCACCCTCAGAGTTAACGACAATAACCCTTGCACTCTTCATCTTCACTTGAGATTCACGACCTATCGTTAATTTGGATCGATGTGGTATTCGGGTCTCCAGACCTGGAATTCCGGTATACGGAAACCCGATCCCGGTCTCATCGAAATCCAAAACGTATCTTTTAAGGGCCAAGTTGTTTTAAGGTTAAAACAATTCAATTCTTATCTATATACACAAAGATAGATAATTCAATAGATAATCTACATTATCATCCCAAACAGATAATTCACATTATCATTATAATTCAACCAAACATCCATATCATATATCAATCATATCACATCAAAGATATCAAACAATGAAATACATTCAATCTCATTCATCCATCCTTAAGCAATGATTTATATCATCTAATTAATTTAAAGTGAATTAAACTAATTACTTCATTCTATAAATCCTGCTTACTTAATTATTAATTAAACCAATTAATTAATCATTATTCTAAGTATCCATCTTAATTAATCATTCCTGATTAATAATCCTTTAATTACTTTAAGTAATTAATACTTAATTAATTTCACAAATTAATTATCTTAAACCATTCAGTAATTAATCTTTAATTACTTCATTAATTAATTAATTATACTTAATTATCTTAATCCTTAATTAATTACAATTAATTGATTACTTTAATAACTTATTATTTATTAATTAATCTTAATTAATCAATTCTTAATTACATCATTAATTTTATTAATTAATGATCCTTAATTACTCTTAATTAATTATCTTATTTAAATTAATTACATTTAATAATTAATTAGTCACATTTATTAATCACCTTTGATTAATCTCATTTAGTAATTAACTTCCCTTAATTACTCCACTTCATAAATTAATTACTCCTTAATTAATTATCCTTTAATTAATCCCTTGATTAATTATTCAAAAGTAATTAACTCAAATTACTTTTATTATTAAATCATCTTCAGTTAATTACATCCAGTAATTACCTTTAATTACTTTCCTAAGTAATTATACTTTCACTAATTACATTTAAGTAATTATCAAATTTCCAAATCATTATCTTAAATTAATTTAACTAATTAATTTAAACTGATCAAATTTATTTAATTAATTACCTTAAGTAATTAATTTCTTTAATTACTTTCGTTAAGTAATTTATACTTAACCAATTTATATTAATTAATTAATTTAATTGATTATCAAAAATTAATCACATTAATTAATTATTTAATAATTCCTAATTAATGATTTTTCATTAATTATTAACAATTCTTTAATTACTATCTTTAAGAAATTTAGCTTTAATCAACTATTTATTAATTACAACTTAATAATTTCTTAATTACCAATTAATTTCTAATTACTAAATTAATTGCTTAATTAATCTTTAAATTAAAATATTAACCTTTAACTACTTTAATTATTATTAACAAAGACTTTAAAACATTTTACTTTAAAAATCTTTCTTTTAATTTATTTTAAATTAAAGATTTAAAATAAATTACAATTTAACTTTAACCAATTTAAATTAAATTTACAATTCCCTTTTTAAATCCAAATGTTAAAGAACACTTAACATTTAAAAGATTTTTAAACCAATTTATTTAAATTCAAACCCTTTTTAAAATATACTTTAAATGCTTTAAATTTGATAAAAACATTATAAATTTATAAACTTATTTATTTCCAACTAAGATACAAATTAACTTGAATCCATACTTTAAATTTGATTTTAAATTTTATTTAAAATCCTACTCCACATTTAAACTTATTTTAAATTTGAAAATAATGTCAGGTTTTTAAAACTGTTATCATCAAATCTACCCGAGCCCAACATTAAAATACCCGAGTAAAACTGGAAACCCCCGAGACCCACTTCGAGTTTCCCTTCCCCTTTTTATTAAAACTTGACATATTAAAATTTAAAACTGCTATAACCCACACGAGTTTTCCCCAAACGAACCCGAGCCAAGTCCCTATTTTCTCGAGTATTACTTCGAGTCAACCCCATTATCTACTCGAGTACAACTGCTTCTTCCTCAAACTCAAACAAAATCAAACTGATACCGTGTACACGTGCACAGGCGAAACGATCGCCTTCGATCATCGATACCATCTCTGGCACATCGTCAACGACCATCCTCCACGATCCCAATCACCAGAACCTCGAACAAACTTCACCATCGAAATCGAGCATCACGATCCTCACCTGGAACCAGAACTACGATCAAAAATTCAACTCGCCTCGACGATCGAGACCACCTGAGCACCAGAACTTCTGGCCAAGTCTTCGTCATCCTTCAAGCTTCAGATCCTCAGAGTTCAGATGAACTCGATCCCCTCTGGAAGTCGTGACGAACCTATTTCCCAACCTCACTAAAACTAGGGTTATAAACTTTCCCGACCAACCCCCATCGCCACAGTGAAATTCAACATCATCAGACATTTTTCCCAAACTCTATGATCATTCTACTACCCCCAGAGAAGATTACGACCTTCCAGATTACATTGATCGCCCGAATTTGATCATTTTCCAGTTTTAGTTCATACAAGGATATCTCAACATTTAAAAATCTAAAAATCTTGATTTTTCTTCTAAAAATCATAACTAAGTTTAGAGATTCAGTTTATACTCCTGGATTTCTAATTTAACATATTTGAATTTTTTTTTTTTATATAAAACCAAACTTCCCTGTTCCTTTTTATTTACAGAGTAAATTTCCCTTTTATTTTAACTAAATAAAATTCTAAACACTAACCCATGATTAAACAATCGAATGTTGTTTAAATCCAAAGTTTTAACAGAGATTATATCAATAGGAATTTAAATTGTTGAACATGATTCTGGCTTCTAACAGTAAACAGGTAAGAACAGGTTCAACAACAACATACATCTATACATCCAAATATATATACAGAAAAATTCAATCACACACATCCATTCAACACTCATTTTATTCCAGAATTCCACATGCAAACAAATACCTATGTACTTAAATTTCAAAATGAATGTTACTCACTAATTTTAAAGTGAAGAACAGGGCAAATAACAGACATGCACACCAACCTATTTATCTTCATACATGCACAGAGATTTTCTAAAGAAAATATACTCACAGACAAAACTTATTTCCAGAGATAAGCATGCAACCAGATTTCATCATTATATTTAAAAAATATTGTTACTCACCTAATTTGAAGAAGACAGAGCTTCCAGATATGTTTTGAAAAGCTTTTGAACTTTTAACTGAGATGCCTTTTGCTTCTTAAACTTTTAACTTGAATGTTTGATTTGGAAACTTGCATTGCTTGCTGGAAACTTGCATTGCATGCCATTTATCTTGTTGAGATAATGCTTTAGATTCCAGGTTATTGCTTGTTTCCAGATTTGAAGAAACTGCAGGTTTTGTTTTGATTCCAGATTTACAATGTGGGCTAAAAAGCTTTGCCTTTGATTTGAATATGAATTACAGGATATTTGAGAAAGAAGATTATGGTTTTGAAGAAGATGTTTTACAGATTTTCAGATTGTTTTTGAGAGGAGAATTTTGTTACTGATTTTGAAGAATGGTTACAGGCTGAAAATTCTTAAGTTTTGAAAAAGAATAGGAAAGGAAATGAAGATGAGAGGTAAATGTTTATATAAGTTAATATGTAGTTTATTAAAAATAAAAGAAAACTAAAATTTAAAAACTTGACATTTGTCATTTACTCTAATTCATTAACTAACACATGTCACCATGGTTACTTAATAAATTAACACTTGTCTTTTTAATTAATTTTATTTATTGTAAATGTAAATAAAAGCCCTTTCTTAATTTATTAACTATTTATCAATTTATAAAACAATACACTATTAATATTGTATTTAAACTTATCTATATATATATACTCTTAAATCTTATTTATTAAGCAATATTTAAAAAGAAAATAAAATAACCTTATTATTAATCTTATTTAAAACCATATAGATATTTTGTTTAAATAACTTTGAAAAGCAAATATTAAAATTTCCAAACTATCAATATATATATATATATTAGAAATTTAAAAACAAGATTTTATTTATTTATTATATTTCAACCCAAAGCTAATCTATTTACAATATATATATACTTATATATATATATATACATTATAAATAGAAATCATTTTATTGGTTTTTAAAAGATACATTCACTCAGTAAATATTTATTTAATCAGATTATTAAACCAATTCAAATTTGTTATCAAAATTTATCAAATCAATTTAATTATTTAAACAGATTATTAAATTGATATTGCCCCAAATTTCCGGGATATTACATTCCTTCCCCCTTAAAATAATTTCGTCCCCGAAATTTAAAACAAAGGTAATTTAATAATCTTTTTAAATCACAAGGATGTATTATCATCCATATGCTAACAATCATAGCAACCAATCATCCAAACAAACAATTCTAACTATCCAGCGAAAAATTCTGAATAGAATTTCCTCGAGTTTCCCCAAGTATATAAATACCGGGATACTCGCTCTATAAACAATCCAAACAACCAATACTACTAAGCTATAGAGCTCCTACTCATCTAGATCTACAAAACTAAACAGAATATCAGACTACAGACGAGTCTGACTCAACAACCAATTCCTCCAGAACTGCTGGTTCCAAAACCAGAGATAGATCAAACACGTATTCCCTCAGAGATACGTAAAATACATTGAATTCTAGTTATCCAAACTGACAATTCAACCTTGTAGATCAAAGTACTTATCCAAATCAGAACACAGAAGAGATCCAATATTCCTCGGAACTGACTTCCCAGACTTACCCAATCTTATAGCTCCCTTTAACCAGAGAAAAACTTCACAACAACGAAGTCTCCAACTTCGAATTTCAAATTCCTTCGTCTCTTATCCACAAAATTCTTCAGACGATCCTGGCTTCCTATAAATCCTTCTTAATCAGTTCAACCTTCGTCGATGCTCCTCGAAACTAACAGGACCAAGAATAACTCAACAAAATGATCTTCTCAAGATCAACCAAGATCAAGAACAAACTCTACTCACAAACATCAGAAGACCGAACTAACTTCTCCTATCTGGAAAAGACAAACAGGAGCACTCGCCAAACTGCTTCCGCTACACCACTCTGATCTGGAGTAGAATGAAAATGCTGATGAAGAACATGAGCAAAGACTAGACAATACATCCCAGAAAAAAAACTCAGATAACTCAAGAGAATACTCAGCAATCGCAAGTCACTTTTGCGATCAACCCAGCCAAAATGCAAAAGAAACTGTTCTCTCTTTACCAACCAGAACAGCTCATACTTAACTATCCAATTCACTGAAGAAATAGATACACTCTACTGCTTCTGAACTTCACCTTCAGAAAAACTGCTCAGCCAGAAACTTCCTGCCAATGCACAGAATACTCCGAGCTGCACTGCTGCCACCGATGCCAAAGACTTCCTTTTCCAAAGCTCTTCGAGAAACTCGAACCCAAACCAAACAGAAACACCATGCTGAACTCAACCACAACACCGAAGCAGACACACTTCATTAACTTGTTCCAAAGAAAACATCTTCAGGAACATCCATAGTCACTGCGTCTCATCACATAGCTACTATTACCTGAGATACCATCACTCGCTTCTGTTCTCCGACAGATCCAACTCTACCCATCCAAACTTCAAAGATGAACTCCGAACCTTAACAGGTTTTCTTCAGAGATTGTGAAATCCTTACACAAATGTAAAGTTCACTCGAGACGGTATTAGGTCTACAGTCTCGACAGATACACTTCCAACCTCAACACTCAGACTCCTAATCCTAGATGATAAATTATTATCATCTCAACCAATCATTACAAATACCATATACATTTAAAATGATACTTTTTATATATAGAAAATATATCTGGGTAAAATTATTTCATCTACCCTTTTTAAAACAATATTGTGTCCGTTGGCCTGGTCCAAGTGTTTAGAGATCCCTATCAATAACGTTAGCTACTCGTATTGACCAGAATCCATATACCACTCAACCGATCAATTAACACAATATAAAACCATTTTATATAACTAACAAATACGCGCTCTCGTATATATATACTCAGACTCAACAGGTTGCTACAGATCCTATCTCTAATGAACAATCTTTCCGAACCTAGGTATTCACTCAACCTAGTGTTCTGATATTCACTTAACCAAAAGCTTAGGCATTCGCTCAACCTATGCTCTGATACCATATGTAACGGCCCGACTTTCTATGCCCAGAAAGTCGCATCATTATGAAGAAAGAAAGGGGTAGAAAATAGAAAAGAAAAGAAGAAAGAAAGAAACAACAACGACGATCTCACAGCGGAACGAATAAATTATATTAATAACATAAACTATTACATAGTATACAACAATTTACAGAGTTACACAGCATATACATCACTTACTAGACAGTTATAAACATCTGTCTAGACATTACAACTCAAATACAAGACAAGACACTATCACAGATATCAACACAGCGGAATACTATATCTACGAACGCCGAAGCCTCCTGCTCCATTGCTCCTCCAGAATATTCGTCAAAGCTAAACCTGAATCCCTTGGCTACTCGTAAAAATTTGAGTACCCAAGAGTTTATAAAACAGAAATAAACACTTGGGTCAGACATGGGTCTGGTGTGAGTAACAGGTTAAACTTGCTTAACTTCAAAACCTTTAGAAAGAAAAGATATCACGTAAGACTCCCCACAAATAAACATGGGTAAGTTTTTACCTTACGCTAACCAAAACATTTGATAGGAAATCTGATTTTATTATAATAGGGTCTAGGGTTTTCAAGTAAAATATAGAAATAGCTGAAATGCTTACATCTCACATTCCAACATAGTTGGGCACAACTAATACGTACGGCACTTTTTGGAGTTTGGATTCCATACAATGGCAGGGCTACTGGGGTACCGCCCGTCACAGTACGTGGCCTAGATCACCGTACCGAGGAGTACGCCCGCTCCCCTGCAACACAAAGCCGGAATCATCCCTTACTGGATAATTCCGAACAAGATAATCCCGTAGTTGGCGCGACCAACCACACACTAAGCCGAATAAAAGAAAAGGGACCTCTAGACAGGGATCTATCTTGCTCTCAGTGGGTGCTACCCACGAAGCCTTGCTGCACCTCCCCTGTTTTAGCCATTCCCGGTTGATGAGGCTTGAGGTTACGATTACCTTAAATCAGAACATATCACTTAGAATGCTCATCGTCCGCCTGACGATGCGCTGAAAGCATTCAATCCATACAAGTTCGTTCCGGGTTCGAACGAAACCGAAGGCATTATCTCGTTACACTCGTTTTGGAATCACCCTCAGAGTTAACGACAATAACCCTTGCACTCTTCATCTTCACTTGAGATTCACGACCTATCGTTAATTTGGATCGATGTGGTATTCGGGTCTCCAGACCTGGAATTCCGGTATACGGAAACCCGATCCCGGTCTCATCGAAATCCAAAACGTATCTTTTAAGGGCCAAGTTGTTTTAAGGTTAAAACAATTCAATTCTTATCTATATACACAAAGATAGATAATTCAATAGATAATCTACATTATCATCCCAAACAGATAATTCACATTTTCATTATAATTCAACCAAACATCCATATCATATATCAATCATATCTCATCAAAGATATCAAACAATGAAATACATTCAATCTCATTCATCCATCCTTAAGCAATGATTTATATCATCTAATTAATTTAAAGTGAATTAAACTAATTACTTCATTCTATAAATCCTGCTTACTTAATTATTAATTAAACCAATTAATTAATCATTATTCTAAGTATCCATCTTAATTAATCATTCCTGATTAATAATCCTTTAATTACTTTAAGTAATTAATACTTAATTAATTTCACAAATTAATTATCTTAAACCATTCAGTAATTAATCTTTAATTACTTCATTAATTAATTAATTATACTTAATTATCTTAATCCTTAATTAATTACAATTAATTGATTACTTTAATAACTTATTATTTATTAATTAATCTTAATTAATCAATTCTTAATTACATCATTAATTTTATTAATTAATGATCCTTAATTACTCTTAATTAATTATCTTATTTAAATTAATTACATTTAATAATTAATTAGTCACATTTATTAATCACCTTTGATTAATCTCATTTAGTAATTAACTTCCCTTAATTACTCCACTTCATAAATTAATTACTCCTTAATTAATTATACTTTAATTAATCCCTTGATTAATTATTCAAAAGTAATTAACTCAAATTACTTTTATTATTAAATCATCTTCAGTTAATTACATCCAGTAATTACCTTTAATTACTTTCCTAAGTAATTATACTTTCACTAATTACATTTAAGTAATTATCAAATTTCCAAATCATTATCTTAAATTAATTTAACTAATTAATTTAAACTTATCAAATTTATTTAATTAATTACCTTAAGTAATTAATTTCTTTAATTACTTTCGTTAAGTAATTTATACTTAACCAATTTATATTAATTAATTAATCTAATTGATTATCAAAAATTAATCACATTAATTAATTATTTAATAATTCCTAATTAATGATTTTTCATTAATTATTAACAATTCTTTAATTACTAACTTTAAGAAATTTAGCTTTAATCAACTATTTATTAATTACAACTTAATAATTTCTTAATTACCAATTAATTTCTAATTACTAAATTAATTGCTTAATTAATCTTTAAATTAAAATATTAACCTTTAACTACTTTAATTATTATTAACAAAGACTTTAAAACATTTTACTTTAAAAATCTTTCTTTTAATTTATTTTAAATTAAAGATTTAAAATAAATTACAATTTAACTTTAACCAATTTAAATTAAATTTACAATTCCCTTTTTAAATCCAAATGTTAAAGAACACTTAACATTTAAAAGATTTTTAAACAAATTTATTTAAATTCAAACCCTTTTTAAAATATACTTTAAATGCTTTAAATTTGATAAAAACATTATAAATTTATAAACTTATTTATTTCCAACTAAGATACAAATTAACTTGAATCCATACTTTAAATTTGATTTTAAATTTTATTTAAAATCCTACTCCACATTTAAACTTATTTTAAATTTGAAAATAATGTCAGGTTTTTAAAACTGTTATCATCAAATCTACCCGAGCCCAACATTAAAATACCCGAGTAAAACTGGAAACCCCCGAGACCCACTTCGAGTTTCCCTTCCCCTTTTTATTAAAACTTGACATATTAAAATTTAAAACTGCTATAACCCACATGAGTTTTCCCCAAACGAACCCGAGCCAAGTCCCTATTTTCTCGAGTATTACTTCGAGTCAACCCCATTATCTACTCGAGTACAACTGCTTCTTCCTCAAACTCAAACAAAATCAAACTGATACCGTGTACACGTGCACAGGCGAAACGATCGCCTTCGATCATCGATACCATCTCTGGCACATCGTCAACGACCATCCTCCACGATCCCAATCACCAGAACCTCGAACAAACTTCACCATCGAAATCGAGCATCACGATCCTCACCTGGAACCAGAACTACGATCACAAATTCAACTCGCCTCGACGATCGAGACCACCTGAGCACCAGAACTTCTGGCCAAGTCTTCGTCATCCTTCAAGCTTCAGATCCTCAGAGTTCAGATGAACTCGATCCCCTCTGGAAGTCGTGACGAACCTATTTCCCAACCTCACTAAAACTAGGGTTATAAACTTTCCCGATCAACCCCCATCGCCACAGTGAAATTCAACATCATCAGACATTTTTCCCAAACTCTATGATCATTCTACTACCCCCAGAGAAGATTACGACCTTCCAGATTACATTGATCGCCCGAATTTGATCATTTTCCAGTTTTAGTTCATACAAGGATATCTCAACATTTAAAAATCTAAAAATCTTGATTTTTCTTCTAAAAATCATAACTAAGTTTAGAGATTCAGTTTATACTCCTGGATTTCTAATTTAACATATTTGAATTTTTTTTTTATATAAAACCAAACTTCCCTGTTCCTTTTTATTTACAGAGTAAATTTCCCTTTTATTTTAACTAAATAAAATTCTAAACACTAACCCATGATTAAACAATCGAATGTTGTTTAAATCCAAAGTTTTAACAGAGATTATATCAATAGGAATTTAAATTGTTGAACATGATTCTGGCTTCTAACAGTAAACAGGTAAGAACAGGTTCAACAACAACATACATCTATACATCCAAATATATATACAGAAAAATTCAATCACACACATCCATTCAACACTCATTTTATTCCAGAATTCCACATGCAAACAAATACCTATGTACTTAAATTTCAAAATGAATGTTACTCACTAATTTTAAAGTGAAGAACATGGCAAATAACAGACATGCACACCAACCTATTTATCTTCATACATGCACAGAGATTTTCTAAAGAAAATATACTCACAGACAAAACTTATTTCCAGAGATAAGCATGCAACCAGATTTCATCATTATATTTAAAAAATATTGTTACTCACCTAATTTGAAGAAGACAGAGCTTCCAGATATGTTTTGAAAAGCTTTTGAACTTTTAACTGAGATGCCTTTTGCTTCTTAAACTTTTAACTTGAATGTTTGATTTGGAAACTTGCATTGCTTGCTGGAAACTTGCATTGCATGCCATTTATCTTGTTGAGATAATGCTTTAGATTCCAGGTTATTGCTTGTTTCCAGATTTGAAGAAACTGCAGGTTTTGTTTTGATTCCAGATTTACAATGTGGGCTAAAAAGCTTTGCCTTTGATTTGAATATGAATTACAGGATATTTGAGAAAGAAGATTATGGTTTTGAAGAAGATGTTTTACAGATTTTCAGATTGTTTTTGAGAGGAGAATTTTGTTACTGATTTTGAAGAATGGTTACAGGCTGAAAATTCTTAAGTTTTGAAAAAGAATAGGAAAGGAAATGAAGATGAGAGGTAAATGTTTATATAAGTTAATATGTAGTTTATTAAAAATAAAAGAAAACTAAAATTAAAAAACTTGACATTTGTCATTTACTCTAATTCATTAACTAACACATGTCACCATGGTTACTTAATAAATTAACACTTGTCTTTTTAATTAATTTTATTTATTGTAAATGTAAATAAAAGCCCTTTCTTAATTTATTAACTATTTATCAATTTATAAAACAATACACTATTAATATTGTATTTAAACTTATCTATATATATATACTCTTAAATCTTATTTATTAAGCAATATTTAAAAAGAAAATAAAATAACCTTATTATTAATCTTATTTAAAACCATATAGATATTTTGTTTAAATAACTTTGAAAAGCAAATATTAAAATTTCCAAACTATCAATATATATATATATTAGAAATTTAAAAACAAGATTTTATTTATTTATTATATTTCAACCCAAAGCTAATCTATTTACAATATATATATACTTATATATATATATACATTATAAATAGAAATCATTTTATTGGTTTTTAAAAGATACATTCACTCAGTAAATATTTATTTAATCCGATTATTAAACCAATTCAAATTTGTTATCAAAATTTATCAAATCAATTTATTTATTTAAACAGATTATTAAATTGATATTGCCCCAAATTTCCGGGATATTACAAATTAATCTTAGATTTATCATTTTTAATTAAAAGTTAATTAATCTTTAATTACCCATTAATTAATCTTTAATTATTAAATTATCATTAACAATTAAATTAACTTAACTTTTAAGTTAACAAATTAAAACACATTTGATTAATTCCTTAATTATTAATTTATTTATCCTTAATCATTAATTAATTAAATTATTTATTCACTCCTTAATTATCTGATTAATTAATTAAACCTTAAATCATTTAAACTAAATAAAATTTAGGATAAATCATTTATTCCATTAATTTCTTAATTTCCATTATCATCTAGATTTAATATCTTATCTTGATTTACACTTAATTATATTACTAAATTAAAATAAAATAATTTTAACTTAACAAATTTAAGTTAACCAGTTGCATAACTTCTTAAATCAATTGTTTAAAGAATACATTTACAAGTGAATTTTTATTTTAAGAAAAGTCTTAAACTAAATTTATTTAAATTTCAGAACTTTGATTTAAAATCTTTTAAAAACTGGTTTTAGAGCCTACTTCTGGTCCTACCCGAGTCTTACTCGAAACCTGCTTCGAGTTTTACCAAAAATCAACCCGTATGCTATTTTTTTTAAACTTCAAATTTTTTTTGTTTAAGTGTTAACCCGGTACAATCTAAAACTACACGAGCTCGAACTCGAGCCTGCACCCAATTTCCCCGAAGAACACTTCGAGTCACCAGCCCTTCTTCCCCAAACCCAAATCCCTGATACAACCACGCCACCGTGCACATGCACCTCTGCCGTGATCACCTCCGGCCATCGTCGCCATCACGGAAAAGTCACTGACCATCTCCACTCTTGATCTCAACCACCCAAAACCCAAAGCAAGCTCGAAATCAAAATCGAGCTCATCGGTTCCCACCAGGAACCCAATCATCACCAGTAAATCGCCTTGCACGCACTTTGTGATATCTCGGAATTTTGAGCAATATCAATTTAATAATCTATATTGAAAATTAAATTGATATGATAATAATTGTTAATAAGATATGAATTGATTTAATAATTTTCTTTACAATAAATATTTAACTGATAATTTATCTTTTAAAAGCTGATAAATTGTTTTCTATTTATAATGTATATAATTTTGTATATATTGTAAATAGATGAGCTTTGTTTTAAATTTAATTAATAAGGCATATTTTATAATTCTAATATTTTTGGGTAATTTGTAAACTTTGATATATAACTTTCCAAAGCTATTTTATAAATAACTATATGATTTTAAACATAAGAAACTATGATTTGGAATTTAAAGATAGAGTGTTTTAATATTTTAAAATAAAATCTATTTTTATTTACTTTATTGATATATATATATATGTTATGATGTAATCTAGATAATAATATTTAAACTAGATTATATTTATCAACACTAGAAATAAGCATAAAATAAAATATAACTATAAGTAAATGCTTGATACTTAAACTCTAAAAAAAGGAAATAAACAATAAATAAATACATATATGGAGGAATACAAGAAAATAAGTATGTAAGTTAAAACTAAATATTTAAGTTAGAAAATAGAAATAAATAACAAGCTAACCTAATAACAATAACCATAACAACCTTTAAACTAAAAACTTAAGTAAATTCTAGAGTTGTATAATCTTTAAAAATATATGTTGCAGGCATGAAAATCACTTAGTACACAGTAATAAGATAAGGCAAGTAAAATCATTTCAGTACATACGAATAACTGGGGTAAGTATTCTAAGCACTAAGTCAAACAAATATAAACATATGCAAGTTTGGTACATACAAGAATAAAGAAATGATGTGTAAACTTGATAAGGAACAAGGCATTAAATGCCATCACCACTAGTACACAGGACATCTCATTTCAGCCCTTTATAAAAAAATCTCTGAATTATTGTGTACCTGAACAATAAACAATTATGTATACTTGTTTTATTTATCAACTTATCTCATTTCTTTCGTTTACAAAAGACTTAGCAATTCCAGTTTCTAAAAGTTTTAAACAAGAAAAAGTTTCAACCAAAACAACAGTTTTATCAAATCTTCACTTAACCAAGTAAGCAATATAAAGATCCAGATCAATTCAAGTTCAACAAATAATTCAACAGGCAAAGTTTTCAAATTCCAGTTTCAAGCCTTCCTGTTTTCAAACAAAAGATCAAGCTTTCTTTTTTAAAAGACAGGTGAGTAAATTTTTAAACTAAAAACTTAAGTAACCTGTGAATTTTTGTGTTAATGATTTGTTTTATATGTATGTGTTTGTGCAGGTCTTCGTGAATTTATGTGGTGTGCATATCTGTTGTTTTTAAACATTTCTGATCTTAGTTAAGGCTCTGCCTTTAAACTGTTAACATGAGACATTTTTAGATTGGATGCATATGACTTATAGTTGAAGTAACTTGTGATGTATGTTTGAAATGTGTTGGTATGATGGTTTTTAAGACTCTGGAAACATGTGAGAAGGTCTAAATAATTACAATGTTCATCTCTGTTTTAAGACTTTAGAGATTTAAACTTAGTTTCAACTTCAAAATTCTTCTTACTCAAATTTCCTTTAGGCTTAAGTAATTAAAACAAAGTTTGTTGTTTTAAACTAAACTAAGCTTTAAAAATATTTGCAAGGATAATAGACAGGAATATTATCTGGAAAATGAAAACACAGAGGAACTTGAGATATGTTAAAAAATCAAACCTTGAATTTTGTTGATTTAATTATATATCTGGAATAGTCTATGAAAGATAGGATTTGTAAAATCAAATTTACAATTTTTATTGTAACATTGAATGTGTTATTTGGTGATGTCTGGAAACTTAGTTTTCGAGTTTCTCTGGTGATCTGGTTGGTCTGGGAAGTCGTAGTTCTTTCTGGAGGTGGAAGGATGATCGGGGACTTCGGCAAAATTGTCTGGTGATGGTGCATGTCAGTGGGAAAGTAGTGGTTGTCATTTGAAGTCAGGAACCCTAGTTAATCTAGGATAGGTAAAATCTATCACCACGGTCCCTATTGTTGATCGAGTTCAACAAGGGTTTGGGAAATGGTAGTAGACGTGTAGAGGAAGTCGAGGCCAGAGTGGTTGACCTTCAAATGGTCGGAGCGGCGAGCATCAGAGCGTTGTCAGGTTTTGGGCAAGTACCTGTAGATGGGTTCCAGGTTTCGGTTGAACTCGAATTTCGAATTCGAGTTGAGTTAGAGGGAACTGGGGATAAGGATAGTGTTTCGAGATGTTTGTCGATGAGGGAAGATTGTCGAACTTGATCGGAATTGATCGAGATCGATGTGCATGTGCATGGCATTTCACTGGTGGCTGCTGAGAGTATGGTTTGAGCAGGTAGGGTAGTCTCGAGTTTTTCTCGAGTAGTTTGGGTTTTGTCTCGAAGCAGTCTGGTGTTCGACTCGAAGCATTATAGGGTAGACTCAGGTCATGTTTGTGTTGCCAGTTTTTCAAGCCTGTCAGGTTTTAAAGTTTTAAATTTTAAAAGCAGATTTTTTTTAAACCAAGTTTAAATCTAGTTAAGTATGAATTCAAAATCTAATTTGAATCCTAGTTTTGAAATGAAGTAAAGTGTAACATCCCACCTTTTTGTATGCTTAAGCAGACACACGTGCCAACTTAAACCATACTGAAGGGTGGATTATTATGGGGTAAATAAGAAAAAGTGGAGAAATAAAAGAAACAAAATAGAATCTTGCAGCGGAATGATAAAATATAATAATCAAATAACAGTTCATGAAGCTGTTTTACAAAACATTTGATTATACTTATACAATACATATCAGAGTTACACATACCAGAGAATGATAATTATGCAGCGGAATACAATGGTGTAGTAGAATATATTACAAATAGGAATAATAAAATCTTCGTCTTCGTCCTTCAGAAATAGGGCCTTCAAATCCTGAAATGCTCAGGCTGACCCGAGCGAATTGAAAAGACAAAACACTCGAGTCAGAACTAAAAGATCTTATGTAAGTTAAATCAATGAAATAAATATGAGTGTAAACGGCGTCAGAGATGTTTACGGGGTTTGACATCTTCTATCCAGTGTCTAACGTGGGTGCAATAACTTAAGAAATGTTCGGGATTCACATCTCTTAAGGATCCGTTAAACTATCTACTATGTAGTAATATTCGCTATATACAGTAGTGTCTAATCAGTAAAGTATAATCATATCGGAAAATAGCGTTAAGGGGATGGAGAACCTTAACGCGGTCGGATCTTAAAATCATAATCGTAGTAAAGCTCGATATGGTAGGTGACACGGCACAACTAGGCAATGCCAGGGTAGATATACCAATTACGCACACGGACTGATGGATACGCATAGCAGCCACTACCGTTCCACCTCGAACAACATTCCCAAATCAGAGGATGGCCATCTAGTCAAATCACAAGTAAGAGTATAATATCGAAGAAATGCGTCCGAGAAGAGGTGCTACCTCACTGGTCCGAGATCGCTCCTGTTTTAGCCACCTTATGCCAACTCACGGGAGTTGGGTCCACGTAACATACCTTAAGAACGTCGCCACCATCCTACTTCATTCTGGAATCTCCACCGCGTATACGGTTGTCAAAGTGGTTTTCGGTATCGACAGAGAGTATGTCCATATCCGATCCCGGTCTCTTTAACAACCAATCGTTATTATAACACCGTGGTCATTTAAAATATATATATACTTTTAAAACACAATCATTGCCCTTTCAAAACATATCCTTTTCTTCAAAATAGTATATACTTTAAACCAAAATATTATTACTATTTCAAACCCAATTCAATAATATATCATTTCCATTTCCAAAACAATTCAATTGTCTCATTTAAATAAAACCAAATTTCCAATCGCTAATCTTACTTTTATTTATAAAACTCGAAATATTCTTTAAAACCATATTAAACCCAGCTCACATAAGGCAGTCATATTCTAAATCTCAAAATTTCAATCGGTTTCAAATCAATATATTCAAAGATAATTCTTAAATAATTTCTATTTCAAAAGAATTCATTTTCAAACCATATTACTTTCAAAGTTATAAAAATTTCGAAAACCAATACTTTGAAAACAATAATACCTTAATTTAAATAAAACATTTCAATTTTGATATATTTCAAGTCTTAAAATATTCTAAAATTCTCAACTAAATCTGAAAATTCTATATATACCTTAATTCAATTTTTCTATTATTTAGTTTAGAAATATTTATTTAATAAGTTCAATATCACTTAAATAAAACTCAAACTTGAAATATTCGTAAATCAACTCAAAACATCATTAAGTTACACATAGCTTAAATTTTAGAATTTAACTATATATAAAATAATATTTATAAAATATCAAAATTTAATATTTATTAAACTGTATATTTCTTTCCAAACCATAGAAAAATCACTTTAAAATATTTTATATATAGACCACGGTGCCTGTATATAATTTTCTATCATACGGTCAAGTGATACGGATATTTATCATTTCAATCCGTAATTTTTAAAATAAAAGTTTACGGTTATATATCATTTCAAACCGCAATCCCGAATAAAATAAAATGCATAATAACTTGCAGTTTATACTATATAAAATATAGCATCAATTCATCCAAATATCAATAATCAACCATTCATTACAATCGTCATCCAATTTAAACAAAAACATCAATATAAAGCATATAAAATATAACAGGCATCACCAAATAGTTTATATTCAATAAAAATTAATAACTTTCAACTGGCAGTTTATATGTAACGGATAAATTGATTAACAATTAATTGGCAGTTTAAATGCAATGGATAAATTAATTAACAATTAACTGGCAATTTAAATGCAATAAATAAATAAATTAACAATTGATTACGATGAATGCAATTAACTGAGATAATGATGAAATATATGTCAAACAGCTATAAATAAATTTCTAACCACATCATACATGAATTTAACAAACATAGGAAATCTTAGAAGTTGTGAGTGGGTTAAAACACTCACCTTTTGAATTTAAATTGAATTTAAATTCAATTTAAACCCAAAAATTTGACCGTCTTAGAATTTGTCCAAACCAGCTTCATCAGGTCCGAAATTTCAATACAATCCTAACAAAAGAAACCGCGCGTAAATCGGATATCGTATGCGAGAGATATAGCGATAAATGCGATTGAATTCAATTAAAACAAATAAATGGAATAGAACACAATTCACCTCTTCAACATGCCACGTCACCTCAATTATATTAACTTCCCAGACTAACGCATCTACAGATCAACCGAACCACCTAACATGCTCATCTTTGACCGAGCTTTTGCTGCCAATCCGACCGTCAATTCGCCTTCAAACTTCGCCGATGAACAACGTGCTAGCCCCTCTACAAAACCCAGAAAGGATTTTCCGATCAGACGCACCAGTCAAAAACGCCCAATTCAATTTTGACCGCGATTTCTGGTCAAACGATGCGTCGAATTGAAAAACGAATTACACCATTGAATTACGCTCGTCGAGAGCTTCAACATATATAAATTTGAGAGTTTTCTGAGGACTTTGAATTTTTGACTTTGGTTTTGAAATGGATCTGCATCTGAAATTTTGTCTGCCATTGAGGAGGAGAAGGAGCTGATGAAATTTTATGCGCAGACAAATGAGAATAGGCGGAGGCTAGGATTTAGCAGTGATATTTATAGAGAATGTTGAAAACAGAATAGATGGAAAAACAGGTGTACGCGCTAACGCCAACGTGGTCCAAAAAGCCCGTTCTGACCCCGGAACGAAATTGGGTAAACCCATATATCAAAATAGGTGTTTTAAAATATTTTAAATTTAATGGAAAAGGTTTCAGGTTCAAATTCCATCGTATGAAGAAGTTATGCTTAAAACAATATTTTCCAAATTGATTTCAATTGATTTCAATTGCATAAATTTCAAGGCGTTTCGAGTCCGTATGATCAAAAGATAAGTCCGATGGCTACGAAACTTGAAACACTATTATAATTCACCGTTACGGATCCGATGAAACTAGTTTCGTCGAAATCCGAGTCAGTGGCCAAAATGACTATTTTTATATTAATTAAATAAATTAAAATTTATTATTAAATCAACTTCCAAATTTTTAATTTTTTAAACTCACAAATTTTATCACCTTATATTTCTCAATTATTTACAATGATTTAAACAAATCTTTATGTCCATTTTAGAGTTGATAAATCTATAAATTGCAGTGTCAAATCTTCTATTTCATTATATTCAAAATTATAATTTAAGTTCCCAAAATTTCTATTAAATTAAACATCAATGATTATTCCATCTATAAATTTTTAAGTAGATGGATTCAATGTTGGGTTCAAAACTATTATTTTAATATTCTTGAATTTCAGTTTAAATCTCTATTAACGTAAAATTTAACACTTAATTCCAATAAATTTCAATGACCAAATTTTCCTAATTTAAATTCAATTAAATAAACAAATCTAAATTCCCATTCTTATTATTCAAACAAATTATTATCCTATAAACATATTTAACCTTTGGTTATGTTTTGTTACATAAATCTTCCAATTTCACCTTTATTCGTATTAACTCTTTTATTTTCACTTTTTGTGAAATAACTACCCTATCCAATATATGACGCTAAATTTATTTTCTTGCATTAATATACACCTATTCACATTTATTATTAAAGTAACGCTTGAAAACAATAACTACATTGAAATTACTCACATTCAAATGATCGTTATTTCAAATAAATTTATCAACCAATTAATTAGGGAATTCATAATAGTTGTTATCTACCCTTATATTTATTTCCTAATAAGGTACTACCTACTCTCCTCTAATTGTGATTTGAATTCCAACCATTATTTCATACTAAATAAAATAACAACATATAAATTGTTACCTATCTCCCTACATGCCTATATAGGTTTATTACTTAACGATCACCGTTTAAAATCCCGTGTATACACAAATTATTACTTAATATAAGTCTATTCTTTTATTACTTTACGTTCACACTTTACTCTATAATAAATCACTAAGTAACGTTATCATCAAACCAACATTAATTAATATATTAAATGCTTACATTTATTTCTCTACATCCAATTTGTTCCAACTTAATTTATATTAATGTCATTCCCTTATGCTAACTTTTATTACCTAAATTTTCCGTTGTTGTAAGCCTTTAATATTTCCATTTAAATTAAATATAAATTCCAAATCAATCAACCCTTTCGACATGCAACTTATAATAACTGCTTACAAGTATGAATAGAATTATCATTTATTTCAATGTTTTCTAACTTTACATTAACATATTAGTTAATTTCCTTAAATGAAATTTATATCCAAGTATAATACTTACCCATTTAATTTATTAAAATTTATTCAAATTGCTAGTAAATAGGTTTTAAATCACCACTTATATTTTATTAGCGTTCATTTCATTATCCCTTTCTTTTCTTTTTTTTTCTACTAAATTAAATTTACACAACTCATTAATTCAACCAAATTAAATCCACGAAATTTACGGGTCGTTACATAAAGTTTTATAAAATTTAAAATGTTTAAAACAACTTTGATTGTAATGTATATTTGAATAATTTGAATTTAAATGAATTGGCTTAGAACTCTTATAAATTTCTTGGATAAAGGACAAGTGTTTCTTTAACATTTGAATATAAAAAGGTGTTTTGTAAATTCGATTTAAATTTTGTTCAAGTTAAATTTGTAATTATTTTAAATCTTAAATTTGAATGAATTTAATGGAAGAGATAAAGGTAAAATGTTTCAAAAGGCTTTTGTTAATGATAAATAGAGTAATTTTAAAGACTAATACTTTATCTTAACGATTAATTAAGATTTAATGACTTAGGATAAATTAAAGTATTAAGTTAATTAAAGAGGGATTAATTACTTTAATTAATTAATAATTATGGATTAATCAATGAGTTATTAAGGATAAAATTAATTTGTAATTAATAATAAATCTTAATTAATTACTTTAGAAAAGTAATTAAAGGATTGTTAATAGTTAATGAAGGTCATTAACTAGGATTATTTAATAATGAATAATATGACTAATTTTAATAATTAATTAGATTAATTAATTTAGATAATCTATTGTAAATTGTTAAATGTAATTCCTTGATAAAAGTAATTAAGAGATTAATTACTTATTGTAATTAATTTTGGTAATATGATTAATTTAAGTTAATTAATTTAGTTTAATTAATTTTAAGAAATCATTTGATGATTTGATAAGTGAAATTACTTAGTGTAATAAATGGAGCATAATTACTTAGGGATGTAATTAGATGATAATTACTTGATGTAATTAATACAAGATGATTTGTAAGTGAAGTAAATTTGGGTAATTGCTTTTATAATTAATCAAAGGATTAATTAATAGAGATAATTAATTATGGGATAATTAATTTATTTAATAAGTAATTAAGGATAGTTAATTACTGGGTTATTATTAAAAAGGAAGGATTAATAATTGTGTTTAATTAAAGATTAAATTACTTAATGTAATTAACTTAAATGAAGTAGTTTAATTTGAATATAAATTAGAGATCAATTATTAATATAATTAATGATGTAATTTTGAATTGCTTAATTATGGAATAATTAATAATGAGGTGATTAATTAATGTGATAAATTAAGGATAAATGTAATTAATTATATTTAATTAATGAATGAAGTAATTAAATGTTAATTACTATAAATGATTTAGGATAATAAATTTGTGGAATTAATTTAGGACAAAATTACTTATTGTAATTAGAAAATGATTAATCAGAGGTGTTTAATACAAGACAAATATTTAGAGAATAATTAATTAAATTGATCTTTATTTAATTAATGGTTGTATAAGCAAGATTTATAATGTTGAAGTAATTAATTTAATTTACTTTAAATTAATTAGAGATAAGTAATTAATTTAATTCATTTTAAATTGTGTGACTATTAATTCTTGTTTATATATGATGGATGATATTGATTTCCTTGATTGATTGTGATCTCAGATATGAGATGAGTAATATCTATATGATATGGATGCTTGTTTTAAGTATGATAATATTGATTATCTGTTTGAGTTGATAATATGGATTATCTGTTTATGATGATAATGTGATTATCCATTGTTATATTGTGATTTATCTATCTGTGTGTATATAGATAATTGAATTAAATTATTTTAACTTTAAAACAACTTGGACCTAAAAGATGGCAATTTGGATTTCGATGAGACCGGGATCGAGTTTGCTATATTACAGCATGATAGGGGGTTCTCGCTTCGCGGTTTGGTGGCGAACGGGAGACTCTTATCCCTACATGTCCCTTTGGGGTAGTATAAGGCCCTGGGTTGGTTGCTAGTCGAGAGGCTGGCCGTAAAAGCAAATTCGAGGTATCACTGTGTGCCACAGTGGGTCTGGGATGGTTGCAAAGCCTACTGGTCGCCTGTGAAGACCCAAATTTTTGAGATAAAAATAATTTTAAAATGAGAATATTTAAGAAAAGAAAATATAGTCTGACAATAATAATATTAGGAGTAAGTGAAATGAATAAATAAGAGGATAGAGATTTTTCAATAAAATATAATGGGAAGAAAATGATCAAATATAAGTGAGATTTTATATACAGATATCTCCTGTATATATATATACACATATATATAAATATATATGTATTAGATGTGAGTAGCCAAAGAAGTATAAAATGATAAAGTCCTTTTGATAACTAAATTGCATGAAAACCAGTTTAGTACTATTGTGCATAAATACCTTCTTAAAAATAAATCAGGAAATAAATGGTTTGAAATAATATAAGAGAACCATTCAGGCCTAACAAGATATACAATGTATCTGAGTCATACAAAGATGATGTGTAGATGGATCATGCAAATAGCATGTGCACAGAAAAGCAGAGAAGCAACTGCTTTTACTAGAAATAGAAATCAAGAGAAAATGGCACATTTAGCCATAACAACACACACATAATTCTCTGAGTAATGTGAGGATAAAATGGGTTTTTCCTTTAGTAAAACCCTAGCAAAATGATTTAAATCAAGAGGGAAGCAGAGGTTTTCTCTGAGGGAAAACAGAAACACACCAAAAGAAAAATAGAAAGGAGAGCTCACTCTATTTTCAAGCTTAGGCATTCTCGGGGAAGAGAGGAGGAAGGTGAGTGATTAATCACTTATGATCTGTAAGGCATTAAGACCCATGTTAAGGGCAGCCAAGTTATTTTATATAAACATTACATTATGTTTTTCCTATTTGATTTTATTTTCTGGATGAAAATATGTTGATCATGGATGGTATTCTGGTTGAGTTTTTGGATGAGGTTTAATCTGTTTTGACTTGTTGTGATGGTTTCAGTTTTTGTTTTAAAATATAGATAATCAAACAAATATACTAATCACAGAAATAGATTTTATATATGCTAGTTTTGATATGAAAAATGAATCAAATGTTTTACTGTGGAATAGGGTATCAATGAAAGAAAAGAAGTAGGCAGTGTGAATATTGAGATTCATGCTTATGTCTAGTCTATATTAAAAATGATATGAACAATGCAATATTTACAAATATGTGCTGATTTGTTCAGATCATAAACCAATAAGTTTTTATGGGTTTTTCTCAAAAACCATTCCCTATGTTCACAGTAAAAGAATAAATATAGTTTTGCAATTGACTCCTTCATATTTGAGTAAGCAATGGAAATTTCTAGAAATAAAAATATAAGTAGGTTTTAGAAAAATGTGATTAAAGCAAAAATCACTTTGAAATAAGGTGTGCAATTTTACATGAATGCTTTGTATGTCTGGATATGATCTTTGGGTGATTTTATTAATTCTTGACCTATATAAGGAAGGAAAGAATACGAGTATCTCTGGAATCAAAAGAAAAATTCCCCAAAAAGAAATAAATAAGCATGGTCTCTAAATTATAAAATAATTTAGGAGTAGTGCCTTGATCTACTCATCAGCAGGTGGTTGATGGGTATGTGCATGACTTGTTTAAGTCCTGTAGGCCTCTGTGTAAAGGGTTAACAGAACTGAGCCCCTTTGCAATGCACACATGGTGTTCAATGGCAAGAGTTCAGACCAAACAAAATGAAAAGATGAGAAAGAGAAATGATGCTATGGAATTTAAGGAGTTAATCCATAGGAGTTTTGTACTTGTACAACTGAATGAAGTGAATGGATGAATGCTTGGATGTATGTTTGTAGATAAAACTTAAAAATACAGAGAAATTATGCTATGGAATTCAGGGAGTTAATCCATAGGAGTTTTGTACTTGTACAACTGAGTGAAGTGAATGGATGAATGCTTGGGTGTATGTTTATAGATAAACTTAAATATACACATTCTCAGATTTTAATTGGGATTTGAATAGCATTTAATAGAAAAGTTCTCTATACAGCCTTAAGAATTTACAAGATATTTTGCATACTTGATTTCACTCACACCAGAATTTATTTCTGACCCTATTTGTTGCCTTTGCAATACTTGGGGTGTCTCATTTTATTGGGGCGGTTCAAAGTTTTGCTGCAGGGAAAGATGCATGAATTGCTTGCTTGCTTGCATGGATATTTGGAGATCTTGAGGAATTTAAAGTGTTTAAGAGAAGTAGCAGTATCTTTGTAATAATTAAGTTAGGCAAACTCTAATATGTTCTAAGTATTTTCATGAGTGTCTTTTGCTTTGATATCTGGAAAACAGTATGTAAGAAGAAAAAGAAACTTAAATGTTATATGTGTTTGTGAGCTGTGGACTTAAGCAACAAGTTCTGAAATAGTTTTAGTAGATAATGCTGAAGGAGAAGATGCCATTTAATCTGATATGTGAACATATTTTTCTAGACAGTCTTGAGGCACTTCAGTTATGAAATTAAAACTGATACTAAGTAGGAGAAATATGATACTATAAAACTGATACTAGGTAGGAAATTTCTGATACTATAACTACTGATCTAATACTAGGTTGGGAAAATCTGATACTATAGCTTCAAAACTGATACTAAGTGGTAAGACACCGGATTCAACACTTTTCTAGCTCCAGATATAAGAAGTTCTGTGATTTATAAAGTAGATCACAACACCATCACTCATGTGATGACTATCTGCTCAGTTAACCAGGAAATATGCATTTTGTCTGTCATGATTGGTTTGTGCTTGTTGTGTCTAAACCTTGATCACATGTGTTGTTTTTCTCTGCTTAGACTTCAACCTAGTTTATCACCTCAGTATTCATATGATAAGTACCAAATCACAAAAGAACTCCGGAATTTAAAAGTATGGCTTGTAAACCAAGAAACCAATTAATTTGAGAAGTAAGCAAGAAAATTATAAGTGGCAATATTCGAATTTAATATTAATCAAGCTTGAGATCAAAAAGGGGAAGGTAAAAAATAGAAATGGCTATGTGACACCAATTCTCTGAAATATGAGAAATATAGTGTGATTGAATTTTCCTTGTTAATTTTAATACTCTGATAAGCAAGGAAACATTTATATATCTTCATATATATAAATGACTTGAATTGACTTATATACTAATATTTTTATATTGGTAAGAATTTGGATCTTGGGGGAAATGAAATTAAAGAAGTGATCACTTGGTTTGGAAAAAAAAAATCTCAACAGTAAATTACTGAAAAATAACAATCCAAAAGAAGTGGGTCACTTCAGTTGGTATCAGAGCTATGTTATTAAAACATAGCATAAATTTATTATCCAATTTTCTTGTATGGATAAAATTCTAAAAAAAATAGTAATGATAGAAATAAATATCCACAGTAGAAATAAATTTCAGAAAATAACTAAATTAGAAATATGACTGACTAGCTATGCAATTGAATAGTGAATCATGGTAGGAAGACCACCAAGTCATGGAGCAGGACCCTCCAATACAACACCAATGGTTAACTTGCAAGGTTTGGTGAGGGCATTTAGAGAAGGAGCAGTGCAGAGGGAAGAGAATCCTCATGAGGAATTAGCCAAGTTATTGAAGACATTTTCAAATTTGGGAGGCAAGGATTTTGAAGGCACTGAGGGAGTTATGGGAGTGCAGACATGGTTGAGAACTTTGGAAAGGATATTTGCAGATATGCAAATTAATGACCAAAGGAAGAGGCAGATAGCTTCTAGGAGACTCAAAGGAGCAGCATTAGATTGGTGGGAGGTGATCATCACAGGAAGGCCAGAAAATGAGATAACATGGGATCAATTCAAGGAAATGCTTGAAGCAAGGTTTGTTCCAGCAACAGCTAAGGCAACATTGCTTGAAGAATTCATAAGGCTGAGGCAAGGACCAATGAGCGTGACTGAATACACTCAAAAATTTGAGAGTTTGTCCAAGTATGGAACTATGCTCATAGGAGATGAAGAATCAAAGAATTCAAGATTTATCCAAGGATTAAATGCAGGTCTGAGTAGAGCAATGTTACCATACAAGGATAAAACATTTGATCAAGTCATAGACCTTGCTATTTCTTTTGAACAACATGACAATGCAAGGGAAAAATTTAGGAGCATGAGGGCTACCAATCAAAAGAAGGGGAAAAATAGAGCACATCCCTATGACAAAAAGAGTATGGATAAGAAAATGGAGGGAGCAGCCACTGGGGAAGCTAAGAAGAAAGTTACTTGTTATAATTGTGGCAAAGAAGGACACATGAGTAATAGGTGTCAAGCAGCCAAGAAGGCATTGTTTAGCTTCTATAACTGTGGGAAGGAAGGCCATATTAAAAGAAACTACACAGAGTTCAAAAAGGGAGCAAAGGTAGGAGCACTTGAGGGCAAAGTAAAAGCAATTGCAGTGGGAAGTTCTGGACAATTGGAAGGTATACTTCTAATTAAAGATCACCCCATCTCAGTTATATATGACACTGGAGCAACACATTCACTAATATCCCAAGACATAGTGAATAAATTAACTCTTACATGCTATTTAGTTGATAATCCCTTGTTTATTCAGAGCCCACTAGGTAATTCTTGCATGCTAGGGATTAAATGTTTGGGAGTAGAGTTAAACATAGGTGGAGATATGTTTAGTTCTGATTTGTTTATGCTAAAATATCCTGGAATAGGAATTATTCTAGGAGTAGATTGGCTAAGAAAATACAAAGCAATTTTAAACTTAGAAAATCTTACTATTTCTTTGAAAACAGAAAATGGTAAAAATATTATAGTTATGAGTGAAATTGCTAAAATCAATTACTGTAACCACATATGTAGCATGACTGAGAAAGAATTAACACTGGAGGACATAAAAATTATAAATGAATACCCAGATGTCTTTGGTGAAGTCATAGGTGTTCCATAAAATAGGCAAGTAGAATTTCAAATAAGGCTAATCCCAGGAGCCAGCCCAATCATCAAGAAGCCAACTAGAATGGGTCCTAAAGAACTTGTGGAATTGAAACATCAGTTGGAAGAACTGGAGCAGAAAGGCTTCATAAGGCCTAGTAGTTCAAACTGGGGTTCTCCAATTGTGTTTGTAAAGAAGCAAGATGGTACTTTGAGAATGTGCATTGATTATAGGGAATTAAACAAAGTCACCATTAAAAAAAAATATCCACTTCCTAGAATTGATGATCTATTCGATCAATTAAATGGAGCAAGGGTCTTTTCAAGGCTAGATTTAGCCTCTGGGTTTCATCAGATGAAGGTGGAGGAACGGAGTATTAAGTATACTGCCTTCAACACAAGGTATGGATTATATGAATTTTTGGTGATGCCTTTTGGATTGACAAATGCACCATCATATTTTGTAGATTTAATGAATAGAACATTTAGAGATTTTCTAGACAAATTTGTGGTTGTCTTTATTGATGACATATTAGTATATTCAAAATCAGAAGAAGATCATGCAAAGCACTTGCATCTGGTTTTGTCTAGACTGAGGGCACATGATTTAAAGGCCAAATTCTCTAAATGTACATTTTGGCAGAAGGAAGTAAAATTTTTGGGGCACATTGTATCACAACAAGGGGTTAGTGTAGACCCAAATAAGGTGATGGCAGTGCAATCTTGGAGTAGACCCAAATCAGTAACTGAGGTGAGGTCATTTTTGGGAATGGCAGGCTATTATAGGAGATTTATAAAAGATTTTACAAGGATAGCTATCCAATTGACCAAGTTAACTAAAAAGGAGCAACCATATGTGTGGACAGAGAAGTGTGAACAAGCTTTTATATCACTAAAGAAGGCACTGGTAGAAGCTCCAATTTTACAAGTGCCAAAGGGTAATGAAGAATTAGTAGTTTACACAGATGCTAGTGGATCTGGATTGGGGGCAGTGCTTATGCAACATGGTAGAGTCTTAGCTTATGTGTAATATCCCGGAAATTTTAACAATATCAATTTAATAATCTGTTAAATAATTAAATTGATATTGATGATCTTTGATAATAAAATTTGAATTTAATTTAATAATCTAATTAAATAAGTATCAAATATGTTATTTCCAAATAATAAGTATAATGTATTATTTTTATAAATATGAATGGATTTTAAAGACTATGGAATTGTTATTTTAAATTGATAAGTAGTTGTATATGAATATATATATAACTTAATTTTTTTAAATTGAATCTTAGGATTTAATTTTATTTAAATTTGAATTTAAAGTTGAAGTTCAAAAGAATAAATATTTAAATTGTTGAATATTATAATATTTGTATAAACTTATATTTATAAATATAATTAGCTTTTGTTTTTCTTTAAAAAGTAATATATATAGATAAGTATTTATTAAATAAGAAAAAGGTTTTTATTTACTTTTTAAAATAAATAAAAATATGAATAATTACTTATGAATGGGTGTTAGAATTGGATACTTGACATTGATTACTATAACGACCCGCCACTTTTTCTCCACAGAAAGTCGTATCATTAATAAGAAAGAAAGGGGTAGAAAATAGAAAAGAAGAGAAGAAAGAAAGAAACAACAACAACGATCTCACAGCAGAAACGAACAAAATATATTATATCACATAAATATTACATAGTATCATATACGACACTTATCAGAGTTACACAGATTACACATCATATACTAGACAGTTATAAACATCTGTCTAGTTATTACATCTCAATACAAAACAAAGATCTAAACAAGATCAACACAGCGGAAACTACTATCTATATCTACAACGCTGAAGCCTCCTGCTCCATTGCTCATCCACAATTCGTCAAGGCTAACCTGAATCCCTTGGCTACTCGTAAAAATTTGAGTACCCAAGAGTTTATAAAACAGAAATAAACAACTTGGGTCAGACATGGGTCTGGTGTGAGTAACAGGTTAAACTTGCTTAACTTCAAAACCTTTTGAAAGAAAAGGTATCACGTAAGACTTCCCACAAATAAACATGGGTAAGTTTTTACCTTACGCTAACCAAAACATTTGATAGGAAATTCGATTGTATTATAATAGGGTCTAGGGTTTTCAAGTAAATAAGAAATAGCTGAAATTGTTACATTATTAAATTCCAGCATACTAGCCACAAAGTGGGTTATACAATCAAGTCCGTTGGCAATTATTGGATTTTGGATTCCATACAATGGCAGGGCTACCGGGGTACCGCCCGTCACAGTACGTGGCCTAGATCACCGTACCGAGGATCACTCCCAATCCCCTGCAACACAAGGTCGGAACATCCCTTACTGGATAATTCCCGCACAAGATACCTCACAGTTGGGATCAGCAACCGCACCACTAAGTCGAAAATAGAAAGGGACATCTAGACAGAGGTAACCTTGTCCTACTTGGGTGCTACCCACTAACCTTGCTGCACCTCCCCTGTTTTAGCCATTCCCGGTTTGTGAGGCTTGAGGTCACGATTACCTTAGAAAAGAACACATCACTTAGAATGCTCATCGTCCACCTGACGATGTTCTGAAAGCATTCAATCCATACAAGTTCGTTCCGGGTTCGAACGAAACCGAAGGCATTATCTCGTTACACTCGTTTTGGAATCACCCTCAGAGTTAACGACAATAACCCTTGCACTCTGAATCTTCATCTTCACTTGATTCACGACCTATCGTTAATTTGGATTGATGTGGTATTCGGGTCTCCAGACCTGGAAATCCGGTATACGGAAACCCGATCCCGGTCTCATCGAAATCCAAAGCGTATCTTTTAAGGCCAAGTTGTTTTAAAGTTAAAACAATTCAATTCAATTATCTTTATACACATAGAAGGATAATTCACAATAGATAATCAACATTATCAGATAATCCATATTATCATCACAATTCAACTAAACATCCATATCACACAGCATATATCTCATCAGAGATATCAATCAATGCAAAGCATTCAATATTATCATCCATTCTTAAGTAATGATTTATATCATCTCTAATTAATTTAAAGAATTAAATTAATTACTTCATTTTATAAATCCTTCTTACTTAACCATTAATTAATTACAATTTAATTAATTAATTATCTTCTAATATTTCATTTCAATTAATCATCTTTGATTAATTATCTTTTAATTACATCCAAGTAATTTATCTTTAATTAATTATTTAAATTAATTATCCTTAACCACTTATAGTAATTAACCTTTAATTACTGCATTAATTAATTAACTAAAATTAATTAAATTAATCACTATAATTAATTACATTAATCCTTAATTAATTACATTAATTAATCACTTATTTATTAATTATTACTTAATTAATCAATCTTAATTACATCATTAATTATATTAATTAATGATCCTTAATTACAACTTAATTATTAATTACCTAATTAAATTAATTACATTAAGTAATTAACCTTTAATTAAACAGCATTTATTAATCACCTTGATTAATCTTCAATCGGTAATTAACTACCCTTAATTACTTTCACTAACTAAATTAATTACTTCCTTAATTAATTTCTTAATTAATCCCTTGATTAATTATTCAATGTAATTAACTCAAATTACTTCTATTAATAAAATCATTTATTCAACTAATTACTTCTAGTAATTATATATTATTTACTTCCCTAAATAATCACACCTTAACAATTACATTAAGTAATTATTATTAAACCATCCTTGATTATCCTAAATTAATTAAACTTAATTAATTAACTTAAATAAATCAAATCAACTTAAATTAATTACTATAAGTAATTAATTCTTAATTACTTCCAACAAGTAATTACATTTAAACAAATTCTATAATTGATTATCTTTAAATTAATTAATCTAATTAACTATCAAAATTAATCCTATTAATTCATTATTTAATAACCCATAGTTAATGACCTCATTAACTATTATTTAATTACTTTCCTTAAGTAATTAACTTATATTAATTATTATTAATTCTAAAGTAATAAATCTTAATAACCAATTTATTAATCTCTAATTACTAAATTAATTAAGTGTTAACCATAACTTAATTAATATTTAATTACTTATTAATTAATTCCTAACCATTAATTAATATTCTAATTTATAATTCTTAACTACAAATTAATCATCCCTAATTAATTTATCTTAATCATAAATAAATTAGTTTAAACCTTTAATTACCTATTTAATTAATCCAAATGATTAATTAATCAAATAATTTAATTATCCAATAAATTTTCTAATTAATTTAATGAATATAAATCTCTAACTACTTTAAGATAAACCTTATTCTTATTGATAAACAAGTTATCATTTACAATTCATATTTGAAACATCCATTTCAAATCTACTTTTTAATTTCATTTTAAATTCTGTATTTAAAATGAATATCAATTTATTTTTAACAAAGTTTTTAAAACCAATTTAAAAACTTTTACTTACTAAAAATTCTTATCTCTTATAAAAGAAATTTAAGAAGAGTTTAAACCAATTTCCTTTTTATTTTTAAACATTTAATTAAATCTAACTACCATTTAAAACCTATTTAAAACATATAAATTTATAACTTATTTATTTCAAATCTTTAAGATTCAAAACTAGCTTGAATCTACATAGTTGAATTTTTGATTTAAATTCTAGTTTTTAAAATTTTCTTTACAATTTAAACCCAGTTTAAAGTTTAGAAACAGACAGTTTTAAAAACCTGTCAACCACCAAAGTACTCGAGTCTAACCTAATCTGCTTCGAGTCGCAACCCTATCTTACCCGAGACACTCACGAGCAAAACCAAGGAAAACCCGAGTAGCCTCACTGTTAAAATCCCAGACTCACCAGATATCTCGATGTCACCGTGCACGTGCACCACTCTCCGACTATCGCCAGCCACCTCCGGTGATCTTCCCACATCGACAATCATCTCTGTACCATTCCACGCTCATCTGATTGTCAAAATGAATTCGAAAGCAAAAACGAGCCTGCTATCCCAAACCTGGAACAGAAAATCGAACTCCCACCAAAACCTGTCAACGGCGATTCCTCCCATCTCCGGCCACCATCACCTTTGAAACTCCAGCGACGACTTCGACAACCCATCCTCCTCTAAAAACCAAAACCCCAAGTCACTCGATCAATTATATTTGTCGAATTGATCACTTCTTCTAGCCGCAGTAAAACTAGGGTTAAAAACTTCGAACACCAACCATTTCCCCCACCGTAGCCATGACCATCTACGACCAATTTTCCAGTCATCCCCATAGGCTCCTCCATCACCTCTCACAAGCCCGACCACCCTCGACCACGTGATCATCGGAAATGCTCGAAAACATGATTTCCAGACGAACCCAAATAACCCATTCAATACTACATTAAAAATTGTGAACTTGATCTTAAAAATCCTAACTTTCATCTACTATTTCAGATATATGATTGTATCAACAAATTTCCATATTTGGTTTTTAACACTTTTCAAATTCCTCTGTGATTTCTTCTTCCAGACAGTGTTTCTATCTAAATTCTTGCAAATGTCTTTAAAGCTTGGTTTAGTTTTAAACAACAACTTTGTTTAAAATACTTAAGCCTACAGAAGATTTGAGTGAGAAGAGATTTGAGTTGAAACTAAGTTTTAAATCTCTAAAATTTTAAACAGAGGTGATCACAATAGCTTATCTGAACATACTCATATGTTTCCAGAACCTTAAAACAATCATAGCAACACATTTCAGACATACAACCCAAGTCTACTTAAAACTTAAGTCATATCCATTAAACAAAGGTATCTCATGTTTATAGTTTTCAAGGCAGAGGGTTAAAACTATGACCTGAGGTGTTTAACAACTACAGATATGCACACTTACATAATTTCACAAAGCATTTCTCAAACACATACATATAAACAAACATTCACATCCAAACACTATTTATCACAGAATTAGACATGCATCATAATTTCCTAAGTTAATTTAAGTAAAAATGTTACTCACCTTTTAAAAAGCAGAGAACAGAGCTTTATTCTTTTGAAATAGTTTTTGATTTTGAAACCTTTAAACTGAATGTTGGCTACTGAGTCTTGCATGCATGATAACATCTTGTTTGTTGAGATGTGTGTTGCTTAGATTCCAGAATTTCTTCCAGACTAAAGAACATGCAGGTTTGAATTTAATTCTAAACTGCTTTGAATTACATGCATGTTGCTTCCAGATTTGAAGAATGAATGCAGACTGGCTTGAGTTGTTTTCCAGATTTGCTTTTGAAGTGTAGAAATGAATTAAGGCTGAGGATTTGATATTTGCAAATGGAAATGAGATTACAGGGATCTTTGATTTGAAAATGAGATTATAGGGATTGATTTTTGGAAACTTGTTTACAAATTGTTGAATTTTAGTTTTTGAATTAGAGAAAGGTATTGATCTGATTTGTTTCAGATTTGTATTTAGAGAAGAAGATTTTGAGTTCTCTTGGTTTTGAAAAAGAATAGAAAGAAATGAAGTGAAGGAAATGTATATGTTTATATAAGTAAATTTTGATTTTTATAAAAATAAAAGAAAATGAACATAATTAAGACACTTGTCATTACATTTGTTATTTAAATTACACATGTTATAATGAAGCTTTTAGGATATAACACATGTCTCTTAAGTAATTATTCATATTTTTATTTATTTTAAAAAGTAAATAAAAACCTTTTTCTTATTTAATAAATACTTATCTATATATATTACTTTTTAAAGAAAAACAAAAGCTAATTATATTTATAAATATAAGTTTATACAAATATTATAATATTCAACAATTTAAATATTTATTCTTTTGAACTTCAACTTTAAATTCAAATTTAAATAAAATTAAATCCTAAGATTCAATTTAAAAAAATTAAGTTATATATATATTCATATACAACTACTTATCAATTTAAAATAACAATTCCATAGTCTTTAAAATCCATTCATATTTATAAAAATAATACATTATACTTATTATTTGGAAATAACATATTTGATACTTATTTAATTAGATTATTAAATTAAATTCAAATTTTATTATCAAAGATCATCAATATCAATTTAATTATTTAACAGATTATTTAATTGATATTGTTAAAATTTCCGGGATATTACATTCCTCCCCCCTTAAAATAATTTCGTCCCCGAAATTTAAACAAAGGTAATTTAATAATCTTATTAAAGATTTTAATTTAAAACACAAGCATATACTATCATCCATATGCTAGCAACCATAGCAACCAATTCATCCAATCAAACAATTCTAACTATCTAGACTAAATTCTAGATAAAATTCCTCGAGTTTCCCCAAGTATATATATATACCGGGATACTCGCTCTACAACCAATCTAAACTATCAATACTACTAAGCTATAGATCTCCTACTCATCTAGATCTACAGAACTAAACAGGATATCAGACTACAGACGAGTCTGACTCAACTACCAAACTTCCTGAACTGCTGATTCCAAAACCAAAGATAGATCAAATACGTACTCCCTCAGAGATACGTAAAACTCAATGAATTCAAATTATCCAAACTGACAATTCAATTCAGAAGACCAAATACTTATCCAAATCAGAACACAGACGAGATCCAAACATAACTCTACTTCATAACATCAGTAGATTCCAAACTTACTTCTCCCATCCAGAGATACACTCCAAACTGCTTTCGCTGCTCAACTCCGATATGAGGTAAGACACAAGCAAAGACTGGACAACTTATTCCAGAAATAAGGTTCACTGATCCATAAATAAAACTCAGATACTTCAGCAAAAGTTGACCTGTTTCACCAACTCCATCTCTAGGAAACATCCTTCCACAAGACTGAACCACCGATATCACTCCTGGAATCCAGTCGATAAGAAAACTCAACCTTCAGATGCGGACAAACTTCTGACTTCTCTGAAGACATCCAGAAAATTCTGACAACTCAAGAGAACACTCAGCAATCGCAAGTCACTTTTGCGATCAACCCATCCTAATTCCAAACAGATTGTTCTCTCTTTACCAATCAGAACAGCTTATACTTATTTATCCAATTTATCGAAGAAATGGATCCACTTTGCTGCTTCTGAACTTCACTTCCAGAAAAACTGCTCATCCAGAAAACTTCCTGCCATCACAGAATACTCCGAGCTGCACTGCTGACACTGATGCTCTTCGAGAAACTCGGACTCCAAACCAAAGCAGAAACACCATGCTGAACTTAGCGACAACACCGAAACATTCACACTTCCTTAATCTTGTTCCAAAGAAAACATCTTCGGGAACATCCATCGTCACTGTATCTCATCATACAGCTACTATTACCTGAGGTATCAAGGTACCATCACTCGCTTCTGTTCAACCGACAGATCCAACTTTACTCATCCAAACTTCAAAGATAAACTCCGAACCTTAACAGGTTTTTCTTCAGAGATTGTGAAATCCTTACAATTGCAAAGTTCACTCGAGACGATATTAGGTTTACAGTCTCGACAAATACACTTCCAACCTCAACACTCAGACTCCTAATCCTAGATGATGAATTATTATCATCTCAACCAATTAATTAAACTTTAGCCCTGCCATTGTATGGAATCCAAACTCCAATAAGTGCCGTACGTATTAGATGTGCCCAACTATGTTGGAATGTGAGATGTAAGCATTTCAGCTATTTCTTATTTACTTGAAAACCCTAGACCCTATTATAATACAATCGAATTTCCTATCAAATGTTTTGGTTAGCGTAAGGTAAAAACTCACCCATGTTTATTTGTGGGAAGTCTTACGTGATACCTTTTCTTTCAAAAGGTTTTGAAGTTAAGCAAGTTTAACCTGTTACTCACACCAGACCCATGTCTGACCCAAGTTGTTTATTTCTGTTTTATAAACTCTTGGGTACTCAAATTTTTACGAGTAGCCAAGGGATTCAGGTTAGCCTTGACGAATTGTGGAGGAGCAATGGAGCAGGAGGCTTCAGCGTTGTAGATATAGATAGTAGTTTCCGCTGTGTTGATCTTGTTTAGATCTTTGTTTTGTATTGAGATGTAATAACTAGACAGATGTTTATAACTGTCTAGTATATGATGTGTAATCTGTGTAACTCTGATAAGTGTCGTATATGATACTATGTAATATTTATGTGATATAATATATTTTGTTCATTTCCGCTGTGAGATCGTTGTTGTTGTTTCTTTCTTTCTTCTCTTCTTTTCTATTTTCTACCCCTTTCTTTCTTATTAATGATACGACTTTCTGTGGAGAAAAAGTGGCGGGTCGTTACATTATGCATCAAGGCAACTCAAGCCAAATGAAACTAGGTATGCTACACATGACTTAGAACTAGCTGCTGTGGTGTATGCATTGAAACTATGGAGACATTATTTATTGGGTGCTAAGTTTGAATTGTTTACTGATCACAAGTCACTTAAATATTTGTTTTCCCAAAAAGACTTGAACATGAGGCAACATAGGTGGGTAGAATTTCTAGCTGCCTATGATCTTGATATATTGTATACCCCTGGAAAAGCTAATAACGTAGCAGATGCATTTAGTAGACATCAAGCTAAATTGGCAAGCTTAATGATGGCAGAGTTCAAGGATTTGACAATTCTTAGTGAGGTGGAAGTGAAAGAAGAAGCTAGTGTATCAGATAAGACACACAGTAAGATGATTGAATATGGTAAATTAAGCCTCTTATCCTTAAAATCAACACTGGTTGATAAAATAGGACAAATGCAAAATCAAGATATAAATTTGAAGGAGAAAAAGAACATGATATCCCAAGGCATGACAGTGGAAAACTATGAGGTAGATGGTAAAGGATACTTAAGGAAAAAGGGGAAACTCTGCATACCAAATGTAGAGGAACTAAAGCAAGAAGTTATGGATGAGCATCACAAAACAAAGTATACTATCCATCCAGGTGGTACAAAAATGTACCATGATCTCAAGAGAAATTATTGGTGGCCAGGAATGAAAGGAGCAGTAGCAAAATATGTGGCAAATTGCTTGACATGTCAACAAGTAAAGGCAGACTATCAAAGACCCTCAGGCCTATTGCAACCTTTGGAAGTGCCTACTTGGAAATGGGAGAGTATATCAATGGATTTTGTGGATGGTTTGCCAAGAACAAGGAAGGGAAATGATAGTATTTGGGTAGTGGTTGATAGACTCACAAAAACAGCACACTTTATCCCAATAAGTTCAAACAGAAATGCTCACAAGCTAGCTCAATTGTTTGTGAAGGAGATAGTGAGATTGCATGGCATCCCCAAGACTATCATTAGTGATAGAGATACTTTGTTTACTTCAAGGTTTTGGAGTAGCTTTCAAGAAGCTATGGGGACAGAATTAAGCCTAAGCACATCCTACCACCCACAAACAGATGGGCAAACTGAGATTGTTAATAAAATTTTAGAGGATTTGCTGAGAGCATGCATACTTGATTTTGGAGGCAACTGGGAAGATCATATTTATTTAGCTGAATTTGCTTATAATAATAGCTACCAGTCCACCATAGGAATGGCTCCATTTGAGGCTTTGTATGGGAAGCCTTGTTTATCTCCTGCATGTTGGATGGAGGCTGGTGAAAGGGTGTTGCTTGGTCCAGACAATGTAAAAGAAACTTCTGCAAGAATTGAATTAGTGAGGCAAAGAATGAGAGTAGCTCAAGAGAGACAGAAAGCTTATGCAGATAAAAAGAGAAGGCCAGTAGAATTTGAGGTGGGAGACTATGTGTTTCTCAAAGTTTCACCAATGAGGAAAATATTGAGATTTGGAAAAGCAGGGAAACTGTCACCAAGGTATGTAGGACCATATGAAATTGTTCAAAGAATAGGGACTTTAGCTTATAGGTTGAAGTTACCAGAGGAATTGAGAAAAATACATGATGTATTTCATGTATCCCAATTGAGAAAATGGGTGCATGATAAAGAGTCCATTCTTGAATCTCCTACACATGTCGAAATTCAAGAAAATCTGGTTTATAAAAAGGAACCAGTAGGCATTGTGGCTAGAGAAGAAAAGAAACTGAGAAATAAAATAATTAAACTAGTTAAAATCCAATGGAGTTTGGATGGGAATGATTGCACTTGGGAGGCTGAAGAGAGGATAAAGGATAAATATCCTAATCTGTTTTCTACTTAAAGGTATGTTTAAAATTATGATGAGACCTTAAAATTATTTATTTATGTTTGATTGATTTGGAATGAGTGAGTTTCTGAAATTTCATTCAATTGAAATTATGCTTTGTATACATTTGGATGGAAATGTATGAGAGAATAATTGTGGGACACAATTCCTTTTAGGAGGAGAGTATGTGAAGACCCAAATTTTTGAGATAAAAATAATTTTAAAATGAGAATATTTAAGAAAAGTAAATATAGTCTGACAACAATAATATTAGGAGTAAGTGAAATGAATAAATAAGAGGATAGAGATTTTTCAATAAAATATAATGGGAAGAAAATGATCAAATATAAGTGAGATTTTATATACAGATATCTCCTGTATATATATATACACATATATATAAATATATATGTATTAGATGTGAGTAGCCAAAGAAGTATAAAATGATAAAGTCCTTTTGATAACTAAATTGCATGAAAACCAGTTTAGTACTATTGTGCATAAATACCTTCTTAAAAATAAATCAGGAAATAAATGGTTTGAAATAATATAAGAGAACCATTCAGGCCTAACAAGATATACAATGTATCTGAGTCATACAAAGATGATGTGTAGATGGATCATGCAAATAGCATGTGCACAGAAAAGCAGAGAAGCAACTGCTTTTACTAGAAATAGAAATCAAGAGAAAATGGCACATTTAGCCATAACAACACACACATAATTCTCTGAGTAATGTGAGGATAAAATGGGTTTTTCCTTTAGTAAAACCCTAGCAAAATGATTTAAATCAAGAGGGAAGCAGAGGTTTTCTCTGAGGGAAAACAGAAACACACCAAAAGAAAAATAGAAAGGAGAGCTCACTCTGTTTTCAAGCTTAGGCTTTCTCGGGGAAGAGAGGAGGAAGGTGAGTGATTAATCACTTATGATCTGTAAGGCATTAAGACCCATGTTAAGGGCAGCCAAGTTATTTTATATAAACATTACATTATGTTTTTCCTATTTGATTTTATTTTCTGGATGAAAATATGTTGATCATGGATGGTATTCTGGTTGAGTTTTTGGATGAGGTTTAATCTGTTTTGACTTGTTGTGATGGTTTCAGTTTTTGTTTTAAAATATAGATAATCAAACAAATATACTAATCACAGAAATAGATTTTATATATGCTAGTTTTGATATGAAAAATGAATCAAATGTTTTACTGTGGAATAGGGTATCAATGAAAGAAAAGAAGTAGGCAGTGTGAATATTGAGATTCATGCTTATGTCTAGTCTATATTAAAAATGATATGAACAATGCAATATTACAAATATGTGCTGATTTGTTCAGATCATAAACCAATAAGTTTTTATGGGTTTTTCTCAAAAACCATTCCCTATGTTCACAGTAAAAGAATAAATATAGTTTTGCAATTGACTCCTTCATATTTGAGTAAGCAATGGAAATTTCTAGAAATAAAAATATAAGTAGGTTTTAGAAAAATGTGATTAAAGCAAAAATCACTTTGAAATAAGGTGTGCAATTTTACATGAATGCTTTGTATGTCTGGATATGATCTTTGGGTGATTTTATTAATTCTTGACCTATATAAGGAAGGAAAGAATACGAGTATCTCTGGAATTAAAAGAAAAATTCCCCAGAAAAAAATAAATAAGCATGGTCTCTAAATTATAAAATAATTTAGGAGTAGTGCCTTGATCTACTCATCAGCAGGTGGTTGATGGGTATGTGCATGACTTGTTTAAGTCCTGTAGGCCTCTGTGTAAAGGGTTAACAGAACTGAGCCCCTTTGCAATGCACACATGGTGTTCAATGGCAAGAGTTCAGACCAAACAAAAGGAAAAGATGAGAAAGAGAAATGATGCTATGGAATTTAAGGAGTTAATCCATAGGAGTTTTGTACTTGTACAACTGAATGAAGTGAATGGATGAATGCTTGGATGTATGTTTGTAGATAAAACTTAAAAATACAGAGAAATTATGCTATGGAATTCAGGGAGTTAATCCATAGGAGTTTTGTACTTGTACAACTGAGTGAAGTGAATGGATGAATGCTTGGGTGTATGTTTATAGATAAACTTAAATATACACATTCTCAGATTTTAATTGGGATTTGAATAGCATTTAATAGAAAAGTTCTCTATACAGCCTTAAGAATTTACAAGATATTTTGCATACTTGATTTCACTCACACCAGAATTTATTTCTGACCCTATTTGTTGCCTTTGCAATACTTGGGGTGTCTCATTTTATTGGGGCAGTTCAAAGTTTTGCTGCAGGGAAAGATGCATGAATTTCTTGCTTGCTTGCATGGATATTTGGAGATCTTGAGGAATTTAAAGTGTTTAAGAGAAGTAGCAGTATCTTTGTAATAATTAAGTTAGGCAAACTCTAATATGTTCTAAGTATGTTCATGAGTGTCTTTTGCTTTGATATCTGGAAAACAGTATGTAAGAAGAAAAAGAAACTTAAATGTTATATGTGTTTGTGAGCTGTGGACTTAAGCAACAAGTTCTGAAATAGTTTTAGTAGATAAAGCTGAAGGAGAAGATGCCATTTAATCTGATATGTGAACATATTTTTCTAGACAGTCTTGAGGCACTTCAGTTATGAAATTAAAACTGATACTAAGTAGGAGAAATCTGATACTATAAAACTGATACTAGGTAGGAAATTTCTGATACTATAACTACTGATCTAATACTAGGTTGGGAAAATCTGATACTATAGCTTCAAAACTGATACTAAGTGGTAAGACACCGGATTCAACACTTTTCTAGCTCCAGATATAAGAAGTTCTGTGATTTATAAAGTAGATCACAACACCATCACTCATGTGATGACTATCTGCTCAGTTAACCAGGAAATATGCATTTTGTCTGTCATGATTGGTTTGTGCTTGTTGTGTCTAAACCTTGATCACATGTGTTGTTTTTCTCTTCTTAGACTTCAACCTAGTTTATCACCTCAGTATTCATATGATAAGTACCAAATCACAAAAGAACTCCGGAATTTAAAAGTATGGCTTGTAAACCAAGAAACCAATTAATTTGAGAAGTAAGCAAGAAAATTATAAGTGGCAATATTCGAATTTAATATTAATCAAGCTTGAGATCAAAAAGGGGAAGGTAAAAAATAGAAATGGCTATGTGACACCAATTCTCTGAAATATGAGAAATATAGTGTGATTGAATTTTCCTTGTTAATTTTAATACTCTGATAAGCAAGGAAACATTTATATATCTTCATATATATAAATGACTTGAATTGACTTATTTACTAATATTTTTATATTGGTAAGAATTTGGATCTTGGGGGAAATGAAATTAAAGAAGTGATCACTTGGTTTGGAAAAAAAAAATCTCAACAGTAAATTACTGAAAAATAACAATCCAAAAGAAGTGGGTCACTTCATCGCCGCTACCGACGGTTGAAAAGCCTAGGTTATTACAGTGGTATCAGAGCATAGGTTGAGCGAATACCTACGCTCTGGAGTGGTATCTTTCTTGAGAGAGCATACTTGTAATTTTTATCTATATATATATATATATATCTATTTCTACCTAGCTGTTGGGTTACCTGTTTGGGTTTTCCAATATAAGTTATAAAGGTAGATGGGGTAGTGGTGTGAGTAACACGACTACCAATGGTTGGAGTTTGAATGTTTGAGGTTGGAAGTGTATTTGTCGAGACTGTAGACCTAATACCGTCTCGAGCGAGTTTTGCTTGATGTAAGAGATTTCATTGATCTCTAAAGGATACCTGTTAAGGTTTGGAGTTTATCTTTGAAGTGTAAGTTGGATGAGCTAGAGTTTGGATCTGTCGGTTGAACAGAAGCAAGACATGATATCTTGATACCTCAGGGATTAGTAGCTGTGTGATGAGACACGGTGACTATGGATGTTTCCGAAGATGTTTCTTTGGAACAAGATTTAAAGAAGTGTGTTTGCTTCGGTGATGTGGCTGAGTTCAGCAAGGCGTTTGTGTTTGGTTTGTGGTCCGAGTTTCTCGAAGAGCTTTGGATTAGGAATTCCTTAGCATTGGTGTCAGCAGTGTAGCTCGGAGTGTTCTGTGTATTGGCAAGGAAGCTTTCTAGCTTAGCAGTGGAGTTTAGAAGCAGCAAAGTGGTTCCGTTTCTTCGTTGGATTGGCTAGTTAAGCGGAGGCTGTTCTGTTTGGTAAAGAGAGAACGGTTTTTCTTTGGAATTAGGTTGAGTTGATCACAAAAGTGACTTGCGATAGCTGAGCGTTCTCTTGGGTTGTCAGAGATTTTTCTGGATGTCTTCAGGAAGTCAGAGTTTTGTTAGCATCTGGAGATTGAGTTTGGTATCGACTGGATTCCAGAAGTGGTACCGATGGTTCAACTTAGTAGTAGGATGGTTTCTGGAGGAAGATCTTAGTGATGCAGCTCAGGTTTTGGAGAAACTTCTGAGTTTTATTTTTGGATCTGTTGAACCATATTTTTGGAAAGTGTTTTTCCGGTCTTTGCTTGTGTTCGTCATCAGCATTTTCATCTGTTCAGATCAGAGTCGCGCAGTGGAAGCATGGTGGCAGCTGTTTTAGAGTAGAAGCAACTGGAAGTTGCAGAGTTTTGGATTAGAGAGTTTCTACAGGAAATTTTTCAGGATCTTAAGGTCAGTTTGAAGTGCACCTGTTTTATCTCTTCCGGGTGTGAGAAGTGAGATCTGTCTTCTGATGTTTGAGGAGTAGAGTTTGTGTTCTTGGATTGATTGTGAGTGGATCACTTTGATGAGTTGTTTCGAGAGGTATCAGCGAAGGATAAGCTGATCAGGATGGATGTAGGCGGTCCAGGATCGTCCGAAATTTTGCGGATAAGAATCGAAGATGTGATTTTGGATAAGTGTTTGGTCTTCAGGATTGAATTGTCAGTTTGGATTATTGGGATTTGTTGTTTTCACGTATCTTTGAGGGAGTACGTGTAAGATCTATCTCAGGTTGTAGAGCCAGCAGTTCAGGGAGTTTGGATGTTGAGTCAGACTTGTCTATAGTCTGATTTCCTATCTTGTTTTGCAGATCTAGATGTGTGTTGCTTAGTAGTATAGTTTTGTTTGGATTCTGTAGACCGAGTATCCCGGTATTTATACTCGGGGAAACTCAAGGAAATTCTATCCAGTATTTTGTATGGATAGTTAGATTTGTTTGATTGGATGAGTTGGTTGCTATGGTTGTTAGCATATGATTAATATATGCTTGTGTTTTTAAAATTAAATCTTTAATGAAATTATTAAATTACCTTTGTTTTAAATTTCGGGGACGAAATTCTTTTAAGGGGGGAGGAATGTGATATCCCGGAATTTTGAGCAATATCAATTTAATAATCTATATTGAAAATTAAATTGATATGATAATAAATGTTAATAAGATACGAATTGATTTAATAATTTTCTTTACAATAAATACTTAATTGATAATTATCTTTTAAAAGCTGATAAATTGTTTTCTATTTATAATGTATATAATTTTGTATATATTGTAAATAGATGAGCTTTGTTTTAAATTTAATTAATAAGGCATATTTTATAATTCTAATATTTTTGGGTAATTTGGAAACTTTGATATATAACTTTCCAAAGCTATTTTTTAAATAACTATATGATTTTAAACATAAGAAACTATGATTTGGAATTTAAAGATAGAGTGTTTTAATATTTTAAAATAAAATCTATTTTTATTTACTTTATTGATATATATATATATATATATATATATGTTATGATGTAATCTAGATAATAATATTTAAACTAGATTATATTTATCAACACTAGAAATAAGCATAAAATAAAATATAAATATAAGTAAATGCTTGATACTTAAACTCTAAAAAAAGGAAATAAACAATAAATAAATACATATATGGAGGAATACAAGAAAATAAGTATGTAAGTTAAAACTAAATATTTAAGTTAGAAAATAGAAATAAATAACAAGCTAACCTAATAACAATAACCATAACAACCTTTAAACTAAAAACTTAAGTAAATTCTAGAGTTGTATAATCTTTAAAAATATATGTTGCAGGCATGAAAATCACTTAAGTACAAAGTAATAAGATAAGGCAAGTAAAATAATTTCGGTACATACGAATAACTGGGGTAAGTATGCTAAGCACTAAGTCAAACAAATATAAACATATGCAAGTTTGGTACATACAAGAATAAAGAAATTATGTGTAAACTTGATAAGGAACAAGGCATTAAATGCCATCACCACTAGTACACGAGACATCTCATTTCAGCCCTTTATAAAAAAATCACTGAATTATTGTGTACCTGAACAATAAACAATTATGTATACTTGTTTTATTTATCAACTTATCTCATTTCTTTCGTTTACAAAAGACTTAGCAATTCCAGTTTCTAAAAGTTTTAAACAAGACAAAGTTTCAACCAAAACAACAGTTTTATCAAATCTTCACTTAACCAAGTAAGCAATATAAAGATCCAGATCAATTCAAGTTCAACAAATAATTCAACAGGCAAAGTTTTCAAATTCCAGTTTCAAGCCTTCCTGTTTTCAAACAAAAGATCAAGCTTTCTGTTTTAAAAGACATGTGAGTAAATTTTTAAACTAAAAACTTAAGTAACTTATGAATTTTTGTGTTAATGATTTGTTTTATATGTATGTGTTTGTGCAAGTCTTTTTGAATTTATGTGGTGTGCATATCTGTTGTTTTTAAACATTTTTTATCTTAGTTAAGGCTCTGCCTTTAAACTGTTAACATGAGACATTTTTAGATTGGATGCATATGACTTATAGTTGAAGTAACTTGTGATGTATGTTTGAAATGTGTTGGTATGATGGTTTTTAAGACTCTGGAAACATGTGAGAAGGTCTAAATAATTACAGTGTTCATCTTTGTTTTAAAGCTTCAGAGATTTAAACTTAGTTTCAACTTCAAAATTCTTCTCACTCAAATTTCCTTTAGGCTTAAGTAATTAAAACAAAGTTTGTTGTTTTAAACTAAACTAAGCTTTAAAAATATTTGCAAGGATAATAGACAGGAATATTATCTGAAAAATAAAAACACAGAGGAACTTGAGATATGTTAAAAAATCAAACCTTGAATTTTGTTGATTTAATTATATATCTGGAATAGTCTATGAAAGATAGGATTTGTAAAATCAAATTTACAATTTTTATGTAACATTGAATGTGTTATTTGGTGATGTCTGGAAACTTAGTTTTCGAGTTTCTCTGGTGATCTGGTTGGTCTGGGAAGTCGTAGTTCTTTCTGGAGGTGGAAGGATGATCGGGGACTTCGGCAAAATTGTCTGGTGATGGTGCATGTCAGTGGGAAAGTGGTGGTTGTCATTTGAAGTCAGGAACCCTAGTTAATCTAGGCTAGGTAAAATCGATCACCACGGTCCCTATTGTTGATCGAGTTCAACAAGGGTTTGGGAAATGGTAGTGGACGTGTAGAGGAAGTCGAGGCCAGAGGGGTTGACCCTCAGATGGTCGGAGCGGCGAGCATCGGAGCGTTGTCAGGTTTTTGGCGAGTTCCTGTAGATGGGTTCCAGGCTTCAGTTGAACTCGAATTTCGAATTCGAGTTGAGTTAGAGGGAACTGGGGATAAGGATAGTGTTTGGGGATGTTTGTCGACGAGGGAAGATTGTCGAACTTGATCGGAATCGATCGAGATCGATGTGCATGTGCACGGCATTTCATTGGTGGATGCTGAGAGTATGGTTTGAGCAGGTAGGGTAGTCTTGAGTTTTGCTCGAGTAGTTTGGGTTTTTTCTCGAAGCAGTCTGGTGTTCGAGTCGAAGCATTATAGGGTAGACTCGGGTCATGTTTGTGTTGACAGTTTTTCAAGCCTGTCAGGTTTTAAAGTTTTAAATTTTAAAAGCATATTTTTTTTAATCCAAGTTTAAATCTAGTTAAGTATGAATTCAAAATCTAATTTGAATCCTAGTTTTGAAATGAAGTAAAGTTTTATAAAATTTAAAATGTTTAAAACAACTTTGAATGTAAAGTATATTTGAATAATTTGAATTTAAATGAATTGGCTTAGAACTCTTATTAATTTCTTTGATAAAGGATAAGTGTTTCTTTAACAATTGAATATAAAAAGGTGTTTTGTAAATTCGATTTAAATTTTGTTCAAGTTAAATTTGTAATTATTTTAAATCTTAAATTTGAATGAATTTAAAGGAAGAGATAAAGGTAAAATGTTTCAAAAGGCTTTTGTTAATGATAATTAGAGTAATTATAAAGACTAATACTTTATCTTAAAGATTAATTAAGATTTAATGACTTAGGATAAATTAAGGTATTAAGTTAATTAAAGAGGGATTAATTACTTTAATTAATTAATAATTATGGATTAATCAATGAGTTATTAAAGATAAAATTAATTTGTAATTAATAATAAATCTTAATTAATTACTTTAGAAAAGTAATTAAAGGATTGTTAATAGTTAATGAAGGTCATTAACTAGGATTATTTAATAATGAATAATATGACTAATTTTAATAATTAATTAGATTAATTAATTTAGATAATCTATTGTAAATTGTTAAATGTAATTCCTTGATAAAAGTAATTAAGAGATTAATTACTTATTGTAATTAATTTTGATAATATGATTAATTTAAGTTAATTAATTTAGTTTAATTAATTTTAAGAAATCATTTGATGATTTGATAAGTTAAATTAATTAGTGTAATAAATGGAGCATAATTACTTAGGGATGTAATTAGATGATAATTACTTGATGTAATTAATACAAGATGATTTGTAAGTGAAGTAAATTTGGGTAATTGCTTTTATAATTAATCAAAGGATTAATTAATAGAGATAATTAATTATGGGATAATTAATTTATTTAATAAGTAATTACGGATAGTTAATTACTAGGTTATTATAAATCAGGGGTGATTAATAATTGTGTTTAATTAAAGATTAAATTACTTAATGTAATTAAATTAAATGAAGTAGTTTAATTTAAATATAAATTAGAGATCAATTATTAATATAATTAATGATGTAATTTTGAATTGCTTAATTAAGGAATAATTAATAATGAGGTGATTAATTAATGTGATAAATTAAGGATAAATGTAATTAATTATATTTAATTAATGAATGAAGTAATTAAATGTTAATTACTATAAATGATTTAGGATAATAAATTTGTGGAATTAATTTAGGACAAAATTACTTATTGTAATTAGAAAATGATTAATCAGAGGTGTTTAGTACAAGACAAATATTTAGAGAATAATTAATTAAATTGATCTTTAATTAATTAATGGTTGTATAAGCAAGATTTATAATGATGAAGTAATTAATTTAATTTACTTTAAATTAATTAGAGATAAGTAATTAATTTAATTCATTTTAAATTGTGTGATTATTAATCCTTGTTTATATATGATGGATGATATTGATTTCCTTGATTGATTGTGATCTTAGATATGAGATGAGTAATATCTATGTGATATGGATGCTTGTTTTAAGTATGATAATAGTGATTATCTTTTTGAGTTGATAATTTGGATTATCTGTTTATGATGATAATATGACTATCCATTGTTATATTGTGATTTATCTATTTGTGTGCATATAGATAATTGAATTAAATTGTTTTAACTTTAAAATAACTTGGACCTAAAAGATGGCGATTTGGATTTTGATGAGACCGGGATCGGGTTTCCAGATTTGGATATCCGAAAACCACATCGATCCAAATTAACGATAGGTCGTGAATCTCAAGTGAAGATGATGATTCAGAGTGCAAGGGTTATTGTCGTTAACTCTGAGGGTGATTCCAAAATGAGTGTAACGAGATAATGCCTTCGGTTTCGTTCGAACCCGGAACGAACTTGTATGGATTGAATGCTTTCAAAACATCGTCAGGTGGACGATGAGCATTCTATGAGATGTGTTCTCTTAAGGTAATCGTAGCCTCAAGCCTCATCAACCGGGAATGGCTAAAACAGGGGAGGTGCAGTAAGGTTAGTGGGTAGCACCCAAGTAGGACAAGATTACCCCTGTCTAGATGTCCCTTATTATTTCGGCTTAGTGTGCGGTTGATCATGACAACCGTGGGGTGTCTTGTGCGGGAATTATCCAGTAAGGGATGGTTCCGGCCTTGTGTTGCAGGGGATTGGGAGTAATCCTCGGTACGGTGATCTAGGCCACGTACTGTGACGGGCGGTACCCCAGTAGCCCTGCCATTGTATGGAATCCAATCTCCAATAAGCGCCGTACGATTTAGTTGTGCCCAACTATATTGGAATGTGAGATGTAAGCATTTCAGCTATTTCTATATTTTATTTGAATACCCTAGTCACTATTATAATATAACTGGATTTCCTATCAAATGTTTTGGTTAGCATAAGGTAAAAACTTTTCCATGTTTATGTGTGGGAAGTCTTACATGATACCTTTTCTTTCAAAGGATTTTCAAAGTTAAGCAACTTTAACCGTTTACTCATACCAGACCCATGTCTGACCCAGAGTTTATTTCTGTTTTTCTTAAACTCTCGGGTACTCAAATTTTTACGAGTAGCCAAGGGAATCAGGTTAGCTTTGACAAATTCTGGAGGAGCAATGGAGCAGGAGGCTTCAGCGTATAGATATATATTGGTTCCATTGTGTTATTGTTTATGTGTATTTTCCGCTGTGTTGTATCTCTGTGATGTTTTGAGTTGTATGAAAGACATGTGTTTATAACTGTCTAGTATGTGATGTATTATTTGTGTAACTCTGATTGATGTTGTATATTATGTAATACTTATGTGATTAATATAATTTATTCGTTCCGCTGTGAGATTTGGATGTTGTTTCTTCTTTCTTCTCTATCTTTTCTATTTCTCACCCCTTTCTTTCTTAAAGATGATGCGTCTTTCTATGTATAGAAGGGCGAGTCATTACACACTTCTCTGACCATTGGAGCGTCACCACATCCGTCCACACCTCCAACAACCCATAAGCTAGCTTCCCCCTTAATAACGTTCAACTCAATCGACCGTGGATGTCGAACGAATCAAATTCCTCAAACTCGCCAAAACTATAAGTTAAACCCAAAATTGCTCCAAACCATCATCCACAGCGAATTAAAAATTCAACTCGTATTTTTCCCATGATCATCGATCATTCCAGCCTCTCCATGCCAAATCCCAAACTTCGAAAGCTTGCCGGTCACCAGAAAATGATCAGAATCCATTTTCCAGACAATTCTAAAGTTTACATTCAATTCAATATTAAAAATTTAGATTTTTGTTTTGAAAATCATATTTTGGTATGCGAATTCAATCTACATACCTGAATTCGTGAAATAAATAGTTTGAACTTTGACAATTTAGAGTTATGCTCTGATAAATTGTTTTCCAGAGTTGCTAACAAGATGTTTTAACTTGAATTGATTTTTATAAATTTTAGTTCATGATCAAACAAACAACTTTTGTTTATATTCTATGCTCTAACAGTTATTAGATCAAGAGATGGAAATTTGTTTTGCAATCTGGGTCTAAAAGAAAACAAGAACAGAGATACAGGCATGTACAGAGTTACATACTCACATATATATACCCAGGAACAACAACATGCATATTTCCAGACTTAAACTTGCAAAAATTTCAGATACTTAAATTTTTAAAAGAAAAATGGAGTTACTCAGTGTATTTTGAAGAAGAACAGAGCTTCAAGTTGAAACAAGTTTGAAATTTGCTAGCTGAAGTCTCCCTCTTTAATCTTTGGTTTTAGTTGATGGTATTGTTGTTTAAATTTGAGTTATTGATTTTAAACCGAATGATGTCTTCTTTAGATTTACACAGTTGAATGAACGAACCAAATATGAAGAAGTTTGATGTATAGAAAAGAAGTTTACATTTACAGGTTGATGATGATATTTGTACAAGTGATATTAATGTCTTTGTACAATACAAGATGATATTTACTAGCAAATAGAGGCTGATGAGATATGGCATTAATTGCCTTGTAAAATTTGTATATATATATATATTTTTTCTTCTTTCTTTCATTCGGTTGTACACATATGAAGATAGTTTGGTGGCTTCCCTTGCAAGCTTCATTTGTTTACATACTTATCTAATTTATTTGTCCCTTAGATATTTGTAATTTGTTTTATTTCATGTACAACTTGTTTCATTACTTTATAATGTAAAGGAACTTCTATTTTATTTTATTTTTCTTTTATTATTTTTGTATCTATTTTATTCGTATTATTTTGTATTGATTTATTAGTATGATATTAAAATTTATATTTTACTTTACATTGTATAAAACTATATAGTTTATTTATTTTCATTTGTATTTGAATGTATATTATTTTCTTTTGTAATGTCACTTTAAAATACAAATAAATTTCCATTTTAATTGTTGTTAAATTTTATTTAAGTGTTACTTCATCTTTTTATAGTTTATATATTTTACCTTATATATTGGTATTTTTACTTTTATTTATATCTATTTTTTTCTTCTTTAGTCTTATCATTTTGTATTATGCATAATTTCTATTTTAATTTGTTATTAGATTTTAGTTAAGTGTTAATTTATCTTATATTTGTGTATTTCTATTTTTATCTATTTTTATTTTATCTTATTTTTCTTTTATTTATAGATTTCTATTTCTAGCTTAATTTATTACTATTATTTTACTTTAGTATTTATCATCTTGTATTTATTTTGTAAATTAACCATCAATTTTTAAATTTAAATTTATTTGTTTATTTTTCTTCTATTTTAAACCACCAATTCTAAATTTTAAAATTATTTATTTACTTATTCTGATACTCGTGTCAATTGTCTATATTTATATTTATTTTTAAACCATTTATCTAAGATTAAACTTCAAATCAAATATATATATATATATATATATAATTTCAAATTTACTCATATATGCCCATATACATATATATTCACATATATACTTATATATACAATATTTAAATTTTAAATGATTTAATATATATTCTATTTGAATCTCGGGGAAACTCGCATCAATTTATTGATTAATTTTTACAATTTTTATTCAAAAACTGAATTAATTATCAATTTAAATTTATTTAAAATTCGGGGTCGTTACAACCTTCCCCCCTTAAAAAATTTCATCCTGGAAATTTGCCAAGGAGACCCAAAGATAGATGAAGAATGTTTCATCAAATCAAAATGAATATTTATTCTACAATTTGGCTTACCAAATCAGAATATCAATAATAGATACAAGAACGAATCTGTCTAAATAATTTTTTTTGCCACAAGATACTCGGGTTATCCAGATCTACGAAGTATGCAGGGGAATCGGTTAGTTCGAAAGGATAACTAACCATTCGTAGAATATATTGGGACCCAAAGAATAGATAGATATATGGATATAATTCCAAAACTTTCAATTTAGAAACTAAAGTATACCATCAACCATAACAACCAAAGCGAACAATTCATCCAAATAAACAATTCCGACCTATTTGGAGTTTATGTCCCATATTAATATATCGAATCTTCTTCCTGGATCTACCAGGAATTATAAAAGAATTGAGAAAAGATGCTGAACCGAAGAGATTAATAGAGAAAAGATGCTGAACAGAAGAGATTAATAGAGAAAAGATTGTTTTCTTGTTGTTACAGGGTATTGACCATTTATATTTGTATTCCCCTGTCCCCTTTCTCATCCTCTTCTTGCACTCATACTTACTATCAGTGGATAGCAAGAGAATTTACTGAGGCACATGAATGGATATCTTAGGGATACTCATTCTAGGGTATACTTCACCCTATCTCTAATGAGCTACTTAATGTGTTATACTCCTTAGCTAAAGTTCAACCTTACCTCTGATACCACTTGTGACGATCCTGACTCGGCCTTCGAAAAATCGACACCCGTACTTCACTTGTACTCGAATGTCGCAGATTCAAACGCCGAATCTGGCTCACCGGAGCTTATAACACAATAAGTATAACAACACAGCGGAAGAAAGAATTGAATGATATCATATACAACTCCAATGAATACAATATCCAGAATGATATACAATAATGATATCAATGCTACAAGAATATCAGAGATATGATACAATAACAGCGGAAAAATATTAGTAGAAGAGATGACTCCAAATGATATGAAAAGAATGAGTCCAACGACTCCAACATCTAGCTCAAACCACCATCACCATCCACAAAGATAAGCAAACTCAGTGCGTGAACTTCAAACACTGAACTAGCTCCAGATAATCCACTAAACCTGACTATTTGAAAAAGAAACCCAACTCTAGACTGCCCGTGTGCGAAATTGTGGGCACCCAGAGTTTAGGAAGGAAACAATAAACTCCGAGTCAGTCATGGGACTGGTGTGAGTAACAAAAACAGTTTATCTTTAAAACAAACAAACAAAGAGTTTTAAACATTGAAATACGCAATGCTTTTGGAAAATGAAACTACCATAAGGCTTCCCGCCACACACACAATGCAAACAACGAATTGGAGGAGATTTCTCCTTATGATAGTCAAACATGCTTACTAGGCAAAAGAAAAACTCTTTTGATATTATTACTAGTGCATAGTGCAGAAAACATTTCGAAAATACAATATTAATCTTAGCCAGCATACAACCATTATTGTATGCCTACTATAGCTACTATGTTCAATAGCAGGTTACCGCCACATTCCATAGCAGGTTATACTACTAAAACCATACAAGGCTCGTATTGTTTCTTTGGATCTTCCAACAAATGGTCAGGCTAAAGAACTTCCTATGCCACATGGGAACGCCTCTGGAGGGACGCCCCGAGAACCACCTGGCTCTCTGCCAACACAAGGCCGGTTACCCCTTCCCGGGTAGTAAACCTGAGATATGCCACCCCCGGTCATTTGCGACCTTTATCCGAGGGCCCTCGATTAAAAGCAACAATCACATAGAGTAAATGAGATTGGAGCAACCACACTGGTAAATATCTGGGCTCCATACCATGATAGCACCTTTTTCCAAAATTAATGGACATACCCTAGGGGAGCTACCCCTGAAACCTTGCCGCATCTTTTCTGTTTCGACCATTTCCAGTCTGTGAGGCTCGATGAGGTCTCGTCCACAAAGCTACTGTAACGACCCGTTTCGTTAACTAAGTTTGTCATAATTTCCATAAATTATAGTAAAATGAATGTTAGGAATTAGATGTAGCAATTGTAATTAAAGGTTAACAATATATATATATATATATATATATATATTTAAAATGAAATTCCAATTCAATAAAATAATGTAAATCTTACGATTTGATCTTTAAATAGAATATGAGAAACAAGAGTAAGTATTGAATAATATGTTATTTATTTATGGTATTGAATAAAAATTGGTAAGCCAATTGTAATTAATGGTAATAATGTGATATAAGCTAATAAATTAGATTTCAATGCAACACCCATTAATGAATGTAATTGAAATAGGATTTAGGATTTAGGTAAATGTATACTAGGTTATAAATCAAATAGAAGGAAACAAACGTATATATCGAATTGATTAATGAATAAATATACATTGAATAGTAATTGAATGTACAGTTAATGGAAATTGTATAAAATCAATAATGATAAATAGATGTGCCTTATTGATAATTAATTCCATAACGGAAAGAGTAAATGTATTCATTTGAATATAAAATTGCAATTGGGTAGGGATTGTTAAGTAACAATGTTAATGCAAGGTAAGTGATGCTAAATTAAAGTCAATAATAATGAATAGTGATTAATTCAAAATTTGCAACATATATTTTAAATTACCTGCTTATTTGTTAATGGAATTAGAATTTGTAATAAGTGATAATAAAATAAATGAAGGTTACACTAATGGAAAATGAAATAACGTTCATTAAATATTGAGTAATCATAGGGTCATATTTATTAAAAGCGTTACTTTAATAATGTGGATTAATTGAGAAATTAATACTATAAGCATGTAAAGTAATAACAAAAAGGGAAATACGTTATAAATTGATTTTACCTAAACTTAATTGTAAGTTAAAGGTTGAATTTGGAACTTATCCATTTAATTTGAAACTTATTAGGATAAAATGGGATTCAATTTATAATGAGGGTTTATTTTAAGAAATCGAAATAAATTCTTTAATGAGAGAATTAAGCTACTTTAAACTGAGATGGGAATTTGTTTAAAGAATTACAAATTAATAAGTAAGTCAAGATGGTAAAATTTATGAATTATAGAATTTGAACCTTTAATAGTGAGTTAATTTATTTAGATTATTTTTTTTTGAGAAAAATGTGTGATCCTCTACGCATAGAGGAGAGCACACATGTGAATATATATATAACACAAACAATAAGGAGCTGCCAACATGCCTGGTAGGTAACAGGAGCAAAAATACATATAGCTAATCTCAAATACTCCTAAGATGAGTTCCGGCAAGGCCACCACCCATCACACCTCAATATCAAGCTCCGGCATGGCCACCGCCCGATATTAAGATGTTAGAAGTACCAGAAAAGAAAAAACTGAAGAGAATACAACAAAGTACTCCATAAGCATCTGCTCTGAAAAGGATATGGTGAATAGAGAGACCACTCTGAAGGCTCTAAACAAGGAGAAGGGGTGTCAAAATCGAGAGAAATATGACCAAAATACACCATAATGAAGATAGCAGAATCCTATATCTATGGGGGTAACTACAGGAAGTCCTGGATGAAGAAACTCTGCTCTGATGACCTCTCTACAATCTGATATCCACCAATCTGAATACAAGAGAAACCTGCAAAAAGAAACTGATAACCTCTCTCCCAAAAACCTATATCTGAAACAAGACTAGGAAAAAAATTAGAATGATACATATATATATATGTATATTTGTATAGTAAATATACATATATATATGTATTTATAAGGAATGAAATAAAACCTAAAAAAGAGAGAATAGAACAAAAATTGAGACTGGTCACACTTAGTTATCTTTGATCATAAGTAAACTATGATTTAAAGTGAAATTATCATTTAAATTTGGAAAAATATTAATAATACTATTATTAGAGCTAAAAAAATTATTGTTATGTTTAAAAAAGTTAATATTATAACTAACCTTATTAAGATACCGTTTGAAAAGGATATTTTTAGCTAAATTATATTTGGGATTAGAAATCCAATTAAAACAAAATGTAGAAATTGAAAAAATCAATTTGTTAAGATGACTATTATTATTGTTGAAAATTCTTTGGTTTCTCTCAAACCAAATAAACCAACTAATAATAATAAATAAAGTGTCTAGTAAAAATCTAATATTTTTATTGAATTTGAATCTATAATTTTTCGACTAGAATTCACAGTCCAGAATATTATTTATTATATTAAAATTAAAATTTTTAAGAGTATTAATTAGGATGTAATTAGAGTCCAAACAATCATAATATAGATGATTTATGTCCTCAAGATGCAGATTGCAAAAATAACATTTATTATCAATTTGAATGTTTTTTCTCTTTAAAAATTCTATTGTATTAAGTTTTCCATGAAGTATTAACCACATGTGAATTTTGGATTTAGGAGGAGCATTAGATTTCCAAATGTATTTAAAAGAGTTATTTAAAGTACCCGAAAAATTGATAAATCTATAAAAAGAGTTTGGAGTATATTTCTTACTCTTATCCCATTCCCAACTAATAAAATCATTATCATTATCAATGTTATAAAGATTTAATCTAGCATAAAGCAAAGAAAGATGCCTAAGGGTTGATCCTATTAAAATACTGTTAAAACTGAAATTCCAAGGAGGATCATTTTCTGGAGAATAAACATCAATAATTAAAGCATGCTTAAAGTTGCAAATATCATACAAACCCTTAAATTCAAACTTAAGGGGCAATATTGAAATCCAACAGTCATGCCAAAAAGAAGTACAATTTCCTGAATGTACTATTGTCTTAGTTCCTAAGTTAAAATTTTCAAAACATTTTAAAATGTTTTTCCAAAAATTAGAAAATTTATTAGAAAGAGAATAATCAATATGGTGTAGATTGATATTACCGTTATAATAATATTTGGAAATGATTTCTTTCCAAATAACATTATCATTTATATCTTTAAACTTCCAAAGCCACTTACCTAAAAGAGACAAATTCATGTTGCGCAAATTTATAACTCCTAAACCACCCTCCTTTTTAGCTTTGCAAACAGTTTCCCAGTTAACTAGACAATTTATACTATTATTAATATTATCCCCACTCCATAAAACATTTCTTCTAATACTATCAATTTTATCAATAACCCAATCTGGAAACAAATGCATAGACATCCAATAGATCGGTAAGGCTGATAAAACCGAGTTTATTAAAACAAGCCTACCTGCTCTAGAAAGGAATCTCACATTCCAATTAGATATCTTATTTTTAATTTTATCAATAATAATAAGCCAATCATCATGTTTGAGTTTTGTAGGTCTAATCACAAACCCTAGATATTCAAAAGGAAAATTCATACTTTTGCAATTTAGAGTATTAGCTACTAAGTTTTCTACTTTATCAATATCATTTAAAACTAGAACAGAACTTTTGTCAAAATTAATTTTTAAACCAGATAAAAGCTCAAAACTATAAAGAATAAATTTGAGAGTAATAATGTGTCTAGGAAGATGAGAAGTAAAAAGTAAGGTATTGTGATATCCCGGGTTTTTGGGTAATATAAATTTAATAATCTGTATTGATAATTTAATTGGATTGATAATTATCCTATGTAATTAAATTTAAATTGGTTAATTTAATCTTTTAAAGGTAAATAATAAATACTTAATTTGGCAATATTAATAAGATTTGTTTGTTAAAGCTAATAAAATCTTATTCTATTTATAATATATATATTTGATATATATTGTGAATGGAAATATCTTTTGTTTTGTTTTAAAGATGAATTTTCAAATTTGTAATATATATGTATGAATTGTGATTTAAAGCTTTGTTTTAAAATTAATATTTTTCAAAAGATAATTTAAGTTTAATTCAATTGTTTTCAAAATATAAGATAATTGTTTATTTTAAATATGATAGTTTAAAAAAAAAAGGGTTTAATCAAAGTTTTATTCTAGTTTTCTTTAAAGTGTTAAATTTTAAATGGTTATATAAATGTTCTAGATTTTAAAATACATGTATAAGGAATTTATTTATATTTATAATTAGTTTTAACATATATTCTTTTAAAGGTAAACTAACATTTATTAATTAAGTAACTTAAAAAGTAAGTTTATATTAACATTTAAATTAAATAAAATTTTTATTTAATATATTAAAAAGGACATGTGTAAATACATTAACACTTGGTAGTAACAAGTGTAGGGTAATTAAGTGATAAAGGACACATGTATGTTTTAAAAAAAATACAAGTGGCAAGATTCTATTTTCTCTAAAAATTGAGTTAAACTAATATAATGTTGTATAAGAGAAACCTGGTTATTTTCTTTCCCGTTCAAAGTTTATTTCAGTTCAAATCTTCTTCCTCCATCTTCTTTTTCTCTCCATCTTTCTAAATTCAAAAGAAAATCAAAATCTGAAACCAAAAATCAAAAGAAAATAAATCAAACAATTATTTCATCTTAAATCTGAAATCTGCAAGCCAATTCAACTGAATCAAGCTTGGAATTTAAATCTGCAAGCATTTATGTAACCTCAACCTGCATTTCAAAAAATGATGATTCAATCTGCAACAAATCAACCTGAGCAATTAAAGTTAAAGATTCAACTAAACAAGGTTCCATATTTCAACTATTAACAAGCATGCAAGTATTCAATTTTCAACAGCAAGAAATTTAAAACAATTCAGATATTCAAAGCCTGGGAAACCTGCTCTGTTTATAGGTGAGTAAATTTATTTTAAAAACAGTTTAAAATCTATGATCATAACCAGATGCTTAGGATTGATTGTGTGGGAATATGGTTGCTTATGATTATGTGTATGAATGCATGTATGTATATATATAATGTGCTGTGTATATATCTGGGTGCATGCCTGGGAAATGATGTTCATCTTTCTGTTTAAAAACTTTGGTGAGTAAACATTTGAAATTAAAAACAGTTCTTAAAACCTATGATAGTGCTTAAATGTTTGTGATTAATTGCTGTAGGATATGATTGTATACGTTTATGATGTGAATGTATGCATATATAAATATGAAATGTATATGTATATGTCTGTTTACTTCTCTGTTGTATTACAGAGTCTATCTCAACAACAAAAATTACTATCTTCCAAATGGATTGATTTTTGACCATAATGTTTAAAAGGAAAAGAACTCTAATATGTTATTGTAAATTTTAAAAATGATTATAGAAATTTATTTTAAGATTTCATTTCGAAAATTTATAAATTACAGGGAAAAATCAAATAAGGTAAAAATCAAACTTGATATTTTCAACTTTTGATTATTGGATCTAATGTGTATAGGAAAATAATGAATTTAGGTGTTATAATCATGATTTTATAGTTTGGAAATATGGTGATATTCTGAGTTGATCAGAATTTGGATAGTGGTCGATTTACGACGAATGGAGGTAATGATGGTGGCGAGACCAAGGCTGGAGGTGGTTGGTGATCTGGTGGTCACGTGAAAAATAGTGAGGATTTTTAATGATGACCGTGGTGCCCAGGATGGGGCGAATTAGGGTTCGTCGACTCGATTTGGGTGTCTTGGTTGCTGAGCTTCGTGTGGCGTCGGTGGATCATCGGAGATGATCGCATGTGGAGGTTTAGAAGTAGGATGTCGAGGCGCAGCTATGGACGAGGTATTTGGGCCTCTGATCGCTTAGGGCAGTGGCACGAGTCAATTTTCAGATGGGGGTATGGGTTCCAGTTTGGTCGAGATGGTTCGTTTTCGATTCGAGAGTGATATCAACGACCTAAGTGATCGTGATTAGTGTCGAGGTCATCGTTGACTTGTTGGAAGCTGCGGCGCTGATCGATGGTGGTTGGAGCATGGTGCACGTGCACGCGTGCACTTCGGTGATGTCTGTGTGGTTTTAAGGTTGGAGAAGAAGGATTGCTCTCGGGTAAATCTCGTAGATGATGCGTGTTTGTATCGAAGCAGGGGAAGATCGTGAGAGCTCGAGTTTTGTAAAGGGTTTGGCTCGGGATTTTTGGAGTATGGCCCGGGTATTTTTTTTTTAGCTGAATTAGTTAAGTTTAAAGGTGAAGTTGTTAATAAGTTTTAAGAAATTTAAACAAGTTTAAATAAGCATGTTTCAAGTTGTTAAGTTATATCCAAAGTAATTAAAGTAATGTTTAATTAGATTTCAAATATATTTTAAATAGATAAGTTTAAAGGATATGATAATTATTTCAAAGATAAATAATTGTTTAATTTAATTAAACATGTTTGAAAAGCATTTTCAAAGATTTTAAGTATAATAAAAATCTAGGGTTTAAATTGTTTTAAAGTAAAATTACATTTTTAAATATATGATTGATTTTTAAATGGGTTTTAAATTAAGTAAATAATTTGAGTTTAATTAAGGATAATAAATAAGTAAATTTAATTAAAGCTTAATTACTTGTTGTAATTAAGAATAATTACTTAATAAAGTAATTAGTGGGAATAAATGTAATTAAGAAATAAATGAATTAGAGATTGAGTGATGATTAATTTATTTATTAATTAATGTAATTAATTTTAGAAAGATAATCACTTATGTTTTTATTAAGTGTAATTATTTAGTGAGGTAATTAATAGATAATTATTCAATGTAATTAATTAAAATGGATAATTACTTATAGAAGTAATTAAATGGAAGTGATTAAGAGTTAATCATTTGATGTTATTAATTAAAAGATTAATTAATATAATTGATTTGAAGTTAATTAATTAAAGAGTAATTAATTAATTGAAGAGTTAAGGTTAATTTATAATGTGATTAATGTCTTGTTAAGGTAATTAATTAAAAGAGAGTAATTAATTAAGGTAAGTAATTAAAAGATGGTTAATTACTGTTTATAATTAATTAAGGTTAATTAAGGAATGTAGTTAATTAAAGATTAATTATTTAATTAACTAGAAGGTAATTAATTAATGAAGTAATTAGAGGATTATTAATTAATCAAGGTTGATTAATAAAAGCATTTAATATAAGTATGATTAATTAATTGTAATTAATTAAGGATTAATATAATTAATTATAGTTAATTAATTAATGAAGGTTCATTAATTATTGTAATTAATGATAGTAATTAAAGGTTAATTACTGTATATGGTTAAGGATAATTACTTGATGTAATTAAAGATAATTAATCAAAGGAGATTAATTAAGGAAGATCATTTAGATGTTTAATTAATAAATTTGTAATTAATTGATGATAGTGAGCAGGATTAAGATAATCCAAGTAATTAAAGGATAGTAATTAATTTAATTAAAGGTTAATTAAATTGATTAGAGTAAATCAATTCTGTTTAGATAATTGATTAATACTGGATGTTTGATATTGGGTGATTGGTTGATATTGGATGATTTGTATGTCTCTGATATATATATGATATATGCTGCTTTGTGAGATGAATGTTGATATGAATTATCTATTGTGATAATGTTATTTATCTATCTGTTTATATCATTCAGAATATAAGTTTAAATGTTTAAACCTTTAAACAACTTGGCCTTAAAAGATACGTTTTGGATTTCGATGAGACCGGGATCGGGTTTCCGTATAGCGGTATTCCAGGTCTGGAGACCCGAATACCACATCGATCCAAATTAACGATAGGTCGTGAATCTCAAGTGAAGATGAAGATCAGAGTGCAAGGGTTATTGTCGTTAAATCTGAGGGTGATTCCAAAACGAGTGTAACGAGATAATGCCTTCGGTTTCGTTCGAACCCGGAACGAACTTGTATGGATTGAATGCTTTCAGCACATCGTCAGGCGGACGATGAGCATTCTAAGTGATATGTTCTGATTAAAGGTAATCGTAACCTCAAGCCTCATCAACCGGGAATGGCTAAAACAGGGGAGGTGCAGCAAGGTTTCGTGGGTAGCACCCACTGAGAGCAAGATAGATCCCTGTCTAGAGGTCCCTTTTCTTTTATTCGGCTTAGTGTGTGGTTGGTCGCGCCAACCACGGGATTGTCTTGTTCGGGATTATCCATTAAGGGATGGTTCCGGCTTTGTGTTGCAGGGGAGCGGGCGTACTCCTCGGTACGGTGATCTAGGCCACGTACTGTGACGGGCGGTACCCCAGTAGCCCTGCCATTGTATGGAATCCAAACTCCAATAAGTGCCGTACGTATTAGTTGTGCCCAACTATGTTGGAATGTGAGATGTAAGCATTTCAGCTATTTCTGTATTTTACTTGAAAACCCTAGACCCTATTATAATACAATCGGATTTCCTATCAAATGTTTTAGTTAGCGTAAGGTAAAAACTTACCCATGTTTATTTGTGGGAAGTCTTACGTGATACTTTTGTTTTCAAAGGTTTTCAAAGTTAAGCAATCTAACCGTTTACTCACACCAGACCCATGTCTGACCCAAGTGTTTATTTTCTGTTTTATTAAACTCTTGGGTACTCAATATTGTATTGAGTAGTCAAGGGATTCAGGATAGTCTTGACGAATTCTAGAGGAGCTGTGAAGCAGGAGGCTTCAGCGAGTAGATATATAGAGTTTCCGCTGTGTTTGTATTAGTCTGTATTATACTAATGTACTTGTGTTGTATAATAGACAGAAGTTTATAACTGTCTATTCTGTGATGTATAAGTTGTGTAACTCTGATGTAACATGATACTATGTAATATTTTATGTGATATATTATATTTTATTCGTTCCGCTGTGAGATTCTGATGTGTTGTTCTTTCTTCTTTTCTATCTTTTCTTCTTCTATCCCTTTCTTTCTTAATTCATGATACGTCTTTCTGGTGGTAGAAAGCCGGGTCGTGACAGTTGGTATCAGAGTAGTAGGTTGAGTGAATACCTAGGCTCTGAAGTGGTGTCTATCTTGAGAGTGCGTAATTGTTAGTTATATAAAAATGATTTTATATTGTGTTAATTGATCGGTTGAGTGGTATATGGATTCTGGTCAATACGAGTAGCTAACGTTATTGATAGGGATCTCTAAACACTTGAACCAGGCCAACGGACACAATATTGTTTTAAAGAGGTAGATGAAATAATTTTACCCAGAAATAATTTCTATATATAAAAAAAAAATATATCATTTTAAATATATATATTTATGTATTTCTACCTATTTATTGGGTTACCTGTTCGGGTTTTCCAATATAAGTTATAAAGGTAGATAAGGTGGTAGTGTGTGTAACACAATTACCAATAGTTGGAGTTTGAATGTTTGAGGTTGGAAGTATATATCGAGATTGTAAACCCAATATCGTCTCGAGTAAGTTGGCAGTATGGAGTAAGGATGTCTCGGATCTTTGAAGAAAATCCTTTTCAAGATTCGGAATCCATTATTGGAATGTAAGATTGGTTGAGCTCGGGTGAGCAGATTTTCTAGAGTTGAATCTATCAGTTGTGCAGAAGTAAGTGATGGTAGCTTGGCGACTTCAGGAAGGAGTAGCTGTGTGATAAGACACAGTATCTATGGATGTTCCCGAAGGAGATTTTCTTTTGGAACAAGATTAAGAAGGTATTGGAGGAACAGTTGATGTCTACCGCAGGAAGACTCGACTGTATAGGAATTCTCTGATATCAAGTAAGAGAGTTTTGTCTATTTTGAAGTATGGGACTAAGGTCGATTAGTTGTTCTTCGGACATGGTCTCATTGTTCCCTTAAGAAGAGTAAGTTATCGGCGATTGGTTTGGAGCCCGAGTTTCTTTTGGATGTCGCCATCTCGGAGATTCGTTGTGAGGTTTGTTGATGGTCTTAGTTTGAGAAGCCTTTGGATCAGAAGTTTTTGGTTAGCTGTGTTAGCAGTGCAACTCGAAGTGTTCGGTGTGCTGACGAGGAGGTCTTTGGCTTAGCAGTGTTCTAGAGATAGAATTTGGAAGCAGCAGTGTGGCTCGTTTCTCCGATGGTTCAAGAATCTTTGTGGTTTTTCTATCAGCAGTCCGGGAAGATGGTGAAGGCTTTCTTGAAGGGTTAACCTTGTTTGGAAAAGCTTAAGACTCTTTTTAATTAGTAAAGAGAGAACAGTTTCTTTGGAATCTGAACTAGGTAGGATCGCAAAAGTGACTTGCGATTAGTTTGGGAATTTATCTTGGGTAATCTTTTGTGTGAGATGGAGGTTTCTCATGTGGAAGTAGGAGCTACTGAAGTAGTCAGAGATTTTTCTGGATGTCTTCGAGGAAGTAGAAGTTTGTCTGCATCTAGAGTTTGAGTTCCGTATCGACTTGGTTCCAGAAGCGATACCGGTGGTTAATCTGGTTGTAGGATGGTTCTTAGAGAAAGAAGAGTTGGTGTAGCATCTCAGAAATTTTTTGAAATGGATTGGTCAGATCTAGTTTTCAAGTTTGGATTTCAACTAAATTTGGAAGAATCATGTTGTTGAATAGGATCTGGGGATCATTTTGTTCTTGGTTCAGATTTATTTCAAGAAGCATCAGCGAAGGTTAAGCTGATCAGGAAGAGATGAGGTAACCCAAGAATCGTCTAGTGAGTTATGCAGATATGAGACAAGGAGTTTGGAATTCGGAGTTGGAGATTGGAAATTGTTTAAGTTTTTCTCCAATTAAAGAGCTATAAGATTTAGTAAGTCTGGAAGTTAGCACTGAAGTATTTTGGATTTTCCTGTGTTCTCGAGAGAAGTAGTTCTTTGATCTACAGGATTGAATGGCCAGTTTGGATAGCTGAAATTCATTGTATTTCACGTATCTCTGAGGGAGTACGTGTATGATTCATCGCTGGTTATAGGATCTGCAGTTCAGATGGATTTGGAAGTTTGAGCTGGACTTGGGTGTGATCTGATATTCTGTTCAGATTAGTGGATCTAGAGATAAGGGAAGCTCTGGATTATGGGGTGTAGTTTGTTTAGATTCTGTAGAGCGGGTCTCCCGGTGATTTATATCCGGGGAAACTCTAGATAGTGTTAGTAAGATTTATTCTGATTTGTATCAGAATAGTTAGTTAGGTTTGTTTGATTGTTTGATTGGTTGCTATGGTTGTTAGTAACTGGATGATAGGTATGTGGTTGCTGTTTGAAATTTGGAATCTTTGCTGGATTATTAAATTAACTTTGTTTTAAATTTCGGGGACGAAATTATTTTAAGGGGGGAGGAATGTGATATCCCGGGTTTTTGGGTAATATAAATTTAATAATCTGTATTGATAATTTAATTGGATTGATAATTATCCTATGTAATTAAATTTAAATTGGTTAATTTAATCTTTTAAAGGTAAATAATAAATACTTAATTTGGCAATATTAATAAGATTTGTTTGTTAAAGCTAATAAAATCTTATTCTATTTATAATATATATATTTGATATATATTGTGAATGGAAATATCTTTTGTTTTGTTTTAAAGATGAATTTTCAAATTTGTAATATATATGTATGAATTGTGATTTAAAGCTTTGTTTTAAAATTAATATTTTTCAAAAGATAATTTAAGTTTAATTCAATTGTTTTCAAAATATAAGATAATTGTTTATTTTAAATATGATAGTTTAAAAAAAAAGGGTTTAATCAAAGTTTTATTCTAGTTTTCTTTAAAGTGTTAAATTTTAAATGGTTATATAAATGTTCTAGATTTTAAAATACATGTATAAGGAATTTATTTATATTTATAATTAGTTTTAACATATATTCTTTTAAAGGTAAACTAACATTTATCAATTAAGTAACTTAAAAAGTAAGTTTATATTAACATTTAAATTAAATAAAAATTTTATTTAATATATTAAAAAGGACATGTGTAAATACATTAACACTTGGTAGTAACAAGTGTAGGGTAATTAAGTGATAAAGGACACATGTATGTTTTAAAAAAATACAAGTGGCAAGATTCTATTTTCTCTAAAAATTGAGTTAAACTAATATAATGTTGTAAAAGAGAAACCTGGTTATTTTCTTTCCCGTTCAAAGTTTATTTCAGTTCAAATCTTCTTCCTCCATCTTCTTTTTCTCTCCATCTTTCTAAATTCAAAAGAAAATCAAAATCTGAAACCAAAAATCAAAAGAAAATAAATCAAACAATTATTTCATCTTAAATCTGAAATCTGCAAGCCAATTCAACTGAATCAAGCTTGGAATTTAAATCTGCAAGCATTTATGTAACCTCAACCTGCATTTCAAAAAATGATGATTCAATCTGCAACAAATCAACCTGAGCAATTCAAGTTAAAGATTCAACTAAACAAGGTTCCAGATTTCAACTATTAACAAGCATGCAAGTATTCAATTTTCAACAGCAAGAAATTTAAAACAATTCAGATATTCAAAGCCTGGGAAACCTGCTCTGTTTATAGGTGAGTAAATTTATTTTAAAAACAGTTTAAAATCTATGATCATAACCAGATGCTTAGGATGGATTGTGTGGGAATATGGTTGCTTATGATTATGTGTATGAATGCATGTATGTATATATATAATGTGCTGTGTATATATCTGGGTGCATGCCTGGGAAATGATGTTCATCTTTCTGTTTAAAAACTTTGGTGAGTAAACATTTGAAATTAAAAACAGTTCTTAAAACCTATGATAGTGCTTAAATGTTTGTGATTAATTGCTGTAGGATATGATTGTATATGTTTATGATGTGAATGTATGCATATATAAATATGAAATGTATATGTATATGTCTGTTTACTTCTCTGTTGTATTACAGAGTCTATCTCAACAACAAAAATTACTATCTTCCAAATGAATTGATTTTTGACCATAATGTTTAAAAGGAAAAGAACTCTAATATATTATTGTAAATTTTAAAAATGATTATAGAAATTTATTTTAAGATTTCATTTCGAAAATTTATAAATTACAGGGAAAAATCAAATAAGGTAAAAATCAAACTTGATATTTTCAACTTTTGATTATTGGATCTAATGTGTATAGGAAAATAATGAATTTAGGTGTTATAATCATGATTTTATAGTTTGGAAATATGGTGATATTCTGAGTTGATCAGAATTTGGATAGTGGTCGATTTACGATGAATGGAGGTAATGATGGTGGCGAGACCAAGGCTGGAGGTGGTTGGTGATCTGGTGGTCACGTGAAAAATAGTGAGGATTTTTAATGATGACCGTGGTGGCCAGGATGGGGCGAATTAGGGTTCGTCGACTCGATTTGGGTGTCTTGGTTGCTGAGCTTCGTGTGGCGTCGGTGGATCATCGGAGATGATCGCATGTGGAGGTTTAGAAGCAGGATGTCGAGGCGCAGCTATGGACGAGGTATCTGGGCCTCTGATCGCTTAGGGCAGTGGCACGAGTCAATTTTCAGATGGGGGTATGGGTTCCAGTTTGGTCGAGATGGTTCGTTTTCGATTCGAGAGTGATATCAACGACCTAAGTGATCGTGATTAGTGTCGAGGTCATCGTTGACTTGTTGGAAGCTGCGGCGCTGATCGATGGTGGTCGGAGCATGGTGCACGTGCACGCGTGCACTTCGGTGATGTCTGTGTGGTTTTAAGGTTGGAGAAGAAGGATTGCTCTCGGGTAAATCTCGTAGATGATGCGTGTTCGATCGAAGCAGGGGAAGATCGTGAGAGCTCGAGTTTTGTAAAGGGTTTGGCTCGGGATTTTTGGAGTATGGCCAGGGTATTTTTTTTTAGCTGAATTAGTTAAGTTTAAAGGTGAAGTTGTTAATAAGTTTTAAGAAATTTAAACAAGTTTAAATAAGCATGTTTCAAGTTGTTAAGTTATATCCAAAGTAATTAAAGTAATGTTTAATTAGATTTCAAATATATTTTAAATAGATAAGTTTAAAGGATATGATAATTATTTCAAAGATAAATAATTGTTTAATTTAATTAAACATGTTTGAAAAGCATTTTCAAAGATTTTAAGTATAATAAAAATCTAGGGTTTAAATTGTTTTAAAGTAAAATTACATTTTTAAATATATGATTGATTTTTAAATGGGTTTTAAATTAAGTAAGTAATTTGAGTTTAATTAAGGATAATAAATAAGTAAATTTAATTAAAGCTTAATTACTTGTTGTAATTAAGAATAATTACTTAATAAAGTAATTAGTGGGAATAAATGTAATTAAGAAATAAATGAATTAGAGATTGAGTGATGATTAATTTATTTATTAATTAATGTAATTAATTTTAGAAAGATAATCACTTATGTTTTTATTAAGTGTAATTATTTAGTGAGGTAATTAATAGATAATTATTCAATGTAATTAATTAAAATGGATAATTACTTATAGAAGTAATTAAATGGAAGTGATTAAGAGTTAATCATTTGATGTTATTAATTAAAAGATTAATTAATATAATTGATTTGAAGTTAATTAATTAAAGAGTAATTAATTAATTGAAGAGTTAAGGTTAATTTATAATGTGATTAATGTCTTGTTAAGGTAATTAATTAAAAGAGAGTAATTAATTAAGGTAAGTAATTAAAAGATGGTTAATTACTGTTTATAATTAATTAAGGTTAATTAAGGAATGTAGTTAATTAAAGATTAATTATTTAATTAACTAGAAGGTAATTAATTAATGAAGTAATTAGAGGATTATTAATTAATCAAGGTTGATTAATAAAAGCAATTAATATAAGTATGATTAATTAATTGTAATTAATTAAGGATTAATATAATTAATTATAGTTAATTAATTAATGAAGGTTCATTAATTATTGTAATTAATGATAGTAATTAAAGGTTAATTACTGTATATGGTTAAGGATAATTACTTGATGTAATTAAAGATAATTAATCAAAGGAGATTAATTAAGGAAGATCATTTAGATGTTTAATTAATAAATTTGTAATTAATTGATGATAGTGAGGAGGATTAAGATAATCCAAGTAATTAAAGGATAGTAATTAATTTAATTAAAGGTTAATTAAATTGATTAGAGTAAATCAATTCTGTTTAGATAATTGATTAATACTGGATGTTTGATATTGGGTGATTGGTTGATATTGGATGATTTGTATGTCTCTGATATATATGATATATGCTGCTTTGTGAGATGAATGTTGATATGAATTATCTATTGTGATAATGTTATTTATCTATCTGTTTATATCATTCAGAATATAAGTTTAAATGTTTAAACCTTTAAACAACTTGGCCTTAAAAGATACGTTTTGGATTTCGATGAGACCAGGATCGGGTTTCCGTATACCGGTATTCCAGGTCTAGAGACCCGAATACCACATCGATCCAAATTAACGATAGGTCGTGAATCTCAAGTGAAGATGAAGATCAGAGTGCAAGGGTTATTGTCGTTAACTCTAAGGGTGATTCCAAAACGAGTGTAACGAGATAATGCCTTCGGTTTCGTTCGAACCCGGAACGAACTTGTATGGATTGAATGCTTTCAGCACATCGTCAGGCGAACGATGAGCATTCTAAGTGATATGTTCTGATTAAAGGTAATCGTAACCTCAAGCCTCATCAACCGGGAATGGCTAAAACAGGGGAGGTGCAGCAAGGTTTCGTGGGTAGCACCCACTGAGAGCAAGATAGATCCCTGTCTAGAGGTCCCTTTTCTTTTATTCGGCTTAGTGTGTGGTTGGTCGCGCCAACCACGGGATTGTCTTGTTCGGGATTATCCAGTAAGGGATGGTTCCGGCTTTGTGTTGCAGGGGAGCGGGCGTACTCCTCGGTACGGTGATCTAGGCCACGTACTGTGACGGGCGGTACCCCAGTAGCCCTACCATTGTATGGAATCCAAACTCCAATAAGTGCCGTACGTATTAGTTGTGCCCAACTATGTTGGAATGTGAGATGTAAGCATTTCAGCTATTTCTGTATTTTACTTGAAAACCCTAGACCCTATTATAATACAATCGGATTTCCTATCAAATGTTTTAGTTAGCGTAAGGTAAAAACTTACCCATGTTTATTTGTGGGAAGTCTTACGTGATACTTTTGTTTTCAAAGGTTTTCAAAGTTAAGCAATCTAACCGTTTACTCACACCAGACCCATGTCTGACCCAAGTGTTTATTTTCTGTTTTATTAAACTCTTGGGTACTCAATATTGTATTGAGTAGTCAAGGGATTCAGGATAGTCTTGACGAATTCTGGAGGAGCTGTGAAGCAGGAGGCTTCAGCGAGTAGATATATAGAGTTTCCGCTGTGTTTGTATTAGTCTGTATTGTACTAATGTACTTGTGTTGTATAATAGACAGAAGTTTATAACTGTCTATTCTGTGATATATAAGTTGTGTAACTCTGATGTAACATGATACTATGTAATATTTTATGTGATATATTATATTTTATTCGTTCCGCTGTGAGATTCTGATGTGTTGTTCTTTCTTCTTTTCTATCTTTTCTTCTTCTATCCCTTTCTTTCTTAATTCATGATACGTCTTTCTGGTGGTAGAAAGCCGGGTCGTGACAGGTATCATCCGCAAATTGCAGAACCGATATACCATTACGCGATATGTCATTTCCAACACTTCCTAGAGAACCATTATCCACAGCTTTCTTAATAATTTTAGCAAAAACATCAGCGGCTAGGTTAAACAACAAAGGTGATAAGGGATCCCCTTGCCTTAAACCTCTCTTCGACTGAATTTTATTACCTAGAATACCATTAACCATAATACTAGAGTTTCCAGTTTTAAGCAGAGTCAAAATCCAACTAATCCATCTATGTCCAAATCCTCTAGCATGAAAAATATCTACAAGAAAATCCCAATCTACTGAATCAAAAGCTTTAGCAAAATCGAGTTTTAAAATCGCACAGGTTATGTTATTCTTACAACAGTAATTAATATATTCTTGAACTACAGCCACTCCATCAGTAATATTTCTCCCTTTAATAAATGCCGATTGTGAACAATCAATTAAATCGTTCATTCTTGAGCTGAGTCTATTAGCTAGAACCTTAGAAATGATTTTAACTGAACAGTTAATCAAAGAAATAGGTCTGAAATCTTTTAAGTTGTTTGCTCCTACTTTTTTATGCAGCAAAATAACATTTGCGAAATTGAATCTCCCTAATTGCAAATTACCACTGTAAAAATCATTAAACAAATTAACTAAGTCAAATTTTAAAATATCCCAAAAAGTTTTATAAAATAAAATAGGAAACCCATCAGGTCCCGGAGATTTATCACTTGGCATATCATTTATTGCTTTCCAAATTTCCTCTTCTGTAAAAGAATTATCTAACTCTGATAAATCAACAATAGAATTTGATGGATACAGATCGCCCACCTAACATTGATTCTGTGTTTGATTTTAGAACCAAAAATATCCTTATAATAGTCTGTAAAAGCCTTATTGAGATCACTTTGATCAACTAACTCTATATTGTTAACAGATATAGAGTTAATTGTATTACTACATTTTCTACCATTAGCAATATGATGAAAAAATTTGGTATTATTATCGCCTTCATTGAACCATTGAATTCTGGATCGCTGCCCCCATCATCACCTCCTCTTTTTCTAAAATAGAATTTAATTCATCTTTTAAATTAGAAAGAACATTACGTTCACCTAGATTTAGAGGTCTAGATTCTTCTATCTTGTTAATATTAAGCATTTCATTAAGAATATTGTCTTTTTTGATTTTTAAGTTGCCAAAATCATTTTTGTTCCATTTTTTAAGAAAAATCCTAAGGTCTCTAAGTTTAGAAATAAAAGCTTTTGCAGAATTATCCTTGTTTCGGTTATTATGAAAACTCAAAGAATTCCATTTACATATAACAAGGTTCACAAAGTTAGAATCCAAAAGCCACATCTTTTCAAATTTAAAATTGTTAATAATAACTCTATGAAATTCACAAGAAAGGATAATAGGACAATGTTCCGAATAGGTATACGGCAGGCCATTGACTCTACAGATAGGAAATTTGTCTTCAATTTCATCACTAACAAAAAATCTATCAAGAAGAGCCATGGAAGGAGACTCTCTAGCGTTACTCCAAGTAAACTCCCTATTAGAAAGGGGAATTTCAATCAAATTAGAATTAAAAATAAATTGATTGAAACCCTCCATAGCAGAGTAATCCCCTTCCCTAGGATATCGCTCACCTATGAATCGCGTAACATTAAAATCACCCCCCATAATCCAAGGACCCAGGGCTAGTGATCTAACATCTAGACATTCAGACCATAAAATTCTCCGATTAATTTTAGAATTTGGCCCGTAAACATTGGAAATATTAAGTAAGGAGTTGTCAGAAAGATTAATAAGAATAACATGAAGAGAATGCTGCTTAACAATACATTGAAGAAGTTTAAAATAATTATCACGCCAACCTATCATCAAACCCCCTGAGGAGCCAACGGAAGGTAAAAAACCCATTTTCTAAAGTGATAACCACCTAATCTTCTAAAGACACGAACATCAGGACAGTTAATTTTGGTTTCCTGAAGTAAAGCTATATCAATAGAGAAGTCTTTAAAAAAAACTCTAACCTTATCACATTTATTCGAGTCGTTCAAACCTCTAATGTTCCAACTAATGATCCTCATAAAAGAACTGAGTTGGCCCTCTCTAATTCCTTACATCTAATAAACTCCCGATCTAACTCAATATCAGTAAAAATAAAAGAAGTGTCGTGAGCTAACTGGCTAAACTCAGCAGAAGAAAGATTAACTAAAGCAAAAGTAGAAAACATACTTCCCAAAATAGAGCATGTAACTGAGCCTGGATACGTAGCACTAACGGTACTCGATCCAGGTATCTCACCTATAGAAGAAGACTGGAAGTTACGGATTCTCGCACTACGATGAACTGAACCGCTAGAAACAACTGATCGCTTACGCTTTCCTCTTTTCAATGAAGCGGAGCTAGGAGCTGAGCAAAAGAAATACTCCAACCCATCTGACTTTAAAATATCTGAATCAAAAACATCTGAAGAGACTCCTACTGGCAACTCATGCGATTCAGTAATTAAAGCAACATCACTACAGCAAATCTCTCTTCTACAAAGCCTGTCATTTCTGGTTTAGAAGCAATAAAGGAATTCATTCCTTCAGCAGAAATAGGGTGCGTAACAGATTCCTCACTTAAAATAGAATCATCCACCACATTAGCTAACACGTCAATGTCATGCAAAACGTGCACAGCTGTATCAGTGTGCAAGTCACCCAGAGAAACATTGGAAGAAATATAAAAAACATCATAAAGACGAGGCTCTAATTCAACAGCCAAATCATCTTGCTGATGTTCAAACAACAATTCAAGCAAGGAAACATCGGCTGGAAAAGCCGGAATATCAAAGATAATAGAGTCTCCTAATTCTTCCAAAACTACACCATCCCAATTACAAGATTCCAGCTCCCCATTATGAACATCGCACTCGACAACAATTTCTGATAAAGTCGCCCATAAATCAGAGTTAAGCTTATGGTGATCAACATTAACAATTGTATTAGGAGCACTGATATCAGCAAGCATGGAATATTGGCAGTCAAGATCTACCTAAAAATCATTAGTGACATTACTGATTTCAGATTGTTTACCCAGAAAATCATCATCGGAAACAGCCATACCCATTATAAAATTTGTATCACAACCAACTGTCAAAAGATCAACAACCATATCACTATTAACTCCACTTTTGGCATATACATCTTCACTAGCCATCACATCCCTCAAGTGAGAATCCACACAACCAACATTCAAGAGTGCAACATCCATATCACTATTGAGTCCGCTTCCAACAGGAACATCATCACAACAGATACTTCTCTCGTATGTAAACTACCACCAGACAAAAAAGCAACATCCATAACACTGTCAAACTCACACTCAACAGAGATCTCATCATTTGCAGTCACAATGCTCTTATGGTTTGCGACATAACTATCAGACGAAAAAACAGTGGTCGAAACACTATCAACACCTTTCTCCATTGAATCAGATTCAGATAAAAATTCAGAGTTAAGAACTTCAAATTTATTTGACATATGAATTTCAAAATTGTTAATCCTCTTTTGCTTGCGACTTAATAGCTCACGACTTAACAGGCTACGACCTAAGAAAGCTCCGACTTAACAGTCTGCGAGTTAAGGATGGCTACGACCTATGGGGACTTATGACCTATCGGGTTAAGGAGTTAACGACTCAAGAGGATTAGCGACCTAACAACATAACGCCTTACAACGCACCTTATATCATAAGCGACTTAAGCAGGTAGATGAGATGCCGCATCTAGTTGACTCGTACGCGATTCAGGATTTATGTTATTATCTGGAATAGACAAGCTTACCTATTGAGTCACGACCAAACGAAGCTACGACTCAAGAGAAGTTTGCGACCTAACTACTCATGAAGTGTGCCGACTTAAGGGGTACATGACTCAACAGGCCACGACTTAGCATTTGTCTTCAACAAAGCCACAAGATGAACCCAGTAAGGCGCCCACGAGTTACGACTTATCTTAAGTCGGCCACGACTCATGACTTGGTAAAAACTAGAGTTCAAAATTCGACCCCTATAAATAGATCACCACTTCCAACGTGAAGAGGACTTTTGGCCATTCATTTCTTCAAGCACCGTTACTCTGTCGAACTCTCCACTCATTCAGCAATCAAAGATCTTCGAACATTCGAGACGCTACAACAAGCTTCAAGAGGAATTCCTTACATCCAACACGGATTCATCGAGTTTCATCGTCGAAGATTGAGCTAGTAGTCAAGATTGTTTCTTGTGATCAAATTATACTGTTTTCATAAGAGATTTGTATCGATTTGTAACCGGATTCAATAATAAAGAGATCAAAGTGGACGTAGGCTTAATCTCAAGCCGAACCACTATAAACTGCTGTCTTTTACTGCTTTTCTGCTATTTTACTGCTTAAATTCTGTTCCCGTCACGCGGGTGGTGCTTTCACAACTCAACCACACACACCGGGTGTTAGCGTTCACTTTTTAGCGTTAACATTTTGGTGCTTTCACTGAGAATTGAACTCAGGCGATCATCCACCGTTGCTTCGTAGAGACTTATAAAAAGAACCCCTCTAAAAACCAGAAGTACATCTGAAATAATGGCTCCTGGAAGAAGAGGTAGACCTATCAGATCCAAAAATGCTCATGAAGGGACTTCCGCTTCCCCAACAGCAGACCAAGCAAGCCCTACAGTTGGAGTCACCAGGGCTGAATTGGATGACGCAGTTTCTGGATTATACCAACAAATTGAAGCTCAAAACGCTTTGATGATGGATAGATTAACTGCTCTGCTCGGGGCAAATCGTCAACCAGAGAACCATCAAATAGCCTTTCCTCAAATGCCACCTTTCCAAGCTGAGGGCTCTATGCCGCAGCCAACTGATCGTGAACATGTGCCCAGGCAAGCTTCCGAGGGAAGGACTGATGCCTGCCCGGAGATGTCTTTGAACAATAAAGAGTAAATGTCCGAAATGGTTGGCCGCATCATGAAAGAGAGCATGCAGAGGGAAGAGAATGAGAGTGACTGTGGATTTGCACCAAGCAGAACTCCGTTTACGGAAAGGATCCTGAAAGCGGAATTTCCAAGGAAATTTGCACCTCCTACTATCCAAGCCTATAGGGGAACGAGTGACCCTAATCATTTCTTATACAAGTACGATTGGCATATGACCGGCGCAAGGGCGTCAGACGAGATTAAGTGTCGATACTTTCCAGTGTACTTGGAAGGTGTGGCCTTACTTTGGTTCACCAAGCTTCCAATTCGGTCAATAGATCAATTCTCCGACTTGACGCAAAAGTTTAAAGAACAGTTCAGATTGTATGCTTCAAAAGCCAAGGATATAATGTCACTGTCTAATCTTGAACAAGCCCCCGGAGAATCAATCATATCTTTCTTAAGCCGTTTCAATATAGCCGTAGCCGAAGTGGATAATGTAGAACCGCGTATGATCCTGACCTACTCGGTACGAGCCATTGATAAATCGAGTGAATTTGGAAAATGGCTAAAAATGAAGGAACCAAATTCCCTTGAGAAGTTTTATAAAAAGGCCGATGAATTCATGCGCCTGGAAAACCTTTCCGCCTCAGCAAAAGTATTAGTTGCCAAGGACAACAATAATGAACTTGCTTCTAACAGAAGAAATTCTGAAAATCATAAAAGAGAAAACGACGGAGGAAAGAATCAGGGGAATGAGAAGAAACTCCGCCGCTTCAATCTTTCAGATTTCACTCCTTTAACTGATACACCAAGCAATATCTTTTTTGCAACAAAGGACGTTGTCAGGTATCCTAAGCCACCTGAGATGAAGAGAGGCGCAATGCGTAATGGAAAATTCTGCTAATTTCACAATCAACCTGGCCATGACACTGACCAATGTCGCCAATTAAAGAATGTGATTGAAGAATTGCTGGAACAGGGTAAACTCCAACAATACGTTAAGAGAGGCAATCCAACCTCATCCACTCAGGGTCAACAACGTCCTACCCATCAAACCGATTCTCGCAACAACACTGCAGTGCAAGATTCAGAAAAGCTTGTCATTAATGTTGTCGTATGAGGTCCACGCCCAGCAGGCAGAAGTTGAGACGACTGTTAATTGTCCACAGAACTGCGACTGTGGCATCTTTCATTTTCTTTGGCATATAAATCCGAAGCTGCGAATCTAGCGCAAATGGAAAATCAGTCCGGAGATTCTGAAACAACAATTACTAGCATCCATTTTTTAATTAACAGCATTGCTTAATTTGTAAAAATGATAATGGATGTGTAACTTCTGCATTGTAAACCGTTGAGAAATCAGTGTGACTGAATAATGAAAAACTATGAATTCTGTGTTTTATATTACAAAATGCCTGTTATATTTCGATATATAAATACTCTAAATGTATTGCTAAAATGTCGATCCAATATTGCAGGTCATTAAAACGAAGCCAAGCTCACCCATCGCAAAGCCAAGCGAGCCCGACAAATCATTGATTAAAGAAAATACCAAGCAACAAAAAATTCCATATTCAAATCTTATACAAGGAGAACTTCACATAAAAAGTTGGCAATTCCACTGGGGCAAGCCTTCGTTAACCGGTTGTGATTGTCAATATGAACAGACATCCAACTAGGTAACTTGCACTTGTCCCGTGAAGTTGTTCAACAGTGGAGTCCACTTCTTCGGATAAGGCAATTTACTTGCAAAAGGAAAGAAAATACGCTTGGAAATGATAATAGAAGATCGCTAATGAGCAGATGATGGGAGAAGATGGCCAGGCAAACACAGAAGCAGCCAAAAGGAGGTATGCCACTCAATAAAAGGGCCGGTAGAACCACCGAAGGGACGCCTTCCCAAGCAGAAGGAACAGGGCGCTTGCTAACTGATCGTGATGCATCCGATCAGGCAGCTTGCGTCCGTCCCGTGGATCTACTCACCCTTGAGAAGCAACCTTCATGGCACACCAACCAACCGATGCTCCTTCCCAAAGGTCAACAAAGCCCTCTAACGAGGCGCGCCAACAAATGGAAGTGCTTCTCTCAATAAAAAGATTGGTGGAACCACCGGAGGGGCACCTTCCCAAGCTGAAGGAACAGGGCCCTTGTTAATTGATTGCGATCGTTTGTGCAAACGAACATCCAATCAGGCAACTTACGTCTGCCCCGTGGATCCACTCAACCATGAGAAAGTAACTTCCAGACAATCACAAGACCTCTTCAGAGGCAAAAGCCCTTTTCGGAGGCACATTTCACCCGTGTAGAAGTGCAAAATGCTCCTCTTCGGAGGCCCACTTCACCAGTGATGAAATGCTAAAAAGCCCTTTTCGGAGGCACATTTCACCCGTGTAGAAGTGCAAAATGCTCCTCTTCGGAGGCCCACTTCACCAGTGATGAAATGCTAAAAAGCCCTTTTCGGAGGCACATTTCACCCGTGTAGAAGTGAAAAATGCTCCTCTTCGGATGCCCACTTCACCAGAGATGAAATGCTAACAAGCCCTCTTCGGAGGCACATTTCACCAGTGTAGAAGTGCAAAATGCTCCTCTTCGTAGGCCCACTTCACCAGAGATGAAATGCCAAAATTGCTTCTCTTCGGAGACCAAAAGACCTCTTTGGAGGCACACTTCACCATGCTTGAAGTACCGGACATAAGCCCTCTTCAGAGGCACAAAAACATAGCCTTCTTTGGAAGCGCTAAACAAATCAAAAATTTCTTCAGAAAGTTCACTTCACTGCATAGGAAAAATTCACCTTTTAACAAATAAAAGTGATCATCCCCAAAGGTTGAAGTGTTCTTCAGAAAGAAAGAGAAAGTAAAAACTCCTCTAAAGACTAGATATACTCTATTAAAAGCCGAATGATTCTTCCCTTAAAAGTGGAGTAATTATTCTCCGAAATAAGAGTATCAGTCTTGAAAAAGCTAGGAATATTGCAATGCACTTACGGTATGGGGGCAATACTATACAATTCAGTTATATTAATAAAAGTAACATGCAAGCAACATACCCCAAGTTCATTTCAATATCACGAAAAATAGATGTGGAATAAATGTATTCCCAAACACAAAAAAAAAGTTTATACAAGTAAAAGGAGTCGTTTATTCTACACTAAAAATGAGAAACAGATGCATTCTCTCATACACAAGAATTTGTACAAGTAAAATAGCTGTTTTATTCAATACTATGAAAGAAATTTTACATTGTGCAGATCACCAAAAGAAGCGGAGACCGGTATCCGCACAACTTCCGGTCTATACATGCAAAAAGCAGAAAAGGCAAAATCAAGCTTATTTCTCCTTCTTCCCGCCTTTAGAGCTTCTACCCGGCCTAATAATTAGCTTCGGAGGCCGTTGTGATTGAGTCGGAGAAGAAGAAGAAAGAGGCGCAACCGGATCAACTTCTGTTTCCTCTCCAGCGGCAGAAGAGCTTTTCTTGCCTTTCTTCGAAATTGCGCGTTTCCCCTTCCATTTCGAGGAAGACTCACTACCGGGAGTAAAAAACTCTGAAAGCTTCATGTCGTCGTCATAAGATTGCTCCAGAGTCTTCTCACCTTCTTCAAGTTCTGCTGTCTTTGTCTCTTGTGAAACAACCAGATCGTCCAAATCTTTGAGAGCTTCAATTTCCTCTTCTTGCGATCCTGGTTGAGAAGCTGGAAGAGGAATAACTTGAGAAGGAGGAGGAACGGCAGTTGAAGAAGGAGAAGCAGGCGCAGCTTTCGGTGCTTCCGCTACAGAAGAAAAGAAGTTAAAATCAGTATTCTCCAAGATAAGAGAAGATATTGGTTCATTCAGGCTTAAGTAATAAGTAAGAAGTTCATCAAGCTCAGTCAAATCTAATAAGTAGTTCACTGGAGATGGGTCGACGTCAAAGTTACCTGGAGAAGTCGGTTTTACGAAATCAATCTCAAATTTCTGAGCTTTAAAGTCTTCCATAGCCTCTTCCTCTGTGGGAGTGGTCACAGTTTCTTGGTCAACTTTAGCCGGAGGCGAGGAGTGAGAGCTAGAGCCAGCAACGTCCACATGAGCTGAAGTCAAAATATGAACAGGGGCAACAGGAAGTATTTCTTTCTCAGGAAGCTTCTCTCCCGTCGCTTCGGCTCGCATTCGGGTATGTTGCTCTTTTCCTTTTGCAAGGGCAGCGCGGGCGCTCTCATCTAAGTAGGAAGCTTGGAGATCTGCTTCAGCATAACCGGCACCGCCAAACATGTCAATGATCGCCTCCCATACTTCAGCTAAAGTAACTTCATAATCCGGTCCCAAGAATGAAAGGCTCCCACGCCCCAAGACGCAATGGATATAAAAGTCAAATAAAGTCGTGTCAATGGTGGCTCTGGTTGCCTCATGGGATTCTTCAGCCACAGCTTTACCAGTGAGAGCTTCATCACGCTCTCTTTCGGCCTTCAATAACTGAGACTGCAGTCTTGTAATTTCCAAGTCTTGGGAGCTGACTTTCTCCCGAAGCTGAGCTGCGTCATCACGATATTTCCTGGTAATGTGCTGCTCTGCTTCCAGATTCACTTCAGCATCCCGCTGAGCAGCATGAGAATTTCGAACCTGCCGTTGGAGCATCTCTTCCTTTTGTGAAAAAGAAGTGGAAGAAGTGGCAAGTTCGTTCTTGAGCCTTTCAACTTCAGCCTCAAGCTCCTTATAACCATCGGAGATGCTCTTCATTTCAGCGTCGTGCTGTTTGCAAATTTTATCCCATTCTGATTTATCATTCTCCATAGTCATCATCGCTTCAAGATTCATGTGGTTGACCCTTTGAAGTTCATTGACCAGCTTCTGCCACCCAGACATTCTTTCAATGTCAAGCTTGACAGCATCGTGATTTCTCAGCATGGCTTGTTTGTCGATTGGTACCAAATCCAAATCAAACGCACCCCTTTCAGACACCAATTCGGAAATCGGTTCTGGAGTATGGGAGGACCATCTCCAACTTGGTACTGAGGCCTATTAATGATTGCCTGGATTTCAGACTTCTTAAATGCAGGAGAACCAGAAGAAGTATCAGGAGGAATAGAAGCGTCAGTCTTTTCCGGAATTGCAGATGCGTCCTTTTCACCAAGTTTGGTCCGCTTGCTAGAATCATCAGCCATACGACTCTTCCCCTTGTCGTCAGAAGATTTCCTTTTATGAGAATCGTCACTTCTACGGGAAGAGTCGTATCGCTCGTCTCTATTCCCATAATGCTGTTCATCTTCTATTCTGCGGCGCTCCTCATAATCCCATCTCTCTCTCGCTTTTCGAGAGGCCCTTTCCTCGTCAGTCTCCTGACAAGAAGGAAGATAACGCCTAAAGTCATAAGCATCGCGACTTCCATGACGCTGAAATTTGTCGTAATACGATCCACTTTGCCCCATCAAAGAACCTGAAATTGAAGAAAAGACAAGTCTTAGAAATCTTCGAATTAAAGAAGCTAAGTGCATATAAGTGCCAAAAAATCCTAAGTGTATGTGATGTGCAAATTACGCGCGTCAGACTACAAACCACTTTTGGGTGTGGAAATGGCAATAACTTGTGTAGGGGGTGTTGTAGTTTGTTGCAAAAAAGAGGTTGCTTCAACAACAGGAGATATCGCTTTTGAAGAATCATCCTTAAAAAGCTCTTGAGAAGTTATCATTATATCGCTCAAGTTATCAAAGGTGTCATCGCCGCGATACCCAGCGGAATTCTCTTTTTCAACTTCCACATCGGCTGACTTTTCAAAAATTCAAGGATTCTCTTCCTCTTCAATAATTGGAGCAAGTGCTGGCTTGCCGGATGACCCCGCAACATCGGTAGAGGTAGAACACTTTACTAATGCAATATCTACAGTTGGCTCCTTTGGAACCATCTCCTCCGTTGAAGCTGGGGCATCTGCTGTCTGTACTGAAGAATTAGAAACTTCACGGGGTTGAATAGAGCGAGAAGAGTCTAAAAGCCCGAAGTGATGTAGAAATTCGTCTGTCAATAAAAATTGAATAGTCCTCTCCTCAATTGGCACTGCCATAAGCCTCTCGAAAGTCGGTTTATGACCGGGATCTCTAGAAGGAGGAGGAAGTGCTGAAAAGAAAATGGGCAAAGTTAACATTTGACAACTCGAACTTTGGAAAGTTCGAAAGAACATAAGAGACAGAGACAAGTGATCTTACTTTCTACTCTCTAGATAGCGTAAAATCCCGGAGGACAGCGAACATAGAAAAACTTGCTTAGGAAACTGTGAACACTGTCAGGGAGACCGATAATCAGTCTACGGTTCCTGACACTCCTCACAAGTATGATAGAGGGATGGTCTTTGATCTTTGCAAATGTGCACAGGAAACGAATTTCTGCAAAACTGGGAAAACGGTCCAGCGTTCTCCTAAAAAGCACACACAGTCCCAGCAGGATGGCGTAGCCATTAGGGTGTAGTTGAAAAGGGGAGATAGAAATCGAAGGAGAAGTTCTCGAAGACAGTCGTTAAATGGTGGGATAGCTCCACTTAAGCATATTTGGCGGTTAACTGCGACAAAGCCATGGGGCGGCCTATCAGCAGTGTCATTGATTCCAGGGAACAAAGCATCAGCTTCAGCAATGCCAAACTGAATGCATAATTGACGAAAAACTTTATAGCTCAGAGTGGTAGGGGTCCTTTCCGGAGGATCATTCAATGTGAAGGTGCATGTTTCCTAAAAAGTGTGAAGTGTTGTGCAGAGCCAATAAGAATAACAAGTAAACACAACTGGAATTAAAATAGTCGACAATCGGTCGATTATGAGATTTCAGAACTTGTTAGTATCTAAGTACAGTGTTAATGCAAACAAATCAGTTTCAGTTGACTATTACGGTTTTGCTTTAATACTTCACTTGAATTGGTTATTGTACAACATTTCACTCATACGGTTCATTTAATTTAATTTTTTCTTTATCAACTAATCTGTCATTCGATGTGGGCGGTCAGTGGCAGTATATTCGTCCCAGTATTCTGTGAATGTTGTATTAGGCAGGTTGTTAGCTTTCAACAGTTCATAACTCAGCAGTTCAAAGTCCATGCAAGGCTTAAAAGTGCCAAGTGTTAAGTCACCGATAACTCAAGTGCTAACTCGGCGACGACCTAAGAAAGATTTCTTATGGGTTAAGTTAAGTCGTTGGTTCTCTAATTCTTTGAGTCATCAGCCATAACACTTATAGAGATATGAAGCTTCGGTTTAAAATAACATCTGCTAACTCGTCCATGACCTAAGGGGCAAGCTACGAGTTAAGTTAAGCCATCAATCTATTAAGTCATATTGCATAAGTAAGAAGGTCTCAAGGAAGAATGAAAGATTGCCAAGTCTTAGGTCGTTGCCGACCTACGACCTACTTTAGGTCGTATATGACTTAGGACTTAAGTCTCGAAGAACGCAAAGGCCTTAAGTCATTCGTCTTCTCCCCAATACATCAACTCGCTAACTCCTAACCCGTTAACCCATTAGCCTCTCCTCCTACCAAAACTCTCGTTCCCTCAACGCATTTAATCATTCCGAAATCACCATAAGCCCGGTATAGTGTCGTTTCATTACAAACACGAATCAGTCAAACTGAAATGCTGTTGTCTATCATCTTGTTCTGACCAACTGTCCAAAGCCGGGACAAGCCATCTCAAACCCATCAGTAATCAATTGAAACAAGAATTGCAGAGAAGCATGGCATAAGAAAAGAGGGTTGAGGGTGAAGATGAGATTCGTAATTTGGTGATAATCGAGGAATGGATAGCAATCGAATCCACTTACGTGATAAGGAAATAAGGATGATCGGCAACCGGTTGGTTTAAATTGTCTTTGGGAAGCTTGAGAATTCGTTAATGGCGGATTCAAATAGAAGAACGGGTAAAGTTGGGGAGGAACGACCTAAGCAATTTATTCACTGGGGCAGTGAAAGACGAATCGACATACATGATGTCCGACTTAAGACTTATATTAAGTCGCTTCCGACCTAACCAAAAGGAGTTAAGAAGAATCGAAGCATATGACCTACGACCTAGGCACACACTTCGAGGGGCAAATGTTAATCCTCTTTTGCTTGCGACTTAATAGCTCACGACTTAACAGGCTACGACCTAAGAAAGCTTCAACTTAACAGTTTGCGAGTTAAGGATGGCTACGACCTATGGGGACTTATGACCTACCGGGTTAAGGAGTTAACGACTCAAGAGGATCAGCGACCTAACAACATAACGCCTTACGACGCACCTTATATCGTGAGCGACTTAAGCAGGTAGATGAGATGCCGCATCTAGTTGACTCGTACGCGATTCAGGACTTATGCTATTATCTGGAATAGACAAGCTTACCTATTGAGTCATGACCTAACGAAGCTACGACTCAAGAGAAGTTTGCGACCTAACTACTCATGAAGTATGCCGACTTAAGGGGTACACGACTCAACAGGCCAAGACTTAGCATTTGTCTTCAACAAAGCCACAAGATGAACCCAGTAAGGCGCCCACGAGTTACGACTTATCTTAAGTCGGCCACGACTCATGACTTGGTAAAAACTAGAGTTCAGAATTCGACCCCTATAAATAGATCACCACTTCCAACGTGAAGAGGACTTTTGGCCATTCATTTCTTCAAGCACCGTTACTCTGTCGAACTCTCCACTCATTCAGCAATCAAAGATCTTCAAACATTCGAGACGCTACAACAAGCTTCGAGAGGAATTCCTTACATCCAACACGGATTCATCGAGTTTCATCGTCAAAGATTGAGCTAGTAGTCAAGATTGTTTCTTGTGATCAAATTATACTGTTTTCATAAGAGATTTGTATCGATTTGTAACCGGATTCAATAATAAAGAGATTCAAAGTGGACGTAGGCTTAATCTCAAGCCGAACCACTATAAACTGCTGTCTTTTACTGCTTTTCTGCTATTTTACTCCTTAAATTCTGTTCCCGTCACGCGGGTAGTGCTTTCACAACTCAACCACACACACCGGGTGTTAGCGTTCACTTTTTAGCGTTAACAAAAACATTCCTAGTTCCTATAAGAAGATTTGCTTTTTTTCTTTATTTGGAGAAAACCATTCAGCGAATCTTTTCCATTAATCTCGATAGCAGAAGAATAAGGACCATTATTGCAATGAACAACATCCGGATCGAATGAAATAGGATCAAAACTTGAAGAACAATCACCGAAATCAAACTTTTTAAACTCACAAGCATTAAACTGAACAGGAATTAGGTCGATATTACCAAGATAGGATTCAGGATTTCCAAATTTCTCAATGTATCCCCTTCCTATGTTTGGTGAATTAATGATATTAAAATGATGCAACAAATCTTCGAGATAATTAAAACCCTCAAGTCTATATTTCCAAAGAAAATCCATCATTAAACCCTTCAACAGAAAGAACTTCAATACGAATTGAAAGCCATTATCCACCAAAAATGAGGATGAAATAGTTGAGGAGGAATCCGACTTGCCGAAATATATCTCAGGATCTCCAAATCTCTTTCTGTAGCCTTTGCCGATATTAGGAGAATTAACATTGTTAAAATGAAATAACATATCCTCTAACAACTTAATTCCATCGATTCTTTTTTGCTGAAGATTATCCATTAAGATCCTTTTCAATAACATACATTTAAGCACGAAAAGAAAACCATGTTCTACCAGCGAATCAGAAGAAAAGGTTGGATTTGGATGAACAGGAATTTCTTTTGTGACCGAACTTACCACAAGAAAAGCATCTAATTGGATCCCTACATTGAGAAGCAAAATGGTTATTATCACCACATCTGAAACAAATTTTTTTCCAATCTTTTGATTCAATCCATGATTTATTCGAAGATTGCAACAGTGGACCTCTAAATCTAATCGGAGAGCGATCCTTCACTACTTGTGCATATGATCGAATAACAGAGGGAAATCGATGATGTGGATAATTCCAGGAAGATTGAGACGAAAAGAATGGATTTTGATATCCAGAATGCGGAATAACAGACGCCATTTTCTTTTTAATTTATTTAGATTATAATAGTTGAATTTATTGCAAACGAATGAACTCAAATACGTAATTATTACTTGTAATTTAAAATTTTAGTTGAAAATGGGAAATATTTATGTGATAATTTTAAATCCAATGGTACGCCGTTCTATTTGGAATTATGAATGAAATAATTATGGGTAAATTCAATTTAATAGAAATTTTGGGAACTAAAATTTATAATTTTGAATATAATGAAAATTTAAGATAGGGCATTTCAATTGATAAATTTTTTTCTCTAAATTGACGTTTAAATTTTGTTTAAATAATTGCAAATGATTGAGAAGTATAAAGGTGATAAATTGTCAATTCTATAATTGAAATATAAAATTCGATTTAATTAATTTAATTTAATTTCATTTAATTTATATAAAATTTGCCTTTTTGGTCACGGACTCGGATTTCGACGAAACCAGTTTCATCGGATCCGTAACGGTGAATTATAATAGTGTTTCAAGTTTCGTAGCGATCGGACTTGGCGTTTGATCGTACGAACTCGAAACGCCTTGAAATTTATGCAATTGAAATCAATTGAAATCAATTTGGAAAATATTGTTTTTAGCACAACTTCTTCATACGATGGAAATTGAACCTGAAACCTTTCCATTGAATTTAAAATATTTTAAAACACCTATTTTGATATATGTGTTTACCCAATTTCGTTCTGGGGTTAGGACGGGCTTTTTGGGCCACTTTGGCGTTAGCGCGTACACCTGTTTTATCCATCTATTCTATTTTCAACCTTCTCTATAAATATCCCCGCTAAACCCTAGCAGCCTCCATTCCTCATTTCTATACGTGCTATTTCATTTGCTCTTCCTCATTTCCAATGGCTGCAAACCCTAAACTTCCCAATCCAATTTCAATTTTTTAAAAAAAAACAAAAAAAAAACAAAAGAGAAAAAAAAATTTGCGGATCTACAGCGACTTCGTGTCGCGCTTTGAGTTTCAGAGGCAAAAACGCTGCATCTACTTCGAGTCAGGAAGAAAACTACTTGGGTCTTCGGGCCGTTTTCGCAAAAACTCCAACCAAGCACCAGGATTCTTAGGCGCCGGACCAGAGTTAAACTCGAAGTCGATCCAGGACCAGAATTTTCCCATCTTCAAAATTTCATAACTTTTGCATACGGACTCGGATTTGGACGCGGTTTCTTTTGTTAGGATGTATTGAAATTTCGGACCTGATGACGCTGGTTAGGATGAATTCTGAGACTATCAAATTTTTGGGTTTAAATTGAATTTAAATTCAATTTAAATTCAAAAGGTGAGTGTTTTAACCCACTCACAACTTCTAAGATTTCTTATGTTTGTTAAATTAAATTTTGATGTGATTTAAAATTTATCTATGATTGTTTGGGCATATATTTAATAATCATTTCAGTTAGATAGCATTTATTTAAATTAAATTGTTATTTAATTTTATTATTGCATATAATTTGGCAGTTAAATTTATCTATTATTGCATATAATCTGCCAGTTGAACAGTTATTAATTTTTATTGAATATAAACTATTCGTTGATGCCTGTTATATTTTATAGGCTTTATATTGATGTTTTGTTTAAATTGGATGATGATTGTAATAAATGGTTGTTTATTGATATTTGGATGAATGGATGCTATATTTTATATTGTATAAACTGCAAGTTATTATTCATTTTCATTTTATTCGGGATTGCGGTTTGAAATGATATATAACCGTAAACTTTTATTTTTAAATTACGGATTGAAATGATAAATATCCGTATCACTTAACCATAGGATAGAAAATTATATACAGGCACCGTGGTCTATATATATAAAATATTTTAAATTGATTTTCTATGGTTTGGAAAGAAATATACGGTTTAATAAATATTAAATTTTGATATTATATAAATATTATTTTACATATAGTAAAATTCTAAAATTTAAGCTATGTGTAACTTAATGATGTTTTAAGTTTGATTTACGAATGTTTCAAGTTTGAGCTTTATTTAAGGGATATTGAATTTATTAAATAAATATTTCTAAACTAAATAATAGTAAATTGAATTAAGGTATATATAAGATTATCAGATTATGTTGGGAATTTTGGAATATTTAAAGACTTGAAATATATAAAAATTGAAATGTTTTATTGAAATTAAGGTATTATTGTTTTCAAAGTGTTGGTTTTCGAAATTGTTATAACTTTGGAAGTAATATGGTTGAAAAATGAATTTATTTGAAATAGAATTTATTTATGAATTATCGGTGAATATATTGATTGGAAACCTATTGAAATTGAAAATTTAGAATATGACTTCAAATGTGGTTTGGGTTTAAGATGATTTAAAAGAATATTTCAAGTTTATCTAAATTAAAGAAAGATTAGTGATTGGAAATTGGGTTTTATTTAAATAATATATTATTGAATTGTTTTCGAAATGGCAAAAATATTTTGGTTTTAAAGTATATACTATTTTGAATTAAAGTATATGTTTTGAAATGGCAAAACTATTTTTGTTTTTAAAGTATATACTATTTTGAAGTAAAGGATATGGTTTGAAATGGCAATAATATTTTGGGGTTTGAAGTATATACTATTTTGAAATAAAGAATATGTTTTGAAAGGGAAATGATTGTGTTTTTAAAAGTATATATATTTTTAAATAACCACGGTGTTATAATAACGATGGGTTGTTAAAGAGACCGGGATCGGATATGGACATACTCTCTGTCGATACCGAAAACCACTTTGACAACTGTGTACGCGGTGGAGTTTCCAGAATGAAGTAGGATGGTGGCGATGATCCTAAGGTATATACGTGGACCCAACTCCCATGAGTTGGCATAAGTTGGCTAAAACAGGAGCGATTGACGGACCAAGGAGGTAGCACCTCTGATCGGACACACTTCTTCGATACCATTCTATTACTTGCGATTTATTTGGTGGCCACCCTTCGATTTGGGAGTGTTGTTCGAGGTGGGCGGTAGTGGCTGCTATGCGTCACCACCAGTCCGGATGCGTAATTGGTATATCTACCCTGGCATTGCCTAGTTGTGCTGTGTCACCTACCATAGCAAGCTTTACTACGATTTCTGATTTCTCCCGTAGCCTGTGGAGTATCGAGGGTAGCCCCCATTTTGGGAGTAGGCTAATACTGGATAGACTACTGGGACTATTACGTGTTAAGGGCTGTTTGCACAAAAAATGGACAAACACCTCATAGTCGTATGATTTAGTAGATCTTATGTTGTTCTTAGTGATTTAGGTGATTTATGAAAATATATGAAAAGCAGGGGATAAACTGTAAAAAAGACACGCGGATTTATAGTTGTTCAGCCAGAATGTGCCTACGTCCACTTTATATGTTATTTCTCTTCTCTTGTTTAGATTACAAGTACAAAGCTTTGATACAAGTAAAATAAAGTTGTTTGAAAGTTCTCTCCGTGCTTGAGCTCTCAAACTTGTCCCCCATTGTTGTACCCCTGCCCCCCTATTTATAGAGTGAGGCTGGGGGTAGGGGACTTGGAGGTATATGGCAGCTGGCGGGCCTGGGATGACGTAATCTGGCCTAGTGGAGCTGGTCCGGTTTACTTTGGTTCGGTGGTAGGAGATGAGTGGTCCGGTGAAGCTTGGTTCGGTGGTAGGAGTATGGTGGACCGGTGAAGCTTGGTTCGGTGGTAGGAGTATGGTGGACCGGTGAAGCTTTGTTCGGTGGTAGGAGTATGGTGGACCGGCGTACTTGGTTCGGTGGGAGGAGGTGAGTGGACCGGTGAAGCTTGGTTCGGTGGTAGGAGTATGGTGGACCGGCATACTTGGTTCAGTGGGAGGAGGTGAGTGGATCGGTGTACTTGGTTCGGCATTGAGGTGGGAAGCACGTTGGTCCGGTGGTACTTTGGAGGTGGCTGGTTCGGTATTGAGGTGGGAAGCACGTTGGTCCGGTGGTACTTTGGAGGTGGCTGGTTCGGTAGAGATGTTGGACCGGTCGAAATACATCCAACACTTGCCCCCCAAAGTGGGGTACGTGCTCGCATGTGGCCTACTTTGTTTCCTTCCATTCGATCGCTGAGTGCCGATCCAACTGGTCCGGCATCCTGTATTTGCCTATAAGTAGGGGCTGTATACTTTCGTTATTCCCTTCCAATCCAAGACAACCGAACCAGACATTCATACCGAATCGAATCAGGTGATATAGCTTTCTCTCGCCGAACGGCCTTTTTAGACAACCGAACGAATCCAGGTATTTCGAGTGCCGAATGAACTGTCGTTCTTGGATTACCGGATGAGTTCGTGGATCCTGAGTACGGAACGAGCATTTTCATTTGGATCACCGAATTAACCCTATACGGGGAATGCCGAATGAACCTCGAGACTCCGGAATACCGAATGAAATTTTACATTCACTTTACCGAATGACAATGGGAGTTTGAGCATTTTGATTTTATGAGTGAAATTTCATATTACCCACTTACTTGTTTACATCCTCTGTTCTAACAATGTGTTTTTCCGGTGTTGTAGATAATGTCTCACAAAGCAGAAACTCGATCAGACAAAAAGAAATCTGAGGGCGAAGGAGGGTCCTCTGCCGTGCCCCCAGCTCAGCTGAATCCAGAACGACGTGGGCCCACTACGAGATCGTTAGTGGACGGGTACGGTCCTCAGGAGCTTCTCAACTTGCCTCCTGATTGCTTCCCTAGCTCACTCAAGGGAGAGCTACTTGATGTTATATCTCGCTCTTTCGGGATCGATCGAGCGTGCATGTTATTGCCGGCTGCGGGAGAGATGCCGTATGATCCTCCTAAAGGATATTTTGCCTACAGCAGATACCATTGTATGTGTGGTGCCTTCCCGCCTCTCAATGCCTGGGTAGTCAGCTTTCTTACATATCTAAAGGTGGCTCCATTCCAGCTTCAGCCCAACTCTTATGCCATTCTGGTGAGTCTCTTCATCATCTTCCAGAGGAGATATGGGCGTCCTCCTTCCAACCGGGAGATCCGGTATTTGTACAACTTGAGAGGCTACAAGAAGGGTTCTCCCTACATCAGCTTGGAATCTGCCATATCCTTTAAGCCCGTCTTGGACTTATACTCGAAGTTCAGTATGTTTAAGAAATAATGGTTCTTCATCAGGGATGACTCTGTTTCCATTCGTCGCTTCACCTCCGGCTGTAAGTGTGAAGCTTTATTTATAATTTCCGTTATAACTGCAGTGCTTTATCTTATGTGCTTTTATTTCTTGCTAGCGACAGGTGGTTTTGCGGTTGTGGAGAATGATCGCTTGGTTCAGACGGCAGCAGAGATAGAAGCTATTACTGGGAGAGATAGGTCGACTGCCTATCTGATCAGGAACGCCACACTCTTGGAGTACAACTTGATCCTTCCACAGCAGTCTGTGGTCAAGCAGAGGGACACGGCTGAAGAGAAGGCTGCCCAAGCTAAAGAAGGGGCTGCGTCGAAGAGCAGTAAAAGGAGGCCCTTTTCGAAACATCCGGTTGCTGGGGGGAAGAAGCTCAAAAGGTCTGACGGTCCCTCTCCCAGCACACACCCGGATGTTCAGGAGGATGAGAAAGGTGAGGACGAAGGAGGTGAGGCTGAGGGCGGAAGTGACGGTGATCGTCATGGTGATGATGGTGGCGATGGACAGGGTGGTGATGGCCCTAAGACTTTGTCTTCTGGGCAAGTAGGCGAAATGCAAGAGTGGACGGATGGCGCTTTCCGTCAAGCCTTCGAAGGTTTGGAGGGGACGGAGAAGTCTAAGAAAGCCGATAACGTTGGGACCAGCGTCGATCGATCTTTTGGGAGCGCCTCTACCGAAGCAACTTCGGCGGTTCAAGGTGAATTTCACCTTACTCTTTAATTCTTGAATGATGGCTCAATACATGTTGATGACACTTGGTTTTCATATCAGGAGCAGGTAAAACGGCCAAGGCCTCAGATCTTCGGCACAGGCTTGAACAAGACTAGCTCTCCAAAGCTTCCGCCAAGCCGAAGCCTTCGACCCACCGTTCCGGGGGTGTAGTTGGCTACCGTCCTCTTCTCGGGGTTATTGAAGAGGACGCTCAAAAGAGAAAGAGGAGTCGCTCCCTATCTGAGCCTTCACCTGGTCCTCAGCCCCCCATTCAGCCTCTTCATGATACCACGGAGGAGGATACTGAGTTCACACCTTCTCCGCACCCGTTTGGAAATCCTACCGTTACTCAGATTGATCGTCCTGGCTTGGCTCGTAATCCATTTGCGGGTCATCCTGATCTGGATCCAAGTTCTCATGATATTTCCTTCGACGAGGTTACCAGTGAGCATCTTCTTCCTCGCAACCCTATGGTAAAGGTGCTTGATGAGGCCAAGTCTCTGGACCTTGATTTGCTTACTACTCGAATTGTTACTATAGGGGACGAAGCTAAGGCAAACATCGACCTGGTTGCTGAGGAAACCAGGAAGTTGATGGGGCATCATGCCCGACTAGTCAAGGCCGGGGAGGAAATTGGGAGTGCCAACATAAGATTGCGGTTAGTGGTTTCTGACCAGGCCAAGCAACTCGCTGATCAGGCCATCCAGATGTCTCAGCACGAGGCCGCCTCTGGACGTCTAAAGAAAACCATGGAAGAGGCCAGCCGGGCCAAACTGCGAAAAATGGAGGCTATTTGCAAGGAACGGATTGATATGGCCATTGCCACGGTGGACGAGGTTCGGAAAGCGGATCTTGAGCAGATAGAGGAGCTATCTGGGAAGCTTGAGGCTACAGAGCTTGCTCAAGCCGAGTTGAGGGAGGAGATGGAGGCAATGCGGAAATCCCTTCAGGCTGACTGCTCGAGATACCGATTGGAGAGAGATGCTGCCGTCGTAAGGTTGTCGGATTCCGAGGCCCGGGCGAGGGAGTTTGAAGAGAACGAGGGGCTGATGGAGGGGATGCTCCAGGATATGTACTTCCGTACTTGGAGGCAGGGTAACTTGTCCTGGATGGATGATTACCCTCGGGTTATGGCTAGGATCTATCTTAGGGCTCTAGAGGAGGCCTAGGCTGAGGCAGATAAGGAGGGTGGCGTGGCCTTTAGGATGGATACTGTTACCGCCCAGTTTACCAAGGAGGAGAAGGTGGCGGTGAAGGGGGGCATGCGGTCGCTTGCAGCTGAGGAGACAGGTGTGCAAGCGGAGGATGATGATCAATTTGATCAAGGAGCAGATGCTGGTAAGTCTTCCTTTCTAATCTTTCCGTTAACTTGGTTGCTTATCACTGACGAATTTTTTTTCTGACCGGACAGGTGGGCAACAGGACGAGGGAAAAACTCCGACGCAGCCGGCTCCTTGATTGGGCCTGGAAAATTCTTTTTGTGGACTTGGCATGGTTGTATATGTTAGTCTTAAACTAGTAAAGTAACTCTTAGGTGGTAATTTTTTGCTACTTGTAATAAATAGCTCTATTCTTGACGTGTAATTCTTTAACTTAAGTTGATTTTGTCGTCTTTTGAATGTTTTTTGCTATTTTGACATGTTGTATGAGAAATATAGCTATGCATATTCTTGTAATCAAATTGTGTTTGATGTTAGGTTCTTGTTTAAAAAATAATTTCATGACTTGCAATGTTAGCATGAGGTGTGAATAAATTATAGTCATGTGTTTACATATGAAAGAAGGAAATACCGCCCTTTATATTTTGCTTGTAGATGGCAGCTTTGAATATCCTGTGTGACCGAGTAAGGGATGTGGTCCAGTATCTTGTCGTGAGCGTCTACTTCCATTAGTGAATGTCTCCTGCTCTGTGTCCTGTACTTCAGGGATTGTTACAGAGGATAGGAGAAAAGTTTCTTAAATAAAATTGAAATATGTGAAATAGTAAAACTTCCAATCACGGAAGGCCTTCGATGTGCTTAAGTTCGTGGAAAACGGGCTTTGTAGTCACTTTCCCTAGCTGTGGGTCTTGGAGACATTTGTCACCCATCTTACGCCTCCGCGGGGAGTTAATTCTTTTTTACCACAGCCGCACTTAAGACACATCGGAGCCGAGATCGCGCACAGTAACTACTCGGGCCATTATGGCCCGTAATCGTGGGTATTATTCGATTTACCGCGGCCGGCTAGCATGGGTGCCGATCGTCAACTATGAACTGCCCCTGGCTGGCCACACCTTATGTTGGGGCTTATAATCGGTTCACAGTTGTCGGCGATCCGAACGCCGTAATGAGCTGCCTCGGCTATAGTCGGCCTTCTCGGTGGCTTATAATCGGCTCATTACAGTTGGCTTTAAGGGCCGTCGCGAGCAATGAGTTAACCCGCAACAAGGGGATGCCGGAGCAAAAGTGTCTCATTGGCGAGGGCATAGATCCGCATAGTACCTATTAGGTCTTGTCCAGGTGAAATTGCATTATGGATTGCTTTGGGTGGAAATGCTATACGCATAAGATTTTTTTCAACAGAAAGGGATAAAGTTAACAAGCAGCCAAGATATAAAGGAACAAGTTAAAAAAGAGACAAGGTTTTTTAAAGTGGTTCGGCACGAAAAGGCCTGCGTCCACTGATTCTCTTTGTTAATTCACTTCATATGGGCAGTACAAGTTAAGAAAAGTATCGACGGAGGTGTTGGATGTTCCATGCCCTCTGGAACACCTCTCCGTCCACTGTTGACAAAATATAAGCTCCATTGTGGAGATCTTTATGAATTACATATGGTCCATCCCAGATTGGATCTAGTGCTCCGGGGCGAGGGAAGATTCGCTTGTGGACAAGATCTCCTTCTTGTAAGGTACGATGCTTGACTTTGGAGTTGTATTGTGCTGCCACTTTTTGCTTGTGGGCCACTGCTTTGAGGACTGCATCATTTCTTCTCTCCTCAACTAGATCCAAAGACATTTGAAGGAGTTCTTCGTTCTCTTCTGGGTTATAGTGGACCCTACGGTGGGAAGGCACAATGGTTTCAACTGGGAGCATAGCCTCCGATCCGTATGACAAAGAGAAAGGAGTATGCTCCGTCGATGTTCTGAAAGATGTGCGATAGGCCCACAGTGCCGTAGGGAGTTCGTCCACCCAAGCGCCCTTTGACTTTCCGAGCTTCTTTTTTATTAGAGTTTTCAGAATTTTGTTGACAGCTTCGACTTGTCCGTTTGCCTGGGGATACGCTACGGATGAGAAGCTTTTGTGAATTCCGTGCTCTTTGCACCAGTTGGCGAATTCCTCGCTGTCAAACTGAAGTCCATTGTCTGATATGATTTTGAGTGGGACTCCGTACCTGCACAAAACATTTTTGATCAAAAAGTTAATAACTTTTGTTGAAGATACTTTATTTAGAGGTTCTGCCTCCACCCATTTGGTGAAATAGTCGACTGCCACTATAGCATATTTGGCCCCGCCTCGGCCCATTGGCAGCTCGCCGATTAAGTTAATTCCCCATATTGCGAAGGGCCAAAGGCTGGTCATTTGAGTAATCTCAGTTGTTGGTAGCCGCGGAATCTTAGCAAACTTCTGGCATCTGTCACACTTTTTGACGAAATCTAAGGCATCCTAGCTTAAGGTGGGCCAGAAATATCCATATCGGAGTATCTTTTTTTGCTAATGTTTACCCTCCGGTATGATCTCCGCAGCTTCCCTGATGAATGTTGGATAAGATTTCCCTGGCTTCCCTCCCAGCGACACACCTTAATAACGGGTTAGAGAATCCGCGCCGATAGAGGATGTCTTCTTGTATTGTGTAGCAGGAAGCTTTCCTCAAGATTTTCTTGACTTCGTTGCGCCCGTTGGGTAGTGTGCCGCTTTGTAGGTAGTCTCGGATGGGAGTCATCCAAGTTGCTTCTTCGGTTGCTGTTATCAGATTCACTTGCTCAAAACTTGGGGTCAGTTGCTTTGAGATGGTTACTGCTTCGAAGATGGCGCTGTCTCTCATGCTTGCTTGCTTTGCCAATTCGTCGGCCTCTTGGTTCTCTTCCCGAGGGATGTGTTTGACTAAGTAGTGGTCCAATCGGCTGAGAAGTAACTTGGTCTTCTTTAAATATGCTATGAGTCGTTCTTCTCGAGCTTGGAATTCTCCTAGTATTTGATTAACAATAAGTTGAGAATCGCTATGAAGACACAAAGAATTGACTCCGATTTCTATGGCAAGTTCTAATCCAGCTATCACTACTTCATATTCTGCATCGTTGTTGGTGGCAGCGAACTCCAACCTTATAGCATAGTGCAGCTTATTTCCCCTGGGAGTGATTATTACCACACCTGCCCCCGAGCCTTGCATGTTGATGCACCATCCACAAAGAGGTTCCACTTGATATCTTCTGCTATTTCCAATTGCTCCTTATCTTTGTTGGTAGTGAATTCTGCAATGAAATCAGCCATGGCTTGTCCCTTGATGGCGGTGCGAGGGTGATAGGTGATATCATACTGACTTAGTTCAATGCACCATTTAAGTAGTCGCCCAGAAGTGTCGGGACGATGGAGTACCTGCCTCAGTGGTTGATCGGTCAGAACTTTGATGGAATGGGACTGGAAGTAGTGACGCAGTTTCTGTGATGTGATTAGTAAACAGTATGCTAGCTTCTCAAGTTTAGGATATCTGACTTCTGCCCCCATAAACCTCTTGCTGACGAAGTAAACTGGCCGCTGCGTGCGGTTGTCTTCCCTTATCAAGGCAGCGCTTAAGGCGTGAGATGACACGGCAAAGTATAGGTATAATTCTTCGCCTTCGCTTGGAGTCGAGAGTACCTGTGGTTTCTGGAGGTGTTCGATTAAGTTAAGGAAAGCGGTCAAACATTCGTCGGTCCATTCGAACTTTCCTTTGTCTTTCTTTAGAGCTTCGAAAAAGGGGACACACTTGTCCATTGCTTTGGAGATGAATCGGCTTAGGGCGGCCACTTTTCCATTCAGGCTTTGCATTTCCTTTCGAGTGGAAGGTATCTTGATATCCTTTAGCGCTCGGACTTGATCAGGGTTTGCTTCAATCCCTCTGGCGTGGACGATGAACCCTGTTAACGTTAAAATGTGAACGCCAACACCCGGTGTGTGTAGTAAGATTGTGAAAGCAACACCCGTGTAACGGGAACAGAAATCAAGCAGGAAAATAGCAGAAATGCAGTAAAAGACAGCAATTTATAGTGGTTCGGCTTGAGATTTAGCCTACGTCCACTTTGAATCTCTTTATTATTGAATCTGGTTACAAATTGATACAAATCTCCTATGAAAACAGTACAACTCGATCACAAGAAACAATCTTGACTACTAGCTCAATCTTCGGCGATGAAACTCGATGAATCCATGTCGGATGTTAGGAATTTCTCTCGAAGTTTGTTGTAGTGTCTTGAATGCTTGAAGGATCCTTGTTTGCTGAATGATTGGAGAGTTCGACAGAGTAACGGCGCTTTAGAAATGAATTGCCAAAAAGTCCTCTTCATGTTGGAAGTGGTGGGGTATTTATAGGAGCTGATCTGGACTCTGGAAAATTTCCTAAGTTCTAAGTCGTCGCCGACTTATGGTAGGTCGCTGCCGACTTACGATAGGTCATAGCCGGTTTATCAGTTCCAACACTTCCCTAGTAGTTCACCTCCTCTTCTGGTTTTACGCTTAAGTCCTAAGTCGCTGAAGACGTAAGGTAAGTCGGTGACGAGGTAAAGGTGCATAAGGTATCAGTGTTGTTAGGTCGGAGCAGAGTTAACATGCAATCTTAAATCGGCAGTTTGTTAACTCGGCAGGCCTTGCTAACTCGTATTTTGTTAAATTGGTTGGCTTCCTTAAGTCGGTAGTCATTTTAGGTCGGACCTGTAGCTTAGGTCATATGCCACTTTAAGTCGTTAAGTCGGCACACTCCAGGTTGTAGGTCGGTGCAGAGTTAACCCCTTACCCCTTGAATCGGTATCTTCTTAAGTCGGCAAGCATCTTAACTCGGCTGGAATCTTAAGTCGGCAAGCATCTCTTAAATCAGTAACCTGTTAAGTCGGCACACTTGATAAGTCGTATGCTTCTTAACCCGGTAGGTCATAAGTCCCCATAGGTCGTAGCCATCCTTAACTCGCGAACTGTTAAGTCGTAGCTCTCTTAGGTCAGTAACCTACTTTAACTCGGAGCCCGTTAAGTCGCAAGCAAAAGAGGATTAACATTTGCCCCTCGAAGTGTGTGCCTAAGTCGTAGGTCATATGCTTCGATTCTTCTTAACTCCTTTTGGTTAGGTCGGAGGCGACTTAACGTAAGTCTTAAGTCGTACATCATGTGTCGATTCGTCTTTCACTGCCCCAGTGAATAAATAGCTTAAGCCGTTCCTTCTCTTCCTTCACCTGTTCCAACTTCCTGTGCCGCCATTAACAGAGTTCTTCAATTTCGAATACAAATTCAAGTCTACCACCCAGCGATTCACCCTTGCTATCTAATTGCGTAAGCGTTTTCGACCATTTTTCACTTCACGTTCGCCATTGAACCATGAATTCTAACCTCCGAGCCCCGAATCGGAATCATACGTCGCGCTTCACTTTGAATCGTGCTGTGATCAATTTTTAATCGTCACTAGTTGTTGATGTGATTTACGAACGCATGACAGTAGGTCAGGTTTATGACAGATCGGAGATGTGTTGAATTGTTGTTTCAGCGACTTGATGATATGAAGGGGACGGTGAATCTCACGAAGAGGATAATGGAATCTACGATGTTGGTGTTAACGGGTTATTGGGTTGGTGAATTTTGAGTTGATTGGTGGAAGGAGGTGAAATTTATGGTGGAGGAGAAGTAGCTTGAGACGACTCAAAACATTCATGCGACCTAACTATCTCAACAGTCCAGTTTTTCTTGCGACTTAACTATTCGCCGACATAAGCCTTAGGTCGTGGCCGAGTTAGGACTTAGAAATTCATGCCGTTCTGACTTGAGACCTTTCGCACGTAGCCCGACTTAACTTATCACATAGCTTCTTGTATTAGGTCGTGACCGACCTAGAACTTGGAATAATTTCAACGACTTATTTTTCACAACAAGGCTTTAGGTCGCAGCCGAGTTAGTACTTAAGCTTTCGGCCACTCAACAGATGATTTTTGAACTGTGCCTGGACTTCGAACTGTTGAACTATGAACTGTGTTGCATGCATTTTACATATTGCTTCAATTTTGCAAACTAACAATCCTGCTTAATACAACATTCATAGAATACTGGGACGAATATACTATCACCGACTGCCCACATCGAATGACAGATTAGTTGGTAACGAGAAAGTTAAATTAAATGAATACGAATGAGATGCTGTACAATAACCAATTCAAGTGAAGTATTAAAACAAAATCATAATAGTCAAATGAAACTGACCTGTCTGTATTAACACTGCACTTGATCATTGACAAGTTCTGAAATTCTGTAATCGATTGATTGTCAACTAATTTAATTCCAGTTACGCTTGTCTTTTATTTTTCATTAGTTTTTTGCACAACACTTCACACTTTTAGGGAACGTGTACCTTCACATTTGAACATTCAGCTGATTGTGTAGAATGTGTTCTCCACAAGAAGGAACAGAGCAAGCTGAAGATGTATTTCCAGTTGCTATCCCGCTGAACGATCCTCCAGAGAGGACTCCTACTACTTTGAGCCATAAAGCCTTTCGTCAACTATGCATCCAGTTTGGCATTGCTGAAGCTGACGCTTTGCTTCCCGAAATAAATGATACTGCTGACAGGCCGCCCCGTGGCTTCGTCGCAGTTAACCGTCAAATGTGCTTGAGCGGAGCTATCCCCCCATTCAATGACTGCATTCGAGAACTTCTTCTCCAACTATCTATTTCCCCTTTTCAGTTACATCCCAATGGCTACGCCATCTTGCTGGGACTATGCGTGCTTTTTAGGAGAACACTGGGCCGCTTCCCTACCTTCGGAGAAATTCGCTATCTTTGCACTTTTGCCAAAAATAAAGATCATCCCTCCATCATAGTTGTAAGGAGTGCGAGAAATCGTAAGTTGATCACCGGTCTCCCTGAAAGTGTTCACAGTTTCCTGAGCCCGTTCTTCTATGTTCGCTGCCCTCCTGGGTTTTATGCTATTTGGAGAATAGGGAGTAAGATCACTTGCATTTGTTTCTTATGTTCTTTCAAACTTACCGAAGTTCGGATTATCAAGTGCTAACTTCGCTCTTTTTTCCTTTTCAGCACTTCCTCCTCCTTCTAAAAATCTCAGTCACAAAGTGACTTTCGAGAGGCTTATGGCGGTGCCTGTAGAGGAGAGGAGTATCCAATTTCTATTAGATGATGAGCTTTTGCACCAATTTGGGCTTCTGCACCCTTCCAGGTCGACTCGAATTCATGAAATTCCTAGCTCTGATGCAGAAACATCGGCTGCTTCGGGTTCTCAAGCAGAGGCGTCAAATGCCCCAGTTTCTGCGGAAGTAGCTGCATCAAAAACACTTGTCATGGATACTGCTTTGATAAAGTGTTCCGGATCCACTGATGTTGTAGGGTTGGCTGGCAAGTCGGCACTTCCCCCAATTATTGAGGAAGAAGAGAATCCTCGAGCTTCTGAAAAATCAATTGATGTGGAAGTTGAGAAGGAGAAATCTGCTGAACACTTGGGCGACGACACCTTTGATGGCTTGAGTGACATTATGATAACTTCCCAATAGCTTTTCGGGGATAGCAATCAAAAAGCGACTTCTCCCGTTGCCGAGGCGACTTCTACCCTTAAACAAACCCAGATGCCTACTACGCCAATCGTCTCTGTTTCCACACTAAAGCGTGGTCTGTAATTTGACGCATGTAGTTTGCACGCCACACACACTTAGGACTTTTCAGCACTTATAAGCATTTATCCTCTTTTTCCTGGAAATTTATAAATTCTACCCTTCTTCTGCTTTCAGGTTCTCCAATGGGACGTACAGGTTCATATTATGACTCATTCAAGTACCATGGAGGCCGCGGCACCTATGACTTTAGGAAGTACCTTGATACCCCAAAAAAAACAGATGAAGAGAGGGCTCGAAGGAAAGCCCAGGAGAAGCGGGATTACGATCAGTGGCAAATAAGGAAAGATGCCGAGCGATATGACTCTTCGCATAGGAGTGACTACTCTCATAAGCGGAAGTCTTACGATGATAAGGGAAAAACTCAGATTGCCGATGAACCGAGCAAACGATCTAAACCGATTGACGCGTCTGAAATTTCTGAAAAGACTGACGCTCCCATTCCTTCTGATATTCTGGCTAGCTCTCCTCCTCTGAAGAAATCTGACATTCAGACTATCATTAGGAGACCGCAATATCAAGTCAAGGACGGCCCCCCAACACTTCAGAGCCGTTTTCCGAATTTGTGCCTAAAAGGGGTGCGCTTTGACTTGGACATAGTTCCGATTGATAAATCAGACATGCTTAGCAGTCTTGACGCAGTCAGGCTTAATATCGAGAGGATGTCGCAGTGGCAGAAGCTTGTCGATGAACTCCAAAGGGTTAACCGTGCAAACCTTGAGGCAATGCTGACTATGGAAAACGACAAGGCGGAGTGGGACAAAGTTTGCAAACAGCATAATCTCGAAATGACAACTATTGCTGATGGTTATGCAAAACTTGAGTCCGAGGTTAAAAAACTTAAGGAAGATCTTGCCTCTTCTTCTGCATCTCATATTCAAAAAGAAGAAGTCTTTCAAAAACAAGTGCGGGATGCCCATGCTGCACAGAGAGACGTTGAAATGAAGCTTGCCGCTGAACAGCATATTACTGAGAAATACCGCACAGAAAACATCGATTTGCGGGAAAAGGTCACCTCTCAGAACGTAGAGATTGAGTTACTAAAGTCTCGACTTGCTAAAGTTGAGGCAGAGCGTGATGAGGCTACCGCTGGCCGGGTTGCTGCCGTTGCCGAAAAGGAAGCGGCTGAGCAATCACATGAGGCGACGAAAGCAGACATCAGCTCTACCTTATTTGACTTTTATTTACACAGCGTTCTGGGTCGTGGGAGCCTCTCTTTTCTTGGTCCCGATTATGAAATTACATTGGCTGAAGTGTGGTAAGTCGCAATGGATATGCTTGGCGGGGCTGGCTATAATGAGCTGGAACTTGAGGAGCGCTATCTCAATGATGAGGATCGTGCCGCTCTTGTTAAGGGGAAGGAGCTACTTGCCAAAGTACGAGCTGAAACAGCGGGAGAAGAGCCTCCAAAAGAAGAAGCTCCTTTAACTGCCCCCGTTCAAACTTCCACTTCAGCCGACGTTAATATTATAGATTCCAGCCCCCATTCTTTACATTTAGCTAAAGTTGCCCAGGAGACTGCAACTACTCCTACTGAAGATGAGGCACTGGATGATATTGAAGCCAAGAAGTTTGAGGTGGATCTTGTAAAGCCAACTCCTCCAGGTACTCTTGGTGTTGTCTCGGGTCTAATGAACCAGTCATTTGACTTAGCCGAATTCGATGACCTTCTTACTTGTTACTTAAACTTTGATGAACCGATGCCTTCTTTATTTTCGGGGGATGCTGATTTTAACTTCTTTTCTTCTACAGCGGAGGCACCAAGCACTACACAAGCTTTCACTCCTTCGATTGCCGTTCCTCTGTCTTCCCAAATTACTCCTCCCTCTGCTTCCCAACCGGGATCACAGGCAGAGAAAATCGAAGCTCTTCAAGGCTTGGATGATCCGGCTGCTTCTCAGGAACAGAAGGCGGAGGATTTTGAAGACATCGAGAAGACCCCGGAGCGGTCTCTTGACGACGATACGAAGCTTTCCACATTGCTTGCTACTCCGGGGAGCGAGTCTTCTTCAAAGAGGAAGGGGAAACGTGCTGTAAGGAAAAAGAAGAAGACTTCCACTGAAGAGGAAGCAGTAGTTGATCCGGCTGTACCGCTTTCTCCTTCTGCCCCTGCCCGTTCTCAACGACTTCAAAAGCTAATCATTAGGCCGGGAAAGAGCTCCAAGGGTGGTGAGAAGAAGGAATAATCAAGCTGGATTTTCTACTTATTATTTTTGCTCTTTGCATGTATTGACCGGGGATTGTGCGGGTACCGGTCCCCGCTTTTGCTTTTTGAGATATCTGTACATGTAAAGAATTTTCATAGTACTAAATAAAACAATTATTTTACTTGTACAAACTCTTGTGTATGTGAGAATGATCTATCTTTTATTTTAAGTGTAGAACAAACGATTCTTCTTACTTGTGCAAACTTTTTGTCTGCGTTTAAGAATGCATTTATTCCACATCTGTTTCGCGTGATATTGTTATGTGTTTGTGGTATGTTGCTTGAATACTGCTTTTTATTGTTGTTGCCGTATCATATGATATTGCCCCTATACCACAGGTGCATAACAATATCTTTCGCTTTTAGCGAGACCTGTATTCTTATTTTCCATAGAATAACTATTTCGTCTTTGAGGGAATGATTATTCTACTTAAACGGAGCGTGTCTCATTTTCGGATAAGCCTTTACGCTTCAACCTTCGGAAATGTTCATTTCATACTTTTGAGAAGTGAATTTTCCAACGCGGTGAAGCGAAAGAATCGAAGTGTGCCTCTAAGGAGGGCTTTATTTCGGTATATTTTTTTTTTGAGGAGTAGCATGTGGACTCCGAAGAGTAGCATTATGCTTTGTGGATTATTGTTGTGCCTCCGGAGAGGTCTTGTGCTTCCAAAGAAGTCTTGATTTTGGTCTCCGAAGAGAAGCAATGTTGGTCTCCGAAGAGAAGCAATTTTTGTATTTCTACTCGGGTGAAGTGGGTCTCCGAAGAGAAGCATTTTGCACTTTTACCCTGGTGAAATATGCCTCCGAAAAGGGCTTTTACCTCCGAAGATGGCTTGTGCCTCCGAAGAGGGCTTGTGCCTCCGAAGAGGGCTTGTGCCTCCGAAGAGGGCTTGTGCCTCCGAAAAGGGCTTTTGCCTCTCAAAAAGGGCTTGTGCCTCCGAAAAGGGCTTTTGCCTCCGAAGAGGGCTTGTGGTTGCCTGGAAGTTACTTTCTCATGGTCAGAGGTCTACGGGGCGAACGCAAGTTGCTTGATTGGATGTTTGCTTGCACAAACGATCGCAACTAACTAACAAGGCGCCCCTTTGGTAGTCCCACCGATCTTTTTGATTGAGTAAAGCACTCCCATTTATTGGCGTGCCTCGTTAGAGGGCTTTGGTTGGTTGGTGTGCCAGGTAGGTTGCGTCTCAGGGGCAAGTGGATCCACGGGGCGGACATACGCTATTTGTTCGGATGCATCACGACCAGTTAGCGAGGGTCTTGTTCCTTCCGGTTGGGAAGGCATCCCTTTAGTGGATCTCTCGGCCTTCCTGTTGAGAGGCATACCTCCCTTTGTCTGCTTCTTTGTTTGCCCGCTCATGTTGTATCATCATCCGCCAATCTGCGATCCTTTATCATCGTTTCCAAGCGCTTGTTCCTTTCTTTTGCAAGTAAATTGCTTTATCTGAAGAAGTAAACTTCACTGTTGAATGACTTCACGAGACAAACGCGAGTTATCTAGTTGGATGCCCGTTCATAACGACAATCTCAACTAGTGAACAAAGGTTTGTCCCAGTGAAGTTGCCAACTCTTTATGTGAAGTTTTCCTTGCGTAGGATTTGAGTTCGGAATTTTTGTTGTTTGGTTTTTGTGCAATAGCTGATTTATAAAGGTCGCTTAGCTTTGTGATGAGCAAGCCTTGTTATAATGTCCTGCAATTTTGAATCGATATTTTAGTGATACATTTAAAGTATTTATATATCGAAATAAAACAGGCATTATGAAATAGTAAAGAACACAAGATTTATAGTGGTTCAGCCAAGAATCGGGCCTACGTCCACTTTATAGCTTTTCATTCATTTACACTGATTTACAATGTTTCACAATACAACTGATACATTCATCATCATTTTACAATTTTGAGCAGAGCTCTTTTTCAAGTAAAGTAAGGACGCAAATGGTTGCTGTTCCAGGCCCTTGGAATTGGATCTCCTTCAACAGTTATGAGTTTGAAAGTGCCATCAAGAAGTTTAGTGCCTATGACATATGGTCCTTCCCAGTTTGGCCCAAACACACCAGTTGCTGTCATGATCCTTTTCAAAACCAAGTCTCCGATTTCAAAACTGCGTTGGCGAACTTTGGAATTGAAATGCCTGGCTATTCTCTGCTGATGAGCTGAAACTCTAAGCCTAGCTTCCTCTCTTTTCTCATCAAGAAAATCAAGCGCTTCAAGCTGCAGTTTTTCATTTTCGGTCTCATTGAAATGAACTCTTCTATGTGAAGGAACCTCTACTTCTACTGGAATCATTGCCTCAGATCCGTATGCCAGTGAAAATGGAGTGTGCCCAGTCGCAGTTTTGTGAGTAGTTCTGTATGCCCATAGTGCTAATGGAAGCTTATCAACCCAACCACCTTTTGCTTTTTCAAGTTTCTTTTTGATAGTTGACTTGATGATCTTGTTAACTGCTTCCACTTGCCCATTTGCCTGCGGATGAGCCACTACTGAGAAGCTTTTTCGAATTCTGAACCGCTTGCAAAAATCCTGGAATTCTTCACTTTCGAATTGAGTGCCATTGTCGGTGATTATCTTCTGTGGCACACCATATCTGCAAATGATATTCTTCGTTACAAAATTTATCATCTTTTTAGAAGTGATGGTGGCCAAAGGTTCAGGTTCAGCCCACTTGGTGAAATAATCAACGGCAACAATAGCATATTTAATCCCTGATTTGGCGATCGGTAATGGTCCAATTAGGTCTATCCCCCAGATGGCAAATGGCCATGGACTGACCATTTGTGTGAGTTCAGTGGAGGGTGCTCTTGGGATTTTTGCAAATCGTTGGCATTTGTCACATTTCCTGGAAAAAGTTGCAGCATCTCGATTGATATCCGGCCAGAAGTATCCATATCGGAGAACTTTCTTTGCAAGTGTTTGACCACCTGAATGGTCTCCACATTCTCCTCCGTGCACCTCTGTTAAGATGGTCTTGGCTTCTTCCTTAGTTACACATCGGAGTAGTGGGGTCGAAAATCCCCGCCTGTATAATCGGCCATCTTGAATTATATACCTCGATGCTTTTCTTAATAATTTTCGACGTTCCTTAGAACTCTCTGGCAGGGAACCACTAAGTAAGTATTCTTTGATTGGAGTCATCCATGATTCATGCTCTTGAGACGTAGTCATAATCCAATCAATATCCATTTCATTAATGCTTGGAGCTGACAGAACTTCTACAGGAACTAATCCCAGCAATTGAGCTTCTCCGGAACTTGAGTACTTTGCTAAAGAATCCGCCTTCATATTTTCCTCTCGGGGTATGTGGCTTATTGAGTAGTGATCTAAATCATTGAGGAGTTCGGAAGTTTTTGTCAAATATGCGGGCAAATTCCCTCCTTTGGCTTGGAATTCCTTCTTCACCTGGCAGACAATAAGCTGAGAATCACTGAAAATCTGTATCACTTTGATATTCAATTCCTTGGCGATTTTCAATCCGGCAATAAGGGCTTCATATTCTGCTTCATTGTTTGTCGAAGGAAATTCCAGTCTCAATGCATAACATAGTGATCGTCCTTCAGGAGTTTCGAGCACAACTCCTGCCCCAGAACAATAGTCATTTCTCGAGCCATCAACATACAACTTCCACTGTATCGGAATGCAGTCAGTTGTTTCTTCCTTACTGTCACCTTTGTCTGTGGATTCTGCAATGAAATCTGCTAAAGCTTGTCCGTTAATTGCTCTTCGGGGATGGTAAGTGATGTCATATTGGCTGAGCTCTATGTTCCACTTCAAGAGACGACCCGAAGTTTCAGGACGATACAGGACTTGCTTCAAAGGTTGATCAGTCAGGACCTTAATAGGATGAGATTGAAAATAAGGTCTCAACTTCCTGGAAGCGATTAGCAGACAATAAGCAAGTTTTTCTATCTTTGAATAATTCATTTCAGCTCCAGCGAACCGTTTGCTGATGTAGTAAACTAGACGTTGTATTTTCGTATCCTCTCGTACAAGTGCTGCACTTAAAGCATGGGATGAAATTGCTAAATAGATGAAGAGGTCTTCACCATCACTAGGCTTGGAGAGGACCGGAGGAGTTCTCATATGATGAATCAGTTGATCGAAAGCATTCTGACATTCAGGAGTCCATTCGAAATTTTTCTTTCCTTTCTTTAGAGCATCAAAGAAGGGAATGCATTTGTCTGTGGCCTTGGAAATGAAGCGACTAAGAGCGGCAACCTTCCCATTGAGACTTTGCAGTTCTTTCTTTGTTCTAGGGGCTTTAACCTCTCTTAGAGCTGTGATTTGAGCAGGATTGGCCTCGATGCCCCTAGCGCTCACAATGAAACCCAGGAATTTCCCAGACTCTACTCCGAATGAACATTTCAATGGATTGAGCTTCATTCCGTACTTCCGAAGAATTGAGAACATTTCTGCCAAGTGATCCATGTGGTCTATTGCTTTCTTTGACTTTACTAACATATCATCAACATAGACTTCCATTGTTTTGCCGATCTGTGGCTTGAACATAGCGTTGACAAGTCTTTGGTATGTTGCCCCTGCATTCTTCAACCCGAATGGCATGACTTTGTAACAGTAGAGTCCCACATCTGTAATAAAGCTTGTGTCCTCCTGATCTGGTTCATTCATCATAATCTGATTGTATCCGGAATAGGCATCCATGAAAGATAACAACTCATGTCCAGCCGTCCCATCTACTAGTTGATCGATTCTAGGCAACGGGAAGCAGTCTTTGGGGCAAGCTTTGTTCAGATCTGAGAAATCAATGCATACTCTCCACTTTCCATTTGCCTTCTTAACCAGTACTGGATTCGAAACCCAATTTGGATAAGTGGATTCTTTGATGAAATTATTCTCTAAGAGGCGATCTACTTCTTCCTTTAAAGCTGCTGATCTTTCTGGACCTTGAGTTCTTCTTTTCTGTTTTACCGGTGCGAATTTCGGATCAACATTCAAAGTATGAACAGCAATTGTTGGAGAGATTCCGCACATATCAGCATGACACCAAGCGAACACGTCCAGATTTGCTTTTAGAAATGATATCAGTGTATTTTGAACTGTTGTACTTAGTTGCGAACCCACATTAAGCACTTTATTTGGGTCTTTGGAGTCGACAGGTATTGGTACCGTAACTTCCACAGGCACCACTCTATTTTCCTCTGCACTGGATTTTCTGGGGTCCATTTCCCACCTTGCACCACTATGTTCTCCAGTGCAAGGGCCACCCTGTATTTGCTATAAGGTTGGGTTTTTGATGCGGAGGGGAGCTGCCGCATCTTTACCCATCTCTCTCTTTCTGGCTTCTCGAAGCTCTATAAGATAACATTCACGTCCAGCATTTTGATCTCCCTTGATGACACCAACACCATTTTCTGTAGGAAACTTCATAGTTAAGCACCACGGGGCCAAAATGGCCTTGAATGCAGCTAGAGCTGGCCTGCCTAGGAAAGCATTGTAGGCAGAAAATCCATCGACAATCACAAAGGTTTGCTTTCGAGCTACCCTTTTCTGCCCTTCACCAAGTTCCACGAACAAATCGACAGTTCCGATTGGTTGCTGTGGTTCCCCAGTGAAACCAACGATCTTTTGTGATGAAGCCTGAACGTCGGTCATTGGGATCTTCATCTGGTCAAATGTTTTCTTGAAAAGTATATTGCAGGAAGCACCGCAATCAATGAGTACTCGTCTTACTATTGCCGGCCCAATTCCTGCAGAAATAACTAAGGGGTCTATGGTCGGAGCTTCAATACCAATAGAATCCCTAGCCTTGAACAAAATATCATTATCTGAAATCTTTTGCTGTTTTAGGGGTATTGTGTTTTCTACAGCAAAAACATCTTCTTCTGCCGGGATATACTTCAAAGCGTGAGCATATCGTTCCATCTCACCCCAGCTTTTGCCTGCTGGGTGTGGGCCCCCTGAAATGACGTTGATAACGTGCCTCTCAGATTCTTGTGCCGTAGCACCTTTACTTGAGTCTGACGGCTGATTAGAGGGTTGTTGTCTCTGAGTAGACAAAGATGGATCACTTCTGTTTTTCTTGACATATTGTTGCAGCTTGTTTTCTCTCAATAATTCTTCAATTAAGCTCTTTAAGTGACGACAATCATTGGTATCATGACCAGGTTGGTTGTGAAAACGACAGAACTTTCCATTTCTCATAGCGCCCTTTCCTGGTTTTATCTCAGCCGGTTTGGGATAATCCACAGCATCTTTGGTGGCGAAGAAGATATTTTCCAGAGTGTCGGTCAATGGAGTGAAATCTGAGGGCTTGAAGAAGCGAGGTTTCTTTATATCCTTTTGTTTATTCCCCTCGTGATTTTCCCTTTTCTGACCTCTGGAATCTTTCTTTTCCGAAGCGGTAGTATTATTTTCCACCTTTGTTGTCACCACCTTCATTGATGCTGGAAGATTTTCCAAGCGTATGAATTCATCGGCTTTCTTGTAGAATTTCTCGAGAGAATTTGGCTCTTTCATCTTCAGCCATTTTCCAAATTCGCTCGATTTGTCGATAGCACGCATCAAATAGGTCAAGATCATCCGTGGCTCTGCGTTATCAACTTCCGCCAGAGCTATATTGAAACGGTTCAGGAATGATTTAATAGGTTCTCCCGGATTCTGTTCAAGACTGGATAATGACATTATGTCCTTTGCCTTTGAAGCATATAGCCTGAATTGCTCTTTAAACTTTCTAGTCAGATCGGAAAACTGATCTACTGATCGGACAGGAAGTTTGGTGAACCAGAGAAGCGCCACTCCTTCCAAATATACTGGGAAATACCGGCACTTGATTTCATCAGTTGCTCTTGCACCGGTCATGTGCCAATCATACTTATACAAGAATTGGTTTGGATCACTTGTTCCCCGATAAGCAGGAATGGTGGGGGGAACAAATTTTCTAGGAAATTCAGCCTTTAGAATCTTCTCGGTAAATGGAGTCTTGCTTGGCGCGAATCCCCATTCACTTTCATCTTCACCTCTCTGCATGCTCTCTTTCATTATTTGCTTGATCATGCCAGAAAGATATTCCTCATTGTTCAAAGATTTTGCGGAGTAGACTTCTGCCATTTTCTCAGATGTTTGCCCGGGCAGATTTTCGTGGAAAATTGGCGATGGTCTAGATCCTTCAGCTCGGAGGGGTGCCCCTTCAGCAGCACCTGATCCCCCCTGAGGAATATTCCTCCCTTCGGAGTTGCGAAGAGCATCAGCGGTGTTTTCTTCTCTACCCACTGGTCTTTGGTTGGCACCAAGCAGAGTGTTCAGTTTTTCCATCATCAGATTGTTTTGAGTCTCAATCTGCTGGTATAGTCCGGATACAGCAACGTCTAGCTCCTCTCGCGTCACCCCGACGCTTGGAGCTGCTTGACTTGGTGAAGCAGAGGTGGCGGTATCATCATGAACATTTTCAGATCTGACAACCTTTCGTTTCCTTCCAGGAGCCATTATGTCTGATAGACTTCTAGTTCTGTAGGAAATCTTTTCAACAAACTTGTGTGAAGCAATGATGGATGGTAGCCTGAGTTGGGTTCTCGGTGAAAGCACCAAAATGTTAACGTTAAAATGTGAACGCCAACACCCGGTGTGTGTAGTAAGATTGTGAAAGCACCACCCGTGTAACGGGAACAGAAATCAAGCAGGAAAATAGCAGAAATGCAGTAAAAGACAGCAATTTATAGTGGTTTGGCTTGAGATTTAGCCTACGTCCACTTTGAATCTCTTTATTATTAAATCTGGTTACAAATTGATACAAATCTCCTATGAAAACAGTACAACTCGATCACAAGAAACAATCTTGACTACTAGCTCAATCTTCGGCGATGAAACTCGATGAATCCATGTCGGATGTTAGGAATTTCTCTCGAAGTTTGTTGTAGTGTCTTGAATGCTTGAAGGATCCTTGTTTGCTGAATGATTGGAGAGTTCGACAGAGTAACGGCGCTTTAGAAATGAATTGCCAAAAAGTCCTCTTCATGTTGGAAGTGGTGGGGTATTTATAGGAGCTGATCTGGACTCTGGAAAATTTCCTAAGTTCTAAGTCGTCGCCGACTTATGGTAGGTCGCTGCCGACTTACGATAGGTCATAGCCGGTTTATCAGTTCCAACACTTCCCTAGTAGTTCACCTCCTCTTCTGGTTTTACGCTTAAGTCCTAAGTCGCTGAAGACGTAAGGTAAGTCGGTGACGAGGTAAAGGTGCATAAGGTATCAGTGTTGTTAGGTCGGAGCAGAGTTAACGTGCAATCTTAAATCGGCAGTTTGTTAACTCGGCAGGCCTTGCCAACTCGTATTTTGTTAAATTAGTTGGCTTCCTTAAGTCGGTAGTCATTTTAGGTCGGACCTGTAGCTTAGGTCATATGCCACTTTAAGTCGTTAAGTCGGCACACTCCAGGTCGTAGGTCGGTGCAGAGTTAACCCCTTACCCCTTGAATCGGTATCTTCTTAAGTCGGCAAGCATCTTAACTCGGCTGGAATCTTAAGTCGGCAAGCATCTCTTAAATCAGTAACCTGTTAAGTCGGCACACTTGATAAGTCGTATGCTTCTTAACCCGGTAGGTCATAAGTCCCCATAGGTCGTAGCCATCCTCAACTCGCGAACTGTTAAGTCGTAGCTCTCTTAGGTCAGTAACCTACTTTAACTCGGAGCCCGTTAAGTCGCAAGCAAAAGAGGATTAACAAACCCTAAGAACTTTCCTGATGATACTCCGAAGGAGCATTTTAGAGGATTCAACTTCATTCCATACTGGCGAAGTACTTGAAACATCTCGCCTAGGTGGCTTACGTGATCGTCGGCTTTCCTTGACTTTACCAGCATGTCATCCACGTATACTTCCATAGATTGTCCTATTAGCCCTTTAAACATCTTGTTGATGAGGCGCTGGTAGGTGGCTCCTGCATTTTTAAGTCTGAAAGGCATTACCTTATAGCAGTATAAACCCCGGTCGGTGATGAAACTAGTGTGGTCTTGGTCGGGAGCATGCATAGGAATTTGGTTATATCCCGAGTATGCGTCCATAAAAGATAAGAGCTCGTGCCCGGTTGTGCTGTCTACAAGTTGGTCGATTCGGGGAAGTGGGAAGCAATCCTTTGGGCAGGCGTCGTTTAGGTTGGAAAAGTCAATGCATGTTCTCCACTTCCCATTAGCCTTCTTTACCAGCACCGGGTTAGCGATCCATTTCGGGTAGATGGCTTCTCGTATGAAGTCATTGGCGAGCAGATTCTTTACTTCTTCATCGAGGGCTGCTGATCGCTCTGCCCCCATACTTCTCTTTCTTTGTTTTACGGGCGCCTTGGCAGGATCAATGTTTAATACGTGGCATGCTATGTCGGGGGAGATTCCGGTCATGTCAGCGTGTGACCATGCGAATACATCCAAGTTGTGGCGGCGAAAATCGATGAGTTGTTCCTTCAATTCTGCTTTTAGTTGGGACCCAATTTTCAATAGTCTACTTGAGTCGTGCTTGTCTACAGATACAAACTCCATAGCTTCTGCAGGCTCGGCGGTGGCCTCCTCCTCTTTGTCCCTAGGGTCTAATTCATTGAAAGGGTCACTGGTATATCGAAGAGGAGGGGCTTTCTTTAGTTGCTATGCTTCTAGACTTTTTGTGCAGGGGGCAATCTCTACACCCTTCCCTTTATCCTTCCTGTGGTTTTTGCGAAGTTCAGTCACATAGCAGTCTCGAGCAACGTCCTGGTCTCCTTCTATTTCCCCTATTCCATTGTCCGTTGGAAATTTCATCTTTAGGCACCATGGGGCTAGGACAATTTGGAAGTCAGACAAGGCTGGTCTTCCTAAGAAGGCGTTGTAGGCCGAATGGTTTTCTATTAGCACAAACGTCTGCTTCCGTACAACAGAGCGGAGATGGCTTCCAATCTCAACAAAGAGGTCCAGTTGCCCGAGGGGCATCTTTGCATCCCCATTGAAACCGTGTAGTGGTTTATCGCAGGGAGATACATCCTTCATTGATATCTTCATTTTGTCGAATGCATGTTTGAACAGGATGTTTACTGAGCTTCTAGTGTCTACTAGGATTCGGTAAACTTTGGCAGGACCGAGACGGGCATAGATAACCATGGGATCCATGTGAGGGTACTTCCTTCCTTCTAGGTCACGCTTACCGAATGTGATGTCATCACTTTCTTTCCGTTTCGGGTGGCGTTCTTCTATAACCGAATTGACACAGTCTTTACTGTCTCTAAGCGACTTTCCGTATCTTTCCATCTCTTTCCAGCTTTTGTCTGCGATGTGCGGTCCTCCTGAGATGGTATGGACCACTATCTTCTCTTGACTAGAGCCGCTAGCGTTGCGGTTTCCTTTGCTGGTCTCCGGTGAGGGTAGCCTTGGGTTTTCATTGGCAGGAGCTGGAGTCCTGTCCTGACCTTTTACATAGCGTTCCAGTTTCTTCCTTCTGATGTGTTCCTCAATCAAATACCGGAGATGATGGCATTCATTGGTATCATGCCCGTGAGATTCGTGGAAGCGGCAGAACTTTCCAGACTTTTGCCCGTTATCTGATTCCTTCTTGTATGGTGGGCGTTTGTATCTAACTTCGCCTTGGGTGGCAAGGAAGATATTTTCGACGGTCTCGTTCAAAGGAGTGTAAGTGTCGAATCTCGGTCCAGGCCGATATAGGCGTTTTCTCCCTTCTTGCCCCTAGCATTGTCACTGGAATCATTTCTTCGAACGTCCCTTGCCACAGCAGGGGCGTTGCTGTGAGTTGCCTTATTTTGCTATCCTGACTGCCCCTCAACGGCAGCGTCCTCAAGCCTCATATATTTCCCAGCTTCATGGAAGAAATCGGGTAAAGTAGCTGGTTTTTCTTTCGTCAACCTTCTAGCAAATTTAGTGTCCGGATGCACACCACTACAGAGGGCCATTAGGATAAGCTTCTCATCGGCATCTTGGACTGCGGCTGCTGCGGCATTGAATCGGGTTAGGTATTGCTGTAGTTTCTCTCCAGGTTTCTGTTTGACGCTGGACAAGTAATAAGCGTCCTTAGGTTGTTCCACATGGATGCGGAACTAACTGATAAACTTTTCTTTCAACATTTCCCACGAGCTGATGGATCCCTGGGGTAGATGACAGAACTAGGAGGTAGCGAGATCTGCTAAGAAGAGCGAAAAGCATTTGCACAGTACTCCCTCTGTCGCTCCACTCATGAGCATATGTTGTGTGTACCTCTGTAAGTGTACAACGGGGTCGGAGGTTCCTTTGTAAGGTTCCATTGTTGGCATCTTCCATTCTCGGGGGGTGACAACAATTTCGATATTGCAGGCGAAAGGGCTGGTTACCCTAGCGCCTATCTCTCGATCTCTTTGCTCCCGTTGGACGCACTCTCTGAATAAGCGTGCCATCCTTTCATCAGAATTTGGAGTAGATAGAAATGAGTTTGGTTCTGTTCTGTGGGATTGATTCCGTCCAGATGACCTGTAGGGATGGTATCGTCTATCATTCCTCATATTTTCTAGTGGCTGCCTTTGACCTTCTGGGAGCATGCTAGGGTCAGCTACAGTTGGCCCTTGCCTTGATCTTCCCCTGCTGGGTTCTGATCTAAGCACTTCCTCGGGTCCAACTTCGGGCTGGACTCTAGCTCGGCCCCGTTCACTTGCGTTTCCGTGGTTAGGCAGTATGACAGGCTCTGCTACAGTTGACCTTCGTCCGGTAACTCCCCCGTTGGGTTCGGTACCAAATGTTTCCTCAGGCCTAACTTCGGGCTGTGCTCGATCTCGGCTCCTACCATGGCTACTTCTGCCGTTAGCTCCTTCGAAGAAGGAAGATCTTTGTTGTCTCTGAGATACTCCAGACTGGGACTCGCCCCATGATTCAGTGTTGCGATTGGACTCTTCAGCATCCCTTAAGCGTGACATGAGATGGTCCACCAAGGCTTCCTGCTGGGACGTGAAGCAGTTAGTTACTTCAACCACAACCCTGTCTAAATATGCCCTAGTAATTGCTGCGGGCTGTTCTGTGGCAGGTGTGGTCGGATTAGCCTGTCCTTCATTTGCTACTACTGCTGGAGGAGGACGATTTACTTGATTTGTGACAGCTAGATCTGGAAGACTGCTGGATGCGATGTTTTTTCCTTTGTTAACATCTTTTCTCTGTTTGGGAGGCATGTTTTCCAAGTGGCGAACGATGTTGTTAGGAAAAATGTTAAGTGGATGAAGCTGAAGCCTCGAGCTTCTAGCTCTCAATGAAAGCACCAAAAATGTTTGCACAAAAAATGGACAAACACCTCAAAGTCGTATGATTTAGTAGATCTTATGTTGTTCTTAGTGATTTGGGTGATTTATGCAAATATATGAAAAGCAGGGGCTAAACTGTAAAAAAGACACGCGGATTTATAGTGGTTCAGCCAGAATGTGCCTACGTCCACTTTATATGTTATTTCTCTTCTCTTGTTTAGATTACAAGTACAAAGCTTTGATACAAGTAAAAGAAAGTTGTTTGAAAGTTCTCTCCGTGCTTGAGCTCTCAAACTTGTCGCCCATTGTTGTACCCCTGTCCCTCTATTTATAGAGTGAGGCTGGAGGTAGGGGTCTTGGAGGTATATGGCAGCTGGCGGGACTGGGCTGACGTAATCTGGCCTAGTGGAGATGGTCCGGTTTACTTTGGTTCGGTGGTAGGAGATAAGTGGTCCGGTGAAGCTTGGTTCAGTGGTAGGAGTATGGTGGACCGGTGAAGCTTGGTTCGGTGGTAGGAGTATGGTGGACCGGTGAAGCTTGGTTCGGTGGTAGGAGTATGGTGGACCGGTGTACTTGGTTCGGTGGGAGGAGGTGAGTGGACCGGTGAAGCTTGGTTCGGTGGTAGGAGTATGGTGGACTGGCGTACTTGGTTCGGTGGGAGGAGGTGAGTGGACCGGTGTACTTGGTTCGGCATTGAGGTGGGAAGCACGTTGGTCCGGTGGTACTTTGGAGGTGGCTGGTTCGGTATTGAGGTGGGAAGCACGTTGGTCCGGTGGTACTTTGGAGGTGGCTGGTTCGGTATTGAGGTGGGAAGCATGTTGGTCCGGTGGTACTTTGGAGGTGGCTAGTTCGGTAGAGATGTTGGAGCGGTCGAAATACATCCAACAAGGGCTATATGGGTAACCCCTTGACGCTATTAAAAAGTATGTTTATTTTATATTAGACATTATTATAATAGCGAATATTACTACATAGTAGATAGTTTAACGGATCCTTAAGAGATGTGAATCCCGAACATTTCTTAAGTTACTGCACTCACGTTAGACATTGGATAGGAGATGTCAAATCCCGTAAACATCTCTGACGTCGTTCCACTCATATATTTATCATTGATTTAACTTACATAAGATCTTTTAGTTCTGACTCGAGTGTTTTGTCTTTTCAATTCGATCGGGTCAGCCTGAGCATTTCAGGGTTTGAAGGCCCTATTTCCGGAGGACGAAGACGAAGATTTTATTATTACTATTTGTTATATATTCCACTACACCATTGTATTCCGCTGCATAATTATCATTCTCTGGTATGTGTTACTCTGATATGTATTGTATAAGTATAGTCAAATGTTTTGTAAAACAGCTTCATGAACTGTTATTTGATTATTATATTTTATCGTTCCGCTGCAAGATTCTATTTTGTTTCTTTTATTTCTCCACTTTTTCTTATTTAACCCATAACAATCCACCCTTCTATATGGTTTAAGTCGGCATGTGTGTCTGCTTAAGCATACAAAAAGGTGGGATGTTACAGTTGGTATCAGAGCTTTGGTTTAGCGATAAACCTTAGCTTTTTAGGGTCTGACTCTTTACTAATAGGGTAGTAATACCCTATGGGAGTCGCTGAGTGTATATATATGAGAGAGCGTATTTGTTGGTGTTATAAAAGGTTTTAATATTGGTAATTTGTTCCGTTTTGTATTTATAAAGTTCGGTTGATGCATAAGACACTGTGACATCAATAGGGGTTTCTAAACACTTAATAGGATAGACCGACATAATATTTGTTTTTAATATAGGTGAATGAAATAATTTTGCCTATTATATTTTCTATGTATAAAATAAAATGTTTCAAATGATATCTATATTTGGCTGCAATAGATTGGTTGTTAGGTAATAAAGTGTAAATAATAATAGAAATAAGATTGAAAAATAAAATAAATGAAATTTTTGAATTTAGAGCTTAAGTTCCGGGGTTTTTGAAGATTTCTTTAAATGGATTTTGGAATATAATAATAATATTGTTAGAAGTATTTTCTGATATAAATATTTCAATAGAATTTGAAAGAAATGTTTTAAAAGAAATTCCGCAAAGAAATAAGCTGTACTCCCCTCTCTGTCGCTGGAAAATAATTTCGGTGATGGCGGCCGCATCATTGACATTCATTTTCGAGTTTCAAAGTGGGAAGGCCACCGTAGTAGTTTTACTACAAGATTTTTTTTTATTTTAAATTATTTAAATATAATTGGATATATAAATTATAAGTATATATATTATCTATTATTCTAAAATGATTTTATAATAAAACCCGGTATTTAATTCTTAAGTTTCCATTAATAAATAGTCCTAATTACTGAAGTGAAGTGGAACGTAGGTAATGAATAAATTGAAACCTCTAAAGGAAATAAGAGATTTAATGCTAGGATATAAATGGTATTAAATGAAAGTTTAAATTGTAACCTATGAAATAAAGGAACTAATTATTGAACATTAAAATAATTAAAAGAAATGAGAAACTTGTATAACTTTCAATTACACCTTTAAATAACATATATAACTTACCAAATATTAAAAGTTCAAGTGTTTAAATTGTAATAGAATATTATACTAGTAGAAATTTGAAATAATGAAAGTATTCAAAATAATCGCTATTAAATGAGAATTTAATGTTATAAACTTAAGGTATAATTGAAATTTTACCAAGTAAATATAATTAAAGGTAAGTATGACAAATAGATGATTATAAACTTAAGTAATTAAAGTGAGGACATGCTATAATAAATGAATGGATAATTATAACGAAATAAAAGGGAACTAGCATGACCTGTGTTAATTGAATAATTGTGGTAATAAGTAAAAATAAATGAAGCAAACATTTAATGAGTAAAATGTAAATTAAAAAGATAAATCACTGTATAAATAAAAAGAAAATCAAACAACAAAGATATGAAATGAGATTAATAATAAGTTAAGTTGATTGTTGTTCTGATTGTTGTTGTTTAGGTTTATGGTTGTTTAGGTAGGATAATTTAAAATTTGGATTGGATGAATGAATGATCTATTTAGTTTTATCTAAGGCTGTTGAGTAAATGATGCGCTAGTAGTTTATTCTTCATCCCGTACAATTTAAAGGTTTTGAACCTGAACAACTATTTGTTTGTTTGTTTGAATGGTTGCTTTGTATTTGTTCTGTATGCTGTTTGTTGAAATTGATGGTTGTTGTATTGATGTGTGTTAATGATTGAAACCTCTTAACTATTTCACTTCATATAAATAGTTAACCCTTTGGATTTATAAGTGGAATGCAGGTTATGGAAGCAATTGCTACTGCTTTTGGTTCCATAAATTAAGCGTAAAATGCCCGACAAATAGGTACGTTTCGGATTACGATTTATAACGCTATTTATATATATTTTCCCGTGTTGGGATATAATATTTTGGATATTATAAGTGATATTTTGTTATATTTAATATTATATTTTCTCCCGAGCCTCTCCGTACAAAGGAGACTCCGCCGAAATTTTTCTAAATTTTTGGACTTAGAAAATTATTTTGAAATGTTTTTCCAAACTTTATTCATTTAAGTATAAAAAGATATAATGATTAAAATGGGTATATTTTATATAAAGTAATAAATTTTGTAAATTAGTATTTATAAGTTAATATTTTGAATAAGATGTATTGTTTATCTAATTCTTCCTTCTCCCTTCTTTTTCCTTTTCGGGGACGAAAAGTTTTGAGTGGGGGAGAGTGTAACGACCTGTGAATTTCGTTAACTAAGTTTGTCATAATTTCCATAAATTATAGTAAAATGAATGTTAGGAATTAGATGTAGCAATTGTAATTAAAAGTTAACAAAAAAATATATTTAAAATGAAATTCCAATTCAATAAAATAATGTAAATGTTACGATTTGATCTTTAAATAGAATATGAGAAACAAGAGTAAGTATTGAATAATATGTTATTTATTTATGGTATTGAATAAAAATTGGTAAGCCAATTGTAATTAATGGTAATAATGTGATATAAGCTAATAAATTAGATTTCAATGCAACACCCATTAATGAATGTAATTGAAATAGGATTTAGGATTTAGGTAAATGTATACTAGGTTATAAATCAAATAGAAGGAAACAAACGTATATATCCAATTGATTAATGAATAAATATACATTGAATAGTAATTGAATGTACAGTTAATAGAAACTGTATAAAATCAATAATGATAATTAGATGTGCCTTATTGATAATTAATTCCATAACGGAAAGAGTAAATGTATTCATTTGAATATAAAATTGCAATTGGGTAGGGATTGTTAAGTAACAATGTTAATGCAAGGTAAGCGATGCTAAATTAAAGTCAATAATAATGAATAGTGATTAATTCAAAATTTGTAACATATATTTTAAATTACCTACTTATTTATTAATGGAATTAGAATTTGTAATAAGTGATAATAAAATAAATGAAGGTTACACTAATGGAAAATGAAATAACGTTCATTAAATGTTAAGTAATCATAGGGTCATATTTATTAAAAGCGTTACTTTAATAATGTGGATTAATTGAGAAATTAATACTAGAAGCATGTAAAGTAATAACTAAAAGGGAAATACGTTATAAATTGATTTTACCTAAACTTAAGTGTAAGTCAAAGGTAGAATTTGGAACTTATCCATTTAATTTGAAACTTATTAGGATAAAATGGGATTCAATTTGTAATGAGGGTTTATTTTAAGAAATCGAAATAAATTCTTTAATGAGAGAATTAAGCTACTTTAAACTGAGACGTGAATTTGTTCAAAGAATTACAAATTAATAAGTAAGTCAAGATGGTAAAATTTATGAATTATAGAATTTGAACCTTTAATAGTGAGTTAATTTATTTAGATTATAATAGTTGAATTTATTGCAAACGAATGAACTCAAATATGTAATTATTACTGTAATTTAAAATTTTATTTGAAAACGGGAAATATTTATGTGATAATTTTAAATCCAATGGTACGCCCTTCTATTTGGAATTATGAATGAAATAATTATGGGTAAATTCAATTTAATAGAAATTTTGGGAACTAAAATTTATAATTTTGAATATAATGAAAATTTAAGATAGGGCATTTCAATTGATAAATTTTTTTCTCTAAATTGACGTTTAAATTTTGTTTAAATAATAGCAAATGATTGAGAAGTATAATGGTGATAAATTGTCAATTCTATAATTGAAATATAAAATTCGATTTAATTAATTTAATTTAATTTAATTTAATTTATATAAAATTTGCCTTTTTGGTCACTGACTTGGATTTCGACGAAACCAGATTCATCGGATCCGTAACGTTGAATTATAATAGTGTTTCAAGTTTCGTAGCGATCGGACTTGGCGTTTGATCGTACGAACTCAAAACGCCTTGAAATTTATGCAATTGAAATCAATTGAAATCAATTTGGAAAATATTGTTTTTAGCATAACTTCTTCATATGATAGAATTTGAACCTGAAACATTTCCATTGAATTTAAAATATTTTAAAACACCTTTTTTGATATATGGGTTTACCCAATTTCGTTCCGGGGTCAGGACGGGCTTTTTGGGCCACTTTGGCGTTAGCGCGTACACCTGCTTTATCCATCTATTCTATTTTCAACCTTTTCTATAAATATCCCCGCTAAACCCTAGCAGCTTCCATTCCTCATTTCTATACGTGCTATTTCATTTGCTCTTCCTCATTTCCAATGGCTGCAAACCCTAATCTTCCCAATCCAATTTCAATTTTACAAAAAAAGGAGAAATTTTTTTTTGCGGATCTGCAGCGACTTCGGGTCGCGCTTCGAGTTTTAGAGGCCAAAACGCTGCATCTACTTCGAGTCAGGAAGAAAACTACTCGGGTCTTCGGGTCGTTTTCGCAAAAACTCCAAGCAAGCACAGGGATTCTTAGGCGCCGAACCAGAGTTAAACTCGAAGTCGATCCAGGACTAGAATTTTCCAATCTTCAAATTTTCATAACTTTTGCATACGGACTCGGATTTGGACGCGGTTTCTTTTGTTAGGATCGTATTGAAATTTCGGACCTGAGGACGCTGGTTTGAACGAATTCTGAGAATATCAAATTTTTGGGTTTAAATTGAATTTAAATTCAATTTAAATTCAAAAGGTGACTGTTTTAACCCACTCACAACTTCTAAGATTTCTTATGTTTGTTAAATTAAATTTTGATGTGATTTAAAATTTATCTATGATTGTTTGGGCATATATTTAATAATCATCTCAGTTAGATAGCATTTATTTAAATTAAATTGTTATTTAATTTTATTATTGCATATAATTTGCCAGTTAAATTTATCTATTATTGCATATAATCTGCCAGTTGAACAGTTATTAATTTTTATTGAATATAAACTATTTGTTGATGCCTGTTATATTTTATATGCTTTATATTGATGTTTTGTTTAAATTGGATGATGATTGTAATAAATGGTTGTTTATTGATATTTGTATGAATGGATGCTATATTTTATATTGTATAAACTGCAAGTTATTATGCATTTTCATTTCATTCGGGATTGCGGTTTGAAATGATATATAACCATAAACTTTTATTTTTAAATTACGGATTGAAATGATAAATATCCGTATCACTTGACCATAGGATAGAAAATTATATACAGGCACCGTGGTCTATATATATAAAATATTTTAAAGTGATTTTCTATGGTTTGGAAAGAAATATACGGTTTAATAAATATTAAATTTTGATATTATATAAATATTATTTTATATATAGTAAAATTCTAAAATTTAAGCTATGTGTAACTTAATGATGTTTTAAGTTTGATTTACGAATGTTTTAAGTTTGAGCTTTATTTAAGGGATATTGAATTTATTAAATAAATATTTCTAATCTAAATAATAGTGAATTGAATTAAGGTATATATAAGATTATCAGATTAGGTTGGGAATTTTGGAATATTTAAAGACTTGAAATATATAAAAATTGAAATGTTTTATTGAAATTAAGGTATTATTGTTTTCAAAGTGTTGGTTTTCGAAATTTTTATAACTTTGGAAGTAATATGGTTGAAAACTGAATTTATTTAAGAATTGTCTGTGAATATATTAATTGGAAACCTATTGAAATTGAAAATTTAGAATATGACTTCAAATCTGGTTTGGGTTTTAGATGATTTAAAAGAATATTTCAAGTTTATCTAAATTAAAGAAAGATCAGTGATTGGAAATTGGGTTTTATTTAAAAAATATATTATTGAATTGTTTTCGAAATGGCAAAAATATTTTGGTTTTAAAGTATATACTATTTTGAAGTAAAGGATATGTTTTGAAATGGCAAAACTATTTTGGTTTTTAAAGTATATACTATTTTGAAATAAAGGATATGGTTTGAAATGGCAATAATATTTTGGGGTTTGAAGTATATACTATTTTGAAATAAAGAATATGTTTTAAAAGGGCAATGATTGTGTTTTTAAAAGTATATATATTTTTAAATAACCACGGTGTTATAATAACGATGGGTTGTTAAAGAGACCGGGATCGGATATGGACATACTCTCTATCGATACTGAAAACCACTTTGACAACTGTGTACGCAGTGGAGTTTCCATAATGAAGTAGGATGGTGGCGACGATCCTAAGGTATATACGTGGACCCAACTCCCATGAGTTGGCATAAGGTGGCTAAAACAGGAGCGATTGACGGACCAAGGAGGTAGCACCTCTGATCGGACACACTTCTTCGATACCATTCTATTACTTGTGATTTATTTGGTGGCCACCCTTCGATTTGGGAGTGTTGTTCGAGGTGGGCGGTAGTGGCTGCTATGCATCACCACCAGTCCGGATGCGTAATTGGTATATCTACCCTGGCATTGCCTAGTTGTGCCGTGTCACCTACCATAGCGAGCTTTACTACGATTTGTGATTTCTCCCGTAGCTTGTGGAGTATCGAGGGTAGCCCCCATTTTGGGAGTAGGCTAATACTGGATAGACTACTGGGACTATTACGTGTTAAGGGCTGTATGGGTAACCCCTTGACGCTATTAAAAAGTATGTTTATTTTATATTAGACATTATTATAATATCGAATATTACTACATAGTAGATAGTTTAACGGATCCTTAAGAGATGTGAATCCCGAACATTTCTTAAGTTACTGCACTCACGTTATACACTGGATAAGAGATGTCAAATCCCGTAAACATCTCTGACGTCGTTCCACTCATATATTTATCATTGATTTAACTTACATAAGATCTTTTAGTTCTGACTCGAGTGTTTTGTCTTTTCAATTCGCTCGGGTCAGCCTGAGCATTTCAGGGTTTGAAGGCCCTATTTTCGGAGGACGAAGACGAAGATTTTATTATTACTATTTGTTATATATTCCACTACACCATTGTATTCCGCTGCATAATTATCATTCTCTGGTATGTGTAACTCTGATATGTATTGTATAAGTATAGTCAAATGTTTTGTAAAACAGCTTCATGAACTGTTATTTGATTATTATATTTTATCTTTCCGCTGCAAGATTCTATTTTGTTTCTTTTATTTCTCCACTTTTTCTTATTTACACCATAACAATCCACCCTTATGTATGGTTTAAGTCGGCACGTGTGTCTGCTTAAGCATATAAAAAGGTGGGATGTTACAGCTACGCTTTTCACGAAAGCCATGCTTTGATCAACAAATGATCACCAACACACAGCAACACTTAGCATGCCATACTACCAAATTGGGAGTATATCACTGATTACCTTCAACTACATAACCTCTGATCTCGTACGTCTCAGAGAAGGGTGTTAAGCTAAGAGAATAAATCTCCGCCACCAAACAGAAATGTATTTGAAAGAAATCAGCTTTATATCTCAAAGTGTAATGTCAGACATACAACCATACAAGTCTGTTCCGGGTTCGAACAGAACCGAAGGCACTTCTAAAGAAGGCCTTGCAAATCCGGATAATTTCTAATCACGTCCGGACTTCCCATCACAAAGGGTGCTAAAATCTATATATCGAGGATCAGCCGATGCAAAGACACTCAATGGTAATCCTTTCGTTTTCGAAATTATCCGGCCATTACCACCGGTCTTCAAATGCTATCCATATACGTCGTATCATTATTCGAAATGGGTTATATGACACAAAGTCCTCTCCCGGCTAAACCGAATAATGAGCGCAATATTTTAAAACATATGGATATTGGGATTTCGATTAAGTCACAACTTATTACCCAAAACTTCTCTTTCAAATGGTTTAAACACATTACCATTTTAATCTTTTTAAACAAAAATATTCAATTCACAAAGTTCACCTAGTTTCACAAAGATCCTTTCATAGTTCTTAAAACTATTACAATTTCCAAATCTTTTATACAAAAGATATACTTTTCCAATTTCAAAACAACATTTAACGATCTTCCACAAAGGTTAAATTTATAGCTTTTCAAACCAATTCAATTTCAAATTGAATTAACCCATTCAATCTTCAAACCAAAGATTTAACTGATAGCTTTCAAAACAATTCATCATTAAAATCTTTTATAATATAAAAGATACACCATTTTTAATCTTTTTTTTTTCCGTTTTCAAAACACAATTTAATCATCGTCACAAAGGTTAATTCATAGTTTTATCAAACTATTTACAATTTCATTTCAACTTGAAATGTTTCGACACAAATTGGAAACCCTTTCCTTTATGAAAGCTGTTATTACTTGAAACAACTAGTTTTCATTTTGGAAAAACTGATTTTAATTACATAGGTTAAAGCCATCCAAGTATAAAACTTGGATTTAAATTTAGATTTCAAAAACCACACTTTTAAATGGTTAAAAACCCATATAAACACCTTTTATAACTTGTACAATCTTTTAGACCCAAAATCCCAAGTTATTGAATTCAATTTCCAATATTGAATTCAAATTTAAATCAAATTATTTGAATTTCAAATTCTATTAAGTTATTTAAAACTCATTTTCAAAAGCTTTCAATTCCAATTCCAAAACTATTTTGGATTCAAGAATTCAATCTTTACAATTGTCAAAAATCTGTGACTTAATCCGATTTCCTAGTGAAATCCATATTTGTGTGTGTATGGTGTAGTCCAGGGGTTTAACACAATAGTGCAACATCAATAAATCATCACAGATCAAAATACAGAAATATAGTTGATAAGCGGTATAACTATAACACTTATCTTTTATTCACAGACCACAGATATATAAATTACAGATAATATATTACATTCATCCCAGATAAATAAACTACAGTACATATCACACACAAATCAGAATATATCACACAGCATCACAGATCAGGGAATATCAACAATTCAACCATTTAGTCAAGTCCAAACATTCACAAGTAAATTTTTATTAATCGACTGATTAATTTAAATCAGATGTATTACTTATGAACAAATTATCAGATTCGGGTTAATTATCATAAGTTAATCACCCATTTATCCGAAATAAATTTCCCTTTCATCATTGATTAGTTAATCTTTAATTATTAACTAATCATCCTTAATTAATGAATCAATTAATTTCTAATTATTTAATATTCTTAATTAATCACATTTATTAATTAATCCTTTGATTACTAACAAATAATTATACTCAAGTTACTAATCATCATTCAATTAATTACACTGGATAATTAATTCCTTAATTACTTTTATTAAGTAATTTTACTTGAGTAATTTCACAAATGATTACCTCTAATTAATTAATATAATTAATTATTGAAATTAATCACATTAATCTCAAGTTAATGATCTTCATTTACTATTAACAAACCTTAAATTACTTCTCCTAAGTAATCAATCTTAGATTTATCATTTTTAATTACAAGTTAATTAATCTTTAATTACCCATTAATTAATCTTTAATATTAAATTATCATTAACAATTAAATTAACTTAACTTTTAAGTTAACAAATTAAAACACATTTGATTAATTCCTTAATTATTAATTTACTTATCCTTAATCATTAATTAATTAAATTATTTATCCACTCCTTAATTATCTGATTAATTAATTAAATCTTAAATCATTTAAACTAAATTAACTTTAGGATAAATCATTTATTCCATTAATTTCTTAATTTCCATTATCATCTAGATTTAATATCTTATCTTAATTTACACTTAATTATATTACTAAATTAAAATAAAATAATTTTAACTTAACAAATTTAAGTTAACCAGTTATATAACTTCTTAAATCAATTGTTTAAAGAATACATTTACAAATGAATTTTTATTTTAAGGAAAGTCTTAAACTAAATTTATTTAAATTTCAGAACTTTGATTTAAAAACTGGTTTTAGAGCCTACTTCGAGTCCTACCAAAGTCTTACTCGAAACCCGCTTCGAGTTTTACCAAAAATCAACCCGTATGCTATTTTTTTTAAACTTCAATTTTTTTTTGTTTAAGTGTTAACCTGGTACAATCTAAAACTACACGAGCTCGAACTCGAGCTTGCACCCAATTTCCCCGAAGAACACTTCGAGTCACCAGTCCTTCTTCCCCAAACCCAAATCCCTGATACAACCACACCACGGTGCACATGCACCTCTACCGCGATCACCTCCGGCCATCGTCGCCATAACGGACAAGTCACTGACCATCTCCACTCTTGATCTCAACCACCCAAAACCCAAAGCAAACTCAAAATCAAAATCGAGCTCATCGGTTCGCACCAGGAACCCAATCATCACCAGTAAATCGCCTCGCACGCACTTCTCTGACCACTGGAGCATCGCCACATCCGGCCACGCCACCGACAACCCCTAAGCTAGCTTCCCCCTCAATAACTTTGAACTCGATCGACCGTGGATGTCGAACGAATCAAATTCCTCAAACTCGCCAAAACTATAAGTTAAACCCTAAATTGCTCCAAACCATCATCCATAGTGAATTAAAAATTCAACTCGTATTTTTCCCATGATCATCGATCATTCCAGCCTCTCCGTGCCAAACCCCAAACTTCAAAAGCTTGCCGGTCACCAGAAAATGATCATAATCCATTTTCTAGACAATTCCAAAGTTTACATTCAATTAAATATTAAAAATTTAGATTTTTGTTTTAAAAATCATATTTTGGTATGCGAATTCAATCTACATACCTGAATTCGTGAAATAAATGGTTTGAACTTTGACAATTTAGAGTTATGCTCAGATAAATTGTTTTCCAGAGTTGCTAACAAGATGTTTTAACTTGAATTGATTTTTTTTAAATTTAGTTCATGATAAAACAAACAACTTTTGTTTATATTCTATGCTCTAACAGTTATTAGATCAAGAGATGGGATTTTTTTTTGCAATCTGGGTCTAAAAGAAAACAAGAACAGAGATACAGGCATGCACAGAGTTACATACTCACATATATATACCCAGGAACAACAACATGCATATTTCCAGACTTAAACTTGCAAAAATTTCAGATACTTAAAGTTTTAAAAGAAAAATGGAGTTACTCACTGTGGTATGAAGAAGAACAGAGCTTCAAGTTGAAACAGGTTTGAAATTTGCTAGTTGAAGTCTCCCTCTTTAATCTTTGGTTTTAGTTGATGGTATTGTTTTTTAAATCTGAGTTATTGATTTTAAACCGAATGATATCTTCTTTAGATTTACACAGTTGAATGAACGAACCAAATATGAAGAAGTTTGATGTATAGAAAAGAAGTTTACATTTACAGGTTGATGATATTTGTACAAGTGATATTAATGTCTTTGTACAATACAAGATGATATTTACTAGCAAATAGAGGCTGATGAGATATGGCATTAATTGCCTTGTACAATTTGTATATATATATATATATATATATATATATATATATTTTTCTTCTTTCTTTCATTCGGCTGTACACATATGAAGATAGTTTGGTGGCTTCCCTTGCAAGCTTCATTTGTTTACATACTTATCTAATTTATTTGTCCTTAGATATTTGTAATTTGTTTTATTTCATGTACAACTTGTTTCATTACTTTATAATGTAAATGATCTTCTATTTTATTTTATTTTTCTTTTATTATTTTTGTATCTATTTTATTCGTATTATTTTGTATTGATTTTTTAATATAATATTAAGATTTATATTTTACTTTACATTGTATAAATCTATATAGTTTATTTATTTTAATTTGTATTTGAATGTATATTATTTTCTTTTCTTTTGTAATATCACTTTAAAATACAAATAAATTTCCATTTTAATTGTTGTTAAATTTTATTTAAGTGTTACTTCATCTTTTTATAGTTTATATAGTTTACCTTATATATATTGGTATTTTTACTTTTATTTATTTCTATTATTTTCTTCTTTAGTCTTATCATTTTGTAATATGAATAATTTCTATTTTAATTTGTCATTAGATTTTAGTTAAGTGTTAATTTATCATATATGTGTGTATTTCTATTTTTATCTATTTTTATTTTATCTTATTTTTCTTTTATTTATAGATTTCTATTTCTAGCTTAATTTATTACTATTATTTTACTTTAGTATTTCTCATCTTGTATAAATTAACCATCAATTTTTAAATTTAAATTTATTTGTTTATTTTTCTTCTATTTTAAACCACCAATTCTAAATTTTAAAATTATTTATTTACTTATTCTAATACTCGTGTCAATTGTCTATATTTATATTTATTTTTAAACCATTTATCTAAGATTTAAATTCAAATCAAATATATATATATATATATATAATTTCAAATTTACTCATATATGCGCATATACATATATATTCACATATATACATATATATACAATATTTACATATATATACAATATTTAAATTTTAAATGATTTAAGATGTATTCTATTTGAATATCGGGGAAACTCGCATCAATTTATTGAGTAATTTTTACAATTTTTATTCAAAAACTGAATTAATTATCAATTTAAATTTATTTAAAATTCGGGGTCGTTACAATTTACGTGGACCCAACTCCCATGAGTTGGCATAAGGTGGCTAAAATAGGAGCGATTCCGGGCCAATGAGGTAGCTCCTCTTATCTTACACACTCCATCGTATGCCATTCTACTACACTTTTGATTCGGGAGTGTGGATCGAGGTGGGCGATTGGTGCGGCTCTACGTTACCACCAGTCCAGATGCGTAATTGGTATATCTACCTTGGCATTGCCTTGTTGTGCCATGTCACCTACCCTAGCGTGCTTTACTACGAGTTTGTTTTGTACCTATTAGCACCAAAATTGGTCACTAACCTCGTTGAGAAAGATTGTGTAGAGAGATTAATGAAGAAGATGAATTAGAACTGAAATATAGTGAAATTCAATGCCAAAAGAACAACAAAAACGAGAACACCAGATTTATAGTGGTTCGGCGTAACTGCCTACGTCCACTTTGAGTTTTGATCTTTATTTCTTTCACAAGTAGTTGAATACAGATACAATCCATATATTAATGACTTGAATACAAGTTTGAACTGAAAATAATAAGTCTTGAAAGTGGCAGAGTCTCCCCAGTGTTCTCCAAAAAAGGTCCATTTCATTGTGCCCCTTCCCTTCTATTTATAGAAGAAGATGGGTTGGACTTACTTCATGGGCTCAAGGCCAAGGTGACTTGGCCCATATAGGGCGATCTCAAGCTAGTTGGTCTATTCTTGCCGAACCGTACCTAAATGCCAAAACATGTCGACTGCATCAAACCTGTATATCCTTAATCTCTTCTTGGTCAGAATCTTGTCTAGTGCTAACGATAATCTCTTCAACTGTCGTCTTGTAGCCGGGCCAAGGTGCCGGTTAACAGTACCATACCTATGGAGTGCCCTCTAACGATGCCCAATATGGGGGAGATTACGGTACTGTATAGACTATGGGAATATAAAATGTGTTAAGGTGGAAAATCTAAAGCCTTAATGCTATTTTGATAGTTTACTTTACTTTAGACATATTATAATAGCGTATTGTACTACATAGTAGATAGCTTAACGGATCCTTAGAGGATGGTTATCCCAAACATCCTTTAAGTTACTTATATTTCGGTTGATATTTCACTTGAGTTGGATTTATCGATATAAGAAAGTTAATCCTGACTCGAGTGTTTTGTGTTTTGCTTTACGCTTAGATCAGACTGAGTGGTTCAGTGTTCGGGACTCACCTTTGGAGTTAGAGCTTTGCTTGGAGATCCAGCTATCTATCCAGCTTTTAGTTATTCAGTTGATTCCAGTGATATATTCTGATCTTGTATTTGACTATTGTATTGAGACATCTATGTATTCGAGACTTCTGCTTTATCTTGTTTAACTCTATTATATATAAATAGTAGCTTCGTGAAGTACTATTCTTTTGTTTCCGCTGCTTATTTTATATTACTCTATGTTCGTGACTCTGTGATTATTTTATTTACTATATATGTTGAGTTTTGCCAAATATAACAAATAACAATCTAATATTTTAAGCAATTCAATAAGTTCGACATGTATGGATGCAAATGGTTGAAAATTTCAGGATGTTACATGTGGTTTCAGACCTCTGGTTTTATGCAAAACTTAGCATATATAGTAAATTTGATTACAGAATCATCTTCGTTGGAGCTTGAATTTCTTCCTTTTGATTCGATTTCCTTTGAATTTTGGAATGTTCACCTCGGTTCCAAAATCCATTATTGTCTCTCCATATTCGTGTTTCTTTTGATTTTGGAGTATTCCATAACTCCACTAAATGATTTATAAAGGGGTGAAACTCCTTTACAACAACATTGATTCACCAGAGATTTTTGTATCCTCGGTTTAGATGGTGATATCTTTTGCTATACCCAAATTCTATCTTTGGCGATCGAATGTCGATTTGCTCCAAAATTCTACCTCGATCTTATTTTGAAGTCACGGTTGATCCGGTTAAGGTTGCCCGCGATTTATATCAATCTATCCATTCTTTTCTCTCTTGAAATTTATTTATCTCTCTATCTAGCCTATCTTCTAGTTGAATTTTTGGCCTAGGATCCCTCTATATTTGGATCTCTATCCTTGTTTTGAAATCCATTCTGGAAACGTCGAGCGAAGAAGTGTATTTGTATTAATATTAAAATGTTTTATAGTGTGTTGTTTGAGTTATTGATGTTGATTTGGGTTTTCGATCGATTTGTCTGATCAGCAATATCGATAGGATTTCCAAAACACTTGAACAGAGCAAACTGACACATTATTTTCTTCAAATTAGTAAATGGAATAAATTTTATATTATATATATAAGTAAAATTTTCTGGAATTTAATAAGTTAATTAAATTGGTAGTTTGAAATGATAAAATTTGATTATCATTTATTGTTCTATAAAAATGAAATATAAACATGGTTTATAAAGTGATTTGGGAATTGAAATGAATTTAAATCAGGAATTTGAGAATTTAATATTCGATGATTTCAAACTTTGGTTTTAAAGCTTTAAAGTGTATATTATTTAAAGTATTTTTAAACAAAAATTGTTTTCAAAGAATTTTAAAGTTTTACAGTCAGTTCTCTCTTCTTTGTCGCTGGAAAATAATTTCGGTGATGACGGTGCATCATCGACATTCATTTTCGAGTTTCAGAGCGGAGAGACCACTTAGTAGCTCTGCTACACTTTTGTTTTGAAACAAAATTGATTAGAATTCCTTAAGTATGACTTGATTTATTGTAACGACCCAGAATTATTGTCATTTGAAATTCGTTTATTTAATTAATTTTAAATATTAACAAGTGAAATTTGTAAGATGAATGAATTAAAATTCGAATATAGTGATTTAATTGGATAATTAAATTATCAATTTAATATTTGAAATTCCATAAATAATTGGAAATCGGGTTTAATGTGTATAAAAATGATGTATAAAGTAATATTAAATCATATTGGAGTTAGAATGATGTTTGTAAACTTTTAAAATTGAATTAAAAGTTAAATTGTAGAAATTGAATATTTTAATATTTAATTAACGAGTAAAAATAGTCATTTTTCAAACAGTCTCGCATTTCGAAAAAACCAGTTTCATTGGATCCATAATGTAAAATTATTGTAAGAGTTCAAATTTTGTGTCAATCGGATTTACGGTTTGTCCGGGGCGAGCCAAAACGCATAGAAATCGTTTTAATTGATTTAATTTAATTTTGATCGTTTATTTCTGTAACTCTCACATATGACCGAATTAGCTCTCGTAACACGTTCCATTGTGTCTGGAACGCGGGTAAAACCTTAGAAACCCCAGCCCGCATGCTTCGTTTGGAGTTCGGGAAAATTCGGGTGAATAGTGTTTCATCAATTTTCTATAAAAGGACCTAGATTATTTCATTTGCACACAAACGCTAGAGCATTAGGGTTAGCCGCCAGTTCCAAAATCAATGGCCAAAAAATTCGAAATTTCCTCCCTTAATTTCTTCCAATCCACCAACCAATTCGAGAAACCTCCAACACGAAAATTATAGAGCTAAGTGAGATCTTGAAATCCATACGGGGATGATAGATTTTCGTTGAGAAAATCAACAGCAAATCGTGCTCGAATGGCTCACTTTCACGCGTGAAAATCGAGGTGAGATGGCAGCCGAGCTCGACCGGGTTTGGGCCGTGGGTGAGGCTCAGGTAGGCGCACTCATCGATGGCTCCTGATCGTCATCAAAGTGGTCGAGGTGGTGGCGATAATTAGGGTAGAAACGACGGCTATATGGGTTGTTCGAATGCGTTTTTCACGTTAGGGAAGAAGATGATTTTGGCGGCCCTGATGTGATGAAGCAAAACCAACGACCAGAGGATGCTAGGTTAAAAAAATTTAAAAAGAATTTTGGAAATTATTATATTATAAAATCGTACAATCTTTAAAATATCGTAACTTTGTCATACGAGGTCGGAATTTGACGAAACGACTTGCGTTGGGTTCGATTTGACGAGCACTACATTATGAAATGGGATTGGGATTTATTTGAGCTAGCAAAAATTTTGAGTAAAATTAAATGCGTGTTTAATTTTATTCGAAACCAAACACTGCAACAGTTATCAGAAAGAAAGGTGAGAACTTCTCACTCAATCGAATTGTAGTCTCGATTTAAATTTTAAATAGTTAGATTTAAAATTGCTTGATTGTGTGAATTGAATGATAATTGCTATCTGTTGTGTTGAAATAGACCCTATACGCCGCATATTAAGCGGAAGTTATTTATTAAAAACATATACCGCGATAATTCCACAGTGAAGTGGAATTGGTATTATATATGTATTTGGAGTTGATATCCCACATTATATACCGGATGAGACCCTATTGCGCCGCATAATAGCGGATAGTATTTTATAAATCCCATATACCGCGATTATTCCACCTCGAAGTGGAATTGGTATTGTGCTAACATCTATGGATGCAGGAAAACAAGTTGGAGGGATCCAACTGGATTCCTCAAACATTTGAATTTGTTTCAATGTTGTGTGTTGATTTATTTATAATTTGTGTGTGATTATATTGTGATTGAAATCGATGAAGGCTACGGTTTAGCCGAATATATTTTTGGTATCGTTGGATACCAGAAATAAATAAAATTGGATTTTCGAAATTCAAGTTGAAAATTTATCGTAATATTATTTTTGAGAAATTGGACAAATTTAAAAGGAGTTAGAATAAAAAAAGAAAAAAGTCTTATTTTTGAACCATATTGAGTTAAATTTCAAATTTTGGAAAAAAGGGCTTAATAAATGGATTTCGGGAAATATTATTTATAAGTTGAAGAATTTATTTAAAATAAATTTTGGAAATCCATTGGAAATTTATTTGGGATTTGAAATAAATTTGGAAATCAATTGAAAAATTGATTCGGAGTTGAAAAATGAATATTTGTGAAATTGATTTGAAAATCGTAAAAAGAGTGAATATTTGGAAATGTAAATTCACGATGGAAATTTATAAGTAGAAATTAATTGGTTATGGTAATTAATTAAAAATAATTAATTAAGTATTAATTATTAATTAAGGGTTAATTAATGATTAATTAAAGGAAAATTTATTAAATGTTTTTGTAGTTAATTGATTATTAATTTACCATAACTAGCAATAAAAATTTATACCTAGAAATTTATCTAACTTTGAAATTAATCAGATAATTAAATTAATCCTACTTATGGATATTTGGATTATATTGGATGTTGAATTGTTTGACATCTCTGATATGTGATGCTTTGTGATATATCATGTTCTGTGCTGTGATCTGTAATTTGTTTATCTGTGATATATATATATATATATATATATATATATATATATCTGTGATCTGTGAATGAAAGATAAGCGTTATAATTTATACCGCTTATCAATTATATTATTATATTTGATCTGTAATGGTTGAATGTTATTGCACTATTGTGTTAAACCCTAGGACTACACAATACACACACAAATGTGGATTTCACGTGGAAATCGGTTAAGTCATAGATTTTTATCAATTTTGGAAATTGAATTTTTGAATCCGAAATAGTTTTGGAATTGAAATTGAAAGTTTTTTAAAATGAGTTTTGTTCGTCGACGGAAATTCTATCGGTTTAGAAAACCGTCGAACGAATTTAAATAAAAATATCCGCAAGAGCACGACGTACTATTGAAGTACGTGGCGAGTACGGGTCGATCCGCAGGGAATTGTTGATTTAAATTTCCTATTCAATCAAATTATACCGAAGTCGAGAGTGAATTAAACTAAAAATGTATGAAAACTAGCTAACTAACTAAAAGAAAAGAGATGAAAATATAAGAGTTAAATGACAATTTAGAGAATAAATCCACTCTCTAGATTATGTAGTTCAACACATATTAAATCATAATCTCTCTTTTTCGGTCATTAGTGCTTTAATTGATGTGTTTATCATAAGTATGGCATATTTGTGCTATTGATTAGCCAACATAAGTCATCAAACTATAACACAACCTTTAAACCACTTACTAACTCTCATGAAAATGACAACAAAGTTCAAAATGAAATCTATTTTAAGTATGACCTATTAACTATTAATTAGAAATATAGACCATCAAATTTGAATTTCAAATCACTTTCTTATGCCATAATCATATTTTGATGAAGAGGCATTTGTGTTAGTGATTGTTTAAGCATAGCCTATTTGGTGTCAACAATATACACTACAAGAAAAATGGTCTTTCGCAACGTTTTAAAAACGCTGTCAAATCCTTTCGCAGCGTTATGAAGAACGCTCTCTAACGACAAGCTGTAATAGAGTCAAGACATATCACAGCGTTTCTAAAACGCTGCAAATTAGCAACATATTACAGCGTTTTCTTATTACAGCGTTTTAATGATGGCTGTAATATGTCCTTACTCATTGTTTCTTCTTCCTTTAGACAACATTTTAAAAACGCTGCAATACTTTTTTACAGCGGTTTGAAAAAGCTCGTAAATGAGCATTTAGCACCATAAAGCAAACGCTGCATATGGGTGGATGTTTCACAGCGTTTCCCTTTTTGCCTGACAACTGCAGCGTTTTTTCTTTTTTACAGCGTTTTTGAAACGCTGTTAAATATGAAAAATACCATGCACAAAAGTTTATATTTACAATCATCCCACCAGCTATAAAATTTTATATCTGATAATATCTGTTAATTAAAAACACAATAAATAAATATAATCTTCGCATGTTATATATAATAAAGTTGCACTAACTCCATACTCAAAATAAACGATAATCGTATATATACATAATGTTGTAAGCAAATATGATAGTAACATTGTTTTACATAAATAGCATATTAAATTAAGCAAAATATGAGTTGTGAGAGTCCAAGCTAATCCTCTTCAACAATTCAACCTCCACTAGCTAAGTCAGTCAAATTACATAAGCATGCTCACTTTGAAACTGCGAAGATGTAAAGAAAAAACATGTTAATAGGTAATTCTTGCAAGAAAAAACAAACGGTTGGTGGTTACCACCAAAGCTAATTTAACAGAATACTGTTACGGCTGGTAAATAGTTCAAACTACGAGGTAAAATGTTATAAATTCGACCAACGAGGTTGACAATTGTTGACAATAAGAATGCTTAAGCTACTGTTTGACAGTGGTTGAATACTGAAGCACTGATGCCATAAAAGAAAACGACGAGGAAGACCTGCTATTATGCTGTATGCCTGAGCAAAAGCAAAAAATAAAATGCCTATTTATTGAATTAAAGGCAGTCATGAAGCATCAAAGAGAAAAAGGCCAGAATTATTAATATTAAAATCAATGAAGTGGATGAATACATAAAGCAGAGGCAGGCACAAAGATGATGAGATATATAACAGGTCACCGTACTATGCTGGCAGACTGAGGATTGAGACAGCTTACAGAAGGAAACATGTGCAGTGGTTTAGGACTAGACTATATCGAAATGAGGATGAGACTGAATGCTAGGATGCTTGCTGACGTACAGAAGTTGATGTACACAGTGGTGCAATAGAAACAGGAAGTGAACTGGACTGGATAATATGAGTTAAGGAATGGATGAAATGAAACAATTGTCGAGATGAACTGGACCAAAAAGGAACACATTTGCTGAGATGCTAATGCTCTGAACTGGACGAGCATTGTTGGGATGCCAATATGGAGATTGAAGCACAATAAGCGAAGCACATTTGATCCTGTACGCACAAAATTAAAAAAACCAATAGTCTAACGAAGTGTTGCTTTACAAGTTTTTGCAGAAGTGTCTCTCCGATAACTACACTTGGCTCTTGCTGACATGATAGTTCTAGTATTTGTTACTCCTTTTTGACTGCCTTTAAAGTATAGAATTGGATACCACTATCTGTATGACAATATATTTAGACCATTTGATATTTACATTTCTTGCACCTTAGTACAACCACTGTATGTCTAACATATTTAGTACATTTGATATCTATATTTCTTCTAGCTTCGTACAGTTTTCATAAAAAATAATGGAAAGAGCATTCAACATCAGTGCTAATGGAAAGTGAAATAGGAGGATTAATGGACCCTGAAGGATACATGCCATGGGAAGGAGATTTTGGATTGAAGACTTTATCCTACTTTGGATTTGGAAACCATGAACCTGGTTCTGATGTTAGGTCGAGATTTAAGTGGCTTGGAGTTGAGGTGATAAATAATAAAACTATGAAATGTTACATGTCAGCTCAAACTAAGCATAAATGTTGCATAGCAGCTCAAGCTAAATGTATGGTGTTGGCTAGCAGTTGCTATTTGAAATGATTAAAAGTAATATTTAACTTAAGTGGTGAAGTTCAAATCAAATAATAATTCTGGCAAATGATAAACAAAATCCAAATACAAGGGTTATGCTTCCAACAAGTTTTTTCTTTTTTCTTATACAAGATCATTGACAAACAAAATGATTTCTGCTGTGTCAGAGAACAAACTATTAAACAACAATTTTAGAAGTTGTGATATTTAATAGTAAATTATAAATACTAAAAAATAGTACAAGAAATAGATTGAATAGGAAATAGATTTAACCTAACCCGATATACAAAACACTTGTTTCATTAACCGATTTACAAAAACTATTATTAACTCATAAATATAATAGCAGCAGCAATTTATGATTTTATAGTATGACAAAAATATCCAATTCAAATATCTCTTAAACTTCAAAAAAAAGTCGAATTTTTGTATATGATTATATTTACAAAATGGTATGATTCTTCTAGTCTGCTAGTATGATAATGCCCATAACCACCAACTGTAAACACAGTAAGGCATTATTATTTATACAACATACTTATTTAACATTTTAACACTAGTTGCATGAACTGTTTTATGAAGGACTATATTCTATTTTGTTTACCTGACCATGACAAAAAAACAAGGCAGCTAAGTAGTCAAAGTTGTAAGCCATACAAAAACAGTTATAACTAGTATGATACTATGTTCCTCGCTATGTATCACAACATGGTGTAGAACTAATAACAAGGACATACATGTATCATGTATAATCAAGGACAAAACCGTGGATTTTTCTTTATACACTGATTAACATTCCTAAAAAATACTGGGTCCATAGTAGGGATAAACAATCTATTGACAAATTTTTATAAAATTTAGTCAACTTTGTTCAATTTTCATAAAACTTAGTTAATTCATTTAATTTTATAAACTTAATTAATTTTTATAAACTTAGTTAATTTTTACAAACTTAGTTAATATTTTAAAAATTAATTAATTTTTATAAATTTAGTAATTTTTATTTTTTAAAAAACTAGTTATACAAATTTAGTTAATTTTTGTAAAACTTAGTCAACTTATTTATAAAGCATATCCCGACCACCCCCACTCTCAAAAGCTTCTACTGTTTATGAAGCTCTTTTTTCCAACAATGTGGGATAAAGTTATACTAGGATTTACATGTTATATGTTTTTAAAGTATATCCCAAATAAAATATGTAATCCTGAATTAGACAAATTGGAATAGAGAGTAATAACTGACCTTGAGTTTCTTGTTATTTTTTGTTTTCATGTACATTTGAATCTCAATAGCAGACACTTCCAGAAGCTGAGTTCCTTTTTTATGGTCATCAGGGCCATCTTCTTCTCGACATGATTTTTGAAGTTATTTCAATATCTAAAAAAACATCAACAATTAGCTGACGCATGTAACCGATAGTAATTTCCGAAGAAAGTACTCGCTAACAAAAAAAGAAATCACCTTGTTCATTTGATTGCAAAGTTTAAGATTAGTCTTGAACCACAAACTCTGCAAATATAAAGATGAATTTTAAGGGGTAATCACAAAACATATGGTCAAATATACAGGGGAAAAGATAAGCTAGGTTTATATTAATGAGTGGCACGATTTCAGACCTGGAAAAATAGCATCATCATAGTTGAGTTCCAATTGTGAATCAATTATATCATCGTAAAAATATGAGCAATAAAGTTGTTAGATAATATTTATGTTCGGCGACTTATATCATTAATCAGAACCATGAAATGAGAGATAAGATTTAAGAGTAGAATTCTGACGCAGCGGATATTACAAAATGATGTAGATCGTTGAATGTAGCAATCGGTGGATTGGAAGATGCTGAAATGCCCAAATTCGTTGATCCGAAGATACCGAATTCTAGCTATCCTGAACTCGTTGATCGCGCACGATACCGGGTTCGAAGATCTTCAATTCTTCAAGCGTTGATCAAGCGCACTTGATTCCGCGAATCGGCTTCTACAATCGTTGAATCGAGCGCACTCGATTATCCGAAAGAGGAGATAGGAGATTACACTCAACTACCAATTTGAATGAAAGCACAAAGCAATCAAAAGAGAATTTTATTCAATATTCAACAACCTTTACAAATGAGAAACCCGACCTATTTATAGGCGTTTTACAACTCACACAAAAAAAACACAAAAATTCACCAACTCCTAAGTCGGCAACCGACTTACGACCTACGACATAACTCGGCGACGACTTATCTACAAAAGAGTAGACGACTTAAGAAACTAGTTACAACACACCGACTTACAACAGACAACTCCTTAAGTCGTTGCCGACTTACAACATACCGACTTACAAACAGAAAATACAAACAGACCCGCTTAAGTCGTTGCCGACTTAACAGCTCTACACGACTCAACTAGTAACGACTTAAGAATAGCGGTCCAGATTAACTCGGCATAAAGATCAACGGCAACAGCTTCAGCAACTTAAAACATGCGGCATCCCAGATTTACGACTTAAGAAATCCACGGTAGAGGTTAACTCGGCAGAGGAATCAACGGCTCAGGCCTCTGCAACTTAAGATGGTACGACTTAACTAAGTCGTAACTCGGTTCCGACTTATCGTTTGACTTGTTAAGTCGTTTACGACCTATTACTTCAACAGTTTGCGTTGCCTTCTTTCTGAGTAACTCGGTAGGTCGTCTTGGCGCCTTAAGTTCTTTGATAACCCGTACCTCTTCACGAGTTATGTCTTCCACTCTCTTAAGTCGGTCACCACTTAAGTCCCCCATCATGTTAAGTCGGTCACGACTTACACTTATGTCTTCTGCTTCCTTGAGTCGGTCACGACTCATGCTAACTTTGTTAAGTCGGTCACGACTCATTTCCCTCATGATAAGTCGGTTACGACTTATAGCTTCATTTTCGTTAAGTCGGTTACGACTTAGTACTTGGCCTGCATCATCCTCCCCAGGTTGAGAAAAATTCGTCCACGAATTTGTACTTTCTTCATCCACAACAAACTCTTCTCCATGGTACGGTATGATATGCTTAACGTTGAATACGTCTGACGTGTACACATCATCTGGCAGCTTCAGTTTATAAGCATTTTCATTGATTTTCTTTAAAATTTCAACTGGGCCAATCTTTCGTGCTTTCAATTTATTATACGTTCCCACCGGAAAACGATCTTTCGTCAATACTGCATAAACCAAATCACCTTCATTAAACTCAACATTTCGTCGTTTCAAATCTGCAGATTGTTTATACTTCTCATTTGCTTTCTCCAATCGTTCTTGAACGATTTTATGACGCTCCGTCAGCCCTTCAACAAAATCAGCAGCTTTCTTAATTGTCTTCTTTGATTGTGGCACTACCGTTAAATCCAACGGTCCCTTCGGTAAGCTCGAATATACTATCTGAAATGGTCTGAACCCAGTACTTCGATTCATAGCATGATTATGAGAAAATTCTGCCTGGCATAACTTCACATCCCAACTCTTCAGATTATCTTGAACAAGACACCTCAACAAGTTTCCCAATGATCTGTTGACCACCTCAGTCTGTCCATCCGTTTGTGGGTGATAAGCACTACTAAAATTCAGCTTCGTTCCCACCATTTTCCACAAACTTAACCAAAAATGACTCAGAAAACGAGTATCTCTATCCGACACAATAGATTCTGGCAATCCATGGAGTCGATAGATTTCCTTGAAAAACAACTGAGCAACATGAACAGCATCTGCCGTCTTCTTACAAGCAATAAAATGTGCCATCTTTGAAAATCGATCAACCACCACATAAATGGAATCATTACCCCGCTGCGTTCTCGGCAATCCCAACACAAAGTCCATACTGATATCCACCCATGGTTTTACAGGTACAGGTAACGGCATATATAAACCAGCATTAGTCGCAGTTCCTTTCGAAACTTGACAAATATGACAACGCTCCACAAATCTCTCTACTTCTTTCCTCATTGATGGCCCAAAGTAGGACTGTGAAATCAACTGTAAGGTACGGTCTCTTCCAACATGTCCTTCTTCATGTAACTCCTTGATAATCTTCATTCTCAAACTACCCTCCGGTATGCACAATCGACTTCCTTTAAAAAGAAAACCGTCAACCAACATAAACTCATCAGTTTTCCCTTCATTGTTTCCTTCAACAAATTTCTTAAAATAAGAATCTTCTGCAATCTGCTCCGGCAATAATTCAAAACCAGTCACCTCAATTTTCATTGTTGTCAACAAATGACTCCTTCTACTTAAAGCATCAGCCACTCGATTCGTCACCCCTGACTTGTGTTTCACAACGAAAGTAAACTGTTGCAGATATGCAATCCACGATGCATGTCTCGCTGAAATCTTATCTTGCCCTTGCAAATGCTTCAATGCTTCATGATCAGTATACAGAACAAATTCTTTCTGAAATAGATAATGTCTCCAGTGTTTAATAGATTGTACAACAGCATAGAATTCCACATCATATGTACTGTAACGCATCTTTACTCCTGACAACTTCTCACTGAAATAGGCAATTGGACGTCCCTTCTGACTCAACACCCCTCCAATCCCAACCTTGGATGCATCAGTATGTAGTTCAAACACCAACTGAAAATCAGGTAGCACTAGGATTGGTGCAGACGTCAGCAATTCCTTGATCTTCCCAAAAGCACTCCCTGCTTCCTTTGTCCATGCAAATTGTTTACCTTTCATGCAATCTGTAACAGGTGCCATCACACTACTAAAGTGTGGTATAAACCTTCAAAAGAATGAAGCCAACCCATGAAAACTACGAACTTCCGTTATCGTCTTGGGTTGCGGCCATTCTCTGATAGCTTCAACTTTACTTCGGTCAACCTTTATACCTTCCTTCGAAACAACATATCCCAAAAATAAAACACTATGCGTCATGAACACGCATTTCTTTGTAGCAGCATAAAATTGTTCTTGTCTCAATACCATCAGCACTTCTCTAAGATGATTCAGATGTTCCTCTGAACTCCCACTGTAAATCAGAATATCATCAAAATACACCACCACGAATTTCCCAATGAACGGTCGAAAAATCTGATTCATCACCCTCATGAAAGTACTTGGTGCATTCGAAAGACCGAACGGCATCACCAGCCATTCATACAACCCCTCTCTCGTCTTGAAGGCTGTCTTCCATTCGTCTCCAGGTCTAATCCGAATTTGATGATATCCGCTTTTCAAATCAATCTTCGAAAAGATAGTAGCTCCACTTATTTGATCTAACAAGTCATCCAACCTCGGCATTGGAAATCGATATCTCACAGTGATCTTATTCAATGCTCGACTGTCAGTGCACATCCTCCACGTCCCATCCTTCTTGGGTACCAATAAAGCTGGTACAGCACAAGGACTCAGACTCTCCTGCACACGCCCCTGTTCAAGCAATTCCTCTACCTGCCTCCGCAATTCTTCATGTTCCTTCGGACTCATTCGATAATGTGGTCGGTGTGGTAACACAGCACCTGGAACAAGATCTATCTGATGTTGTATATCTCTCAACGGTGGCAACTCCGTTGGTAATTCCTCTGGAAATACATCGTCAAATTCTTTCAAAACTGGTTTAACTTCTTCAGGAATTTCAACTTCTTCACTGCTCTCATGCCCAATCAACAAGAATACTTCTGGTTCTTCCTCAACCTCCTTAACAAACTCCTTCAAAGATAACAACGTTTTCAGTTCTTCAATCTCCTCCAGTTTGTTTTCTTCCTGTTGGCGTTTCTTCGGAACCAGAGTAATCTTTGTACCTTCGAACATGAAACTGTAACTGTTGGTCCGTCCGTCATGCTGCACAGCTCGATCATACTGCCACGGTCTCCCCAGCAACAAATGACAAACGTCCATATCTACGACGGCACACCAGATTTCATCTTTGTATTTCTTCCCAATAGAGAATGGTACACGAACTCGTCTATCCACTTTCACTTCTCCTCCTTTTCTCAACCATGCTAACTTGTATGGACTCGGATGTTTCTCTGTTTTCAATTTCAACTTTGTCACAGCTTCGGTTGAAATAATATTATCACAGCTTCCTGCGTCGATCACAAACTTACACACCTTCCCCAGAATAGTACATGTTGACTGAAAGATGTTACTCCTCAACCAACTAGCTTCTTCCTGCTTCGGTGTTAAACACGATCTCCTCAGCATTAGGTTACAACCTTCATCTCCTGACGCTATATCTTGCTCGTCCTCCTCAACTGGATTAGAACAATCTCCATCAACATCCTCATCGTCAATTTCTGCAATCATGGTTCTCTTCTTTGGCTTTGGACACTCACTGCTTTTGTGACCCAATTCTTGACAATTGTAACATTTAAACCCATTGTTAACCTTCGCCTTCTCAACCTCCTTCACCACTGGTCTACTGATAGGTTTAGAAACATTAGAACTTCCTCCAACACCCTTCGCTTGGTTGTTAGAATTAGTGAACACACCACCTCCTCGTCTACCCTGCTTCTCCCAAGCCAACGCTTTCTGATGTGCTTCCGCTACAGATCTTGGATCGAACATATTCACCATATCCTGAATCTGCATTCTCAATCCCCCAATGAATCTAGATGTCAGCTGCTCTTCCGTTTCCATAATATCATTCCTTGCAATAAGTTGATAGAATTCATCAGCATAGTCATTAACTGTCTTTGTGCCCTGCCTCAAGTTTTGTAAACGTTGATACATCAAAGATTGATAATTGTAAGGTAAGAACGTTGCTTTCATCAATTTCTTCATCTTCTCCCAAGATTCAACTTTTGACTTCCCCATTCGTTCACGTGTAAGTTTGGTCTGCTGCCACCATGCCAAAGCTCTACCCCTCAGCCTTGTAGCAACCAACTTCACTCTATGATGTTCTGGAACTTCTTTGAAGTCAAAAATCTCCTCAACATTAGCTACCCAATCTAAAAACTCCTCTGCTTGCATACCACCCTTGAATTCAGGAATTTCTGTCTTCATCCTCGACTCCCATTTGTGATCATACTCAGAATAGTTTCTTCCTTGACCTCTTCCTTGAATACTACCACCATCATACTCCTCTTCAAATTCAGATGCATAACGATATCGATTCTGACCACCAACATCTCTACTACCATTGCGTCTTCCACCATCATCCCTTCTGTCTACGTTCCTTCGTTCTCGATCATTCACGTTCCTCCCACGCCCTTGATCATTTTCAATACTTCGGTCTCGATTGGAATGTGGCGAGACTCTACTACCTCCATGGTTAGATTCTAGTGAAACCCTTCTCCGATTTTGATTCATTTCTGTCATAAGTTTCTCTAACCGGCCAATTCCTTCATTAAGCTTCTCACTAAAATTCTCATTGATTCTTTGTTCCATCTCATCAGCTTCTTCTCTTCGATACAAAGCTTCTACGTTTTGGTGGCGATTAGCTCTTCTTGGCGGCATTCTCGAAAACTTCACAAATTCTTCAACACTTCAAATTCAAACACTTTCCGGATTTTGATCCAAAATGAAACGGATCGAAAGCTTCCACTTTGTAGCAAATCGCGATGAACACGATGGACAAAGTTTCGGCCTCCAATGCAAATCCGAACTTCAATCTTCAAACAAATGCGAACAACTTCTTCCTCTCGGCCGTGTCTCAACACTTCAAACTCGGCTTCTCTTCAAACTTTAAAACTCTTCAAATGATTAGGCTCCAAGTCTCGATCTAACTATGATTGGTTAGAACAAGCTCCGATACCAAAAAACTGACGCAGCGGATATTTCAAAATGATTAGGCTCCAAGTCTCGATCTAGCTATGATTGGCTAGAACAAGCTCTGATACCAAAACTGGCGCAGCGGATATTACAAAATGATGTAGATCGTTGAATGTAGTAATCGGTGGATTGGAAGATGCTGAAATGCCCAAATTCGTTGATCCGAAGATACCGAATTCTAGCTATCCTGAACTCGTTGATCGCGCACGATACCGGGTTCGAAGATCTTCAATTCTTCAAGCGTTGATCAAGCGCACTTGATTCCGCGAATCGGCTTCTACAATCGTTGAATCGAGCGCACTCGATTATCCGAAAGAGGAGATAGGAGATTACACTCAACTACCAATTTGAATGAAAGCACAAAGCAATCAAAAGAGAATTTTATTCAATATTCAACAACCTTTACAAATGAGAAACCCGGCCTATTTATAGGCGTTTTACAACTAACACAAAAAAAACACAAAAATTCACCAACTCCTAAGTCGGCAACCGACTTACGACCTACGACATAACTCGGCGATGACTTATCTACAAAAGAGTAGACGACTTAAGAAACTAGTTACAACACACCGACTTACAACAGAAAATACAACAGACAACTCCTTAAGTCGTTGCCGACTTACAACATACCGACTTACAAATAGAAAATACAAACAGACCCGCTTAAGTCGTTGCCGACTTAACAGCTCTACACGACTCAACTAGTAACGACTTAAGAATAGCGGTCCAGATTAACTCGGCATAAAGATCAACGGCAACAGCTTCAGCAACTTAAAACATGCGGCATCCCAGATTTACGACTTAAGAAAACCACGGTAGAGGTTAACTCGGCAGAGGAATCAACGGCTCATGCCTCTGCAACTTAAGATGGTACGACTTAACTAAGTCGTAACTCGGTTCCGACTTATCGTTTGACTTGTTAAGTCGTTTACGACCTATTACTTCAACAGTTTGCGTTGCCTTCTTTCTGAGTAACTCGGTAGGTCGTCTTGGCGCCTTAAGTTCTTTGATAACCCGTACCTCTTCACGAGTTATGTCTTCCACTCTCTTAAGTCGGTCACCACTTAAGTCCCCCATCATGTTAAGTCGGTCACGACTTACACTTATGTCTTCTGCTTCCTTGAGTCGGTCACGACTCAAGGAAGCTTTGTTAAGTCGGTCACGACTCATTTCCCTCATGATAACTCGGTTACGACTTATAGCTTCATTTTCGTTAAGTCGGTTACGACTTAGTACTTGGCCTGCATCAAATTCATAAATGATACACAATAACCTCAACTCACCAATTATAAGTTATGCTTCTATAATAACCTCAATAAAGCTAAATTTTACAAACTTGGTTAATACAGTTAAATATTTATAAAACTTAGTTAACTTTTATAAAATGAAGTCTAATTTTATAAACATAGTTATTTTTATAAAATTAATTAATTTTTATAAACTTAATAATTTTTACAATAATTTTATAAACTCAATCTAATTTTTATTTACTTAGTTAACTTTTATAAAACTAAATCTAATTTTATAAACTTATTTATTTTTATAAACTTAATTAATTTTTTTTATAACTTATAATTTTTATAATAACTTTTATATACTTAATAATTTCTATAAACTTAGTTATCTTTTATGAATTAATATAATTTTTACTAGTTTATTTAATTTTTATAAAACTTAGTTAACTTAGTCAACTTTATAAACTTGGTTAAATTTGTTAAAACTTAATTATTTTTTATAAACTTAATAAACTTTATAAATATATTAAATTTTCATTGAACTTGGTTAACTTCATTAATTTTTATAAATTGGTTAATTTTTATAAAATATAGCCAATTTAGTTAAATTTTTGTGAAAAATTGTTAATTTAGTTAATTTTTACTTAGTTAACTTTGTTCGAGTTTTTTAACATAGTGTTTAAAAAATTAATAATTTTTTATGTGCTTGGTTATTTTATAAGCTTGTTTAATTTTATGAGACTTAATTAACTTAGTTAATTTTTAAATTTAGTTATTTTTTGTAAAACTTGGTCAACATAGTTAATTTTTTATAAAACTTAGTTATCTTCATCAATTTTTGTAGACATACTTAATTTATTAATTATTTATAAAACTTAGTTATCTTAATTAATTTTTTATAAAACTTAGTTAGCTTCGTTAATTAATTGACTTTTTTAAACTTACTTAGTTTTTATAAACTTGGTTATTTTTATAAAACTTATTTAACTTAGTTAACTTTTACAGATTTAGTTAATTTTTATAAAATTTAGTCAACTAAGTTACTTTATTTGATTTTTATAAAATTTAGTCAACTAAGTTAATTTAATTGAGTTTTATAAAATTTAGTTAACTTGATTAATTTTTATAAATTTATTTATTTTTTATAGAAATGTGCTAGCCAATTTCTAACTTACAAACCAATAACTTAAATCAACAGACATGTGTTAAGAATCATTTGGTCTTAAATTGTTGGGTTTTACATAGAGTGTTTGTTATCCAAATCAATGATGTTTCACAAAGTTTGTATTTTAGTTGAAATCAATACGTCATAAGAGATTACACTTAAAACATATTTTCCCACAGAATTAAACTTAATTATAATATTATTGAGTATTATGAATATGTCCAAGTCGAGGAAGGATGCATATCTTGAAATTATTAAATACTGAAGTAGAGTGAAATTCGATTCATGAAACATAAGTGCATGTATTACTAAGTATTTGTATTTCAATCTAAGAAAGAGTGAAAAACAGGGCTAGAAGAAACCATACCCTGTAAAGTCTTCAATTGAAGAGAAGTTGTGTTGCCTTATAAAGTCTTATAGCTCTGAGCAAAGCTTTTTGACGTAACCATACCCATGCATCATAACACCCGTGCAAACCTGATTTGGTTACAACATATATTTATTATTAGATAGGTTATGAATGCAAAAGAATCATGCATCGATAAAATAGACCAAGTTTTGAGTAAAAGAAGCAGAAAAACATTAGCAAATAGTCATGTCAAAAGGGTATATGATTCGTTTCCTTCAAAGAATTAAATAGAACAAAGTCGGTAGTTTAAACTGTAATAACAAGCAATATAGTAATACTTTCTTCATCTTTGATAGTATATAACAAACAGTATTGTAAATGCATGCCCGGAAATAGTACAAGCCTCAACACAGTAAAATGTAAAAGAGCAACAAACAACTTCATCTAAGAAAGCAGTCATTTGGAGCTCCTAAAATCCTTCTTTAACTCAGAAACCCTTTTCACACACTCCGCCTTATTCTTCCCTGGCACTGTTGCCGCTACCTTCTCCCACTTCATATCCACATCCTTAGGAAATGCATTTAAAGCATTCAATAACGCAATGTCCTCATTGGAACCCCAGCTCAAGTTCCTTGCATTCTAAATCTCACTCTCAACTCTCTTGTCCACTGGCTTCCCATCCTTCATAAACTGCACAAAGGAATCACTGTCTCCATCCTTCCTCTCCCCTATTGACTTCCCATCTTTATAACGCTTTCCACTTTAAACCTTCCTTCAAGTGCCTCTGCGATCTTCTCCCACTGCCTTGGCTCCCCAACTGGATGCTTAGATACATGTTTCTTTAGTATTTCATAGTCCTTTTCACTCCATTCCTTTTCCTCTTTGATTGGCTCCTCCTCAAAATGACTTTTTTCAAAACCTCCCTTTACGTTTCGGATTTTAACTTATACTTAAATATGTTGGTAAAATTTAGGGTTATACCATTACCGTTTGGAAAAAAAATTCAGTTAAGGGGAAATGCCTTTTATTAGTCTATATATATCATAAAACATATGATATTTGTAAACTAGGTCAAGGTGTATTCTTTAAGGATTCCAAGTATTACAAATAAGTAGGAAAATGAGGAAAGTTGAAGTAACACCCTAATAGAAGTGCTAATACATTAAAAAAAGTTTCCCATCTAATAAACCACTGCAATATTTAGTTGGTTAGACTATCTCTACACTACAAAGTCTACACGTAACCGTTCTCAAAATAACAATATTGTATAAAACAAAGTCTAGTTTTAGCAAAAATAGATTTATAATCAGTCCATAAGATTTCAAAATGGCAGTTGGTAAATACGAATTCAAAATTTTAATTCGAATAAAATGTTTTATTTTATTTTATTTATTTTTTATTATATTTTTTATTTTAATGATTGATTCATTAAATAATGTATTAAACAAAAGGAGAGATATTTATGCTCCTGGGTGATGGGTATCAACGAAACATTAAAGTCAATTTTCTGTAAAAATCACATTAGTTTAATAAATTTGGACCAATGTCATAGCTAAGTGATAATATATTTACATATTCTTAAACGGTCAAACTAAGTTCATTGAATATGAGTTCATACTGCAAGGGTCATGGTAAAGCATAAACAGATCTAAGAGCATACATTAACAAAACAACTCATTTTTATTGATTCCCAGGATTAAGATAAATTGGCTTCAATTTTCACAAAATAACTTAAAAACTAATTAGATAAAAAGCAACAAAATAAATATATACACTAATATCCAAAAGTCGCATTCTACGTATTGGAAAACAAAAAGTAAATCTGGAATTTGCACATAATTCTAATGTTAAACAACAACAGAAAATTGATCTGTTTAATCAGATCTAGCCATATAAATCATAATCACTCAAGTTGAAGTGGAAAAAAGAAAAGAAAAAAAGGTATATTGCTAGTCCACCCAAAACAAAATCGGCAATCTTACCCGAACTCGAAATAAAATTCTAGACTCCCTTTAAATTTCCGATTTTGCCTCCTTGAAGTCTGTCTGTATTCGCAGATTTTAACAAACAACAATACCTGTTCAACTGCGAGATTTAGTTATGGGAACATACGGACGTAATCAAATTTCAAAAGAAATTAGCGCCCAACTTTCCATTGTTTGATCCGTGAATTTCATGACTTAAATTGCCTGTTTTTCTAGCAATTTTCTTTTAACAAAATATAGTTCGGTTGTTCGCTTGGCTCATATTTCAAAAGAGAATCAAAATCAAAATAAAGAGGAAAATATGTTACGTACTTTGATAATCTTAAGTCGTGCAAGGAAAGAGAATAGAAAACTAATACGAACTTTTGAGAAATGATCTAATGATATTTTGTGAAATGAAAATCGAAGTTTTACTTTCAGATCTGGTTTTGGAATAGTAGAAGGTTGAGGTTTGGGGATAGAGGTGTTGCTGTCAGTTTTGCGGGCACATGAGCGGCGGGGAAGGTGATCGACTTCGAGATCTGACTGGATTTCGGGTACGTGTTCGATAAGATTGGACCAGCGCCAATGGTGGGGTCACCGTCGATGAGTACATGTGACGATCTGCTTCAAGTGACATTTTTTGAATTGACTCATTGATATTTAGGTGGTGATGAAGACAAATGATGATGAGGGAAATAGACGACCTAATTTTAGGTAGAAGGAATGAAAATTTTGTGATTAGTTTTTTGCGGGATGAAATTAGGGATGGAAATTTTAGCAGCAAATTTTTGAGAGTGATGTTTTATTTAGTTAGGATTCAATTTGGAGGGAACATGAAAATTTACCGCCTTGTTACGCACAAACAGCGGTTACCGCTCCAGCCCACTTCAAACAGCGTTTTGTAATTTTATTTCCTATAGTTAAATAATTTTCAACAGCATTTTCAGCAAAACGCTGTGTTATGGTGCTGTCAAATGTGAATTTTCTTGTAGTGATAGGCTATCAAATTCAAAACAAAAACAACAAATTAAACCACTTCAAGCATTGTCATTAAGCACAAAAAGAGAGCTATAATTATCAAAATGTTGCATCTACATACTAGAGAGCTTCATTACCACTAAATTGTAGGGATTAGCCTCTCATATTTGTTATCAAAACAACAAATGTAGCGAACAACATGAAAAAAAGGAAAAGAAAAAGAAAGCAAAGTAAAGAAAAACTATTCTACTTGCATGAAAAATAAATCTACACTACTAACATGAAAGTAAATAAGCATGAAAAGGAAAAGAACATGTATTGAAGTTGCATAAAAAAAATTACATAAAGAGAAATGGCTAAGTAGCCATGAAAAGAAAAGAGAAGCTTTCTTTTATTTTGATCCTAAACTAATCTAAAGAGAGACTAAGGGAGGAGAGGTTACATGAAGATATGAGGTATTTATACAAGTGTTAAACCCTAATTCATATTTTTGGGAATGCCCAAAATGCCCTTGTAGGAAGTGTGGTGGCCAAGTTATCATTAGCTTCAATAATCCCTCACTTAAATGTACATGAAGCCATTAATTCCATAAGCATGTGCATTATCCTCTAATTTGTACATTAAGGTAGGGTGGTAGGTGGGGTCCTCCATTATCTTCACTTTGAATTATTTCCATCTTTATTTGTTCTCTTCATTCTTGTGCATGCATATATCATCATGTAACCACTTGTATATGAAGCCAAATTCCTATAAAAAATATAGAAATTTCTAATTAAATTTTCTCAAATTAATATATGCACAAAAATGACCATTTTGCCCTTGGATGAAGATGAATGTGTGACGATTTGAAAATAATATGAATTTTGGTTTTAACAAGTTAAAATACCCGATATGATCATTTATTTAATTTAAATAGATGAAATATGGTGGTAAAAATATACACATTTATGCGCACATCAAGTTTCAAAAATAAAAGTTATTTTAAATAACTTAATAAAATTTGAATTTAAATCATTTGATTTAAATTTTGAATTCAATATTTTGAAATTGAATTCAATGAATTATGAATTATGGTCTAAAGGATTTTACAAGTGTAAAAGGTGTTTATATGGGTTTTTACCATTTAGAATATGGTTTTGGATATTTAAATTTAAATTCAAGTTTTATACTTGGACGGTTTTAACCTGTGTAATTGTAACCAGTTTTTCCCAAAATGAAAACTATCTGTTTTCAAATAATAATAACTTTCATAAAGTGAAAAGATTTCCAATTTGTATCAAAAACATTTCAAGTTGAAATGAAATTGTAAATAGTTTGAAAAAAACTATGAATTAACCTTTGTGACGATGATTAAATCTTGTTTTGAAATAAAAGAGTATTTCAAATGGTGTATCTTTTATATTATAAAAGACTTGAATTGTGAATAGTTTTGAAAGCTATAAATTAAATCTTAATTTAAAGATTTAATGGGTTAATCCAATTGAAATGGAAATTGATTTGGAAATCTATGAATTAAATCTTTGTGAAACTGGGTAAACTTTGTGAAGTGAATCTTTTTGTTTAAAGATTTAAAATGGTAATTTGTTTAAACCATTTGGAAGGAAAGGATTTGGGTAATAAGTTGTGACTTAATTGAAATCCCTATATCCATATGTTTTAAATTATTGTGCTCACTATTCGGATTAGCCGGGAGAGGACCTTTGTGTCATTTAACCCATTCTGAATCAGTGATACGACGATATGGATTGTATTGAAGACCGGTGGTGAAGACCGAGCATTTGTGAAAACGATAGGATGACCTATCGATTGTCTCTGCACCGTTAGCTACGGTATAGAGATTTCCTGTTTGATGGGAAGTTCGATCGGGATTGTTAATACCTAGATTGCAAGGGCTTCTTCGGAAGTGCGTTCAGTTTTGTTCGAACCCCGAACAGACTTGTATGGTTACATGTATGACATTACATTTTGAGATATAAAGCTGATTTATTTCAAATACATTTCTGTTTGGTGGCAGAGAATTTATTCTCTTAGCTTAACACCCTTCTCTGAGATGTACGAGCTCAAAGGTTATGTAGTTGAAAGTTATCACTGATATACTCCCAATTTGGTAGTGTGGCATGCTGAGTGTTGCCGTGTGATGATTATTTATTGATCATTTGTTGACCAAAGCGTGGCTTTGTGAAAAAGCGTAGCTTTGTGGACGAGACCTCTTCGGACCTCACAACCCGGAAATGGTCAAAACAGGAATGATGTGGCAAGGTTATGAGGGTCGCTCCCTTTAGGGTATGTCATTTTCTTCTGGAAAATGGTGGTATCAGGTATGGAGTCCTGGTATTTAACCTATGTGGTTGCTCCAATCTCATTTACTCTATGTGATTGTTTGTAACGCCCCACTCTGAGACCCACTGTAACAAAGAGTATTACGGGAGTAATACTGTCTGTTAAAGCAGAGAATAGAGTATAGTGGAAGCGACCATCTATAATCAAGCTATAACTATCTACCGAATACGTCGAAAGGTGGAATCTATTTAAATTTTTCTCAATCAGGTGGTTCGACATATTCGGTAAATACTTATAACGAATTTATAAATGGCTAAAGATCTATCAGGACAAAGCATAATAACATAATGAAATAGCATCACAGAACAGAATCACATAACAGATATAAAATCCCAGGATAATACATCATCAATACAGATCCAAATACTATAAGTGGGTACAAAGCCACCGCTCACACATGTGAGTCAAAAATATGTACATATCAAAGTCTGAATGATAATATAGTAGCAGAATAGTGGACAAATAAAGCGCTATCTATCATCATAGCAGATAATGTCCAAGCGGAAGCACAGAAGCTAAGTCCAGAGACCTAACCTGAAACAACTCGGTCTGACCCGAGCGAAAACACTCGGGTCAGGCTAGCTAAACAATCAGTAATAACTGAGATATATAATAATGCGGTACCTAAATAAAATAGTACTTATCCAAAGAGAAGTATATTATGAACCACATGAATATAATGACGATCCCTAATCATCAATAAACAATAAAAATCTCCAAAGAGAAATCAACACCAAAGTGTAGAATAAATAAAGTCGCCTCATATCATCGGCGTAGCCAAAGCCATAAAAAGATGCCCATAGGCAATAATCCCAATAGTTACCAGAGTCTGTGATCAATGCCCAAGCAAAGATCGATGCTCCAAAGAGCCATGGGGATATACTGAAAAGTCAATGAAATCAAACACTGAAAAGCAGTGTCCAGAGACACTGTGGATCCATAAGGTAATCGCACTTACATCGTATGGTTCCATAGAACCAACACCGAATGGCGGTACTCGAATGGATATAAAAATAATCAGATAATACAAGTTTTGCACGTGCACCGACCAGAGTCGTTGTTAACAAGTACTGTAGAGTTGTGATCGATCACTCGCACCGATGCGAAACGCGCGAGACGGCGAGATCCTTCCCAGAAGGATAAAGGCCCAAAGGCACACGCCGAAAAATAAACTGCTCCATAGAGCAGGTGTCCAGAGACGGTTGCCCAGAGGCGTGGTGACCCAGAGGTCCAGTACTGGCCGCCCAGAGGCTAATGTGTCACTAACTTCTTGGAGAGGAACCCGCAAAGTGTTAACAATGAGTCCCATACCCCACGTTCGCACTAAACGGTTTCCTAACCAATAGCAAGCTCACACTCCAAACAATAAAAAGCCTACCTCATATCATCGGTAAACTAGACCCAAAGGTCAAAACGATCAATCGAATAGGTCGGGGATTAACCGGAAAGAAAATACACACGGTTTCCATAGGCCGGAGATTTCCTAACCGTTTAAGCACCTTTCCACTTCGCTCGACGTGCTAAAAGTGAGTGTGAGATTTTTATTATAGAAAATAATGGTGTAAAACGGATTTATAATTGATTTTCGGAATCACTTTTAAAACGGTCTTTTGAAAGGTCTCCTATTATGGAGTAATTAATTTAATAATTAAAATAATATTATATAATAATTTTCAAAAGCCATTTAGGAGTGAAAAATCTTTTGAAAATGATTCATAAAACCCGTGTACGAAATCTAGAGACAAATCTCAAAGAAATCAATGAAAACCAGAAAATCATCAAAAATATTCTAAGTGTTTGTAAACATTCAAAAACAGCTGTGAACTCAAGTTCGATAATTTATTTGGACCAGCAAACTGTGTCCAAATGTCATGAAAATTTGCATGCATGTAGTCCAACATCCCTACTTTAATATGCAAAAAGAATTTCTGGATTCCGAGTTGAGACGAAGTGGCAGCGATGTCTCAAAGTTGGACCCAGAACAAGATTTACACTGTTTACAAACAGCGACTAGAGTTCAACTTCGACACGAAATTCGAAGTACCAAACGAACTCCAATGTTGTCCAAATTTTCTTGAGATGGAGTTCGGAACTCCACCTTTCTAACGAGACCAAAAACGTCGAATTCCGACTTCCGATGCGAACGTGGAGGCATCGCGGAGTGGCGCTCAAAAGCTGGAAACAGAAGGGATATTTGATTTTCATTCTAAGTGTTTGACCATTCAAAAACTGCTGCGAACGCAAGTTTGGCAATTTATTTGGACCAGCAAACAGAATCCAAATGACATGTAAACTGGTAGGAATATAGTCCAACATCCCTACTATAAGATGCAAAAATAATTTCTGGAATCCGAGTTGAAACGAAGTAGCAGCGACGTCTCAAAGTTGGACCCAGAACAAGATTCACACTATTTACAAACAGCGACAAGAGTTCAACTTCGACACGAAATTCGAAGTACCAAAAGAATGCCGTGATGCCTAAATTTTACAGAGATGGAGTTCGAAACTCCACCTTTCCAACGAGACCAAAAACGTCGAATTCCGACTTCGGATGCGATCGTGGCGGCATCGCGAAGTGGAGAAAAAAAATCTGGAACAGGGTTTAAAAAAAAAAATTATTTATTATTTTTTTTTCTTTTTTTTCTCGGGACAGTGGTAAGAATGTACAATTTTGACCAAAATAACTTCGAAATTTCATGAAACTCAAAACATGAAAGTTTTAGCTCTAAATCTAAGCTTTCCAGAACATCCAAAATTATTAGATTTGGATAAGAAACGAGAGAGATACATGCAAAACAATATTAGATTGAAACTCAAGATAACTTGTTGAAGACAGAATTGGTCTTCTGTCTTTGAACGCATTTCAGGTCATCTAAATGGCAATATTACAGAAAACTCACTAAACAAAAATTGTAGCATATGTTTTAAGCTTTCCGGAACATTCAAAATTATCTAATTCGGATCAAAAACGAGTAACTTATGGCCAAATCAATTTCAGGGTTTTATTTTATCAACCTTGTAGTTTGTTGTCAGGTCAGCGACAAACAAACGTGATTTCGACCATTGAAACCACAAAATTATGCAAAGCTCAAAACATGAAAGTTATAGGCTACAGAATAAGCTTTCCAGAACTTCAAGAAAATCTTAATTCCGATTTAAGATGAATGAGATATGCCTAATTTACTAACAGCAATAAACTAATTATAATTTCAGCTAGCATATATTACCTCTTTCCAAGCAATGAAAAGAAGATCAAAGAGTTTCACAATCTAAATGCACAAAAAAAAGAGGATTACAAAATAATTTCAGAAATTAAAGAATGAATTAGAGGTGGGTTTTGTGATTGCTATTACCTCTTTTAGTAGTTTGGATTAACTCTCTTTGATTTGGTGTAGATTGGAGTCTTGCTTAGGAGGCCATGACTAGGTTTTGGAGCTTTCTAATTAGGTTTTAGTGGTTATGAAATGAAGTGTTGGCTGAAATGGGAGAGTAAAAGATACTTTATAGGCTAATGGTTAGGGTTATTGGATCTAATACCCATTAGGACTTTGTATTATTCATGTGCATACATATATAGGCAATTTTCTCTAAGTACACTCTACATACAAATTACTAAATACATTTCAAACCATAGAAAATTATGAAAATATGTTAACAATTACTTTTAGCCATTTCATAAAATCCTATATCAACAATATTTTACATTTTAACCCCTAATTTTTCCAAAACACCATTTATAGTTAATATTAGCCAAAATCACCATTTTGCAATAATATAAATTACAAATTTCCCTAATTAATTTCCTTGAAATGCTCCATTTTACACTTAAGCCCAAAATATTAATTTATTCAAAATGACTAAATTTTGAACAAATTAGCCACATTAAAAATTCATTAATAGCTCCAATTAAATTAAAATCCCAATTTTAATTTATTATTTGGTAACCGCAATCACGGGTTGTTACATTGTTGCTTTGTGATCGAGGCGCCTCGGATAAAGGTCCCAAAGGACCGGGAGGTGGCATATTCGTGTAGTAGTTACCCAGTGTAAGGGGTAACCAGGCCTTGTGTTGGCAGAGAGCTAGTTAGTTCTCGGGACGTCCCGCCAGAGGCGATCCCATTGGTAGTAGGAAGTTCCTTAGCCTGACCATTTGTTGGCAATCCATCTTCCAATACGAACCTTGTACTGTATTAGATGTAGAACCTGCCATTTACTTATGGTGGTCACCACTATTTAGATGGTAGTTATAGTAGGCATACAATAATGGTTGTATGCTGGCTAAGATTAATATTATACTTTCGAAATGTTTTCTGGACTATGCACTAATAATAATATCAAATCAAATGATTTTGCGTAGTAAGCATGTTTGACTATCATAAGGAGAAATCTCCTCCAATTCTGTATTTGCATTGTGTTTGTGGCGGGAGGCCTTATGGTAGTTTCATTTTCCAAAAGCATTGCGGATATTTTCCACTTCATTTATTGTTGTTTTAAAGATAATAACTGTTTTAGTTCTCACACCAGTCCCGTGACCGACCTGGAGTTTATTGTTCCCTTCCTAAACTCTGGGTGCCCATAATTTTCCACACAGGCAGCCTAGAGTCAGGTTATCAGGTCATTCTGGATTTCAGGAGGCTTTGGAGCTCAAGTGGCGAGCTGGATGGCGAGGCGTATCACTTGTATATGATATTATTATTCCGCTGTGTATTCTGTATGAGGACAAGTTTGTATAACTGTCCATTGATGTATTGTGTGTGTATTGACTCTGATGATGTAATGTATAAATTGATATAGTTCTTTGATTTAAAGATTATTCATTTATCTATTATATGTTGTTCCGCTGCGAATGTGAGATTCTGATATTGTTTCTGTTTCTGTGTTTTTCAGTTCTCCTTTTCTTCTGTCTTCTTCTACCTCTTCTTTTTAACCATAACAATTCGGTTTTCCGACATTCGATTGCTCGGCAGTTGATACAGTGGACGTATTAATGTCGACTTTCGAGCGTCGAAAACCGCGAATCGTTACATGTGGTATCAGAGCATATGGTTAAGCGATAAACTTGGCTCTGTTGGGAATTACTCATTAGAGATAGAGTCAATAGTACTCTAGAATGAGTGTAAGTGTAATAATAAATATGAGCGCGTATTTGTTATTGAATATGAAATTTATTTGTATTGTGTTGACTTATCGGTTGATTGTTTATAGATTCTGGTCGGTGCAGTCTGGCTAACTGTAATCGATAGGGGTTTCTAAACTCTTGAACGAGATAATCCGACACAATATCATTTTAAATTGGGTAAATGAAATAATTTTACCTCGATTAAATTTTGTATATAAAGGAAATAATTTTCCAGAATTATTAAAGTGTATATAAAATGAAATTGTTTGGTTGTTGAAAATGTAAGAATATATATAAATTAATAAAAGTTGTTTGAATAATCTAAATAAAAACAACAATTGTAAAAGAATGAAGTATATAAGCAAATGAATTATTAAGTATGGAATTATAATTAATATGATTTACAATTGTGAAATAATCTTGTATAAGTAAAGTAAAATAGTGAAATTTTATATAAGTAAAGATTTATAAATGTGATTTATAAATAAAAAGGAAATTTTTAAAAGAATATTAAGCACTGAATTCACTACTGTTGCTGGGAAATAATAAGGGTGATGACTGCAGCATCATCAGTATCATTTTCGAGTTTCTGTGTGATGGATTTGCTACCATAATAAATTGAATTGGATTTGATAAGCGATTATTTAATATGATTTGGAAGTTTAAATATATAAGTTGTATAACTTATAGAATGGGTAAAGGTAAGTGAAACCAAATGATAAAATGGTTAAACGAATTTTGTTAAGCAAAACGAGATATGAATTTGAATAAGTGATGTTAAATGAAGTTGATTTTGGTGTCGAAGTGAAATAACAAAGTGAATTAAATGGATGTGAACTTGAGTTATAAGATGAAATTCAACTTTATTTGTAAAATGAATTGGCAATTGAATTGAATTGAATTAATGAGTTGAATATTAATCAATCTAATGTGAATAAATTGATATGGAATAATGAATGTAAGTGTTAATTCATTAAAGCTAATAAATTGGAATTTGAATGAATCGAATGGAAGTCAACTTAATATTAAACCAATTGAAATTAAAAGTGTTAAACCAAATTGAAAGTAAACAAAGTGAATAAATTTTGTTGAGTTGAATATACATTGGTTGTTATATGATTGTTGGTTGATTGTAAATATTATAATTCATTAAGTGTTAATGAAATTGAATAGATAAAATTGAAAGCTATGTAATTGGATTTAAATTGAAAGTGAACCAACTTGAATTTAAATTAGTGAATGTAAACTAATTGAAAATGAAGAAATGAATGTCGTTGTATATGAATTGGTTGTAAACAATTACGAGTAATGTCGAAATTATATAAGTTGCTTATAAACCTTGTTAGTATGCATTTCTTTTAATATGCATGTGTTGTAGTTGTTTAAAAGAGTAAATTGTTAATAACTTTATACATATGTCACTTACATATTTAAATTGAGTAAGTACAGGTACCGGGGCTGCCGTTGCGCTGATTTGGTTGCGCTAATAAGCTAATAAATAACTGCTTTGCTTAAAAATGCTAAAAAGGTACGCTTACGCAATAAAAATAGGAAATATGAACTGTTTTTCTGCTTTTCCGACCGTGTGGGTCGATGTATATATATTTATGTCTATTGTGATCCTACTACGATCGAACCACGCAAAGGAGGCTATGGCGAATTTTTCTGAAAATTTAAGGCGTTAGAAAATTTTTGGGAAATTTTGGAAAAATTTGTGAAAACTAAATTTTGGATTTGGAGTTAAAAGTTAAACGATATAGTATGTTTTGAAAAGTATAACTAAGTATAGATTTGAAAAACTTAGTAAAGTTTTTGAAAGAGTTTAACTATGGGATTTTGGGGAAGTTGTACACTTAAGTGATTTTGAAATCTAATTTGAACGAATTGTTTGAAAAGTTAATGGATTTGGGCATTTTTCTTACCTGGTAATTTCGAGGACGAAATTCTTTTAAGGGGGGAAGATTGTAATGACCCAGAATTTCTGTCATTTGAAATTCGTATATTTAATTAATTTTGAGTATTAACAAGTGAAATTTGTAAGCTGAATGAATTAAAATTCGAATATAGTGATTTAATTGGATAATTAAATTATCAATTTAATATTTAAAATTCCAGAAATAATTGGAAATTGGGTTTAATGTGTATAAAAATGATGTATAAAGTTATATTAAATCATATTGGAGTTAGAATGATGTTTGTAAACTTTTAAAATTGAATTAAAAGTTAAATTGTAGAAATTGAATATTTTAATATTTAATTGACGAGTAAAAATAGTCATTTTTCAAATAGTCTCGGATTTCGACGAAACCAGTTTCATCGGATCCGTAATGTTAAATTATTGTAAGGGTTAAATTTCGTGTCAATCGAATTTACGGTTTGTCCGGGGCGAGCCAAAACGCATAGAAATCGTTTTAATCAATTTAATTTAAATTTGATCGTTTATTTCCATAACTCTCAAATATGACCGAGTTAGCTCCCGAAACACGTTCTATTGTGTCCGGAACGCGGGTAAAATCTTGGAAACGCCAGCTGGCATGCTTCGTTTGGAGTTCGGGAAAATTCGGGTGAATAGTGTTTCGTCAATTTTCTATAAAAGGACCTAGATTATTTCATTTGCACACAAACCCTAGAGCATTAGGTTTAGCCGCCAGTTCCAAAATCAATGGCCATAAAATTCAAAATTTTTCCCTTAATTTCTTCCAATCCACCAACCAATTCGAGAAACCTCCAACACGAAAATTATAGAGCTAAGTGAGATCTTGAAATCCATACGGGGATGATCGATTTTCGTTGAGAAAATCAATAGCAAATCGTGCTCGAACGGCTCACATTCATGCGTGAAAATCGATGCGAGATGGCAGCCGAGCTCGACCGGGTTTGGTCCGTGGGTGAGGCTCAGGTACGCGCACACATCGATGGCTCCTGATCGTCATCAAAGTGGTCGAGGTGGTGGCGATAATTAGGGTAGAAACGGCGGCTATATAGGTTGTTCGAACGTGTTTTTCACGTTGGGGAAGAAGATGATTTCGGCGGCCCTGATGTGATGAAGCAAAACCAACGGCCAGATGAAGCTAGGTTAAAAAAATTTAAAAAGAATTTTGGAAATTATTATATTATAAAATCGTACAATCTTTAAAATATCATAACTTTGTCATACGAGGTCGGAATTTGACGAAGTGACTTGCGTTGGGTTCGTTTTGACGAGCACTACATTATGAATTTGGATTAGGATTTATTTGAGCTAGTGAAAATTTTGAGTAAAATTAAACGCGTGTTTAATTTTGTTCGAAACCAAACACTTCAACAGTTATCGGAAAGCAAGGTGAGAACTTCTCACTCAATCGAATTGTAGTCTCGATTTAAATTTTAAATAGTTAGATTTAAAATAGCTTAATTGTGTTGATTGTGTGAATTGAATGATAATTGCTATCTGTTGTGTTGAAATAGACCATATACGCCGCATATTAAGCGGAGGTTATTTATTAAAAACATATACCGCGATAATTCCACCGTGAAGTGGAATTTGTATTATATATGTATTTGGAGTTGATTTCCAGCATTATATAGCGGATGAGACCCTATTGCGCCGCATAATAGCGGATAGTATTTTATAAATCCCATCTACCGCGATATTCCACCTCAAAGTGGAATTGGTATTGTGCTAACATCTGTGGATGCAGGGAAACAGGTTAGAGGGATCCAACTGGATTCCTCAAACATTTGAATTTGTTTCAATGTTGTGTGTTGATTTATTTATAATATGTGTGTGATTATATTGTGATTGAAATCGTTGAAGGCTACGGTTTAGCCGAATATATTTTTGGTATCGTTGGATACCAGGAATAAATAAAATTGGATTTTCGAAATTCAAGTTGATAATTTATCGAAATATTATTTTTGAGAAATTGGATAAATTTAAAAGGAGTTAAAATAAAAATAATAAAAGTCTTATTTTTGAACCATATTGAATTAAATTTCAAATTTTGGAAAAAAGGGCTTAATAAATGGATTTCGAGAAATATTATTTATAAGTTGAAGAATTTATTTAAATTTGGATTTTTAAATAGATTTGAGGAGATAAAGGAATTTATTTTAAAAGGAAATAATTTTAGAAATCCATTGGAAATTTATTTGGGAATTGAAATAAATTTGGAAATCAATTGAAAAATTGATTTGGAGTTGAAAAATGAATATTTGTGAAATTGATTTGAAAATCGTAAAAAGAGTGAATATTTGGAAATGTAAATTCACGATGGAAATTTATAAGTAGAAATTAATTGGTTATGGTAATTAATTAAAAATAATTAATTAAGTATTAATTATTAATTAAGGCTTAATTAATGATTAATTAAAGGAAAATTTATTAAATGTTTTTGTAGTTAATTGATTATTAATTTACCATAACTAGAAAAAAAATTTATACGTAGAAATTTATCTGACTTTGAAATTAATCAGATAATTAAATTAATCCTACTTATGGATATTTGGATTATATTGGACGTAGTTAATTGCTATCTGTTGTGTTGAAATAGACCCTATACGCCGCATATTAAGCGGAAGTTATTTATTAAAAACATATACCGCGATAATTCCACAGTGAAGTGGAATTGGTATTATATATGTATTTGGAGTTGATATCCCACATTATATACCGGATGAGACCCTATTGCGCCGCATAATAGCGGATAGTATTTTATAAATCCCATATACCGCGATTATTCCACCTCGAAGTGGAATTGGTATTGTGCTAACATCTATGGATGCAGGAAAACAGGTTGGAGGGATCCAACTGGATTCCTCAAACATTTGAATTTGTTTCAATGTTGTGTGTTGATTTATTTATAATTTGTGTGTGATTATATTGTGATTGAAATCGATGAAGGCTACGGTTTAGCTGAATATATTTTTGGTATCGTTGGATACCAGAAATAAATAAAATTGGATTTTCGAAATTCAAGTTGAAAATTTATCGTAATATTATTTTTGAGAAATTGGACAAATTTAAAAGGAGTTAGAATAAAAAAAGAAAAAAGTCTTATTTTTGAACCATATTGAGTTAAATTTCAAATTTTGGAAAAAAGGGCTTAATAAATGGATTTCTGGAAATATTATTTATAAGTTGAAGAATTTATTTAAAATAAATTTTGGAAATCCATTGGAAATTTATTTGGGATTTGAAATAAATTTGGAAATCAATTGAAAAATTGATTCGGAGTTGAAAAATGAATATTTGTGAAATTGATTTGAAAATCGTAAAAAGAGTGAATATTTGGAAATGTAAATTCACGATGGAAATTTATAAGTAGAAATTAATTGGTTATGGTAATTAATTAAAAATAATTAATTAAGTATTAATTATTAATTAAGGGTTAATTAATGATTAATTAAAGGAAAATTTATTAAATGTTTTTGTAGTTAATTGATTATTAATTTACCATAACTAGAAAAAAAATTTATACGTAGAAATTTATCTGACTTTGAAATTAATCAGATAATTAAATTAATCCTACTTATGGATATTTGGATTATATTGGATGTTGAATTGTTTGACATCTCTGATATGTGATGCTTTGTGATATATCTTGTTCTGTGCTATGATCTGTAATTTGTTTATCTGTGATATATATATATATATATATATATATATATATATATATATATCTGTGATCTGTGAATGAAAGATAAGTGTTATAACTTATACCGCTTATCAATTATATTGTTATATTTGATCTGTGATGGTTGAATGTTGTTGCACTATTGTGTTAAACCCTTGGACTACACAATACACACATAAATGTGAATTTCACGTGGAAATCGGTTAAGTCACAGATTTTTATCAATTTTGGAAATTGAATTTTTGAATCCAAAATAGTTTTGGAATTGAAATTGAACGTTTTTGAAAATGAGTTTCAAAAATAAAAGTTATTTTAAATAACTTAATAAAATTGGAATTTAAATCATTTGATTTAAATTTTGAATTCAATATTTTGAAATTGAATTCAATGAATTGGGAATTATGGTCTAAAGGATTTTACAAGTGTAAAAGGTGTTTATATGGGTTTTTACCATTTAGAATATGGTTTTGGAAATTTAAATTTAAATTCAAGTTTTATACTTGGACGGTTTTAACCTGTGTAATTGTGACCAGTTTTTCCCAAAACGAAAACTATCTGTTTTCAAATAATAATAGCTTTCATAAAGTGAAAAGATTTCCAATCTGTATCGAAAACATTTCAAGTTGAAATGAAATTGTAAATAGTTTGAAAAAAACTATGAATTAACCTTTGTGACGATGATTAAATGTTGTTTTGAAATAAAAGAGTATTTCAGATGGTGTATCTTTTATATTATAAAAGACTTGAATTGTGAATAGTTTTGAAAGCAATAAATTAAATCTTAATTTAAAGATTTAATGGGTTAATCCAATTGAAATGGAAATTGATTTGGAAATCTATGAATTGAATCTTTGTGAAACTGGGTAAACTTTGTGAAGTGAATCTTTTTGTTGCAAGATTTAAAATGGTAATTTGTTTAAACCATTTGGAAGGAAAGGATTTGGGTAATAAGTTATGACTTAATTGAAATCCCTATATCCATATGTTTTATATTATTGTGCTCACTATTCGGATTAGCCGCGAGAGGAACTTTGTGTCATTTAACTCATTCGGAATCAGTGGTACGACGATATGGATCGTATTAAAGACCGGTGGTGAAGACCGGGCATTTGTGAAAACGATAGGATGACCTATCAATTGTCTCTGCACCGTTAGCTACGGTATAGAGATTTCCTTTGTGATGGGAAGTTCGATTGGGATTGTGAATACCCGGATTGCAAGGGCTTCTTCGGAAGTGCATTCAGTTCTGTTCGAACCCCGAACAGACTTGTATGGTTACATGTATGACATTACATTTTGAGATATAAAGCTGATTTCTTTGAAATATATTTCTGTTTGGTGACGGAGAATTTATTCTCTTAGCTTAACACACTTCCCTGAGATATACGAACTCAGAGGTTATGTAGTTGAAAGTTATCACCGATATACTCCCAATTTGGTAGTGTGGCATGCTGAGTGTTGATGTGTGATGATTATTTATTAATCATTTGTTGATCAAAGTGTGGCTTTGTGAAAAATCGTAGCGTTGTGAACGATTCCTCTTCGGACCTCACAACCCGGAAATGGTCAAAACAGGAATGATGCGTGTGACGACCCGGATTTTTTAAGCATTTGAAATCGGAATATTTAATTGATTTTAAATATTTAAATGTTAATTTCTAACATGGATTTTGTAACGACCCGGAATTTTGGACCATTCGCATCCATTATAAGTGTATAGGTAGACACTCATGCCGGAGTTGAATTGCTCAAAATACCGCGTTGTTAATTTAAATTGACAAAACTGAACATATACAATAAATAAAATAATCACAGATCACAGACACAGAGTAATAAGTGCAGCGGAAATAAAAGAGATAATAGTTCATGAAGCTACTATATAAATATATAAGTTACATCAGAGTTAAACCAGATACAACGGAAGAGTAATATGATACATCAGATACAAAGCAGAATACATCACTGGAATCATCGAATATCTGAAAGCTGGATAGATAGCTGGATCTCCAAGCGAAGCTCCAACTCCAAAGGCGAGTCTCGAAAGCTGAACCACTCAGTCTGACCCGAGCGTAAAGCAAAAACACAAGACACTCGAGTCAGGATTAACATTCTTATATTAATAAATCCAACTCAAGTGAAATAGCAATTGAAATACAAGTAACTCAAAGGATGTTTGGAATAACCATCCTTTAAGGATCCGTTAAACTATCTACTATGTAGTAATATACGCTAAGTAGATAATGTCTATCAGTAATATAAGAAGATATCAAAATAGCGTTAAGTCATGGCCCATTCCACCCTTAACACATTTTTATTCCCAAAAGCATATACAAGACCGTAGTTTCCCCAAAACCGGAAGTCACCAGAGGGCAATCCATATACTAAAGGTACAAATCAAAATTGTAGTGGTCGCGAATAGGATAATCAGTATGACAAGGTACATGAGGCGATACCAACTAGGATACTAGTAGTTGCGTGATCCGGACTGATGTTGGGCATAGCAGCTACTATCCCAACACCGCGAAACAACACTCCCAAATCAAGGGGTGCACCCAAATCGAATCACAAAAGTAATAGATATGGTATCGAAGAAGTGTGTCCGCTAGAGATGGCGATCCTCAATGGCCCGGCGCGGCTCCTGTTTTAGTCATGTCAGGGGTCATCCAATATCGTTCTCTTTCTTCAGTCAACGCGTTCATCATTCCATCCACTTCATTCTTGATCATCACTCCGCGTATAGTTATTAAAGTGGTTTTCGGTTTAGATAGAGAGTATATCAATAACCGAATTCCGGTCTCTTTAATAACTTTCGAAATTATTACACCGATTGGTCGTATATATTTTTCAAAAACCAAATCAATTTCAATTTCAAATAGAATTCGTAAATCAACATTTCATTTGTCTTTCTAAAACAATTTCTAAATTTTCGTTTCAAAACTTCCAATTTTCCGTTTCAAAATCTTATAATTCAATTTCAATTTCTATTTAAAACAATTCAAATATTGATTCAAGTTCGAATACAAGTTTCATTTCGAAAACATTTAAATTAAATCTTATTTAACATTCAAATCAATTTAAAATCATTTATCGATTTCATTCAATATTCGTTAAGTTACTATGCCATTCAAAACAATTTCCATTAAATTTCCAATTAATTTAATCAATTCTTAAGTTCAACTTCATTAAAACAAAACTTACAATTTTGAATTAAACTAAATTCGTCAAATCAATTCTCCCATTTACAAGTCTTACATTAATTCCAAAATATCACATTTCATTTTTGTTAAAGAAATCCAATTTCACTTATTTACTTCCTTAAATAATTTTCCAAAACTTAATTAATAAAGAAACTCAATTTCAATTCTTTACGATGTAAAATTCACTTATTCAAAAGTTCAATTTTTCTTATTAAAGAATTTCAATTCAATTTAATCATTTAATAATTCATTATTAAATAGTTCAAACTTAATTATTAAATAATTTCAAAGTTTAATAATTTCAAACTTAATTATAATTTCAAACTTAATTATTAAATCATTTCAAACTTAATTCAATCATTTCTCAAATTAAACAACATTCTTTCATTGATTACATTGTTAATCTTTTGTTTCAGATTATTAAATATTAACATTTTCCTTTCATTAAAATTCGAATTTCAACTTCATTTCAAAACCATATTCTTTATTCAAATAAAATCTTCGTTTATTTTCAAATCAAATTATTGACCAATCGGGTTTTTATTTAATTTTCTATCCTAAGTCAAAGTTCAACTTGGATATTTATCATTTCAACCCGATTCCAATTCAATTCAAAATCAAAACATACAAAGGGAACTTGTAGTGTGATAACTGGGATGGTGTCAATGTAAATAAACAAGCAATAACAACAATCAATAACAATCCAATAATCAATTCAAATAATCCCGAAATAACCCTATTAATTCGCATTGTTATTTGTACGAATTAATATAATTATTTCTAGAATCTACACTATCATTTCATATAGATTAAAGATTATTACATTACAGTTTTTCACTTGTCATCTATTTACAATTCCATACATCATTAATTTAACATCATACATTCAGTGGTTCAAAGTATAATTAAACAAATCCTACGTCAATAAATTCAACAGTTAAAGGGGTCATATTATACAAATGTCATTTTAATCAAATTTAACATTTAACTAACCTATGTCAAGTTCAATTGCATATTATTTAACATTTTAACATTAACAATTTAACGTCCAATATAAACATCAACAATCAATCAATTATCAGCCAAACTGTATTATCAACGCATAAATAATTAACAGATAATGGTGTCAGATGTCACAGGTGAACTGATACAGACAATAGCATATTTAACAGTGTAATTAACTAACATCAGCATATTTCAATTGTCGTTTCAATTGAAATCAAATTTAATAAATAAAAGAACGTTAATCGTGAGTGAGTGCTCACCTTCCGAGGCTAGAGAGATGAACGGAATGAGATGAGTTACAGATCCAAGCACGAATTTCGAAGCAAAGCAAGATGGATTCGAGTTCGACAGACAATGCTGATAACATGAATTAATGCAAACAAAACAAATCAGTTTTGATAAATTTTTGAAACAAAATGTAAGTTATATCGCTATACATTTCTTAAATCAAAATATAAAGTAAAAAAAACCCACACCACTTTATTACTTTAAAATCATTATTTCTATAATATATATGTTTTTAAAATCAACTGACAAATATATCGAGATTGTTATATATACATATAGCCAAATATAAGAGAAATGACATACACTATAGCCAATGTATTATAAACTAACATAAGCTTAATACGCGTGATATATATAAAATGCAACTTTCATATTGAAATCATTTATACTGTAAACACGGTTTCGTTTATAATTGATGTACTACAAGTTCACATACCACAACAAATGCTACAGGATAAAATACTTCTCATATAAAGTTTGCAAAACAAAAGGTAAAACAACGAAACTGAATGTCAAACTGCACTTAAGGCCGGTGCTTATATAAAAACCAGTATAACATATATCTGAATATATATTCCAAAATATTATATATATGTGAATAACCAACTCTTTATATAACCGAATAGATTATAACTTATATAAACCAATGTATGAAAAGTATATATATAAACTACTTAACATATTTATATAGCTTTATACCTATACTGTATTTTTTTTTCAGCCGATTATATATACAAATCAAATATACTAACAGCTATAATACACATACAGTGACCTATTAACAGTCTATAAAACATATATTTTACCTTATACTAACATATAAAACCATCCTGTAATAAACGTACATATATATACTGCAGACAAACAAAGCAATATATGCAAAAGTTTATATAGACTACCAACATCATTTTTATAACTTAGGATATATATATGGTAAAACACAAAACTATAACACACATATATATATATTAGACTTATATAATATAATTTATATACCTCCTATATGCCAAAAATCTGATCGCATGGCCCTGCGAGGAGAAGGAAGCGGCAAAGATGGTGGTCAGGGCCAAGTGTGGCTGTCAAGGCGAAGGAGGAGGGGAGAGAAGCCGGAGGTGGGTAGTTTGCTCGGCAGAGATGGTTTGATGGGGTGGAGGATTTTGTGACTTCGGGTGGAGCCGGGCATGGGAAACTTGCGGCAGTGGAAGGTTGGTCGAGTGATGGGCGGATGGTCTTGGAAAGGCGAACTTTGGCGAGAGTTCGGCCAGGTGGCCATTGTGGTGATAGAGAGGCGAAGCGGTGGGTTGCGGGAGAGGGGAGGCAAGAGGCTGGTGGTCATGTTGTTTGGGTCGGAGTAAAAACAGGGCGGTGGCTGCCGTGGGGAGGAAGCGGGTCTGGCGAGTGGACGGCAGTTGTTAGGCGGAGGCACGGCTTGGTGGAGTTCGATCGGAGTTAGTAGGCAGAGCTATGTTGGCTGCTGCGTGGATGAAGGCGGGGTGGTTCAAGTGATGTATCGGTGAACAGTTTTGAGGTGGGGATGGGTTTGGGTGCTCGGTGTGGAAGTGGGGAAGACGTGGCATGTTGGAGTGGAGGTGCTTCAGCTGGGCATGAGCATGCAGACAAGGGAAGAGGAACAGCGTATTATAATTTGTTCTAAAAGAAATGGGACAGAGATAGTGATGGATTCAAAGCAACAAAAGGAAACAAACAGGTGAAATAAATAGCAAGGTAAATTGTAGACTTGGAAATAGCAAAGGTCTTGTACGTTTGAATTCAACTAAATTAAATGCAAATGACCATTGGATTTCCCAGTGTATAAACGAACAAACCAAGGAATTCAGAAAGTTCAAAGCTGTACCGATACGGTAGGCGTTACGCAAAGTGCAACGTGCAACGGAACTCCGAATTTGACAATCGAATATACCGTAGAGATCGGCACGACGAGACGATCAAAACGGTATATAGAAATCAGTGGTACGATCATCCGATAAAAATCGATATCGGTACCAGAATACTGCTATTTTGCAGAAAATAAGAACGACGGAGCCAAAGATGTCCGAATTTGGAAAAACGACAAACTGACATCTTGCTCAGAAGATGGTTTAGAATTTTTCTATGTAAAAATATTTTGGTTTTGAAAACGTTTTATTTTCAACGCTTTTTAACTGATTAAATTGAAGTAAATTTACGCGCGAAATAAACTTTCATATTTTCGGACGAAAATTTACCTGTTGCTATGTTTAACTAGACGTATTCCAAATATTAAATTTTTATTTCAAAATTTTATCGTTTAAAATTTCACAAAATTTCAACTAATTACGTTATTAAAACAGTTGAAATTTACGGGTCGTCACACTCTCCCCCACTCAAAACTTTTCGTCCCCGAAAAGGAACGAGGTAGGAGAATAGAAACAACCAGAAAGAAAAACAGACTTGAAATACAAAATAACAATTAATTTAAACCATATAAATTCAAATTTAAATTAATTGATATTCAACAATTGATTTAATCCATTTGATTTCACTAAAATAAACCTCAACTATTTCTAAATTCATTATCTTATTATTCAATTTACAATTTTTTTAAAACCATAAATTTGAATAGTCTTTAATTATAATCATATTTATTTTCAACAATTTAAATTCTTCTTTATTCCAAATTATTGTTAAATTTATTCTACTTAATATATCTAACCACATATATTTAACCCATATAAATTAATTTAAACCATAAAAGTTTCGATTTAAATTAATTTACATCTATTAATTTCTTTTAAATTCAAGGTATTTTCATACGTTGATCAAAAATTTCAATTTATTAAAAATTTTTCAAAACAAATTTATTAATTCTTTCAAAACAATTTATTTCATTATTAACTGAGTTTTCTTATTATCCTATCTAACTCTATTAACATCTTTATAATCAAAATTTAGTGTGTAACATTTATTATAAACACTCAAATTTTATTTATAAATTCAATTTATATTATATATTATCCAATTACATATTCAACTTCTGAATGATTTAGGTAAGTTGTATTAGAATGCAGTTGAACAATATACAAATAAAATTTCCCAATTCAATTATTCAAGTTTAAATATTTATTCCAATTTTGGTTTTATTTATAATTAAAATCATCCTTTAACAAAATTTAAGAATTATATTTCCGATTTACTTTAAACAATTTAGAGATATATATAATATATTTATATCAAATCAAATTAAATTTTAAAATAAGATACCTATTTATATATATAAATCAAATTATACTGAAGAAATTCAAATCAAAATATTTTTTTCAAAACAAAATCGTAGCAAAGCTACAGAATAGTATCTTCACTTCGAAACTCGAAAATGAATGTCGATGATGCGGCCGCCATCACCGAAATTTATTTTCCAGCGACAAAGAAAAGAGCACTGATTTCAACATTTTAAAATTCTTTGAAAACGGTTTCTATTCGAAAATACTTCCAATAATATATACTTTAAAATTTTAAAACCAAAGTTCGAAATCACCGGAAACTAAATTCTCAAATTTCTGAATTAAATTCATTTCAAATTCCAAATCAATTTATAAACTGTATTTATAAATTTATTTAGAACAATAAATGATAATCAAATATTATCATTTCAAACAAACAATTTAATTAACCTATTAAATTCCAGAAAATTTTACTTATATTTTCACAATATAATCAAACAAAATTATTTCATTTACCAAATTTGAAAACAGTATTGTGTCAGTTTGTTCCGCTCAAGTGTTTTGGAAATCCTATCGATAGCGTTGATCAAACGAATCGATCGGAAACCCAAATCAACATCAGCAACTCAAACAACACAATACATAAAACATTTTTATATAAATTTACAAATACACTTCCTCGCTCGGCGATGCAAGAATGGATTCAAAGCAAGGATAGAGATTTAAATTTGATGGACTCAAATCGAAGAGAATTATGATTCGAAGACAAATTCGAAAGAAAAGATAAGATGATTCAATAACAGAATCGGGAGATGGGTAAGTTTATTTAATTCATGGGCAACCTTAACCGGTCGTCCGTAACTTCAAGAATAGGATCGATGCTGAATTCCGAGGTAAATCAACACTCGATCTCAAGAGATGGAATTCAGGTATAGCAGGGAATAGATAGCATCGTAAACCGAGGATATAGAAATCTCCGGTAAATCGATGCCTATTATAAAGGAGTTTCACCCCTTTACAAATCATTCGAAGTTTGGCGAGACCGCCGATTCACTATATGGGTCATTCGAAGTGGAGTTATGTGATGCTCCAGAATTGAAAGAAGACGAATAGTGAGGGACACGAATGAAATTTGGAACCGTAGGGAACGTTCCAAAATCAAAAGAATCGAGTCGAAAGGAAGAGATTGAAACTCGAATGAGAGTGATTCTGTAAATACATTTACCCTATATGTTGAGTTTTGCCTAGAGCTACCAGAGCTCTGATACCAACTGTAACGACCCGGAATTTTGGACCATTCGCATCCATTATAAGTGTATAGGTAGACACTCATGCCGGAGTTGAATTGCTCAAAATACCGCGTTGTTAATTTAAATTGACAAAACTGAACATATACAGTAAATAAAATAATCATAGATCACAGACACAGAGTAATAAGTGCAGCGGAAATAAAAGAGATAGTAGTTCATGAAGCTACTATATAAATATATAAGTTACATCAGAGTTAAACCAGATACAACGGAAGAGTAATATGATACATCAGATACAAAGCAGAATACATCACTGGAATCATCGAATATCTGAAAGCTGGATAGATAGCTGGATCTCCAAGCGAAGCTCCAACTCCAAAGGTGAGTCTCGAAAGCTGAACCACTCAGTCTGACACGAGCGTAAAGCAAAAACACAAGACACTCGAGTCAGGATTAACATTCTTATATTAATAAATCCACCTCAAGTGAAATAGCAATTGAAATACAAGTAACTCAAAGGATGTTTGGAATAACCATCCTTTAAGGATCCGTTAAACTATCTACTATGTAGTAATATACGCTAAGTAGATAATGTCTATCAGTAATATAAGAAGATATCAAAATAGCGTTAAGTCATGGCCCATTCCACCCTTAACACATTTTTATTCCCAAAAGCATATACAAGACCGTAGTTTCCCCAAAACCGGAAGTCACCAGAGGGAAATCCATATACTAAAGGTACAAATCAAAATCGTAGTGGTCGCGAATAGGATAATCAGTATGACAAGGTACATGAGGCGATACCAACTAGGATACTAGTAGTTGCGTGATCCGGACTGATGTTGGGCATAGCAGCTACTATCCCAACACCGCGAAACAACACTCCCAAATCAAGGGGTGCACCCAAATCGAATCACAAAAGTAATAGATATGGTATCGAAGAAGTGTGTCCGCTAGAGATGGCGATCCTCAATGGCCCGGCGCGGCTCCTGTTTTAGTCATGTCAGGGGTCATCCAATATCGTTCTCTTTCTTCAGTCAACGCGTTCATCATTCCATCCACTTCATTCTGGATCATCACTCCGCGTATAGTTATTAAAGTGGTTTTCGGTTTAGATAGAGAGTATATCCATAACCGAATTCCGGTCTCTTTAATAACTTTCGAAATTATTACACCGATTGGTCGTATATATTTTTCAAAAACCAAATCAATTTCAATTTCAAATAGAATTCGTAAATCAACATTTCATTTGTCTTTCTAAAACAATTTCTAAATTTTCGTTTCAAAACTTCCAATTTTCCGTTTCAAAATCTTATAATTCAATTTCAATTTCTATTTAAAACAATTCAAATATTGATTCAAGTTCGAATACAAGTTTCATTTCGAAAACATTTAAATTAAATCTTATTTAACATTCAAATCAATTTAAAATCATTTATCGATTTCATTCAATATTCGTTAAGTTACTATGCCATTCAAAACAATTTCCATTAAATTTCCAATTAATTTAATCAATTCTTAAGTTCAACTTCATTAAAACAAAACTTACAATTTTGAATTAAACTAAATTCATCAAATCAATTCTCCCATTTACAAGTCTTACATTAATTCCAAAATATCACATTTCATTTTTGTTAAAGAAATCCAATTTCACTTATTTACTTCCTTAAATAATTTTCCAAAACTTAATTAATAAAGAAACTCAATTTCAATTCTTTACGATGTAAAATTCACTTATTCAAAAGTTCAATTTTTCTTATTAAAGAATTTCAATTCAATTTAATCATTTAATAATTCATTATTAAATAGTTCAAACTTAATTATTAAATAATTTCAAAGTTTAATAATTTCAAACTTAATTATAATTTCAAACTTAATTATTAAATCATTTCAAACTTAATTCAATCATTTCTCAAATTAAACAACATTCTTTCATTGATTACATTGTTAATCTTTTGTTTCAGATTATTAAATATTAACATTTTCCTTTCATTAAAATTCGAATTTCAACTTCATTTCAAAACCATATTCTTTATTCAAATAAAATCTTCGTTTATTTTCAAATCAAATTATTGACCAATCGGGTTTTTATTTAATTTTCTATCCTAAGTCAAAGTTCAACTTGGGTATTTATCATTTCAACCCGATTCCAATTCAATTCAAAATCAAAACATACAAAGGGAACTTGTAGTGTGATAACTGGGATGGTGTCAATGTAAATAAACAAGCAATAACAACAATCAATAACAATCCAATAATCAATTCAAATAATCCCGAAATAACCCTATTAATTCGCATTGTTATTTGTACGAATTAATATAATTATTTCTAGAATCTACACTATCATTTCATGTAGATTAAAGATTATTACATTACAGTTTTTCACTTGTCATCTATTTACAATTCCATACATCATTAATTTAACATCATACATTCAGTGGTTCAAAGTATAATTAAACAAATCCTACGTCAATAAATTCAACAGTTAAAGGGGTCATATTATACAAATATCATTTTAATCAAATTTAACATTTAACTAACCTATGTCAAGTTCAATTGCATATTATTTAACATTTTAACATTAACAATTTAACGTCCAATATAAACATCAACAATCAATCAATTTTCAGCCAAACTGTATTATCAACGCATAAATAATTAACAGATAATGGTGTCAGATGTCACAGGTGAACTGATACAGACAATAGCATATTTAACAGTGTAATTAACTAACATCAGCATATTTCAATTGTCGTTTCAATTGAAATCAAATTTATTAAATAAAAGAACGTTAATCGTGAGTGAGTGCTCACCTTCCGAGGCTAGAGAGATGAACGGAATGAGATGAGTTACAGATCCAAGCACGAATTTCGAAGCAAAGCAAGATGGATTCGAGTTCGACAGACAATGCTGATAACATGAATTAATGCAAACAAAACAAATCAGTTTTGATAATATTTTGAAACAAAATGTAGGTTATATCGCTATACATTTCTTAAATCAAAATATAAAGTAAAAAAAACCCACACCACTTTATTACTTTAAAATCATTATTTCTATAATATATATGTTTTTAAAATCAACTGACAAATATATCGAGATTGTTATATATACATATAGCCAAATATAAGAGAAATGACATACACTATAGCCAATGTATTATAAACTAACATAAGCTTAATACGCGTGATATATATAAAATGCAACTTTCATATTGAAATCATTTATACTGTAAACACGGTTTCGTTTATAATTGATGTACTACAAGTTCACATACCACAACAAATGCTACAGGATAAAATACTTCTCATATAAAGTTTGCAAAACAAAAGGTTAAACAACGAAACTGAATGTCAAACTGCACTTAAGGCCGGTGCTTATATAAAAACTAGTATAACATATATCTGAATATATATTCCAAAATATTATATATATGTGAATAACCAACTCTTTATATAACCGAATAGATTATAACTTATATAAACCAATGTATGAAAAGTATATATATAAACTACTTAACATATTTATATAGCTTTATACCTATACTGTATTTTTTTTTCAGCCGATTATATATACAAATCAAATATACTAACAGCTATAATACACATACAGTGACCTATTAACAGTTTATAAAACATATATTTTACCTTATACTAACATATAAAACCATCCTGTAATAAACGTACATATATATACTGCAGACAAACAAAGCAATATATGCAAAAGTTTATATAGACTACCAACATCATTTTTATAACTTAGGATATATATATGGTAAAACACAAAACTATAACACACATATATATATATTAGACTTATATAATATAATTTATATACCTCCTATATGCCAAAAATCTGATCGCATGGCCCTGCGAGGAGAAGGAAGCGGCAAAGATGGTGGTCAGGGCCAAGTGTGGCTGTCAAGGCGAAGGAGGAGGGGAGAGAAGCCGGAGGTGGGTAGTTTGCTCGGCAGAGATGGTTTGATGGGGTGGAGGAGTTTGTGACTTCGGGTGGAGCCGGGCATGGGAAACTTGCGGTAGTGGAAGGTTGGTCGAGTGATGGGCGGATGGTCTTGGAAAGGCGAACTTTGGCGAGAGTTCGGCCAGGTGGCCATTGTGGTGATAGAGAGGCGAAGCGGTGGGTTGCGGGAGAAGGGAGGCAACAGGCTGGTGGTCATGTTGTTTGGGTCGGAGTAAAAACAGGGCGGTGGCTGCCGTGGGGAGGAAGCGGGTCTGGCGAGTGGACGGCGGTTGTTAGGCGGAGGCACGGCTTGGTGGAGTTCGATCGGAGTTAGTAGGCAGAGCTATGTTGGCTGCTGCGTGGATGAAGGCGGGGTGGTTCAAGTGATGTATCGGTGAACAGTTTTGAGGTGGGGATGGGTTTGGGTGCTCGGTGTGGAAGTGGGGAAGACGTGGCATGTTGGAGTGGAGGTGCTTCAGCTGGGCATGAGCATGCAGACAAGGGAAGAGGAACAGCGTATTATAATTTGTTCTAAAAGAAATGGGACAGAGATAGTGATGGATTCAAAGCAACAAAAGGAAACGAACAGGTGAAATAAATAGCAAGATAAATTGTAGACTTGGAAATAGCAAAGGTCTTGTACGTTTGAATTCAACTAAATTAAATGCAAATGACCATTGGATTTCCCAGTGTATAAACGAACAAACCAAGGAATTCAGAAAGTTCAAAGCTGTACCGATACGGTAGGCGTTACGCAAAGTGCAACGTGCAACGGAACTCCGAATTTGACAATCGAATATACCGTAGAGATTGGCACGACGAGACGATCAAAACGGTATATAGAAATCAGTGGTACGATCATCCGATAAAAATCGATATCGGTACCAGAATACTGCTATTTTGCAGAAAATAAGAACGACGGAGCCAAAGATGTCCGAATTTGGAAAAACGATAAACTGACATCTTGCTCAGAAGATGGTTTAGAATTTTTCTATGTAAAAATATATTGGTTTTGAAAACGTTTTATTTTCAACGCTTTTTGACTGATTAAATTGAAGTAAATTTACGCGCGAAATAAACTTTCATATTTTCGGACGAAAATTTACCTGTTGCTATGTTTAACTAGACGTATTCCAAATATTAAATTTTTATTTCAAAATTTTATCGTTTAAAATTTCACAAAATTTCAACTAATTACGTTATTAAAACAGTTGAAATTTACGGGTCGTCACAGATTTCAAATGTCACTGTTTATTGATTGATTTAAATTGTTTAATTAAATAATTGGAAATTGGTTAAAATAGTGAATCTTGATTTTTATAGCTTATTAAAAATTATTTGAAGGCTTGGAAAATTTACATTGATAATATTGAAGGTAATAGAACTTTTAAGATTGAATTTAAAAGAGTTTTGTACAATTTTGAAAATATATTGTTTAAATCGATATTTAAAAATAGCCTTCCGGGGGACAGTCTCGGAATTCGACGAAACCAGTTCCATTAGATCCTTAATAGTGTATTATTATTTGATTTCAATTTTTGTAGCGATCGGAGTTGTTGTGTGAGCGTACGATATATAAACGCGCTGAAATTTATATCGATAATTTATTATAATAACTGGTTCAAAAAGCTATCTTCTCCATACGATGGAGTTTGGACTCGAAACCTCTTCCATTGTGTTCGAAATAGGGGTATAACATTACAAACGCCTAGCAGCACGCCTCGATTGGGGTTTAAAATTTTAAGTTGCATTCGAATTTGTATTTAATTGTATATATTTATACTTTCAAATCGCAGTTGAAATAATATCAACATCAGATATTTTGCCTTCTTTTCAAAGCACTATAGCATCATTCGTACACGCTACCTTCCCTTCAACGTCTTGTCTTGCTTCCCTTTCTTCTCTTTTAATATACACGAGACAGATTAAAACTTTTAACGAAAACAACTCTCGCCCTCCTTCTCTTCAAATAAAAAAAAGGGGATGCTAGGCCGGTTCAAAACTTTGGGCGTCGGTGAAATCGTTCGAAACAAAATGAATAGCAGCTTAAAACAAAACCTAATTCGAATTCGAATTGAGTCATGGCCTTTCCCTCTTCAAATCGAGCAGCCCTTACTCCAAAATCAATCTGCACATGTTTCGATTCGCGGGGCTAGGGAGCGCAAGATCTAGTGATGGACATTCGTCGTCGAGGGTGAAGTCCGGTCGCACATCAAAGGGGATGGGTGAGTTGATGGATTGTGAGGGTTGCGATTTGTCTCGAGCTATGGGACCGTTCGAGATGGCGATCGAAGTGCAGTGGGTAGCAGGGGTAGGGTCGCGTGCTCGAACACGCTGATGATAGCAGCGACTTGGTGGATCGAGTCAAGGTGTAACGACCCAGAATTTTGAACAAATTAAATTTGAAAATATTTAATTAATTTGAAATAATTGAATGATGATTTAATTTGAATCCCCGATATAACTTTGAAATTTGCGATTAAGCTTTAAAATTTAATCTGTTGATAGTTGAACTAAAATTTAAATCTCCAATTTTAAGCTGAAGGAAAATATTTCAAAAGCTTTTAAAATTTAAATTGATAATACTGGAGATAATTGAAGCTTCAGAATCGAATTTGAAAATGATTTATTCAGTTTTGAATTTATATCGTTTAAATCGAATTTAAAAATAGTGTTCCGGGGCGCAGTCTCGGAATTCGACGAAACCAGTTCCATTGGGTCCGTAATATCGAATTATTGTCGGATTTCAAATTTCATATTTTTTGGAGTTGCTATGTGAGCACACGGTGAGTAAACGCATTGAAAATAAAATCAAATTAAATTTAAATTTTAAAATTTAAATTGTTGCCGACATCAGAAGTAAGGCACACGATCTTTTCTCTACAAAAGCCACGTTCCTCTCCCTTAACTCACGCCTAGTATCACGCGGAAAATCACGATAATAATCATGTGAAACATTCCTCTCAGATTCAAATCAAGAGAAAATAAAAATGGCCGAGCTTCCCATTCGAAAACTTTCTCGTTCGAGATGAAATCATGGCCGAAGCCAGACAGGAAAAAAAAATTTAATCAAATAGAATCGCATCCCTCTTGTCGACATTAAATCTCGTTCCTCAACCGAAAAACAAATGAAAACAAAATCGAGCGATGAAGTCTAGATAGGTGGGCGGCATATCGCGGCTGTGGGTAGGAAGTTGAGAGATAGAGTATCGTTCTGAGGCAATCGCGAGTAGCTCGTGAGGATCGACTGCGAGCAGCGGCGAACAGGGATGGTCGATCGATTCGCGATACTGGGCTAGGGCGCGCGCACGAATTATTCGAGGGAAGTGGAGATGTTGTAGTTCGACTAGGGTTTGGCGTGGAGGTGCGTCGAGATGGGTGTGGCGAGTAGAGGCTCGCGATCTCGATCTGGACCAGGGTTCACGCGAGCACGGCGAAAAGCGGCATCAGATGGGTGGGTTGCATGGAGGCCGAGGTGTTCGATTTAAAGCTTGGCAGCAGATAAGATCGAGGCTGTGATGGATGAAGTCAGGGGTCTCGGCCTAGGTGGGTTCGAGCTTGTATGTGAGAGGTATCATTTTATTTTGATTTAGTTAAGTAAATTAAATTTTTACAGTAAAAGAAAATCTTTTGTATTACCATTTTAAAATTTTCAATAGTGAGATTATATATATAATTTGAAGTAGTTAATTTTCTTTAGAAATGTAACAACAGGAAGCTGAAATATTTATAGTAAAGTTTAAACCGGTCTAGTCTAATTCTCTGTATATATGTGTGAATAAGCTTTTGGGAAATTTAAAAGAAAGGAAATTTAATAATTAGTTAGATAAATTTATTAAAGGAGAAAGTTGGTTTAAAAAGAATTATCAGCTAAAAAAAAACTATTAAACGGAAATTAATTGTTCAGTTGACTTGAATATTAATAAATTGTATAAATGTTATACAAGGTCAAAATTGCAAAAGGAGATAAGCCGAAAATGGAAAATGGATGCAAAATAAAAAGCTAAGGTGAGATTTTTCTCACTCAAAATATATTTGGATTTGCAGTTATTGATTTGATTTGATTGCTATTGGATGTGATATTAGATATAGTAGGATATATCTATATATATAGCAATATATACATATTGGCATATGTATATATTGGATTGATTGATTTCCCGCCTCGTATAGCGGATGAGACCCTATTGCGCCGTTAGTAAACGGATGATTTTTATAAAACCCATATACCGCGATATTCCACCTCGAAGTGGAATTGGTATTGTGCTAACGTCTGTGGATGCAGGGAAACAGGTTGGAGGGATCCAACTGGATTCCTCACCAGTATTTATTTATTTACAGATATTGATGTATATTCTGTTATCATATTGATATATGATGGTTGTTGTTGTGATTGACTAATTGGTGCTGTTGCATCATCGGATTCAGTTTTGAAGTTTAAAAATAACGACTCTTACTTTAAAAGGATTTTAAAGTGATTTTTGAAAGTGTATGTTTATTTAATTTTTGAATTGATTTATAAACGTTCAACTTTTAAAGTTATAGAAATTATGATTTTTGTGAAATATAACCAAAGTGTCATTTTTGAAATAAACAGTTGATTGATTTATAAAATGGTTTAAGTTGGGATTTTTGAATAACTATAAACGATTCGTATAAAAGATTTATAAAATTGATATCTATAAATTTAAAATATTGGAATTATAAAACGAGTTTTTATAAGTGTTAAAAATGAAATAATTATGGAATTCGTAAGTGTATGAAATTTATAGATTTATAAATTGTGAAGTTGAAAATGAATGAAATTGTAGAATGAAAGATTTATAAGAAATTAACTTATAAATTTGATTTTTTACCTTTAAATGGATCTTGATTGAATTTGTTAATAAAGGAGATTTGTAAATCAAAGTTGTTATGAAATATTAAAGTGAATTTATAAACGTTGTTTTATAAATCCGAAACCAATTGAATTTGGTAAATTTAAACGTAGAAGTTATTAAAGGAGATATATTCGTGATTTTGGACAGCGAATTACCCTTTAAGTTAAATGTAGTAAATAACAAGAGTTTGGTTGGAAATTTTATCCACGATTTTGGATAGTGGATAATTCTTGAAATAAAATGTGTAGAAAATATTGAAAATTTGGTTAGTGAAGTATATTCACGATTTTGGACAGTGAATATATATTATAAAGTAAAATGAATCTGGTCTTGGGAAAGTGATATTGAAATAGAATGAAAACGATTTAACGATGTTTTCAAAAGTGTTTAATATCGAAATCATAGATTTCAACATTTATTGTTGAAATAGACGTTTTTGAGAAATAAGGAAATGGTGGACTATAACACTGTTGTTATAGTAAATGATTTCCAAAAGGAAATGTTTTTATCTAGTATTGGGATTTATATATCTATCTTAATTTCGAATCCCTATACTGGTGATTTTGAGTCGTCGTAACAATGTTTTACGTAACATTCGTTTTGACTCAATTAGATGTTGTTATAGTAAATGATTTCCTTAAAGAATGAAATATATACTTAATTTTGATTTAAGTATATCGAATATTTTCAAATGTTGAAAATAAATAGATTTGTGAATTACTTATTTTTAAATAAGTATGGAATTGCTTTTCCAACATGAAATGAACGTTTGAGAATTTATCTTCTTAAAGATAAATCGAAGTGAATATTGAAACCGATTGAAAATCGTATATCAGTAGATATTTTGAAATATAAATTCACTATGGAATTTATAAAAGAAAGGGAAATTGTTTAGAAAAATAAATATTGATTTATTTTTGAAGTGTGGGAATTTTATATCTGGTAAAGATATTTTGGAAAATAAATAATTTGGAAAATTATTTGGAATCTGATGATGTGCGCATCTTTATTGATAGTTAAATAACCGACTATCAATAATTACCTTGAATGGGTATTTGTTGTGAATTGGATGAATTTGAATACCACACTTATTTTTGAATAAGCGCTCACTATTCGGGTTAGCCGGGAAAGGACCATGGGGTCGTATAACCCATTCCGAATATGTGATACGTCGTTATGAATTGCATTTGATGACCGGTATTGAAGACCGGATATTTTTGAAAACGGAAGGATTACCGTCGAGTTACTCTACATCGGTTGATCTCCGATTTAGAGGTTTTATCACCCTTAGTGACGGGAAGTCCGGACGTGATTGGAAATTATCCGGATTTGCAAGGGCTTTGTGAGAAGTGCCTTCGGTTCTGTTCGATCCCGGAACAGACTTGTATGGATTGTGTGTCTGACATTACACTTTGAGATATAAAGCTGATTTCTTTCAAATACATATCTATTGGTGGCGGAGAATTTATTCTCTTAGCTTAACACCCTTCTCTGAGACGTACGAGCTCAGAGGTTATGTAGTTGAAGTTATCAGCGATATATTCCTAATTTGGTAATGTGGCATGCTGAGTGTTGCTGTGTGATGATCAGTGTTTGATCATTTGTGATATGATCATTTGTTTGATCATTTATCTTTGTGATCATAGGTTGATCATCTGTTGACCCAAAGCGTGGCTTTTTGAAAAAGCGTAGCTTTGTGGACGAGACTACGTCAGGGCCTCAACAACCCGGAAATGGTCGAAACAGGAATGTTGCGGCAAGGTTATGAGGGTCGCGCCCTTTAGGGTATGTCATTTCCTTCTGGAAAGGGGTGGTATCATGGTATGGAGCCCAGATACTTACTCATGTGGATACACTTTCTTTATGATGTGTGATGTTGGTTACCGAGCGCTCGGATAAAGGTCCCAAAGGACCGGATGATGACATATTCGTGAGTTACCTGTTACAGGGGTAACCCAGCCTTGTTTGGCAGAGAGCAGTTTGTCTCTCGGGACGTCCAGCCAGAGGCGATCCCATTCGGCAGGAGGAAAGGAAGTTCCTTAGCCTGACCATTTGTTGGAAAATCCAAAGAAACAATACGAACCCTTACGATTGCAATTGTATTACCTGCTATGGAATGTGGCGGTAACCTGCTATTGAACATAGTAGCTAAAGTAGGCATAAGTGTGAAATGCCTATGTTGGCTAAGATTAATATTATACTTTCGAAATGTTTTCTACACTAGACATTAATAATAATAATCTAATGATTTGGGTAGTAAGCATCTTTGACTATCATAAGAAGAAATCTCCTCCAATTCTGCGTTTGCATTGTGTGTGTGGTGGGAAGTCTTATGGTAGTTTCATTTTCCAAAAGCATTTCGAATCTGTTTTATTTTCTTTATGAAAAATAACTGTTTTACGATCTCACACCTGTCACCATGACTGACTCGGAGTTTATTGTTCCCTTCTAAACTCTGGGTGCCCACCAATTTCCACACGGGCAGTCTAGAGTTAGATTATCAGGATATTCTGGATATTCTGGAGCTTTGGAGATAAGCTGGATGACGAGACGTAGTATTTGTATCTGATAGTATTTATTCCGCTGTGTATTCTGTATGAGGACAAGTTTATATAACTGTCCATTTTTTTATATTGACTCTGATTAATGTATGTATAAACTGATATAGTTCTTTGTTTTAAAAGACTAGTGATTATCTATTATATATTGTTCCGCTGCGATATGTGAGATTCTGATATTGTTTTCTGTTCTGTGTTTTCTGTTGTTGTTCTTCTTTCTTTTTCTTCTATCTTTTCTTCTACCTCTTCTTTTAAAACCCTACGAATTCGGTTTTCCGGCATTCGTTTGCTCGGCAGTTGATACAGTGGACGTATCGATGTCGATTTTCGGAAGTCGAAGAATCGGGTCCTTACACAAGGTATGAACAGCAGTTGTTCGGCTAGGGTTCTAATGTCGGTCTGGGAAAAAGGGGTCTTGGGGTGTTGGTTTCGATTCATTCGACCAATGACAGAGATGGAATCGAGGCATCGTGGTGGGTTCTGATTCATCTAAGCAGTGAGGTTCGATTTTATATATAGTTAAGTTCGGGTTAATAAATAATATAACAGTAAGTTTGTAAACAGTTGGTTTATATATATATATACATACAGAAATTATTGACAATAAATGAAATCTTAAATGGTTAAGCAATTTTAAGTTTTATGTTGTTCTTAATTTAATTTAAATGTATATAAGGAATCAGAATATGTATATATACACCTATAATTTAATATATATGCATATAAAAGTAAGATTTGGAAGATAAGTGTATGAATTTTATATGTGTTTAAGGATATGTAAAATTTGATTTTTATCTATATAGATTATTCCTTATACATACATATATATATATATATAAAGTTTCCAAACAGAATGAATATACACTAAATTGGAAATATAAATATGTATATTTCAAGGGAATTAGTGAAATTAAATCCATTGGTAATTGAAATCATAAATAAGAATTTAATTGTTCGATTTTTTTTCAAATATTGATAAAATCATATAAATTGTTATTCAAGGTCAAAATCTGAAAGGAAACAAACTGGATTGGAAATGGGATGCTAACAAAATTAAAGGTGAGTTAATCTCACTCATCTGGTTTTAATTTAAATTTAATAGTTAAATTTAAATATTTGGTGAATGATTGATTTGATATGATAGTATATATAGTAGTATATATCAATATATATATATATATTGGAATATGTATATATTGGAGTTGTTATTCCCGCATTATATAGCGGATGACACCCTATGCGCTACATAATAGCGGATGATAATATATAAAACCCATATACCGCCATATTCCACCTCGAAGTGGAATTGGTATTGTGCTAACATCTATGGATGCAGGGAAAACAGGTTGGAGGGATCCAACTGGATTCCTCAAAATATTTAATTCTATTTAAATATTCTGTTATATGATTTTTGATATCCAGTGATGAATTATATGAATAATTGGATGTTATGGTTTGGTTAGACCTATTTGGATATGCTGAGTTATCAAAAATCTCTAGAATGGAATTTTTGGGAAGAAATAAAAGAGTAAATTTTTAAGTAAAATAATTATAAAGAGTTTGAATAAATTCGAGAATAAATTTGGTTAAGAATAAAAGTGATTTTCAAAATTTTAAGAAATATGGAAAAGAGGAATTTTGAATAAACAGAGAAATATTGAATTTAAAAACTTATGTGATATTATTTAAAAGAATAAATAATTTTTTTTAATTCAAGGTTTAAATGTAATTAAAAAGAAAAGAAGGAATTTGGGAAATCTGAAACTTGTGTTTCAGTTCAAAGATTTTAAATCATAATGAGAAATAAAATCTGGAAGTTAATGTTAACGCTGAAAATTGAACGCTAACACCCCGGTGTGTGTAAAGAAAAAGTGAAAGCACCACCCGTTGGTACGGCAACAGAATATAAGCAAAAAATAGCAGAAAAGTAAAGAGACAGCGATTTTATAGTGGTTCGGCTAGAAATTAAGCCTACGTCCACTTTATCTTCTTTATTGCTGATTCAATTACAATCTTTACAACAATTCTTCGATTACAATTTGATTACGACAAACTTGAGACAAGTAGCTAGAACTTTGATGCAAGAGAGCTCTTTGAATCCATGTCGGATGTCTTAGATCTTCTTGGAGTTCGTTGAAGTGTCTTCGGTGTTTGGAGTGCTTGAAGTGTTGGTTGAGTTGAGAAAACGGCAGAGTATTGGCGCTTCAGAGAATGATCCAAAAGTCCTCTTTAAGTTGGAGCTAGGGCTGTATTTATAACGGAGATTCTGGACTGGGTCGTAGGTCGCACACGACCTAGGGTATTGTCTATTTGGAACACTCTAGCAAGTCATAGGTCGCGAACGACCTAGGAGGAAGCGGCGTAAGTGGAGCGGCGTAGAAATTTGTCTTCGTCTTCTTAGGTCGCGAGCGACCTATCATAGGTCGTGGGTCGCGAGCAGCTTTAAAGTTATGGTGGGATAGGATTGCACTCAGCTTTGGAACGGGCTAGTAAGTTGTAGGTCGTGGGCGACCTAGGGGAGTAGTTGCCGACCTTACAATGTTGAGACATCAATGTAGCGACCTAGGCTAAGTCGTTAACTTGTTATGTCACTTAGCTCATTAGGTTGTTAAGTCGTAGATTCTCTTAGGTCGATAGGTTGCCACCTGTTAGGTCGCTTAGTAGTGTTCCATCTTTTAAGCCGCTGGAGCTTTTAGGTCACTGAGGACTGGAGCCACTAGGTTGCTAACCCCTTAAGTCGTTAGGTCGTTTCTGTAGTTAGGTCGCGGAATACTTGAGCCGTTAGGTCGCTATCTTCTTAAGTCGCTTCGCACCATAAGTCGCTTTGCTCCTTAAGTCGTTAATGAAGAGGAGTTAACATTTGCCCCTCGAAGTACACGCCTAGGTCGTAGGTCGTGTGCTTCGATTTCCTTAACTCGTACTTCGATGAGTTGTTAGGTCGCGAACGACTTAGCGAGGAAACTAGGTCGTGTGGTGTCGATTCGCATTTCACTGCCCCGGTGTATAAATAGCTTAGGTCGCTTCTTCTACTTCACCTAATTGCTTCAGTGATTACTTCCGCCATTAATGACCTTTGGAGCTTTCAGAGACGAATCCAATCAGTTCATCTTTTCATCGACTCAGTTCTTACAATCCTCATCATCGCACTGCGTAAGTAAATTCGTCGTCCGTTCAATTTCACGATTGCCATTAACTTACGAACTTGGACTCCCTAATTTCTAACTCCAATCCAATTCCTTACACCATGCTTCATCACGAGTCTTGTTGCGATCGATTGCTGACGAACTTGGAGTGGTTTGATTAGGTTTTGGATGATTCGCGAGGAGAAGATGATGGGTTACAATATTCTTAGGCTAACTGATTTGTGGGCTTGGAGGAGATGAGGAGATCGTTAATGGGTTTACGGGTTTCAAGTTGATGGGATGATGAGTTACTGAGTGGAGAGGAGGTCAACTGGTTAAAGGAAGCGAGACGTTAGCTTGGACGCGACCTAGTGAATTTGAGCGACCCATAAACCTTCGCGACCTAGCACTTGACCGACCTAACTAGTTGCGGCATAGGCCTTAGGTCACGGCCGAGCTGGGACTTGGAGAAATTCATATTATTTCGACCTGAAGTTTTATTCCCTTATAAGTGTCACGACCTAAAGAACTAGCGACCTAGATTAACTCGCAACATTATTTCTAGGTCGTGGACGAGCTAACACTTGAAGGCTCAACTTGAATGCAAACTTGAAGTATTATTTCAACTTGAATGCTCAACTTGAATTGCTGGACTGAACTGCCTAAACCTTGAATTGCTTGAACTTTGAATTGTCTGGACTTTAAACTGTTTGAACTTTGCTGCACTTCTTTACAGATTGCTCTAACTTTTAATCTAACAACCTGTTTAAACATAACATTTGCAGAAAACAAGGGCGAATATACTGCCATTGATTGCCTACATCAAATGACAGATTAGTCGATAAAGAGTAATCAACTTAATTGAACTCTGTGAATGAAATGCCGTGAATTAATAAATTCAAGTGAAGTATTAAAGCAAAGCTAAAATAATCAATTAAAGCTAATTTGTTTGCATCAACACTGTACTTGGACTTAAAATAGCAAACCCTGAAACTGTATAATCGACACATGTCAACTAATTTGGTTCTAGTCATATTTGCTTGTTATTTTACTAGTTTTGCACAACACTTCACACTTTTAGGAAACGTGCACCTTCATATTTGAATGTCCAGTTCCTTGTGTAGAATGACTTCTCAACAAGAAGAAACAGGACCAGCTGGAGAAACCTTTCCAATTGCTAATCCATTGATTGATCTTCCGGAAAGAACCCCGACCTCCTTGACTCACAGAGTTTTTAGCCAATTGTGCATTCAGTTTGGACTAGCCGAAGCGGATGTTTTGCTTCTTGGAGTAAACGATACTGCTGACAGGCCACCTCTTGGTTTTGTAGCAGTTAATCGTCAGATGTGCTTAAACGGAGCTATTCCTCCCTTTAATGACTTTCTTCAACAGCTTCTTCTTCGATTAGCTATCTCTCCCTTCCAGCTACACCCCAACGGTTATGCCATCTTGATGGGGTTGTGTGTGCTGTTCAGAAGGACGCTCGACCGTCTTCCAAGTTTTGAGGAGATTTGCTATTTGTGCACCTTTGCGAAGAACAAAGATCACCCTTCAATTATACTTGTAAGAGGTGCTAGAAACCGTAAATTGATTCTAGACTTGCCCGATAGTGCACACGGGTTCTTAAGTCAATTCTTCTTCGTCCGCTGCCCCCCGGGATTCTATGCCATTTGGAGAGTCGGAAGTAAGATTGCCTTTCTCCACTCACTTCATTTTCTGAACTTCTCGAAACTCGAATTGTCAAATGCTTAACTTCGTTCTTTACTTTTTGCAACACTTCCTCCTGTGCTTAGGGATCCCAGCCACAAGCCGACCCTTGAAACTTTGAGTACTGTGGCTGCTGAAGAGAGAAGCGCTAAATTTTTGCTGAAAGATGAGTTTCTACATCAGTTCGGACTTTTACACTCCTCCCGATCTACCAAGATTCACGAAGTTTCCAGTCCCGAGACTGAAACATTAATTGCCCCAGATTCTCAAGCAGAGACATCAAATGCCCCAGTTTCTGCGGAAGAAGTTTCATCTAAAGAACCCACCGTAGAGGCTGCATTAGTGAAATGTTCTACTTCCGTTGGTATTGCGGGGTCATCCGACAAGTTTACACTCTCTCCGGTTATCAAAGAGGAGGAACTTCCTCAATGCCCCGAGAAGGTAGCCGATGAAGAAGCTAAAAAAGAGAGTTCCGCACGGCATGACGGTGAAGACATTTTTGGTGAGCTAAGTGACCTAATGGTGACTTCATGAGAGCTTTTCAAAGACGATACAACGAAAGTCACATCCCCAGCAGCTGAGGTGACATCTGCCTTGCAGCAAACTTCGTCAGCTCAAAAGTTGACTTCTATTTCACAATCTGCTATCACTCCTCAACCAAAGAGTGGTTTGTAGTTTGACGCGCGTAGCTTGCACGTCACACACACTTAGGATTTTTCGGCACTTATATGCACTTAGCTTCCTCTTTCTGGAAATTTCTAAATTCTATCTCTTTTTCCTTTTCAGATTCTCCGATGGGGCGAAGTGGCTCATATTATGAAAATTTCCAGCGCCATGGAAGCCGTAACACTTATGATTATAGGCGCTATCTCCCTGTCTATAAAGAAACCGATGAGGAAAGAGCAGCTAGAAAAGCTCGTGAAAGGCTGGACTATGAGGAGCGCCACATGAGAGGTGATGAACGACATGATTCATCCCAGAGAGATGATGACTCCCATAAAAGAAAAATTATGATGATAAAGGGAAGAGTCACGTCGTCGATGATCCAAGCAAACAGACCAAGCTTAGTGACGCGTCTGCAATTTCTGAAAAGACCGTTGCTCCTAACCCTCTTGACATCCCCTCCGGTTCCCCTGCTCTTAAGAAATCTGACATTCAGACAATTATCAACAGGCCTCAATATCAAGTCAGGGATGCTCCTCCTACACTTCAAAGCCGATTCCCAAATTGGTGTTTAAAGGGAGTACGTTTCGACTTAGACTTGGTGCCGATTGATAAGCAAGCTATGTTAAGAAACCTTGATGTTGTCAAACTCGATATCGAGAGGATGTCTGGTTGGCAGAAACTTGTTGACGAGCTTCAAAGAGTTAATCATATGAATCTCGAAGCCATGTTGACTATGGAAAACGATCATTCGAAGTGGAAGAAAATTCTTAAGCAACACGATGCAGAAATGACGAGCATCGCTGATGATAACACGAGACTTGAGTCTGAAGTTAAGAAACTAAAGGAAGATCTTGCTACCTCTTCCACCTCTTTTACTCAAAAGGAAGAGGTACTTCAAAAGCAAGTACGGGATGCTCATGCTAGTCAACGAGACACTGAGGCTAGATATGAGGCGCAGTGTTGAGAGTTATCGCACCGATGTTGCTCGGTTGCGAGAAAAAACCAACTCCCAGGATATGGAAATTGAAATGTTAAAAGCTCGACTTCTTAAAGTTGAAAAAGAGAGGGATGAGGCAGTTGCCGGAAAAGAAGCAGCCATTGCCGGCAAAGAAGCAGGTGAGCAATCGCATGAGGCGACGAAGGCCAAAATTAGCTCTACTCTATTTGATTTCTACATCCATAGCGTCTTGGGGTGCGGGAGCCTCTCATTTTTGGGATCGACATACGAAATCACTTTGGCCGAAGTATGGGAAGCGGTAATTGACATGCTAGGAGGTGCCGGTTATGCTGAAGCGGACCTTGAAGCATGTTATTTAGATGACGAGGCCCGTGCAGTTCTTGCCAAAGGAAAAGAGCAACTTGCTAAGGCGCGAGCTGAAGCGGTTGGAGAAGAGCATCCGGGACAGGAAGTACCTCCAACTGCCCCTGTCCATACTTCGGTATTAGCTGAAGTTGATGTCATAGGTTCCGGTTCCCATTCCCCGCCTCTTGCTAAAATCAAAACCGATAACTTAGTTGCACAGGGCGAAGACGAAGGCGAAGAACACGCTGAAGCACAAGCCTATGAGATTAACATTATAAAGCCAACTTCTCCAGGTAACTTCAACGTTGAACTAGGTCAAGCGGATTACTTGTTTGCTTCACCTGAGCTCGATGAGTTTCTCGCTTATTACTTAAGTCCTGATGAGCCAACATCTTCTCTTTTTTTCGGAGAATACTGATTTTAACTTCTTTTCTTCTGTAGCGGAAGTACCAAGCGCTGCACAAACTTCTCATCTTCCAGCTGTTCCTCCTCCATCCCTTCAAATCACTCCTACTTCTCAGCCGGGATCACAGGAAGAACAAATAGGAGCCCTTCAAGGCTTGGATGATCCACCTGCTTCGCAAGAGCAGAAGACTATGGAACTTGAAGAAGGCGAAAAGACCCCAGAGCAAACTTATGATGACGACACAAAGATTTCTGAGTTTTTTACTCCGGGCAGTGAGTCTTCTTAGAAAAAGAAGGGGAAGCGCGCAATTGCGAAGAAGAGAAGGAAAAGCGCTTCTGCTGCTGGAGAGGAAGCAGAAGTTGACCCAGAAATACCTCCTTCTCCTTCTTCCCCGACCCGGCAACGCCGGCTTCAGAAATTAATCATCAAGCCGGGCAAGAGCTCCAAAGGTAGCGGGAAGAAGGAGTGATGAACTGACTTCATGCTTATCGTTTTGCTTTTTTTCTTTTTGCATGTATTGATCGGAGATTGTGCGGATACCGGCCTCCGCTTGTTGAAACCTGCATATGTACAAAAATTTCATAGTATGGAATAAAATGGTTCTTTTTACTTGTACAATTTCTTGTTAGTATATGTGTGAACGCATTTATTCTCTGCTTTTGGACAAGTTTCTTTATTTACTTTATATGATACTGTAGTGAGCTCATGGTATGACGGTTTGAGCGTTGTTTTTAATATAGCTATATGCCCCCATACCATGGCTCATTGCAATATTCCGAAAAGACTTGTACTCTTATTTTAGAGAATAATTCTTTCGTTTTGGGGATACTTGCTTAGTGTTTTCGAAAAAGGTTTGTGCCTCCGAAGTAGTTTTTTACTTACGAAGAGGTCTTTGTTTGCGTGCCTCCGAAGCATTTTTTTCCCTACGAAGAGGTCATTGTTTGAGTGCCTCTGAAGAGGGCTTGCGCCTTCGAAGCAGTTTTTTGCCTACGAAGAGGTCATTGTTTGAGTGCCTCTGAAGAGGGCTTGCGCCTCCGAAGTAGTTTTTTGCCTACGAAGAGGTCATTGTCTGAGTGCCTCCGAAGAGGGCTTGTGCCTCCGAAGCAGTTTTTGCCTACGAAGAGGTCTTTGTTTAGTTGCCTCTGAAGAGGGCTTGCGCCTCCAAGGCAGTTTTTTGCCTACGAAGAGGTCATTGTTTAGTTGCCTCTGAAGAGGGATTGCGCCTCCGAGGCAGTTTTTTGCCTACGACGAGGTCATTGTTTGAGTGCCTCTAAAGAGGGCTTGCACCTCCGAAGCAGTTTTTGCCTACGAAGAGGTCTTTGTTTGGTTGCATCTAAAGAGGGCTTGCGCCTCCGAGGTAGTTTTTTGCCTACGAAGAGGTCTTTTGTTTGGTTTGTTAGGAAGTTTGCATCTCACTGTTATGTAGGTCCACGGGGCAGACGCAAGCTACCTGACTGGATGTTCGTTTGCACAAACGATCGCAATCAAGTAATCAAGGGCCTGGAACCTTCTATCTTGGGAAGGTGCCCCCTTGGGTGGTCCCACCGACATTTTTGGGTGAGAGACAAGATTCCATTTTTGCACTGCTTTTACAATGGCTTACAATATAAGTATGATACATTCATAATCATTTTACAAATTCAAGCGTTGCTTCTAAGTAAAATATGGACGCAAGTGATTGCTATTCCAGGCTCTCGAGATTGAATCTCCTTCGACAGTTGTGAGTTTGAAAGTGCCATCGAGAAGTTTTTTGCCTATGACATACGGCCCTTCCCAGTTTGGCCCAAATACTCCCGATGTTGTCATGATCCTCTTCAAGACTATCTAAATCTCCAATTTCAAAGCTGCGTTGGCGAACTTTAGAATTGAAGTGCCTGGCTATCCTTTGCTGTTGGGCTGCAACTCTGAGTTCAGCCTCTTTCCTTCTTTCATCAAGCAAATCAAGTGCTTCCAGTTGCAGCTTTTCATTTTCAGCTTGGTTGAAATGAACTCTCCTGTGTGTGTGGACTTCTATTTCCACTGGAATCATTGCTTCTGATCCATATGCCAATGAGAATGGAGTGTGCCCAGTCGCAGTTTTGTGGGTAGTCCTATATGCCCGTAGTGCTAATGGCAGCTTATCAACCCAACCACCTTTTTCTTTCTCCAGTTGCTTTTTGATGGTTGATTTGATGATTTTGTTCACTGCTTCCACTTGCCCGTTTGCCTGCGGATGAGCTACTGCTGAGAAGCTTTTTCGGATTTTGAATCGTCTGCAAAATTCCTGGAATTTTTTGCTTTCGAATTGAGTACCATTGTCTGTTATTATTTTCTGAGGCACTCCATACCTGCAAATGATATTTTTAGTCACAAAATTTATCATCTTTTTAGAGGTAATAGTAGCCAGTGGTTCAGCTTCAGCCCATTTAGTGAAATAATCAACAGCAACAATGGCATATTTGACCCCGGATCTGGCAATCGGCATAGGCCCATTAAGATTTATTCCCCAAATGGCGAATGGCCATGGACTTACCATCTGTGTTAGCACGGTGGAAGGTGCTCTTGGGATTTTCGCAAATCTCTAGCATCTATCACACTTTCGAGAATAGCTAGCAGCATCTTGATTAATATCCGGCCAAAAATAACCATAGCGAAGAATTTTCTTTGCAAGAGTTTGACCACCTGAATGATCTCCACACTCTCCTCCATGCACTTCAGCCAAGATTGTCTTAGCCTCTTCTTTAGTTACACATCGGAGTAATGGCATCGAAAATCCGTGTCTGTACAGATGGTCGCCTTGAATTACGTATCTTGGAGCTTTTCTCAAGAGCTTTTGACGTTCTTTTGAGTTTTCTAGCAAGGAGCCATTGAGCAGATATTCCTTGATTGGAGTCATCCATGATTCATGCTCTTGTGATACAGCCATGATCCAATCAATATCCATCTCATCAATACTCGGAGCTGTCAATACTTCTACAGGAACCAAGCCCAACAATTGTGCTTCGCCAGAGCTTGAGTATTTTGCGAGAGAATCTGCCTTCATGTTTTCTTCCCGGGGGATATGGTTTATTGTATAGTGATCAAAATCCTCAAGAAGTTCACAGGCTTTTGACAGTTAAGCAGGCAGATTTCCTCCTTTAGTCTGAAACTCTTTCTTGACTTGGCATACAATTAGTTGGGAATCACTAAAGATCTGCAACACTTTGATGCTTAGCTCTTTAGCAATCCTCAGACCAGCAATAAGAGCTTCGTATTCGGCTTCGTTATTTGTCGAAGGAAATTTTAATCTTAATGCATAACATAATGATCGTCCTTCTGGGGTTTCAAGTACAACCCCAGCTCCTGAACAGTAATCATTTCTTGCACCATCAACATATAATTTCCATTGAATCGGAATGTCCTCAGTTAACTCTTCCTCACTGCCACCTTTATCTGTGCATTCTGCAATGAAGTCTGCTAAAGCTTGTCCATTAATCGCTTTTCGGGGATGGTAGGTGATATCGTACTGACTGAGTTCAATATTCCATTTCAAAAGACGACCCGAAGTTTCAGGATGGAATAGGACTTGCTTTAGAGGTTGATTAGTGGGGACTTTAATAGGATGAGCCTGGAAATACGGCCTCAGCTTTCTGGAAGCGATCAATAAACAATAGGCGAGCTTTTCTAACTTTGAATAATTCATCTCTGCCCCAGTGAACCTTTTGCTGATGTAATAAACTGGACGTTGAACTTTTGCGTCTTCTCGTACCAACGCTACACTGAGAGCATGGGATGAAACTACTAAGTATATGAATAAATCTTCACCATTGTCAAGTTTAGAAAGTACTGGAGGCGTTTCCATATGATGAATCAGCTCATCAAAAGCTTTTTGACACTCGGGAGTCCACTCGAAATTCTTCTTTCCTTTCTTTAGAGCATCAAAGAAGGGAATGCATTTATCTGTGGCCTTTGAAATAAATCGACTCAGAGCAGCGACTTTCCCGTTGAGGCTTTGCAATTCCTTCTTTGTTCTAGGGGGTTTGACTTCTCTTAAGGCTGTGATCTGAGCAGGATTAGCTTCGATTCCCCTAGCACTCACAATGAAACCTAAGAATTTTCCAGACTCAACTCCGAATGAACATTTTAGAGGATTCAATTTCATTCCATACTTTCGGAGGATCGCGAACATTTCTTCCAGATGGCCCATGTGGTCTACTGCCTTTTTTGACTTCACTAGCATATCATCAACTTACACTTCCATAGTCTTGCCAATTTGAGGCTTAAACATGGCATTGACGAGTCTTTGATAAGTTGCCCCTGTGTTCTTTAGCTCGAAGGGCATGACTTTATAGCAGTAAAGACCAACATCGGTGATGAAGCTCGTGTCCTCCTAATCTAGCTCATGCATCATGATTTGATTGTATCCTGAATAAGCATACATAAAAGATAACTATTCGTGCCCGGCTGTTCCATCCACCAATTGATCGATTTTCGACAACGGGAAACAGTCTTTGGGACATGCTTTGTTCAAATCTGAGAAGTCGATGCATACTCCCCACTTTCCATTTTCTTTTTTGACCAACACTGGATTAGAAACCCAATTTGGATAAGTGGATTCTCTGATGAAGCCATTCTCCATGAGCCGATCTACTTCTTCTTTTAATGCTGTTGACCTTTCAGGACCCTGGGTTCTTCTTTTCTGCTTTATGGGTGTAAACTTCAGATCAATATTTAAAGCGTGCACTGCAACTTTTGGAGATATTCCACACATGTCAGCATGACTCCAAGCGAATACATCCAGGTTTTCTTTCAAGAATGCTATTAGTATATTCTGAACCGTCATTCCAAGTTGTGAACCCACATTCAGCACCTTGTTTGGGTCATTCGGGTCAACAGGTATGGGTACCGTCACTTCTACCGGCACCACTCTATTCTCCCCTGCACTGGCTTTTCTAGGATCAATTTCCTTCCACGTACCACTATGCTCATCAGTGTAGGGTCCACCCCGTACTTGCTACAAGGTGGGTTCTATGATGCAAAGCGGAGCTGCCGCACCTTTTCCCATTTCTCTCTTCTTTGCCTCTCGCAACTCTGTGAGATAACACTCCCGCCCAGCATTCTGGTCCCCTTTCAAAACACCAACGCCGTTTTCAGTGGGAAATTTCATAGTTAGGCACCATGGGGCGAGAATAGCTTTGAATGCAGCAAGAGTTGGCCTTCCCAAGAAGGCGTTATAAGCAGAAAATTCATCAACGATAACAAAAGTTTGCTTGCGGACCACTTTTCTTTCCCCTTCACCAAGTTCCACAAATAAGTCGACGGTTCCGATGGGTTGTTTTGGTTCTCCAGTGAACCCAACAATTTTTTGCGAAGAAGCTTGAACATCTGCCATCGGAATCTTCATTTGATCAAAGGTCTTTTTGAAGAGGATATTGCAGGAAGCGCCGCAATCGACAAGTACTCTTCTCACAATAGCTGGTCCGATACCGGCGGTTATTACCAAAGGATCCATGGTGGGAGCTTTAATCCCCACAGAATCTCTAACTCTGAATATGATGTCATCGTGACAAGTTCTTTGCTGTTTTGAAGGCACAGTATCTTCTAAAACAAAAACAGTTTCTTCTTTCGGGGTGTGTCTCTGAGCATACCTCTCCATTTCTCCCCAACTTCTGCCTGCTGGGTAAGGACCCCCTGTGATTACATTAATAACTGGCCTATCAGATTCCTTCGCCGTAGCCTTTTCTCCTGAACCAGATTGACGAGCAGGAAGTTGCTGGCCTTGAGTGGATGAGGCCGGATCACCTCTGTTTCTCTTGACATACTGTTGCAATTTGTTCTCTCTCAACAGTTCTTCAATCAAGTTCTTGAGATGGCGACATTCGTTGGTGTCATGGCCGGGTTGGTTGTGGAATCGACAAAATCTTCCATTAGGCATAAAATTCTTCCCGAGCTTCATCTTAGGTGGTTCTGGGAACTCAACGACATCTTTGGTTGCGAAGAATATGTTTACTGGAGTATCGGTTAGAGGAGTAAAGTCTGAAGGCTTAAAATAACGAGGTTTCTTCACGTCTTTTTGTCCTTTCCTACTGTTATTTTCCCTTTTCTGACCTCCAGATTATTTCTTATCAGAAGCTTCAGCTACATTGTTGTTCTGAATCTCAGCCACAACCACCTTTGATTGTGCAGGATGATTCTCCAAACGCATAAATTCGTCAGCCTTCTTATAAAACTTCTCTAGCGAATTTGGTTTCTTCATTTTCAACCATTTTCCGAACTCGCTTGTTTTATCAATGGCTCGCATTAAGTAAGTTAGAATCATTCGGGGCTCAGCATTATCCACTTCGTTTAAGGCTAGGTTGAAGCGATTCAAGAAGGATTTGATAGATTCACCGGATGCTTGTTCTAGGCTGGACAGCGACATTATATCCTTGGCCTTTGTAGCATACAATCTGAATTGATCCTTGAATTTACGGGTCAAATCAGAGAATTGATCCACAGATCGGACCGGTAGCTTTGTAAACCAGAGTAGAGCCACTCCTTCCAGATAGACAGGAAAATATCTTCATTTAATCTCATCTGTTGCCCTGACACCTGTCATATGCCAGTCATATTTGTACAAGAACTGATTAGGGTCACTTGTTCCTCGATAGGCTGGGATAGTAGGAGGAACAAACTTCCTTGGAAATTCAGCTTTTAGAATTCTTTCGGTAAACGGAGTCTTGCTCGGAGCAAATCCCCAGTCATTTTCATCTTCATTCCTTTGCATACTTTCTTTCATAATCTGGCGAACAATCCCCGATAGATATTCTTCATCATTCAGAGGCCTTGCCGGGCAGACGTCAGCTATCTTTTTGGAAGTTTGTGTGAACAATCGTTCGTGAAGAGACGGCTGCGGCCTTGATCCTCCAGCATGGGGAGGTGCCCCTTCGGCGAAGCCAGCTACTCTTTGAGGAATATCTTTGTCTTGGGAATTATGAGTTTCTTCAGCAAAGGTTGGTTCAGCATTTTCTGGTTGTCGGTTTTCCCCGAGCAGGGCGTTTAACCTTTCCATCATAATAGCATTTTGAGTTTCCATTTGTTGGTATTGTCCAAACACCACATCATCAAGTTCGGCCCTTGTGACTCCAACAGTAGGAGTCTCCTGATTCGGCACTGGAGAAGAAGCAGCCCTATCATTAGCATTTCCGGACCTCGTAGATGTACTCTTTCTTCCAGGAGCCATGATCTCAGACAGACTTCTAGTTTTTAAAGTGATCCTTTCAACAAGTCATTGCGAAGCAATGGTAAAAATATCCCTGAGTTGGGTTCTCAATGAAAGCACCAAAATGTTAACGCTGAAAATTGAACGCTAACACCCTGGTGTGTGTAAAGAAAAAGTGAAAGCACCACCCGTTGGTACGGGAACAGAATATAAGCAAAAAATAGCAGAAAAGTAAAGAGACGGCGATTTTATAGTGGTTCGGCTAGAAATTAAGCCTACGTCCACTTTATCTTCTTTATTGCTGATTCAATTACAATCTTTACAACAATTCTTCGATTACAATTTGATTACGACAAACTTGAGACAAGTAGCTATAACTTTGATGCAAGAGAGCTCTTTGAATCCATGTCGGATGTCTTAGATCTTCTTGGAGTTCGTTGAAGTGTCTTCGGTGTTTGGAGTGCTTGAAGTGTTGGTTGAGTTGAGAAAACGGCAGAGTATTGGCGCTTCAGAGAATGATCCAAAAGTCCTCTTTAAGTTGGAGCTAGGGCTGTATTTATAGCGGAGATTCTGGACTGGGTCGTAGGTCGCACACGACCTAGGGTAGGTCGTGGGTCGCGCTCGACCTTAGGAGCACGGGTTAACACTTAGCAGGAGCGCACTTGTCTATTTGGAACACTCTGGCAAGTCATAGGTCGCGAACGACCTAGGAGGAAGCGGCGTAAGTGGAGCGGCATAGAAATTTGTCTTCGTCTTCTTAGGTCGCGAGCGACCTATCATAGGTCGTGGGTCGCGAGCAGCTTTAAAGTTATAGTGGGATAGGATTGCACTCAGCTTTGGAACGGGCTAGTAAGTTGTAGGTTGTGGGCGACCTAGGGGAGTAGTTGTCGACCTTACAATGCTGAGACATCAATGTAGCGAACTAGGCTAAGTCGTTAACTTATTATGTCGCTTAGCTCATTAGGTCGTTAAGTCATAGATTCTCTTAGGTCGATAGGTTGCCACCTGTTAGGTCGCTTAGTAGTGTTCCATCTTTTAAGCCACTGGAGCTTTTAGGTCGCTGAGGACTGGAGCCACTAGGTCGCTAACCCCTTAAGTCGTTAGGTCGTTTCTGTAGTTAGGTCGCGGAATACTTGAGCCGTTAGGTCGCTATCTTCTTAAGTCGCTTCGCACCTTAAGTCGCTTTGCTCCTTAAGTCGCTAACGAAGAGGAGTTAACAGTTAATGAATTTGGAAATAAATGGATCAAGTTAGGAAATTTATTTCAAAATAAAATAAATTGGAAAATCAAATGGGAAATTGATTTAAGTGTTTAAAAATTTGGATTTTTAAAAGAGAAGTGAGATATCAAAATTTATAAACCGAGTTTATAAAGTGAAATAAATATTAGTGGATATTTAAAAAAAAAATTAAAGATGGAAATTTATTAAGGAATGTGAATTTGTTTAAAAATAAATAAGTGATTTATCTTTAAGATGTGAAAGAATGGTATATTTCCCTGAAATGTGTTTGTTTAAAAATAAATAAGTGACCTATCTTAAGTCGTGTATTGTAATGTTTGTAATGTGTTTGTTTTAGGTCGCAAGTATTAGGTCGGTACCGACCTAGGTGTTGTAATTTGTTGAGTCGTGTTGAGTTGTAAAATGCCTATAAATATGGGGTTGTGTCATTTGTAATAGTTAGTTGATTTGAAATAAAATTTGTTTGTTAGCTTTGTGCTTTCATTAAATTGGTAGTTGAGTGTGATCTCCTATCTCCTCTTTCGGCATTCGAGTGCGCTCGAATCAACGACCGTAGAAGCCAATTCACGATATCAAGTGCGCTTGATCAACGCCTGAAGAATTGCAGATCTTCTTTCACGGTATCGTGCGCGATCAACGTGACGACGATAGCTTGAATTCGGTATCTTCGGATCAACGAATTTGGGCCATTCAATATTTTCCATTCCATCGATTGCTACTTTCACAGAATCATCATTTTGTTATTCCGCTGCTGCATCATTTGGTATCAGAGCTAGACTTATCCAATCATAGCTAAGCCGAGTCTTGGAGCCAATTCTTATTGAAGAGATCAAGTCGAGCCAATTGAGTTTAGGCCGAGCAGAGTTGAAGTGTTCAAGTTCAGATTTATTCAAATTGAAGTTGAAGCCGTGCATCACATTGGGTGTAAAGTGTTCAGGCCGTACATTATTGTTCATTTGTTATTCAAGGCCAAGAGCTAGACCGAAGCCAAGTTTTTGAAGTTTGTGCGGAATTTGGTTCAAGTCGTGAGCTAGGAGACGGACTTATCCAAGTTCGTTGGGCGTCAATTTTGTGATTTGAAGTTTCGGAGTTCGAATTAAGTTGTTTGTTTATTTGGTGTGTTCGTGAGATTTCAAAAAAGTGGGGAAGTTTGATTCGAGAATTTTTGGATCAAAGTGAAGTTGGTGTTTGGATCTGTTGAAGATTTGATCATGCCTCAGAGATATGTTAACCGTCATCATAGTGTTGTAGATTTGTATGGGAGTGAGGATCCTGAACAGATGGGACAACGTATCGATGAAAGGTTCAATAAGGGTTTCAAGAAAGTGGAGAGAATGAAGTTTGACATGAGTCGAAATCAAAGGAGAGTGTCGCCACGTTATGATAGAGAAAGAAGAGAATCATCTTTGTCGATAAATCGAGATCGTGGAGTTCGAGACAATCATGATTATCAGAAAGTAGAAAGAAGAGCTTATCGTGGTTACGAGCATGAGCCATATTGTGATTATGAAAGAAGAAGTGGAGAGGACGTGCATGGGCATAAAAGAATCAATGTTCAGAATCGACATCAAAGCTCATCTAATTTTGAAGAAGATAGTTATGGTGATCGTGTTCACTTTCGATATACAGGTCAAGGGCAAAATCGATATAGGAATGTTGAAGAGAATGGTCATACACGGGAATCAAGGAAGGATACAGAGATTCCAGAATTCCAAGGTGGTCTACAAGCAGAGGAATTCCTGGATTGGTTATCAAAAGTTGAAAAAAAATTTAAACTCAACAACATGTTTGAGGATTGTCAAGTCAAGTTAGTTGCTACAAGATTGAAAGGACGAGCTATGGATTGGTGGCAACAAACTAAATCAACCAGAAAGAGAATGGGGAAATCCAAAGTTGTCATGTGGGATAAGATGAAAAGGATGATGAAGGCAAATTTCTTACCCTACAATTACCAAACTCGTGTGAACCAACAGTTGCAGAAGATGAGTCAAGGGAGTCGAGGAAAGGGTGTGGTTACAAACTCCAGCAATCAGAATAAAGGCGTTAATTGCAGTATAAATGTTTCTAAGAGAGTCAACGAACCAATTGTACATGGAATCGCTAAGACAAATGTTGATAACCGAATTAAGCGCTATCATTATCAGGAGTCTGACCATAGAAGTGTTGAATATATGGAGTCCAAGATGAAAGCCTTCGTTGTAGAAGAATGTGAAAATGTGGATGTGGATGATTCTACTGAAAGCGAACTAGAAGAGGAAGAGGAACCGACTAGTCCATTATCTTTCGGCGAAAGTGTTGAAGAAGCAGAAGGTAGTGCTGAAGCATTGGTTGGGTATGTGGCAAGTGAAGAGCTTGAAACTACTGAGGAGGTTAACCCAATGATAGAAGAATTTAAAGAGGTCGGTCCTACAGAATCGTTCGAAGAATTACCACCGCAATTTGACAACGATGAAGGAGTTTTGTCGGAAGCTGAAGGATGTAACTTGTTGTGGAGGATTGCTGAATTTGACTTTTATCAACCGCCGAAATTGGATAGTGATGAAGAAATCGAGTCAAAGTATGGGGACGTAGAAATTGATTATTCTGCACCACCAAAGATGGATGTCGATAGTATGGAAGAAGAAATTGTGTTCGGAGTTGAAGGACATTACTTGATGATGGAGGATTCTTGTTTAACACTTGAGCTTATGGACGAGAGCCCGCTAAATGTTAATTCCATAATCTCCGAGAAGCCCGAACAAAATAAAAGTGAAACAGAAGAGAAAGCAGAATCATATAGTTTATTATCTTTGGAAGAGTTCGTCAATAACATGAAAGCTTTTGATGAATTATCAATGTTGATTGAATCTAGGGAAAATTTTAATTTAGAGACCCCTGAAAAGGTTGAAGTATTCGAAGAGTTTGAGGATGAGATTTCAGAGGAACTGTCTGAAGAAACTAGTCTTGTATCTTTTGAAGAACCCGTCGAAGAGGTGAAATTTAGTAATGAAATGTTTATATTGAACGGCAAGGAACGAGTAAAGATCTTGATGTTTTTGAGGAAGTTGGTTCAGAATTCGATGAGTCTGAAGACGAATATCCTGAGGAACTACCCGAAGAGTTACCACCACTACAGGACATCCAACCTCACACTAATCTAGTATCAAATGCTATACTACTACAGGGATCATATGACTTTCAGAATCTGAAAGAACAGGAAGAGTTGATAAGACAGGATGAAGAGAAGGATTATCCGTTGGGATTGCCTGATCATGTCCGCATTGCTGACGTTATCAACGTCAATTGCTTGGAATCATTTCATGAAAATAAACATGTTGAAGGAGAAGCGATTGGGAATTCATTTCAGTCAGGGGAAATTGAGGCAACACATCAAGGGAAGATTCTTAATGAGGACACACCTGAACGAGATAAGGAAAGACGAGAATCTGAGCATGAGTCCTCATACTTTTTCGGTCATTATTTCCTAAGTCGTTCCATGATTTTAAACTTCCTTATAACGTCTCACATTTTCGACACGTTTTGGTTCTTTATCACATCTTCCTTTTGGCATAGGCAATTTGGTATACGACACTATTCTCATGAAATTCTGTGCTATATGAATTGGATATGGCAACTAGTGTTTAGTTCATTCCACACTATGTCATATGTCATCTCCCTCAGATCACTTCCTTATGCCGCATGTCTAATGCCACGTCTGTTTTATGCAATACGTTCCTTATGTCGAGCCACATCATCAAAGAGTCAAAACAAGATTAATCACGAAAGTGGTTATCACCAGAGCCGCAACAAACCAGATAATGAATGGAAGACAGCGTCACGAAGAAGAAAAGAAAATGAATTCGGGACAAATTCATTTCAATCAGAGGTCGATGATACCGCGCAATCTCGCTCAAAGGACCTAGGTCGTTCATGATCTAATGAGAAGGATGATGAATCGCACCTACTATCTCATGTGTTGGGTTTTAGATCGTTCAAACGTTTGATTTCGTAAAATGTACACAAACCTTTAAATTCGAGGACGAATTTTTCCCAACCCGGGGAGGACGATGCAGCCCAGATTGACGAAGACATAGGTCGCCAACGATCTTACTTTCCTAAGCAACGACATAGCACTTTATTCTTTAAGTCATGCCATTTTAGGTCGCCAACGAGCTATGAAGCCCGACCTAACGAGCTTCGACCTTACAAGCTCCGACCTAACGAGCCATCTGCCTTAAGTCGAACGTGGTATGATGGCGAGCGACCTAATTCCACTGGCCTAAGTCGCGAGCGACCTAACTCCTCTTCCATAAGTCGCGAGCGACCTAACTCCACCTCCCTAAGTCGCAAGCGACCTAACTCCATTTCTTCAAGTCGTGAGCGACCTAACACCAAGGTCGTTGAAGTAATAAAGCACGCCCTAGGTCGTGAAAGAGACAATACAGCAAGCAACTAGGTCGCAAACACCTTTAAGTCGCATGCGTGCTATTTCTTAGATCGCGAACGACCTACCATAGGTCGCTGAAGCCTGGATCTTTAGGTCGCAAGCGTGCTACTGAAACTTATGTCGCAGATTCTGGAAGCCGCATATCTTCTGAAGACGCAAGGTCTTTGAGTCATTGTGTTGTACATTTTAAGTCGTTTGATGTGGTAAAGGTTAGGTCGTTAACGACCTATCTTAAGTCGTGTATTGTAATGTTTGTAATGTGTTTGTTTTAGGTCGCAAGTATTAGGTCGGTACCGACCTAGGTGTTGTAATTTGTTGAGTCGTGTTGAGTTGTAAAATGCCTATAAATATGGGGTTATGTCATTTGTAATAGTTAGTTGATTTGAAATAAAATTTGCTTGTTAGCTTTGTGCTTTCATTAAATTGGTAGTTGAGTGTGATCTCCTATCTCCTCTTTTGGCATTCGAGTGCGCTCGAATCAACGATCGTAGAAGCCAATTCACGGTATCAAGTGCACTTGATCAACGTTTGAAGAATTGCAGATCTTCTTTCATGGTATCATGCGCGATCAACATGACGAAGATAGCTAGAATTCGGTATCTTCGGATCAACGAATTTGGGCCATTCAGTATTTTCCATTCCATCGATTGCTACTTTCAAAGAATCATCATTTTGTTATTCCGCTGCTGCATCAAATTGGAATAAACTAATTGTTAATTGATTACTTAATGAAATATGGAAATGGAATTTAAATTGGTTAAATGGAAGTTGAATTGTAATTTAATAATGAAATTGGGAATGAACTTAGGTTATAATAAATTCAACTTGAATCGTTGGTGAATTAAATATAATTGGAAGTGTAGTCGAATAAAATAGAATTGGATTATAATAGCGATGGTTTGAAGTTGTGAATAAAATACAAGTAAGTAGAAATAAATTGGAAATGACCCTGTTATTAATAAAAAGAATTCAGGAATAAAGTATTGAATGTGAAATAAATTTCAAGTGAATAGAAATAAAATTGAAATGGCTCTATTATTGATATAATACGTTGGAAGTGAATTGAAATGAGGAATAAAGTTAAATGGGTTGAACGACTACACTAATTGAATTCAAATCGAATAGAACCTAATTGAATGTATCGAGCTAAATAAAATGGTTTTGAATGAGACTAGTTTGGTTAATAAAATGGTTGCAAATGAATTAAATGGAAAAATTGAGTATAAATTGAGTTGGAATCAATTCAAATTATTATAAGCTTAAGTAATTGTTTATTTACACAAATATCGCCGAATTTATATAGAAATAATCGTCGTTTGACGGAACGGGATTAAATAAATTCTATGAATTGATAGAAGTGATAAAAGTGATTTTGAAATCAATTAAATTGAAAATAAGCTTGATTGAATTAAAAATAAATGGAATGTAAGAAATTGAGTTGTAAACCACTTAAATTGAATAAAGTTGTATATAAATGGGTTGTAAACAATTAAAATTAATGTTGGAACCCTATAAGCTGCTTTTAAATGTTGTTTAACCTACATTGCTTATGAAAACTCTCATGTTTGCTAGTTAAATATGTAAAATGTTGTTAAGTTATATGATTTTGGCACTTACATATTTAAATTGAATTAGTACGGGTTCAGGGAAGCCGTTTGGCTGGATTTGATCGCGCAAATTGCTAAAATAATAGCCGCTTTGCTTAAAAATGCTAAATAAGGTACGCCCACGCAATAAAAAAAAGGAAATATGAACTGTTTTTGCTTTTTCCGACCGTGTGGGTTGATGTATATATATTTATCTCTTTTGTCAAATTGCAAAAGCTCCTCCGTACAAAGGAGACTCTGCCAAAATTTTTTGGAAATTTTGGAAGTTAGAATTTTTGGAAATTTTCACTAACGACAAATGTTTTAAAAAGAAGCAAACAATTAAAATAGAGACTAAATAGCGAAATCTAATTTAGAATTTGTGTATATAAAGTAAGGTGAATAAATTCAATGTTAAAGTTGAAGACAAATTGAATTCAAGCAAAATTGGAAATGAAACTTCGAATGAAAATTTGGAAAAATATATTTTGATTTGGAAGTAATTACCTAGATGGAATTGTAATGGCACAATGAAATTTAAACTGGAAGTGGGAAAATGGAAAACTTTGAATAAGTAAATAAATATCAAAATGAATGTGGATGGAAAGAAATGTATAAGATGATTTTGAAATCATTTTTGGATATTATTGTTAAAGAGGGCACAGGTGTTTAAAAAGAGAAAGGAAATTGAGATTATTGATTTTAAGAGAATAACTTAAATTGGCTCAGCAAAGGTTTGTATTTAAATTTCTGTATGAAATTTGATTGGGATTTGGATGTAGCCACTTGGCTTTTTGCTTTCTTTTTGAGTTTCGGGGTCGTAGAGCCATTTTGTAGTAGTAACGAGCTAGCCACGCAAAGGAGACGCTGGCGAAATTTTTCGAAAATTTAAGGTGTTAGAAATTTTTTGAAGAAATTCTGATAATTCAAAATTTGGATTTAAATTTAAATTTAAATTGTTAAGTAAGTAATATTGATTGGGAACCTATGAATGGGTTTAGAAAGTTAGAAAAGGATTAGAATGTCTTAATAAAAGATCATTCGGGAAAGTTGTTAAAACTATATGATTTGGAAAATAGTTAACGGGAATTGAATCATTCTTCTTAACTAGTAATTTCGGGGACGAAATTCTTTTAAGGGGGGAGGAATGTGACGACCCGGAATTTTTAAGCATTTGAAATCGGAATATTTAATTGATTTTAAATATTTAAATGTTAATTTCTAACATGGATTTCAAATGTCACTGTTTATTGATTGATTTAAATTGTTTAATTAAATAATTGGAAATTGGTTAAAATAGCGAATCTTGATTTTTATAGCTTATTAAAAATAATTTGAAGGCTTGGAAAATTTACATTGATAATATTGAAGGTAATAGAACTTTTAAGATTGAATTTAAAAGTGTTTTGTACAATTTTGAAAATATATTGTTTAAATCGATATTTAAAAATAGCCTTCCGGGGGACAGTCTCGGAATTCGACGAAACCAGTTCCATTAGATCCGTAATAGTGTATTGTTATTGGATTTCAATTTTTGTAGCGATCGGAGTTGTTGTGTGAGCGTACGATATATAAACGCTCTGAAATTTATATCGATAATTTATTATAATAACTGGGTTCAAAAAGCTATCTTCTCCGTACGATCGAGTTTGGACTCGAAACCTCTTCCATTGTGTTCGAAATAGGGGTATAACATTACGAACGCCTAGCGGCACGCCTCGATAGGGGTTTAAAATTTTAAGTTGCATTCGAATTTGAATTTAATTGTATATATTTATACTTGTCAAATCGCAGTTGAAATAATATCAACATCAGATCTTTTGCCTTCTTTTCAAAGCACTGTAGCATCATTCGTACACGCTACCTTCCCTTCAACGTCTTGTCTTGCTTCCCTTTCTTCTCTTTTAATTTACACGAGACAGATCAAAACTTTTAACGAAAACAACTCTCGCCCTCCTTCTCTTCAAAAAAAAGGGATGCCAGGTTGGTTCGAAACTTTGGGTGCCGGTGAAATCGTTCGAAACAAAATGAATAGCAGCCTAAAACAAAAGCGAATTTGAATTCGAATTGAGTCATGGCCTTTCCCTCTTCAAATCGAGCAGCCCTTGCTCCAAAATCAATCTGCACATGTTTCGATTCGTCGGGCTAGGGAGCGCAAGATCTGGTGTTGGACATTCATCGTCGAGGGTGAAGTCCGGTCGCTCATCGAAGGGGATGGGTGAGTCGATGGATTGTGAGGGTTGCGATTCGTCTCGAGCTATGGGACCGTTCGAGATGGCGATCGAAGAGCAGTGGGTAGCAGGGGTAGGGTCGCGTGCTCGAACACGCTGATGATAGCAGCGACTTGGTGGATCGAGTCAAGGTATGAGCAGTAGTTGTTCGGCTAGGGTTCCAATGTCGGTGTGGGAAAAAGGGGTCTTGGGGGTGTTGGTTTCGATTCGTTCGACCAACGACAGAGATGGAATCAAGGCATCGTGGTGGGTTCTGATTCATCTGAGCAGTGAGGTTCGTTTTTATATATAGTTAAGTTCGGGTTAATTAATAATATAACAGTAAGTTTGTAAACAGTTGGTTTTTATATATATATATACATATAGAAATTATTGACAATAAATGATTTCTTAAATGGTTAAGCAATTTTATGTTTTATGTTGTTCTTAATTTAATTTAGATGTATATAAGGAATCAGAATATGTATATATACACCTATAATTTAATATATATGCATATAAAAGTAAGATTTGGAAGATAAGTGTATGAATTTTATTTGTGCTTAAGGATATGTAAAATTTGATTTTTATCTATATAGATTATTCCTTATACATACATACATACATACATATATATATATATAAAGTTTCCAAACAGAATGAATATACACTAAATTGGAAATATAAATATGTATATTTTAAGGGAATCAGTGAAATTAAATCCATTGGTAATTGAAATCATAAATAAGAATTTAATTGTTCGATTTTTTTTTCGAATATTGATAAAATCATATAAATTGTTATTCAAGGTCAAAATCTGAAAGGAAACAAACTGGATTGGAAATGGGATGCTAACAAAATTAAAGGTGAGTTAATCTCACTCATCTGGTTTTAATTTAAATTTAATAGTCAAATTTAAATATTTGGTGAATGATTGATTTGATTTGATATGATAGTATATATAGTAGTATATATCAATATATATAGGAATATGTATATATTGGAGTTGTTATTCCCGCATTATATAGCGGATGAGACCCTATGCGCCACATAATAGCAGATGATAATATATAAAACCCATATACCGTGATATTCCCCCTCGAAGTGGAATTGGTATTGTGCTAACATCTGTGGATGTAGGGAAAACAGGTTGGAGGGATCCAACTGGATTCCTCAAAATATTTAATTTTGTTTAAATATTCTGTGATATGATTTTTGATATCCACTGATGAATTATATGAATAATTGGATGTTATGGTTTGGTTAGACCTATTTGGATATGTTGAGTTATCAAAAATCTCTAGAATGGAATTTTTGGAATGAAATAAAAGAGTAAGTTTTTAAGTAAAATAATTATAAAGAGTTTGAATAAATTTGGTTAAGAATAAAAGTGATTTTAAAAATTTTAATAAATATGGAAAAGAGTAATTTTGAATAAACAGAGAAATATTGAATTTAAAAACTTATGTGATATTATTTAAAAGAATAAATTATTTATTTTAATTCAAGGTTTAAATGTAATTAAAAAGAAAAGAAGGAATTTGGGAAATCTGAAACTTGTGTTTCAATTCAAAGATTTTAAATCATAATGAGAAATAAAATCTGGAAGTTAATGAATTTGGAAATAAATGGATTAAGTAAGGAAATTTGTTTCAAAATAAAATAAATTGGAAAATCAAAAGGGAAATTGATTTAAGTGTTTAAAAATTTGGATTTTTAAAAGAGAAGTGAGATATCAAAATTTATAAACCGAGTTTATAAAGTGAAATAAATATCAGTGGATATTTAAAAAAAAAAATTAAAGGTGGATATTTATTAAGGAATGTGAATTTGTTTAAAAATAAATAAGTGGTTTATTTTTAAGATGTGAAAGAATGGTATATTTCCCTGAATAGCCAAGTACGTTTCCAAAGCAATTTTAAATATAAGTTAAAAGTTCAAATTGTGTTTTAAAAAGAATGTTTTAGAAAATTGATTATTTCTAAATGTTAAATTCCAAGTAAGAATTTCAAACCTATTATTGTAATAAATATATAAAAGTGATTTAGTATTGTGTTAAAAAGAGAAATTTTAGTTGTATTTATAAAGTGGTTTTATTTTAAATAATCTTAAAGAATATATTTTAATAAAGTATTAAAGTAGTTTTAAATTTCAATGTTATAAAGTATATTTATAAATAAGTGCCTTTAAATTTATTTTAAAATCTAAAAGTATTTTGTACTTGGTGATTCAGTGGAAATAAATAATTGGGAAATGCATTCCGTGAAAGGAATCTGTTTTTGGACTATCCTCAAAGGGGTTTGAAATAGAAATCCATCTTGTGAAGATATTTTTGAGATAAATAATTAATTGGAAAAAATTATTTATTATTTGATGGATGTTATGGATGTTAATTGATAGTTAAATAATCGACTATCAATATTGGCCAAATGCACTGATCGTTTCGAAGAGTCCGGGATCAATATTTATTTCTCGAAAACCACTTCGATCCGTTTTGTACGTTTCGTGGGGAAACGAGGTTGATATTGAAGATGGAATAGTTTCTTCAGTTCCGTTCGGACCCGGGACGGACTTGTATGGACGAATGCTTTCGGAACATCGTCAGCGGACGATGGGTATTCTAAGGGATATGTTCTATAAAGGTAACGCTTAGCCTCAAGCCTCATCAACCGGGAATGACTAAAAATCAGGGGATATGCAGCAAGGCTTCGTGGGTAGCTCCCACTGGAGAGTATGGTCATCCCTGCCTAGAGGTCCCTTTATTTCGGCTTAGTGGTGCGGTTGCTGATCCCAACCGTGGGGTGATCTTATTCGGAATTGCCCATAGGTGGTTCCGGCCTTGTGTTTCAGGGGAGCGGGCGTACTCCTCGGTACTGTGATCTAGGCCATGTACTATGACAGGTGGTACCCCAGTGCCTAGTCATTCGTTGGAAATCCATTCTCCCTACGTGCCTTGTACGATTTTTGTTTGTATTACCCAATTTGTGGCTAGTAGTTGGAATTTAATGAATGTAACAGTTTCGGCTATTTTAATAAGTATTTGTATATAGACACTATTATAATATCAGAGGATTTTTATAAAAAGTGTTTTAGCTATCGTAAGGTAAAAACACGACATGTTTATTTGTGGCGTGGTCTTACGAGATGCTTTTGATTTCAAAGGATTTTTGAAACTTTAATAATCAATTTGAGTGTGATTTTCTCACGCTGGTATTCCAGACTGACTCGGGTATTGTTTTATTATGATGCTCGGGTCAGACCGAGTATTGCAAATACAGGATAGGATGCTGTGGAGCTCAGTGGACGAGCTGGATGGCGAGACGTATCTCCCGTACTTGTATATATATATATATATATTCCACTGTGTTGATTGCTGTGCTCTGTAGTATTGAGGATATGATATGATTATTGTCCAGTTGTATGTATGTGCACTCTGATGTTTACTCTGATGATGTATTGTATAAACAGATATAGTTTTGATTTGTGTAAAGATCCGTTATTGTCTATTATATTTTATTCCGCTGCGATGTGAGATTCTGATGCTGTTTCCTATTTTCTTCTTCTACCTCTTCTTCTTTAACCCAAATGGTTCGTATTTCCGTTCTTCTTGGGTTCATTATTGAAGATTAATGTCAATTCAAGGGGTACGGAACTGCGAGTTGTTACAATGCGGCAAGGTTATGAGGGTCGTTCCCTTTAGGGTATGCCATTTCCTTCTGGAAAAGGGTGGTATCAGGTATGGAGTCCTGGTATTTAACCTATGTGGTTGCTCCAATCTCATTTACTCTCTGTGATTGTTGCTTTGTGAATGAGGCACCTCGGATAAAGGTCCCAAAGGACCGGGAGGTGGAATATTCGTGTAGTAGTTACCCAGTGTAAGGGGTAACCCGGCCTTGTGTTGGCAGAGAGCTAGTTAGTTCTCAGGACGTCCGGCCAAAGGCGATCCCATTGGTAGTAGGAAGTTGCTTAGCCTGACCATTTGTTGGTAATCCATGTTCCAATATGAACCTTGTACGGTATTAGTTGTAGAACCTGCCATTTACTTATGGTGGTCACCACTGTTTAGATGGTAGCTATAGTAGGCATACATTAATGGTTGTATGCTGGCTAAGATTAATATTATACTTTCGAAATGTTTTCTGCACTATGCACTAATAATAATATCAAATCAAATGATTTTGCATAGTAAGCATGTTTGACTATCATAAGGAGAAATCTCCTCCAATTCTACATTTGCATTGTGTGTGTGGCGGGAGGCCTTATGGTAGTTTCATTTTCCAAAAGCATTGCAGATATTTTCCACTTCCTTTGTTATTGTTATTTTAAAGATAATAACTGTTTTAGTTCTCACACCAGTCCCATGACTGACCTGGAGTTTATTGTTCCCTTCCTAAACTTTGGGTGCCCATAATTTTCCACACGGGTAGCCTAGAGTCAGGTTATCAGGTCATTCTGGATTTCAGGAGGCTTTGGAGCTCAAGTGGCGAGCTGGATGGCGAGGCGTATCACTTGTATGTGATGTTATTATTCCGCTATGTATTCTGTATGAGCACAAGTTTGTATAACTGTCCATTGATGTATTGTGTGCGTATTGACTCTGATGATGTAATGTATGAATTGATCTAGTTCTTTGATTTAAAGATTATTCATTTATCTATTATATGTTGTTCCGCTGCGAATGTGAGATTCTGATATTGTTTCTGTTTCCGTGTTTTTCTATTCTCTTTTACTTTTGTCTTCTTCTACCTCTTCTTTTTAACCATAACAATTCGGTTTTCCGGCATTCGATTGCTCGGCATTTGATACAATGGACGTATTAATGTCGACTTTCGAGCATCGAAAATCGCGAATCGTTACATTTATATTATATGTAACGACCTGATATTTTCAACCATTCGCATCCGCACATGTCGGACTTGAATTGCTCAAAATACCGCGTTGTAAATAAAAATTTGGCAAACTCATCATATACAGCAAATAAATAATCACAGATCACAGACACAGAGTAATATAATGCAGCGGAAACAAAGAAATAGTAGTTCATGAAGCTACGATACAAATACATCAGAGTTAATTAAGATACAATAGGAATACCAAGATATAATAGGGGTAATAGTATGATAATCAGGTACAACTCAGAATACAACTGGAATCGACTGGATAACAAAATGAATAGATATCTGGTTCTTCAAAGCAAAACTTCAGCTCCAAAGGTGAGTCTCTAATGCTGTATCACTTAGTCTGACCCGAGCGTAAAGCAAAACACAAAACACTCGAGTCAGGACATACATACTTATACAATGTAAATGATGCAGCGGAAAATAACAAAAATGAATGAAATGATGAAAGTAGGAATCGATGGACTGAAAATACCGAATGCCCAAATCCGTTGATCTCAAAGATACCGGATTCTAGCTATCTTCGTCACGTTGATCGTGCACGATGCCGTGAAAGAAGATCTACAATTCTTCGAACATTGATCAAGCGCACTTGATACCGTGAATTGGCTTCAACAATCGTTGATTCGAGCGCACTCGAATGCCGAATGTGGAGATAGGAGATAACACTCAACTACCAATTTCAAAGTGGCACAAAGCACACAAACAAAGTTTATTCAAAATCAACCAAGTTTACAAATGACCCAATATCCCTATTTATAGGGTTACAACTCACACTAGGTCGTGAATGACCTAACAAACCTGCGACCTAAAACAAACAGCGACTCACCACAACGACATGCGACCTAACAGGTAAGAGACTTAACCAATACAACATGAACGACATACGACTTAATATTTACAAAACAACATACACGGCCGACCTAACCACTTGCCGACCTACGACCTATACAATACAAGACTTAAGGAAAATACAGATACAACACATTACACGAGTTACAAATATACGACCTAACAGAAATAGTTACAACATACGCGACCTAAGCTCCACGCGACTTACGACCTAAAACTTTGACACAGCAACAGGAACTCTTCACGCGACCTATGATTTGAGCGACCTAAGCTCTGGAGCGGCATAATGAAACAGCTTCTCTTCAGTGGGCGACCTAAATTCTGTAGCGGCATAAGAAGAGACGTTGCATAAGGTCGAGCGACCTAACTTCAGAAGCGGTTTAAACTTGAACGACCTAGAGACAGAATTTGATTTCATTATGTGTTGGGAGTTAGGTCGTTGGCGACCTACATTGGAGCGATTTAAAGCTTCTTTTTTACCATCATTAGGTCGCTAGGGTTCGTTATCATCACTAGGTCGCTGGAGCGACTTAAAGGCACCGTTGGGTCGTTTGCGACTTAAGGAATTTGAACGACCTAAAGAATTGGCGCAACTTGACTCAGGCTGGGCTGCATCATCCTCCCCTGGTTGGGAAAAATTCGTCCTCGAATTTAAAAATTCTTCCCCATTGGATTGTTCAACTCCATAATAAGGTATAAGATGTTTAACATTAAACACATCAGAAGTGTACACATCCTCCGGCAGCTTCAACCTATAAGCGTTTTCATTGATCCGTTTCACAATTTTTACAGGACCAATCTTTCGAGCTTTAAGTTTATTGTATGTTCCCACTGGAAAACGATCCTTCGTTAGTACAGCATATACTAAATCTCCTTCATTAAATTCAACACTTCTTCGCTTCAGATTCGCAGATCGTTTATACTTCTCATTCGTCTTCTCCAATCGTTCCTGAACGATTCTATGGCATTCTGTCAACCCATCAACGAAATCAGCGGCCCGCTTAACTGTCCCCTTTGGTTGTGGCACTATCGTCAAATCCGACGGCCCCTTTGGCAAGCTTGAATATACAATCTGAAATGGACTGAAACCCGTACTACGATTAACAGCGTGATTATGTGCAAACTCTACCTGACATAATTTCCTATCCCAACTCTTCAAATTATCCTGCACAAAACATCGCAACAAGTTTCCCAATGATTTGTTCACTACTTCCGTTTGCCCATCTGTTTGCGGATGATAGGCGCTACTAAAATTCAGCTTCGTTCCAACCATCTTCCACAAACTCAACCAAAAATGGCTTAGAAATCTAGTATCCCTGTCTGAAATTATAGATTCTGGTAAACCATGCAAGCGATATATCTCTCTAAAGAACAATTGTGCCACATGGACTGCATCTGCCGTCTTTTTACAAGCAACAAAATGTACCATCTTCGAGAAACAGTCCACTACAACATATATAGAGTCATTTCCCCGTTGAGTCCTCGGTAAACCCAACACAAAATCCATGCTTACATCAACCCATGGTTTTGTAGGAACATGTAAAGGCATATACAATCCCGCATTTGTAGCTGTCCCTTTCGAAACTTGACAAACATGACATCTTCGCACAAACTTTTCTACTTCCCGCTTCAACGAAGGCCAATAATAAGACTGAGAAATCAACTGCAATGTGCGATCCCGACTAACATGTCCTTCCTCATGCAATTCTTTGATAATTTTCATTCGCAAACTGCCATCTAGAACACACAATTTATCTCCCTTGAACAGAAAACCATCAACCAACACAAACTCATTGATACTCCCATCCTTGACTTTCTCAACAATCTTCGCAAAGTAAGGATCTTCTTCAAACAACTCTGGCAATAGTACAAATCCTGTCACTTCAATCTTCATTGTAGTCAACAAATGATTCCTCCGGCTCAATGCATCTGCCACGCGATTCGTAATTCCCGACTTATGTTTCACAACAAATGTAAATTGCTGCAGGTATGCAATCCATGATGCATGCCTAGCTGAAATTTTCTCATGCCCTTGCAGATGTTTCAAAGCCTCATGATCAGTATATAACACAAACTCCTTGTGAAACAAGTAATGTCTCCAGTGTTTTACGGCTTGCACAATAGCATAAAATTCTACATTTTATGTATTATATCTCATCTTTGCTCTCGATAGCTTTTCACTGAAATATGCAATAGGTCATCCCCTCTGACTTAAGACCCCTCCAATTCCAACCTTAGATGCATCAGTATGTAACTCAAACAACAACTGAAAATCCAGCAATACTAGAATTGGTGCTGTCGTCAAAAGTTCCTTGATTCGCTCAAAAGCAACCCCTGCTTCCTCCAACCATGAAAATTGCTTCCCCTTCATACAATCAGTAATTGGTGCCATCACACTACTGAAGTGTGGAATAAATCTTCGGTAGAATGATGCTAAACCATGAAAACTTCTAACTTCTGTTATCGTCCTGGGTTGTGGCCAATTTCTGATTGCTTCAACTTTATTCTGATCCACATGTATACCTCCTTCTGATATAACATATCCCAAAAATAAAACACTATGCGTCATGAATAAGCATTTTTTTGTTGCAGCATAAAATTGTTCTTGTCGCAATATCATCAATACTTCTCTCAAATGATGCAAGTGTTCTTCTGGGCTTCCACCGTATACCAGTATATCATCGAAATACACCACCACGAACCTCCCAATAAATGGTCTAAAGATCTGATTCATCACCCGCATGAATGTACTAGGTGCATTCGAAAGACCAAACAGCATGACTAGCCATTCATACAACCCCTCCCGTGTCTTGAACGCGGTTTTCCATTCATCCCCTGGTCTTATACGAATTTGATGATAACCACTCTTCAGATCAATCTTCGAAAAGACAGTAGCCCCGCTCAACTGATCTAACAAATCAGCAAGCCTCAGCATCGGAAATCTATATATGACAGTTAGTTTATTGAGTGCCCTGCTATCCGTACACATCCTCCACGAACCATCCTTCTTCGACACTAACAAAGCTGGTACAGCACAAGGACTTAAGCTCTCTTGTATGCGCCCTTGTTCAAGCAATTCTTCCACCTGCCTTCTCAACTCCTCATGCTCCTTTGGACTCATCCTGTAATGTGGTTTATGTGGTAGCACAGCTCCCGGAACAAGATCTATTTGGTGTTGTATGTCCCTCAATGGTGGTAACTCTATTGGCAGCTCTTCAGGAAATACATCTTCAAATTCTTCCAGCACTGGCTTTACTTCTTCAGGAATTTCAACCACTTCATTACTCTCACGTCTAATCAAAAAAAATACTTCAGGCTCCTTTTCTACTTCCTTAACAAACTCCTTCAAAGATAACAAAGTTTTAAGTTCTTCAATCTCCTCCAACTTGCTTTCTTCTTGTTGTCGCTTCTTGGGAACTAAAGTGATTTTAGTACCTTCAAACATGAAACTGTAACTGTTAGTACGACCAGCAAGTTGCACAGCTCTATCATACTGCCATGGTCTCCCCAACAACAAATGGCATACATCCATATCCACAACATCACACCAAATTTCATCTTTGTATTTCTTCCCAATCGAAAAATTTACACAAGCTCTTCTACTAACCTTCACTTCACCACCTTTCCTTAACCAAGCTAACTTGTAGGGTTTTGGATGCTTCTCAGTCTTCAACGCCAAATTCTTTACAGCTTCTGTAGAGATAATGTTATCGCAACTTCCAGCATCAATAACAAACTTGCAAACCCTTCCCAAGATAGTGCACGTTGACTGGAAGATATTACTCCTCAACCAACTAGAATCATCCTCTTTCTTTGGTGTTAAACAAGATCTCCTCATCATTAATGAATACCCTTCATCTCCCGACACTTTCTCTTCCTCCTCAACATGTGGTGAATTAGAACATTCAGCTTCTACATCCTCATCCTCAACCTCAGCTACCATTACTCGCTTCTTTGGCTTCAGACATTCATTGCTTTTGTGACCAAACTCCTGACAATTGAAGCATTTGATACCACTATTGACCATGGTCTTAGCAACTTCACTAACAACCGGTTTTGCAACAGCCTTGGAAACATTCGCATTGCTACTAGCCCCTTTCATTTGATTGTTGAAATTTGTAAACACACCACCACCTCTCCTACCTTGCTTCTCCCAAGCTAGAGCTTTTTGATGTGCTTCAGCAACAGATCTCAGGTCAAACATATTCAGCATATCCTGGATCTGCATTCTCAACCCTCCAACAAATCTAGCGGTAAACTATTCCTCCGTCTCCATGATGTCATTCCTTGCAATCAATTGATAAAATTCATCCGCATAATCATTCACTGACTTTGTTCCCTGTCTTAGATTATGCAATCGTTGGTACATAAGAGACTGATAATTATACGGCAAGAATGTAGCCTTCATTAACTTCTTCATCTTCTCCCATGTAGCAATCTTTGACTTCCCCATTCTCTCCCGTGTAAGTTTAGTTTGTTGTCACCACGCCATAGCTCTTCCTCTCAAATGAGTAGCAACCAACTTAACTCTTCGATGCTCAGGAACCTCCTTAAAGTCAAAAATTTCTTCAACATTAGATAACTAATCCAAAAATTCTTCTGCTACCATTCCACCCTTGAATTCTGGAATTTCCATTTTCATCCCTGATTCCCATCGACGATCATCTTCAACCTCCCGATATGCATTTCGTACTTGGTCTCGATCTCGATAATGAGCACTACATCTATCACTCTCTTCATCATAATCAAATGGACTTCGATATCGATCTCGACCATCAACATCTCTGTGATCACGCATATCTCTTCGACTATGTCTTTCAACATCACGATATGGCTCATATTCATACTCCCGTGGAGTTCTTCTCTCTTTACTTCTATGCTCATGATGTTCTCGACTCAATGAAACTGAAGATTCTCTTCTTTCTCGGTAAGATTGTGGCGACACCCTCCTTGCTTCCGTAACCGATGGCAAAACTCTGTTTCCTCCATGGTTCGAGACTGGCGACCTTCTCCTTTGACCTTGATTCATGTCAATCATCAGTTTCTCCAACCTACCAATACCTTCATCTAACTTCTCATTGAATTTGTTGCTAATGCGTTGTTCCATTTGTTCAACATCTTCTCGTTTATACAAATCTTCAACATTTTGATGACGGTTAGCTCTTCTCGGCGGCATTGTCGAATCAAACAATCTTCAACAACTTTAACTCTCGGCTTGAACAAATCTATCCTTGAACACTTCACTTTGCTCGGCTCAACTCTATTGGCTCGGCTTGAACTTTTCAATAGGAATTGGCTCCAAAGACTCGGCTTAGCTATGATTGGCTAAGTCTTGCTCTGATACCAAATGATGCAGCAGAAAATAACAAAAATGGATGAAACGATGAAAGTAGGAATCGATGGACTGAAAATACCGAATGCCCATATCCATTGTTCTCAAAGATACCGGATTCTAGCTATCTTCATCACGTTGATCGCGCACGATGCCCTGAAAGAAGATCTGCAATTCTTCGAACGTTGATCAAGCGCACTTGATACCATGAATTGGCTTCAACAATCGTTGATTCGAGCGCACTCGAATGCCGAAAGTGGAGATAGGAGATAACACTCAACTACCAAATTCAAAGTTGCAGAAAGCACACAAACAAAGTTTATTCAAAATCAACCAAGTTTACAAATGACCCAACATCCCTATTTATAGGGTTACAACTCACACTAGGTCGTGAATGACCTAACAAACCTGCGACCTAAAACAAACAGCGACTCACCACAACGACATGCGACCTAATAGGTAAGCGACTTAACCAATACAACATGAACAACATACGACTTAATATTTACAACACAACATGCACGGCCGACCTAACCACTTGCCGACCCACGACCTATACAATACACGAGTTAAGGAAAATACAGATACAACACATTAAACGAGTTACAAATATACGACCTAACAGAAATAGTTACAACATACGCGACCTAAGCTCCACGCGACTTACGACCTAAAACTTTGACACAGCAACAGGAACTCTTCACGCGACCTATCATTTGAGCGACCTAAGCTCTGGAGCGGCATAATGAAACAGCTTCTCTTCAGTGGGAGACCTAAATTCTGTAGCGACATAAGAAGAGACGCGGCATAAGGTCGAGCGACCTAACTTCAGAAGCGGTTTAAACTTGAATGACCTACAGACAAAATTTGATTTCATTATGTGTTGGGAGTTAGGTCGTTGGCGACCTACATTGGAGCGATTTAAAGTTTCTTTTTTATAATCATTAGGTCGCTGGGGTTCGTTATCATCATTAGGTCGCTGGAGCGACTTAAAGGCACCGTTGGGTCGTTTGCGACTTAAGGAATTTGAACGACCTAAAGAATTGGCACGACTTGACTCAGGCTGGGCTGCATCAGTAAACTAACTCAAGTGAACTGTAAAAAAGGTACAAGTAACTCAAAGAATGCTTGGGATCGCCCATTCTTCAAGGATCCGTTAAACTATCTACTATGTAGTAATATTCGCTATTATAATTGTGACGACCCGAGATTTTGGTAATATTATTTTAATAAGAATTTAATATGATAAATTGAAATACAAACTTATCAGTTTAAAAACGAATATATATATATATGTATTTTGGAAGAAAATTATGCTTTGTGGATTTAAGATAAAAGTGTTCCAATATAATTACAATAAAATCTATCTTAAATTAAAGTAAGCTTTACCTTATTCACTTTTGATCTATATATATATTTGATGTAATCTTGGTAATAATGTTTAAAAATAAAATAAAATAAATATTTAATTGTAAAGGGAATATTTGGTAGTTAAGTTTAAAAATAGAAATAAATATCTCAAATAAATTTATGGTTATGTAAAAATATAAAATGAACACATAAGATAATTCTAAAAATATAACAACTTTATAGAAAGCATAGGGTAGAAAGCAAATCATGCAAGTAATATATATATACTATAGCAATATGATATGCAAAGAAATAAGTCAAAACAAGACCAAAATACATACAAGATTGTACCTACAAAATAAAAAGAAATAGTATTTGTAAACATGATAAGGAACCAAGGCATTTAATGCTCTCATTTCAAATTTGCTAGAAAAATCATTTCAGCCTCCTTATGAAAAAAATCTCTGACCATTGTTGTACAAATAAAAATATCAACATGCATACTTGTTTCTTATATATCAATCTCCTTTTTCTCTTCGTTCATAAAACAAATGCAAACCAGAAAATCATCAAACCTGAAAACATCTCCTCAAAACATTCTCAAACCTGTAACCTTTTCCTCAAGAAGAAACTAAAATTAAAATCTGTAACCATTTTATATCAAACCCTGTAAGCATTTTCTAAAAGCCTGTAGCATTTTTCAAGACTGCAACCTGGAACCAAACAGATTATCAAAGTCTTGAGTCATCATCATCATGTTCCAGTTAAACAATCAAGTATCAAAACTTTTCAGTTTTTAAGTTTCAAGCAAGACAAAGTTTCAGAAATCAAAACAACAGTGATATTCAAATTTTCAAAGCTTCATTTTTCATCCAGTTTCAAAACACTCTGCATTTTCAAAAGGTGAGTAAACTTTTTAATTTAAAAGTTAAGTAGGTAAATAAAGGTTGCTTGTGAAATTTTGTAATGAAGATGCTCTGCATGTTTATGTATATATAAGTGAAGTATCTGTGTTTATATGATTGTGATGAGAGGTGCATGTCTGTATATGTTATCTTCCCTGTTCTTGTTACAGGATTATTAAGTTTAAACCAAATTTCATTTTTCTCTTCCTCTGATTTCATATAGGGTTTGGTCTTCAAACATTAAATGTTTGTTTAGGCCTAAATTTAATATTAAAAAATGAATTAAGTAAAAATATTTAGTAGCTTATCTGGGAAATGGAATTTAGTAGAAATTCTTTTATACATGCTAAAATCAATCACTTTAATTTACTGTTTCAAGATTATAACTTGAATCATCCTTAAAAGTTAGGATTTTTAAAATCAAAATCACAATTTTAAATGAAGTAATGAATGTGAATTTTTGGGATGTTTGGAATTGGGTTTCTGAGCAAAATCTGATGACCACAGGTCTGGGATGATCGGGATCTTGGCTGGAGATAGGTGAAGGTTCAGGGTGTATGGAAAAAATGGTAGGAAGGGTTTCTGATTGCCGTGGCATCGGCAGTGAGGTGATCTAGGTTGTAAACCTAATTTGGTCGAATTGGAAAGATGGGATCAATGCTACTTCTCTGGTGCTTCGAGTTCAATGGGACTTTGGGAATGGGTTTGTGGATGATCTGAGATGGTGTGACCGTGGTGGCGCGACGTCTAGTGGTTGGAGATGTGACTTCGGGATGATTTTGACCATGGGAGTTGATTCCAGTTTTCAACTGGAATGCTAACTTCTGGAATGAGGCTTGTGATGGTGGTTTGGTGATCGGCGAGGGTTGCTGTGATGTAGGGTGACGTGCCGGAGGGTTCATCAGAGGTCGAAGATGATTCCGACGCTGGTGCATGTGAACAGGGAAGGTTTTGGTGTCAGTGTTTTTGGGTTGGGGTGTGACTCGAAGGAGGCACCGTGTTTTTGAGTTTGTGACTCGAGTAAAGACTCGAGTAGTTCTGGGAATTGGAAACATGTTAACAGTTTTAAATTGTTACAGGTTTTTAAATTTAAATTTAAACTAAACTTTTGAAAATTTAAGGAAATGAAATGGAACTTAGAATGGTTCGAGTGATTCTCGGGTTCAAAATGAAGTAGGTAATTAAAAGAAATTTTCAAAAGTTTTAAAAGTTTTATAAAACAAGTTTTAAATTTAAATAAAGAAAGTTTTAAACTTTTGAAATAAATCTTGTTTTAGAATTCTATTCTTTATAAAAATAAATGTTTCTTTAACATTTTATCAAGAAGTTTGAAATTTGTTTAATTGAAAATTTTGTTAAATAAAGTTAAGTTATTTTAAAAACTTAAGTAAAAATGAAATTTTAAAGACAAGTTTTAAATTCTAAATTAAATTTTAGTTTAAGCCATCTTTTGATAAATGTTTAAGGTTATGTAAATGAAGTTATGTTTTGATAACATTAATTTATCAAGTTAATGATTATTTTTATACTTAATTATTGATTTAATTAAGTAGAGTTAATTATAAAGTTATAATGGTTTAAAAATGTAAATGGTAATTAAGGTATTTATAAGATAATGTTTATCTTAAAATAAAGAAGTTTTATTATCTTGAAATTAATTAAGTTAATTAGGGAAATTAAGTATAATTATTTAATTTAATTAATAATGATTAAGGATTAATTAAGGAATAAATTAAGAGTAATTTATTGATTTAATTAATTTATTTAAATTAAAAATTAAGGGTTATAAGTTAATTAATTAGAAGTTAATTAATTTATAATTAAGGTTGATTAATTAATGATTGGAGATTAATTAATTTGTATTTAAAAAGTAATTAATTTGTTATTAAGTTTTATTAATTAATAATTAGGCTTTATTAATTAATAATTAAGAAATAATTAATCTATAATTAAAGTTAATTAAGGATTAATTAACTATTATTTAGGGTTAATTAATTGTTATTAAGAATTGATTAACTGATTAATTAAGAATTAATTAATTTGTTATTAAGTTTTATTAATTGATAATTAAGGTTTATTAATTAATAATTAAAGGATAATTAATCTATAATTAAAGATTAATTAATTTGTTTTAAAGGTAATTAAGGGATAAATTACCAATTGTAATTAAGGAAGTGAATGTGATTAATTTAAGTTAATTAATTTGCTAATTAATTACAGATTATCATTTGATGGTTGATTAAGTATAAATACTTAATGATATTGAATAGTGTAATTACTTAGTGAAGTAATTAATGTATAATTACTGGATGTAATTAATTAAAGGAATTACTTAATGGGAAGTAATTAAGGTATAATTACTTAGTAGAAGTAATTAAGGATTAATTACTTGGTGTAATTAATCAATGGATTAATATAATTAATTAAGGAGTTAATTAATTAAGGTAAGTAATTACAGGATGGTAATTACTATTTATGATCAATTAAGGGTTATTTATGGAAATGATTAATTAAAGTTTAATCAATTAATGTAATTAATTAAGGATTAATGTAATTAATTATAGTTAATTAATTAATGGAAGTAAGTAATTAAGGATCATTAATTAATGTAATTAACAAGAGTAATTAAAGGTTAATTACTATAAATGGTTAAGGATAATTAATTTGTGAAATTAATTAAAGAATAATTACTTTATGTAATTGAAGAATATTAATCAAGGATGGTTAATACTTAATGAGTAATTAATTAATTAAAAAGGTTGTAATTAATTAATGGTTGATTAAGCAAGGTTAGGAATTAATTCTTAATTAATTAATTTAATTTCAGTTGATTAAATTAATTATAATAGGGATTAATAATTGTTGCTTATGGATGATTGTTTGTGTAGAATATCTGGATTAGATGATATCTATTGGATGATATGCTGTGATATTCTGTGATATGATATTGGATATATTTATGATAAACGTGTGATATTTATTTGTGTTAAATGCTGTGTGAATTCAAGTATTGAATTGAATTGAATTGTTTAAACCTTTAAACAAACTTGGCCTTTAAGATACGTTTGGATTTCGATGAGACCGGGATCGGGTATCAAATTTGATTATCCGAAAACCACATCAATCCAAGTTAAACGATAGGTCGTGACATCTCAAAGTGAAGATCGAGATGGAAGTTTAAAGTGCAAGGGTTATTGTCGTTAACTCTGAGGGTGATTCCAAAATGAGTGTAACGAGATAATGCCTTCGGTTTCGTTCGAACCCGAAACGGCCTTATATGGATTGAATGCTTTCAGCACATCGTCAGGTGGACGATGAGCATTCTAAGTGATGTGTTTTGATAAGGTAATCGTAGCCTCAAGCCTCATCAACCGGGAATGGCTAAAACATGGGAGGTGCAGCAAGGTTAAGTGGGTAGCACCCAAGTAGGATAAGATTTCCCTTGTCTAGAGTCCCTTTTTATTCGGCTGTGTGGGCGGTTGCTAGCTACAACCGCGGGGTTGTCTTATTTGGAACTGTCCAGTAAGGGATGGTTTCGGCCTTGTGTTACAGGGGATCGGGAGGGAACCTCGTACGGTGATCTAGGCCTCGTACTGTAATGGGCGGTACCCCAGTAGCCTTGCCATTGTATGGAATCCAAACTCCAATAAGCGCCGTACGATTTAGTTGTGCCCAACTATGTTGGAATGTGAGATGCAAGCATTCCAGCTATTTCTGTATTTTACTTGAAAACCCTAGACCCTATTATAATATCACTGGATTTCCTATCAAATGTTTTGGTTAGCGTAAGGTAAAAACTTACCCATGTTTATGTGTGGGAAGTCTTATGTGATACTTTTGTTTTCGAAAGGTTTTTAAAGTTAAGCAACCTTAACCGTTTACTCATACCAGACCCATGTCTAACCCGGAGTTTATTATGTTTTTCTTAAACTCTTGGGTACTCAAATTTTCACGAGTAGCCAAGGGATTCAGGTTTGCTTTGACGAATTATGGAGGAGCAATGGAGCAGGAGGCTTCAGCGTATAGATATATAGTGGTTCCGCTATGCTAGTGTTATATCTGTATCTGTGTTGTATATTGAATTGTAAATAGACAGATCTTTATAACTGTCTACTGTATTGTAATATGAGCTGTGTAACTCTGATAGATGTTGTATACTATGTAATACTTATGTGATTGATATAATTTATTCGTTCTGCTATGAGATTCTGATGTTGTTTAGTTCTTTCTTCTCTATCTTTTCTCTTTTCTATCCCTTTCTTTCTTATTAATGATGCATCATTCTATGGAATGAATGGCGGGTCGTCACAATAATAATGTCTAATCATAAAATAAACATACTTTAAAATAGCATTAAGGAGTGACCCAATATTCCCCTTAACACGTAATAATGCCAATAGTCTATACAGTACCTGCATACCTTGAAAGGCTATGAGATGATACTCCATAGGTACGACACAAATAGGAACTCGTAGTAAAGCTCAATATGGTAGGTGACACGGCACAACTAGGCAATGCCAGGGTAGATATACCAATTACGCATCCGGACTGGTGGTAACGCATAGCAGCCACTACCGCCCACCTCGAATAACACTCCCAAATCAAGGGGTGCACCCAATCAATAACAAAGTAATAGAATGGTATCGAAGAAGTGTGTTCAATTAGAGGTGCTACCTCGTTGGCCCGTCGATCGCTCCTGTTTTAGCCACTTATGCCAACTCATAGGAGTCGGGTCCACGTATATACCTTAGGATCGTCGCCACCATCCTACTTCATTCTGGAAACTCCACCGCCTACACAGTTGTAAAAGTGGTTTTCGGTATCGACAGAGAGTATGTCGATATCCGATCCCGGTCTCATTTCCATTTCAAAAAAAATCAAAGAAGTAATATATCATTTAAATTCCAAACTAAATCAATATATTTCTTTCAATTTATTTAACTTGAAATATTCTTTTAAATCATATTAAAGCAAACCACCTTATAAAGTCATATCCTTGAATCTTCAATTTCAACAAGTTTCAAATTGATATATATTTAAAGACAATTCTTAATTAAATACAATTCCAATTAATTTCATTTTCAAACCATATTACTTTCAAAGTCATAACAATTCCAATTAATACATTAAAATTTTAGCTTTCGCAACAATTAGAAATTGCTGCGATAAGTTACATTTGAAACAATTCAATTCAGCAAAGACAACATTTAAAAACTGCTGTAATAGTTCAGTTTTAAAGGAAAAATAGTTCAATTCAGAAAAGTCAGCATTTACAAAACTGTTGTAATAGTTCAGGGTTCAAATTAAAAGTTTAATTCAATTCAGCAAAGACAGCGTTTTAAAAACGGCTATAGTAGTTCAATTATATACAAAAATCACATTTCAGCCTACTGCAGCACTTAACAAGTGCTACGATAGCCCTTTCATTAGTTCCAGTTTTAAATTTTGTTTCAGCACTATAGCACTTACAAAGTGCTGTCATAGCCCTTAGTTAAATTAGTCTTTTAGTTCATTTGTATCAACCACGGCACTTACAAAGTGCTGCAGCATCATTTACTTCAGTTTTCAAGTTAAATTCAAAAACGATAGCATTTCTGAAGTGCTATTAAATGAATTTCCAGATTTTAATTAGAATTCCAGCCATAAACAAATTTCAATTTAAATCATTTAAACTTATAAAAATCATATTTTTCCACATAAAAACTGTTCATTTAAATACCCTTTACTTATGGTTTTTATAATGAAAAAAATATTACAATAAAATCCAGTTTTCCAAAAATAAATTCAAGTGTACCATTTTCTTATTCTTTTCATTTTTAACAATTTCTCTTTAAACTTAAATTTAAATTTCATTTCATAAATTAAACTTAATTTCCATTTTTTTATTTAGTTAACTTAAACTTTCATTAAAATCAAATCATAAATTTCCAAATTAAGTTAAGTATTATATCACAATTTCCATTCATTTATTTACATTTTTAATACATAGAATATTCATTTTCACTTTATTAAATCATTTAAATTCAATTTAAATCAATTTATTATATTTTTACATTTTAAAAATACTTAAAAATTTCCAGAAAACTTTATAAAATAACCACGGTTCTGTATAATATTTTCTAGCCTAAGTCAAGTGATACAAATAATATATCATTTCAATCCGTAACTTACAAAGAAAATCCGGTTTTTATCATTTCAAACCCGCAATCCCAAGTAAATAAAAATCACTCAAGCTTATCATTTCAACCCATAACGATCTTTCCCTATTCTAAAGTCCGTTCGGGTATGTATCATTTCAACCCATAGTGATTCTATTCTACATGGAACTTGTAGTGTGATAAACAGAATAGAATAAACAGTAAAATAAAATATAGCATAAAAGATGACGTGCCAAGTTAATTACAGGGTTTAACATTATTTCATTTACATCACAGGCAGGTATAACATGATATAATAATTTATACACTTTCACTTGCTATCAATTCACAGTTACATAAGTATGAATGTCAGGTGTGATTACTCAGCTTTTAAAGCTGGGTTTCGCAAAACAAAATACAAAGATGGATTCGAGAAAGCACAATAGCACAATTTTTGATTTGAGTGGAGAGATCCAAGATATAAATCTTGTATACAAAAATAAAACAAAGCACCATATAAATATAATTACAATACAAAAGATTAAATTGGAATAAATGGAAACTAGGCTAGACAAATAACATCACCTAGCTTCCAAACCATTTTTGCTTGACTTGCTCACACTATTGCTCGGCTATACATGTTTGGGCTCGGCCACAACATGTTTTAGATTGAAATAGGTTCTGGTTTGGATCAGTAAAGGCATGGTTACAAGTAGAATATGAAGAGTATGGAAGTTACAAAGCATGGAAGGTCAATGGACTAGGCAAAGTGGAGTTTTGTGCAACTTTTAGGCTCGGCCAAAGGACAAATGGGCTTGGCCATTCATGGTACATGTCTCAACAGAGGGAATGTTTATGGTCAGAGGTGATATCATGGTGGTGGTAGCTGGAAGTGGCGGCCAAGGCAAGATATGGTGGTGGTGATGAAGTCTAGCTCGGATATGAATAGTTTAAGGAGTTTTTGACAATGTTTTGTGATGTTTGGATCATCTAGGTGTCACGGCCATCTATGGTCAGAGAAGTGGGAGGGTTCGGCCATGGATTATGTGGGTGAAGAAGTGGTAGTGGTCACTGGTGGTGATGGTGAGGCTATGGCCGAGCAAACACATGGAAGAATCAAGGCAAATTCAAGTGAAAAATTCAATGGAAAAATAAGGAAGAAAAGTAGAAAAAGAGAAGGAGGCCATTACCAATATTTTTCAAAGATGATAGTCGATATTTTCTGAAATGAGAAGCTTTCTTTCACGTGAAAACAAATAATACTCATGGCTAGCAATAAAGAAAGGAACGGCCAAAGAAAATGAAGAGACTAGGCAATGAAAAGTCATAGATTTGAAGCTTTAGTCTCTTCAAATTTCCACTTTATATTTACACAAATAAACAAATAAACTCAGTAAATAAAATTAAACAAACTGAAATAAAGTGAAAATAATAATAATAATAATAATAAATAAATTTGTGTTAGGAAAATAGGATGATGAATAAAGAAAATAGCTTAATATATTGAGACTAGTTTTAAAAATTATAAACAAAATACACTTAACTTTGGAAAAATTATAACTATACTTTAAAAATGTTTTAAAAATAAAATATATATACATAACATGTTGTGCTACACATGAAGACATAAATTATAACATGACATGACAGACAAAATATTATTTATATAAATTAAAATAAACAATTTTGTTAAATAAAACAATTTACGTACAATAGTGTAAAAAGCATAACTTTCACAATATTAATCAGATTTCAACGAAATGAAAAGCAGTATACTTGAAATTTTATTTACTTTCATAATAAAAGATAAAATTCAAAAATTCAAACTTTAAATTTTTATAATAAAAGTCAAAGTTTGACCACATTGACAAAAATTCACATTTCAGGAAAATACTCTATTTATTCATGTTTGGAATTATAATTCACATAAAAATCAAAATTTATATTTAAAATAACAAAATTTATCCATTTTAATAAATAAAATAAAGTTTTTAAATCAGGAAATTCAATTTAAAATTATTATAAAATACAAGGTTGTTACACTCTCCCCCACTCAAAACTTTTCGTCCCCGAAAAGGAATGAGGTATGGGGAAACACAGAAAAAGATAAAATGAAATAGGATTAAGACAAGATGACAAGAAGATTGAAATTATACATGATAATTGTTGTTATAGGTAAGTTTAACAAGGTGGAGATGATCTTCCCAAGATCCTCAAGAATCAAGAACACAAGTACGAAAAAGATCATCGAGAATCTGATTCACCCTTTCCGTTTGACCGTCGGTCTGTGGATGGTAAGAAGTGCTCAGATTTAGAATAGGGAGAAGTAAGAACCACAGAAGAGATAGAAGATTTAAATGATGAAGGAAAAAGAGAAAGAACGAAAGACTAGAACAAACCTATTAAGCACAATACGAAAAACACGATTCATCAAATCAACAAAAAGAGCAGGAGCATTAGTCAAACCAAAAGGCATGACTAACTATTCATAGAAAAACCATTCTCAGTACGGAAAGCAGTCTCAGGAATACTTTCCTCAGCAACCCTGAGTTGGTGAAAATCAGAGGCAAGATCAAGCTGAAAGAGTACAGTAGCTCCAATGCTAACCAATTTGAATTTGATTTCCTACTTAGAAGGTAGGAGAATGTAAACAACCAGAAAGAAAATAGATTGGAAAATAGAATAAGATAATAAGTTTAAAACCATGAAAATTTCTACATACATTAATAATTACTTTCATCCATTTGATTTCACTTGAGTTAAATAAATCTTAATTATTTTTAAATCTCATTATCTCATCATCAAATCAACAATTTATAAAGTCATGAATTTGAACAATCATTTGTTATATTTCATCTTTAATCGTTAAATTTCATTCTTCTTTATTCCAATTTATTCTTAAATTAATTCCACTTAATATCAAATCCTATATATATTAAGTTTATTTCACTTATTATAACTATTCTAATTTATTTAAAATTTATTTTAAATATCATTATATTGTAAATTATTCAATCAACCTTTTCTATTTACCTCTATTGATCCTTTATAACTAAAATTTAAGTTTATAACATTTATTATAACTACTCAAATTTTATTTATAAAAAAAATCCTCTTTATATTGTATGTTTTCCAATTACATATTCAACTTCTGAATAATTTAGGTAAGTTATATTGGAATGTAATTTAGTATTATACAAATAATCTTTCTAATTCAATTATACAAGCTTAAATATTTATTCAGAATTTTGGCTTCATTTATAATTGAAATCATCCTTTAAGATAAAATTTAAGAATTAAATTCCCGATTAACTTCAAACTATTTTAGAAATAAATAAATATATATACATACATAATATATATATCAAATAAAATCTATAATCATATATCAATATATTATAAGTCAAGTCATATTTAGAAATTCAAATCAATTTAATTTCCCAAAGTAAAACTGTAGCAAAACTACAGAATGGTCTCTTCACTTCAAAACCCGAAAATGAATGCCGATGATACTGCAGTCATCACCGAAATTATTTCCCAATGACAAAGAGAAGAGTACTGGTTTACAACTTTAAATTTCTTTGGAAACATTTTCTATTCGGAAGAATACTTTAACTAATATCTCTTTAAACTTTTAAAAACCAAAGTTCGAAATTATCGGAAATTAAATTCTCAAATTCTTAATTTAAATCCATTTAAATTTCCAAATTAATTTATAACCATGTTTAATTATTTAGATATGAAACTAAAGCCAATGATTATAAAATACATGCAAAGTTAAATATTATTTCTTAACACCCAATTCCATTAATTATCAAAAAATTCAGAAAATTAACCTTATACATATTATAATTATACAAAATTTATCCATCTACTAAATTTAAAACCATATTGTGTCAGTTTGCTCTGTTCAAGTGTTTTGGAGATCCTATCGATAGCGTTGATCGGACAAACCGATCAGAAACCCAAATCAACATCAACAACTCAAATAACATAATATATAAAACATCTTTAAAACATAAAATTTTCAAATACAAGATTAATTTTCAAAATAAGGATAGTGATTCAGATTTGATGGACTCAAATCAAACAGAACTTTGATTTGAATATAAGTTGGAGACAAAAGATAAGATGATTAAACAACAGAATACGGAGTATGGATAAGCCTATATAAATCGCGGGTAACCTTAACCAGGTAACCGTGACTTAACGAAAAGATCGTTGTAACGACCCGTAAATTTTAACTGTTAAATAACGTAATTAGTTAAATTTTGTGAAATTTTAAACAGTAAAATTTTGAAATATAAATTTGATATTTGGAATGCGTCTAATTAAACATAGCAACTGGTAAATTTTCGTCCGAAAATATGAAAATTTATTTCGCGCGTAAATTCACTTCAATTTAATCAGTTAAAAATAGGTGATAATAAAATGGTTTCCAAACCTGAATATTTTTACATAGAAAATTTGTAAATCATCTTCTGAGTGAGACGTCATCTTTCGTTTCGTCAAATTTGGACATCTATTGCTCCGTTTATCTTAATTCTGGCTGAATAACAGCATTTCTGGTACCGGTTATCGACTTTTGATCGGATGACCGTATCACTGATATCTGTGTACCATTTTGATCGTCTCGTCGTGCTGATCTCCACGGTATATTCAACTCTGCAATTTGAGATCCGGTACGTGTCGGAACGAATAAACTGTCCACCGTAACGGTACCAAAATTTCTGACTTTACTCCTTCCTTCAGTTTAAATTTTAGCGTGCTCCTACATTTAAGCCTCTGAACAATTCAACCTATTTCTATTCCTACCCTACCGTTTCTTTTGAATTTTATTCGCATCAGTTTACGTGCATTCATTTTTCATTTGTGAGCTGTCCTCTTCCTTTCCCTTTATATCTTTGCCTCTACATCTCTTTCCAATTTCTTCCCAGATCCACACGCAGGTGTTCCTCTTTTATATTTGCTTTCGAATTGCTTCTCCAACCCCAACCGAACCCCACGCCTACGCCTGCCACCACCAGATCTACCCACTCCATCACCGAGACCAGGCAACTCATGCCAAGGCCGAGCCCTACCCCTGTCAATCACCAATCCTCACGCCAGACCAAACCGTGCCAGCAACCCTACACCCTACCATTCACCACGTCTTCACCACATTCCACCCCTGCCATCTGCCTTCATGCCGACACCACGGCAACCACCAGATCACCACCCACACTGTCACCTTACGACCTGCCCACCCCACTTGTCCCCACGCCAAGACAAACCCCAGCCTGCCTCCTCCACGAACCCACAACTGCCACCATGTCGTCACCACAGCCCATTCGCCTGACCACCTACCCCATTCGTCAACCCCTACTCCACGTCACCACCCACCCAGCACCCAACCGTGACCAGGCACCACCGAAACCCAACCGTGCTAGCCCTGACACCCTCCTTCTCACTCATAAGTGTTCACATCTTTATATTAAAGCTCCGGTATGTTTTAATTCTACTGTTTTTACGTATGTGTATATTAGTTATAATAAGTTAAGCTTTGTTTTGTATATATCGTTATATATTATGCGTGAGTATATATATATAGTCTGAATATTTTATAAGTTATAGTATTTTATATTATAGATAAGGTATTAACTATGTTTTTCTAAATTTTATATAGCAGTATTATGTATATAGCTTAACTAAGATTTGTAGGTTGTGTGTCGTAGTATGTTGCATACCTTTCTTAGTCTTTCCTGTTTTGCATTGTTGGAAAGAAAGTTTATATATATATATCAGTGTCTAAAGTATTTATATATATAATATGTTTAGGTTTCTATAACTTTTTCCAGTAAAGTATGTGTTTTAAATTTTAAGTTAACAGTATATTATATATATAATTGTTTATTTAATATTGATTGTAAAGTGTTATACGTATATGCTTTTGTATATATACTCATGTAGCAGTTTCGTATAAGGTAAAGGTGTATGAATATATTTTCTATGTTTTAAATTAATATGTTCTCTGTTGTGGTTTCGTATAGTACATAAGCTAGGTTGGTATTATTTTGGCTTTATAAAGGGGTATATATATAACTATCTGTTAGTTATACAAATCAGGCTGCTTATTTATATTTTCTGTAAAAGTTTATATATAAAGTCGGACCATTTATATAAGTATATATATATATATTTTACTATATGTATTTCGAAGCTACTTTCGGCAGAGGGTGTATATATATATTTATGTTTATGTTTGATTTTATATAACGTATGAATATATACGTATATTTATAAGTATGATATATCTCAGGTTATAACCTGCTACAACATTTAATATATTTAAGTAGGTGGTGGTTTTAAAAGTTGTTTACAATATGTTCTTATATATAAAGTTATACAAGTTAAATTTCTATTGTAAACATAAAGTTAAAGCTCTGTAAATTTTAATATATATGTGTCAGAAGCTGTAGTTGTTAAGCTTTGGTTTGGGTTTCTTTTGTTTTTACCTTATACTACAACATACATAAGTTTACAGTTTATGTATGTTGGGTTTTATGTTAGGTTATATATATTTGTATATAAATCTACGTTATGTGTATATATTTTGTTATGTATATACTGCGCAAGTTATATATTATATGTATAAGTAAATATGTTATATATAGGTATGTACTGCTTATATGTTATAGTGGTATTGTTTGAAATTTTATGTGTATATGTAAAGCAATATTGATTTTTAGTATAAACAACGATTTTAAAAAAATGCATATATATTTAATTGAATATGTGTTCGAATTTAGAATATGATTTTATATACATATAAATAGCTATATATATTTAGTTCAATTTATATCAACCAATTCTAATCATTTCCATCGATTTTCCTTTTATCAGCTTTGTTCGTCGTGCCTGTTTTCTCCATCGAACCATGTCCATCAAGTGTTGCTTTGGAATTCGTAGCTCATTTCTTTGTCAAATCTATCTAGCCTCGAAAGGTGAGCAATCACTCACGATTAATATTCTTATATTTATTAGATTTAATTTCAATTGAAACGTCAATCGAAATATGCTGCTGTTAGTTGTTCACATTGTTATATACATATGTCATTAACTGTATCTGTTCACCTGTGACATCTGACACCATTATATGTATTTATATTGTCGATATATGCCTGTTTCTGTTGTTATTTTATTATCATATCTGTTATCACTCTGCAAGTTCCCTGTTAGTATAAAATCACTATGGGTTGAAATGATACATACCCGAACGATCTGTAGAATAGGAGGAAATCGTTATGGGTTGAAATGATAAACCCAAGCGATTTTCAATTGAATTGAATTTGGGATTTCGGGTTGAAAAGATATATACCCGAATATGTTTTAAATTGCGGATTGAAATGATAAATATCCGTATCACTTGACCATAGGATAGAAAATTATATACAGACACCGTTGGTCTATATATAAACGTTTTGAAAATGATTTCTATGGTTTTGAAGAGAAAAATATGGTTTTGATAAATATTGATTTTAAAGATTTATTTAAGTTGATTTAATAAAGTTGATAAATAACATGTTTAAGTATTTATTTAATATCTATATTTTTAAAATATAGAATTTATAATGATTTGAAATTGATTGAAATTATATTTATTTAAGAATTATACTTAAATAAGTTTGATTTGAAATGTATTGAATTTGAAAAAAAAAAGTGATTTACAACTTGAAATTTGAAAAGGTGACTTAAATGAATATTTCAAACGTATAAATATTTGAATGAGATGTTTTGTTTATTTAAATTGTAAATTGAAATTGAATTTGAATTTTTGGAAATGATTAAGTTAATATTTCAAAACTAAATAATTGTAAAGGGAATCTGATATGTATATAAATTTATCGAATTTAGTTTTGAAATGATGAATAATTAAAGCTTTGAAATATATTAAAAATTGAAATGGTTTATTTTATGGTTTGGATACGTATTTGAAATTGATAATTTGAAATGGTTTATTTAGAAGTTGAATCGAGTTGAAACTGATGATTTGAGATTTGATTAAATTAAATTTTTGGAATTCGAGTTAATTTGAATCGATTTGTGAAATTTGAGGAAACTAATTTATTCTATAACGAAATTTTAATGTCTAAACTGTTTAAAAGGAAAGTGTTATGATTTTGAAAACATTATAATTTTGAGTAGTAATATGATTTGAAAATAGATATATTTGAAGTGAAAATGATATCGTATTAAATTGGGTTTGAAATGGAAATGATTATTTAGTCTTGAAGTATAAACTACTTTGAAATGACCACGGTGTTATAATAACGATTGGTTGGCAAAGAGACCGGGATCGGATATGGACATACTCTCTGTCGATACCGAAAACCACTTTGACAACCGTGTACGCGGTGGAGATCTCAGAATGAAGTAGGATGGTGGCGACGTCCTTAAGGTATTACGTGGACCCAACTCCCGTGAGTTGGCATAAGGTGGCTAAAACAGGAGCGATCTCGGACCAGTGAGGTAGCACCTCTTCTCGGACACATTCCTTCGATATATTACTCTTACTGATTTGACTAGATGGCCATCCTCCGATTTGGGAATGTTGTTCGAGGTGGAACGGTAGTGGCTGCTATGCGTATCCATCAGTCCGTGTGCGTAATTGGTATATCTACCCTGGCATTGCCTAGTTGTGCCGTGTCACCTACCATATCGAGCTTTAGTACGATTATGATTTTAAGATCCGACCGCGTTAAGGTTCTCCATCCCTTAACGCTATTTTCCGATATGATTATACTTTACTTATTTAGACACTATTATAATAGCGAATATTACTACATAGTAAATAGTTTAACGGATCCTTAGGGGATGGTTATCCCAAACATCCTTTAAGTTACTTGTATTTCAGTTGATATTTCACTTGAGTTGGATTTATTAATATAAGAATGTTAATCCTGACTCGAGTGTTTTGTGTTTTGCTTTACGCTCGGGTCAGACTGAGTGATACAGTATTTGGAGACTCACCTTTGGAGTTGGAGCTTCGCTTGGAGATCCAGCTATCTATCGATCCTGCTTTCAGTTATTCTGTTGATTCCAGTGATGAATTCAGATCTGGTATTTGATTATTGTATTGAGACATCTATTGTATTCGAGACCTCTGTTGTATCTTGTTTAACCCTGTTATATATATATAGTAGCTTCATGAACTACTATCCTTTGTTTCCGCTGCATTATTGTTATATTACTCTGTGTCTGTGATCTGTAATTTTTTATATTTCTGTATATACTGAGTTTTGCCAAATTTTAATTACAACGCGGTATTTGAGCAATTCAACTCCGGCATGAGTGTCTACCTATACACTTATAATGGATGCGAATGGTTGAAAATACTGGGTCGTTACATGTGGTATCAGAGCTCTGGTTTTAGGCAAAACTCAGCATATAGAGTAAATTCAATTACAAAATCACTTTCGTTCGAGCTTAAATTCCTTCTTCTTTGACTCGGTTCATTTGAATTTTGGAACATTCACTTCGGTTCCAAAGTCCATTCGTGTCTCCCCTATTCGTGTCTTTTGATTTTGGAGTATCCCATAACTCCACTTCGAATGATCTCTATAATAAATCGGCGGTCTCGCCAATCTTCGAATAAATTGTACTGGGGTGAAACTCCTTTATAATCGGTATTGATTCACCGGAGATTTCTGTATCCTCGGTTTACGATGCTGCTATCTTAAGCTATACCCGAATTCTACCTCTGGTAATCGAATGTCGATTTGCTTCAGAATTCTACATCGATCTTATCTATGAAGTCACGGTTGACCCGGTTAAGGTTGCCCGCGATTTATACAACTTTATCCATCTTCCTGTTTGAAATACAATCATCTAACCTTCGTTTCGAGCCTATCTATTTTAGATTAGAATTCTCTTTGATTTGGGTCCCTCTATATTTGGATCTCTATCCTTGTGTTGGAATCCAATTCTGGAATCATCGTGTGAGGGAGCGTATTTGAAATTAATATAAAATAGTTTATGTTTATAGTGTGTTGTTTGAGTTGTTGATGTTGATTTGGATTTTCGATCGATTCGTCTGATCAACGCTATCGATAGGATTTCCAAAACACTTGAACAGAGCAAACTAACACAATATAAATTTTAAATTTGATAAATGAAATAAATTTGTATGATTATATTATAAATATATAAGAAAAAAATTTCTGGAATTAAAAGTTAAATAATTTGGTTGTTGAAATGATAATATTTTATTTTCATTTTATTGTTTTGTAAGTCATTGACTATTGCAAAATGATAACTGTTTTGAATTTATTTGGAATTGAAATGAATTTAAATTGATAATTTAAGAATTAAATTTCTGGTGATTTCAAACTTTGTTTTAAGTCTTAAAATGTATATTAGTTAAAGTATTTTCGAATAAAATGGTTTTCAAAGAATTTTAAAATGTTGAAATCTGTGCTCTTCTCTTTGTCGCTAGAAAATAATTTCGGTGATGGCGGCCGCATCATCGACATTCATTTTCGAGTTTCGAAGAGGAGAAACCATTCTGTAGCTTTGCTACGGTTTTGTTTTGAAAAAAAAAAATATTCGATTTGAATTTCTTCAATATAATTTGATGTGTATATATAGGTATCTGATTTTAAAAATTAAATTTGATTTGATATAAATATATTATATATATCTCTAAATTGTTTGAAGTAAATCGGAGATTTAAATTCTTAAATTTCAGATTAAAGATGATTTCAATTATAAACTAAAGTCAAAAATTCTTGGATAAATAGTTAACTGGGAATAACTGAATTGTAAAATCTTATTTGTATAATACTCGATTACATCTCAACATAACTTACCTAAAATTTTCAGAAGTTAAAACTGTAATTGGATAATATACAATATAAAGAAATTTATAAGTAAAATTTGAGTGGTTATAATAAATGTTATATACTGAAATTTTATTATAAAGAAGTTAGTAGAGAGAAATAGAATAATAATTTAATTGAATAATAGATGAGACAAATAAAAAAATTGTTTGCAAGAACTAATAAATTGAAATTAGATCAACTTATGGGAATACCTTGAATTTAAAATCAATTATTAAATATAAATTAATTTAAGTTGTAATTTATATGGTTTAAATTAATTTGTATGGTTTAAATATATGTGATAAGATATATTAAGTGGAATAAGGTTAATAATAATTTAGAATAAAAGAATTAAATTGGTTGAAAGAAATGAGGAAAATAAATGATTATACAAATTGATTGATTTAGAAATTGTTAATTCAGGATGACTAGACATAAGGTAATGAATTCAGAAATAGATGAATTAATTTAACTTAAGTGAACTCAGTGGATTAAATCAAATTGTTAAATATTAATTAGTTTAATTTGAAATTATATGGTTTAAATTAATTGTCTTATCTAGTCTTTTAATCTATTTTTCTTTCTAGTTGTTTCTACTCTCCTACCTCCTTCCTTTTCGGGGACGAAAAGTTTTGAGTGGGGGAGAGTGTAACGACCCGTAAATTTTAACTGTTAAATAACGTAATTAGTTAAATTTTGTGAAATTTTAAACAGTAAAATTTTGAAATATAAATTTGATATTTGGAATGCGTCTAATTAAACATAGCAACTGGTAAATTTTCGTCCGAAAATATGAAAATTTATTTCGCGCGTAAATTCACTTCAATTTAATCAGTTAAAAATAGGTGATAATAAAATGGTTTCCAAACCTGAATATTTTTACATAGAAAATTTGTAAATCATCTTCTGAGTGAGACGTCATCTTTCGTTTCGTCAAATTTGGACATCTATTGCTCCGTTTATCTTAATTCTGGCTGAATAACAGCATTTCTGGTACCGGTTATCGACTTTTGATCGGATGACCGTATCACTGATATCTATGTACCGTTTTGATCGTCTCGTCGTGCTGATCTCCACGGTATATTCAACTCTGCAATTTGAGATCCGGTACGTGTCGGAACGAATAAACTGTCCACCGTAACGGTACCAAAATTTCTGACTTTACTCCTTCCTTCAGTTTAAATTTTAGCGTGCTCCTACATTTAAGCCTCTGAACAATTCAACCTATTTCTATTCCTACCCTACCGTTTCTTTTGAATTTTATTCGCATCAGTTTACGTGCATTCATTTTTCATTTGTGAGCTGTCCTCTTCCTTTCCCTTTATATCTTTGCCTCTACATCTCTTTCCAATTTCTTCCCAGATCCACATGCAGGTGTTCCTCTTTTATATTTGCTTTCGAATTGCTTCTCCAACCCCAACCGAACCCCACGCCTACGCCTGCCACCACCAGATCTACCCACTCCATCACCGAGACCAGGCAACTCATGCCAAGGCCGAGCCCTACCCCTGTCAATCACCAATCCTCACGCCAGACCAAACCGTGCCAGCAACCCTACACCCTACCATTCACCACGTCTTCACCACATTCCACCCCTGCCATCTGCCTTCATGCCGACACCACGGCAACCACCAGATCACCACCCACACTGTCACCTTACGACCTGCCCAACCCCACTTGTCCCCACGCCAAGACAAACCCCAGCCTGCCTCCTCCACGAACCCACAACTGCCACCATGTCGTCACCACAGCCCATTCGCCTGACCACCTACCCCATTCGTCAACCCCTACTCCACGTCACCACCCACCCAGCACCCAACCGTGACCAGGCACCACCGAAACCCAACCGTGCTAGCCCTGACACCCTCCTTCTCACTCATAAGTGTTCACATCTTTATATTAAAGCTCCGGTATGTTTTAATTCTACTGTTTTTACGTATGTGTATATTAGTTATAATAAGTTAAGCTTTGTTTTGTATATATCGTTATATATTATGCGTGAGTATATATATATAGTCTGAATATTTTATAAGTTATAGTATTTTATATTATAGATAAGGTATTAACTATGTTTTTCTAAATTTTATATAGCAGTATTATGTATATAGCTTAACTAAGATTTGTAGGTTGTGTGTCGTAGTATGTTGCATACCTTTCTTAGTCTTTCCTGTTTTGCATTGTTGGAAAGAAAGTTTATATATATATATCAGTGTCTAAAGTATATATATATATAATATGTTTAGGTTTCTATAACTTTTTCCAGTAAAGTATGTGTTTTAAATTTTAAGTTAACAGTATATTATATATATAATTGTTTATTTAATATTGATTGTAAAGTGTTATACGTATATGCTTTTGTATATATACTCATGTAGCAGTTTCGTATAAGGTAAAGGTGTATGAATATATTTTCTATGTTTTAAATTAATATGTTCTCTGTTGTGGTTTCGTATAGTACATAAGCTAGGTTGGTATTATTTTGGCTTTATAAAGGGGTATATATATAACTATCTGTTAGTTATACAAATCAGGCTGCTTATTTATATTTTCTGTAAAAGTTTATATATAAAGTCGGACCATTTATATAAGTATATATATATATATATTTTACTATATGTATTTCGAAGCTACTTTCGGCAGAGGGTGTATATATATATTTATGTTTATGTTTGATTTTATATAACGTATGAATATATACGTATATTTATAAGTATGATATATCTCAGGTTATAACCTGCTACAACATTTAATATATTTAAGTAGGTGGTGGTTTTAAAAGTTGTTTACAATATGTTCTTATATATAAAGTTATACAAGTTAAATTTCTACTGTAAACATAAAGTTAAAGCTCTGTAAATTTTAATATATATGTGTCAGAAGCTGTAGTTGTTAAGCTTTGGTTTGGGTTTCTTTTGTTTTTACCTTATACTACAACATACATAAGTTTACAGTTTATGTATGTTGGGTTTTATGTTAGGTTATATATATTTGTATATAAATCTACGTTATGTGTATATATTTTGTTATGTATATACTGCGCAAGTTATATATTATATGTATAAGTAAATATGTTATATATAGGTATGTACTGCTTATATGTTATAGTGGTATTGTTTGAAATTTTATGTGTATATGTAAAGCAATATTGATTTTTAGTATAAACAACGATTTTAAAAAAATGCATATATATTTAATTGAATATGTGTTCGAATTTAGAATATGATTTTATATACATATAAATAGCTATATATATTTAGTTCAATTTATATCAACCAATTCTAATCATTTCCATCGATTTTCCTTTTATCAGCTTTGTTCGTCGTGCCTGTTTTCTCCATCGAACCATGTCCATCAAGTGTTGCTTTGGAATTCGTAGCTCATTTCTTTGTCAAATCTATCTAGCCTCGAAAGGTGAGCAATCACTCACGATTAATATTCTTATATTTATTAGATTTAATTTCAATTGAAACGTCAATCGAAATATGCTGCTGTTAGTTGTTCACATTGTTATATACATATGTCATTAACTGTATCTGTTCACCTGTGACATCTGACACCATTATATGTATTTATATTGTCGATATATGCCTGTTTCTGTTGTTATTTTATTATCATATCTGTTATCACTCTGCAAGTTCCCTGTTAGTATAAAATCACTATGGGTTGAAATGATACATACCCGAACGATCTGTAGAATAGGAGGAAATCGTTATGGGTTGAAATGATAAACCCAAGCGATTTTCAATTGAATTGAATTTGGGATTTCGGGTTGAAAAGATATATACCCGAATATGTTTTAAATTGCGGATTGAAATGATAAATATCCGTATCACTTGACCATAGGATAGAAAATTATATACAGACACCGTTGGTCTATATATAAACGTTTTGAAAATGATTTCTATGGTTTTGAAGAGAAAAATATGGTTTTGATAAATATTGATTTTAAAGATTTATTTAAGTTGATTTAATAAAGTTGATAAATAACATGTTTAAGTATTTATTTAATATCTATATTTTTAAAATATAGAATTTATAATGATTTGAAATTGATTGAAATTATATTTATTTAAGAATTATACTTAAATAAGTTTGATTTGAAATGTATTGAATTTGAAAAAAAAAAGTGATTTACAACTTGAAATTTGAAAAGGTGACTTAAATGAATATTTCAAACGTATAAATATTTGAATGAGATGTTTTGTTTATTTAAATTGTAAATTGAAATTGAATTTGAATTTTTGGAAATGATTAAGTTAATATTTCAAAACTAAATAATTGTAAAGGGAATCTGATATGTATATAAATTTATCGAATTTAGTTTTGAAATGATGAATAATTAAAGCTTTGAAATATATTAAAAATTGAAATGGTTTATTTTATGGTTTGGATACGTATTTGAAATTGATAATTTGAAATGGTTTATTTAGAAGTTGAATCGAGTTGAAACTGATGATTTGAGATTTGATTAAATTAAATTTTTGGAATTCGAGTTAATTTGAATCGATTTGTGAAATTTGAGGAAACTAATTTATTCTATAACGAAATTTTAATGTCTAAACTGTTTAAAAGGAAAGTGTTATGATTTTGAAAACATTATAATTTTGAGTAGTAATATGATTTGAAAATAGATATATTTGAAGTGAAAATGATATCGTATTAAATTGGGTTTGAAATGGAAATGATATTTTAGTCTTGAAGTATAAACTACTTTGAAATGACCACGGTGTTATAATAACGATTGGTTGGCAAAGAGACCGGGATCGGATATGGACATACTCTCTGTCGATACCGAAAACCACTTTGACAACCGTGTACGCGGTGGAGATCTCAGAATGAAGTAGGATGGTGGCGACGTCCTTAAGGTATTACGTGGACCCAACTCCCGTGAGTTGGCATAAGGTGGCTAAAACAGGAGCGATCTCGGACCAGTGAGGTAGCACCTCTTCTCGGACACATTCCTTCGATATATTACTCTTACTGATTTGACTAGATGGCCATCCTCCGATTTGGGAATGTTGTTCGAGGTGGAACGGTAGTGGCTGCTATGCGTATCCATCAGTCCGTGTGCGTAATTGGTATATCTACCCTGGCATTGCCTAGTTGTGCCGTGTCACCTACCATATCGAGCTTTAGTACGATTATGATTTTAAGATCCGACCGCGTTAAGGTTCTCCATCCCTTAACGCTATTTTCCGATATGATTATACTTTACTTATTTAGACACTATTATAATAGCGAATATTACTACATAGTAAATAGTTTAACGGATCCTTAGGGGATGGTTATCCCAAACATCCTTTAAGTTACTTGTATTTCAGTTGATATTTCACTTGAGTTGGATTTATTAATATAAGAATGTTAATCCTGACTCGAGTGTTTTGTGTTTTGCTTTACGCTCGGGTCAGACTGAGTGATACAGTATTTGGAGACTCACCTTTGGAGTTGGAGCTTCGCTTGGAGATCCAGCTATCTATCGATCCTGCTTTCAGTTATTCTGTTGATTCCAGTGATGAATTCAGATCTGGTATTTGATTATTGTATTGAGACATCTATTGTATTCGAGACCTCTGTTGTATCTTGTTTAACCCTGTTATATATATATAGTAGCTTCATGAACTACTATCCTTTGTTTCCGCTGCATTATTGTTATATTACTCTGTGTCTGTGATCTGTAATTTTTTATATTTCTGTATATACTGAGTTTTGCCAAATTTTAATTACAACGCGGTATTTGAGCAATTCAACTCCGGCATGAGTGTCTACCTATACACTTATAATGGATGCGAATGGTTGAAAATACTGGGTCGTTACAATCGTTGTGGATTTTCTAGGGTAAATCTATATTCAATCTCAAGAGATAGAATTTAGAATAATAAGAGATACTAGCATCTAAACCGAGGATATAGAAATCTTCGGTGAATCAATGCTTTTTGTAAAGGAGTTTCACCCCTTTACAAGTCATTCAGTGGTTGGCAAGACCGCTGATTTATTACAAAGATCATTCGAAGTGGAGTTATGGGATACTCCAGAATCAAGAAGACACGAATAGGGGAGGACATGAATGGACTTGGAACCGAAGGAAATGTTTCAAAATTAAAAGGAAACCGAATCCAAGAAGAAGGAATTCAAGTTCGAACGAAAGTGATTCTGTAATTAAATTTACTCTATATGCTGAGTTTTCCTAAAACCAGAGCTCTGATACCAACTGTAACGACCCGATATTTTCAACCATTCGCATCCGCACATGTCGGAATTGAATTGCTCAAAATACCGCGTTGTAAATAAAAATTTGGCAAAATCAACATATACAGTAAATAAATAATCACAGATCACAAACACAGAGTAATATAATGCAGCGAAAACAAAGAAATAGTAGTTCATGAAGCTACTATATAAATAGATCAAAGTTAATTAAGATACAATAGGAGTACCAAGATACAACAGGGGTAACAGTATGATAATCAGGTACAACTTAGAATACAACTGGAATCAACCGGATAACAAAATGAATAGATATCTGGTTCTTCAAAGCAAAACTCCAGCTTCAAAGGTGAGTCTCTAATGCTGTATCACTCAGTCTGACCCGAGCGTAAAGCAAAACACAAAACACTCGAGTTAGGACATACATACTTATACAATGTAAATGTAACATCCCACCTTTTTATACGCTTAAGCAGACACACGTGCCAACTTAAACCATACAGAAGGGCGGATTGTTATGGGGTAAATAAGAAAAAGTGGAGAAATAAAGAAACAAAATAGAATCTTGCAGCGGAACGATAAAATATAATAATCAAATAACAGTTCATGAAGCTGTTTTACAAAACATTTGATTATACTTATACAATACATATCAGAGTTACACATACCAGAGAATGATAATTAATGCAGCGGAATACAATTGTAACAACCCGCATATTTATCGATTTTATATTTAAATATATTATTTAAATATTTTATCGTTAGTCGGATGTTAGTCCAAAAAGCTACTTTTTGCATACGGTCAAATTAGGGCTCGAGACCACCTCCATTGAGTTCAAAATGACGTTTGCGATCTTTTTGAGTGTAAACTACGATATGTTTGGAGATAGTGAAATTTTCGTCACTTTTTGCTTTTGAGCTTTGGTTTGGGCTGAACCACTTACTAACTCAGCCCAACCCATATCCTCTTCATCAATTTCATTCTTCATTTCCTAACATACAAGCTTCATCAAAAATGGAGGAGGGAATGGGAAATTAAAACTCCAAAGCTCTTGTTCATTTGCAAATCCACCAACCAACTCCAAATTCAAGAAGAAGACATTGATTTGAGCTTGGAACTGTTCTCACTTTGCTTTCAAGCTCGGTTTCCATCAATTTCCGTGAAAAGGTGAGATTTTTATCTCACATTCTTGCCTATAACTGTCATTGGACTGTTGGGAATGATCCCCTATCACTATTTTGTGTGCATTTGCATTTGGTGTGGATTGAATTGGTGGAAAACCCATAATTTTCGAGTGTTAGCAGTTTCCTGTACTTAGGTCGTTCTGCCTGTGCATTTGGTCGCTCTGGTGGAAAAGTCGCCTCGGAGTTAGGTCGTTAGGTCGCATGACCTCAATTCCGTTAGGTCGCTTGACCTTAATTTCTTTAGGTCGTAAGACCTTACTCCCTTAGGTTACTCGCAGTTAGGTCGTTCACCTAGTTAGGTCGCTCGGCATGCTAAACTTAGGTTGTTCGACCTATTCTACTTTAGGTCGCAACCCACTAGGTCGTTAGACCTTATTTACTTTAGGTTGCATGACCCCTAAAGCTGCTTGGTCCGTTCCACCTTAGGTCGTAATGCCTTAGGTCGTTCCTTTAGGTCGTTTGACCCCATTCCACCTTAAAGTCTCTCGACCCTAAATGGTTAGGTCGCTAAGCCTCGTCACGATCTTAGATCGCGAGATTAATTAGGTCGTTCGCCCTTAGATGGTTAGGTCGCTCGGCATATGAAACCTTGTTAGGTCGCTTCCCCTTATTAGGTCGTACCACTGCTTACATCTACCTTGTTAGGCCGATAATGCCTTAACTCATTCGCCCTTAGGTCCCTCACCTAGGTCGCTCGGCATGTTATCCTTAATTCGTTCGACCTATTTTACTTTAGGTTGTTCCATTGCTCTTTAGCTCGGCCTTGTTAGGTCGCATGGATATTTATACTTTGATGGCTTCGGAATTGATTTCTTTGGATTTTATTCACGACTTCAAATGTGAATTTTGTGATTCGATTCGTTTCAACAATCGTTTTGTGATTTGTCACTTTAAAAATATAAAGGTTTCAATACTAGTAGTAAATATCAAAACTCTTTCATCAAAACGACTTCAACTCTATTTTATTACAAAGCTCTTTTTCCTAAACCGTTTTCCCAATCTATTAGTATATACAAGCCTTTACTTCACTCGGATGAGAAATCTAATTAAATGGCTTAGCAAAACAGGTGATATGAAATGCTTGCGTTTACTTCGTCGGTTAATTCTTGGACTTGTTCGATTAAACCTTTTTGTGACAATTTCCTAGTGAAGATCTACAGTTTGTTCGTAAATATTTAAGTTAAGCTAGTGGTTATGGGACATGAAGCTAAACTCATATATTTACTAGCTTAGTGTAATTGACACTTCCTTATAATCATGATGATCATTTTTGTGATTTAGACTAGCGATTGATCGATGTCTCTTTGTCTGCGAGGGAGACTAGACCCTGCTTGTGTGATGTTTCTACTCACATACGTGGGGTAGCGCCCTATGGTCTTCGGGCCATTCGTGTGTCAAAATTTAATGGATAGCTTCCATGAGATAGCTTCTTGTTCATGTGTTACACGTGTTGGTGAGTATTCATGCTCCCGTTCTTGTGATAGGCCTCCCCCTTTTTATGTGATTTCTGGATTTCGTGTGTTGATTTCTGGAATTTGTGCTTCACCAATTTTCATGATTTTCATTGATATGTTATGCATTTTTGTGCATTGGTGAATTTGTGTGTCATTGACTTGTTATGAAAACAAGTTTAGGGTACGATACCCTATTTTATCTTTGAGAAGATTCTTGTGATATTGATTAATCTCATGTTGATTTTCAAATACATACTTATAGTAGTATGCTATTATGGTTATTACATGTATACGCCATATCTTTTATTCTATATCATGTTATCTGATATTTATAGCTAGACTGATCCATTTATTATTTTCTTATGGAATAATACTCGGGTTAGACCGAGATGATACAGGTGCTTCTGCTTGACTTCTCTTCTGGGATTACTCTGACTTTTGGCTAGCCACTTAGATTAGAAGTTTTTGTTGTATACATTTGAGATATAGACTCCGTGATGTATACTTATTCTTTTGTGTAGCTTGTAGCTATCCTTTTGTATTATCGTGGATCTTTCTGACCACTACTCTGATGTACACTTTTATGTGTTATATTCATATCTTCTTCCGCCTTTGTGATATGGATGTTTATGACTGATTTATGTTATGATTATTTCTATGTTTGTTTCCGAAGATTATATATAGCCATTGTGTGATAGCTTTGAGTTTGTATTGGTATGTCGGATTTCCTCCTTAAATGAAATTCATGTTTTACCATCTGACATATCGGTACTCGCACAAAGAAGTTACACGGATGGTCGCTCCTCAACAGCCTTATTCTCCGTGCTAGTCGATAGCATAACACCGTACGTTCTTGGCTAGTGTGGGTATAGAGGTGGGGCGTCACAGCTTGGTATCAGAGCCAAACTTTGGAACAATGTAGAATATCTTAACAAGGATCATCGTCCTAAGTCCACCTTAGGAGTCGTGCTTCAGGATTTAGTCTGAGTATTCGAACCGATTCATCCTGTTTTCTTTATGATTCCTTGTTTTATCTATCAAGATTGCTTGATATTCATTCTGAGAATAACCTTTTTCTTCTTCTTCCTTCCTTTCTTAAAGAAGAAGAGATGGTTAGTTCTGGCAGTCCTAGCGCTGGTCAATCCAGTAGTCCTTCTCTGGATGGCGTATTCATGTCTGCCCAACAACTTTTGGATCTTGCCAAGAACCAAAGGGTTATCTGTGCTTTGAGTAAGAACCCAAAAATGGTTTTACCTCTGAAACTTGAAGTTCCTTTCAATCAGCTTGTGGATATCACTCTTCGACATGAAGAGGCTGATAAAGGAATTGATAGTGGCATCGAGATTTACGAGAAGAGGCATAATAAGTTCAAAAGCCCTTATCCCGATAAGAAGGTGAAGAAACCTACTTTGGTAGCAAAGACTCCAAACTCTATTAGTAGAGGATGCTTCAATTGTAATTCTAAGGACCACTATGCAAAGGAGTGTCCGGAACCACTCTTTTGTCGTTATTGCAAAAATTCTAGTCATCATATTTCTGTCTGCCCCATACTTCTAAGCAAGAAGAAGGTGGAACCAGCAACTTCAGTAGCCAAGACGCCTACCCCAAGTCGTAACCAATGCTTCAATTGTGGTTCCACAGACCATTATGTAATTAAGTGCCCGAAACCCCTTTATTGCTTCTATTGCAAAGGATCGGGTCATTATTATCTACGTGTCCCAAACTTCAAAGCAAGAGAAAAAGGAAAGCTGCAAGCCCTAGCAACTCTTCTCTTGGTCAAGGTATTTCTTATTCAATCCTTGATTACACTTGTTTTGTGATTATCCTATTCGAGTTCTTTTTTGATATGGGTTCATCTTATCCTTTTTATATCAAAAGAACTTGTTGATTCTCTTTCTCTAAAACATTTTGGGATTGATGACTTCTTTGAGAATTGCGTATCCGGTTGGTGGATCCGCAACACTCAATTTGCTTTTTGTTGATGTCGAAATTATTTCAAGTGATTTTTTCTTTCCGAACCAATTTGAATGTTATGCGTTGTTTAGGTTTCGGAGTTGATTTGCGTGAAAGGATTGGCTTCATCATTATGAGGCCCATATCATATTTTTCCATATGGACTATTCATTTTCGACATTTTTAATATGTTATGCAGATTCATATTTTTCCTTTGTGATTTCGATCCCAAATTAATGGCATCGTCTTATTCCTTAAGCTCACATGTTGAGTAAAGAATTATTTCTCTCAATTGAGTAGTTGTGAATTTTCCGGAATTTTTGAGCTTGACTTAGGATCATCACCTAAGCAATCTTTTAAGAGGTGTTGAGGTCTTTTCAGTTTGACCTTGCCCCCGGATTTCATTAGCTAGGAGTTGCGGGAGTTAGCATTTCGCTTACCACATTCCGCACTCGTTATGCTTCTTATGAATGACTTATTACGTCATTCGGTTTATCCAGCTTATTTCATCCAATTTATAAATCGAGTATTCTATGAATATCTCAATAATTCCATTCTTGTATTTATTAATTTTGGATGAAAATAGAAATTTAAAATTTTGCAAATCTTTTTCATAAGATTTATTTATAAGTACAAATTGATTTTTAATTAAACAAGCAAAGAATATTCTCAAAACTTTTAAGAGATATTTTCATCATATAGAAGATGATTTTGTGTTGTATTGCCCATTTAGTGTTTTAAGAATTCTGGTCGATGCACTTGATCAACATTATCGATAGGGATTTCCTAAACGCTTTGATGAGACAGTCAGACACAATAAATTGACTTGTAAAATGTAAATTTTTCTATAAAGGTAATTGTGATTTTGAAAGTTTTAGCTTTTCGGGAAAGAAGATTAAATTCTTCCTATTCGATACTCTTATCCTTGTGACTCCCGAAGGGAACCAAAACTTTATCTTTAGTACCAATGCTAATTGTATTGGTTTGGATGCCATTCTCTTGCAAAAGAGAACGTGCAATCACTTGTACTTCTAAAATCATAAAAGCCGATCGAGACTAGGTATGCCACTTATGATCTGGTGTTCGCGGCTATTGTTTTTTCTTTTAGTGTTTGCCATCATCATCTTTGGGAGAGAAATTTGTTCTCTACCTCGATTGTAAATCATTGGGATATCTATTTTCTCATAAGAGACTTAATTTGTGTCAACCATGTTGGCTCGAATTTCTTGCATCTTATGATCTTGATATTCTTTATACTCCCGGAAAGGGGAAATCGTGTTGCCAATGCACTTAGTCGTAAGCAACAAGCGGTTGTTTCTATGATGATATCCAAATGGAATGATCTCGAGACTCTACCCACTTGTGGGATTCGAGATTGCGAAATCCAATCTATGTGCATCTCTTGTTTTATGTAGCCTAGAGGCTCATCCTTCTCTTTTAGACTGCATTCTTGAAGCTCAAAGGGCTAGATCCTGAATTGGCTCTTCTTAGCCAAAGTTGTAGGGATAAAATTAATATTGAAAGTTTGAAAGACTTCGATATTAATTCTAGTGGCGGCATTCGAAAATTTGGTAGACTTATCATACCAAATTTGAGTGATCTTCGTAAAGACACTTTAGAAGATTCTCATCATTTTAAATTTACCATTCATCCCGGTAGTAGTAAAATGTACGCAGATGTGAAGCGACTTTATTATGGGGAGTGAATGCAGTCTGATATTGCTAACTTTGTTAAGTGTTGCATGACGTGCCGACTTGTTAAGGCCGAACAACAAAGGCCTGGTAGGTTATTGCAACCTTTAGAAATTCTAATTTGGATGTGGGACCAGATTTCCATGGATTTTAGTGATGACCTTTCCCGTTCTTGTTCGGGTCATGATAGCTTGTGAGTGATAGTTGATAGAATTACTATATCCTCCCATTTTATTCCCATTCCGTCTAACCGAACTGTTCCTCTTTTGGCCAAACTCTTTATCAAGGAAATTGTTAAATTGCATGGAGTTCCTACTTCAATAGTTAGCGATTGAGATCCATTGTTCATTAGTGGATTTTGGAAGAGTCTTCAAACAGCTTTGGAAACGAAGCTTAAATTTAGCACCGCTTATCACCCGCAGTCTGATGGACGAACCGAGCGTGTGAATCAAACTCTTGAAGATTTTTCTTCGTTCTTGTGTTCTTGATTTTGATGGAAGTTGGAAAGATCATAATTTTCTATTTTCCTATAATAATAGCTTCCAATCTAGTATTGGTATGGCACCTTTCGAGGCACTCTATGGAAGGCCATGCCGATCCCCTTCTTGTTAGCTTGAGGCCGGTGAGAAGCTGGTTTTAGGTCCAGATTTTATTCGTGTTTCACCTATTAAGGGTGTTTTACGTTTCAGTCGATTGGGAAAAGTTAGCGCCTCATTATATTGGGCCATTTCCTATCACTGGACATAGTGATTCCATGACGTATCGCCTTTTATTACCGACTCAAATTTTCTGCTATTCATGACATGTTTCACGTTTCTCAATTACGGAAATGCTTTCGAGATTCCGATTTTATTCTTCAGTTCGGTGTTGTGGAAGAAATTGAAGTTTCGCCTAATTTAACTTTTGAGCAGCATCCTATTCGTATTATCGCTTCGGAAGTCAAACGACTTCGAAATAAAGATGTTCCTCTTGTGAAGGTTCAATGGTCCTCAAATCCTAAAGATTGTTCTTGGGAATTTAGAGAATTCATCGAGCGAACACATCCGGACTTGCTTTCTCATGCTCTTTGAGGTAAACTTCTTATTCCAAATTTCTTTTGTGTTAATATACTTTTATGGTTGTTACTTTTTATTTCCATTTTATATATTGCGAGGACGCAATTTCTTTAAGGAGGGGAGTCTGTAACAACCCGCATATTTATCTATTTTATATTTAAATATATTATTTAAATATTTTATCGTTAGTCGGATGTTAGTCCGAAAATCTACTTTTTGCATACGGTCAAATTAGGGCTCGAGACCACCTCCATTGAGTTCAAAATGACGTTTGCGATCTTTTTGAGTGTAAACTTCGATATGTTTGGAGATAGTGAAATTTTTGTCACTTTTTACTTTTGAGCTTTGGTTTGGGCTGAACCACTTACTAACTCAGCCCAACCCATATCCTCTTCATCAATTTCATTCTTCATTTCCTAACATACAAGCTTCATCAAAAATGGACGAGGGAATGGGAAATTAAAACTCCAAAGCTCTTGTTCATTTGCAAATCCACCAACCAACTCCAAATTCAAGAAGAAGACATTGATTCAAGCTTGGAACTATTCTCACTTTGCTTTCAAGCTCGGTTTCCATCAATTTCTGTGAAAAGGTGAGATTTTTATCTCACATTCTTTCCTATAACTGTCATTGGACTGTTGGGAATGATCCCCTATCACTATTTTGTGTGCATTTGCATTTGGTGTGGATTGAATTGGTGGAAAACCCATAATTTTCGAGTGTTAGCAGTTTCCTGCACTTAGGTCGTTCTGCCTGTGCATTTGGTCGCTCTGGTGGAAAAGTCGCCTTGGAGTTAGGTCGTTAGGTCATTAGGTCGCATGACCTCAATTCCGTTAGGTCGCTTGATCTTAATTTCTTTAGGTCGTTAGACCTTACTCCCTTAGGTCGCTCGCAGTTAGGTCGTTCGCCTAGTTAGGTCGCTCGACATGCTAAACTTAGGTCGTTCGACCTATTCTACTTTAGGTAGCAACCCACTAGGTCGTTAGAGCTTATTTAATTTAGGTCGCATGACCCCTAAAGCTGCTTGGTCTGTTCCACCTTAGGTCGTAAGGCCTTAGGTCGTTCCTTTAGGTCGTTTGACCCCATTCCACCTTAAAGTCTCTCGGCCCTAAATGGTTAGGTTGCTAGGCCTCGTCACGTTCTTAGATCCCGAGATTAATTAGGTCGTTCGCCCTTAGATGGTTAGGTCGCTCGGCATATGCAACCTTGTAAGGTCGCTTCCCCTTATTAGGTCGTACCACTGCTTACATCTACCTTGTTAGGCCGATAATGCCTTAACTCGTTCGCCCTTAGGTCCCTCACCTAGGTCGCTTGGCATGTTATCCTTAATTCGTTCGACCTATTTTACTTTAGGTCGTTCCATTGCTCTTTAGCTCGGCCTTGTTAGGTCGCATGGATATTTATACTTTGATGGCTTTGGAATTGATTTCTTTGGATTTTATTCACGACTTCAAATGTTAATTTTGTGATTCGATTCGTTTCAACAATCGTTTTGTGATTTGTCACTTTAAAAATATAAAGGTTTCAATACTAGTAGTAAATATCAAAACTCTTTCGTCAAAACGACTTCAACTCTATTTTATTACAAAGCTCTTTTTCCTAAACCGTTTTTCCAATCTATTAGTATACACAAGCCTTTACTTCACTCGGATGAGAAATCTAATTAAACGGCTTAGCAAAACAGGTGTTATGAAACGCTTGCGTTTACTTCGTCGGTTAATTCTTGGACTTGTTCGATTGAACCTTTTTGTGACAATTTCCTAGTGAAGATCTACAGTTTGTTCGTAAATATTTAAGTTAAGCTAGTGGTTATGGGACATGAAGCTAAACTCATATATTTACTAGCTTAGTGTAATTGACACTTCCTTATGATCATGACGATCATTTTTGTGATTTAGACTAGCAATTGAGCGATGTCTCTTTGTCTGCGAGGGAGACTAGACCCCGCTTGTGTAATGTTTCTACTCACATACGTGGGGTAGCGCCCCATGGTCGTCGGGCCGTTCGTGTGTCAAAATTTAATGGATAGCTTCCATGAGATAGCTTCTCATTCATGTGTTACACGTGTTGGTGAGTATTCATGCTCCCGTTCTTGTGATAGGCCTCCCCCTTTTTATGTGATTTCTGGATTTCGTGTGTTGATTTCTGGAATTTGTGCTTCACCAATTTTCATGATTTTCATTGATATGTTATGCATTTTTGTGCATTGGTGAATTTGTGTGTCATTGACTTGTTATGAATACAAGTTTAGGGTATGATACCCTATTTTATCTTTGAGAAGATTCTTGTGATATTGATTAGTCTCATTTTGATTTTCAATTACATACTTATAGTAGTATGCCATTATGGTTATTACATGTATACGCCATATCTTTTATTATATATCATGTTATCTGATATTTATAGCTAGACTGATCCGTTTATTATTTTCTTATGAAATAATACTCGGGTCAAACCGAGATGATACAGGTTCTTCTGCTTGACTTCTCTTCTGGGATTACTCTGACTTTTGGCTAGCCACTTAGATTAGAAGTTTTTGTTGTATACATTTGAGATATAGACTCCATGATGTATACTTATTCTTTTGTGTAGCTTGTAGCTATCCTTTTGTATTATCGTGGATCTTTCTCACCACTACTCTGATGTACATTTTTATGTGTTATATTCATATCTTCTTCCGCCTTTGTGATATGGATGTCTGTGACTGATTTATGTTATGATTATTTCTATGATTGTTTCCGAAGATTATATATAGCCACTATGTGATAGCTTTGAGTTTGTATCGGTATGTCAGATTTCCTCCTTAAATGAAATGCATGTTTTACCATTTGACATATCGGTACTCGCACAAAGAAGTTACACGGATGGTCGCTCCTCAACGGCCTTATTCTCTATGCTAGTCGACATCATTACGTCGTAGTGTTCTTGGATAGTGTGGGTATAGAGGTGGGGCGTCACAACAATGGTGTAGTGGAATATAATAAATAGTAGTAATAAAATATTCATCTTCGTCCTCCAGAAATAGAGCCTTCAAATCCTGAAATGCTTAGGCTGACCCGAGCGAATTGAAAAGACAAAACACTCGAGTCAGAACTAAAAGATCTTATGTAAGTTAAATCAATGATAAATATATGAGTGGAACGGCGTCAGAGATGTTTACGGGATTTGACATCTCCTATCCAGTGTCTAACATGAGTGCAGTAACTTAAGAGATGCTCGGGATTCACATTCCCTAAGGATCCGTTAAACTATTTACTATGTAGTAATATTCGCTATTATAATAATGTCTAACATAAAATAAACATACTTTTAAATAGCATTAAGGCTTTACATTTTTCACCTTAACACGTAATAGTCCCAGTAGTCTATCCAGTATTAGCATACTCCCAAAATGGGGGCTACCCTCGATACTCCACAGACTACGGGAGAAATAATAACTCGTAGTAAAGCTCGATATGGTAGGTGACACGGCACACAAGGCAATGCCAGGGTAGGTATACCAATTACGCACACGAACTGATGGAAACGCATAGCAGCCACTACCGCTCTACCTCGAATAACACTCCCAAATCAAAGGGTGGCCACCAAAAATCACAAAGTAATAGAATGGTATCGAAGAAGTGCGTCCGATAAGAGGTGCTACCTCACTGGTCCGAGATCGCTCCTGTTTTAGCCATTTTATGCCAACTCACGGGAGTTGGGTCCACGTATATACCTTAGGATCGTCGCCACCATCCTACTTCATTCTGGAAACTCCACCGCGTACACAGTTGTCAAAGTGGTTTTCGGTATCGACAAAGAGTATGTCCATATCCGATCCCGGTCTCTTTAACAACCAAACGTTATTATAACACCGTGGTCATTTAAAAATATATATACTTTTAAAAACACAATCATTGCCCTTTCAAAACATATCCTTTACTTCAAAATGGTATATACTTCAAAAACCAAAATATTATTGTCATTTCAAAACCATATCCTTTACTTCAAAATAGTATATACTTTTAAAACCAAAATATTTTTGCCATTTCCAAAACAATTCAATAATATATTATTTAAATAAAACCCAATTTCCAATCACTAATCTTTCTTTAATTTAGATAAACTTGAAATATTCTTTTAAATCATCTTAAACCCAAACCACATTTTGAAGTCATATTCTAAATTTTCAATTTCAATAGGTTTCCAATCAATATATTCACAAATAATTCTTAAATAAATTCTATTTCAAATAAATTCATTTTTCAAACCATATTACTTTCAAAGTTATAACAATTTCGAAAACCAACACTTTGAAAACAATAATACCTTAATTTCAATAAAACATTTCAGTTTTGATATATTTCAAGTCTTTAAATATTCCAAAATTCCCAACCTAATCTGATAATCTTATATATACCTTAATTCAATTTACTATTATTTAGTTTAGAAATATTTATTTAATAAATTCAATATCCCTTAAATAAAGCTCAAACTTGAAATATTCGTAAATCAAACTTAAAACATCATCAAGTTATACATAGCTTAAATTTTAGAATTTAACTATATATAAAATAATATTTATATAATATCAAAATTAGTATTTATATAAACCCTTATTTTCCAAAACCCATAGAAATCATTTCAAATATATATATATATATATATATATATATAGACCGACGGTGTCTGTATATGATTTCCTATCCTATAGTCAAGTGATACGGATATTTATCATTTCAATCCGCAATTTAAAAATAAAAATACGGTTATATATCATTTCAAACCGCAATCCCGGATGAAATAAAAATGCATAACAACTTGCAGTTTATAACAATATAAATACAACATCCATTCATCCAATATCAACCATCAACCATTTATCACAATCATCATCCAATTCAACAATAACATCAATACAGAACATAAAATAAATAACAGGTGTTTACTGGCAGTTTATATTCAAAAATAAGTTATATAACAATTTAATTGGTAGTTTAAATGCAATAATAAATCAAATAATAATTTAACTGGCAGTTTAAATGCAATAATAAATTAAATAACAATTTAATCCAATAAATTCAATTTAACTAAGATGGTGATTAAAAATATACCAAACAGTCATAAATAAACTTTTAATCACATCAACAATTAATTTAACACACATAAGAAATTTTAGTAGTTGTGAGTGGGTTAAAACACTCACCTTTGGAGTTAAATAGAATTTAAATCCAATTTAAACCCAAAATTTGAACAGTCTCCAAATTCATCCAAACCAGCGTCAAAGTGTCCGGAATTTCGATACGATCCCAGCAAAACAAAGCGCGTCCAAATCCGAGTCCGTATGCAAAAGTTATGATAATTTGAAGATTGGAAAATTTTGGTCCTGGGTCGACTTCGGGTTCAACTTCGGTCCGCCGCCTCAAATCCCCGGTTCTTGCTCTGAGTTTTTGCCAAAACGACCCGGAGACCCGAGTCATTTTCTTCCTAACCCAAAGTATCTCCAGGGTTTTTGCCTTTGAAACCCGAAGCGCAACTCGTGCTGCAGGTTTGCAATTTTTATTTTTCCTTTTTTTTTTGAAATTAAATTTTGGAATTTTGGAATTAGGTTTTATCTGCCATTGGAATGAGGAGCTTAGAAGGAGATGTATGTACAGACAAATGACAATGAGGAACAATTAGGGTTTATAACGATATTTTTATAGGCAAAACAAGATAGAATTGAATGGGCTCGATTGGTTTGGAAAGTTGAATGATACTGACCCGAAAAGCCCGTTTCGACTCCGGAACGAAATTGGGTCAACCCATATATCAAAAAAGATGTTTTCAAATATTTTAAAATCAATGGAACAGGTTTCAAGTCCAAATTCCATCGTATGAAGAAGTTATGCTAAATTCAATTTATTTCAAATTGATTTCAATTAAATTTATTTCAAGGCGTTTCAAGCCTGTACGATCAAACGACAAGTCCGATCGTTCTGAAAATTGAAATCCTACAATAATTCACCGTTACGGATCCGATGAAACTGGTTTCATCGAAATCCGAGTCAGTAGAAAAAATGGCTATTTTCCAATTAATTAAATAATTTAATATTAAATTAATTAAATCACTATTTAAATTCAAATTCTAAAATTCATAAATTTTATCATCTTGTATTCCTTTAGAAATTTAAAATCCTTTATAACAAATTTCCATATCAATTTAAAGTTACTTAATTCAGCAGTTATAGTATTAAATTCCAATTCCGGTAAATTTATTAACTTTCAATTGAAATGCCAATAAATCCATTCATTTGATTTTAAATCCTTTTATGAATCAATTATTAACTTACCATCTTAAAGGTGATGTCAACATGAGTTTATATCTATTACACTAATATTCCTAAATTCATCTTAATTCCAGTTTACCATAGTATCAAATTCCAATTTCTTACCATAAACCTAATTATTATAAATTGAATCCAATTAATTATAATTAATTTCAATTAAACTGATTTGATTCAATCCTAATCTTTTTATTAAGTCTATATTACTCTATAAACCTTCTTAATATTATTTGTCTTTCATTACCCTACTATATTAAAATATCCATTTTGTATTAACTATTATTTCCATTTTATTGTGTTTGCCAAATATATACATTAATTACCATTTATATTCTCAATTAATTCATCAATTACTACCTTATGAATACATTTACGTTTCTATTCATTTATTACATACACACCTTCAGTCATTGCATTAATTCTTATAAATATAACATTATTGATTCCCTATTTTATCTTTATTTCAATTGCATAATATTTAATTTCAATTGCTAAAATAATTTCACTTATTATAAATTGGATTTCAATGGATTGATTTGTTTCAATTCAAATCTTTTTATTAAGTTCATTTCTACTCTATAAACTTAGTTATCTTGTTTTTTCCTTCATTACCTTAATATACTCAAATTTAACAACTCCTAATCATTGTATTACATTTCACATTAATGTAACATTTATTTACATTTATTAAACTTTATTTCCAATTCAAATTTCATCAAAACAGGTAACTTATAATAATTTGTTATCATTTAATTGCAATTGATCCAATTATCATAGTTTAAATTCCAATATATTGATAAAACTTTATTTCCATTCCTTTTGTGCAACCAATGGTCATATTATAAATTGAATTGACATTATTTCCTAAATTTACACTAACATAACTTTTAATTTAGATTTATTGCAATTGATTACCAGTTTATATTTAATATACTACATAAACGGTTATTTATAATAATTGTTACCATTTACGTTTAGTTTCACTTATAAGCTATTATTAAGAAACAAATGTTGCAATTGATTTAGATCTAATTCAATAAATTAAATGTATGGGTAAGCAATTTATAATTATCACTATTAGCCTAATTTACTCACATTCATACTTAATTATCAACCAACAATTATTATAATTACTTATCTAGCATTGATTCTATCAAATTGCAATTTATTACGTATTATTCCATCAATTAATATAACTTTGAATTTATTTCCCAATTTACTAATTCCAATCAATTATAACCTTACAATTGTTTCAATTAATTGATATTGTACTAAATTAGTTGTTTATCAACTTGCATAAACCTTATTACATTAATTTACGTTCAGTTACTATTAATCAATATATTATTTCCTCGGTTAATCCAATACTCATTCTTATTTACTTATTTCTATTTTATAACCAAATGCAACAATTTACACTATTTCATTATTGGGATTTCACTTCAAATTTACATAATTAATTTTAATTACCAAAGCTACATTCATTTCTAACATTTGCTTCATTATAAGTTATAAAGTTTTTATTTCTTTCTAAATTTAGTTACAAAAATCTTATTAAATTACCCAATTTAATTATCAAATTTTACGGGTCGTTACAGTAAACCAACTCAAGTGAACTGTAATAAAGGTACAAGTAACTCAAAGAATGCTTGGGATCACCCATTCTTCAAGGATCCGTTAAACTATCTACTATGTAGTAATATTCGCTATTATAATATGTCTAATAATAAAATAAACATACTTTAAAATAGCATTAAGGAGTGACCCAATATTCCCCTTAACACGTAATAATGCCAATAGTCTATACAGTACCTGCATACCTAGAAAGGCTATGAGAAGATACTCCATAGGTACGACACAAATAGAAACTCGTAGTAAAGCTCGATATGGTAGGTGACACGACACAACTAGGCAATGCCATGGTAGATATACCAATTACGCATCCGGACTGGTGGTAACGCATAGCAGCCACTACCGTGCACCTCGAACAACACTCCCAAATCAAGGGGTGCACCCAATAAATAACAAAGTAATAGAATGGTATCGAAGAAGTGTGTCCGATCAGAGGTGCTACCTCATTGGCTCATCAATCGCTCCTGTTTTAGCCACCTTATGCCAACTCACGGGAGTCGGGTCCACGTATATACTTTAGGATCGTCGCCACCTTCCTACTTCATTTTGGAAACTCCACCACGTACACAGTTGTTAAAGTGGTTTTCGGTATCGACAGAGAGTATGTCCATATCCGACTCGGTCTCTTTAACAACCAATCGTTATTAAAACCCATGGTTATAAATTTCAAAACAGTTTATATTTCAAATCAAAATACATCCTTTAAACCATTTCAAAATCATATCATTTAGTTCAAAATAATACATACTTTCAAACCCAAAACATATCCATTTCAAAACCAATTTAACAATATACCATTTCCATTTCAAAAAAATTCAAAGCAATAATATATCATTTAAATTCCAAACTAAATCAATATATTTCTTTCAATTTATTTAACTTGAAATATTCTTTTAAATCATATTAAACCAAACCACCTTATAAAGTCATATCCTTGAATCTTCAATTTCAACAAGTTTCAAATTAATATATGTTAACTCTTCTTCGTTAGCGACCTAAAGATGTGAAGCGACCTACCGACCTAAGAAGCTAGCTGCCTACCGACCTAAGAAGCTAGCTGCCTACCGACCTAAGAAGCTAGCTGCCTACCGACCTAAGAAGCTAACTGCCTACCGACCTAAGAAGCTAACTGCCTACCGACCTAAGTGGATAAATGATGCAGCGCGATCTGCCAATTTAGGTCGTTCACGACCTAGTGGGTTTTAAGGTCGCTCACGACCTATGGAAGGTCGGCTACGAGTTAACGGAATCAACGCTCAGGCATGCAAACGACCTAACTTGTTTTTAGGTCGCATACGACCTAACTGGTTACTACGACCTAACGAGCAGATAGGTCGCGTGGGGGAGGTAGGACCTAACGTGAAACAGGATGTAACGCTTGGGATATGCCATAGGTCGCTAACGAGTTACGATCTAACAAAGCTGCATAGTGAAAAAGCGGAAGCAACGGAAGTGTTAGGTCGCGTACGACCTAACGAGGCTTTTAAGTCGCTCCAGCGACCTAGTGGAGAATCGCGAGCTATCAAGTTAAGACCAACTTTAGGTCGTAGAGATATGTTACGACCTAAGTTAGGTCGCGAGAGGATAAAGAGAGATGGGTCAATGTTAGGTCGCAGAAAGCTGGGGAAGATAAGTCGTGAAGACTTAGGTCGCGAAGATTTTCTGAAGAGCTGATTTTAGGTCGCTGATGGGGGATGCCGTTCATTCTTAGGTCGCGAAGCTCCAGATGCCGTTCATTGGTTAAGTCGTTTATCTGTTGTAACTGATGATAAGTCGTTCAAGCGTTAAGTCGTGAACTTTTAGGTCATTTCCGACCTATGGTTGTAAAGTGTTGTGTTGTATTTTCTTATGTTGAAATCTTTTAAGTCGTTGTTTTTAGGTCGTTCATTTTATGTCGCGTCTATTTTTAGGTCGCACCATTTTTAGGTCGTAGGTCGTTCACGACCTAAGTGTTGTTGAAATTTTGTTCTGTTTTTGGCGTGTTGAGTTGTAGCCTATAAATAGGCATGTTTGGTCATTTGTAAAAGTTTAGTTGATTTGAAATAAAACTCTTGTTTTGTTAGCTTTGTGCTTCCACCAAATTGGTAGTCGAGTGTAATCTCCTATCTCCTCTTTCGGTTAATTGAGTGCGCTCGATTCAACGACTGCAGAAGCCGATTCACGGAATCTAGTGCGCTAGATCAACGTGCGAAGAATCGCAGATCTTTGAACCCGGTATCGTGCGCGATCAACGAGTTCGGGATAGCTAGAATTCGGTATCTTCGGAACAACGAATTCGGGCATTTCAGTATTCATCAATCCATCGATTGCTACTTTCATCGATCTACATTGTTTTGATTAATCCACTGCGTCAGTTTGGTATCAGAGCTTGTTTTAGCCAATCATAGCTAAATCGAGTCTTGTAGCCGAGAATTTGAAGTTTGAAGTTGTTGTTCATCGTGTTCATCGCAAATTGCAACAAAGGGGGAGTTTTCGATCCATTTCATTTTGGATCTAAGTTCGAAAGGTGTTTGAAATTTTGAAGTGGGCAAGTTAGAGCTTCGGCCGAGCTAAGGGAAGCAAGGAAGGCCGTGTACATCACTTTGAAAGTCAAAGCCGAGAATTGGAGAGTTTGTAAAGTTTCAAATCATGCCGCCAAGAAGAGCTAATCGTCACCAAAACGTTGAAGTATTGTATCGAAGAGAAGAAGCTGATGAGATGGAGCAAAGAATCAATGAAAACTTTAGTGAAAAGCTTAACGAAGGAATTGGTCGGTTAGAGAAGATGATGTTAGAGATGAATCAGAATCGGAGAAGGGTATAACCTGAATCTAATCATGAGGGAAGTAGAGTCTCACCACATTCCAATCGAGAAAGAAGTGTTGATGATGATCAAAGACATGGGAGGAATGTGAATGATCGAGAACGGAGGAATGTAGATAGAAGGGATGTTGGTGGAAGACGCGAAGGGAGTAGAGATGTTGGTGGTCAGGATCGACATCGATATACATCCGATTTTGAAGAAGAGTATGATGGTGTAGTGTTCATGGACAAGGACGAGGACAAGGCAGAAATCAGTCGGAGTACGATCATAAGTGGGAATCTGGGATGAAGACTGAAATTCCAGAATTCAAAGGTGGTATACAAGCTGAGGAGTTTTTGGATTGGGTAGCTAATGTTGAAGAAATTTTTGATTTCAAGGAAGTTCCAGAACATCGTAGAGTGAAGTTGGTTGCTACAAGGTTGAGGGGTAGAGCTTTGGCGTGGTGGCAGCAAACCAAACTTACACGTGAACGAATAGGAAAGTCAAAAGTTGAATCTTGGGAGAAGATGAAGAAATTGATGAAAGCAACGTTCTTACCTTACAATTACCAATCTCTGATGTATCAACGTTTGTAGAATTTGAGGCAGGGCACAAAGACTGTTAATGATTATGCGGATGAGTTTTATCATCTTATTGCGAGGAGTGATATTATGGAAATGGAAGAGCAGCTGACATCTAGATTCATTGGGGGATTGAGAATGCAGATTCAGGATATGGTTAATATGTTCGATCCAAGATCTGTGGCAGAAGCACATCAGAAAGCGTTGGCTTGGGAGAAACAGGGACGCCGAGGAGGTGGTGTGTTTACTAATTCCAACGATCAAGTGAAGGGTGTTAGTGGAAGTTCTAATGTTTCTAAACCTATCAATAAACCAGTGGTGAAGGAGGCTAAGAAGGCAAAGGTTAACAACGGTTTCAAATGTTACAATTGCCAGGAATTGGGTCATAAAAGCAATGAGTGTCCAAAGCCAAAGAAGAGAACCATGATTGCAGAAGTTGAAGATGAGGATGCTGACGGAGATTGTTCTAGTCCAGTTGAGGAGGATGAGCAGGATATTGCGTCAGGGGATGAATGTTGTAATCTAATGATGAGGAGATCGTGTTTGACACCGAAGCAGGAAGAAGCTAGTTGGTTAAGGAGTAATATCTTTCAGTCGACATGCACTATACTGGGAAAGGTGTGTGAGTTTGTGATTGACGCAGGAAGGTGTGACAATATAATTTCAACCAAGGCTGTAACAAAGTTGAAGTTGAAGACAGAGAAGCATCCGAATCCATACAAGTTAGCATGGTTGAGAAAAGGAGGAGAGGTGAAAGTGGATAGACGAGTTCGTGTTCCATTCTCTATTGGGAAGAAATACAAAGACGAGATCTGGTGTGATGTAGTAGAGATGGATGTTTGCCACTTACTTTTGGGAAGACCATGGCAGTATGATCGAGTAGTACAGCATGATGGTCGGACCAATAGCTACAGTTTTATGTTTGAAGGTGCGAAGATTATCTTAGTACCAAAGAAGAGACAACAAGGAGAAAGTAAGTCAGAAGAGATTGAAGAGCTGAAAACTTTATTATCCTTGAAGGAGTTTGTTAAGGAGATTGAAGAGGAGCCCGAGGTATTCTTGTTGATTGGGCGTGAGAGCAGTGAAGAGGTTGAAATTCTAGAAGAAGTGAAACTAGTTTTGAAAGAATTTGAGGATGTATTTCCAGATGAGTTACCGAAGGAGTTACCGCCACTAAGAGACATTCAACATCAAATTGATCTGGTTCCAGGAGCAATGTTGCCACATAGACCACATTATCAAATGAGTCCGAAGGAACATGAAGAGTTGCGGAGGCAGGTAGAGGAATTGCTTGAACAGGGGCGTGTCAGGAGAGTTTAAGTCCTTGTGCTGTACCAGCCTTATTGGTACCCAAAAAGGATGGAACGTGGAGGATGTGCACAGATAGTAGAGCATTGAATAAGATCAGAGTCAGATACAGATTTCCGATGCCGAGGCTTGATGATTTATTGGATCAAATAAGTGGGTCCGTAATCTTTTCTAAGATTGACTTGAAGAGCGGTTATCATCAGATTCGCATTAGACCAGGGGACGAATGGAAGACAGCATTCAAGACGAGGGAAGGATTGTATGAATGGCTGGTAATGTCGTTTGGTCTATCGAATGCACCAAGTACATTCATGAGGGTGATGAATCAAATTTTCAGGCCATACATTGGGAATTTTTTGGTGGTTTACTTTGATGATATTCTAATCTACAGTGCTAGTACAGAAGAGCATGTTCAGCATTTGAAGAAAGTGTTAATTATTCTTCGTGAAGAACAATTCTATGCTGCTACAAAGAAGTGTGTTTTTATGGCGAGGAGTGTTTTATTTCTGGGGTATGTTGTGTCGGAAGAAGGAATACAGGTTGACCAAAGTAAAGTCGAAGCAATTAGAGATTGGCCGCAACCCAAGACGATAACGAAAGTGCGGAGTTTTCATGGGTTGGCTTCATTTTATCGGAGGTTTATTCCACACTTTAGTAGTGTGATGGCGCCTGTGACTGATTGTATGAAGGGTAAACAGTTTTCATGGTCAGAGGAAGCAGGGAATGCCTTTGGGAAGATCAAGGAGTTGCTGACGTCTGCACCAATTCTAGTGTTGCCAGATTTTCAGTTGGTGTTTGAATTACACACTGATGCGTCAAAGGTTGGGATTGGAGGAGTATTGAGTCAGAGAGGACGTCCGATTGCATATTTTAGTGAGAAGTTGTCAGGAGCGAAGATGAGATATAGTACATATGATGTGGAATTTTATGCTGTTGTGCAAGCTATTAAACACTGGAGACATTATCTATTTCAGAAAGAGTTTGTTCTATACACTGATCATGAAGCATTGAAACATTTGCAAGGGAAAGACAAGATTTCAGCGAGACATGAATCGTGGATTGCATATCTGCAACAGTTTACTTTTGTTGTTAAACACAAGTCAGGGGTGACGAATCGTGTGGCCGATGCTTTGAGTAGGAGGAGTCATTTGTTGACTACACTGAAAGTTGAGGTGACAGGGTTTGATGTGTTGCCAGAGTTATTTGTCGATGATCCTTACTTTGCAAAGTTCGTTGATAAAGTCAAGGAGGGAAAGACGGATGAGTTTATGATGGTAGACGGTTTTCTATTCAAAGGAAATCGATTGTGCATACCTGATTGTAGTTTGAGAATGAAGATTCTGAAAGAGCTATGTAACAACCCATAATTTTGTGAATATTTTTAATTAAATTTTTATTTGAAATTTTGATTTTTTTTAAATCATTTAAAAGTGAATTTTTAGAATTATTCCAATGTAAGTTTGGAATTGGTTTTCCAAATGCAATAAATAAACGATTTTTGAAAATTTTATATTTTGGTCAAAATCTGAATTTTTAGTTTAAATATAAAAAAAAATTGAATTTCAAATTTTAATCTTTTTCTTTGAAGCAGAATATATTTATGATATCTGTTCTACTTTTCGTTTCGTTAAATTCTGAGTTATACTTTTTAAATCAGATAAATTACAGCATTTTTACACGCAGTTATTTACTGTATTTCAATTTCTAGTTTTCTATGTGCGTTTCTATATTTTTATTTTCTATGTTATTTTATTTTATTTTTCTATTTTGTTTATCTAAACTTTATTTATTGGATTTCACTTGTGTGTATATCTTTTCATAAAAGGCTTGGAAGAAATCAAGGAGACATGCGTTACATTTCTTTAATGCTTGCCTTTTTATTTACCTACCCTCTTTATTACTTACCCTAGCCATTCATCGTTCATAGCCGTGAATTGCTCTTATTAATCATGTACAAACATCTCAAAATATCCTCTTTTCAATTGCATTTAAGAATCATATATATATATATATATATATATATATATATATGTATGTATGTATGTGTGTGTGTGTTTCTTTCTCCTTATTTCTTACCTTTTATTTCCTAGCCTTTTTGTTTTTCTATCATTTACTCCTCTTTAGCCGTTTAAAATCTTTTCTTGCCTCCACTCCACTTCATAATTCACGTACAAAATTTATTTCCCATCTCTCATTTTTCATTTGCATTTAAAAATAAAATATATTGTATGTTTTTTCTCCTTAACTTATGCCTTTCCGTTTCCATAGCATTCATAACTCCTTAGCTCTTTTTTTTCTCTTCTATAGCCGTGTATTTCCTTTTTCCATACACGTACAAAATTTATTTCCCATTATGATTCACATATTTCACTTGCATTTAGGAATAATATATGTATAAGTTTTTTTCTCTTTATTTCTTGTCTCTTTGTTTTCCTAGCATTTACTCTATCAAATCATATAAAAATCTTCTCAATATCTCAGTTCCTCATTTGCCTCTTCTGATTGAAATATTTTACAGTAAGTTTCTTTTATTAAATAGGAAAAAAATCCCACTCATTCACTAGCCTTTTTATTTGCTAGCCTTTCATTTTCTAAACCCTACATCTTAGCCGTTCAAATCTCTTGAAACCCTAGCCGCCTTCTTTTTATTTCTTATTCACGTACAAGTTCTTATCCTCTCATTTTCATTTGCGTGAAGAAAATACAACAAGCTCTAGGTTATTTCCATGGCTTCCTTCTCTCTTTTTTTTCCACTTTTATTTTATTTCCTCTTTTTTTTCCTTTTGTTTTCTCCTTGCATAGCTCAGCCTCCACCACCACAACATAACCTCCTCCTCACTATTAGACCATGGCAAAGCCCACTTGGTGGTTGAAAGCAAGGTTATGTTCTTTGATTCGTAATTGCATAGTTTAATTCATCTTTTGTTGTGTTGAATCTTATTCTTATGATTTGTGTATTTGAAATATACAAGATTAATATCTTGGCTCTCCATCCATTCAAATCAGAATTGTGTCTAGTCGTGCTTTCGTGCATTCCGGATTTTTGTTTGTGTGTTTGCTTTGCAAACTTCAGCGTAAAAAGGTGAGTAATCACACCTGACATTCATACTTATATTATTGTTAATTGATAGCAAGTGAAAGTGTAGAAATAATTATATTATGATATACATGCTTGTGATATATTTATATGATATTCAATACTTTTTATATGCCTGTTACATCATCTGTTATATTTTATTTTATTTTACTGTTTATTTATATTCTGTTCTCACACTGCAAGTTCCCTGTAGAATAGAATCACTATGGGTTGACATGATACATACCCGAACGGACTTTAGAATAGGGAAAGATCGTTATGGGCTGAAATGACAAGCCTAAGCGATTTTTATTTATTTTATTTAACTTGGGATTGCGGGTTTGAAATGATAGAACTCGGATTTTTCTTTGTAAATTACGGATTGAAATGATATATTATCCGTATCACTTGACCTAGGTTAGAAAATATTATACAGACCCGTGGTTATTTTATAAGTTTTTCTGGAAGTTTTAAGTATTTTGAAAATGTAAATTTTGATATTTTAATTTTAATTTTGTTTTTAAAATGATTTAATAAAGTGAAAAATGATTTCATATGTATTAAAAATGTTAAATAAATAAATGGAAATTTGTGATTGGAAATATAAACTAATTTAGAAATATGTAAAGTTTTAATTATGAAAGAAACGTGTAAAGTTCTAATTAATGAAAGAATATGTAAAGTTTTAATTATGAAAGAAACGTGTAAAGTTCTAATTAATGAAAGAAATATGTAAAGTTTTAATTTATGAAAGAGACGTGTAAAGTTTTAATTAATGAAAGAAATATGTAAAGTTTTAATTTATGAAAGAAATGTGTAAAGTTCTAATTAATGAAAGAAATATGTAAAGTTTTAATTATGAAAGAAATGTGTAAAGTTCTAATTAATGAAAGAAATATGTAAAGTTTTAATTTATGAAAGAGACGTGTAATGTAACGATACGATTTTTCGACGCTCGAAAGTCGACATTAATACGTCCACTGTATCAAATGCCGCGCAATCAAATGCCGGAAAACCGAACCATTAGGGTTAAAAGAAGAGGTAGAAGAAAAGATAGAAGAAAAAGAAAGAAGAACAACTACAGAAACAGAAACAATCTCAGAATCTCACATTCGCAGCGGAACAAAATATAATTGATAATCACTTGTCTTTTAAACAAAGAACTATATCAATTTATACATACATCAATCAGAGTCAATATACAACTCAATACAACAATGGACAGTTATAGAAATCTGTCCTCATGCAGAATACACAGCGGAAATAAATAACAAGTACGGAAGTACGTCTCGCCATCCAGCTTATCCCCAAAGCTCCCGAATATCCAGAATATCCTGATAAAAATAACTCTAGGCTGCCCGTGTGGAAAATTATGGGCACCCAGAGTTTAGAAGGGAACAATAAACTCCGAGTCAGTCATGGTGACTGGTGTGAGATCGTAAAACAGTTATTTTCACAAAGAAAATAAAACAGATTCGCAATGCTTTTGGAAAATGAAACTACCATAAGACCTCCCGCCATACACACAATGCAAACGCAGAATTGGAGGAGATTTCTTCTTATGATAGTCAAAGATGCTTACTACGCCAATCATTGCATATTATTATTAATGTCTAGTGTGGAAAACATTTCGAAAGTATAATATTAATCTTAGCCAGCATAGACATTCCGAACTATGCCTACTATAGCTACCATCTAAACAGTGGGGCGCCACCATAAGTAAATGGCAGGTTCTACAACTAATACCGTACAAGGTTCGTATTGTTTCTTTGGATTTTCCAATAAATGGTCAGGCTAAGGAACTTCCTTTCCTCCTGTCGAATAGGATCGCCTCTGGCTGGACGTCCCGAGAGACAAACTGCTCTCTGCCAAACAAGGCCGGGTTACCCCTGTAACAGGTAACTCACGAATATGTCATCACCCGGTCCTTTGGGACCTTTATTCGAGCGCTCGGTAGCATCATCACACATAATAAATAAGGTGTGTCCACATGAGTAAGTATTTGGGCTCCATACCATGATACCACCCCTTTCCAGAAGGAAATGACATAACCTAAAGGGCGCGACCCTCATAACCTTGCCGCAACATTCCTGTTTCGACCATTTCCGGGTTGTTGAGGCCCTGACGAAGTCTCGTCCACAAAGCTACGCTTTTTCAAAAAGCCACGCTTTGGGTCAACAGATGATCAACCTATGATCACAGAGATAAATGATCAAACAAATGATCATATCACAAATGATCAAACACTGATGATCACACAGCAACACTCAGCATGCCACATTACCAAATTGCGAATATATCGCTGATAAATTTCAACTACATAACCTCTGAGCTCGTATGTCTCAGAGAAGGGTGTTAAGCTAAGAGAATAAATTCTTCGCCACCAACAGAAATGTATTTGAAAGAAATCAGCTTTACATCTCAAATTGTAATGTCAGACACGTAACCATATAAGTCTGTTCCGGGTTCGAACAGAACCGAAGGCACTTCAAAAGAAGTCCTTGCAAATCCGGATATTCACAATCCCGATAAAATTTCCCATCACAAAGGAAATCTCAATACCGTAGCTAACGGTGCAGAGACAATCGATAGGTCATCCCATCGTTTTCATAAATACCCGGTCTTCACCACCGGTCTTCAATACGATCCATATCGTCGTATTATTATTCGGAATGGGTTATCTGACACAAAGGTCCTTTCCCGGCTAAACCGAATAATAAGCGTTTGTTTTTAAAAACAATTCAAATGCCATTTCAAAGGCAATATTGATAGTCGGTGATTTAACTATCAATAACATTCACAACAATCATCAGATTGAAATAATTTTCCCAAATTATTTATTTTCAAAATATCTTCATGATATATGGTTTATACTTCAACCATTTGAAAACAATTTCCAAATCACATTCATTTAAACCCCTTAAATAAATCCTTATCGATTTATTTCAAATTTACATCCCAATCAGTAAATTTATTTCCACACTTCATCACTTTGAAAATAAATTTCAAATCACTTTTCCTTATACGGAATATATTTCCAAATATATCTTTTCAAAAACCAGCTTTAGAATCTTTAATTTTTATTTTAAAAAGCTACTTTGGAAAATATACTCAGCTTTATAGTGAAAATACAATCTCACTTCAAAATGGTCCATTTAAACCAATTAAATAAATCTTTATTGATTTATCTCAAATTTACGTTCCAAATCTGTAAATTTACTTTCACACTTTTAAAAATAAATCAGCGTTTATTTTTAAAACAAATTTCCCTTTCCTTTATAATTTCTATTCGGAATTTACATTCTCAAATATTCACTTTCAACACCAAATCGACTTTCAAATTGATTTCTCAATTTTATTTCAAACTCCAAATCAAATTCCAAATTGATTTCTAAATTTACTTCAACACCGAATTAAATTTCAAATTGATTCTAATTTTAATCCCACATACCAAATCGTTTTACAAATCGATTTACACATTTATTCTTAACACCAAAAATCGATTTTTATTCAAACACCAAATAGATTTTTATATTGATTTCCCAAATATTTATTTCTTCAATACAAAATTTATTATCAATTGGATTTATAGAAGTTTATCACTTTAAAATAAATTCCTTTATATCTCTTAAACTATTTAAAATTTCATTTTCAATAAATTTTCCAACTTTCGAATAATACTATTCTAAATCCATTTATTAAAATCTTTTCTCATATCTTTGAAATAATTTAATAACATTTCAAAAATCAACTTTACGTTTTTTTCAAATTCCTTCTTTGAAAATCCAACCAATTCTTTAAAAAGAATTTATTTAAGATTTCCACGTTTAATTTCAAAAATCCAATTTCATTTATTTCTGGTGTCCAACAATACCAAAAATACATTCGGCTAAATTTAGCCTTAAACAATACAATCACAGATATAATCATACACAGATTATAAATAATCAATCACACAACATATGAAATCAATTCAAATGTTTTGAGGAATCCTGTTGGATCCCTCCAACCTGTTTCCCTGCATCCACAGATGTTAGCACAATACCAATTCCACTTCGAGGTGGAATATCGCGGTATATAGGATTTTATAAATATCATCCGCTTACTAACGGCGCAATAGGGTCTCATCCGCTATACAAGGCGGGAAATCAATCAATCCAATATATACATATGCCAATATGTATATATTGCTATATATATAGATATATCCTACTATATCTAATATCACATCCAAATAACAATCAATAACTGCAATTCAAATTTAAATCTGAGTGAGAAGATCTCACCTTAGCTTTTATTTTGTAGTCCATTCCCATTCGACTTGTTTTCTCCATTTTAGACCTTGTATAACAATTCTACGATTTATCAATATTCGAATTAAATCGAAAAAAAATAAAATTTTCCATTTACTAAATTTAATTTCTAATGGTTCTATTTAACTTAACAATTTAATTTTCTGTCTGTAATTAACAGTAGCCTATTTACTGTAAAACGACTTCCATTTTGACAAATTTACTTAACTAACAATTTATTTTTTTAAACTAACCATTTTAAAGTTTAAATTAACTTTCTATTTTTAAACTATTACTTTCCACAATCAGTAAAAACAAGATTTACTCTACTGTTTAAAATTCTTCTTCTGCGTATTTCTTTTCTGATAAAAACATGGTAATTACTTTGAAATTTAAATAAATAGAAATATATACCTTACTGCTCATACGAATTTGAACAAAAACTCTAGCTACCCAAACGACTTCGCCGAAGTTTGCCACTGCTCGCCTCCATCGCGATTCTGACCTTCCCTGACCTAGCTTCATCGAAGCTCTAGTCACCAGACCTCTTGCGATTTCTCATAGCCCATCCATCATCGACAAAGACAGGCCATCTTCGCTTGCCCAGACGAACATCATGTTCGATCGAAACCTAGGCTTTATCTGATGCCTCACCTCGTCGCGACAACGCGCTATGCTACTAGACTCCCACGCAGCCGCTTCACCGCCAAGCCCTCGCGAGAACGTGACTTCGACTGCCCATCCCTTCGCTTGCGTCGCCGCCTCTGACATCGCGAGTCGCCGTTCATCAACCCTAGCCTCAAGTCACACGAGACTCGTCGACGAAGCAAAGTTCCTCAAACTCGAGCTCGAGTTCGATTTCATCTCGAATTGAACGAGAGAGGAGTTCGTTCGAACTGTTATTTGTTTTCGAATATGAAAGAGGTATCGGCCATTTTTATTTAAATCGAATTGAGAATTTAAAAATTGAGGGGAGAAGGGAATTGTTTAAACTCGTTCGCCACTGTTTTGATTTAGAACGAGAATAGTTTTCTTTTGTTATCTAGCTTCAGAACGAAGATAATCGCGTGATATCATATGGGGAGAGGACACGTATTGAATTGGAAGGACGTGTGTTTAAACAGGCGCTACGTGTTAGAAGAGGGGAAACGTATATAATTTATCTTGTGAAACAATATTAAATATTAAATTTAAATTTAAATTTCTTAGAAAACAAAGTCTAAAATCTCGATCTCCAATCGAGGCGTGCCGCCAGGCATATATAATATTATACGCCTATTCCGAACACGATGGAAAATGTCTCGAGTCCAAATTCGATCGTATGGAGAAGATAGCTTTTTGGACCATTCATAATATTAAATTTTAAATTTAATTTCAGCACGTTTGCTTATCGTACGCTCACACGACAACTCCAATCACTACGAAAATTGAAACCCGGTAATAATACAATATTACGGATCCAATGGAACCGGTTTCGTCAAATTCCGAGACTGTGCCTCGGACCGCTATTTTTTAAATTCAATTTAAACAACAGAATTTCAAAACTGAACAAAACAGTTTCAAATCCAATTCTGAAAGTTCGATTACCTTTAGAATTATCAATATAAATATTCAAAGCCTTAAGATTATTTTTAATCAGCTACAAACTGAAGATTGAAATTTTTACCTAGATTCAATAATTAAATTCAATAATTTAGTCGCCAAATTCATTCTGATATTTGAATTTCAAATTAAATTATCATTCGAATATTTAAACTCAATTAAATATTCACATTTTAAATATCAAAATTTCAGGATCGTTACATGTAAAGTTCTAATTAATGAAAGAAATATGTAAAGTTTTAATTTATGAAAGAAACGTGTAAAGTTCTAATTAATGAAAGAAATATGTAAAGTTTTAATTATGAAAGAAACGTGTAAAGTTCTAATTAATGAAAGAAATATGTAAAGTTTTAATTTATGAAAGAGACGTGTAAAGTTCTAATTAATGAAAGAAATATGTAAAGTTTTAATTTATGAAAGAGACGTGTAAAGTTCTAATTAATGAAAGAAATATATATGTAAAGTTTTAATTTATGAAAGAAACGTGTAAAGTTCTAATTAATGAAAGAAATATGTAAAGTTTTAATTATGAAAGAAACGTGTAAAGTTCTAATTAATGAAAGAAATATGTAAAGTTTTAATATATGAAAGAGACGTGTAAAGTTCTAATTAATGAAAGAAATATGTAAAGTTTTACTTACTGAAAGAAACATGTAAAGTCTTAATTAATGAAAGAAACATGTAAGTCTTAATTTGTGTAATATTGATTTAAAATAATAAATGCCCTTTTTGTAATAAAACGTAAATTAAAACGTACATTTGATAATGTAAGTTTAATTAGTGTAATATTGATTAAACGATAAATGCTCTTTACTGTAATAGAAATGTAAGTTAAAAGTACATTTAATATGTAAGTTTTAATTAATGTAAATGACATATTTTAATGACTAAAAATAATAAAGTTTCTTTATTGTAATGATAATGTAAGTTAATAAGGTACTCTTAACTTAACATAAGAATTTCAGCATTAAATTGGATATTACAGTAACAAAGTTTATTTAACTATAAGGCTATGATAAAATGACCATGTTAAAAATTTGTAAGTATATAAATACTTTGATTATATAAAATATTAAATTGGAAAGTATTACATTCCAAAAATGTTATGATTCCTTAAGGTTACATTACCAAAATGCTATGATAATTTAAAGGAAGATTTCAAGTTTAATAAATTAAAGGAAATATTCAATGATTTTGAAATTTGGGTTTTATTGAAATGATATATTATTGAATTGGTTTTGAAATGAAAATGATATATTTTTGAATTGGTTATGAATAGATATGTTTTGGGTTTGAAAGTATGTATTAGTTTGAAATAAATGATATGATTTTGAAATGGTTTAAAGGATGTATTTTGATTTGAAACATAAACTATTTTGAAATTTATAACCACGGGTTATAATAACGATTGGTTGGCAAAGAGACCGGGATCGGATATGGACATACTCTCTGTCGGTACCGAAAACCACTTTGACAACCGTGTACGCGGTGGAGATTCCAGAATGAAGTAGGATGGTGGCGACGTTCTTAAGGTATGTTACGTGGACCCAACTCCCGTGAGTTGGCATAAGGTGGCTAAAACAGGAGCGATCTTGGACCAGTGAGGTAGCACCTCTTCTCGGACACATTTCTTCGATATTATACTCTTACTTGTGATTGATTAGATGGCCATCCTTCGATTTGGGAGTGTTGTTCGAGGTGGAACGGTAGTGGCTGCTATGCGTATCCATCAGTCCGTGTGAGTAATTGGTATATCTACCCTGGCATTGCCTAGTTGTGCCGTGTCACCTACCATATCGAGCTTTACTACGATTATGATTTTAATATCCGACCGCGTTAAGGTTCTCCATCCCCTTAACGCTATTTTCTATATGATTATACTTTACTTATTTAGACACTATTATAATAGCGAATATTACTACATAGTAAATAGTTTAACGGATCCTTAAAGAATGGGCGATCCCAAGCATTCTTTAAGTTACTTGTACCTTTATTACAGTTCACTTGAGTTGGTTTAATTATATAAGTATGTATGTCCTGACTCGAGTGTTTTGTGTTTTTATTTACGCTCTGGTCAGACTGAGTGATACAGCTGTAACAACCCTGTATTTTTCAAATATTTTTTTAATTGATTTTTCTAGATTCAAAAGCTTTATTTATGAAAAGAATAAATTTTGTTATTTTAAATATAAACTTTGACTTTGATGTGGATTAGAATTCCAAATATGACTAAATTTAATATTTCCTGAAAATGTGAATTTTGGTCAATAGTCAAACTTGGACTTTTAAGTTTAAATTTTTAATAGTATGAAATTATAAATTTTATCATTTATTATGAAAATAGATTTAATAACTTAAACACTACTTTTCGTTTCGTTGAAAACGGAGTTAAAATGTAAAAGTTATGTACATTTCAATTTTTAGTATAATTTGTTTATTTGTGCAATTTTGCCTATTTTAAATTTTTTTAAATCATATTTTCTTTCTTATATTTTGTTTTAATATGTGTTAATATTTTTTTTATGTATATTTTGTCTTTTTATGTTTTTAAATTTATAATAGTATTTTTTCCAAAAATTTACTGTATTTATTTTTCATTTTTAAAGGCTGTTTTCCTATTTTCTGCTATTTTCTTCATTAAAAATTATATGTAAATTAAATTTTAAATATTTATTTTGTGAATATATTTTTATTTTATATATTATTTATGTTTAAAAATATATTGCAAGCTCATATGAATTTTCTAAAAAAATTTTCTATTCAATTTCAAAATTTTCTAGTCTAGTTCACTATTTTAACTATTTTCCTTAATTCTACTTTATAAAATCAATAAATATTATATATATTTTTATATTTTATCAAATTTTCGAATTTTTAACTGGAATTTCTGTTATTATCAGAAATATAAACTTATAAAAATAAATTAAAGAAATTGGAAAGGCCTTAAACTTTCTATCTTCCTAAGGCCCTTTTATTTTCTAACCCTTCTACTTTTTAACCTAACTTTTCATTCAATTGGCAACATCTCCTCATTTCTTCAGCCGCCACTTTTTTTTCCTCTCATTCACGAAATTCCAAAGCTCCTAAACCCTAAAAAAAAATGGCTTCCATTCTCCTCTTATCTTCTTCCTTTATCTCTTCTTTACTTCACAATTTCCATTGATTTTTCCTTCCTCCTCTTCTAGCTTTGCTTGGCCTCTACCACCTTCATCTCCACCATCCTCTCCACCTTCAGCCCCACCACCATCTACAGCAGCACCTCCTCCTCCTCCACTGACCATGACAAGCCATGCCCATCCATTTAAGTTAGCACCACAAAATTGCACAAAAACCCTTCCAAACAATGCCTAAACCACATATGCTTCACCACCACCTTCATCTATCACCTTGGCCACCCCTAGAACCACCACCACCAGCAACTACATGACCTTTGGCTGCTGCTGCACCATCACCCTCCACTGTCCAGACCTGTACCATGCATGGCTGATCCAAGCAATGACCAAGTCGAGCCTTGTTGTGACCAAAACTTCACCTATTTGCCTTGTCGATTGATATTCTTCATGTTGCATCTCCTACCCTTCACATCACTTCATGTTGCCATGCTTAGGTGTGCTAAACCTGACCTATATGATGCTAACCTAAGCCCAAACACATCATGGTTGAGCACTTGATCCCCTATGGTCAAGCATTTGAATGGTAAAGGCAAAGTCTTGTATTTATTGCTTTGTATTTCAATTTGTTCAACATTGTTTTATGTTAAGTATATTCATGTGCTATATTGTTTTGTCTTGTTGGGTATTGTTTACAAGATGATATCTTGGCTATTTTCTCCACTCAAATCAAAGGTCGTGCCTTCTGGATCCGTTGTGTCATTCTAATTGATATCTCCAGCATAAAAAGGTGAGTTATTCTCACCAGACAATATGTACCTATATAACTAGTAAATTGACACCCTGCGAATCTGTAGAAATATATTATCAAGTTTTATATGCTTATATTATTATCATATGATGTTCACACCTGTTATTATACCTGTTATATCATATGTTACTGTTATTTAATGTTATTCTGTTATTTATATCTGTTATCACCATTGCAAGTTCCCTGTAGATTAGAATCACTATGGGTTGAAATGATACATACCCGAACGGACTTTAGAATAGGGAAAAATCGTTATGGGCTGAAATGATAGGCCTGAACGATTTTTATTTAAAATTATTTTAACTTGGGATTGCGGGTTTGAAATGATAGAACCCGGATTTTTCGTTTTTTAACTGCGGATTGAAATGATACATATCCGTATCACTTGACCTAAGTTAGAAAATTATATACAGGCCCGTGGTTATTTTATAAAGTGTTTTGGATATTTTTAAGTATTTTAAAAATTATAAATTTATGAAATTTGATTTAAATAGATTTTGAAATGTTTTAAAATAAAGAAATTATGATTTTTCTATGTGTTAAAAATGTAATTAATGAATGGTTTGACTGGATTTTTGAAATATAACTTAAGTTGGAAATTTGGAATTTTGGTTAAAAGTGATATTTAGGTTATATAAATAAAATGGATATTAAATTTTATTTGGAAATGGTAAATATGATAATTTGATTAAATTTGAATTTAAGTGATTTATTAAAGTATTATTGATTTTTCTATGAATTTAAGTGGTTAAATAAATGAATGTTTAAAAGTGATCTTTTAAAATATAACTTGACTTGGAAATGTGAAATTTGGTTTTAATTAAAGGTTTAAGTTAATTAAATAAAATTGGAAATTTAGTTAAATTTGTGAAATGGTAATTTAAATTTGAAGTGTTAAGTTATTTGTTGAAATGTGAAGAATTGGAAACTTTTACACTTAAATTTATTAAGTAAATTGTTGAAAATTGGATTTAATTATAAGAAATTTATTGTGAAAAAGATACATGTTAAATGATATGTAAATGAACATTTTAAATGTTAAAATATGATTTTTAAAATGTTTGTGTTTTAAATTGAAGTTATTTAATTGCTGGAAATACACTAACACCTGAAATCTACTTTTAATAGCATTCAGAAATGCTATAGATTCTGTTTTGAACTAAAATTGTGTAAAAAGAGCTATTACAGCATTTCTGAAATGCTGTAGTTGCTGTAATTGAACTTATAGGCTAATATTGAACTCAGGCCTATTATAGCATTCTCTGGAAATGCTATAGTGGTCTGCAGTCTTTGCTGAAACCAAATTTAACCCTTGTTTTGAAATCTGAACTACCGCAGCACTTCTGAAATGCTGTCTTTTCTGTTTTGAACTATAATTCAACTAAAACTGAGTTTTAACAGCAGTTTTAAGTGCTGTCTTTGCTGAATTAAAAATGTTTTCAAATATAACTTATAGCAGTTGTTTTTAAATGCTGTGAAATGCTGAAATTTTAATAATTAGGGTTTTTGACTTAGTAAACGAACTCAGAATGGTTTGAAACTTTGGAAATTGAATACTTGATTTGAAAATATAATAATTACACTTTTAAAAGGTTTAAATGAATTATTTTGATTGGAATATAAACTATTTAAAGCTGATTTGAAATGATAGTAAATGAACGATATCTTTGAATTTAAAAGGTATTTAAAGTTGAATATTTGGATTTGAACTGATAGGATATTTTATTTGATTAAAATGATTTGAAATGAAGTTTTGTAAGGATATGATATTTTATTATATTAAAATGATTTGAAATGAAGTTTTGAAATTATATGAAAATTTAAATATATGGAAATGGTTTGGAATTGATTTAATCTTTATTTTGATAAAGATATGGTTTGAAATGATATTTTATTTTGAAGTAAAGTATTGTTTTTAAAAGTTATAACCACGGGTTATAATAACGTTGGGTTGTTAAAGAGACCGGGATCGGATATGGACATACTCTCTGTCTTACCGAAAACCACTTTGGCAACTGTGTACGCGGTGGAGATTCCAGAATGAAGTAGGATGGTGGCGACGTTCTTAAGGTATGTTACGTGGACCCAACTCCCGTGAGTTGGCATAAGGTGGCTAAAACAGGAGCGATCTCGGACCAGTGAGGTAGCACCTCTTCTCGGACACATTTCTTCGATATTATACTCTTACTTGTGATTGATTAGATGGCCATCCTCCGATTTGGGAGTGTTGTTCGAGGTGGAACGGTAGTGGCTGCTATGCGTATCCATCAGTCCGTGTGCGTAATTGGTATATCTACCCTGGCATTGCCTAGTTGTGCCGTGTCACCTACCATATCGTGCTTTACTACGATTATGATTTTAAGATCCGACCGCGTTAAGGTTCTCCATCCCCTTAACGCTATTTTCTATATGATTATACTTTACTTATTTAGACACTATTATAATATCGAATATTACTACATAGTAGATAGTTTAACGGATCCTTAGAGGATGGGCGGTCCCAAGCATCTTCTAAGTTACTTGTACCTTTATTACAGTTCACTTGAGTTGGTTTACATTATATAAGTATATATTGTCCTGACTCGAGTGTTTTGTGTTTTGCTTTACGCTCGGGTCAGCCTGAGTTATTCATAGATTTGGATTTCCACTCTCTTGGAGATTTGAATCCCTGGAGATTATCTGCTTGTCATGTCCTATCTATTTCAGTTCTGTTGTTCTACTCAGCTTGAACTTGGTTATTTTATTGAGACTTTTGTTGTACTCTATTTTTTCTGTTGTATCTTATGTAACTCTGATATATTTATATAGTAGCTTCATGAACTACTATTTCTTTTACTTCCGCTGCATTATTTTACTCTATGTCTATGATCTGTGATTATATTTATTTACTGTATATTCTGAGATTTGCCAAATTTTATTTACAATGCGGTATTTTGAGCAATTCAACTCCGGCATGAGTGTCTACCTATACACTTATAATGGATGCGAATGGTTGAAAATATCGGGTCGTTACAACAGCATTAGAGACTCACCTTCGGAGCTGGAGTTTTGCTTTGAAGATCCAGATATCTATTCATTTTGTTATCTAGTTGATTCCAGTTGTACCTGATTTTCATACTGTTACTCCTGTTGTATCTTGGTATTTCTATTGTATCTTAATTAACTCTGATGTATTTATATAGTAGCTTCATGGACTACTATCTCTTTTACTTCCGCTGCATTATATTACTCTATGTCTATGATCTGTGATTTTTATTTACTATAATGATGAGTTTGCCAAATTTTTATTTACAACGCGGTATTTTGAGCAATTCAAGTCCGACATGTGTGGATGCGAATGGTTGAAAATATCGGGTCGTTACAGTTGGTATCAGAGCTCTGGTTTTAGGCAAACTCAGCATATAGAGTAAATTTAATTACAGAACCGCTTTCGTTCGAGCTTGAATTCCTTCATCTTCGATACGGTTTCCTTTGAATTTTGGAACATTCCCTTCAGTTCCGAAGTCCATTCTTGTCCTCCCCTATTCGTGTCTTCTAGATTCTGGAGTGTCCCATAACTCCACTCCGAATAATCTTTCTAATAAATTGGCGGTCCCGCCAATATTCTAATTACTTGTAAAGGTGTGAAACTTCTTTACAAAAAGCATAGATTCACCGAAGACTTCTGTATCCTTGGTTTACGATGCTACTATCTTTTGCTATGCCTGAATTCTATCTCTTGAGATCGAATGTAGATTTACCCCAGAAAATCCACATCGATCTTATTCATTAAGTCACGGTTGACCTGGTTAAGGTTGCCCGCGATATTTATAGGCTTACCCATCTTCCTATTCTGTTATTTAATCGACTTATCTTTGCCTCCAATTTGTCTTAAAAAAATCTCTTTAATTTGAGTCCATCAATTTGATTCCCTATCCTTATTTTGAAAAATTAATCTTGTATTTCAAATTTTTTTTATATTTTAAAGATGTTTTATATATTGTGTTGTTTGAGTTATTGATGTTGATTTGGGTTTCCGATCGGTTCGTCTGATCAACGCTATCGATAGGATCTCTAAAACACTTGAACAGAAAAAACTGACACAATATGTTTTTTTTAATTTAGTAGATGGATAAATTTTGTATAATTATAATATGTATAAGGTTAATTTTCTAAATTTTTGATAATTAATGGAATTGGGTGTTAAGAAATAATATTTAACTTTGTATGTATTTTATAATCATTGGCTTTAGTTTCATATCTAAATAATTAAACATGGTTATAAATTAATTTGGAAATTTAAATGAATTTAAATCAAGAATGTGAGAATTTAATTTCCGATGATTTTGAACTTTGTTTTGAAAGTTTTAAAAGGATATATTATTTAAAGATAATTCGTAGAAATTGTTTCAAAGGATTTTAATTTGTAAATCAGTGTTCTTTTCTTTGTCGCTAGGAAATAATTTCGGTGATGACTGCAGCATCATCGACATTCATTTTCGAGTTTCGAAGCGAAGAGACCATCCTGTAGTTTTGCTACAGTTTTTCTTTGGAGAATTAAATTGATTTGGCTTTCTAATTATGACTTGATTTATAATATATGTGATTTAAGAGTTGATTTGATATATATTGTGTATATTTAATTATCTCTAGAATAGTTTGAAGTTAATCGGAAATCTAATTCTTAAATTTTATCTTAAAGGATAATTTCAATTATAAAAGGAAATCAAAATTTGAATAAATATTGAAGCTTGGATAATTGAGTTAAAAAATTTTATTTGTGTAATATTCTCTTGCATTCCAATATAACTTACCTAAATTATTAAAAGTTAAATATGTAATTAGAGAACACACAATATAAAGGAGATTTTATAAATGAAATTTGAGTGGTCATAATAAATGGTATACACTTAAATTTTAGTTATAAAGGATTAATAAAGGTAAATAGAATAAAAAGTTAATTGAATAATATACAGCATAAAGGGATGTTAAAGGAACTTATGAATAAATTGGAGTAAGTCATAATAAGTGTAAGTATACTTAATATATGTGATTAGACATATATTAAGTGGAATAAATGTAATAACCATCTGGAATAAAGAAGCATGAAACTTATTGAATAAAATTTTGAGTATAATAAATGATCTCAAATTCACGATTTTAGAAATGGTTAATTGGGTGATAAGATAATGAAATTATAAATAGATAAGATTTAATTAACTTAGGAAAAATCAAATGGATGAAATCAATTCTTAATTTAAGTTGAAAATTTTATGGTTTTAAAATTTATCATCTTATTTTGTTTTCCAATCTCTTATCCTTCGGTTGTTCCTATTCTCTTGCATCCTAAGCGGGGAATTGAATTCCAAATTGATCTTATCTCCTAAAGTTCGATTTGTAGTTCTTCCTCCCAAAATACCTTTACCAGTCTGATTTGGAAAACTTTTCAAGAATCTTCTTCGTGCTTGTGTCCTTGATTTAAGAGGATCTAGGGAAGATCATCTCCATCTTGTTGAATTACCTGTAACGACTGTTACCAGGTATAATTTCAATCTTCTTTTTCTTTATATTGCCTTGGTTCTATCTCATTCTATCTGTTGTCTCTATTTTCCATGCCTCGTTCCTTTTCGTGGACGAAAAGTTTTGAGTGGGGAAGATTGTAACAACCCATAATTTTGTGAATATTTTTAATTAAATTTTTATTTGAAATTTTGATTTTTTTTAAATCATTTACAAGTGAATTTTTAGAATTATTCCAATGTAAGTTTGCAATTTGTTTGTAATTTATTTTCCAAATGCAATAAATAAACGATTTTTGAAAATTTTATATTTTGGTCAAAATCTGAATTTTCAGTTTAAATATAAAAAAAAAATTGAATTTCAAATTTTAATCTTTTTCTTTGAAGCAGAATATATTTATGATATCTGTTCTGCTTTTCGTTTCGTTAAATTCTGAGTTATACTTTTTAAATCAGATAAATTACAGCATTTTTACATGTAGTTATTTACTGTATTTCAATTTCAAGTTTTCTATGTGCGTTTGTATATTTTTATTTTCTATGTTATTTTATTTTAATTTTCTATTTTGTTTATCTAAACTTTATTTATTGGATTTCACTTGTGTGTGTATCTTTTCATAAAAGGCTTGGAAGAAATCAAGGAGACATGCGTTACATTTCTTTAATGCTTGCCTTTTTATTTACCTACCCTCTTTATTACTTACCCTAGCCATTCACCGTTCATAGCCGTGAATTTCTCTTATTAATCATGTACAAACATCTCAAAATATCCTCTTTTCAATTGCATTTAAGAATCATATATGTGTATATATATATATATATATGTATGTATGTGTGTGTGTGTGTTTCTTTCTCCTTATTTCTTACCTTTTATTTCCTAGCCTTTTTGTTTTTCTATCATTTACTCCTCTTTAGCCGTTCAAAATCTTTTCTTGCCATCCACTCCACTTCATAATTCACGTACAAAATTTATTTCCCATCTCTCATTTTTCATTTGCATTTAAAAATAAAATATATTGTATGTTTTTTCTCCTAAACTTATGCCTTTCCGTTTCCTTAGCATTCATAACTCCTTAGCTCTTTTTTTTCTCTTCTATAGCCGTGTATTTCCTTTTTCCATACACGTACAAAATTTATTTCCCATTATGATTCACATATTTCACTTGCATTTAGGAATAATATATGTATAAGTTTTTTTCTCTTTATTTCTTGTCTCTTTGTTTTCCTAGCATTTACTCTATCAAATCACATAAAAATCTTCTCAATTTCTCAGTTCCTCATTTGCCTCTTCTGATTGAAATATTTTACAGTAAGTTTCTTTTATTAAATAGGAAATAAATCCCACTCATTCACTAGCCTTTTTATTTGCTAGCCTTTCATTTTCTAAACCCTACATCTTAGCCATTCAAATCTCTTGAAACCCTAGCCGTCTTCTTTTTATTTCTTATTCACGTACAAGTTCTCATCCTCTCATTTTCATTTGCGTGAAGAAAATACAACAAGTTCTAGGTTATTTCCATGGCTTCCTTCTCTCTCTTTTTTCCACTTTTATTTTATTTCCTCTTTTTTTTCCTTTTGTTTTCTCCTTGCATAGCTCAGCCTCCACCACCACAACATAACCTCCTCCTCCTCACTATTAGACCATGGCAAAGCCCACTTGGTGGTTGAAAGCAAGGTTATGTTCTTTGATTCGTAATTGCATAGTTTAATTCATCTTTTGTTGTGTTGAATCTTATTCTTATGATTTTTGTATTTGTAATATACAAGATCAATATCTTGGCTCTCCATCCATTCAAATCAGAATTGTGCCTAGTCGTGCTTTCGTGCTTTCTGGATTTTTGTTTGTGTGTTTGCTTTGCAAACTTCAGCGTAAAAAGGTGAGTAATCACACTTGACATTCATACTTATATTATTGTGAATTGATAGCAAGTGAAAGTGTAGAAATAATTATATTATGTTATACATGCCTGTGATATATTTATATGATATTCAATACTTTTTATATGCCTGTTACATCATCTGTTATATTTATTTTATTTTACTGTTTATTTATATTCTGTTCTCACACTGCAACTTCCCTGTAGAATAGAATCACTATAGGTTGACATGATACATACCCGAACGGACTTTAGAATAGGGACAGATCGTTATGGGCTGAAATGACAAGCCTAAGCGATTTTTATTTATTTTATTTAACTTGAGATTGCGGGTTTAAAATGATAGAACCCGGATTTTTCTTTGTAAATTACGGATTGAAATGATATATTATTCGTATCACTTGACCTAGGTTAGAAAATATTATACAGACCCGTGGTTATTTTGTAAGTTTTTCTGGAAGTTTTAAGTATTTTGAAAATGTAAATTTTGATATTTTAATTTAAATTTTGTTTTTAAAATGATTTAATAAAGTGAAAAATGATTTCATATGTATTAAAAATGTTAAATAAATAAATGGAAATTTGTGATTGGAAATATAAACTAATTTAGAAATATGTAAAGTTTTAATTATGAAAGAAACGTGTAAATTTCTAATTAATGAAAGAATATGTAAAGTTTTAATTATGAAAGAAACGTGTAAAGTTCTAATTAATGAAAGAAATATGTAAAGTTTTAATTTATGAAAGAGACATGTAAAGTTTTAATTAATGAAAGAAATATGTAAAGTTTTAATTTATGAAAGAAACGTGTAAAGTTCTAATTAATGAAAGAAATATGTAAAGTTTTAATTATGAAAGAAACGTGTAAAGTTCTAATTAATGAAAGAAATATGTAAAGTTTTAATTTATGAAAGAGACGTGTAAAGTTCTAATTAATGAAAGAAATATGTAAAGTTTTAATTATGAAAGAAACGTGTAAAGTTCTAATTAATGAAAGAAATATGTAAAGTTTTAATTTATGAAAGGGACGTGTAAAGTTCTTATTAGTGAAAGAAATATGTAAAGTTTTAATTATGAAAGGGACCTGTAAAGTTCTAATTAATGAAAGAAATATGTAAAGTTTTAATTTATGAAAGAAACGTGTAAAGTTCTAATTAATGAAAGAAATATGTAAAGTTTTAATTTATGAAAGAGACGTGTAAAGTTCTAATTAATGAAAGAAATATGTAAAGTTTTAATTTATAAAAGAGACGTGTAAAGTTCTAATTAATGAAAGAAATATGTAAAGTTTTAATTTATGAAAGAGACGTGTAAAGTTCTAATTAATGAAAGAAATATGTAAAGTTTTACTTACTGAAAGAAACATGTAAAGTCTTAATTAATGAAAGAAACATGTAAGTCTTAATTTGTGTAATATTGAATTAAAATAATAAATGCCCTTTTTGTAATAAAACGTAAATTAAAACGTACATTTGATAATGTAAGTTTAATTAGTGTAATATTGATTAAACGATAAATGCTCTTTACTGTAATAGAAATGTAAGTTAAAAAGTACATTTAATATGTAAGTTTTAATTAATGTAAATGACATATTTTAATGACTAAAAATAAGGTACTCTTAACTTAACATAAGAATTTCAGCATTAAATTAGATATTACAGTAACAAAGTTTATTTAACTATAAGGCTATGATAAAATGACCATGTTAAAAATTTGTAAGTATATAAATACTTTGATTATATAAAATATTAAATTGGAAAGTATTACATTCCAACAATGCTATGATTCCTTAAGGTTACATTACCAAAATGCTATGATAATTTAAAGGAAGATTTCAAGTTAATAAATTAAAGGAAATATTCAGTGATTTTGAAATTTGGGTTTTATTGAAATGATATATTATTGAATTGGTTTTGAAATGAAAATGATATATTTTTGAATTGGTTTTGAATAGATATGTTTTGGGTTTGAAAGTATGTATTAGTTTGAAATAAATGATATGATTTTGAAATGGTTTAAAGGATGTATTTTGATTTGAAACATAAACTATTTTGAAATTTATAAGCACGGGTTATAATAACGATTGGTTGGCAAAGAGACCGGGATCGGATATGGACATACTCTCTATCGATACCGAAAACCACTTTGACAACCGAGTACGTGGTGGAGATTCCAGAATGAAGTAGGATGGTGGCGACGTTCTTAAGGTATGTTACATGGACCCAACTCCCATGAGTTGGCATAAGGTAGCTAAAACAGGAGCGATCTCGGACCAGTGAGGTAGCACCTCTTCTCGGACACATTTTTTCGATATTATACTCTTACTTGTGATTGATTAGATGGCCATCCTTCGATTTGGGAGTGTTGTTCGAGGTGGAACGGTAGTGGATGCTATGCGTATCCATCAGTCCGTGTGCGTAATTTGTATATCTACCCTGGCATTGCCTAGTTGTGCCGTCTCACCTACCATATCGAGCTTTACTACGATTATGATTTTAAGATCCGACCGCGTTAAGGTTCTCTATCCCTTTAATGCTATTTTCTATATGATTATACTTTACTTATTTAGACACTATTATAATAGCGAATATTACTACATAGTAAATAGTTTAACGGATCCTTAAAGAATAGGCGATCCCAAGCATTCTTTAAGTTACTTGTACCTTTATTACAGTTCACTTGAGTTGGTTTACATTATATAAGTATGTATGTCCTGACTAGAGTGTTTTGTGTTTTGCTTTACGCTCGGGTCAGACTGAGTAATACAGCATTAGAGACTCACCTTCGGAGCTGGAGTTTTGCTTTGAAGATCCAGATATCTATTCATTTTGTTATCTAGTTGATTCCAGTTGTACCTGATTTTCATACTGTTACTCCTGTTGTATCTTGGTATTCCTATTGTATCTTAATTAACTCTGGTGTATTTATATAGTAGCTTCATGGACTACTATCTCTTTTACTTCCGCTGCATTATATTACTCTATGTCTATGATCTGTGATTTTTATTTACTGTAAATGATGAGTTTGCCAAATTTTTATTTACAACGCGGTATTTTGAGCAATTCAAGTCCGACATGTGTGGATGCGAATGGTTGAAAATATTGGGTCGTTACAAGCTACATGAAGAAGGCCACGTGGGTAGAGATCGTACGTTACAGTTAATATCTCAGTCTTACTTTTGGCCATCAATGAGGAAAGAAGTGGAAAGATTTGTAGAGCGATGTCATATCTGTCAGGTTTCAAAAGGAACCGCGACTAATGCTGGATTATATATGCCGTTACCTGTACCAACTAAACCATGGGTTGATGTGAGTATGGACTTTGTGTTGGGGTTGCCGAGAACACAGCGTGGTAACGATTCCATTTATGTGGTGGTTGACCGATTTTCGAAAATGGCACATTTTATTGCTTGTAAGAAGACGGCAGATGCTGTTCATGTTGCTCAGTTGTTTTCAAAGAAATATATCGACTTCACGGATTGCCAGAATCGATTGTGTCGGATAGGGATACTCGTTTTCTAAGTCATTTTTGGCTAAGTTTGTGGAAGATGGTGGGAACGAAGTTGAACTTTAGCAGCGCTTATCATCCGCAAACGGATGGACAGACCGAGGTTGTGAAAAGATCACTGGGGAATTTATTGCGATGTTTAGTGATAGATAACCTGAAGAGTTGGGACATGAAGTTATGTCAGGCAGAGTTTGCTCATAATCATGCGGTAAACCATAGTACGGGGTTCAGTCCATTCCAGATCGTGTATTCAAACTTGCCAAAAGGACCATTGGACTTAACGGTAGGGCCACAGTCGAAGGGGACAGTTAAGAAAGCTGCTGATTTTGTTGATGGATTGGCGGAGTGTCATAAAATCGTTCAAGAACAATTGGAAAAGGCAAATGAGAAGTACAAACGTTCTACAGATCTGAAGCGAAGGAGTGTTGAATTTAATGAAGGTGATTTGGTTTATGCGGTATTAACGAAAGATCGTTTTCCGGTGGGAATGTACAATAAATTGAAGGCGCGGAAGATTGGTCCAGTGAAAATTTGAAGAAAATCAATGAAAACGCATATCGGTTGAAATTACCGGATAATGTTCATACTTCCGATGTTTTCAATGTCAAGTATTTGATTCCATATCATGGAGAGGAGCTTGTAATGCAAAGAGAAGGTGCAAATTCGAGGTCGAATTTTCATCAACCAGGGGAGGATGATGCAGCATGATCTGCCAATTTAGGTCGTTCACGACCTAGTGGGTTTTTAGGTCGCTCATGACCTATGGAAGGTCGGCTACGAGTTAACGGAATCAACGCTCAGGCATGCAAACGACCTAACTTGTTTTTAGGTCGCATACGACCTAACTAGTTACTACGACCTAACGAGCAGATAGGTCGCGTGGAGGAGGTACGACCTAAAGTGAAACAGGATGTAATGCTTGGGATATGCCATAGGTCGCTAACGAGTTACGATCTAACAAAGCTGCACAGTGAAAAAGAGGAAGCAACGGAAGTGTTAGGTCGCGTACGACCTAACGAGGCTTTTAAGTCGCTCCAGCGACCTAGTGGAGAATCGCGAGCTATCAAGTTAAGACCAACTTTAGGTCGCAGAGATATGTTACGACCTAAGTTAGGTCGCGAGAGGATGAAGAGAGATGGGTCAATGTTAGGTCGCAGAAAGCTGGGGAAGATAAGTCGTGAAGACTTAGGTCGCGAAGATTTTCTAAAGCGCTGATTTTAGGTCGCTGATGGGGGATGCCGTTCATTCTTAGGTTGCGAAGCTCCAGATGTCGTTCATTGGTTAAGTCGTTTATCTGTTGTAACTGATGATAAGTCGTTCAAGCGTTAAGTCGTGAACTTTTAGGTCGTTTCCGACCTATGGTTGTAAAGTGTTGTTTTGTATTTTCTTATGTTGAAATCTTTTAAGTCGTTGTTTTTAGGTCGTTCATTTTAGGTCGCGTCTGTTTTTAGGTTGCACCATTTTTAGGTCGTAGGTCGTTCACGACCTAAGTGTTGTTGAAATTTTGTTCTGTTTTTGGCGTGTTGAGTTGTAGCCTATAAATAGGCATGTTTGGTCATTTGTAAAAGTTTAGTTGATTTGAAATAAAACTCTAGTTTTGTTAGCTTTGTGCTTTCACCAAATTGGTAGTCGAGTGTAATCTCCTATCTCCTCTTTCGGTTAATCGAGTGCGCTCGATTCAACGACTGTAGAAGCCGATTCACGGAATCTAGTGCGCTAGATCAACGTGTGAAGAATCGCAGATCTTTGAACCCAGTATCGTGCGCGATCAACGAGTTCGGGATAGCTAGAATTCGGTATCTTCGGAACAACGAATTCGGGCATTTCAGTATTCATCAATCCATCGATTGCTACTTTCATCGATCTACATTGTTTTGATTAATCCGCTGCGTCAATAAACGACCTAACGACTTAAGGAGTTAACGACCTAACGACTTAAGAGAGTCACGACCTAGCGACCTAAGAAGATCAGCGACCTAGCGAGCTGAAGCAGAGAAAAGTTACATGACCTACTATAGGTCTCTCATAGCCTACTGACTCGTTCAGACAAGACTCAAATCTTTTAGGTCGTTTGCGACCTAGGACTTGTTGTCCACTAAACCGCTGCTACTCTCAGAACTGAAGCCACGACTCATACGACATTAAAGACCCACGACCTATGTTAGGTCGATGGCGATCTACGACCTAACTTAGGTCGTACACGACCTAAGACTTGGAGATTGAATCTCGCCCAAAATCTCCCCTATAAATACAGCCCTAACTCCAACTAGCGAAAGACTTTTGGCTGATCTTTTGAAGTGCCGTTACTCTGCTGAATTCTGACCTCATCCAAGACATTAAGCCTTCCAAACATTCAAGAGACTACAACAAGCTTCGAAAAAGATCTTGCACATCCAACATGGATTCAAAGAGCCTTATCACATCGAAGTTTGAGCTACTAGTCTGAAGTGTTTAGGAATCGAAGTGTATTGTATCTTGAAGTGCATTGTATCAATTTGTAACCAAAATCAGCAATAAAGGAATTCAAAGTGGACATAGGCTTGATCTTAAGCCGAACCACTATAAAATCGTTGTCTTTTACTGTTTTCTGCTACTTTTCTGCTTGTTCCTTATTCCCGTATCACGGGTGGTGCTTTCACATTATTACTACACACACTAGGGTGTTAGCGTTCAATTTTCAGCGTTAACATTTTGGTGCTTTCACTGAGAATCCAACTCAGGGATTTTTCCACCATTGCTTCGCAAAGACCTGTTGAAAGGATCTCCTTGAAAACCAGAAGTCTGTCTGAGATCATGGCTCCTGGGAGGAAGAGTAGATCTACGAGGTCCGGAAATGTTAATGATAGGGCTGCTTCTTCTCCAGCGCCAAATCAGGAGACTCCTACTGTTGGAGTCACAAGGGCCGAACTTGATGATGTGGTTTCTGGACTATACCAACAAATGGAAACTCAAAAGGCTATTATGATGGAAAGGTTGAACGCCTTGCTTAGGGCAAACCGACAACCAGAAAATGCTGAACCACCTTTGCTGAACAAACTCATGATTCCCAAGACAATGATATTCCTCAAAGAGCAGCTGGCTTCGCCGAAGGGGTGCCTCCCCAAGCTGGAGGATCAAGGCCACAGCCGCCTCTTCGCGAACGTTTGTTCACACAAACTTCAGAAAAGGTGGCTGACGTCTGCCCGGCAAGGTCTCTGAATGATGAGGAATATCTGTCAGGAATGGTTCGCCAGATTATGAAAGAAAGTATGCACAGGAATGAAGACCAAAATGACTGGGGGTTTGCTCTAAGCAAGACTCCGTTCACTGAAAGAATCCTAAAAGCAGAATTTCCAAGGAAATTTGTACCTCCTACGATCCCAGCTTATCGAGGGACGAGTGATCCAAATCAGTTCTTATACAAATATGACTGGCACATGACAGGTGCCAGGGCAACAGATGAAATTAAATGCAGATATTTTCCTGTCTATCTAGAAGGAGTGGCTCTACTCTGGTTTACAAAGCTACTAGTCCGATCTGTGGATCAATTCTCTGATTTGACCCGTAAATTCAAGGATCAATTCAGGTTGTACACTACAAAGGCCAAGGACATAATGTCACTGTCCAGCCTAGAACAAGCTTCCGGCAAATCTATCAAATCCTTCTTGAATCGCTTTAACATAGCCTTGGACGAGGTAGATAATGCTGAGCCTCGAATGATTCTAACATACTTGATGCATGCCATTGATAAAACGAGCGAGTTCGGAAAATGGTTGAAAATGAAAGAACCAAACTCACTGGAGAAGTTTTATAAAAAGGCTGATGAGTTTATGCGTCTGGAAAATCTTCCTACACCAGCAAAGGTGGTTGTTGCTGAAATTCAAAACAACAACGTAGCTGAAACTCCTAACAAGAAAGAATCTGGTGGTCAGAAAAGGGAAAGTAACGGTGGGAAAAAATAGAAGGATATGAAGAAACCACACCGTTTTTCAGATTTTACCCCTTTGACTGAGACTCCAGAGAAAATCTTCTTTGCAACAAAGGAAACCGTCAACTACCCAGAGCCACCTAAGATAAAGCTTGGGAAAAATTTCGTGCCTAACGGAAGATTCTGCCGGTTTCATAATCAGCCTGGCCATGATACCAACGAATGTCGCCATCTGAAGAACTTGATTGAAGAACTGTTAAGAGAGAATAAACTGCAATAGTATGTTAAGAGAAATAGAAGTGATCCTGCCTCATCTTCTCAGGGGCAACAACCTCCTGTTCGTCAATCTGGTTCGGGTGAAAAGGCGGCGGTTCAAGAATCTGAAAGGCCTGTAATTAATGTAATCACAGGAGGTCCACATCCAGCAGGCCAAAGTTGGGGAGAAATGGAAAGATATGCTCATGTTTTGAGACATGCCCCAAAAGAGGAAACTATCTTTGTTTTGGAAGATGTTGTGCCCTTGAAACAACAAAGAACTTGTCACGATGACATCATATTCAGAGCCAGAGATTCTATGGGAGTTGAAGCTCCTACCATGTCCATTGGTGATAACTGCCGGTATCGGACCAGCTATTGTGAGGAGAGTGCTTGTCGATTGCGGCGCTTCTTGCAATATTCTCTTCAAAAAGACCTTTGATCAAATGAAGATTCCAATGGCTGATGTTCAAGCCTCTTCACAAAAGATTGTTGGGTTCACTGGGGAACCGAAGCAACCCATTGGAACCGTCGACTTATTCGTAAAACTTGATGAAGGGGAAAGAAAGGTAGTCCGCAAGCAAACCTTTGTTATTGTTGACGAATTCTCTGCTTATAACGCCTTCTTGGGACGACCAACCCTTGCGGCATTCAAAGCTATTCTCGCCCCATGGTGCCTAACCATGAAATTCCCCACTGATAACGGTGTGGGTGTGTTGAAAGGAGATCAAGGTGCTGGGCGGGAATGTTATCTCACAGAGTTGCGGGAGGCGAAGAAAAGTGAAATGGGGAAAGATGCGGCGGCTCCGCTCCGCATCAAAGAACCCACCTTGTAGCAAGTACGGGGTGGACCCTGCATTGGAGAGCATAGTGGTGCACGAAAAGAAATCGATCCCAGAAAAACCAGTGGAGGGGAGAATAGAGTAGTGCCGGCAGAAGTAACGGTACCGGTACCTGTTGATCAGAAGGACCCAAACAAAGTGCTAAACATAGGTTCACAACTCAGTGTGACAGTTCAAAATATGCTGATATCATTCTTGAAAGCAAATCTGGATGTATTCGCTTGGAGTCATGCTGACATGTGTGGAATATCTCCAGAAATTGCAGTACATGCCTTGAATATTGATCCGAAGTTCACACCCGTAAAGCAGAAAAGAAGAACCCAAGGTCCTGAAAGGTCAACAGCATTGAAAGAAGAAGTAGATCGGCTCATGGAGAATGACTTCATCAGAGAATCCACTTATCCAAATTGGGTTTCTAAACCGGTGTTGGTTAAAAAAGCTAATGGAAAGTGGAGAGTATGCATCGATTTTTCAGACTTGAACAAAGAATGTCCTAAAGATTGTTTTCCACTACCCAGAATCGATCAGTTGGTGGACGGAACAGCCGGGCACAAATTATTGTCTTTTATGGATGCTTACTTAGGGTACAATCAAATCATGATGCATGAGCCAGATCAGGAGGACACAAGCTTCATCACCGATGTGGGTCTTTACTGCTACAAAGTTATGCCATTCGGATTAAAGAATGCAGGGGCAACTTATCAAAGACTCGTTAATGCCATGTTCAAGCCTCAAATTGGTATGACTATGGAAGTTTACGTCGATGATATGTTAGTAAAGTCAAAGAAAACAGTGAACCACATGGATCATCTAGAAGAAATGTTCACGATCCTCCGAAAGTATGGAATGAAATTGAATCCTCTGAAATGTTCATTTGGAGTTGAATCCGGAAAATTATTAGGTTTCATTGTGATTGCTAAGGGCATCGAGGCAAATCCTGCTCAGATCACTGCCTTAAGAGAAGTTAAACCCCCTAGGACAAAGAAGGACTTGCAAAGCCTCAATGGGAAAGTCGCTGCTCTGAGTTGATTTATCTCCAAAGCCACAGACAAATGCATTCCCTTCTTTGATGCTCTAAAGAAAGGAAAGAAGAATTTCGAAAGGACTCCTGAGTGTCAAAGAGCTTTTGATGAGCTGATTCATCATATGGAGAAGACTCCAATACTTTCTAAACTAGACAATGGTGAAGATCTATTCATATACTTAGCAGTTTCATCTCACGCTCTCAGTGCAGCATTGGTAAGAGAAGACGCAAAAGTTCATCATCCAGTTTATTACATCAGCAAAAGGTTCACTGGGGCAGAGATGAATTATTCAAAGTTAGAAAAGCTCGCCTACTCTCTATTGATCGCTTCCAGAAAGCTGGGCCATACTTCCAGGCTCATCCTATTAAAGTCCTCACTGATCAACCTTTGAAACAAGTCCTATTCCACCCAGAAACTTCGGGTCATCTTTTGAAATGGAATATTGAACTCAGTCAATATGATATCACCTACCATCCTCGAAAAGCAATTAATAGACAGGCTTTAGCAGACTTCATTGTAGCATGCACAGATAAAGGTGACAGTGAGGGAGAAGCGACGACTGAGATTCCGATCCAATGGAAATTGTATGTCGATGGTGCAAGAAACGACTACTGTTCTGGAGCCGGGGTCGTACTTGAAACCCCCGAAGGACGATCGTTATGTTATGCATTGAGATTAGAATTTCCTTCGACAAATAACGAAGCCGAATACGAAGCTCTTATTGCTGGTCTAAGGATTGCTAAAGAGCTGAGCATCAAAGTGTTGTAGATCTTTAGCGATTCCCAACTAATTGTATGCCAAGTCAAGAAAGAGTTTTAGACTAAAGGAGGAAATCTGCCTGCATACCTGTCAAAAGCTTGTGAACTTCTCGATGATTTTTATCATTATACAATAAACCATATCCCCCAGGAAGAAAATATGAAGGCAGATTCTCTCGCGAAATATTCAAGTTCTGGGGAAGCTCAAATATTGGGATTGGTCCCTGTAGAAGTCTTGACGGCTCCAAGTATTGATGAGATGGATATTGACTAGATCATGACTGTATCTCAAGAGCAGGAATCATGGATGACTTCAATCAAGGAATATCTGCTCAACAGCTCCTTGCCAGAAAACTCAAAAGAACGTCAAATGCTCCTAAGAAAAGTTCCAAGATATGTGATTCAAGGCGACCATCTGTACGGACGTGGATTCTCAATGCCATTACTCCGATGTGTAACTAAAGAAGAGGCTAAGACAATTTTGGCTGAAGTACACGGAGGAGAGTGTGGAGATCATTCAGGTGGTCAAACTCTTGCAAAGAAAATTCTTCGCTATGGTTATTTTTGGTCGGATGTTAATCGAGATGCTACTAACTACTCCCGAAAGTGTGACAGATGCCAGAGATTTGCAAAAATCCCAAGAGCACCTTCTACCATGCTAACACAGATGGTCAGTCCATGGCCATTCGCAATTTGGGGAATAGATCTTATTGGGCCTATGCCGATCGCCAGATCCGGAATCAAATATGCCATCGTTGTCGTTGATTATTTCACTAAATGGGCTGAAGCAGAACCATTAGCTACTATTACCTCTAAAAAGATGATAAATTTTGTAACAAAAAAATATCATTTGCAGGTATGGTGTGCCTCAGAAGATAATAACAGACAACGGTACTCAATTCGAAAGCGAAGAATTCCAGGAATTTTGCAGACGATTCAAAATCCGAAAAAGCTTCTCATCAGTGGCTCATCCGCAGGAAAATGGGCAAGTGGAAGCAGTAAACAAAATCATCAAATCGACCATCAAAAAGCGACTTGAAAGAGCAAAAGGTGGTTGGGTTGATAAGCTACCACTAGCACTATGGGCATACAGAACTACCCACAAAACTACGACTGGGCACACTCCATTCTCATTAGCATACAAATCAGAAGCAATGATTCCAGTGGAAATAGAAGTCCCCTCACACAGAAGAGTTCATTTCAACCAAGCTGAAAATGAAAAGCTGCAACTTGAAGCACTTGACTTGCTTGATGAAAGAAGGAAAGAAGCTGAACTCAAAGTTGTAGCTCAACAGCAAAGAATAGCCAGGCACTTCAATTCTAAAGTTCGCCAACGCAGCTTTGAAATTGGAGATCTAGTCTTGAAAAGGATCATGACAGCAACCGGAGTGTTTGGACCAAACTGGGAAGGGCCGTATGTCATAGGCAAAAAACTTCACGATGGCACTTTCAAACTCACAACTATTGAAGGAGATCCAATCCCGAGAGCCTGGAACAACAATCACTTGCGTCCATATTTTACTTAGAAGTAAAGCTTAAATTTGTAAAATGATTATAATGTATCATACTTGTATTGTAAGCCATTGTAAAAGCAGTGCAAAGTGATAATGAAAACTATAAAGTGGATGTAGGCCCAATTTTTGGCCGAACCACTATAAATCTTGTGTCTTTTACTATTTTAAATTGCCTATCTTATTTCGATGCGCAAATATTTTTAAGTATGTTGCTAAAATATCGATTTAATACTGCAGGCAATCAAAGCAAAAATTACCTATCTAACACATCACAACTCAAGCGATTCCCATAAATCACTCAACAAACAAATGTCAAGCCACAAGAAAACTTCTAGACCGAATTCCTACAAACGGTTGGTGATTCCACCAAAGGGGCACCTTCCCAAAAGGAAGGCACCAGGCCCTTGCTAACTGACTGTGATCGTTTGTATAAACAGACATCCAGTTAAATAGTTTGCGTCTGCCCGTGGATTCACTCAACCATGAAATACATCTTTCCGGAAAAAATCAAACAGCTTGTCAAAGAAAGAATATAAAATTGATAATGATAGCGAGGAATCGCTCGGCGACAGTGGATGCAAAGACACGGATAAGCAGACAAAAACAGCCGAAATGGAATCTTGTCTCTCACCCAAGAATGTTGGTGGGACCACCTAAGGGTGCACCTTCCCAAGATAGAAGGTTCCAGGCCCTTGATTACTTGATTGCGATCGTTTGTGCAAACGAACATCCAGTCGGGTAGCTTGCGTCTGCCCCATGGACCCACTAAACTGTGAGATGCAGACTTCCTAGCACACAAACAAAGCCCTCTAACGAGGCACAAGCCCTCTTTGGAGGCACAACTCTTCAAGAGGAGTCCACTTCGGAGGCAAAAGTCCTCCAATGAGGCAAGCCCAAATCGAAATGCTTCTCTCGCCCAAGAATGTTGGTGGGACCACCCAATGGAGCACCTTCCCAAGATAGAAGGTTCCAGGCCCTTGTTATTTGATTGTGATTGTTTGTGCAAACGAACATCCAGTCGGGTAGCTTGCGTCTGCTCCGTGGGACCATTTAACTGTGAGAAAGTAACTTTCAGGCAAAACAAACAAAGCCCTCTTCGGAGGCAAAAGCCCTCTTCGGAGGCACACTTCACCAAGTTGAAGTGCCAAAAGCCCTCTTCGGAGGCACACTTCACCAAGTTGAAGTGCCAAAAGCCCTCTCACACTTCACCAAGATGAAGTGCCAAAAGCCCTCTTCGGAGGCACGCTTCACCAAGATGAAGTGCCAAACAAAAGCCCTTTAACGAGGCACAAGCCCTCTTCGGAGGCACAACTCTTCGGAGGAGCCCTTTCCCAAAGGCATATAAAACAAGCCCTCTTCAGAGGCACACTTTTACTCTTAATAGTGAAGTGCTAAACAAAGCCCTCTAACGAGGCACGTCCAACAGATCAAAACATTCTTCAGAAACTCGCTTCACTGCGTAGGGGAATCCACTTTTCAACAAATAAAAGTGATCATCCTCGAAAGTAGAAGTGTTCTTTTAAAAGAAAAGGAAGAAAACTTATCTGATGCAAAGCGTACTCTATTAAAGCAGAATAACATTTCCTTAAAACGGAAGAATTATTCTCTAAAAAAGAGTACAAGTCTTTCCAGAATATTGCAATAAGCCGTGGTATGGGGGCATATAATTATATTAATATAAACAACGCTCAAACATCATACCATGAGCTCACTGCAGTATCATATAAAGTAAAAAAAAAGAAACTTGTGCAAAAACAAGGAATAAAAGCATTCACACATATACTGACAAGAAATTGTACAAGTAAAAAGAATTATTTTATTCCATACTATGAAGTTTTTGTACATGTGCAGGTTTCAACAAGCGGGGGCCGGTACCCGCACAATCCCCGGTCAATACATGCAAAAAGTAAAAAGCAAAACAAGAAGCCTAAAGTCCAGCTTATCATTCCTTCTTCCCGCCACCCTTAGAGCTCTTTCCCGGCTTGATAACTAGTTTTGGAAGCCGTTGTGGACGGGTCGGGGAGGAAGGAGAAAGAGGAGTAGTCGAATCTTCTTCTACTTTATCTTCTCCAGCTGAAGTGCTTTTCTTCTTCTTCCTCATTGCGCGCTTCCCTTTCCTCTTTGAAGAAGATTCACTTCCCGGAGTAAGCAACGCAGAAAGTTTTGTATCATCGTCATAAGGCTGCTCCGGGGTCTTCTCATTGTCCTCAAATTCTTCCGCCTTCTACTCTTGCGAAGCGGGTGGATCCTCCAAGCCTTGAAGGGCCTCTATTTGCTCTTCCTGCGATCCCGGCTGAGAAGCAGGAGTGATTTGAAGGGATGGAGGGGGAACAGCTGGAAGGGGAGAAGTTTGCGCAGCATTCAATGTTTCTACTACAGAAGAAAAGAAGTTAAAATCAGTATTCTCCGAAAAAAGAGAAGATATTGTATCATCAGGACTTAAGTAACAAGCGATAAATTCATCGAGCTCGGTTGGACTGAACGAATCGAACGAGTAATCTACTTGAGCTAGATAAGACTTGGAGTTACCTGGAGAAGTCGGCTTAATCACGACAATTTCAAACTTTTCAGCTTCAATATCGTCCTGGGTCTTCTCCTCGACTTGAACAGTGGGAGGCTCAGTTGTTGCGATTTTGACTTCGGCTTTTGCAGGAAGTGGAGAATAAGAACTAGAGCCAGTGTTATCAGGGTCGACCGGAGCCGGAGGACGAGCGGGGTCAGTTAAAGTCGCTTTCTCTAAACACTCTCCTCCTGCTGCTTCGGCTCGTTCCCTAGCAAGCTGCTCTTTTCCCCTGGCAAGGGCGGTACATGCTTCATCATCCAGATAAGTCGCCTCAAGATCCGCCTCTGCATAGCCGGCACCTCCGAACATGTCAATTATCGCTTCCCACACTTCGACCAAGGTAAATTCATATGTCGGTCCCAGAAATGAGAGGCTACCACGCCCCAAGACGCTGTGCAAGTAAAAATCAAACAAAGTAGAGCTGATATTGGCTTTAGTAGCCACATGAGATTCTTCGACTGCAACTTTCCCAGCGATAGCTTCATCGCGCTCTCTTTTAGCCTTTAACAATTGAGACTGCAACCTTGTGATTTCCAAAGCTTGGGAGCTGACTTTCCCCCGAAGCTGGGCGGCGGCGTTGTGGTACTTTTCAGTAACATGTTGCTCCGCTTCAAGTTTAGCTTCAGCATCTCGCTGAGCAGCATGAGCATCTCGAACCTGTTTCTGCAGCACCTCTTCTTTTTGAGAATGCGAAGCAGAAGAAGTGGCAAGCTCTTCCTTGAGCTTCTTAACTTCAGATTCAAGTTTCGCGTAATTATCAGCAATGCTTGTCATTTCTGCATCATGCTGCTTACAAATCTTATCCCACTCCGTCTTGTCATTTTCCATAGTCAACATGGCTTCGAGATTAATACGGTTAACTCTTTTGAGTTCATCGACAAGTTTCTACCAGCCAGACATCCTCTCGATATCGAGTTTGACAGCATCAAGGTTTCTTAACATAGCTTGCTTCTCAATCGGTACCAAGTCTAAGTCAAAACGCACTCCCTTTAAACACCAACTCGGGAATCGGCTTTGGAGTGTAGGCGGAGCATCCCTGACCTGATATTGAGGCCTGTTGATAATTGTTTGAATGTCAGTCTTCTCAAGAGCAGGAGAACCGGAGGGGATGTCAAGGGAAACAAAAGCAGCAGTCTTTTCAGAAATTGCAGACGCGTCCTTTCCGCTAAGCTTGGTCCTTTTGCTTGAATCTTCAACAGCGTGACTTTTCACTTTAATGTCATAGGATTTCCTTTTATGGGAGTCATCGTCCTTTCTTCTTTGCCACTCCTCATAATCCCGTCTTTCATGAGCTTTTCTGGCAGCTCTTTCTTCATCAGTTTCCCTCGGGGCAGTGAGATAACGCCTATAATCGTAAGTGTTGCGGCTTCCATAGCGCAGGAAATTGTCATAATAAGAGCCACTTCGCCCCATCGGAGAATCTGAAAATGAAAAAGAGATAGAATTTAGAAATTTCCAGAAAGAGGAAGCTAAGTGCATGTAAATGCCGAAAAATCCTAAGTGTGTGTGACGTGTAAGCTATGCGCGTCAAACTACAAACCACTCTTTGGTTGAGGAGTGATAGCGGATTGTGAGGTAGGAGTAAACTTTTGAGCTGACGAAATTTGCTGCAAGGCAGATGTCACTTCAGCTGTTGGAGATGTGACTCTTATTGTATCGTCTTTGAAAAGCTCACGTGAAGTCACCATCAGATCGCTTAGTTCACCAAAAATGTCTTCGGCATCGTGCCGGGCGGAACTCTCTTTTTCACCACCGTGCCGAGTGGAGCTCTCCTTTTTAGCTTCTTCATCGGCTGCTTTCTTGGGGCATTGAGGAAGTTCCTCCTCTTCGATAACCGGAGAGAGTGTGAACTTGCCAGATGAACCCGCAACATCGGCAGAAGTGGAACACTTTACCAGTGCAGCCTCTACAGTAGATTCTTTCGAAGCTATCCCTTCTGCAGAAACTGGGGCATCCGATGTCTCGGCTTGAGAATCAGAAACTTCATGAATCTGAGTAAATAGGGAGGAGTGTAGAAGTCCGAACTGATGTAAAAACTCATCTTTCAACAAAAATTGAACGCTCCTCTCCTGAACCGGCACGGCCATAAGCCTCTCAAAAGTTGATTTGTGACCCAGATCCCTAGAAGGAGGAGGAAGCGCTGAAAAGTAAAGGACGAAGTTAACACTTGACAACTTGGGCTTTGAAAAGTTCAGAAAAACATAAAGAACAAAGATAAATGATCTTACTTCCTACCCTCCAGATAGCGTAGAATCCCGGAGGACAGCGAACGAAGAAAAACTGACTCAGAAACCCGTGAACACTATCAGAAAGACCAATAATCAGTTTGCGGTTCCTAGCACTTCTTACGAGCGTGATGGAGGGATGGTCTTTATTTTTGGCAAATGTGCACAAGTAACAAACTTCATCAAAACGCGGAAGACAATCCAGCGTCCTCCTAAATAACACACATAACCCCATCAGAACGGCATAGCCATTAGGGTGTAGCTGGAAGGGGGAGATAGCCAGTCGAAGAAGAAGTTGCTGGAGAAAGTCGTTGAAAGGAGGGATAGCTCCACTCATGCACATTTGACGATTAATTGCGACGAAACCATAAGGTGGTATATCAGCAGTGTCGCTTTTCTCAGGAAGTATGGCATCTGCTTCAGCAATGCCGAACTGGATGCATAGTTGACGGAAAACTTTATATGTTAGTGTGGTTAAGATTCTTTCTGGATGATTAGCCAATGGATTAGCAATTGGAAAGGCTTCTCCAGCTGGTCCTGTTTCTTCATGTTGAGAAGTCATTCTACACAAGGAACTGGACATTCAAATATGAAGATGCACGTTTCCTAAAAAGTTTGAAGTGTTGTGCAGAGCTAACAAAATAGCAAGTAAATGTAACTAGAATTAAACTAGTTGACAATCAGTCAATTACAAGATTTCAGAGCTTGTTAATTTAAAACTCAAGTGCAGTGTTAGCGCAGACAAAGAAGCTTTAGTTGGCTATTTAAGTTTTGCTTTAATACTTCGCTTAAATTTGTTGGTTTACAGCACTTCGTTCACACAACCTAGTTAAACTGATTATTCTTTATCAGTTAACACTATCATTCGATGTGGGCAGTCAATGGCAGTATATTCGTCCCAGTTTTCTGCAAATATTGTGTTTAACAGGTTATTAGCATTAGAGATAATCTGTAAAGAAGTTCAAACAGTTCAAAGTTCAAGCAATTCAAAGTTTAAGCAGTTCAAGTCGAGCATTCAAATTGAAATTATGCTTCAAGACAGGCAAAGCATTTTTTAACTAAGTGTTAGCTCGTCCACGACCTAGGAGTAATGTCGCGAGTTAATCTAAGTCGCTAGTTCTTTAGGCCGTGATACTTATAAGAGAATAAGACTTCAGGTCAAAATGAAATGAATTCCTCCAAGTCCTAGCTCGGTCGCGACCTAAAGCTTATGCCGCAATTACTTAGGTCGGTCAAGTACGCTAAGTCGCGAGGGTCCATGGGTCACTAAGATTCATTAGGTCGTCTCCAATAGAATCTTGAGCTATCTGCTGCTCGAGCCTAAGCCTCGTTTCCTTCCACCAATTACCTTCCTCTCCACTAAGAAGCTCATTAACTCATCAACTTCCGAACTCAAGTCTCATCCCCCATAACTCTCTAGCCCGTTAACGATCTCCTCATCCCCTCTAAAATCACAAATCAGTTAACCTAAAAGCATGGTAACCCATCTCCTTCTTCTCGTAAATCGTCTAAAGCCAAATCGAATCACCTCAAGTCCATCAAAAGTCGATATAATGAAATTCGTGATGAAACGCGGCGTAAGGAAGTCGGTCGAAGATGAAAGATGGGGTTTGTGAATCAATGATAATCGAGGATTGAGTAGAAAGCGGGTTCACTTACGCAATGTAGTGTTAAGGATAATTGATGATCGAGTAATTGAATTCGCCTTCGAGAAGCTTGGGAACTTGTTAATGGCTGAATGGAAAGTTAGAACAAATGAGGAGAAGGAGGAACGACCTAAGTTATTTATACCCCGGGGCAGTGAAAGGCGAACCGGCACGCACGACCTAGTTTCCTCGATAGGTCGCTTACGGCCTAACAACTCATCAGAGCACGAGTTAAGGAGATCGAAGCACACGACCTACGACCTATGCATGTACTTCGAGGGGAAAATGTTAACTCCTCTTCGTTAGCGACCTAAAGATGTGAAGCGACCTACCGACCTAAGAAGCTAGCTGCCTACCGACCTAAGAAGCTAGCTGCCTACCGACCTAAGAAGCTAACTGCCTACCGACCTAAGAAGCTAACTTCCTACCAACCTAAGTGGATAAACGACCTAATGACTTAAAGAGTTAGCGACCTAACGACTTAAGAGAGTCACGACCTAGCAACCTAAGAAGATCAGCGACCTAGCGAGCTGAAGCAGAGAAAAGTTACACGACCTACTATAGGTCGCTCACAGCCTACTGACTCGTTCAAACAAGACTCAAATCTTTTAGGTTGTTTGCGACCTAGGACTTGTTGTCCACTAAACCACTGCTACTCTCAGAACTGAAGCCACGACTCATAGGACATTAAAGACCCACGACCTATCTTAGGTCGATGGCGATCTACGACCTAACTTAGGTCGTACACGACCTAAGACTTGGAGATTGAATCTCGACCAGAATCTCCCCTATAAATACAGCCCTAACTCCAAATAGCGAAAGACTTTTGGCTGATCTTCTGAAGTGCCGTTACTTTGCTGAATTCTGACCTCATCCAACACATTAAGCCTTCCAAACATTCAAGAGACTACAACAAGCTTCGAAAAAGATCTTGCACATCCAACATGGATTCAAAGAGCCTTATCACATCGAAGTTTGAGCTACTAGTCTGAAGTATTTAGGAATCGAAGTGTATTGTATCTTGAAGTGCATTGTATCTTGAAGTGCATTGTATCAATTTGTAACCAAAATCAGCAATAAAGGAATTCAAAGTAGACGTAGGCTTGATCTTAAGCCGAACCACTATAAAATCGTTGCCTTTTACTGTTTTCTGCTACTTTTCTGCTTGTTCCTTATTCCCGTATCACGGGTGGTGCTTTCACATTATTACTACACACACTAGGGAGTTAGCGTTCAATTTTCAGCGTTAACAATATATATTTAAAGATAATTCTTAATTAAATGCAATTCCAATTAATTTCATCTTCAAACCATATTACTTTCAAAGTCATAACAATTCTGAAACCAAACTATTTGAAACCAAAATACTTGGTAATCATAACACTTGAAATCTTGTCATTAGGACCTCATAATACATAGAAAAATCTTAATACTTCTAAATTAATATTCATTACCAAAATTATAACATTTTTAGTTCATTCATTCAATTATACCAATTTCAAACATTGTATTAACTCATAAATTTCAAAGTGGTTTATATTTAAATCAAAATAATTCATTTACACCATTTAAATATGAAGTCATTATACTTACAGATCAAATATTCAATTCCAAAAATTTAGCCTTTTATGAGCTCATTTATTCACTTAAATACTTTTAAAACGTTAAAATTTTAGCTTTCGGAACACTTAGAAATTGCTGCGGTAAGTTACATTTGAAACAATTCAATTCAGCAAAGACAGCATTTAAAAACTGCTGTAATAGTTCAGTTTTAAAGGAAAAATAGTTCAATTCAGAAAAGACAGTATTTACAAAATTGCTGTAATAGTTCAAGGTTCAAATTAAAAGTTTAATTCAATTCAGCAAAGACAGCGTTTTAAAAACCGCTGTAGTAGTTCAATTATATACAAAAATAACATTTTAGCCTACTACAACATTTAACAAGTGCTGTCATAGCCGTTAGTTAAATTAGTCTTTTAGTTCATTTGTATCAACCACATCACTTACAAAGTGCTGCAGCATCATTTACTTCAGTTTTCAAGTTAAATTCAAAAACAATAGCATTTCCGAAGTGCTATTAAATGATTTTCCAGATTATAATTAGAATTCCAGCCATAATAAACTTCAATTTAAATCATTTAAACTTATAAAAATCATATTTTTCCACATCAAAAATGTTCATTTGAATACCCTTTACTTATGGTTTTTGCAAAGAAATTTTTTTTACAATAAAATCGAATATTCCAAAAATAAATTCAAGTGTACCATTTTCTTATTCTTTTCATTTTTAACAATTTCTCTTTGCACTTAAATTTAAATTTCATTTCATAAATTAAACTTAATTGCCAATTTTTTTATTTAGTTAACTTAAACTTTCATTAAAATTAAATCACAAATTTCCAAATTAAGTTATGTTTTAAATCACAATTTCCATTCATTTATTTACATTTTTAATACATAGAAAAATCATATTCACTTTATTAAATCGTTTAAAATTCAGTTTAAATCAATTTATTATATTTTTACATTTTAAAAATACTTAAAAATTTCCAGAAAACTTTATAAAATAACCACGGGTCTGTATAATATTTTCTAGCCTAAGTCAAGTGATATAGATAATATATCATTTCAATCAGTAATTTACAAAGAAAATCCAGGTTTTATCATTTCAAACCCGCAACCCCAAGTAAATAAAAATAAATAAAAATCACTCAGGCTTGTCATTTCAGCCCATAACGATCTTTCCCTATTCTAAAGTCCGTTCGGGTATGTACAATTTCAACCCATAGTGATTCTATTCTACATGGAACTTGCACTGTGATAAACAAAATAGAATAAACAGTAAAATAAAATATAGCATAACAGATGACGTGACAAGTTAATTACAGGGTTTAACATCATTTAATTTACATCACATGCAGGTATAACATGATATAATAATTTATACACTTTCACTTGCTATCAATTCACAGTTACATAAGTATGAATGTCAGGTGTGATTACTCAACTTTTATAGCTGGGTTTCGCAAAACAAAATACACAAATGGATTCCAAAAAGCATGATAGCACGATTTTTGATTTGAGTGGAGAGATCCAAGACATAAATCTTGTATACAAAAATAAAAAAAGCACCATATAAATATAATTACAGTACAAAAGATTAAATTGGAATAAATGGAAACTAGGCTAGACAAATAACATCACCTAGCTTCAAAACTATTTTTGCTTGACTTGCTCACACTATTGCTCGGCCATACACGTTTGGGCTCGGCCACAACATGTTTGAGATTGAAATAGGGTCTGGTTTGGATCAATAAAGGCATGGTTACAAGGAGAATATGAAGAGTATGGAAGTTACAAAGCATGGAAGGTCAATGGACTAGGTAAAGTGGAGTTTTGTGCAACTTTTAGGCTCGGCCAAAGGACAAATGGGCTCGGCCATTCGTGGTACAGGTCCGGAAAGAGGGAAGGTTGATGGTCAGAGGTGATATCATGGTGGTGGTGGAGCTAGAAGTGGCGGCCAAGGCAAGATATGGTGGTGGTGATGAAGTCTAACTCGGCTATGCATAGTTTAAGGAGTTTTTGACAATGTTTTGTGATGTTTGGATCATCTAGGAGTCATGGCCATCTATTGTCAGAGGAGTGGGAGGGTTTGGTCGTGGATTATGTGGGGGAAGAAGTGGTGGTGGTCGGTGGTGGTGATGGCGAGGCTATGGCCGAGCAAACACATGGAAGAATCAAGGCAAATTCAAGTGAAAAATTCAATGGAAAAACAAGGAAGAAAAGTAGAAAAAGAGAAGGAGGCCATTACCAATATTTTTCAAAGATGATAGCCAAAATTTTTTGAAATGAGAAGCTTTCTTTCATGTGAAAACAAATAAAACTCACGGGTAGCAATAAAGAAAGGAACGGCCAAAGAAAATGAAGAGACTATGCAATGAAAAATCATAGATTTGAAGCTTTAGTCTCTTCAAATTTCCACTTTATATTTACACAAATAAACAAATAAAACTCAGTAAATAAAATTAAAAAAAACTGAAATAAAGTGAAAAAGAAAAAAAAAATTGTTTTAGGAAAATAGGAAGATAGATAAAGAAAATAGCTTAATATATTGAGACTAGTTTTAAAAATTGTAAACAAAATACACTTAACTTTGGAAAAATTATAACTATACTTTAAAATTGCTTTAAAAATAAAATATATATACATAACATGTTGTGTTACACATGAAGACATAAATTAGAACATGACATGACAAACAAAATATTATTTATATAAATTAAAATAAACAATTTTGTTAAATAAAACAATTTACATACAATAGTGTAAAAAGCATAACTTTCACAATATTAATCAGATTTCAACGAAACGAAAAGTAGTATACTTGAAATTTTATTTACTTTCATAATAAAAGATAAAATTAAAAAATTCAAACATTTAAATTTTTAAATTAAAAGTCAAAGTTTGACCGCATTGATAAAAATTCACATTTAAGGAAAATACTCTATTTATTCATGTTTGGAATTATTACTCACATAAAAATCAAAATATATATTTAAAATAACAAAATTTATCCATTTTAATAAATAAAATAAAGTTTTTAAATCAGGAAATTCAATTTAAAATAATTACCAAATACAGGGTTGTTACATTATATATATATATATGAAGGTATATATTTATAGATTTGATTTGATATATATAGCACATATATATATATATATATATATATATATATATATATATATATATATTTATCTCTGAATTGTTTGAAGTTAATCGGAGATTTAAATTTTTTAATTTATGATTTAAAGATGATTTCAATTATAAACTAAAGTCAAAATTTTGGATAAATATTTAACTTGAAATAATTGAATTGGAAAATTTTATTTGTATAATACTAAATTGCATCCAATATAACTTACCTAAATTATTCAGAAGTTAGATATGTAATTGAGTAATATACAACATAAAATGATGATAAAGGAATTTATAAATAAATTTGAGTGGTTATAATAAGAGTAAATATACTTAATATATGTAGTAAGATAAATTTGAGTGGAATAAATTTAATAATAATTTGGAATAAAGAAGAATTAAATTTGTTGAATAAAATATGATTATAATGACTATTTAATTTTTTTATTTTAGAAATTGTTGATTGAGGATAACTGGGTTATAAGATAATGGATTTAGAAAAAGTTAAGGTTGAATTAACTTAAGTGAGATCAAAGGAGTTAAACCAAATTATTAAATATTAATTTGTTTAAATTAAAATTTATATGTTTTAAATTAATTGTTTTCTTTTGTATTTCAATCTATTTTCTTTCTAGTTGTTTCTATTCTCCTACCTCCTTGCTTTTCGGGGACGAAAAGTTTTGAGTGAGGGAGAGTGTAACGACCCGTAAATTTACTGGTTTATTAATTTAATTAATTGAATTTTTGCGAAATTTTAAATAATAAAAATTTGAAATAAAAATTTGATATACGTCTACTTAAACATAGCAGATGGTAAATTTTCAACTGATAATAGGATAGTTTATTTTATTTGTAATTTTATTTCAATTTAAACCAGTTAATATTTGATGATAATAAAAATGTTTTCCAAACATGAATATTTTTATACAATAAATTTGTAAATTGTATTCTGAGTGAGACGTCATATTTCTTTTCTCTAAATTCGGACTGCTATTGCCCTGTTTATCTTATTTCTCGCAAATTAGCAGCATTTTCGGTACCGATTATCGACTTTTGATAGGATGATCGTACCACCAATATCTGCATACTGTTTTTATCGTCTCGACGTTCTGATCTCAGCGGTATATTCATTTCTGGTTTTAGAATCCTGGTACGCGTCGGAAAATCGAGAAATGACTTCGTATCAGTTCTGCATTCGACCTTTTAACCTCCCCTACCTTTCTATATTCCACCGTTTAAAATTAGTAGTCATCTGTTTTAAATCGCTACCTTGAATTCAAGCATATTGACCATTTATATTCTCGGGGTTTTGAAAATTTATATGGTTTCATTTAATTTTTCTAATTCGTTCACATTTTTTTTAAAGGAAACAAAAAAAAAATTCGGTCTAGCTGCATCTTCCCCATCCAACTCTTCAACCATGCACCTGCCCCTCCCCCCTAACCATCGCCTCCACCCTTCAATTTCATCCACGCCCAAACCTGTAACATCCCACCTTTTTGTATGCTTAAGCAGACACACATGCCAACTTAAACCATACAGAAGGGTGGATTGTTATGGGGTAAATAAGAAAAAGTGGAGAAATAAAAGAAACAAAATAGAATCTTGCAGCGGAACGATAAAATATAATAATCAAATAACAGTTCATGAAGCTGTTTTACAAAACATTTGATTATACTTATACAATACATATTAGAGTTACACATACCAGAGAATGATAATTATGCAGCGGAATACAAGGGTGTAGTGGAATATAATAAATAGTAGTAATAAAATCTTCTTCTTCGTCCTTCAGAAATAGAGCCTTCAAATCCTGAAATGCTCAGGCTGACCCGAGCGAATTGAAAAGACAAAACACTCGAGTCAGAACTAAAAGATCTTATGTAAGTTAAATCAATGAAATAAATATGAGTGTAAACGGCGTCAGAGATGTTTACGGGGTTTGACATCTCCTATCCAGTGTCTAACGTGAGTGCAGTAACTTAAGAGATGCTCGGGATTCACATCCCATAAGGATCCGTTAAACTATTTACTATATAGTAATATTCGCTATTATAATAATGTCTAATATAAAATAAACATACTTTTAAATAGCATTAAGGAGTGACCCAATATTCCCCTTAACACGTAATAGTCCCAGTAGTCTATCCAGTATTAGCATACTCCCAAAATGGGGGCTACCCTCGATACTCCACAAGCTACGGGAGAAATCACAACTCGTAGTAAAGCTCGATATGGTAGGTGATACGGCACACAAGGCAATGACAAGGTAGATATACCAATTACGCATCCGGACTGGTGGTGACGCATAGCAGCCACTACCGCCCACCTCGAACAACACTCCCAAATCAAGGGTGGCCACCAAATCAATCACAAGTAATAGAATGTGTTAACGCTAAAAAGAGAACGCTAATACCCGGTGTGTGTGGTTGAGTTGTGAAAGCACCACCCGCATGACGGGAACAGAATTTAAGCAGTAAAATAGCAGAAAAGCAGTAAAAGACAGCAGTTTATAGTGGTTCGGCTTGAGATTAAGCCTACGTCCACTTTGAATCTCTTTATTACTGAATCCGGTTACAAAACGATACAAATCTCTTATGGAAACAATACAATTTGATCACAAGAAACAATCTTGACTACTAGCTCAATCTTCGACGATGAAACTCGATGAATCCGTGTTGGATGTAAGGAATTCCTCTTGAAGCTTGTTGTAGCGTCTCGAATGTTTGAAGATCTTTGATTGTTGAATGAGTGGAGACTTCGACAGAGTAACGGCGCTTGAAGAAATGAATGGCCAAAAGTCCCCTTCATGTTGGAAGTGGTGGTCTATTTATAGGAGTCAAATTCTGAACAGAAGTTTTCTACCAAGTCATGAGTCGTAGCCGACTTAGGGTAAGTCATGAATCGTTGCCGACTTAAGGTTGCTCGGGGATGACTCACTGGATCCCACTTATGGCTTGGTAACTCGTGGTCGACTCATAATGAGCCATAAGTCGTGGTCGACTTATCAGATCGAAGTGGCATAGGGCACTGTTATCTTATATTGATGGCTTTTAGGTCGTGGACGACTTAAGCTGAGTCGTGAGTTCCTTAAGTCGTGAGACCTTTAAGTCGTAAGCCGTCCAGGTTGGTAAACCTTATACAGTAGTTAGGTCGGAGCTTCCCTTAAGTCGTGAATCTCTTAAGTCGTTTAGACCTTAACTCGTTGAGTCGTCTGGACCATGAGTCGTAGGCTTCTTTAAGTCGTGTAACTATCTTGAGTCGCGCAGCTCTTAAGTCGTAGCCTTCTTGAGTAGTTAGGTTGCAAACTTCTCTTGAGTCGTAGCTTCGTTAGGTCGTGACTCAATAGGTAAGCTTGTCTATTCCAGATAATAGCATAAGTCCTGAATCGCGTACGAGTCAACTAGATGCGGCATCTCATCTACCTGCTTAAGTCGCTCACGATATAAGGTGCGTCGTAAGGCGTTATGTTGTTAGGTCGTTGATCCTCTTGAGTCGTTAACTCCTTAACCCGGTAGGTCGTAAGTCCCCATAGGTCGTAGCCATCCTTAACTCGCAGACTGTTAAGTCGGAGCTTTCTTAGGTCGTAGCCTGTTAAGTCGGCACACTTCACGAGTCGTACGTGTTTAGGTCGGAGACTACTTTAACTCGTGGACTGTTAAGTCGGACCATTCTTTAAGTCGTAGACTTTTTGAGTCGGACCACTTTAACTCGTACACTGATAAGTCGTGACCTATTAAGTCGCAAGCAAAAGAGGATTAACATTTGCCCCTCGAAGTGTGTGCCTAGGTCGTAGGTCATATGCTTCGATTCTTCTTAACTCCTTTTGGTTAGGTCGGAAGCGACTTAATATAAGTCTTAAGTCGGACATCATGTATGTCGATTCGTCTCTCACTGCCCCTGTGAATAAATTGCTTAGGTCGTTCCTCCCCAACTTTACCTGTTCTTCTATTTGAATCCGCCATTAACGAATTCTCAAGCTTCCCAAAGACGATTTAAACCAACCGGTTGCCGATCATCCTTATTTCCTTATCACGTAAGTGGATTCGATTGCTATCCATTCCTCGATTATCACCAAATTACGAATCTCATCTTCACCCTCAACCCTCTTTTCTTATGCCGTGCTTCTCTGCAATTCTTGTTTCAATTGATTACTGATGGGTTTGAGACGGCTTGTCCCGGCTTTGGACAGTTGGTCAGAACAAGACGATGGACAGCAGCATTTCAGTTTGACTGATTCGTGGTTTGTGATGAAACGACATTATACCGGGCTTATGGTGATTTCGGGATGATTAAATGCGTTGAGGGAACGAGAGTTTTGGTTGGAGGAGAGGCTAATAGGTTAACGGGTTAGGAGTTAGCGAATTGATGTATTGGGGAGAAGACGAACGACTTAAGGCTATTGCGTTCTGAATAGAAATCTCGAGACTTAAGTCCTAAGTCATATACGACCTAAAGTAGGTCGTAGGTCGTTAATATGACTTAATAGATTGATGGCTTAACTTAACTCGTAGCGTGCCCCTTAGGTCATGGACGAGTTAGCAGATGTGTTGTTTTAAACCGAAGCTTCATATCTCTATAAGTGTTATTATGGCCGATGACTCAAAGAATTAGAGAACCAACGACTTAACTTAACCCATAGGAAATCTTTCTTAGGTCGTCGCCGAGTTAGAACTTGAGTTATTGGCGACTTAACACTTGACACTTTTAAGCTTTGCATGGACTTTGAACTGCTGAATTATGAACTGTTGAAAGCTAACAACCTGCCTAATACAACATTCACAGAATACTGGGACGAATATACTGCCACTGACCGCCCACATCGAATGACAGATTAGTTGATAAAGAAAAAATTAAATTAAATGAACTGTATGAGTGAAATGTTGTACAATAACCAATTCAAGTGAAGTATTAAAGCAAAATCGTAATAGTCAACTGAAACTGATTTGTTTGCATTAACACTGTACTTAGATACTAACAAGTTCTGAAATCTCATAATCGACCGATTGTCGACTATTTTAATTCCAGTTGTGTTTACTTGTTATTCTTATTGGCTCTGCACAACACTTCACACTTTTTAGGAAACGTGCACCTTCAAATTTGAATGTCCAGTTAATTATGTAGAATGTCATCTCAACAAGAAGACTTGGAACCAGCTGGAGGAACCTTTCCAATTGCTACTCCATTGAATGATCCTCCGGAAAGGACCCCTACCACTCTGACCCATAAAGTTTTTCGTCAATTATGCATTCAGTTTGGCATTGCTGAAGCTGACGCTTTGTTCCCTGGAATCAATGACACTGCTGATAGGCCGCCCCATGGCTTTGTCGCAGTTAACCGCCAAATGTGCTTGAGTGGAGCTATCCCACCATTTAACGACTGTCTTCGAGAACTTCTCCTTCGATTATCTATCTCCCCTTTTCAACTACACCCTAATGGCTACGCCATCCTGCTTGGACTGTGTGTGCTTTTTAGGAGAACGCTGGACCGTTTTCCCAGTTTTGCAGAAATTCGCTTCCTGTGCACATTTGCAAAGATCAAAGACCATCCCTCTATCATACTTGTGAGGAGTGTCAGGAACCGTAGACTGATTATCGGTCTCCCTGACAGTGTTCACAGTTTCCTAAGCCAGTTTTTCTATGTTCGCTGTCCTCCGGGATTTTACGCTATCTGGAGAGTAGGAAGTAGGATCACTTGTCTCTGTCTCTTATGTTCTTTCAAACTTTCAAAAGTTCGAGTTGTCAAATGTTAACTTTGCCCATTTTCTTTTCAGCACTTCCTCCTCCTTCTAGAGATCCCGGTCATAAATCGACTTTCGAGAGGCTTATGGCAGTGCCAATTGAGGAGAGGACTATTCAATTTTTATTGACAGACGAATTTCTACATCACTTCGGGCTTCTAGACTCTTCTCGCTCTATTCAACCCCGTGAAGTTTCCAATTCTTCAGTACAGACAACAGATGCCCCAGCTTCAACGGAAGAAATGGTTCCAGAGGAGCCAACTGTAGACATTGCATTAGTAAAGTGTTCTACCTCTACCGATGTTGCGGGGTCATCCAGCAAGCCGGCACTTGCTCCAATTATTGAAGAGGAAGAGAATCCTCGAATCTCTTAAAAGTCAGCCGATGTGGAAGTAGAAAAAGAGAGTTCCGCTGGGTATCGCGGCGATGACACCTTCGATAACTTGAGCGATATAATGATAACTTCTCAAGAGCTTTTTAAGGACGATTCTTCAAAAGCGATATCTCCTGTTGTTGAAGCAACCTCTTTTTTGCAACAAACTACAACACCCCCTACACAAGTTATTGCCATTTCCACACCCAAAAGTGGTTTGTAGTCTGACGCGCGTAGTTTGCACACCACATACACTTAGGATTTTTTGGCACTTATATGCACTTAGCTTCTTCAATTCGAAGATTTCTAAGACTTGTCTCTTCTTCAATTTCAGGTTCTCTGATGGGGCGAAGTGGATCGTATTACGACAAATTTCAGCATCATGGAAGTCACGATGCTTATGACTTTAGGCGTTATCTTCCTTCTCGTCAGGAGACTGACGAAGAAAGGGCTTCTCGAAAAGCGAGAGAGAGATGGGATTATGAGGAGTGCCGCAGAATAGAAGATGAACAGCATTATGGGAATAGAGACGAGCGATACGACTCTTCCCGTAGAGGTGACGATTCTCATAAAAGGAAATCTTCTGACGACAAGGGGAAGAGTCGTATGGTTGTTGATTCTAGCAAGCGGACCAAACTTTGTGAAAAGGACGCATCTGCGATTCCGGAAAAGACTGACGCTTCTATTCCTCCTGATACTTCTTATGGTTCTCCTGCATTTAAGAAGTCTGACATCCAGGCAATCATTAATAGGCCTCAGTACCAAGCTGGAGATGGTCCTCCCACACTCCATAGCCGATTTTCGAATTGGTGTCTGAAAGGAGTGCGTTTTGATTTGGATTTGGTACCAATCGACAAACAAGCCCTGCTTAGAAATCACGATGCTGTCAAGCTTGATATTGAAAGAATGTCTGGGTGGTAGAAGTTGGTCAATGAACTTCAAAGGGTCAACCACATGAATCTTGAGGCGATGAAGACCATGGAGAATGATAAATCGGAATGGGATAAAATTTGCAAACAGCACGACGCCGAAATGAAGAGCATCTCCGATGGTTATAAGAAGCTTGAGGCTAAAGTTGAAAGACTCAAGAACGAACTTGCCACTTCTTCCACTTCTTTTTCACAAAAGGAAGAGATGCTCCAACGGCAGGTTCGAACTGCTCATGCTGCTCAGCGGGATGCTGAAGTGAATCTGGAAGCAGAGCAGCAGATTACCAGGAAATATCGTGATGACGCAGCTCAGCTTCGGGAGAAAGTCAGCTCCCAAGACTTGGAAATTACAAGACTGCAGTCTCAGTTATTGAAGGCCGAAAGAGAGCGTGATGAAGCTCTCACTGGTAAAGCTGCGGCTGAAGAATCCCATGAGGCAACCAGAGCCACCATTGACACGACTTTATTTGACTTTTATATCCATTGCGTCTTGGGGCGTGGGAGCCTTTCATTCTTGGGACCGGATTATGAAGTTACTTTAGCTGAAGTATGGGAGGCGATCATTGACATGTTTGGCGGTGCTGGTTATGCTGAAGCAGATCTTCAAGCTTCCTACTTAGATGAGAGCTCTCGTGCTTCCCTTGCAAAAGGAAAAGAGCAACGTACCCGAATGCGAGCCGAAGCGACGGGAGAGAAGCTTCCTGAGAAAGAAATACTTCCTGTTGCCCCTGTTCATATTTTGACTTCAACTCATGTGGACGTTGCTGGCTCTAGTTCTCACTCTTCGCCTCCGGCTAAAGTTGACCTAGAAACTGTGACCACTCCCACAGAGGAAGAGGCTATGGAAGACTTTAAAGCTCAGAAATTTGAGATTGATTTTGTCAAACCGATTTCTCCAGGTAACTTTGACGTCGACCCTTCTCCAGTGAACTACTTATTAGATTTGACTGAGCTTGATGAACTTCTCGCTTATTACTTAAGCCTGAACGAACCAATATCTTCTCTTAACTTGGAGAATACTGATTTTAACTTCTTTTCTTTTGTAGCGGAAGCACCGAATGCTGCGCCTGCTTCTCCTTCTTCAACTGCCGTTCCTCCTCATTCTCAAGTTATTCCTCTTCCAGCTTCTCAACCAGGTTCGCAAGAAGAGGAAATTGAAGCTCTCAAAGATTTGGACGATCTGGTTGTTTCACAAGAGCCAAAGACAGCAGAACTTGAAGAAGGTGAGAAGACTCCGGAGCAGTCTTATGACGACGATACGAAGCTTTCAGAGTTTTTTACTCCCGGTAGTGAGTCTTCCTCGAAAAGGAAGGGGAAACGCGCAATTTCGAAGAAAGGCAAGAGAAGCTCTTCTGCCGCTGGAGAGGAAACAGAAGTTGATCCGGTTGCGCCACTTTCTTCTTCTTCTCCGACTCAATCACAACGGCCTCCGAAGCTAATTATTAGGCTGGGGAGAAGCTCTAAAGGCGGGAAGAAGGAGAAATAAGCTTGATTTTGCCTTTTCTGCTTTTTGCATGTATTGACCGGAAGTTGTGCGGATACCGGTCTCCGCTTCTTTTTGTGATCTGCACAATGTAAAATTTCTTTCATAGTATTGAATAAAACAGCTATTTTACTTGTACAAATTCTTGTGTATGAGAGAATGCATCTGTTTCTCATTTTTAGTGTAGAATAAATGACTCCTTTTACTTGTACAAACTTTTTTGTTTGTGTTTGGGAATGCATTTATTCCACATCTATTTTTCGTGATATTGCAATGAACTCGCAGTATGTTGCTTTTATTAATACAATTGAATTGTATAGTATTGCCCCCATACCGTAAGTGCATTGCAATATTTCTAGCTTTTTCAAGACTGATACTCTTATTTCAGAGAATAATTACTCCACTTTTAAGGGAAGAATCATTCTGCTTTTAATAGAGTATATCTTGTCTTTTTAGGGAAGTTTTTACTTTCTCTTTCTTTCTGAAGAACACTTCAACTTTTGGGGATGATCATTTTTATTTGTTAAAAAGTGAATTTTCCTATGCAGTGAAGTGAACTTTCCGAAGAATTTTTTTTTTGATTTGTTTAGCGCTTCCGAGGAAGGCTTTGTTTTTGTGCCTCTGAAGAAGTCTTATGTCTGGTACTTCAAGCATGGTGAAGTGCGCCTCCAAAGAGGTCTTTTGGTCTCCGTAGAGAAGCGATTTTGGTCTCCGAAGAGAAGCGATTTTGGTCTCCAAAGAGAGGCAATTTTTGGTCTCCGAAGAGAAGCAATTTGGCATTTCATCTCTGGTGAAGTGGGCATCTGAAGAGGAGCATTTTGCACTTCTACACGGGTGAAATGTGCCTCCGAAGAGGGCTTGTTAGCATTTCATCTCTGGTGAAGTGGGCTTCTGAAGAAGAGCATTTTGCACTTCTACATGGGTGAAATGTGCCTCCGAAGAGGGCTTGTTAGCATTTCATCTCTGGTGAAGTGGGCTTCCAAAGAAGAGCATTTTGCACTTCTACACGGGTGAAATGTGCCTCCGAAGAGGGCTTTTGCCTCCGAAGAGGTCTTGTAATTGCCTGGAAGTTACTTTCTCATGGTTGAGTGGATCCACGGGGCGGACGCAAGTTGCTTGATCGGATGTTTGTTTGCACAAACGATCGTAATCAATTAACAAGGGCCCTGTTCCTTCAGCTTGGGAAGGTGCCCCTCCGGTGGTTCCACCAATCTTTTTATTGAGAGAAGCACTTCCATTTGTTGGTGTGCCTCATTAGAGGGCTTTGTTGACCTTTGGGAAGGAGCATCGGTTGGTTGGTGTGCCAGGAAGGTTGCTTCTCAGGAGTGAGTAGATCCACGGGACGGACGCAAGCTGCCTGATCGGATGCATCACGATCAGTTAGCAAGGGCCCTGTTCCTTCTGCTTGGGAAGGTGTCCCTTCGGTGGTTCTACCGGCCCTTTTATTGAGTGGCATACCTCCTTTTGGCTGTTTCTGTGTTTGCCTGGCCATCTTCTCCCATCATCTGCTCATTAGCGATCTTCTATTATCATTTTCAAGCGTATTTTCTTTCCTTTTGCAAGTAAATTGCCTTATCCGAAGAAGTGGACTTCACCGTTGAACAACTTCACGTGACAAACGCGAGTTACCTAGTTGGATGTCTGATCATATTGACAATCACAACCGGTTAACAAAGGCTTGCCCCAGTGGAGTTGCCCACTTTTTATGTGAAGTTCTTCTTGTATAGGATTTGAATATGGAATATTTTGTTGCTTGGTATTTGCTTTAATAAATGATTTGTAGGGCTCGCTTGACTTTGCGATGGGTGAGCTTGGCTTCGTTTTAATGACCTGCAATATTAGATCGACATTTTAGCAATACATTTAGAGTATTTATATATCGAAATATAACAGGCATTTTGTAATAGAAAACACAGAATTCATAGTTTTTCATTATTCAGTCACACTGATTTCTCAGCGGTTTACAATGCAGAAGTTACACATCCATTATCATTTTTACAAATTAAGCAATGCTGTTAAGTAAAAAAAATGGATGCTAGTGATTGTTGTTTCAGAATCTTCGGACTGATTTTCCATTTGCGCTAGATTCGCAGCTTCGGATTTATATGCCGAAGAAAGTGAAAGATGCCCCAGCTGCAGTTTTGTGGACAATTAGCAGTCGTCCCAACTTCTGCCTGCTGGGTGTGGACCTCCTGTGACAACATTAATGACAAGCTTTTCTGAATCTTGCACTGCAGTGTTGTTGCGAGAATCGGATTGATGGGTAGGACGTTGTTGACCCTGAGCGGATGAGGTTGGATTGACTCCGCCTCTCTTAACCTATTGTTGGAGTTTACCCTGCTCCAGCAATTCTTCAATCACATTCTTTAATTGGCGACATTGGTCAGTGTCATGGCCAGGTTGATTGTGAAATTGGCAGAATTTTCCATTACGCACTGCACCTCTCTTCATCTCATGTGGCTTAGGATACCTGACAACGTCCTTTGTTGCAAAAAAGATATTTCTTGGTGTATTAGTTAAAGGAGTAAAATCTGAAAGATCGAAGCGGCGGAGTTTCCTCTCATTCCCCTGATTCTTTCCTCCGTCGTTTTCCCTTTTCTGATTCTCAGAACTTCTTTTGTTTGAAGCAAGATCATTATTGTTGTCCTTGGAAACTAATACTTTTGTTGAAGCGGAAAGGTTTTCCAGGCGCATGAATTCATCGGCCTTTTTATAATATTTCTCAAGGGAATTTGGTTCCTTCATTTTTAACCATCTTCCAAATTCACTCGATTTATCGATGGCTCGCACCAAGTAGGTCAGGATCATACGCGGTTCTACATTATCCACCTCGGCTACAGCTATATTGAAACGGCTTAAGAAAGATTTTATTGATTCTCCGGGAGTTTGTTCAAGACTAGACAATGACATTATATCCTTGGCCTTTGAAGCATACAATCTGAACTGTTCTTTAAATTTTTGCGTCAAATCGGAGAATTGATCTATTGACCGAATTGGAAGCTTTGTGAACCAAAGTAAGGCCACACCTTCCAAGTACACTGGAAAGTATCGACACTTAATCTCGTCTGACGCCCTTGCACCGGTCATATACCAATCGTACTTGTATAGGAAATGATTAGGGTCACTCGTTCCCCTATAGGCTTGGATAGTAGGAGGTGCAAATTTCCTTGGAAATTCCGCTTTCAAGATCCTTTCCGTAAACGGAGTTCTGCTTGGTGCAAATCTGTGACGACCGCCCATGACCCCTGCACCTGAATCTAGAGATAGAGCGCTGTAAAGTGTGCCAGGCGACCATGGACGATTGTCAAGGTAAGATTTCAAACAACAGAATCTATCGTATTTCTCACAGCGCATGGACAAAATACAATAGAACATATGTATAGTGAAGCTTTACAGAACCAAATGACATCATATAAACTCCATAATAGTTGAATACAAGCATCCACATAGTCAATACATCAAGCCTCACTACATATCTCTCAGAGAATACAAAACAGCGGAATATCCAGTACATATAATAAGAAGATAATATGCAACCCTCCAGCTCGTCTTCGATATCAGCATCGTGAGAAGAGAACAGCACCTGTCACCTGCTACCTAGTCTGCCCGTCCCAAAATGGACGAACAGCCCAAGGCAATAAGAATTAAAACATAAAGCCTTGAGTCAGACAACAGTCTTAGTGAGCAGTAAATTAACTAACAACATACCAAAAGAGCATAAAGGAAAAGGAATAGGAATACAACCCTCCCACTCCAACCTCATTCTACAGTGATAGCCCCCAGACACACACTAAGCAGAAGCAAACATAGCAGAGCATACAATTTAAAGTAAAGCTACTATCACTCGAGTCAAGGGCGATGTTTTCTAAGTACCAAGGCCTAAATCAGATAAGCACCCAGAAAATACCGCTCTTGAGTCCGAATGACGATACAACCAAACATCCATGACTCTGGCTATCACTGTTATCATTGCTTCGATATCACCGTTAATTGAATGACCGGCACATTCTTTCAGCCGTCCGTCAAGGGCTAATGAAAACCCCGGTTCTAGACATAACTCCCGCACGTCGTCGCAGCCCGTGCCTAGGACTATCGAATCTGCCCAGAGTACTTGACCATCAACAGTTGGCCGTTGGGACTATCGAATCTGCCCAAACGTACTCTTGCTTAGAGCATGCTAGAACCTTCAACAACGATGCTATCCAAGCCTCCTAGTCATCCTCCTCGACGACTATTCTCATATCCATTCATTATCCTCAACTCGAATCATATCACCGAGTTATCAACATGCTTGGAATGATCCCGTCTGGATTAGACCAAGTCTTCATCACATGATTTCCTCGCTTCATTACATCCTCGCAAAGCCTCATCTCATCATCACATCATCAAATCTATGCATAAGAGCTTCATCATCCCGCTACATATGCCACGAGCAGCTTTCCAAATTCAAGAGCCTTTCCCTTAGCTTTTGAATCACCTTCGATCTAAATCTAATCATCAATCATCTAGTTCATAACAGTCAATCAAATCAAACATCAATCCAAGCAATCAAGCATTCAAAAATGATCTAAGTAGACAATTATAACAATAATGGCATTTTCGTAATTAAAGAGTTGAAAGTCCAATAAGCATGAAAACATGGATTATATCTCTACAAACTTGATGAATGAACTTGCATAGGTTAACATATGATAAAATGGATGTAACATCATCATGAACAATGGATCTATATGGATCTACACTTAGTATGAAGAAAAGACATGGAAATCTCTATTTTAACACCAAATCGAGCCAACAATCCGATATACTCCTTTGGATCCGTGTGAGAGATAATCACCACTCACCAAATCACCTAAACAAACCCAAATCAACACGCTTCAGATCTGGACAGCGAAGGATGAAGCTTGATCTATCACGAATCTGCTTCAAACGATGAAATCTCTCTTGAAAAGATGAAGATCTTCAACTTTAGCTCTTGAATCTTCAATCTTGATCTTCAACTTGGATGGATGTAAGCACTAGATTAGAGTGGAGAAAAGAAGTGAAGAAGTGTAGAAGTCGAGCTCTCAAAATGGCAGCACTTCGTCGCTTCAAAATCCGGATCCTAAAAATGAAGAGAAGCTCTCCTATTTATAGCTGAAAATACCCTAAGTCGTAACTCGGCTATCTCCTTAAGTCGCTGCCGACTTAACACTATGCCGACCTACGACTTAAAGCTATGCCATCCTACGACTTAAGACAACGCTATCTCCTTAACTCGGCTACGACTCAACCAGGTTACGCCCTAACTGGGTCTCCGACCTACGGCTTATGAAAGGAGTACGACTTACGACTTAACTCTTAACTGGGTTACGACTTAACCCCATACGACTTAAACAACTGCCGACTCAAAAACTCACTTGTCTAACTTCTAACTCGGTCACGACTTAACACAGCAGCTTTGCTGATCTATCAAGATAAGACTCAATCTCCTAAGTCGGTCATTCCTATAAGTCGGTCATTCCACTGAGTCACCCCACCGACCTAAACTCCACACAAGCTAACTCTAGGTCGACCCTTTCTATGAGTCATCAACTCTTAAGTCGGCTGACTACTTTAACTCGGCCACACTGTTAAGTCGGTCCTCCCTTAACACGCTCACCTTCTTAGGTCGCTCACAACATTTCCTTAGGTCGTTGCCGACCTAACTCTACCCCAGAATACTTAGGTCGCCTACTCCTCTTAAGTCGGTCACGACTCATCTCCTAATCTACCAACAACATTTAGGTCGCGTACGACCTAGGACTTAGGCAATTTCAACCAAAATCTGAAACAACTAGAAAATGCTGAAAATTCCAGATTTGAACGAATTTTTCGATCCGTAAAAAAAATTACGGGTCGTTACATTCTCTCCCCCTTAGGAATTTCGCCCCCGAAATTCCAAGCAAACAAAGCAATCAAAGACTATTCTGTACGCCTACCATCCATAGCAATCAACAAATCATGCATCCAATTCTAGCTTAGCGTACAGAATTCTAAGACTTAGAACAAGTTACAATATCGCGAGATGAGATGACACCGTAGGGCCATACCTTGAAGAGTTCAGGATGAGCTGCCTTCATCCTCTCTTCCACCTCCCACGTACAGTCGTTATCATCATCACTCCATTGTATCTTGAGCAACTTAACTACCTTCCTCCTAAGCTGTTTCGTGTCAGTTTCAACAACACGAAGCGGCTTACGAGGTCTTCTATCAACTGGATCAACTTCGAAATCTTCACAGCTATCAGCAGAAACTACGGTATTCGAGTCATGCACATACTTCCGTAGATATGATACGTGAAAAACATTGTGCACACCCGACATCTTCTCCGGTAACTCCAATCTGTAGGCGAGCTTTCCAATTCGCTCGATGATCGGGAATGGTCCAACAAATCTCGGAGTCAATTTTCCTTTCTTCCCGAATCGAATAACATTCTTCAGTGGAGAAATCTTCACAAAAACCATATCTCCTACGTCGAATTCCAAATCCTTTCGACGCTTATCAGCATAACTCTTCTAACGGTCTTGGGCTGCCTTCATTCGTTGCCGAATGATCTCTATGCAATCTGAAGTCTGACGAATCATCTCTGGCCCAAGCATCAGCTTTTCTCCAGTTTCCAACCAACATGTTGGAGAGTTACACGGTCTTCCATACAATGCCTCATACGGTGCCATACCAATGCTTGACTGGTAACTATTGTTGTATGCAAACTCCACCAAATGAAGGTGATCTTCCCATGATCCTCCGAAATCCAAAACACAAGCTCTGAGGAGATCTTCCAAAACTCGGTTGACTCTCTCGGTCTGGCCATCTGTTTGAGGGTGATAAGCTGTACTCAAACACAACTCGGTTCCCAAAACTTCCTGGAACCTCTTCCAAAATCCACTAGTGAACAATGGATCTCGATCGCTCACTATACTCTTCGGAATACCATGGAATCGAACTATCCACTTAACATACAACTCAGCCAACTTTGATGCAGTCCTAGTCGATCGAACAGGAATGAATCTCGCACTCTTAGTCAGACGATCTACAATAACCCAAATTCCTTCATTTCCCGTTCTTGTTCTAGGTAGTCCATCAATAAAATCCATCGATATCTGCTCCCATTTCCATGTAGGAACTTCTAATGGTTGAAGCAATCCGCTTGGCTTCTTCTGTTCGGCTTTAACCAACTGGCAGTTCATACACTTGGAAATAAAATTTCCAACATCCTTCTTCATACCTTCCCAGTAGTAGGTTCTCTTCATATCCCGATACATCTTATTTCCTCCTGGATGAATTGTCAGCTTCGAGTGATGACTTTCCTTCAGAACTTCACTCCTCAATTCATCTATATCGGGAACAACTAGTCGTCCTTGCTTCCGAAGCCAACCCTCTCGATCGACCTCGAATCCTTTATCCTTTTCTGGATCCAATCCAGATTCCAATTCACGGATAATCTTGACAAGCTTATCATCTCGCTTTTGGCCCTCGCCAATCCTTTCCACAAGAGTGGGTCTTACCGATAAGTTTGCCAACATCTCAGGTTCCAATTCGCATCTAGGTCTGAAGTCAAATCCAGCTAAATACTCGAGACTCTTCCATTCTGAAAACATGGCTCCTAATCCTGCATGTCTTCGACTTAACGCATCTGCCACTGCGTTACCTTTTCCTGGAGTATAAGCTATACCAAAATCATATGATGCTAAAAACTCTAGCCAACGTTGCTGCCAAAGATTCAAATCCTTTTGGGAGAAAAGATACTTCAGCGACTTATGATCCGTAAACAACTCGAATCGAACTCCCAATAGATAATGTCTCCACATCTTCAGAGCAAATACAATCGCCGCTAACTCCAAATCATGAGTTGGATAATTCCTTTCATGCGGCTTCAGTTGTCGACTTGCATACGCAACAACTTTATTCTTCTGCATCAGCACTGCTCCAAGTCCAGTACCACATGCGTCGGTGTAAACCACCATCTCATCATTCCCACTTGGAATAGTCAAAACAGGAGCACTCGTCAGTCTCTCTTTCAGGATTCCGAAGGCTTGCTCACACTTAGCATTCCAACTGAACACTTGGTTCTTCTTTGTCAATCCTGTTAACGGTGCAGCTATCTTGGAGAAGTCTTTGATAAACCGTCGATAATATCCTGCTAATCCAAGAAAACTTCTCACATCTGATGCATTCTTAGGTCTAACCCAATCCTGGATTGCTTCCACCTTAGCGGGATCAACCGCTATTCCATTTCCAGAAATCACATGGCCTAAGAACCTCACTTCACCCTTCCAGAAGTGACACTTCGAAAACTTAGCCTTCAGCTGATGTTTCCGTAAGATCTCCAAAACAATACGCAAGTGCGTCTTGTGCTCTTCTTCCGTTCTGGAATAAATCAGAATATCATCCACGAACACAAGTACGAACTTGTTCAACTGATCTCTGAACACTCTATTCATAATATCCACAAAATATGATGGCGCGTTAGTCAATCCAAACGGCATTACCAGCCACTCAAAGAAACCGGATGGTGTCCTAAAAGCAGTCTTCGGTACACTATCCTTAGCCACTCTCAACTGGTGAAATCCCGTTGCCAAATCCATCTGAGAAAACACCTTAGCTTCGTGAAGCTGATCAAACAAGTCATCTATTCTCGGCAACGGATACTTGTTCTTCTTAGTCACCTTATTCAGCTCACGATAATCGACACACAATCTCAACGATCCATCTGCCTTGGTTGCAAACACAACTGGTGCACCCCACTCGGACACACTACGCCGAATGAATCCTTTCTGCAAAAGATCATCAACTTGCACCCTCAACTCCTGCTGTTCCCTAGGCGCCATCCGCCTAAGAGGCATCACAACAGGTCTGGCCCCTTCAACAAGATCTATACGAAACTCGATCTCTCTATGCGGCGGCAACCCTTTGACTTCGTCATAGACATCCTCGAATCCATTTGCGATCGGCACTGATGACAGTCCATCCCGTGGAACAACTAGCGAATACATGAAGCTCATGAAGATGCCTTCCTCATGCTTACATCGTATCACAATCTTTCGCCCCTCCACATTCTCGACTGTCACCTCCAACCTTTCGCAATCAACCTTAGCCGCATACTTCCTAATCCAGTCCATACCCAAGATAATTCCGAACCCCGCAAAGTTCAGAACAAAGCAATCACAAACAAAAGAGCAACCATGACTTGACACAACTAGACCACGGCATAACATACACAAACAAGACGAACCCCCAACTGGATTAGTCACAACCAATGGCCTATCAACAATATCCGGCTTCAAATCTAACCGGCCTACTAGTTCATTACAAACAAACGAATGCGATGCTCCAGTATCAAACAAAACTCTAACTGGAATACCACATAGGAAAAGAGTACCTTGAACCACCACACTCTTTCCCTTCTCTTCAGCAGTAGGAGCTTTTGAAGACGACGGAACAGCTCCTAAAGCATAGGCTTGCACAATCTGCCTGTCCTTCCTCGGTTCTGGACAATTCTTCCTGAAATGCCCCGGCTTGTCACAGTTGTGACACTTCATCGGCACCTTAGGATTCTTACAATCCTTCGAGAAATGGCCCTTCTGCTGACAATTGTAGCAAGCCACCTCGCCTTTCGGCTTCTTCTGGCCATCCTTACCCTTTTGCTGCTGCTGCTTCCTCTTCTTGTTTCCACCCTGCTGGGGTTTAGACTCTTCCCTGGTCACAGCAACAACAGATCCTTCCTTAGGAAACAGACTCTCATGCCTAAGAGCTTTCTCCACAAGCTTCTCAAATGAATCGTCCAAATGATCCACCAACTGTCTCCCAAGATAACTGTCCAAGCCTGTCACAAACTTCTCATTCTTCTGATAAGCAGATTCAATATATGACTGGGCATACTTGGACAAAGCCTCAAACTCAGAAACATACTCAAGAACAGATCTTCCACCTTGCTTGAGCTCCACAAACTTCTTGAACAGAACAGACTTCTGAGCTGTAGAAATGAACTTAGCTTCAAATCTAGCTTGGAATTGCTCCCAAGTAATCTCTTCCTCCGCAGTATTGATGGTAATAGAGTTCCACCAATCAGAGGCTCTCCCTTGAAGCTGCCTTGATGCCAACTTCCTCTTAGTTGCATCATCAATTCCCAAATCACCAAAGATCCTTCTACAAGCATCTATCCATCTCTGGACTTCGATAGTAGATTATGTTCCCAAGAAAACCTTCCCTCCAAGAACAGTATAGTCCTTGCACAACTTAGCAAAATCTACTGGTTTCGGAGTTTGGACTTGAACTCCAACATCAACTGCCGCCCCCGGGACTGGTATCCTTCTCATGATCGAAGTCATCATAGCTTCGAACATGGCTGCATAATCAGCAGTCTCTTCAGTAGCATGGCCTTCCCTAGCAGCTGGTCTCCCTCTTCGACTCATTCTCAATATCTATAAAAAGGAATGATTAGAACATCTAGAGAAACAACTGCATAAAGGACTCAAACCCTACTAAGCTACTATATTATATATAGTAATCATCCATCAAAATACAATTACGTCTCTCATACGTAGTTACTTCAGCGAGCGTTGGGTAAAATCGATTAACCAATGCTCTGATACCAAATGTGACGACCTCCCATGACCCCTGCACCTGAATCTAGAGATAGAGCGCTGTAAAGTGTGCCAGGCGACCATGGACGATTGTCAAGGTAAGATTTCAAACAACAGAATCTATCGTATTTCTCACAGCGCATGGACAAAATACAATAGAACATATGTATAGTGAAGCTTTACAGAACCAAATGACATCATATAAACTCCATAATAGTTGAATACAAGCATCCACATAGTCAATACATCAAGCCTCACTACATATCTCTCAGAGAATACAAAACAGCGGAATATCCAGTACATATAATAAGAAGATAATATGCAACCCTCCAGCTCGTCTTCGATATCAGCATCGTGAGAAGAGAACAGCACCTGTCACCTGCTACCTAGTCTGCCCGTCCCAAAATGGACGAACAGCCCAAGGCAATAAGAATTAAAACATAAAGCCTTGAGTCAGACAACAGTCTTAGTGAGCAGTAAATTAACTAACAACATACCAAAAGAGCATAAAGGAAAAGGAATAGGAATACAACCCTCCCACTCCAACCTCATTCTACAGTGATAGCCCCCAGACACACACTAAGCAGAAGCAAACATAGCAGAGCATACAATTTAAAGTAAAGCTACTATCACTCGAGTCAAGGGCGATGTTTTCTAAGTACCAAGGCCTAAATCAGATAAGCACCCAGAAAATACCGCTCTTGAGTCCGAATGACGATACAACCAAACATCCATGACTCTGGCTATCACTGTTATCATTGCTTCGATATCACCGTTAATTGAATGACCGGCACATTCTTTCAGCCGTCCGTCAAGGGCTAATGAAAACCCCGGTTCTAGACATAACTCCCGCACGTCGTCGCAGCCCGTGCCTAGGACTATCGAATCTGCCCAGAGTACTTGACCATCAACAGTTGGCCGTTGGGACTATCGAATCTGCCCAAACATACTCTTGCTTAGAGCATGCTAGAACCTTCAACAACAATGCTATCCAAGCCTCCTAGTCATCCTCCTCGACGACTATTCTCATATCCATTCATTATCCTCAACTCGAATTATATCACCGAGTTATCAACATGCTTGGAATGATCCCGTCTGGATTAGACCAAGTCTTCATCACATGATTTCCTCGCTTCATTACATCCTCGCAAAGCCTCATCTCATCATCACATCATCAAATCTATGCATAAGAGCTTCATCATCCCGCTACATATGCCACGAGCAGCTTTCCAAATTCAAGAGCCTTTCCCTTAGCTTTTGAATCACCTTCGATCTAAATCTAATCATCAATCATCTAGTTCATAACAGTCAATCAAATCAAACATCAATCCAAGCAATCAAGCATTCAAAAATGATCTAAGTAGACAATTATAACAATAATGGCATTTTCGTAATTAAAGAGTTGAAAGTCAAATAAGCATGAAAACATGGATTATATCTCTACAAACTTGATGAATGAACTTGCATAGGTTAACATATGATAAAATGGATGTAACATCATCATGAACAATGGATCTATATGGATCTACACTTAGTATGAAGAAAAGACATGGAAATCTCTATTTTAACACCAAATCGAGCCAACAATCCGATATACTCCTTTGGATCCGTGTGAGAGATAATCACCACTCACCAAATCACCTAAACAAACCCAAATCAACACGCTTCAGATCTGGACAGCGAAGGATGAAGCTTGATCTATCACGAATCCGCTTCAAACGATGAAATCTCTCTTGAAAAGATGAAGATCTTCAACTTTAGCTCTTGAATCTTCAATCTTGATCTTCAACTTGGATGGATGTAAGCACTAGATTAGAGTGGAGAAAAGAAGTGAAGAAGTGTAGAAGTCGAGCTCTCAAAATGGCAGCACTTCGTCGCTTCAAAATCCGGATCCCAAAAATGAAGAGAAGCTCTCCTATTTATAGCTGAAAATACCCTAAGTCGTAACTCGGCTATCTCCTTAAGTCGCTGCCGACTTAACACTATGCCGACCTACGACTTAAAGCTATGCCATCCTATGACTTAAGACAACGCTATCTCCTTAACTCGGCTACGACTCAACCAGGTTACGCCCTAACTGGGTCTCCGACCTACGGCTTACGAAAGGAGTACGACTTACGACTTAACTCTTAACTGGGTTACGACTTAACCCCATACGACTTAAACAACTGCCGACTCAAAAACTCACTTGTCTAACTTCTAACTCGGTCACGACTTAACACAGCAGCTTTGCCGATCTATCAGGATAAGACTCAATCTCCTAAGTCGGTCATTCCTATAGGTCGGTCATTCCACTGAGTCACCCCACCGACCTAAACTCCACACAAGCTAACTCTAGGTCGACCCTTTCTATGAGTCATCAACTCTTAAGTCGGCTGACTACTTTAACTCGGCCACACTGTTAAGTCGGTCCTCCCTTAACACGCTCACCTTCTTAGGTCGCTCACAACATTTCCTTAGGTCGTTGCCGACCTAACTCTACCCCAGAATACTTAGGTCGCCTACTCCTCTTAAGTCGGTCACGACTCATCTCCTAAGCTGCCAACAACATTTAGGTCGCGTACGACCTAGGACTTAGGCAATTTCAACCAAAATCTGAAACAACTAGAAAATGCTGAAAATTCCAGATTTGAACGAATTTTTCGATCCGTAAAAAAAATTACGGGTCGTTACAAAATCCCCAGTCACTCTCATTCTCTTCCCTCTGCATGCTCTCTTTCATGATGCGGCCAACCATTTCGGACAGGTACTCTTTATTGTTCAAAGACATCTCCGGGCAGGCATCAGTCCTTCTCTCGGAAGCTTGCCCGGGCACATGTTCACGATAAGTTGGCTGCGGCATAGAACCCTCAGCTTGGAAAGGTGGCATTTAAGGAAAGGATGTTTGATGGTTTTCTGGTTGACGATTTGCCCCGAGCAGAGCAGTTAATCTATCCATCATCAAAGTGTTTTGAGCTTCAATTTGTTGGTATAATCCAGAAACTGCGTCATCCAATTCAGCCCTGGTGACTCCAACGGTAGGAGTTGCTTGGTCTGCTGTTGGGGAAGCGGAAGTCCCTTCATGAGCATTTCTGGATCTGACAGGTCTACCTCTTCTTCCAGGAGCCATGATTTCAGATAAGCTTCTGGTTTTGAAAGAGATTTTCTCTACCAATTACTTTGGAGCAATGATGACAATCTTCTTGAGTTCAATTCTCAGTGAAAGCACCAAAATGTTAACGCTAAAAAGTGAACGCTAACACCCGGTGTGTGTGGTTGAGTTGTGAAAGCACCACCCGCGTGACGGGAACAGAATTTAAGCAGTAAAATAGCAGAAAAGCAGTAAAAGACAGCAGTTTATAGTGTTTTGGCCTGAGATTAAGCATACGTCCACTTTGAATCTCTTTATTACTGAATCCGGTTACAAAACGATACAAATCTCTTATGGAAACAATACAATTTGATCACAAGAAACAATCTTGACTACTAGCTCAATCTTCGACGATGAAACTCGATGAATCCGTGTTGGATGTAAGGAATTCCTCTCGAAGCTTGTTGTAGCGTCTCGAATGTTTGAAGATCTTTGATTGTTGAATTAGTGGAGACTTCGACAGAGTAACGGCGCTTGAAGAAATGAATGGCCAAAAGTCCCCTTCATGTTGGAAGTGGTGGTCTATTTATAGGAGTCAAATTCTGAACAGAAGTTTTCTACCAAGTCATGAGTCGTAGCCCACTTAGGGTAAGTCGTGACTCGTTGCCGACTTAAGGTTGCTCGAGGATGACTCACTGGATCCCACTTATGGCTTGGTAACCCATGGTCGACTCATAATGAGCCATAAGTCGTGGTCGACTTATCAGATCGAAGTGGCATAGGGCACTGTTATCTTATATTGATGGCTTTTAGGTCGTGGATGACTTAAGCTGAGTCGTGAGTTCCTTAAGTCGTGAGACCTTTAAGTCGTAAGCCGTCCAGGTTGGTAAACCTTATACAGTAGTTAGGTCGGAGCTTCCCTTAAGACGTGAATCTCTTAAGTCGTTTAGACCTTAACTCGTTGAGTCGTCTGGACCATGAGTCGTAGGCTTCTTTAAGTCGTGTAACTATCTTGAGTCGCGCAGCTCTTAAGTCGTAGCCTTCTTGAGTAGTTAGGTCGCAAAATTCTCTTGAGTCGTAGCTTCGTTAGGTCGTGACTCAATAGGTAAGCTTGTCTATTCCAGATAATAGCATAAGTCCTGAATCGCGTACGAGTCAACTAGATGCGGCATCTCATCTACCTGCTTAAGTCTCTCACGATATAAGGTGCGTCGTAAGGCGTTATGTTGTTAGGTCGCTGATCCTCTTGAGTCGTTAACTCCTTAACCCGGTAGGTCGTAAGTCCCCATAGGTCGTAGCCATCCTTAACTCGCAGACTGTTAAGTCGGAGCTTTCTTAGGTCGTAGCCTGTTAAGTCGACACACTTCACGAGTCGTACGTGTTTAGGTCGGAGACTACTTTAACTCGTGGACTGTTAAGTCGAACCCTTCTTTAAGTCGTAGACTTTTTGAGTCGGACCACTTTAACTCGTACACTGATAAGTCGTGACCTATTAAGTCGCAAGCAAAAGAGGATTAGCAGAATGGTATCAAAGAAGTGTGTCCGATCAGAGGTGCTACCTTCTTGGCCCGTCGATCGCTCCTGTTTTAGCCACCTTATGCCAACTAACGGGAGTTGGGTCCACGTATATACCTTAGGATCATCGCCACCATCCTACTTCATTCTGGAAACTCCATCACGTACACAGTTGTCAAAGTGGTTTTCGGTATCGACAGAGAGTATGTCCATATCTGATCCCAGTCTCTTTAACAACCAAACGTTATTATAACACCGTGGTCATTTTAAAAATATGTATACTTTTAAAAACACAATCATTGCCCTTTCAAAACATATTCTTTATTTCAAAATAGTATATACTTTAAAACCAAAATACTTTTGCCATTTCAAAACATATCCTTTACTTCAAAATAGTATATACTTTAAACCAAAATATTATTACTATTTCAAACCCAAATTATCAATGTATTTTTTTTTTTAGCAAAGCTAGCCGGCTTTATAGTGGGCCGTGCCACTATATATAAAGAGAATAACAGGTGTTCTGCACATGCACAGAGCAACTATGACTGTTTTTATAGTGGGCAGACCACTTGATACAGAAAAAATAAAAAGAACTGGAGCCAGACAGTGAGTCTAGACTACACGGAAGGACCAGAACCCCCCTTGTCATTACTGATATCAACATCAGTACCAGGCCCTATGACATGCTGAACAGCAGAAAAGAACGTAGCCAATAATGGATCAAAAGATCTCGAGAGTGCAGAGTAAAGATAAATCCTGTCCCAAGTAGGATCTAAGAGTTGCCACCAATTGCAAGCACCATCAATACCAGAGGACGAAAGAGAAAGACTATCGCCCTCAACATGATAAATAAGCCGCCTAGACTCATCAGCGCCACCAAGAAACATGTGATAACTGTGAGACCGCGGGTCATACCTCATCTCCGTGGCCGGGTGAACCCAAGCACCCTCATCTGGTTCCCAGTAAATGATCTCATCAACATAATCATTATCTACTGCTTCAGAAACTAAGTCCACAGTGGGAGAAACAGGAATCTCATTATCAGCAATAGGAGTAATCTTGGGGACCCATTTTAATTCCGACCGGAGGAGGGGGACTTTGGGAGCAGGAGGAAGAGAAGCAGACGTAGAGCACTTATCCTCAGAATGTCCAAAAGACTGACAAATAGTGCATATTTCGGGTTTCCAAGTGTAATTGACTCCTATCTCCATCTCATGACCAATGTATCAATGTATTATTTCCATTTCAAAATTCAATTTATCAATGTATTATTTCCATTTCAAAATTCAATTCAATAATATATCATTTCCATTTCCAAAACATTCAATAATATCTCATTTAAATAAAACCAAATTTCCAATCACTAATCTTTCTTAAATTTAGATAACTTGAAATATTCTTTTAAATCATCTTAAACCCAAACCACATTTTGAAGTCATATTTCTAAATTTTCAATTTCAATAGGTTTCAAATCCATATATTCATAGATAATTCTTAAATAAATTCTATTTCAAATAAATTCATTTTTTTCAAACCATATTACTTCAAAGTTATAACAATTTCGAAAACCAATACTTTGAAAACAATAATACCTTAATTTCAATAAAAAATTTCAATTTTGATATATGTCAAGACTTTAAATATTCCAAAATTCCCAACCAAATATGATAATCTTATATATACCTTAATTCAATTTACTATTATTTAGTTTAGAAATATTTATTTAATAAATTCAATATCACTTAAATAAAGCTCAAACTTGAAATATATGTAAATCAAACTTAAAACATGATCAAGTTACACATAGCTTAAATTTTAGAATTTAATTATATATAAAATAATATTTATATAATATCAAAATTTAATATTTATTAAACCGTATATTTCTTTCCAAACCATAGAAAATCACTTTAAAATATTTTATATATAGACCACGGTGCCTGTATATAATTTTCTATCCTATGGTCAAGTGATACGGATATTTATCATTTCAATCCACAATTTAAAATAAAATTACGGTTATATATCATTTCAAACCGCAATCCCGAATAAAATAAAAATGCATAATAACTTGCAGTTTATACAATATAAAATATAACATCCATTCATCCAAATATCAATAAACAACCATTTATTACAATCATCATCCAATTTAAACAAAACATCAATATAAAGCATATAAAATATATCAGGCATCAATGAATAGTTTACATTCAATAAAAATTAATAACTATTCAACTGACAGTTTATATGCAATAATAAATAAATTGAATTGGCAAATTATATGCAATAATAAAATTAAATAACAATTTAATTTAACTAAATGCTATCTAACTGAGATGATGATTAAATATATGCCCAAACAATCATAGATAAATTTTAAATCACATCAAAATTTAATTTAACAAACATAAGAAATCTTAGAAGTTGTGAGTGGGTTAAAACACTCACCTTTGAGATTTAAATCGAATTTAGATCCGATTTAAACCCAAAAATTCGATGGTCTCCAAATTTGTCCAAACCAGCGTCAAAAGATTTGGAATTTGTTATGATTCTAACAAAAAAACGCGTGTGAAACGGAGTTCGTATGAGAAAGATATGCGTGTTTGAATGATTTGAAATCAAAATTAAAAATAAATAAAACAACAAAAAAAACAACGAACCGATTTCGTCTATACAGAAAACTCAGATCCAAGAACGAACTGCAGATCTGAGATGCATACATCAAGAGTTTCATCATATATTTTTTTTAGGAATTTTCTGAGAAGTTTGAATTTTTTTGACTTTGATTTGATTTTGAAATGAAAATAGATGTAGGGTTTGCACCCATTGAGGAAGAGGAGGAGTGGATGAAAAATGAACGCACAAATAAATGAGAATAGTTGGAGGCTAGGGTTTATAATTGGGTTTATATAGATAGGTTAGAATTAGAGTAGATGGATCTAATAAACAAACACGCTGAATGATAATTTAAATTAACGTAATAATTACATGTTTAATTTCAAATTAATTGCAGTAAATCCAAATAAATAAATAAAGCTTGATTCCCGTTTAAACACTTAACTCATTTGATTGCAATCAACCTTTTTATAGTAAATTAAATTCCAATATATTAAATAAACTTTATTTCCATTCTTTATATACATACACTAACCATCATTTAATGAAGAATTCGTTTACGTTATTTCCCATTTATGACCTTAATTTATTTAACGTAACATTAAATTTACATCTATTGTAATGATTTCCAATTTAGTTGAATGAACTAATTATATATAACTCCTAATAATTGTTGTAATACTCCCAATCCCACATTTATACGTATATTATTTCCACTAAAATATTATAGATATATACAGAGTATTGGTTTTCATTAAATCATTATATATAAATTCACTATTTAAGTCCGTTCAAATTTATTACCAAATATCCATTTACCTTTCCCATTAAATTTGAATTGCCTTCAATTAATCTATCCAATCAAATTTCCATCCACACTCTATTATAGACATAAAATATGCAATTCATTATCTTGTATTGATTTTATACAATTACCATTAACTTTACATTCCATCACTATTCCATATATATTTATTCATCAATCAATTAGGGAATTTCTATAACAGTTGTTAGCTACTTTTATATTAATTAAATAAATTCAAAATAAATTAATTAAATCAAATTTACCACTTCAACTCTAAATTATCAAAAAAAATTATCAGTTTGGATTACTTGGTAAATCTAGAATCTTTTAATAAATCTCTACATTCATTTATCGTTAAAAATTCCAAATTCACAACATTTAGTTTTAAATTTTCAATTTATCCAGTAATTAAAATTAATTGCCCATGAAATCCATTTATTTGATTTTTTTTTTAAAATTCTTTTATTCACTCCATTATCACCAAGTAGATAAATTGGCATTGGTTAATGGTCTAATTTATTGTTATTCTAGATTTCCAACTAAAACTCCACTAACGTAATATTTAACATTAAATTCCCATTTAATTGAAATAACCCAATTTCACAATTTAACCTCAAATAAATAAACAACCTTTTATATTCCTAAATCAATTACAATAGTTTAACAAATTTGAAAGTAAATTGAAAGTTGCTAAATTTATCGATTTCAGAAATTTCCCTTAAATCCATTTAAATTCAGAGACTATTTATTAAATTAATGAATCTTTAATTTGAATTAGATGGATTAAATATTGGACTCATACTATTGCATTCATATTTTCCGTTTCACTTTTATTCGTATTAACTATTTCAATTTTACTTATTGAAACACTAATAAAATTTCAATATATAACGCCGATTTATTTCCTTGCATTAACATACCCCTATCCACATTTATTATTAAAGTAACGCTTAAAATCAATAACTACATTGTAATTACTCACATTCAAATAAATTTATCAACCAATTAATTAGGGAATTCATAATAGTTGTTATCTACCCTTATATTTACTTCCTAATAACGTACTACCTACTCTCCTTTAATTGTGATTTGAATTCCAACCTTTATTTCATACTAAATAAAATAACAACATATAAATTGTTACCTATTTCCCTACATGCCTATATAGGTTTATTACTTAATAATCACCGTTTAAAATCCCATGTATACACAAATTATTACTTAACATAAGTCTATTCTTTTATTACTTTACGTTTCACACTTCCGTTACTATAAAATAAATCACCAAGTAACGTTATCAACAAACCAACATTAATTAATATATTAAATGCTTACATTTATTTCTCTACATCCAATTTGTTCCAACTTAATTTATATTAATGCCATTCCCTTATATGGTTATCATTCATTCCCTTGTTCTAACTTTTATTACCTAAATTTTTCCGTTATTGTAAGCCTTAAATATCTCCATTTAAATTAAATATAAATTTCAATTCAATCAACCCTTTTCAACCCGCAACTTATAGTAACAGCTTACATGTACGAATGGAATCATCATTTATTATAGTATTTTATTTCTAAATTTACATTAACATATTGATTAATTCCCTTTAAAGGAAATTTATATCCAGGTATAATACTTACCCCATTTCATTTATTAACATTTATTCAAATTACTAGTAAATAGGTTTTAAATCACCACTTATATTTTATTAGCGTTCATTTCATTATCCCTTTTTCTATAAAGTTTTTATTTCTACTAAATTAAATTTACACAACTCATTAATTCAACCAAATTAAATTCACGAAATTTACGGGTCGTTACAAAACCCTCCAAGTGCGTGACTACAACCCATCACCTCGGCCCACTCTGCACCACCTCGCCTCCATCCCCGAGCTTCCACCCAAAGCCTTGCCAAGCATCCTTGTTTTTCTCGGAGCCTATGCTTTCCCTGTGACCGAACTCAAGTTTTCCCTTGCAAGTGCCAAATCCAAAGCTTGCAGCCCATTTTTCTCTCGCCTCTCTCCATCCAGGAAGGTATATAATATTATACATATAGGTTTATACTCATGGATGTTTGATCTCTTTTATATGTATATTATATATTATATCATACTATACTATATTATCTTAGATTCATATTATATTATATTACATTATATTGTATTGTAGTTATCTGTTGTATAAATTTAGATTAACTAGAGTATATTAGATTCTTTATATTAGTTTATATGGTGGTTTATATATATATATATATAGCTTGATATAAAGAGTTATATTAGTCTGCATAGGTTGCGATTTGCATATATATATATATACATACATATATACATATACACACACACACATAGAGGCTTTGTTTAGTAGCGCATTCATATTGTTTTCACTGCGTGTACCATATGAATTTTTAAAGATAATGTATTGTTTATTTATATTGATGATTAAATTGGATATATATATATATATATACATATAGACTATAAGACTGTTATAATGCATATGTTTTAAATGCTGCATACAATTTGTTAGTGGTACATATAAATTATATAGCTTTATATGTATAGGGTTGTATATGTTATATTGTCAGTTGAGTTCACCTATGTATTATATATATTCGCATTTAGCTACTTTTTGTTATAGATTTGTATATATATGCTATATTGTTATGTATTTACTGTAATATATATGTTATCTTTAAATATGATATATATTGTTATATATTTACTAGGTTAGAAGCTATATACATTAATATTCGTTGATAATGTATGTACTATACATTTGATATAATCTAATACATTATATACATATGTACGTTGCATTTACTCTAAAATATATATATATATATATACAAGTACTTTGGCACGTGCGATGCACGTGCTCAGGAGGAATTGATATTAAAAAACGTTGTTTGTAAGTTTTTTTATTTTATAAAATGACTTTGATGTGTACGTAATGTTGTATTTTTTTATGCATGTACATGCACAAATCAATCGTTTATTAAATTATAAATGAGACAAAGTTATTTTAGGAAATAATTAAACATGTAAAGAAAGTAATCAACTATTATATGAATATCTAGAGAAATGTAACAAACATTAAATTAGTGTTTCCAGTAATTTGAAAGTTAGAAAACTTGCACCATCTCTCTTCTAAAAAGTATTAAACCACCATATTAGTATATACAGAATTTTTCTTGTCCACCATAAAGATCGTACTTCCCGTGATACTCCCTTCATAAACCATCGGTACTTGCTAAAGTATAAAACTACTTGCTGCTGGAGTATAAATTTTGAATTTTTCTTTGAAGTTAGGTGTATTCCCAGTCAGGTGTATGCTTTTCAACGGCAATGCAAATAGTGGAGCACTCCAAATACCCCTAATTTCCACCACTAATTCCGATTTAAATAATAGTAGTGGTGGAAAGAGAGAGAAGGCACTATTATTTAAATTGGAACTTGTGGTAAAAATCAGAGGCCGTTTAGAGTGCTGCACTATTTGGACATGTTGTAGGAATATAAGTCAAAATGACATTAGTAAGCATTGACGTAGTTTGTTGCAAATTTAATTTTGTTCCAATCCTAGTGACTATGAATATTAAAGTACGTATTTCTTTTATGTTATAAGTTTGGTTAACTTATAGAGTCTACAATAGGTATTAATTAAATACAAAAGACATGATATGATATAACATTTTACCCTTTGTTATTTGCATGAAGCATTTATTACATTAACGGAAAGGAATTCTTTTGCCAAGCCATTAGACCTTCTGTAGATATTTCATTTCATTGCACAAAAACTATGACGTACATTCGTAAAATTCAAAACAAAAAAGATTTGAGTTACGATTAACACAGGTGGATGAATTTTGTGCAAATGGAATCCGAAAGAATTTACATAGCCTCCATACTATAAGACCTCCATACATGTCTGATATCCCATGTCCAACATGTTTCTCATAAGAGGCTAAACTTGGAATAAGAATATCTATTCATGCAAAAGGATTTATTTATCTACCTTACCACCATTTCATAGAAACTCAAACATGTTTATATAGTCAGCAACTCACATAAAGACACCATAAACAAAAATGATAACATGCCCCTATATCTCTCGGACCTCCTTATGTCACCATGATATTCTTGTTGACTTTTGATTGGCATAGTCTTGTACAACAAAAGTGATGGTGACCTTGAGAAACTAAAAGGGTATCAGATGAAAGTTGTAGAAATATTGAAGTCGGTAAAAAATGAAAAGAACAAAGTAGAGGATGATAAAAAGTTTATTGAGATGAAATCTGAAGAGTACATGCGATGCTTGGAAAAAGCCGGATTTGAAATAAAGGAACTTGCAGAAAATCGAAAGCAGAGACTTCAAAAACAGAAGACTTCAAGAAAAATTCGAATCAGAAAAGCTGAAGATAGTTGAAAAAGTACGTGCAGACTTGCATAAATCATTTACAGCCGAACAAAAAAGGTTGAAAAGTATAGCAAGATAGAAAACAAATGAAGAGAAAGCATATGCAAAACACCTAACTCGAGTATTGGAGGACGAAAAGCAAATTTGGAAGAAATTGCAGAAGAAAATATAGGATTTTGAATCAAACTCAAAAAGAAAGTGCGGTAACTGTAATGCTAAGAATATGCATGTTAGGGATAGTAGCGTTACAAATGAAAATACAGTGCTATTAAGAGAAATGTGTAAGCTTCTCAAGAAGCAAGCAAAGCATGCAGAAAAGAAGGCGATGCTTGATGCTCGTCTTACTCACCGTATTTTAGGTATCAATGTCCTAACCGAGGTTTATGTTCACTTAAATATTGATATTTTACCTGTTTTTGTTTTGTTTTGCATATTCCGCTGGAGTTTGCTAAAATGATAGTAAAAAAAATGTTTCAGGCAAGGTATTGTTTCAATCATATCACTATCATATCAAAAATATATTATGTGTATAATTTTTTCTTGCCTTCATAAGAAGGAACCGGTTCCTTTTAGTCCAAAATGCTGAAGAAAACCGGCATTTTCTGGATTATTAATTGTTACCATCTTACAATAAAAAAAATATTCCTTTGTTTAGTCGCTTCTACAGTAAAATTTGTTTTCGATAAATTGTACGAACAAAAATTCTATACAATATTTGCATATTCTTTGATGGTGGGAGAGCTGTATACTCTGAGATCTGTTGCAAGATTGCAAAACTGAGTAAGCAAGTTTTTTAATGCATCTTGGCTTATTTTCAAAGCTAAATATTATCCTCTATATATCAAGGTATGTTCTAACATTCCTATTTTGCAGTTTATGTGAATCATATAAACTATTACCTAAAAATATAAAAACATAGTAAACACTCATTAATTCAAATGAATATTAACAAAATGGTTTTGTTACTTTTACTAAACATAGTTACTTATGGGCAAATCTAATTCGATTAAACTTGCAGGATTTTAAATAATATTTTATTTTTCTTTAATCAGAACACCATCAATAAACAAATCTTTTTCTTGAACTCTCATGACTATAACTTTTTTACATAAATATTAGAATAGCAAGTAAAAGCTAAAAAATAAATCAACTAATGAACCATATATTGTACATTTTCGTACAGCTTTTTCAAAATTATATATAGCAATTGTAGCTGTTTCGAAAAGATCCAAATTCTTATTCATATTCTAGTGCACTAAAGAAAACAGTGGAGAAATATACAATGCATGCTTACTCATCAATTTTGACACACAGAGCACCCATTCTTGGTTTCTTTATGACCATGACAATCAACATCTGCCACTGCATAATGAAGACAAAATACAAAAAAAATTTGAGCATACAACTTGATAAAATTACTCATATATAGTGAAATCCAATTGAAAGAATTTACAGATGAGGTCAGAATATTCAGTGTCACAGTATATCGTTCTAGTAATAAATCAAGACATCGTTACTTCACTTAATATCTCTTTTCCCATGAGTAAATTCCATCCTAACTTCGTTATTTGCTGCTTTACTTATGCTGGATTAGTTTTAAATGGGTGATGAGTTTGTAGTTTTGTGAATAACAAATGAAAAGGTAGAAACAGGAAAACCCAACATTTGACAAATTACATCTGTATATTTCATCTCTCTAATATTTCACTAAGCATATTCACTAACACAGGTAATGTAATTATCAAGACATCTAAATGTGGTTAGACATTCTTACAGCAAGGTTACAATTATAGTCAAAGACAGCATTCAAGATACAATACACGCTTTGTTTTTAAAAATTTCTCTATGCTGAAAACATAAATATAAATCCCAAAGTTTTCCTTCGTTTACATTAAATTGTTGTTCTATTTTTATCAACTTTATCCCATGCAATTGTATATGTTAAAGATATAAAAAAAAATGAAGAAATACAGTAGACAACAATCTTCACCAACATAACTTAGCAGATTATACAACCAACATGCCAAAATTAATGATTGAATTATAATATGCATAAATTGAACAAATTTGCCTGATCCTAATTTTTGTTTACTCGTTAAATGGAAATAAAATAAAATATAATTGACCATACGTAATTTCGAAAGTTTTAATAGTCTAACAACTATACCTTCAAATTCCTTGCAATAGTCAAACCATGGAGAAATTATAGCAATGATTTAAGCAAAGGTCTACCAATTCTGGATAGTAAAAGTTACAAAGAGAAAATGCATCCAGCTTGCCTACAAAAAAAAGAGAAGAAATGGAAGAAGAGAAAGAAACTTGTACTAATAAATCAAAAAATTAAATTGCATTAAAATGATTGATAAATCTAAACCGAACTATAGGGAATAAGTCACTAAGTTCATATCTCTGCACTCTATGAGTCCATACCGTCGAAACTTTGTCATGATTTGTGCTAGTTAAGAATAAATCAACAATGAAAGCACCAAATAATTTCAGCAAATGAAAAATAATTGTACCTTAGATGCTAAGGAAATTAATATGAAATAAGAGATTGGATCATTTGACAATGGTGATTAGTAGAAAGGAGGGGAGGATGGGTGAAGTCTGAAGCCTAATGAAGAAACTTGGAAGAAGTTGATGTTGATTTGAAGCAGCTAAGGTTTTTTTCAACATTGAGAACAGCTGGAGCAGTTGTGGGTTGGTGGAAGTATGGAGAAACGTGAAAACAATCAATGTATGTGAAAGTAGGGTCGGTGGCATCGGCTGTTGAGGCGGACAGTAGAAGGGAAGGGGGTAGATACAGTAACGGCAGTAGGCGGTTGCTAGGTAGGAAAGGAGTAGAGGGGATTTGGCATTTTTTGGATGAGGGGAAAGTGCAGTGGGAGGAAAAGTGGAAAACGCAGAGGGAAGTGCAAAGTTGAGGACTGTTGGGGAACGTGGTAGTGGGTGATGGGAAAGACAAAGCTGCCCCTACGGTCTGTTTTGGTTCTAATTTGAGCTGGGGGCAATATGAGTATCGGGTAAAAGGCTTCAGTCTCACCTGTTGACTGATGGTTTTGCATTATAGTTTAGATAGGGTTTGTAGTATGATAACAGTTCCGTATAAATTTCTATATAATAAGTTTACCTGATTTTTAGCAAATGCTTGTTTGCTTATATGTATAATAAGTAAGTTGTATTGTATATACCTGGTTTAAACAAATATGCATAATATATATTAGCTTATATATATATATATATAAAGGCGATACATTTGTTTTATAAAATGCTGTTTATTTATATGTGTGTATATATAGATTTTGACTTTTATTTGTTATTTTAAATTATAGGTTGTATGTGATTTTTTTATACAGAGTTATATATAGATATAAGTTATGTTTATATATATATATATATATTATATAACTGGTTATTTTATGTTGTGTATATATACTTTGCCAGTATTTTTATTGAATACAAATATTCTTTGCTGTATGATATGTTATATATATGTATACTTTGAAGTCAGAAAGAAAATATATTATAAAGGATAGGAAGAAAAGGGTGTTTCACGCTATATTATATTGGTTTTAAGAATAAACAATGATTTTAAAATGCTTATATATTTAATTTAATATATGTTTGAATTTAGCATATGATTTTTTTATGTATAGTTATATATAGTTATATAAACTATTAAGTTTTAATATATTGATTTAAATTTTATTTTATATATATGTTGGACTTTAATGTATGAAATTTAATTTAAAAACAATGATTTTTGAAAATCATATATATATATATAATTTATATGAATTTGAATTTAGAATATGATTTTATACATGTACATAGTTATATATAAGCTCATTTATGCCGATTATCTTCATCGATCCAGTTCTGATTTGATTTCGTCTATTCCTATTTATCAGATCTCTTCGTCAAATTCGTGCCACTTGCTTTGATTCGGAATTCGTAGCTTGTTCTGTTGTCAAACTCCTCTACCCTCGAAAGGTGAGAAATCACACATGATTAACGTTTTTTTATTTATTAAATTTGATTCCAATTGAAACGACAATTGAATTATGATGCTGTTAGTTATTTACATTGTTATATATGCTATTATCTATATATGTTCACCTGTGACATCTGACACCATTATCTGTTATTTATCAATGATGATATATGCTTGTTACTGATTGTTATATTGTTATCATTACTGTTATCACTTTGCAAGTTCCCTGTTAGTATAGAATTCACTATGGGTTGAAATGATACATACCCGAACGATCTGTAGAATAGGAGAAAATCATTATGGGTTGAAATGATAAACCCAACCGATTTTCATTGAATTGAATTTGGGATTGCGGGTTGAAATGATATATACCCGTATATAAATAAAATTACAGATTGAAATGATAGATATTTGTATCACTTGACCATAGGATAGAAAATTATATACAGACACCGTTGGTCTATATATAAATACTTTGAAAATGATCTCTAGGGGTTTCGGAAAGAAATATATGGTTTTATAAAAATATTGATTTTAGATATTATATAAATGTTATTTTATATATAGTTAAATTCTTGATTTTAAGCTATGTATAAATTTGCTTTAATATAGAATAAGTTTAATAATAAAGTTTGATTTTATTAAAATATAATATGGTTAGGTATTTATTTAATTTATATTTTAATATAGAGTTTATGATGATTTAATAAATTAAGGTTGAGAGGATAGATTCGAAATTGATTTGATATTTGAATTTAATTAAGAATTATATTTAATTAAATCGATCTGAACTTATGGAATTTGATGTTTTTAGAGGATACAATTTTATAACTTGATTTTTGGTTTAAGATGATTTAAAACGAATATTTCAAGTTTAAATAAATTAAAGGAAATATTTAGTGATTTGAAATTTGGGCTTTTATTTAAATGATATTGGATTTATTAAGTAAATATTTCAAAACTAAATAATAGAAAGTGGATTAAGATATATATGAACTTATCAAATTTAGTTTTGAAAATGTGGAATATTTAGTGATTTGAAATATATTGAAATTGAAATGGTTTATTTATGGTTAAAATTGGTATTTGAAATTGATATAATTTGAAATGCTTAATTGAATTGAAATTGAAATTTATGGTTTGAGATTGGATAAATTTGAATTTGGAATTCGAATTGATTTGAATCGATTTGTGAAATTTGAGAAAACTATTTTTTATATAAAGTATTTTTTTAAATTATATTTAAACTATTTTACATTTTACTTTATAAATTATTTTAATATAAACTATTTTAATATAAATAATTTTTAATATAAACTATTTTAGTATACTAATTATTTCAATATAAACCATTTTAACTTATAATTATTTTTATATAAACTATTTTATTTTATAACTATTTAGTATATACTATTATTAATATCTAAAGAGTTTAATGGTGGAAGTTATGATTTCAAAGTTAAGGTTTTTTAAAAATATTATGATTTCAAAGTGTTTTGGTGTCGAAAGTGTTATAACTTTGAAAGTATTATGATTTTTTGAAATGGATATATTGGAAGTGAAAAATGATATTGTATTAATATTTGTTTGAAGTGAAAATGATATCGTTTTGATATGGTTTGAATTGAAAATGATATTTTTGTTTTGAAGTATAAACTATTTTGAAATGACCGCGGTGTTATAATAACGTTTGGTTGTTAAAAAGACCGGGATCAGATATGGGCATACTCTTTGTCGATACCCAAAACCACTTTAACAACTGTGTACGCGGTGGAGATTCCAAAATGAAGTAGGATGGTGGCGACGATCCTAAAGGTATATTTATGTGGACCCAACTCCCATGAGTTGGCATAAGGTGGCTAAAATAGGAGCGATTCCGTGCCAATGAGGTAGCTCCTCTTATCGGACACACTCCATCGTATGCCATTATATTACTTTGTGATTGATTTGGTGCGCACCTTTGATTCGGGAGTGTGGCTTGAGGTGGGCAATTTCTGCGGCTCTACGTTACCACCAGTCCGGATGCATAATTGGTATATCTACCCTGGCATTGCCTTGTTGTGCCTTGTCACCTACCCTAGCGTGCTTTACTACGAATTTTCTTTGTACCATACCTATGGAGTGCCCTCTGACGACGCCCGGTACGGGGTAGATTATGGTACTGTATAGACTATGGGAATATAAAATGTGTTAAGGTGGAAAATGTAAAGCCTTAACGCTGTTCTGATAGTTTACTTTACTTTAGATATATTATAATAGCGTATTGTACTACATAGTAGATAGTTTAATGGATCCTTAGAGGATGGTTATCCCAAACATCCTTTAAGTTACTTGTATTTCAGTTGATATTTCACTTGAGTTGGATTTATTGATATAAGAAAGTTAATCCTGACTCGAGTGTTTTGTGTTTTGCTTTACGCTCGGGTCAGACTGAGTGGTTCAGTGTTCGGGACTCACCTTTGGAGTTAGAGGTTCGCTTAGAGTTCTAGCTATCTGTCCAGCTTTCAGTTATTCAGTTGATTCCAGTGATGTATTTTGATCTTGTATTTGACTATTGTATTGAGACAACTATGTATTCGAGACTTCTGTTGTATCTTGTTTAACTCTGTTATATATATATATATAGTAGCTTCATGAACTACTATTCTTTTGTTTCTGCTGCTTATTTTATATTACTCTGTGTCTATGACTCTGTGATTATTTTATTTACTGTATATGTTGAGTTTTGCCAAATATAAAAATTAACACTCTGATATTTTGAACAATTCTAGTCCGACATGTATGGATGTGAATGGTTGAATATTTCAAGAGGTTACAATATATGCGCATGTTAGTTACATATGAAGGTTTTATTTAAGCTATATTATGTTTGTAAACTATGTTATGTTTTGTTTTCATATACAAGTTGGATAAGCGTACTTAAATTGGCAATATATATATATATATATATATATATATATATATATATGTTAGTTATAGATATATATGGTACACATCAGTTGTATATATATGTTAGATTATATAAAATTATATAATATGATAGTAAGTATATTTCACATAGTTCAGATTTAAAGAAAAATATTATCATATAAAGTTTCAATGTATAAGTGGTTTTATATAAAAAGTTTATGTAGTATATTTTGTTTGGATATGGATATAAAACATTTGTTTACATATTTATATAAGTTATATATATATTAAAATAAATTCTTTATATTGATTTTATAATAAATATTGATATTTGCATCTTCTCTTTTGAAATATATATATATATATATATAATTTTATATATGAGTTTAAAATTTTATATTAATTATTAGAGAAAGAGATATATGGATGTAATATTTATTTTGTTTCAGTTTATGTTAAACTAATTTTGATTTGTTCTCATCGATTTCTGTTATCAGCCCTATCCGTCGAATTCATGCCAATTTGGCTTTGCTTTGGTATTCGTGCTTGGATTCGTAACTCATCTCATTCTCATTCATCTCTACCCTCGAAAGGTGAGCAATCACTCACTATTTTAAAATTATATGTTTGGAATTTTAAATTAATAATTTAGTTTGGAAAATATAATTTTTAAGATTTTTACTTTTAATTTTACTATTTTTAAAAATAAACAAAATAAGTTTTAATATAAATAAATTTAATAATAATATTTAATTTAATAAAAGTTAATTTAATTAGTATATAATATGTTTTAAGAATTTATTTAAAATTTTATTTTAAAGGTAGATTTTATAATAATTTTAACAAATTGAGATTGGAAAGATAAATTTGAAATTAATTTAAAATTGCATTTGTTTAAGTATTATATTTAAATAAAATCGATTTGAAACTTATTGAATTTGAGATTTTTAAAGATACGATCTTATAACTTGATTTTTGATTAAAGTAGATTAAATGAATATTTCAAGTTTAAATAAAATGAAGGGTATATTTAGTTTTTTTTAAACTGTAATTTAAGGTTTTATTTAAATGATATTGGATTGATTAAGTGAATATTTTAATATTAAATAATGCTAAAGTTGAATTTGAAATATAAATGAATTTATCAAAATTGAATTATTGTAAATGTTTGAATATTTAAGCTTTGAAACCTATTGAAGTTGAAATGGTTTAAATTGTAGTTCAAATTTGTATTTGAAATCGATATAAATGGAGATTGAATTAAATTGAATCTTTGGAAACCGAGTTGATTTGAATCAATTGTGAAGTTTGAGGAAACTATTTCTATTTTAAAAAGTATTTTGATATATATTAAAAACTAATTTATATATATATTAATATAAACTATTTTAAATATAAACTATGTTTAATATAAATATTATTTTAATTTATAAACTATTTAATTTGTAACTATTTTAATATACTAATTATTTTAATATATAAACTATTTTGTTATATAAACTATTTTATTTTATAAACTATTTTATTATATAAACTATTTTATTTTATAAACTATACTATTTTCTATATCTAAACTGTTTGAGTGGGAAGTATTATGATTTCCAAGTGTTATGATTTCCAAAGTGTTATGGTTTCAAAAGTTTAAAATATTCGGAAGTTTTATAGCTTTGAAAGCGCTATGATTTTGGAAATGAATATTATTAAAGTGAGTAATGATATATTGATATGGTTTTTTGAAATAGATATGATATTTTGAAATAACCACAGTGTTATAATAATGTTTTGTTGTTAAAGAGACCGGGATCGCATTGTCATACTCTCTGCCAATTCCCAAACCCACTTTAACAACTGTGTACGTGAGGGAGATTCCAAAATGAAGTAGGATGGTTGGTGACAATTCTATTTGAGGTATATACATGGACCTGACTCCCGTGAGTTAGCTTAAGGTGGCTAAAACAGGAGCAATTGATGGGCCAAGTGAGGTAGCTCCTTCGATCGAACACACTTCTTCGATACCATTCTATTACTTTGTGATTGATTAGGTGCACCCTCGGATTTTAGGGAGTGTGGATTGAGTTGGGCGGTAGTTGCGGCTATGCGTTACCAACAACCCAGAAGTTTAATTAGTATATCTACCCTAACATTGCCTAGTTGTGCCGTGTCACCTACCATATCAAGCCCACTACGAGTTTGTTTTGTACCATACCTATGGAGTGCTCTCCGACAACTTCCAGATTACGGAGGAGATTACAGAACTGTATAGACTATGGGAATATATAAAAATGTGTTAAGAGGGATATGGGTAACGCCTTAACGCTATTTTAATACATTTACTTTACTATAGACATATTATAATAGCATATTGTACTACATAGTAGATAGTTCCATGAATACTTAGAGGATGGGTATCCCAAACATCCTTTGAGTTACTTGTATTTCAGTTGATATTTCACTTGAGTCGGATTTATTGATATAAGAATGTTAATCCTGACTCGAGTGTTTTGGGTTTTCTTTATGCTCTGGTCAGACTTAGTGTCACAGCATTTGAGACTCACCTTTGGAGTTGGAGCTTCACTTGGAGATCCATCTATATCTATTCGTCTTTCATTTTTTCAGTTGACTCCAGTGATATATTCAGATTTTGTTATTTGACTATGTATTGAGACTTTTATGTATTCGAGACTTCCACTGTATTTTATTTCATACTCTGTTATATATATAGTAGCTTCATGAACTACTATTCATCTGTTTCCGCTGCTTATTGTTATAATACTCTATGTCTGTGATTCTGTGCTTGATTTATTTATTGTATATTTGGAGTTTTGCCAAATATAAATTAACAATCTGATATTTTAAGTAATTCAAGTCCGACATGTGCGGATGCGAATGGCATGAAATACCGGTATGTTACATATGGTATCAAAGCTCTGGTTTTAGGCCAAACTTAGCATATAGAGTAAATTTAATTACAGAATCACCTTCGTTAGAGCTTGAGTTCTTCCTTTTTGATTCGGTTTCCATTAAATTTTGGAACTTTCCCCTTCGTTCTGAAATCCATTCTTGTCTCTCCCTATTCGTATTTTCTTGATTCTGGAGCATCCCATATGATTTGTCAAGGAGTGAAACTCCTTTGCAACAGGCATTGATTCATAGAAGATTTCTATATCCTTGGTTTATGATGCTGCTATCTCCTGTTATGCCCGAATGTTCTCTAGTAGATGACCAGGGTAATTCTCTTGTAAGTGGATGTCGATTTGCCTCAGAATTCTGTATCAAGCTTATTCTGGAAGTCACGGTTGACCCGGCTAAGGTCGCCCACGATTTATATAAGTCTATCCATTTTCCTATTTTATAATTTAATCATCTTATCTTCGTTTTGAGCTTATCTTCTAGTTAGAATTCTCTGGATTAGGGTTTCTCTAATTTGGATCTCTATTCCAGTTTTGAAATCCATTCTGGAATCATCGTGCGAGGGAGTGTATTTGTAATTAATATTAAATATTTTATAGTGTGTTGTTTGAGTTGTTAAGGTTAATTTGGGGTTTCGATCGATTTGTCTGATCAACGCTATCGATAGGAATTTCAAAACACTTGAATAGAGCAAAATGACATAATATTGTTTTCAAAATTGGTAAATTAAATAAATTTTGTATGGTTATATTATATATATAAGTATAAATTTTCTAAAATTAAAAAGTTAAATAAATTGGTTAACAAAAATGATAATATTTGATTTTCATTTATTATTCTACAAAACCATTGACTATTGCCACATTATAAATAAATAAAATTATAAAACATGGTTTATAACTGATTTGGAATTGAAATGAATTTAAATTAAGAATTTGAGAATTAAATTTCCGGTATTTTTGAAAATTTGGTTTTTAAAATCTTAACACAAATTATTTAAAAGTATTTTCGAATAGAAATTGTTTCCAATGAATCTTTAAAAGTTTAAATTAGTACTCTCCTCCATTGTTGCTGGAAAATAATTTCGATGATGACTGCAGCATCATCGACATTCATTTTCGAATTTTAGAGTCGAGAGACCACTTTGTAAATTTGCTACACTTTTGTTCTAGAAAATAAATTTGATTTGAGTTCCTTATGTATGACTTGTTGTATAATATATATTGGTATATGTTTATAGCTTGATTTAATATATATAGAATATATATATGTATACATTTATTTCAAAAATGTTTGAAGTGAAATTGCAAATTTAAATCTTAAATTTATGTTAAGGAAGATTTCAATTATAAAATAAAGCCAAAATTTTGAATAAATATTCAAACTTGAAATAACTGAATTAGAGAAATTTTACTTGTATAATACTCAATTGCATTCCAATATAACTTACCTAAATTAGTTAGAAGTTGATTATGTAATTGAATAGTATACAATATAAAATGATGTTAAAAGAAATTATAAATAAAATTTGAGTGGTTATAATAAATGCTTTATACTTAATTTATGATTATAGAAATGTTAATTGGGATAAACTGAATAATAAGATAATGAATAAATCAATACGAATTTAGAAATAGTTAAGATTGAATTATAAGTGAAATTAACTTAAGAAAATTTAAACGGACCAGAAAACAAGTTAATAAAGTGAATTTTAATTTGAAAGAAATTTTTGTAACAAACATTAATAAATTGAAATCAAATCAACTGGATAAAAATACCTTGAATTGAAATCAATTAGTTGAATATAAACCAATTTAAAAATAATTGAAATTATATGGTTTCGAATTAATTGTTTTATTTTATATTTCAAATCTATTTTTCTTTCTGGTTGTTTCTATTCTCCTACCTCGTTTCTTTTCGGGGACGAAAAGTTATGAGTGGGGGAGAGTGTAACGACCCGTAAATTTTAATGGTTTTAATAACGTAATTAATTGAATTTTTATGAAATTTTAAATAATTAAATTTTGAAAAGAAAATTTGATATTCGAAATAAGTCTACTTGAACATAGCAAATGGTAAATTTTCATCAGATAATATGGAAGTTTATTTTATTGTGTAATTTTATTTAAATTTAAATCAGTTAATATTAGATGATAATAAAATATTTTCAAAACCTGAATATTTTTATGTAATAAATTTGTAAATCATCTTCTGAGTGAGACGTCATATTTTGTTTCGCCAAATTTTGGATTTACTATTGCTCCGTCTATCTTATTTTCGGCAAATTAGCAGCATTTTCGGTACCGAATATCGACTTTTGATAGGATGGTCGTATCGCTGATATCTGTATACAGTTTTGATCATCTTGTCGTGCTAATCTCTAAGGTATATTCAATTGTCCAGTTCGGAGTCCCGTGTGAGGTGCAATCCGTGGAACGATTTCGTATCGGTTTTGCATTCAACCTTTTGGCTTCCCTTACCTTTAGTATTCCACTGTCTATTAACCATATATCTTCTGGCCTTTTTATATTCTCGAAATTTATTTCTAACCTCTTACTGTCCTCACTATTTGACTTATTATACTGGTTGTTCGTTTGATATTCCTTTTCACTTTATTTGTCATGCAATATATAAAATAATATGTCTAATCCTAATTTTTGATACGTTATGCCTGTAACATGCTCGTTCCTTTTCCCTTCGATCCCTTATTCCTCTCTCACCATCAGCCACCATAATCCCTTCCCATCGTCCTTTCAAGCTCCCACGTAGTCTCCTTAGCCTCTTCACCACTTCATCGTTCACCCGCTGTTCCCTTCCACCTTCCATCCAACCTCTCTACCATCCACCTAACCTGAAGCTTCATTGCCAGATCTCCCATCCTCGCCCTGAACCCAGCTTTACCCTTCCATCTTCTCGAGCACGAGTCCTCTTGATCATCTCCATGTTTTGGCCATCATCCCCAGCCGAAGCTCCTTCCCCTCTCCTTACCCGAAAGCAATCACTCCACCCACCTCAAGCTCCTCCGCCTACCACCATGCCGCATAATGTGTGAGTATGGGCTAGCATATTTATAAGTTGCATTTTTAGCCTCACTGTTAAGTTTCATATATATAACTTTATATATTAATATATTTATAATATGTTTAAAAATGTTACAATATATAAGATCTATATATATTAGTTTATTTATAAGTTTATAATAGTTAATATACATATATAATCGGCTGTGCTGATATGAAAGATGTATATAGTTATAGCATGACAGTTTATGTATGTAAACTATATTTAGTTTGATGTTTGTTTTGTATACATATGCCGGCGTGTATATATTTATACTGATATATATATATATATATATATATATATATATATATATATATATATGCGCATCATGAACCTCTCTTTGTTATAAATGGCGGCTTCTAGTGGATCTCAAGGCTTCTTCAATTCCCTTTCTCGACCTCCGGATAATCATGCTGGATCTGGATCCGCTTTAGATGATGAGGCTAGGGTTTCAGAAATAAGTATCGCCAACCAACATGGTAGATCTGGGGTCTCTGTCTCGAACCCTAGTCGAGATATATTATCGGATAGATCTGGGAAATTCGATAACGATGGTTTACGAACTCGTTTTGATAATTTGGAGAATTTGGAGAATTTAGTTAATAACAATCGATTGGTAAATGGTAGATCTGAAATTTTGAATAATCCGGGTATCATCAAACAGGCGAACCATTACTGGGCTAGAGATCAGAATTATATTTCCAAAAATAAGGTTGGAATTCAGAGAAATCTGTATACTCCAAATCAAGGTGAGGTGCGTAATATTTCGAAACCTACTGGTAATTCAGGAAATTATCGAAAACCGTTCGTTGAACGTGCGATTGACTGGAATAGGATCAAGACTGGTTTAGCTGAAGGGCGTAATAAAGAATGGAGAAATGCTGCTGATGGGGGAATTGGTGGAACAGATGAATTAGTAGACTTAAATTACAGACAACCAGTAATAGTTAATCGGAAAAAAAAGGCTGTAATTGACATTGAAATGAACAAGAGGGCTGCTGATAAGTGGAAGAACTCAATTATATTTTATGTTTATGGATCCAGACCATATCATATACATTTGAAAGCGTATATTGAACGTACATGGAAACCTAAAAAATAGTTTAACTTATTGGCTCGGGATAATGGATTTTTTATTATCAGATTTTTAGAAGCATCGGATTGTGAGAATGTGTTGAAGGGAGGTCCATATCTGTTTGATAATCGTATTATAATTCTCAAGAAGTGGCAGGCAGAGATGAGGTTTAGCAGAGATTTACTTTCTACAATGCCAATTTGGGTGAAGTTGCATAACCTTGAACTGGATTTATGGGATAAGGAAGCAATAAGTGCTATAGCTAGTGTTCTGGGTAAACCAATGAAAATGGACAAAATCACAGCGGATGAATCCAGAATTGCTTATGCTAAGGTGCTAATTAAAATGTCCGCTGAGGATGGGTTTCCTAACTATGTTGATGTGTTAATGCATAATGGTGAAGAACTTCAAATTTCAGTTAGATATGACTATAAACCTATATTATGTAAGGTAGGCCACTTAACCGATCTCTGTAAAATCAAAAATACTAGTAAATGGATTTCGAAAATTAATGCAAATTGTAATGAATCTCTGCATTCTATGAGGGAAGACGATCTAATTAGTAATAATATGCCAATTAATGCTGAAGATTTTAATATCAATGCTAGCAGAGAATATGAAACTGGATCGTTCCAACTTAACAATGGTAGTTGCAGGGATACTGAAATAAATTTATTACAACAAGATTTACAGGCACATGATAACATAAATATTCAACATCCCAGTATCACAACTACTGAAAATTGTTTCAATCTTTTGGCTCTGGAACATGATTTTCGTTCATCGAATTCACAAGTTGAGGATATCAAGCAAAGTTTTGGACAGCCCAAATCTGTTGAACAAAATCTTTCGTCTGTAACATGTGTTGATCTAGAAGTTCAAAACCCAGAGGAAGGTTTTGCATCTGTTTCAGGTACAGGTGTTAGTATGTCACAGAGTATTAGTGCAAATGCGGTTGGAAGCTCATTAACAGAAAATGTTTCAAAACAATTAACAAAAGAGAAGGTTATGTTTAATTCTTTTTTTAATCTTAATGATATCCAGCAGGTTCAACAAACAGAGGGAGGTCCTAGTTCGTCGCTAGGGGCTGGAGAAGATCTTGTTGATGCTCTATCTGACTCTGACGAGGAGTTAATAAATCAGATTGTTGTGGACGATAATCCAATTATTCAGCAGGACCCTGTTATGAATGTTGAACATTTTGTTGAAGTTAACAAGGATTTTGTTGATGAAATTGACGAGATAAATAATAGAAAGATTAAAAAGAAAAATGTTAATGCTCTTTCTATAACCACTGCTCCTCCTAAAAGGCAAACAAGGAGCCACTCTAAAGTTAAATGACTATTATTGCTTGGAATGTTAGAGGTTTAAATGCTGCTGAAAAACAATTAGCGGTGTTTAAATTTCTAACAACTCATAAACCAACATTGGTTGGTTTGCTAGAGAATAAACTTAGTAATGAAGCCAAAATTAAGCTAATGTCTAAAATGAATAGTGGCTGGTCTTCTTTAGATAATAACATTTGCTCATGTAAAGGAAGAATTCTTGTTATTTAGGATAATTCTATTTGGCAAGTTGAGCCTACTCATATGTCTTCCCAGCATATCTCGTTGAATATACTGAATTCTGGAGGTCTCAAAATGAAAATTTCCTTTGTATATGCTAGTAATTTTCTAAAGGATAGAGAACTTTTATGGAATATTTTATCAAAGGAGTCAATATATACAGATGTGCCGTGGTGTCTGATTGGTGATTTCAACAATATACTATCCATTACAGATAAAAAAGGGGGTAATTCTGCCCCTTTCAGTCAAATGGAAGGTTTCAAAAATTGTGCGATCAATTCGGGTTTGGTTGATTTGCCTATCTTGGGGTTCAATTATACATGGAGAAAAAGGGGAATGGCTACTAAAATTGATAAAATTTTATGTAATGATCTTTTAATGAACAAATTTCCTAACCTAGCCTGCTTTGGAGTTTCAAATCCCATTAGTGACCATATCCCTATCTGCCTTAAATTACTAAATCCCCCTATATCTAATGTAGGAAAACCATTCATATTTTTGAACACATGGAATTTATTAGAGGGATATGGGGAATGTTTCTCAAATGCTTTTAATTTAACTTTTGAGGGCTCTCAATTACATATTTTTAGACAACAGTTGAAAGTTTGTAAACTGCACCTTAAAGACTGGAGTTCTAGAAGAAGATTAGACAGTAAAATTTTAAAGGAATTGGAGCAGGAGTATGCAGCAGCTCTTAAGTGTGTTTGTTTGCACAAAAAATGGACAAACACCTCAAAGTTGTATGATTTAGTAGATCTTATGTTGTTCTTAGTGATTTGGGTGATTTATGCAAATATATGAAAAGCAGGGGCTAAACTATAAAAAGACACGCAGATTTATAGTGGTTCAGCCAGAATGTGCCTACGTCCACTTTATATGTTATTTCTCTTCTCTTGTTTTGATTACAAGTACAAAGCTTTGATACAAGTAAAAGAAAGTTGTTTGAAAGTTCTCTCCGTGCTTGAGCTCTCAAAGTTGTCCCCCATTGTCGTACCCCTGCCCCTCTATTTATAGAGTGAGGGTGGGAGCAGGGGTCTTGGATGTATATAGCTGCTAGTGGGCCTTGGCTGATGTGATCTGGCCTGGCACGTCTTGGTCCGGCAGCGTTTGGTCCGGTGGTAGGAGGTGAGTTGGTTCGGCGAAGCATGGGAGGTGAGTTGGTTCGGCGAAGCATGGGGATGAGTTGGTTCGGCGAAGCATGGGAGGTGAGTTGGTTCGGCGAAGCATGGGGATGAGTTGGTTCGGCGAAGCATGGGAGGTGAGTTGGTTCGGCGAAGCATGGGAGGTGAGCTGGTTCGGCGAAGCATGGGAGGTGAGTTGGTTCGGCGAAGCATGGGGATGAGTTGGTTCGGCGAAGCATGGGAGGTGAGTTGGTTCGGCGAAGCATGGGAGGTGAGCTGGTTCGGCGAAGCATGGGGATGAGTTGGTTCGGCGAAGCATGGGAGGTGAGTTGGTTCGGCGAAGCATGGAGATGAGTTGGTTCGGCGAAGCATGGGAGGTGAGTTGGTTCGGCGAAGCATGGGGATGAGTTGGTTCGGCAGAGCATGGGAGGTGAGCTGGTTCAGCAGAGCATGGGGATGAGTTGGTTCGGCAGGGTCGTTGCATGCGAAGCAAGTTGGATCGGCGAAGCTTTGGACCGGTGGTGAGAATCTACCCAACATTTGCCCCCCAAAGTGGGGTATATGCTGGCGTATGGCCTACTTTGTTTCCTCTTATTCGGTCGCTGAGCGCCGATCCAACTGGTCCGGCATCCTATATTTGCCTATAAGTAGGGGCTGTATACTCTCGTTATTCCCTTCCAATTCAAGATAGCCGAACCAAACGTTTCTGCCGAATCAAGCTCTCTTGACGAATTGCTTCTGAATACCGAATCAAGTACTGCCGAACGAATTTACGTACTCTAAGTGCCGAATGATCATTTACTCTGGGTGCCGAATGAACTTTACCCTGGGTGCCGAATGAACATGATAAACTTGATTTTTTCACTTGAAATTTCAGACTGCAGACACTTGCTCCTTTACTTCCTCTATTCTAACGACGTTCTTCTTTGTGTTTGCAGATAATGTCTCGTAAAGCGGAAACTCGATCAGACAAAAAGAAATCCGGGGCCGAAGGAGGTTCCTCCGCCGTGCCCCCAGCTCAGCCGAATCCAGAATGTCACGGACCTGCCCCGAGATCACTAGTGGATGGGTACGGCCCTCAGGAACTTCTGAACTCCCCGCCCGATTGCTTTCCTAGCTCCCTCAAGGAGGAGCAACTTGATGTTATTTTCCGATCTTTTGGAATTGATAGGGCGCACTTGCTGTTGCCAGGGAGAGAAGTTATGCCGTACGAACCTCCTGAAGGGTACCTTGCCTACAGCAGATACCACTGCATGTGTGGTGCCATTCCTCCTCTTAACGCTTGGGTAGCCAGCTTCCTCACATATCTAAAGGTGGCCCCATTCCAGCTTCAACCCAACTCCTATGCTATACTAGTGAGCCTCTTCGTTATTTTTCAAAGGAAGTGTGGTCGTGCTCCTTCCAACCGGGAGATCCGATACTTATATAATCTGAGGGGCTATAAGAAGGGGTCCCCATACATCAGCTTGGAGTCGGCTGTAACCTTCAAGCCGGTCTTGGACCTGTATTCCAAATTCAGCATGTTCAAGAAGGAGTGGTTCTTCGACAGGGACGGCTCAGTTTCTTTTAGGCGCTTCACCTCTGGATGTAAGTCTACACTTTATTTATTTCCATTCTGGTTTGCGAGGCTTCTTCTCATACGTCTTCATTTTTGCTAGCGACAGGTGGCTTTGCGGTGGTGGAGACCGATCGCCTGGTTCAAACGGTGGCTGAGATAGAAGCTATCCCCGGGAGGGATAGATCAGCTGCCTTCCTGATCAGAAACACGACCCTTCTGGACTATAAATTGATCCTTCCATACCAGTCAGTAGTCAAGCTGAGGGAAACGGCGGAGGAGAGGGCGGCTGCTCAGGCTAAGGGAGGCGTCGCGGCAGAGAGTGGAAAGAGAAAACCTTTCACAAAACCTCCAGCCGTCGGAGGTAAGAAACTTAAGAGATCGGGCGGTCCTTCTCCCAGCAATTGTCCACTTACTCAGGGGGAGGAAGACGTGGAGGAGGAAAGAGGTGAGGGTGGAGATGGCATCGAGGCCTTGCTTCCTGGGCAAGCGAGCGAGATTCAGGAGTGGACGGATGATGCGTTCCACCAAGCTTTCGAGGGGCTGGACGAAGATCCGGCTTTGGTAGAGAAGACCGGGAAAGCGGACAAGGTCGGGACCGGTGCAAGCGAGTCTTCTCAGACCATTCCAGCCAAGGTGGCTCCGACGACTCAAGGTGAACTCTTGACTCCCGCATGCTTCATTAATGATAGGGACTTAGGAATATTTTATGATCCGCTCCCGTCCTGGAATGAAATCCAGGACTCATTGCAGTATCCTACTTCTCCCCAAGGTTTGTATAACAGACGTGCTTTCTTTCTTCTTTTAACTTGTAATTTACCGCGCTTCTCGAATTATATAGTGATGTAAGCTTGTGACACTTGTTCTTTATATCAGGAGCAGGTAAGACATCCAAGGCCCCAGATCTTCGGCACAGGCTTGAGCAATACAAGCTTTCCAAAACTTCCGCCAAGCCAAAGCCTTCGACCCACCGCTCCGGGGATGTAGTCGGCTACCGTCCTCTTCTCGGGGTTATTGATGAGGGTATTCAGCAGAGAAAGAGGAGTCATCCTTTATCCGAACCTTCACCTGGTCCTCAGCTCCCGGCTCAGCCTCTTCATGATATCACGGAGGAGGATAGCGAGTTTGTACTCTCTCTGCACCCATCCGGAAACCCTTCCGTTACTCATATCGACCGTCCTGACTTGGCTCGTAATCCATTTGCGGGTCATCCTGATCTGGATCCAAGTTCCCACGATATTACCTTTGACGAGGTTACTGGTGAGCACCTTCTTCCCCGCAATCCCATGGTACGGGTGCTTGATGAGGCTAAGTCCTTAGATCTTGATCTACTTACTACTCGGATAGTTACCATGGGAGACGAGGCCAAGGCTAATATTGATCGGGTGGCGGTGGAGACTAGGAAGCTGATGGAGCATGATGGACGAAATGCTTCAGGACATGTACTTCCATACCTAGAAGCAGGGCAACCTATCCTGGATGGATGATTATCCCAAGGTCATGGCTAAGATCTATCTTCGGGCTTTGGAGGAGGCTAAGGCCGATGCGGATAAAGATGGTGGCGTGGTCTTCAGCATGGATGCGGTCACGACTCAATTTGCCAAGGAGGAGAAGGTGGCGGTGAAGGAAGGTATGCGGTTGCTTGCTGCTGAGGAGGTAGGCGTGCAAGTAGAGGACGACGATCAGGATAGCCAAGAAGCAGGTGCTGGTAAGTCTTCCTTTTTAGTCTCTCCATTAACTTGGTTGCTTATTGCTAATGAATCCTTTCTTTGACTGGACAAGTGGTCAACAGGACAAGGATAAAACTCCAATGCAGCCGGCCCCTTGATTATACCTGGAAAGACTCTTTTTGTGGATTTGACAGGGTTGTATATGTTAGTTTTAAAACAGTGAAGTAGCCTTTAGGTTGTAATAATTTGCCACTTGTAATAAATAGTCTTATTTTTGACGTGTAATTCTTTAACTTAAGCTGATTTTGTCGTCTTCTGAATGTTTGTTGTTATTTTGACATGTCGTATGAGAAATATAGCTATGTATATTCTTGTAATTAAATTGTGTTTGATGTCGGGTTCTGGTTTAAAACATAATTTCATGACTTGCAATGTTAGCGTGTGGTGCGAACAAATTATAGTCATGTATTTGTACACAAAAGAAGAAAATACCGCCTTTCATGCTCTAATTGTAGATGGCAGTTTTGAGTATCTTGTATGACCGAGCATGGAAAGCAGTTGAATGCCCTGCCATCCGATTGTGAGTCCCTACACCCATTGGCAAGTATCTCCTACTCTGTATCCTGTACTTTAGGGGTTGTTATAAAGCTTTTTAAGTAAAATTGAAATAGGTGAAATAGTAAAACTTCCAATCACGGAAGGCCTTCGATGTGCTTAAGTTCGTGGCAAACGGGTTTTGTAGTCACTTTCCCTAGCTGTGGGTCTTGGAGACATTTGTCACCCATCTTACGCCTCCGCGGGGAGTTAATTCTTTTTTACCACAGCCGCACTTAAGACACATCGGAGCCGAGATCGCGCACAGTAACTACCCGGGCCATTATGGCCCGTAATCGTGGGTATTATTCGATTTACTGTGGCCGGCTAGCGTGGGTGCCGATCGTCAACTGTGAACTGCCCCTGGCTGGCCACACCTTATGTTGGGGCTTATAGTCGGTTCACAGTTGCCGGCGAGCCTAACGCAAGCTGCCTCGGCTATAGTCGGCCTTCTCGGTGGCTTATAATCGGCTCATTACAGTTGGCTTTAAGGGCCGTCGCGGGCAATGAGTTAACCCGCAGCAGAGGGATGCCGGAGCGAAAGTGTCTCATTGGCGAGGGCATAGATTCGCATAGTACCTGTTAGGTTTTGTCCAGGAGAGGTTGCGCTGCGGAGCGCCTTGAATGAAAATGCTATTTGCACAGGATTTTGTTCAACAGAAAAGGATACAGTTAACAAGCAGCCAAGATATGAATGAACAAGTTAAAAAGAGACAAGTTTTTTAAAGTGGTTCGACACGAAAATGCCTACGTCCACTGATTCTCTTTGTTAATTCACTTCATATGGGCAGTATGAGTTAAGAAAAGTATCGACGAAGGTGTTGGATGTTCCATGCCCTCTGGAACACCTCCCCGTCCACTGTTGACAAAATATACGCTCCATTGCGAAGATCTTTATGAATTACATATGGTCCGTCCCAGATTGGATCTAGCGCTCCGGGGCGCGGGAAGATTCGCTTGAGGATAAGATCTCCTTTCTGTAAGCTACGATGCTTGACTTTGGAGTTGTATTGCGTTGCCACTTTTTGCTTGTGAGCTGCTGCCCTGGGGGGCTGCATCATTTCTTCTTTCCTCAATTAGATCCAGAGACATGAGGAGGAACTCTTCGTTCTCTTCTGGGTTGTAGTGGATCCTACGATGGGAAGGCACTATAGTTTTAATTGGGAGCATAGCCTCCGATCCGTATGCCAAAGAGAAAAGGAGTATGCCCCGTTGATGTTCTGAAAGACGTGCGATTGGCCCATAGTGCCGTAGGAGGTTCATCCACCCAAGCGCCCTTTGACTTTTCGAGTTTCTTTTTTATTAGAGTTTTGAGAATTTTGTTGACGGCTTCGACTTTTCCGTTTGCCTGGGAATAAGCTACGGATGAGAAGCTTTTGTGAATTCCATGCTCTTGGCACCAGTTGGAGAACTCCTCGCTGTCAAACTGAAGTCCATTGTCCGATATGATTTTGAATGGAACTCCGTACCTGCATAGAACATTTTTTGATCAAGAAGTTAATAACTTTTGCTAAAAATACTTTATTTAGGGGTTCTGCTTCCTGAGGGATGTGTTTGATTAAATAGTGATCCCATCGATTGAGAAGCAACTTGGTCTTCTTTAAATATGCTATGAGTCGTTCTTCTCGAGCCTGGAATCCTACTAGTATTTGATTTACAATAAGTTGAGAATCGCTATGAAGACATAAAGAATTGGCTCCGATTTCTAAGGCAAGTTCTAATCCAGCTATCACTGCTTCATACTCTGCATCGTTGTTGGTGGTAGCGTTTCCTGACCTTATAGCATAGTGTAGTTCATTTCCCTTGGGAGTGATTATTACCACACCTGCCCCAGAGCCTTGTTCGTTGATGGCGGTGCGAGGATGGTAGGTGATATCATATTGACTTAGTTGAATGCACCATTTAAGTAGTCGCCCAGAAGCGTCGAGACGATGGAGTACCTGCCTTAGTGGTTGATCGGTCAGAACTCTGATGGAATGAGATCGGAAATAGTGACGCAGTTTCCGTGATGTGATTAGTAGGCAATAGGCTAGCTTCTCAAGTTTAGGATATCTGGTTTCTTCTTGTGCGGGGGGCGTTTGTATCTAACTTCGTCTTGAGTGTCCCGGGAGATGTTTTCGATCATTTCATTTAAAGGAGTATAAGCGTCAAATCTCGGTCCTGGCCGATACAAGCACTTTTCTCCCTTCTTGCCCCCAACATTGTCTCTAGAAGCATCCCTTCGAACGTCCTTTGCTACAGCGGACGTGCTGCCGTAAGCTGCCTTATTTTGTCGCCCCGACTGCCCTTTAGTGGAAGCGTCTTCAAGCCTCATATATTTCCCGGCCTCATAGAAAAAATCGGGTAAAGTAGCTGGTTTTTCTTTTGTCAATCTTCTAGCAAATTTAGTATCTGGATGCACACCACTACAGAGGGCCATTAAGATAAGCTTCTCGTCGGCATCTTGGACTGTGGTCGTTGCGGCATTGAATCGGGTTAGGTATTGCTGCAGCTTCTCTCCAGGTTTCTGCTTGATACTGGATAGGGAATAAGCATCCTTAGGTTGTTCCACATGAATGCGGAACTGGCTGATGAACTTTTCTTTCAACATTTCCCATGAGCTGATGGATCCCTGAGGTAGATGACAGAACCAGGAGGTAGCGAGATCTGCTAAGAAGAGTGGAAAGCATTTGCACAGTACTCCCTCTGTCGCTCCAATCATGAGCATATGTTGTGTGTATCTCTGCAAGTGTACAACGGGGTCGGAGGTTCCTTTGTAAGGTTCCATTGTTGGCATCTTCCATTCTCGGGGGGTGATAGCAATTTCAATGTTGCGGGCGAAAGGGCTGGTCACCCTAGCGCCTATCCCTCGATCTCTTTGCTCCTGTTGGACGCACTCTCTGAATAAGCGCGCCATCCTTTCATCAGAATTTGGAGCAGATAGAAACGAGTTTGGTTTTGTTCTATGGGATTGATTCCGTCCAGATGTCCTGTAGGGATGGTATCGTCTATCATTCCTCATATTTTCCAGTGGCTGCCTTTGGTCTTCTGGGAGCATGCTCGGGTCAGCTACAGTTGGCCCTTGCCTTGATCTCCCCCTGCTGGGTTCTGATCTAAGCACTTCCTCGGGTCCAACTTCGGGATGGACTCTAGCTCGGCCCCGTTCACTGGCATTTCTGTGGTTAGGCAGCATGACAGGCTCAGCTACAGTTGACCTTCGCCCGGTACCTCCCCCGTTGGGTTCGGTACCAAACGTTTCCTCATGCCTAACTTCGGGCTGTGCTCGGTCTCGGCTCCTACCATGGCTACTTCTACCGTTAGCTCCTTCGAAGAAGGAAGATCTTTGTTGTCTTTGAGATCCTCCAGACTTGGACTCGCCCCATCATTCAGTGTTGTGGTTGGATTCTTCAGCGTCCCTTAAGCGTGACATGAGATGGTCCACCAAGGCTTCCTGCTGGGACGTGAAGCGGTTAGTTACTTCAACCACAACTCTGTCCAGATCTGCTCTAGTAATTGCTGCAGGCTGTTCTGTGGCAGGAGTGGTTGGGTTAGCCTGTTCTTCATTTGTTACTGTTGCTGGAGGAGGACGATTTACTTGATTCGTGACAGCTGGATCTGGAAGACTGCTGGATGCGATGTTTTTTCCTTTGTTAATATCTTTTCTCTGTTTGGGAGGCATGTTTTCCAAGTGGCGGACGATGCTGTTAGGAAAACTTGTTAAGCGAATGAAGCTGAAGCTTCGAGCTTCTATCTCTCAATGAAAGCACCAAAAATGTTTGCACAAAAAATGGACAAACACCTCAAAGTTGTATGATTTAGTAGATCTTATGTTGTTCTTAGTGATTTGGGTGATTTATGCAAATATATGAAAAGCAGGGGCTAAACTGTAAAAAGACACGCAGATTTATAGTGGTTCAGCCAGAATGTGCCTACGTCCACTTTATATGTTATTTCTCTTCTCTTGTTTTGATTACAAGTACAAAGCTTTGATACAAGTAAAAGAAAGTTGTTTGAAAGTTCTCTCCGTGCTTGAGCTCTCAAACTTGTCCCCCATTGTCGTACCCCTGCCCCTCTATTTATAGAGTGAGGGTGGGAGCAGGGGTCTTGGATGTATATAGCTGCTGGTGGGCCTGGGCTGATGTGATCTGGCCTGGCACGTCTTGGTCCGGCAGCGTTTGGTCCGGTGGTAGGAGGTGAGTTGGTTCGGCGAAGCATGGGAGGTGAGTTGGTTCGGCGAAGCATGGGGATGAGTTGGTTCGGCGAAGCATGGGAGGTGAGTTGGTTCGGCGAAGCATGGGGATGAGTTGGTTCGGCGAAGCATGGGAGGTGAGTTGGTTCGGCGAAGCATGGGAGGTGAGCTGGTTCGGCGAAGCATGGGAGGTGAGTTGGTTCGGCGAAGCATGGGGATGAGTTGGTTCGGCGAAGCATGGGAGGTGAGTTGGTTCGGCGAAGCATGGGAGGTGAGCTGGTTCGGCGAAGCATGGGGATGAGTTGGTTCGGCGAAGCATGGGAGGTGAGTTGGTTCGGCGAAGCATGGAGATGAGTTGGTTCGGCGAAGCATGGGAGGTGAGTTGGTTCGGCGAAGCATGGGGATGAGTTGGTTCGGCAGAGCATGGGAGGTGAGCTGGTTCGGCAGAGCATGGGGATGAGTTGGTTCGGCAGGGTCGTTGCATGCGAAGCAGGTTGGATCGGCGAAGCTTTGGACCGGTGGTGAGAATCTACCCAACAGTGTTGACAGCAACCCAGATAATTCTGCAGCTTTTGACAATTTTATGGCAGCCTGCAAAAGATGGAAGGAGCAAAATCATATCGAATTTCTCAATGCTTCTCAAAAAGCTAAAGTGGATTGGCTCATAGAAGGTGATGAATGTACAAGATTTTTTCACTCTAAAATGTCTATGAGGAAGCACAGATCTAACCTTAATTCCATTATATCTATTGAAGGAAAACTTGTGCATGATCCCAATAAGATTGAAAATGAAGCTATTTTATATTTTACTCAGATCTTTAATGGTGATAATATTAATACAACTCTACCTGATGTAAACTGTATCTGTCGTATTAATGAGGGAGGTAGAGAGTTCTTGTCTAACAGTGTTAGCTTGGATGAAATTTTCAATGCCATTACTTCCATATTTGATAACAGTAGCCCGGGCCCAGATGGATTCTCTGCAAAATTTTATAAACTCCACTTGAATGAGTTAAAAAGTAATATGACGCGAATGATAAATCAGGTTTTTTCTACTTGCAAATTAGACAAAGGTGTGAATCATACTTTCATAACTCTGGTGCCAAAAATTAATAATCCTACTTCTCTTGCTGATTATAGGCCTATATCGTGCTGCAATGTTATATACAAAATTATTGCTAAAGTTATTTGTAACAGAATTAAGCCTTTCCTTAGCTATTTAATTTCAGAAGCTCAATCTGCTTTTATTCCTGGAAGAGTTATTTCTGAAAATATTTTACTTGCTCATGAACAGGTAAGATTTTTTAATCGAAAAGGTGCTGGTAAATTTTGTTTGAAATTAGATTTACACAAAGCATACGATATGGTTAACAGGAAATTTATTTGCCATAAGCTTAAAAAGATGGGTTTTCCTGGAAAATTGGTTAAATTAATCTACAAATGCATTTCTACTCCTACTTTTTCTATTATGATTAATGGTTACCCCAAAGGTCCGATCTCTAGCAATAGAGGTATTAGACAAGGTGATCCTCTCTCGCCGTATTTGTTTTGTGTGGCTATGGAGTATTTTTCTATTTTGATGTTGAAGGCTTACAAAGTCAAGGACATTATTCCTCCTTTTAATTTTGAACCGACAATTACTCACCTTCTTTATGTTGATGATTTGATGATTTTTGTTCGGGCTTCCATTAAAAGTGCCAGGGTGATTAGTAAATGTTTGGAGAAGCTTAAAATCCATATGGGGTTAAATGTTAACAATAGTAAATCTAAGCTGTATTTTAGTAAAGGCACTACAAGTAAGCATGATATTATGAATATTCTTAATATGCAAGAGAGTAAACTTCCAGTCAAATACTTAGGGGTGCCTTTATCTCATAACTATCTTCATTTTGCTGATTGTGGGGCTCTTTTGGATAACATTAATAATAGATTAAATGGATGGGATAGCAAATTATTATCCCTGGCTGGAAGAATTGAATTAATCCATTCTGTAATTACTCCTATGGTTTTGTATTGGATGATGGTTTACCAGCTCCCTTTGGCCACTATTGACAAATTAAATAAAATGTGTGCCAATTTTATATGGAATGGTAAAGTACATAAAATCGCCTGGAATACTCTATGCCGTCCTAAATTAGAAGGAGGAATTGGCTTGAGAAATTTTGTGGATATTAGAAAAGCGGCAAGTCTAAAACTTCTTTGGCATTTTATTAATTCAAAAAATGTTTGGTCTCGTTGGATGAGCAAAAGGTATTGCGACAATAAGCAATTTTGGACCATGGATATTGATAACAACTCTTCCTGTACTTGGAAATCAATTCTTAAGCATAGACAGGTTGCTCGGAATAATATTTCCAGAGTCATTGTAAATGGGAGAAATACGTTGTTATGGCATGATCCTTGGATTAATAGTGAAAGCATGGTTTCTATTCTTGGATGGGATAGCTTATATCTATATGTCCATAATACTGATAAAGTCTCTTCTATCATACAAGACGGAGTTTTTAATTTGGATTTAGTTCCTTTCACTAGGCAACTAAATAATCTGATTTCAAGTGTTCAAATAGATTCTTCGTCTACCTCAGATTATTGGAAATGGACTAGCGATTTAAAAGGTTTTAGTTTCAGATCTGCTTGGAATGAGGCTAAAAATCAATATCCTACTGTAGAATGGGGCAAATTATTTGGAACAAATGCAATAATCCTAGGATGTCCTTAACTGCCTACAAAGCAATTTACAATCGTTTGCCTACCAGAGATAAATTAATAGAATAGGGATATGTCTCTGATACTATCTGTTTACTTTGTAACCAATTCCTTGAAAATCATCCCCATTTATTTTTTGCGTGTCCTTACTCTGCCTATTTATGGACTACGTGTTGCATGAATTTGGACTTACCTCAGCCGAACACTCTAACAATGGAAGAGGGATGTCAGCTGTTACTTTCAAACTTCGCTACATCGAATCAAGCAACTGGATTAGCTTTTGCTAGCTTTTCTACTATAATTCACCACATCTGGCAGGAACGAAATGGTAGACTTCATGATGGCCGAAACTTCTCTAATCGGGATCGTTGGAATCTTATAGAAATAGATCTGAAACTGCTGGGAAACAACAAATTGAAGAAGATGAGGTATATTTCTAATAGAAGCAAGAGCATTCTTGAACGATGGGGCATTGCTCTGATGGGGGACTGATTCGCCAGTACTCTTTCCATTGTTGAAGAAGGAGTGTGATTCTCTTTTCTTATTTTTTGTATGGCTTGGATGGTCTCGAGTATTGGTCTATGTAGCTGATGCGTTTTCTTTCCTATTTGTCTAGTTTGTTGGCAATTTTTGACGTTAGTGTATACATTGGTATACTTTATACCTTTTGCTTTGTTAATATGTTGTTAATAAAGCGCCGCACTCTTTTTCCCTGTCTTATTCCCACACTGGGTATAGGCTCAGGTTTTTAATGAGGCGGTTAATCTTTTCTAAATATATATATATATATATATGCGCATGTTAGTTACATATGAAGGATATATTTAAGCTATATTATGTTTGTAAACTATGTTATGTTTTGTTTTTATATACAAGTTGGATAAGCATACTTAAATTGACAATATATATATATATGTTAGTTATAGACATATATGGTCCACGTCAGTTGTGTATATATGTTAGATTATATAAAATTATATAATATGATAGTAAGTGTATTTCACATAGTTCAGATTTCAAAAAAAAAATTATTATCATATAAAGTATGTTTGTTGGCAGTCTACATGAATACATATTGATTTCCAAAATTGTATATATAAAGTTTCAATGTATAAGTGGTTTTATATAAAAAGTTTATGTAGTATGTTTTGTTTGGATATGGATATAAAACGTTTGTTTACATATTTATATAAGTTATATATATATTAAAATTAATTCTTTTTATTGATTTTATAATAAATATTGATATTTGGATCTTCTCTTTAGAAATATATATATATATATATATTATTTTAAATATGAGTTTAAAATTTTATATCGATTATTAGAGAAAGAGATATATGGATATAATATTTATTTTGTTTCAGTTTATGTTAAACTAATTTTGATTTGTTCTCATTGATTTCTGTTGTCAGCTCTATCCGTCGAATTCATACCAATTTTGCTTTGCTTTGGAATTCGTACTTGGATTCGTAACTCATCACATTATCGTTCATCTCTAGCCTCGAAGGGTAAGCAATCACTCACTATTGACATTCTTATATTTATTAGATTTGATTTCACTTGAAATGACAATTGAAATATGTTGTGTTAGTTATTTAGTTGTTAGATATGTTATGCTATTATCTGTAACTGTTCACCCATGACATCTAACACCATGATATGTTATTTATATTTAATTTTTTATTGATGATATATGCGTGTTGTTGATATGTTATATTATTATCATCACTGTTCTCACTTTGCAAGTTCCCTATTAGTATAGAATTCCCTATGGGTTGAAATGATACATACCCGAACGATCTGGTAGAATATGAGGAAATCGTTATGGGTTGAAATGATAAACCCAAGCGATTTTCATTGAATTGAATTTGGGATTGCGGGTTGAAAAGATATATACCCGTATATAATTAAATTGTGGATTGAAATGATAAATATCTGTATTACTCGACCACATGATAGAAAATTTTATACAGACACCGTTGGTCTATATATATTTTGAAATGATTTCCAAAGTTTTAAAAAGGAAATATATATGGTTTTAATAAATATTGATTTTAAGATATAGATGTTATTTTTATATAGGTTTAAATTTTAGATTTTTAAAATTATATGTTTGGAAATTTTAAATTTATAAGCTAGTTTGGAAAATATAATTTTTAAGATTTTTACTTATAATTTTACTATTTTTAAAAATATATAAAATAAGTTTTAATATAAATAAATTTAATGATAATATTTAATTTAATAAAAGTTAATTTAATTAGTATATAATTTGTTTTAAGAATTTATTTAAAATTTTATTTTAAAGGTAGATTTTATAATAATTTTAATAAATTGAGGTAGGAAAGATAAATTTGAAATTGATTTGAAATTGCATTTGTTTAAGAATTATATTTAAATAAAATCGATTTGAAACTTATTGAATTTGAGATTTTTAAAGATATGATTTATAACTTGATTTTTGATTAAAGTAGATTAAATGAATATTTCAAGTTTAAATTAATTGAAGGGAATATTTAGTTTATTTTAAATTGTAATTTAAGGTTTTATTTAAATGATATTGGATTGAATAAGTGAATAGTTTAATATTAAACAATGGTAAAGTTGAATTTGAAATATAAATGAATTTATCAAAATTGAATTATTGTAAATGTTTGAATATTTAAGTTTTGAAACCTATTGAAGTTGAAATGGTTTAAATTGTAGTTCAAATTTGTATATGAAATCGATATAAATAGAGATTGAATTAAATTGAATCTTTGGAATCCGAGTTGATTTGAATCAATTATGAAGTTTGAGGAAACTATTTCTATTTTATAAAGTATTCTGATATATATTAAAAACTAATTTTTATATATATATATATATTAATATAAACTATTTTAATATAAACTATGTTTAATATAAATATTATTTTAATTTAAATATTATTTAACTTATAACTATTGTAATATACTAATTATTTTATTATATAAACTATTTTATTATATAAACTATTTTATTTTATAAACTACTTTATTATATAAACTATTTTATTTTATAAACTATACTATTTTCTATATCAAAACTGTTTAAGTAGGAAGTATTATGATTTCAAAGTAATATGATTTCTAAGTTTTATGATTTCCAAAATGTTATGGTTTCAAAAGTTTTAAATTTTCGAAAGTGTTATAACTTTGAAAGTGCTATGATTTTGAAAATGAATGTTATTAAAGTGAGTAATGATATCGTATTGATATGGTTTTTTGAAATAGATAAGATATTTTGAAATAATCACGGTGTTATAATAACGTTTGGTTGTTAAAGAGACCGGGATCGGATTGTCATACTGTTTGCCAATTCCAAAAACCACTTTAACAACTGTGTTCGTGGTGGAGATTCCAGAATGAAGTAGGATTGTTGGTGACGTTTCTATTTGAGGTATATACGTTGACCTGACTCCCGTGAGTAAGCTTAAGGTGTCTAAAACAGGAGCACTTGACGAGCCAAGTGAGGTAGCTCCTCCGATCGGACACATGTAACATCTTGCTATTTTGGACCATTCAAATCGACAACAAAACTACAGATGTCAGACTTGAATAATTCAAAACATAAGATTGTTAATATAATTTGGAGCAAATAAAACCAATCACAGAATGACAGACACAGAATATCAGAATAAATCATAGCAGAAGTAAAATAACCATAGTAGTTCATGAAGCTACTACATACATAATCTCAAAAAAGATACATAATACCATAGTCTGAAAGCAAATACAATAAAAATCCACTAGTACATAAACAAAGGCTGAATGGAAATAACTGAATAGAAATAGATGGACAACTAGATAGGTAGAAAATCTCCAGCAAATCTCTAGCTCCAGAAGATGAATCCAAAGCTGTGATACTCAGGCTGACCCGAGCGTGAAGCAAAATACAAAACACTCGAGTCAGGACATACATACTTATACAATGTAAATCAACTCAAGTGAACTGTAATAGAAAAGCACAAGTAACTTAAAGGATGCTTGGGATTGCCCATCCTTTAAGGATCCATTAAACTATCTACTATGTAGTAATATACACTATTATAATAATGTATAAAGTAAAGTAAACTATTTAAAAATAGCGTTAAGGCTTTACATTTTCCACCTTAACACATTTATAGTGCCAATAGTCTATACAGTACCGTAATACCTCTTGCTCGGGAGGCTACCAGAGGATACTCCATATAGTAAGGCGCGCTAGGGTAGGTGACACGGCACAACTAGGCAATGCCAGGGTAGATATACCAATTGCACTTCCGAGCTGGTGGTAACGTGTAGCAGCTGTTATCCCGCCTTTTGGCAAGGCCAGGACACCAAGGAATTGATTGGATTCCAAATATCGCTTGTCATGGATATCGATGAATTTTTCCGAGTTCAAATCAAGCTGCAATTGATGAGACATGACTAGTAGAACGAAGAGAGCCAACGTTCCAAGTTTCAAGCCAATCCGGGTTCGCACACCCAAGATATGAATGATTCAAATTGAAGGGAAAAACGATGATTTTGTATCCATCACTCTGGGCAATTTCGTATCCATCACCGAAGCCCTAGTTCGGATCGATCAAGGTTCGCACCAATCAGCTTCGAATCCATCGAGGTACCCAGGTTCGACTCGATGTCCTTCGTATCCATCGAGCTCGTATCGATGGACTCCGTGCACATCAGCAGTTGAAGCGCTTCGTATCCATCAGCCAACGTCTGCTTCGTATCCATCGGGGTGCTACACTTCATGTCCATCGAGGCACTACGCTTCGTATCCATCAGAGGACCTTACTTCGAACCCATGACCAATGACTTGTTCATATCCAGCAAGTCAACCAACTAAGAAGACGTGTCATCCATCGAAGCAAAAAAGGGCGAGATGCATGGAGTCGAAGCAGTCAATACGGCGCAAAGACCGGATCGAGACGAAGCGCGCGCGCCACATCACTTCAAGAGCACGTGCAGCCAGCAAGGCGAACGGATGGAGTCGAATTCATGGAGACGAACCAGACAGCCTTCGAGAAATCTCAGTTCGTATCGACGATATCTCATGATCTACTAATCCAAATCCGATGATATTTTCAGGGAAGCTTGCATACATACTGAGGAACATCTCCACCAAATTTTAGCTCATTTGGACATCATCTTGATCGATACGAAATGGATTCATATCGATCGAAGATCGAGGCAAAACTTTCTGGAAACGGTCGAGTGGGTCCCGTCACGTGCCAGACCAAGTCTCCCGGAGTTTGAGCGAGATTTGAGCCTCCTACGCCTATAAATAGAGCTCCAGAGCCTACAGAAAAGGGATCTTTTTTCTCTGAAGCATCCAGACTCTGCCGGATTGAGATTTGCATCCTACTTTTGCTGTCAAATTCGAATTCTAATCTGTAATCCGCTGTTCATTGCTGTAACTGCTTGTAATCATTGAAAGAGAATCAATAAAATCATCAAAACTTCATAGTGGACGTAGGCAATACGCCGAACCACTCTAAATTTCTTGTCTGTGCATTATACATTCCTGTTTGTTGGAGTTTTTGTTAGATAACCTCTGTTTTACATTTACAATCTTCACTTTATCTCTTCAAATAACTCCCGAAGAGTGTTGTGCCCATTTTTGGTACAAACACTTTGGTGCTTTCACTGAGAAAACCAGTTTTTCTCCTGCTCCTTGGATCTACCATCGATACCGGATTGCATACATCCAAGAGGAAGATCCAGATATCTGATTCGGAATCCTACCACTCTATTTAGATTTGCATAAAATCTAGGAAAGGACTCCACTACTGAAGATGGTTAGCACAAAAACTGGCGCTACCGCTACAGAGCAAGAAGGCCGAGATAGGAAGAATCCCATGCAGCAGCCTTCTTCTAATCAAGACAATACCGCTCACTCGGACTCGACAGGACTAGTCACCCGACAAGAGTTTCAAGTATTGCTCCAGGAGTTGACACAAAGCCGTCAGCAGTTGGCTGAATAGTTGCGCGCCAATATCGAGCTGACCAACCAGCTAAACCACCGGGGCCACAGAAGGCCCGGGAGAGATGATGCCTCCAGAGCATCCACCGAAAGCTCAGCTTCATCTGACTATCACCATAGGACTACCCGTCCTTGGTTAGAGGGGAGTCGCGCTCAAACTACGGGATATCAACCCGCCTTGACCATCGGTCAATTGAGAGCAGGACCGTCGACCAGCTTTTAAACAGGCCCCTCGACACGAGGAGGCACTGCTTCATAGTACACCACGGACAACCGCGCTACAACCACCGCGGTGGAGACAAGGGTTGATACCCGGAATCAGTCAGAGCTGAATAATCAGCAGCGCGAACATACTCCTTAACCATATGTCCCAGAAGACGCTGAGCCAAGGAGGCGAGACACGGACCATCGACAGCGCCCGATCCAAACTCGCACTATGGAACCCGACCACACCTTAGCTCAGCAGCCTCAGAATTTGCCAGTATCGGATATATCGACCATGATACGACAGATGATACGCGAGAGCCAGGGGCTTACTAATGATGATTGGGGAATCTCTCGTAGTCATACTCCTTTCACGGACGAAGTGTTACATGCAGAACCCCCTCGGCGATTCAAAATGCCGACTCTCCCGATGTATGAGGGAAATAGTGACCCCAACCAGCATATTCTGAAATATGAATGGTCGATGAGCGCTGCAAGGGCTGACGATGCAGTGAAGTGTCGAAGCTTCCCTATCTCTCTGGGTGGAATCGCGATGATGTGGTTTACACGCCTACCACCTAGATCAATTTCTTCGTTTGATCAATTGGCTAAGAGGTTCGTGGAACAGTTTCGTATGCATGTTGCTAGGCCAAAAGACGTTAATACCCTGTCCAGCATCACTCAAGCCCATGGAGAAACGCTTCGGCGTTACCTGGAGAGGTTCCACGCAGCGTGTGTTGAGATCACTAATCCTAACGATAACTCAATCTTGATGGCTCTGACCAAGGGGATTGATCCTGATTCTGAGTTTGGGAACTGGCTAGCAGGAAAACCGCCCGCATCGTTGGACCGTTTTTACTCCAAGGCCGTTCAATTCTTGCGGCAAGAGGACGCAAAACAGTCTAGGAAACAGGATGATGCGAGGCCCAGTATTGAGGGAATACAGAGTAATATAGCAGTTAAACAATCCGGTGAGAGTTCCGGGAAAGTCCAACTGAACATACAGAATAAGCAAGCCCAGCCGAGAGGGAACAATAGCCAAGATAAGAAGGGAGATCAGGGCCGAGGTCCATGGCGTAGGGCTCAAATGTTTGACAATTATACACCGTTAAACACGTCATTGGAAAACGTATACTTACAGACTTGCAACACTGTATAGTATAAGAAGCCTGCTCCGAAACCCTCATCGGAGAGGCAGGTTCGGACAGGAAAGTTCTGCAGATTCCATGAAAGCTACGGACACAATACCAACGAGTGTCGGCATTTGCAGGACCTCATCGAAAAGTTTATCTGAGAAAGGAAGTTGGATCAGTTTGTACGGGCACCGCAATCTGGTGGAGCGGGCCCTTCAAATCAGAATCATTCACAGAACCAGGAAAGATAGGAAGAACCCGCCCATGCAGGCGGGAGATTGGTTATTAATACAATCAGTGGTGGTCCTCATCCAGCAGATAGAAGCTGGGGGGAAATGGAGTCGTATGCTAGTTCTATCAGGCATGCGGACTTCGAGTGTTGTAGTAATTGCGAAGACGGGACCCCGATTAAACAATAGAAGATAATATCTGATGATATCGTGTTCAGGAGCCGAGACGCCGATAAGGTCGAAGCCCCTACAATCGACCCACTATTCATATCTGCCCAGGTAGGTCCTGCTTGGATGAAGAGGATCCTGGTTGACAGTGGAAGCTCTGTGAATATCTTGCTTAAACGGGCTTATGACTTAATGAAAATGGAGACAAAGGATTTGAAACCCTGTTTATCCAGAATCCACGGTTTCAACGGAAGTGCCACGATACCCATCGGAATAACTGAACTCCCAGTTGAGTTAGGCGTTGGAGAACGTCGGAGGGTCCGAATGTTACAGTTTGTTGTGCTAGAAATTGATTCACCGTATAATGCGTTTTTGGGTCGACCAGCTCTAGCTGAGTTCAGGGCGGCCATCGCCCCATGGTGTCTGACTCTGAAGTTTCCCACCGATCAGGGAATTTGAGTCGTTCGAGGAGACCAGGCCACGGGAAGGGCCTGTTATGTTGCGGAGCTGCACGGGGCACAACGCAAAGAGAAGGGAAAGGGCGTAGAGGAATCTCTCTGCGTCTGTTCTATCGATAATTGACAATTGATGCCTGGGCCTCGGCCCGGGCACCACGACCAATTCCTGAAAGACCTGGACCCTAGGGACAACGAGGATAAAGACGAATCTACGGAGAGTCAAGCTTCTCCAGCCGAACTGACTGTGGACGTCCCAATCAGTGAGGATGATGATTCAAAGATGCTGAAAGTCGGGTCTCAGCTGAACCAGCAGACACAGCAGGAATTGGTCGAGTTTCTTCGGGCAAATCTCGATGTCTTCGCTTGGACACACTCTGACATGTGCGGAATCTCGCCGAGCATTGCAAGTCACTCCCTGAATATAGATCCGTGACATGTCCCAGTAAAGCAGAAAAGGCGCGGTATGGATCCAGAGAGATCAGCCGCCCTTAAGGAGGAAGTCGACAAACTACAATCGAATGGGTTTATTCGAGATGCCATGTATCCAGAATGGGTATCCAACCCCGTGCTAGTCCGAAAACCTAACGGAAAGTGGAGAACCTGCGTTGATTACTCTGACCTGAACAAGGCCTGTCCAAAAGACAGCTTCCCACTTCCACGAATTGATCAGCTCGTAGATTCAACGGCCGGACATGAGCTGCTATCCTTTATGGATGCTTATTCCGGCTACAATCAAATACCCATGCATTTGCCTGATCAAGAACATACCAGCTTCGTGACCGATCTGGGACTCTATTGCTACAAAGTCATGCCGTTTGGTCTAAAGAACGCTGGAGCAACATACCAACGCTTAGTCAACCGGATGTTCGCCGATCAGATCGGAAAGACCATGGAGGTTTACGTGGATGACATGTTGGTGAAGTCTCGATTCTCCACAGATCACGTCAGAGATTTGGATTCCATGTTCAGCATCCTCCGGGAGTATGGGATGAAGCTCAACCCGCTCAAGTGTCACTTCGGCGTCGCATCTGGAAAGTTCCTTGGGTTCATTGTCAATGCTCGAGGGATAGAAGCCAACCCTGAGAAAATCTGGGCTATAAGAAATCTGCAAACCTCTAGAACCATAAAGCAAGTCCAGAGTCTCAACGGAAAGGTCGCAGCATTGAGCAGGTTCATTTCAAAGTCCACCGATAAATGCATTCCTTTCTTCGACCTGATTCGGAAGGGAAAACGAAATTTTGAATGGACCACAGAATGTGAAGGCGCATTCCGATCCCTAGTTCAACATCTTTCAACACCTCCGATCTTGTCAAAACCGGTTGACCACGAGCAATTATACCTCTACCTAGTAGTATCGGAACATGCGATCAGTGCTGCTCTAGTTCGGGAGGAAGACAAAGTGCAAAACCCGGTTTACTACATTAGTAAGTGGCTGACAGGAGCCGAAAGAAATTATCCGAGACTGGAGAAACTGGCCTATTGCCTGGTCATTGCTTCAAGAAAACTCCGCCCTTACTTCCAAGCTCATCCGCTTACTGTGTACACCGACCAGCCGTTACGACAGGTCCTCACACGGCCTGAGACGTCCGGTAGGTTACTCAAGTGGAACATTGAGCTAAGCCAATTTGATATCGCATACGCTCCACGGAGAGCCATCCAAGGACAAGTCCTGGCAGATTTCACAGCTGAATTCACCATTCCAGAAGACTTGCCCGAGACCAGTGAATCCCCCGAATACATCTGGAAGCTGTATACTGACGGTGCGTCAAATGACCGGTGTTCGGGCGTTGGGGTTGTACTTGAGACTCCCGAGGGCCGATCCATATGTTATGCTTTGAAGTTCAACTTTCGTGCAACTAATAATGAAGCTGAATATGAAGCCCTCTTAACCGGCCTAAAACTTCCCAGAGACTTGCGAATTATCGCTGTGGAAATTTATTGCGATTCACAGTTAGTGGTATGTCAAGTACGAGGAGAATATCAAGCAAGAGACCGAAGGCTGGCGGCTTACTTGGCCCGAGCTCAGGAAATACTGAACCAATTTGATTATTATGCCATCTATTATGTGCCTCGGGAACACAATCAGAAAGCCGATTCACTGGCAAAGTTAGCCAGCACAGGTGAAGCGCAGCAAATGGGACTTGTCCCCATTGAAACTTTGGCCTCCCCGAGCATCGATCGGATAGAAATGAACTTTGTGTTTGAAACCGCTCCCAGTAGAGAGTCTTGGATGACTCCGTATCGAAATTACATTGAGAATGGGACGTTGCCTGAGCCTAGAAATGAGAAGAGACAAATTCAGCGGAAAGCTTCGCGGTTCGTCATCCAAAACGAAGTCATGTGCAGGAGAGGTTCTTCCGTTCCTCTCCTCAGGTGTATCGCCCACGAGGAAATCAAACGAGTGTTACATGACGTACACGAAGGAGAGTGTGGCGATCATACCGGAGGACAAGCTCTCGCTAAGAAGATACTCCGATATGGGTACTACTGGCCGACAGTGAACCGAGATGCGGCGAACTATGCCCGGAAGTGCGATAAATGCCAGATACATGCCCGAATTCCAAGAGCCCCGCCTACTGAAATAACCCAAATGGTCAGTCCCTGGCCATTCGCAATGTGGGGCATCGATATCATCGGCACTTTACCTCTGGCGAAAGGCGGTGCGAAATACGCCATCGTTGTCATTGACTACTTTACAAAGTGGGCTGAGGCCGAAGCCCTTGCAACCATTACGACAAAGAAAGTGATAAATTTCGTGGTTCGCAACATCATCTGTCGATTTGGACTCCCGCATACCATCATCACTGATAACGGAGCCCAATTCGAAAGTGCGGAATTCAAAAATTTTTGTCAACGGTTTCATATCCATAAAAAGTTCTCGGCTGTCGCACATCCCCAGGTGAATGGACAGGTTGAAGCTGTCAATAAAGTTATAAAATCCATCCTGAAGAAACGACTGGAAAAGGCCGGGGGCAAGTGGGTCGATGAACTTCCGATGGCGTTATGGGCCTATCGAACGACTCACAAAACCGCGACCGGACACACTCCGTTTTCCCTTTCTTATGGCTCAGAGGCCGTCATTCTGGTCGAAACGGAAGTATTTTCTCATCGCGTGACTTACTACGATCCGAAGACGAACGCTATACTACTGGTCGAATCTTTGGATCTGTTGGATGAAAGACGGGAAGAGGCTGATTTGAGAGCAGCCGCACATCGAAGTCGGGTCGCCTGACTGTACAACACCAAAGTTCGACCTCGAACCTTTGAACTCGGCGACCTCATGCTCAAAAGAATCTACCCAGTTCCTTCGCACATGAAGCCGAACTGGGGAGGACCGTATGTAATTACACAAAGGCTCGGAGATGGCACATTCAAGCTGTCGACCGTTGACGGTCTCGATTTGCCAAGGGCCTAGAATAGCGAAAGTCTCCGTCGCTATTACCTTTGACAGGCTTTATTTATTTCATTCTATTTAGAAATTTGTTTCTGCATTTCGAAATTTGAATTTTGTAATAAGGCAACTGACTTTGCCGCATTTTCTTATTTCAGCAATAAAATGCCACTTCTTCGAGCCAGAGCTGTGATTCATTAAGTACGATATACAACATCACGATGCACGAAGAGCTAGATCCCACCACGCAATGGGACTTATTCGAATGGAGAGTGGCTTTGATACGACCAGCCACTCGCTAAGTGAAGCCCGAGCTCGGGGGCAAGCCATTACACCAATATTTATAGGATTGACACACGACAATCCTACGACTAACTCCGTGTTCCCAGAGTGCGAAGCGGAGTATAAACAATCAACTCCGTATTCCCAGAGTGCGAAGCGGAGTATAAACCTTCAACTCCGTATTCCTAGAGTGCGAGGCGGAGTATAAACCGCCAACTCCGTATTCCCAGAGTGCGAAGCGGAGTATAAACAATCAACTCCGCATTCCCAGAGTGCGAAGCGGAGTATAAACATTCAACTTTGTGCTCCTAGAGTGTGAAGCGGAGTATAAACGACCAACTCCATGCTCCCAGAGTGCGAGACGGAGTACAAACATCAGTCAACTTCGTGTTCCCGAAGTGCGAAACGAAGTATAAACAACTAACTCCATGTTCCCAGAGTGCGGAGCGAAGTATAAACGACCAACTCCGTGCTCCCAGAGTGCGAGATGGAGTACAAACATCAGTCAACTCCGTGTTCCCAGAGTGTGAACAACCGCTTGCGAGGTGACTTATATCCCCGGAGTGTGGATGAAACGATTCATAAGAGAACAAGTGTAGTTCGACCACTCAGTCCTCGCTTGATGCAATCACTAGCTGATCATCACAACTCAACCCTGGAACTGGGGGCAGAGGCAAATGTTAATCATTACCCGAAACTGTGCGATGCTCAGCTCCGATGCGATCCCCTATCACAACTCAAGTCCGAGATTTCCATACTTAACAAGCAAAATGAGCTATTCTTGAAACAATAAAATAATGCAAGTACACCGGACCGAAGTTCGAACACTGCAATATTCAAGCATAGAAAGGAACATAAGCTGAAACTAGAAGACAAAATTTTATTTTCAACTAAATCAAAGGCAACGGTTCATACATGAGCCTTTCCAAAATACTCCTACTTGCAGGGGCCGAACCCGCATCTAAACACGGCCTACAAAAAGGGAAAAAAGAAAAGTGACAAAATCCCTGACTGCCAAAAAAAAATATGCCTAAAAGGAGTGTCTAATCCTTCTGCTTCCTCAACTTCTTCTTCCTCGAGGAGCTACTGGAGTCACCAGTACTCTTTAGCTTGGAACCTTTCTCCTTAGGCAGGCTCCTCCCGGGTGAAGGCATAATGTCGACGTCCTCGTCCGAGCTGGACTCTATGGGAATGCTTCCCACAGGAGGAGTTGGAAGAACAGAATCCGCAGTCGGAGGAGGGACTGATACACTAGTATCAATAAGCGTGCCCCCAGGAGACACAATCATAAGAGGAGTGGGGCACTGTGCTGCTGCTCCGCCATCTACGCTGCCGCCATGCGCCACGGCCGCCATCTCGGCATTAATCTCGGCCAACATCGCCGCTTCCCGTTGTGCTCTGGCCTCGCTATGGGTTGTGATAGTTTGAGTTGAAGTGTCAGAAGTAGACGAGTATCCACCCAGGCCAAACGGCAGGTCCGCAAAAGGATCACTCTATCGGCCGAGGAGCTCGTTTATCATCTGTTCATCGAAAGAAAGTGAGCTCCCCTGTGTTACTCCGACTGGTGCCATTGCCGCGACGGAGGTCACCTCAGAAATGATGGCTTCTGGCACTTGGCCTGATTCTTAGGCGGTGAAAGGCGCAGCTGGTGCAACTTCCGTCACTGATCAAAGAAAAAGAACAAGTTGTTAATGTGCACTTCGACATAGACTCTTCATTCCAAATATACAAGAAGTTAGTTCAGAGTACCTTCCTCGGTTTGGCTCGGGGTCGTCTGAACGACTTCGGAAGGATGCTCCTTAATACGATCGGTCTGGATCATATGCCGGAATAGGCTGGGAGTCGATCATCGGAGTTGGCTCAGATTGAGATGACACGATTGTCTCAGAACTCATGACATGGTGCTCTGCACCAGAGCTTTCTCCGACTTCCTGAGTCTGGGCACCAAGCCTCTCCTTATCGTGGGAAATCATGGAGTCATGGAGAACCTTCTTTTCGTCATCATTGAGAATGCGGTTCTCCAGCTCGAATTCATCAAGGGCTTCATCAGGGTGCCCAGACTTCTCCTCATCAACCTGTAAGTTCCAGGCGTTATAGAGATGCGCGGGATAATCGTCAAGCCATGTCAAATCTCGGTGCCTTAGCACATTGGCATTGTAAGTGACGAGTAGCTCTTCTACCTCGGCCTCAATCCTGGCCTCCGCCTGCCGTACCTTCTCGTCAACCCCAGCTTCAGCTTCGCGAGCTTGATGCATAGCCGCTTCCTTCTCCTTTCGGAGCGTCACTGCCTGATCATAGGCCTCCTGCGCAGAGACATTAGCTGCGTCTTTCTCCTTCGCCATCTTGGAGAACATTGATTTCAGCTCATTAAGCTCCTTAAGAGCGGCATCCCTCTCGGCGGTAATGGTGGTGTTCCTATGACCCATGTCCTCGATGGCGGTATAGTGCTCTTGCTTCATCCTGGTCATGGCAATGTTTACTTCATCAACCTTTTTTAGGGCCTCCATTTCAGATTTACGAGAAGACTCAGCCTCCGTGTTGAGCGCTTTTATGATTCGGTCATTGTGACCCAACTCCTTCTCAAGCTTCTCAATGGTGACGCCCCGGTCGAATGCCACTTTGGACGCTTTCCTCGCGGCCCATCCCCAATCCCTGTACTGGAAGAAGATGTCCGCAACATAATCATGGATAGTGGTTTCAGCGGTTGGCGGAATTCTCCTCAAGTGCGGAGGGAAGACATAACCATCAAAGCAGATGTCGGGAAATTCCTTCCTCATCTGTGCCAATTTAAGCGTTCCTTCACTGGACGCATCAGTCGGGACCGGTGTGGTGGCCGAAGAGGTGGCTATTTCAGTCCTGCGCGGAGGATCGGGCCTCGAAGCTTGAGAAGGTGGCCTAGGCCGTGAAATTTCAGAAGGACGAGTAACTGCTACCGTAGGAGGTGCGGAGGTCCTGGGAGGAGGAGAGCGAGATCGGGATCGGTGAACGTATCCCCTATCTCTGTCAGACTTCTCCTGACCAGAGTGTCCTGAGTCGTAATCCCTCTCGCCCTCTCTCCTGCGTGGCTCATGATAACGGCGCTTGTTGTGCAAACTACCAAGCACAGAACTTTGACCAGACATCGTACCTGAAAAGCAAACCACGAAAAATCAGTAGCCGTTTGCAATATGTTGTTTACGGTTAGGAAAATGTGTTGTGCCGTGAAGAGTGTGTGAATGTGTAACCCCCCGGACCAACCAGAAGTGTCAATCGCACTGGCAGGAAGAGACTCGCTAACATCTACGATATGTCGCGGTCCACCCAATTCAACGTCGTGTTGCTCGGGCTCGATGTCTGGGATTGGAGGGTTAACAGGCCCTTCGAATTGGTTTTCAGCTTGCAGGGAGGGTGCCTCCGAAATTCTAACTCCTGACAGGGGGCGGTGTAAAACCACCGATTTCCGCCTCCCGGATTTAGGATGTTTGGAAGCCACCGCTTTGCCTTTTCTCTTTTCATCAGAATCCGGGATTGCATTAGCAGGTCTGACCAACGGTTCCTCGTCGGTATGAGTTCTTTCGGAATCGGGTTCCTCAATTATCACAACCCTGGGTTTCTTCCGCTTGACTTTTTCTCTGGAGACGGTCTTTAATGCACCATCGACCCTTATGCTCTGCCTCCGCCCGATCAACCCAAGAACTCTAAGGTTCTGGTCTGTCAGTAGCAATTCGATATTCCTTTCTTCGCTAGGAATTTCTTGAAGGACACACTTTATCTCTTTATAGTAGCCACCTTCAGGTCGCTGGATTATTGCTGAAAGAAAAGGAATAGGAGATATGAGTTTAGTTTCATTCAAAAATTGCCCCGTCAATTACTTGGGAAAAAGACAATGCTTACGTCTAAACAGCCATCTTCTGGCAAACCCCGGCGGACATCGGACATAGAACCACTCTGACTTGAAGTAGCTCAGCCTAGTCCACGACCCCGTGACAACTTGGCAGTTTCTTACAGACTCCAAGAATGTAAAAGATGGGCTGTCAGTTTGACTTTTGAAGTTGAAGAGGTATCTTATCTTGGTCGGGTGGGGAGGTCGGTAGAGGTATTCCATAAATGCGATGAACAAGCCATTGAGTGAAGCATATCCATTCGGATGTAGCTGAGACAGAGCAATATCCAGGTAAGCCAACACCTCTCTTATGTAATCGTTGAACGGAGGAAGTGTACCGGCTGCACATGCATGTCGATTAAAGGCAGTATACCCCTCCGGGGGATTGTGTGGTCTGTCGTCCGGTCCAGGCAACATCACATCGTCCAACGATAAGCCATGACTCAAGCATGTTCTCCCTAGCATATCTTCAGAGATGTTGGACGGGACAGAGTCAGGTGGACTATTAATGAAGGACGCATCGGGCAACTCATCCGGAGCTGGACCAATAGCTTCGGCCTCGATGTCCGGAATCTCAAGTCTGGGAGGGACAAGATTCTGAGTTTCTTGCTGCTCTGAACTTGACGGTTCCATGGCTAGCTAACTCACGAGAAATTATCATTAGACGATAAACAGCCCGTGCATTCCCCAGTGTAAAGTGTGTGAATGTGTTGTGCAGTGCAAATATTGTGCATGACTTGAGCAAATGTGGCAGAGTTAAAGGAAATATGCAGACGATCAAAGATTGTTATGGTTCCATCGACGAGCTTCGAGAGGTAGTCAAATATGCAATTTAATTATCAAGTCCAAATATGCAAGAATGAAGCTCGTCGGAGTTATGTTGAAGAATGTTAAAATTTCGCACCCGACATGGGAAGTTCAAATCAATCAAAAGAGGACTGTTCGAATCCATCATGATACCGGTTCGAATCGATGCATGTGGGCATGTTTCGAATTGATCGTCAGGAGTCAAGTTCAAATCCATCAAAGATCAGAGTACTTCACATCGATCCTTGGTTGCCTGGTCAGTACCGATCAGGGAAGGCCTTAGCTTGACATCAATCGTGCTTGCATCGATGCTCATCGTATCGATCGCGAAAACGAGATTCGTATTGATCCAAAGTTAAGGCCTTCGGAGCAATTATTAAATTATATATTTTGTAATTTTTCGTATCGATCATTTCGCGTCGATACGGTCCATCACCATATCCATCGATGCGAACTGGATCTCCCCCATTTACTTTTCCCAAGAATCGATGCGAGATCTATGAAAAAATGTCACTATCTTCGTCGATTCGAACACGACCCCCAGATCGATTCGCTTTTGTCTTTCCCACTCTTTCTTCTCCAATCTACAAGGATGTCGCCATGGCCATCCGAACTTCGAGCTAGATCTGGTTTTACCAATTGCCAGAGTGGATATTCATGAAGAAAGAGTAGATCAGAGACAGTCTCGTCGTTTAGATTCATGGTGAATTACCTAGTTTAAGATTGGGATTCGAAGATCTGGTGGGTTGAAGTTAATCGAGTCGAAAGTACAGAGCTGTTATCTCTTTCTAAGTTCTGGATCGATCGCAAGGAGCTGAAGACGACAGTAAAAAAGTAAAAAGTCAAAAAATGGATAAGTCCTTAGTATTTATAGGAAGCCTAGGGCGAAACCGAGACGTTTTGCCTCCCAGTCCACGCGACCGGTCGCAACCGGTTAGCCCCATGAGCCGAGTCGAACGCTCCGTCTTCGTATCCACGTGACCGGGGATCCCTATCGATTCGAAATGGACAGCAGACTATCGATACAAAGCGCACAACAGAAGCCGTCTGAAGGCGATAGACTTTATCGGTTCGAAACATGCGTCCTTAATGAGGCAGGCTTATCGATACGATCACAGAATTCATACCTGTTAGAACCCATCGATACGAATAACCATTTCGTATCCAACGAGTCAGCCTGCATCAATACGAAGAGAGGTTTTCCAACTTTTAACATCGATTCATGAGGGGATCAATATAAGAAGATGGAAAAAGGCAGTCATCTGACATCGTTTCAACTCAAGTTTCAAATCAGTTCGAGAAGGGATCAATGCAAGGTTCAATGACGACAAACGCTGATAACGACTCACAAATTTGTTGCTATTCAAAGCACGTCATGTTTTCACAAGACAGACTTTGGGTGGCAAATGTTATCCCGCCTTTTGGCAAGGCCAGGACACCAAGGAATTGATTGGATTCCAAATATCGCTTTTTATGGATATCGATGAATTTTGTCCGAGTTCAAATCAAGCTGCAATTGATGAGACATGACTAGTAGAACGAAGAGAGCCAACATTCCAAGTTTCAAGCCAATCCGAGTTCGCACACCCAAGATATGAATGATTCAAATTGAAGGGAAAAACGATGATTTCGTATCCATCACTCTGGGCAATTTCGTATCCATCACCGAAGCCCTAGTTCGGATCGATCAAGGTTCGCACCAATCAGCTTCGAATCAATCAAGGTACCCAGGTTCGACTCGATGTCCTTCGTATCCATCGAGCTCGTACCGATGGACTCCGTGCACATCAGCAGTTGAAGCGCTTCGTATCCATCAGCCAACGTCTGCTTCGTATCCATCGAGGCGCTACACTTCGTGTCCATCGAGGCACTACGCTTCGTATCCATCAGAGGACCTTACTTCGAACCCATGACCAATGACTTGTTCATATCCAGCAAGTCAACCAACTAAGATGACGTGTCATCCATCGAAGCAAAAAAGGGCGAGATGCATGGAGTCGAAGCAGTCAATACGGCGCAAAGACCGAATCGAGACGAAGCGCGCGCGCCACATCACTTCAAGAGCACGTGCAGCCAGCAAGGCGAACGGATGGAGTCGAATTCATGGAGACGAACCAGACAGCCTTCGAGAAATCTCAGTTCGTATCGACGATATATCGTGATCTACTAATCCAAATAAGATGATATTTTCAGGGAAGCTTGCATACATACTGAGGAACATCTCCACCAAATTTTAGCTCATTTGGACATCATCTTGATCGATACGAAATGGATTCGTATCGATCGCTGATCAAGGCAAAACTTTCTGGAAACGGTCGAGTGGGTCCCCTCACGTGCCAGACCAAGTCTCCCGGAGTTTGAGCGAGATTTGAGCCTCCTACGCATATAAATAGAGCTCCAGAGCCTACAGAAAAGGGATCTTTTTTCTCTGAAGCATCCAGACTCTGCCGGATTGAGATTTGCATCCTACTTTTGCTGTCAAATTCGAATTCTAATTTGTAATCCGTTGTTCATTGCTGTAACTGCTTGTAATCATTGAAAGAGAATCAATAAAATCATCAAAACTTCATAGTGGACGTAGGCAATACGCCGAACCACTCTAAATTGCTTGTCTGTGCATTTTACATTCCTATTTGTTGGAGTTTTTGTTAGATAACCTCTGTTTTACATTTACAATCTTCACTTTATCTCTTCAAATAACTCCCGAAGAGTGTTGTGCCCATTTTTGGTACAAACAACAGCCACTACCGCCCACCTCGATCCACACTCCTAAAACCAAAGGCACGCACCAAATCAATCACAAAGTAATAGAATGGCATATGAAGAAGTGTGTCTGATCAGAGGAGCTACATGACCTGGCCCGTCAATTGCTCCTGTTTTAGCCACCTTATGCCAACTCACGGGTGTCGGGTCCACGTATATACCTCATATAGGATCGTTGCCACCATCCTACTTCATTCTGGAATCTCCACCGCGTACACTGTTGTTAAAGTGGTTTTCGGTATTGGAAGAGAGTATGACAATATCTGAACCCGGTCTCTTTAACAACTAATCGTTATCATAACCCATGGTTATTTATTTAAATGGTTAACATTTCAAATCAAAACATATTTAATTCCAAAACCATTTAAATCCGATGTCATTATTCTTTCTAAAAATTATTCGTTTTCCAAAGTTGTGACACTTTCAAATCTATACACTTAGTTATAACACTTTACAAATGTTATATTTAGAAATCCATAACACTTTGAAAAATGTGATATATAGAAAATATAACACTTTGAAAATGTGACCCTTATATAGTAGCATTTTTCAAAATGTTATATTTTTGGAATTAGTAGCATTTTAAAACATAACCTTAAAACCATACAATTTTGTAAATGCTACTAATTCTATTTTGTTTATACTATAGCATATTTAAAACATCATATCTTATATTTTTTTCATAGCTATTATAAAAATCTAATTTACTTTACAAAATTAACTATTTGGATATCAATTAAAGTATTATTTTAGATAAATAAATTTATTACAAAAAATATCCATTTCATAAATAACATATTTATATTACTAGATTGGATTTTCAAATTCCGTCAAATTAAATCAAATTATTAAGTTAAATTAAATTTTAAATAAATCTTATGTTACCATTTAAATCATTTAAATCGTTTATCAACTTATATAATTTTAACTTATAGAAACCAAATATATAAATATATTTTTAAATCACTTAAATCAATTTAAGTTAAAATTTCATATATTTAAAATTCAAAAATACTTATTAACTTTTAGAAAAATTCTATTTAAAAGTTAACCGCGGGTCTGTATAATATTTTCTAACATAGGTCAAGTGGTACGGATCTGTATCATTTCAATCAGTAAATATAAAAATTCTGCGTTTTATCATTTCAAACCTGCAATCCCAAGTCAAATAAAAAAAATAAAAATCGCCTGAGCCTATCACTTCAGCTCATAACGATTTTCCCTTTTCTAAAGTCCATTCGGGTATGTATCATTTCAACCCATAGCGAGGGAACTTGCAGTGTGAGAAACATAACATAAAATAAACAGTATAGCATATCATGTCATGTGATAAAACAGGTATAACATCAGGTTATAATATCATATCATAGGCATATATGAGACTATTATCATCATAGCGTATCACAATTACAAAATTACAAGTCATTGATTCACAAGAATATAAATACGAAGTTGAGAGTGGTAAACTCACATTCTTTGGCTAGAGATAGCAATTCAAGACACAAAAACAAACCCCAAAAAGCATGAATCAAACACGAGGAGAAGTAGCACCCAAATCCAAATCTTGTAAACAAATAAAAATACAACTCATATAAGCAATATTTATACAAGAAAATAGAACAAAAGACAAGAAAAATAGGCTAGACAAACATAAGTGGGCTCGACCACTTTGGCAATAGGCTCGACCACATCACTTTGTACTCGGCCATGATGGGTTTGTGGACAACTATGCACGACTATGGATGGGTTGATGTGGTACAAGGCTTGGCTATGGTCAAGCATTGGAAGGCAAATCATAGGAAGGCAAAAAGGCAAAGGAAAGTGGCACATTGGTTCGGCCTATGTGAGTTTTTGGGTTCGTCCACTATGGAATTGCTTCGGCCACTATGGAATTTTGATCAAGGCAACTAGGGTTATGGCTAGGAGGTGATGAATGGTCATGGCTATGGAATGAGGAAGGTCACGGCTAGGCAAAAGGGGAGGTGATGGCCGAGGCAAACATGAGGAGAAGGAGGAGAAGCATGGGTCGGCTAGGGTTTTGGCAAGTGGATGTGGTGATGGTTGTGGATCTAGGGAGTCATGGCCATGTGGTGATTTTGGCTCCTATGGAGATGGTGGTGGATCATCATGGTGCTGGAGACACGGAGAGGTCGGCTATGGCAAGGTTCTGGCCGAAACTTTGATGAGAAGAGGAGAAAACAAAAAAATAAGAGAATGGAAGAGAAGGGAGAAATTTACTGTAAAGTTTTGTGTAGCAGAAAGAAATGAGAAAGAAGAAGAAGTGGGAAGTTTTGTACGTATAAAATTATGAAGAGATGGCTTTTCCAAGTGAACAGACAAATAGATGCCTATTGGTTAACCTAGCCCATTAGCCAAAGCCCATCAAAATAAACAAGCCAAGTCTTAAATCAATTCAAGCCCAAAAACCCAAATAAAAATAGGAAAATAAAATACGAAAAATATTTACGTGTAAAACGCTGAAGTTTAGCAGATTTAAAAATAAAAAATCGGAATTTGATGAAACGAAAAACATAGAAAATATTAGAATCAAGTCTAGTTTCAAAGAAAAAGAGTAAAAATTCAAAATTCAAAATTAAAAATTTCAACTGAAAGTCAAACTTTGACCAAAGTTGACCAAAATTTAAAATTTTCAGAAAATCTTTATTTTATTGTATTTGGAAAAATAATTCCTAACAAACCCCAGAAATATATAGAAAAATTCTAAAATTTCAATTTTTAAATGATTTAAAATCAAAGTTTTCAAATAAATTGTATTTAAAATATTTGATAAAATTACGGGTTGTTACACTCTCCCCCACTCAAAACTTTTCATCCACGAAAAGGAACCAGACACAGAAAAGACAAAAAAGATAAGATAGAATAACGAATAGTACCCGAAACGAACAATTTCGGATTCGAAGCACGGATGCTTTCCTCCGTCTCCGAGGTACAATCCCGATCATCAGTACTCCACTACACTTTGACCAGGTTGACAGATTTCCTTCTCAGCTGCTTCGTACCTCTATCGACAATACGAAGTGGCTTCCTCTCGATAGTAAGGTTTGGCTCAATATCCAAACTCTCGAGAGCAGAACGCTGGACAATTAGAGATGGATCATGAAGATACTCGGCGAAGATGCAAAACATGGAATACATTATGCACTCCAGAAAACTTCTCAAGCAAATCCAGGCGATAGGCTAAAGAACCAATTCTCTCTAAGATGCGAAAAGGACTAATGAACCTAGGAGCAAGCTTCCCTCTCCGACCAAACCGATTAACATTCCTTAAGGGAGAGACTTTAAGGAAAACCTGATCACCAATAGAAAACTCCAAATTCCTCCTACGCCGATCAACAGACTTCTTCTGCCTATCCTGAGCACTCCTCATCTTCCTCTTAATCTCCTCAACTTTTTTAGAAACTTCCAGAATCATATCAGGACCAAGAACCAAACGATTACCGGATTCAATCCATCCAGATGGAGATCTGCAAGGTCGTCCATAAAGAGCAGCAAACGGAGACATTGCAATACTAGCCTGGATTCAAAGATGAAATGAGATATATAAAGGATTAAGACAGATTAAAATAGAAGATTGAGATTATACCTGATAACTGTTGTTATAGGTGAATTCGACGAGATGGAGATGATCTTCCCAAGATCCTCTATAATCAAGAACACAGGCACGAAGAAGATCCTCTAGAATCTGATTCACCCTTTCCGTTTGACCGTCGGTCTGCGGATGGTAAGCAGTGCTCATATTCAGGTGAGTACCTAAAGATTCCTAAAAAGCTCTCCAAAACTGGCTGGTAAAGATGGGATCTCTATCAAACACAATACTTACAGGAACACCATGAAGACGGACAATCTCCCTCATATTAATCTCAGCTAAACTAGAAGCAGAACAGGTAGACCTGACCGGAATGAAATGAGCTGACTTGGTCAATCTATCCACAATAACCCAAATACTCTCATTACCCCTCCTATTCCTCGGTAATCCATCAATAAAATCCATAGAAACCTGTTTCCATTTCCAATTGGGAACCTCAAGCGGCTGCAATAAACCAGGGGTCTTCTGATGATCGGCCTTGACTTGTTGACAAGTCGCACACCTACTAACAAAAATGGAGAAATCACGCTTCATACCTCTCCACCAATAAAGCTTCTTCATATCCAAATACATCTTTGTCACACCCGGATGAATCGAAAGTCTGGATCAATGATTTTCTTGAAGTAACTCTTGTCTCAAACCATCGACATTCGGGACACAAATCCGATTATTAATCCTCAAAATCCCTCTATCATCGATCTCAGCTCCACTACCATCCTGACTACTACCACCAACCCTACTACGAACATTCTCCTTAATAAGCCTAAGCATTCTATCCTTATCCTGCTTAGCCATGATATGATCCATAAGAGGAGAAGAAGAAACAACAAGCTGACACAACATTTCCCTCTTTCGATTCAAAGCATCAGCCACAACATTAGCTTTTCCAGGGGTATAGTTGATGTCGAGGTCATAAGAAGCAAGGAACTCAAGCCACCTATCTTGCCTCTGATTCAAATCCTTCTGGATGAAGATATACCTCAAAGACTGATGATCCGTAAAAAGCTCAAACTTAGTTCCCAAAAGATGATGCCTCCAAAGCTTCAGAGCAAAACCACAGCAAGCAATTCTGAATCATGAGCAACATAATTGGCTTCATGGGTCGTCAACTGACGACTGGCATAAGCAATGACCTTCCCATCTTGCACCAGAACAGCTCCCAAACCCTCACGACTAGCATCAGTGTATACCGTTAATCCCTCATTTTCATTTGGAACGGTAAGAATTGCTGTGGAAGTAAGCTTGCGCTTTAATTCATTGAATGCAGCTTCACACTTATCATTCCATACAAACTTAGCATTCTTTAAAGTCAAAGCAGTGATAGGTGCAGCAATCCGAGCAAAATTCTCAATGAATCTCCGATAATAACCGACAAGTCCCAGAAAACTACGTATATCAGATGGAGTCCTAGGAGTTTCCCAATCCTACACAGAATAGGGAGAAATAAAGACAACAGAAAAGATAGAATGATCAAATTACAAAGAGAGAAAAGAAGAAAGACTTACATTGATCGCAGCGATCTTAACTGGATCAACAGAAACTCCATTACCAGAAACGATATGCCCGAGAAATCGGACTTCATCCTTTCAGAAATGGCATTTCGAGAATTTATCCTTCAACTGATGATTCCATAGAGTCTCTAGAACAAAATTCAAATGCGACTCATGCTTTTCTCTTGACTTAGAAAAGACAAGGATATCATCAAAAAAAGACTAGAACAAATTTGTTAAGCACATCACGAAAGACACGATTTGTCAAATCAACAAAGAAAGCTGGGGCATTAGTCAAACCAAAAGGCATAACTAACCATTCATAGAAACCATTCTCAGTACGGAAAGCAGTCTTGGGAATACTTTCTTCAACAACTGTGAGCTGGTGAAAACCTGTGGCAAGATCAAGCTGAGAGAAAATAGTAGCTCCATAAAGCTGATCGAATATATCATTAATACGAGGCATTGGATATCTGTTTTTCATAGTGAGCTTGTTCAGCTCCCTATAATCAACACACATCCTCAAAGAACCATCGAACTTGGTGACAAAAACCACCGCTGCTCCCCATTCGGAATTGCTAGGTTTGATCAGACCCTTGGAGAACAAGTTCAATTTGCTTCCTCAACTCAACCTTCTCGCGGGGTGCCATTCTTCTAGGAGGATGAACTACAGGTCGAGCTCCAGGAATAAGATCAATACGGAATTCGATTTCTCGCTTAGGAGGTAAAGCAGTGACTTCACCGAATACATCGGGATAGAGTTTTACCATAGGAGTCGAATGAAGGTCACCAGGAGAAGAAACAAGAGAATAAATAAAGCTACCAGCAAAATCCTGAGTCATACGGCACTTAATAACCAAAGGATTACCTCGACCATCAACAAGAGAAACAGTTCGAGTTTTGCAAGAGATAACGGCTTCATGCCTCTTCAGCCAATCACCTCCATGCAATATATCAAAAGCATCAAAACCCAGAACATAGAAATCACCAAAAAACGATGGACATAATAGAAGAGTTTACCCTTCTACAAATCCTACTAAGGTTCACGGGACCCCCAATAGGATTACAAACACACAAAGGTACAGAAGCATACTCAGGAGAAAGGAGATGCTCAAACTTATCACAAAGACCCACAGAAATAAAGCTATGGGAAGCTCCAGTATCAAATAAAACACGAACAGTAAGATTAAACGGAGAAAAGGTGCCCTAAAGAGTACCTTGGGTATCACTAGGAGCAGTAGTAGGTGGAGTGACAGAGGTAACAGCAAAGGTACCAGATGGCTTGCCCTTTTGCTGAGTAGGACAATCCTTCCTGAAGTGAACAGGCTGCAAGCAAATATGGAAAAGATCACGCCTAGTCAACTAAGCTGGACGAACAGCAGCACCACCTGAAGTAGGTCAACTATTGGCATAGTGTCCCTTCTGATCACACTTTAAGCAAGTGATGGAAGATATGTCGATAGGCTGCCTCTGAGAAGGAGAGGAAGAAGAAGATCCCAAACCTGGAGTCATAAGCCAATTCTTCTTCTGTTGATGAAAGTTAGGCTTTCTCTTCTTAGGGTTACCAAAGGAAGGCTGAGATGAAGGAGCACGAGCAACAGAAGGATCCCTAGAAGTAGGATTCTCATATCTAATGGCCCTGTGTAACGATCCTGGATTTTAACTAAATTTAAATTGATAATTAATTTAATTTTTGAATAAAGATTGTGAAATAATTGATAATTGATATTAAATTTTAGTTAAACTATAAATTAATTGCGAATTAATTTGGATATTTGGGGTAAATATGTACATAAAATAGATCAAGAATAGAATTTGAAATTGGGATTTGAATTTATATATATATACATTGGATTTGAATTTTAATTTTAATAAATGGTTTAAAAATAAATATAAAAACATAGACACTTGACACAAGTATGAATATAAATAATTTCAAATTAATGATTAATGGTTTGTGTTAGAGAAATATTTATATATATATATATGTATATAGAAATACAAGTCGATAAGTATTAAAGTTAAAAATAAATATATAAGTTAGAAATTAATATATATAAGATAAATTATAAAAATAAAACACACTGGTTAAGAAAGCAAATGGAAAATGGAGAGTGTGTATCGATTTCTCAGATTTAAACAAAGCTTGTCCCAAAGACTGCTTCCTGTTGCCAAGGATTGATCAGCTGGTAGATGGAACAACCGGGCACGAATTGTTGTCTTTTATGGATGCTTACTCCGGGTATAACCAGATTATGATGCATGAGTCGGACCAGGAGGATACGAGCTTCGTCACAGATGTTGGTCTTTACTGCTACAAAGTCATGCCCTTCGGACTAAAGAATGCAGGGGCAACATATCAAAGGCTTGTTAATGCAATGTTCAAATCACAGCTTGGGAAAACTATGGAAGTCTATGTCGATGATATGTTGGTGAAATCAAAGAATGCAGTTGACCATATGGATCACTTAGCAGAATTGTTCGGAATCCTCCGAAAATATGGAATGAAGCTCAACCCTTTGAAATGTTCATTCGGAGTGGAGTCCGTGAAATTCTTGGGATTTATCGTAAGCGCTAGGGGCATTGAAGCTAATCTTGCTCAAATTACTGCTCTAAAAGAAGTCAAAGCCCCTAAGACAAAGAAGGAACTGCAGAGCCTCAATGGGAAAGTTGCTGCTTTAAGTCGATTCATTTCCAAAGCCACTGATAAATGCATCCCCTTCTTTGACGCTTTAAAGAAAGGAAATAAAAATTTCGAATGGACTCCTGAATGCCAGAAAGCTTTCGATGAACTAATCCGTCACATGGAAGCACCTCCAATACTTTCCAAGCCCAGCAATGGCGAAGACCTTTTCAAATACTTGGCAGTTTCGTCTCACGCCCTGAGTGCAGCATTAGTACGGGAGGATGCGAAAGTTCAGCGCCCGGTCTACTATATCAGCAAAAGATTCACCGGGGCAGAGATGAATTATTCAAAGCTAGAATAACTCGCCCATTGCCTACTCATTGCTTCCAGAAAGTTGAGGCCATATTTTCAAGCTCACCCTATCAAAGTTCTCACTGATCAACCCCTAAAGCAAGTCCTCTTTCGACCTGAAACTTCGGGCCGTCTTCTGAAGTGGAATATCGAACTTAGCCAATATGATATCGCTTATCATCCCCGAAGAGGAATCAACGGACAAGTTTTAGTAGATTTCATTGCAGAATACACAGACAAGGGAGACACTGAGGAAGAGGTTACATTGGACATCCCAACCAAATGGAAGTTATATGTTGATGGCTCAAGAAATGATTATTGTTCTAGAGCCGGGGTTGTGCTTGAAACCCCCGAAGGGCGATCGTTATGTTACGCATTAAGATTGGAATTTCCTTCTACAAATAATGAAGCAGAATATGAAGCTCTAATTGTTGGATTAAAGATTGCAAAGGAATTGAACATCAAAGCATTGCAGATCTTCAGTGATTCTCAGCTTATTGTATGTCAGGTCAAGAAGGAGTTTCAAGCTAAAGGAGGAAATCTGACTGCTTACTTGTCAAAGGCTTCTGAACTTCTCGAGGATTTCAATCATTATTCGATAAGCCACATACCTCGAGAGGAAAATATGAAAGCGGATTCTCTCGCAAAGTATTCAAGCTCCGGAGAAGCTCAATTATTGGGATTGGTTCCTGTGGAGGTCTTGTCAGCTTCAAGCACTGATGAGATGGATATCGACTGGATCATGGCTGTATCTCAAGAACAAGAGTCATGGATGACCCCAATCAAAGAATATCTACTCAACGGCTCCCTACCAGGAAATTCTAAAGAACGCCGAAAGCTGTTAAGAAAAGCATCGAGATATGTAATTCAAGACGGCCGATTATATAGGCGGGGATTCTCAATGCCATTACTCCGATGTGTAACCAAGGAAGAAGCCAAGACAATTTTAGCAGAGGTGCACGGAGGAGAATGTGGGGATCATTCAGGTGGCCAAACTCTTGCCAAGAAAGTTCTCCGGTATGGGTATTTCTAGTCAGATATTAATCGAGATGCTGCTATCTACTACAAAAAATGTGACAAATGCCAGAGATTTGCAAAAATCCCAAAAGCACCTTCAACCGAACTAACACAGATAGTCAGTCCATGGCCGTTCGCCATGGGGGGGATAGATCTAATCGGACCTTTGCCAATTACCAAGTCGGGAATCAAATATGCTATTGTTGCTGTTGATTATTTCACTAAATGGGCTGAAGCAGAACCTTTGGCTACTATTACCTCTAAAAAGATGATAAATTTTGTGACTAAAAATATCATTTGCAGGTATGGTGTGCCGCAGAAGATAATCACAGACAATGGTACTCAATTCGAAAGCGAAGAGTTCCAGGACTTTTGCAAACAATTCAAAATCCGAAAAAGCTTCTCAGCAGTGGCTCATCCGCAGGCAAACGGACAAGTGGAGGCAGTAAACAAAATTATCAAGTCAACCATCAAAAAGCAGCTTGAAAAAGCAAAAGGTGGATGGGTTGATAAGCTACCAATAGCACTATGGGCATACAGAACAACCCATAAAACTGCGACTGGGCACACTCCATTCTCATTGTCATACGGATCAGAAGCAATGATTCCAGTAGAACTAGAAGTCCCTTCACATAGGAGAATTCATTTCAACTAGGTTGAAAACAAAAAATTGCAACTCGAAGCACTTGACTTCCTTGATGAAAGAAGGGAAGAAGCTAGGCTCAGAGTTGTGGCCCATCAACAAAGGATAGCAAGGCACTTTAACTCTAAAGTCCATCAACGAAGCTTTGAAATCGGGCACTTAGTCTTGAAGAGGATCATGACAGCAACTGGAGTGTTTGGACCAAATTGGGAAGGACCATATGTCATAAGCAATAAACTTCTTGATGGCACCTTCAAACTCACAACCGTCGAAGGAGATCCAATCCCGAGAGCCTGGAACAGCAACCATTTGCGTCCATATTTTACTTAAAAAAGCTCTACTTGAAATTGTAAAATGATAATGGATGTATCAGTTGTATTGTAAACCATTGTAAAATCAGTGATAATCAATAAAAGAGCTATAAAGTGGATGTAGGCCCAATTCTTGGCCGAACCACTATAAATTTTGTGTTCTTTATTATTATAAAATGCTTGTTACATTTCGATGAGTAAATACTCTAAATGTATTGCTAAAATGTAGATTTAATACTGTAGGACATTAAAACAAAGCTTACCCATCACAAGGCTAAGTGAGCCCCGTAAATCACTCGATAAACGAATTTCAAGCCACAAAAGATTCCAGACTTAAATCCAACATAAGATGAACTTCGCGCAAAAAAGATAATGATTTTGCCAAAGGGGTACCCTTCCAAAGAAAAGGAACCAGACACTTGTTAACTAATTACGATCGTCTATACAAACAGACATCTGATTAGATAGATCGTGCCTGCCCCGTGGAATCACTTAACAGTGAAGTACACTTCTTCGGATGGAGCAAACTACTCGCAAAAGAAAGGAACATGGGCTCGGAGACGATAACAGGGGACCGCTAATGAGCAAACGACGAAGAGACGTGGGCAAGCCAGTCAACAAAAGCCCTCTTCGGAGGCACAAGACCTCTTCGGAGGCGCAACTCTTCGGAGGCAAAAGACCTCTACAGAGGCACAAGCCGTCTTCGGAGGCATGCCAAAAAATGGAAGTTCTCTTCTCAACAAAGAGGTTGGTGGAACCAGAAGGCGCAGGATCTTTGTTAACTAGTTGCGATCGTTTGTGCAAACGAACATCCAATTAAGTAACTTGCGCCCGCCCATTGGATCCATTTAACTATGAGAAAATAACTTCCAAGCAATCAAATAAAGACCTCTTCGGAGGCACAAGACCTCTTCGGAGGCATAAGACCTCTCCGGAGGCATAAGACCTCTCCTGAGGCACCACAAGCCCTCTTCAGAGGCACAAGCCTTCACCAAAGGCACACGCTGCCCTCTTCGGAGGCATAAGACCTTCCCCAAGGCACACAAGACCTCTCCGGAGGCACAAGACTTCTCCGGAAGCACAAGACTTCTTCGAAAGCACAAGACTTCTCAGGAAGCACAAGACTTCTCCGGAAGCACAAGACCTCTTCGGAGGCACAATGCTACTCCTTAGAAATGCCAAAAAGACCTCTTCGAAGGCACCTTTCACCAAAGTTGAAGTGCAAAAATCTCTCTTCGGAGACCCACTTCACCAGAGTTGAAATGTCAAAACATTCTTCAGAAGCTCGCTTCACTGCGCAGGAGAATTTACTTTTCAACAAATAAAAGTGATCATCCTCGAAAGTTCAAGTGTTCTAAAAGAAGAGAAAAGAAAACTTCTCCGATACAAGGCATACTCTATTGAAAGCAGAATAATATTTCTTCAAAAATGGAAATATTATTCTCTAAAATAAGAGTATGAGTTTTTTCAGAATATTGCGATGAGCCGTGGTAGGGGGGCACATAGCTATATTAATAAAAAATAACGCTCAAACATCATACCACGAGCTCACTGCAGTATAAAGTAAATAAAGAAACTTGTGCAAAAACAAGGAATAAATGCATTCACACATATACTGACAAGAAATTGTACAAGTAAAAAGAATCATTTTATTCCATACTATAAAGTTTTTGTACATATGCAGGTTTCAAGCGGAGGCCGGTATCCGCACAATCTCCGGTCAATACATGCAAAAAGCAAAAAGCAAAACAAGAAGCCTAAAGTCCAGCTTATCATTCCTTCTTCCTGCTACCCTTAGAGCTCTTTCCCGGCTTGATAACTAGTTTTGGAAGCCGCTGTGGACGGGTCCGGGAAGAAGGAGATAGAGGAGTAGTCGGATCTTCTTCTACTTTACCTTCTCCAGCTGAAGTGCTTTTCTTCTTCTTCCTCATTGCACGCTTCCCTTTCCTTTTTGAAGAAGATTCACTTCCCGGAGTAACCAACGTAGAAAGTTTTGTATCATCATCATAAGACTGCTCCGGGGTCTTCTCACTGTCCTCAAATTCTTCCGCCTTCTGCTCTTGCAAAACGGGTGGATCCTCCAAGCCTTGAAGGGCTCCTATTTGCTCTTCCTACAGATCCGGCTGAGAAGCAGGAGTGATTTGAAGGGATGGAGGAGGAACGGCTGGGAGAGGAGAGGTGTGCGCAACATTCAGTGTTTCCGCTACAGAAGAAAAGAAGTTAAAATCAATATTCTCCGAAAAAAGAGAAGATATTGGTTCATCGAGACTTAAGTAATCAACGAGAAATTCATCAAAGTCAGGTGAAGCAAGCAAGTAATCCGCTCGGCTTGGATCAACATTGAAGTTACCTGGAGAAGCCGGCTTAATCACATCAATTTCAAATTTTTCAACTTCAGTGTCATCCTGGGACTTCTCCTCGATTTGGGTAGTGGGAGGCTCAGTAGTCGCGATTTTGACTTCGATTTCTACAGGAGGTGAAGAATAGGAACTAGAGTCAATGTTATCAGGGTCGACCGAAGCCGGAGGACAAGCGGGGTCAGTTATAGTCACTTTCTCTAAACATTCTCCCCCTGCTGCTTCGGCTCGCTCCTTAGCAAGCTGCTCTTTTCCCCTGGCAAGGGCGGTACGTGTTTCATCGTCCAGATAAGTCACCTCGAGATCCACTTCTACATAGCCGGCGCCTCCGAACATGTCAATTATCGCTTCCCACACTTCGGCCAAAGTCACTTCATATGTCGGTCCCAGAAATGAGAGGCTTCCGTGCCCCAAGACGCTATGGATATAAAAGTCGAATAAAGTAGAGCTGATTTTTGCCTTCGTCGCCTCGTGCGACTGCTCAGCCGCTTCTTTTTCGGCGATGGCTGCGACTTGGTCGGCAACTGCTTCATCCTGCTCTTTTTCAACTTTGAGAAGTCGAGCTTTTAATGCCGCAATCTCCAGATCTTGCGAGCTAACTCTTTCCTGTAGTTGAGCGGCGTCTTTGCGATATTTTTCAGTAACATGCTGCTCTGCCTCAAGTTTCATCTCAGCATCTCTTTGAGCAGCATGAGCATCTCTCACTTGTTTTTGGAAAACTTCTTCTTTTTGAGAGTGCGAAACGGAAGAAGAGGAGAGATCTTCTTTGAGTTTCTTGACTTCGGACTCAAGTCTCGCGTTGTCATCTACAATACTTGCCATCTCTGCATCATGTTGCTTACAAATCTTATCCCATTCTGACTTGTCATTCTCCATAGTTAGCATGGCTTCAAGGTTAATGCGATTGACTCTTTGAAGTTCGTCGACAAGTTTCTGCCAGCCAGACATCCTCTCGATATCAAGTTTGACTGCGTCAAGGTTCCTCAGCATAGTCGGCTTATCAATCGGTACCAAGTCTAAGTCGAGGCGTACTCCCCTTAAGCACCAATTTGGGAATCGGCTTTGAAGTATAGAAGGAGCATCTTTGACTTGATACTGAGGCATGTTGATAATTGTCTGAATGTCAGACTTCTTAAGAGCAGGAGAACCGGAGGAGATATCGAGAGGGTTAGGAGCATCGGTGTTTTCAGAAATTGCAGACGCTGATTGATCGCTAAGTTTAACCCGTTTGCTCGGATCGTCAGCAATGTGGCTCTTCCCCTTATCATCATGGAATTTCCTCTTATGAGAATCATCGCTTCTGTGAGAAGAGTCGTGTCGATCATCCCTTCTTCTTTGCCACTCCTCATAAGTTCGTCTTTCATGAGCTTTTCTGGCAGCTCTTTCTTCATATGTTTCCCTCGGGGCAGTGAGATAGCGAATAAAATCATAAGTGTTGCGGCTTTCATGGTGCTGGAAATTGTCATAGTACGAGCCAAATCGCCCCATCGGAGAATCTGAAAATGAAAAAGAAATGAAATTTAGAAATTCCCAGGAGAAGGAAGTTAAGTGCGTATAAGTGCCAAAAAGATTCTAAGTGTGTGTGGCGTATGAACTACGCGCGTCAGACTACAAACCACTCTTTGGTGTGGGAATAGTGGCGACTTGTGTAACAGGCATTGTAATTTGTTGTAAAGAGGAAGTCGCCTCGACAACAGGAGAAATAGCTTTTGAAATGTCATCTTTAAAAAGCTCCTGTGAAGTTATCATCAGATCGCTCAACCCATCAAAAGTGTCATCGCCGTTATGCCCAGCTGAACTTTCTTTTTCAGCTTCTACGTCAGCCGTCTTTTCAGAACGACGAGAAGTTTCTTCTTCCTCAATAACCGGGGCAAGTGCAAATTTGCCGGACGACCCCGCAATGTCAATAAAAGTAGAACACTTCATTAGTGAGGTCTCAGTGGTAGGTTCTTTCGGTGTAAGTTCTTCAGCAGGAGCTGGGGCATCTGATGTCTTTACTGGAGAATCAGGGACCTCATGAGGCTGAATAGAACGGGAAGAATGTAGGAGTCCGAATTGATGAAAAAATTCGTCTTTCAATAGAAATTGGATACTCCTCTCCTCAACTGGCACAGCCATGAGCCTCTCAAAAGTTGGTTTGTGACCAGGATCCCTAGAAGGAGAAGGAAGCGCTGAAAAAGTAAAGAGCGAAGTTAACACTTGACAATTCGGGCTTCGAAAAGTTCAGAAAACATAAGGAAAGAAAAAAGGATAAATGATCATACTTCCCACTCTCTAGATAGCATAAAATCCCGGAGGACAACGAACGTAGAAAAACTGACTCAGAAAACCATGAACACTGTCAGGAAGACCAATGATCAGTTTGCGGTTCCTAGCACTTCTCACAAGTGTGATGGAAGGATGGTCTTTATGTTTGGCAAACGAGCACAGATAACAAACTTCGTTAAAGCTCGGAAGACGATCCAGCGTCCTCCTAAATAGCACACATAGTCCCATCAGGATGGCGTAGCCATTGGGATGTAACTGAAAGGGAGAGATAGACAGTCGAAGAAGAAGCTGCTGAAGGAAATTGTTAAAAGGAGGAATGGCTCCGTTCATGCACAATTGGCGATTAACGGCAACGAAACCGTGGGGTGGTATGTCAGCAGTGTCGTTTTTCTCAAGAAGTATGGCATCTGCTTCAGCAATCCCGAACTGAGTGCACAGTTGGCGGAAAGCTTTATATGATAGTGTGGTCGAGGTTCTTTTTGGAGGATTAGCTAATGGAGCAGGAATAGGAACAGCCTCTCCAACTTGAACTGTTACTTCTTCTTGTTGAGAAGTCATTCTACACAATCAACTGGATGTTCAAATGTGAAGGTGCAGGTTTCCTAAAAAGTGTGAAGTGTTGTGCAGAACTAATTAAAATAGAAAGCAAACATAACTGGAATTAAACTAGTTGACAATTGGTCGATTGCTAGATTTCAGGACTTGTTAATCTAAAACTCAAGTGCAGTGTTAATGCAAACAAATCAGCTTCAGTTATCTATTATAGTTTTGCTTTAATACTTCACTTGAATTGGTTAGTTTACAGCATTTCGTTCACACAGTTCATTTAAGTTGATTTTTCTTTATCGACTAATCTGTCATTTGATGTGGGCAGTCAATGGGAGTATATTTGTCCCAGTTTTCTGCAAATGTTATGTTTAAAAGGCAATTAGCATTAAAGATAATTTGTAAAGAAGTTCAAGCGGATCATTCTAACTGTTCAAACTGAAAATTCAGTCAAGTTCTGTCAAAGCTTTGCAAATATCTAAGTTTTAGCTCGTCCACGACCTAAAGGATATGCTACGAGTTAAGTTAAGTTGTCGACCCTTTAAGTCGTAATACATATGAACGAAAAGTCCTCAAGTCAAAATAGCATAAATTTCTCCAAGTCCTAGCTCGGTCGCGACCTAAGGCTTATGCCGCAACTAGTTAGGTCGGTCAAGTGTGCTAGGTCGCAAGGGTTCGTGGGTAGCTCAAATTCACTGGGCCATTTTTGATGAAGAACTCGAGCTATCTTCCATTCAAGCTAATGCCTCGCTTCCCTTAACCAATTGACCTCCTCTCCACTCAGTAATTCGTCAACCCGCCAACTCGAGATCCATAAACCAATAACAATCTCCTCATCCCCTCTAAAGTCGCGAATCAGCTAGCCTAAAGCACTGTAACCCATTGCCTAAAGCCAGGACAAACCACCTCGAATCCATCAGCAATCGATTGAAACGAGATTCGCGATGAAGCGTGGCATAAAGAAGTAGGTCGGAGATGAAAAATGGGATTCATGATTCAATGATAATCGAGGATTGAGTAGAAAGCAGATTCACTTACACAATGGAATATTAAGGATAATCGGTGATTGGTCGGATTGAATTCGCCTTTAAGAGCTTGGGAACTAGATGATGGCAGGATGGAATGATAGAACATATGAGGTAAAGGAGGAACGACCTAAGCTATTTATACCCCGGGGCAGCGAAATGCGAATCGGCACTTGCGACCTAGTTTCCTCGGTAGGTCGCTTGCGACTTAACAACTCATCTGAGCATAGGTTAAGGAGATCGAAACACACGACCTATGACCTAGGCGTGTACTTCGAGGGGAAAATGTTAACTCCTCTTTGTTAACGACCTAAAGATGCAAAGCGACCTACGATTTATGGGGAGCAGCGACCTACGACCTATGGGGAGCAGCGACCTAACGACTCAGTTAGTAAGCGACCTAAAGTGTGAAGCGAGCTAACTCCAACGGCAAGGGGACTTTTTGGCTGATCTTCTGAAGGACCGTTACTCTGCTGAATTCCGACCTCATCTAACACATCAAGCCTTCAAAACATTCAAGACACTACAACAAGCTTCGAAAGAGATCTTGCACATTGAACATGGATTCAAAGAGCCTTATCGCATCGAAGTTTGAGCTACTAGTCTGAAGTGTTTAGGAATTGAAGTGTATTGTATTTTGAAGTGCATTGTGTCAATTTATAACCAAAAATCACCAATAAAGGAATTCAAAGTAGACGTAGGCTCGATCTTAAGCCAAACCACTATAAAATCGTTGTCTTTTACTGTTTTCTGCTACTTTTCTGCTTGTTTCTTATTCCTGTATCACGGGTGGTGCTTTCACATTACTACTACACACACCAGGGTGTTAGCGTTCAATTTTCAGCGTTAACATACGCCGATCAACAGACTTCTTCTTCCTATCCTTAGCACTCCTCATCTTCCTCTTAATCTCCTCAACTTTTTCAGAAGCTTCCAGAATCATATCAGGACCAAGAACCAAACGATTACCAGATTCAATCCATCTAGATAGAGATCTACAAGATCATCCGTAAAGAGCAGCAAACGGAGACATTGCAATACTAGCCTGGATTCAAAGATGAAATGAGATATATAAAGGATTAAGATAGATTAAAATAGAAGATTGAGATTGTACCTGATAACTGTTGTTATAGGTGAATTCGACAAGATGGAGATGATCTTCCCAAGATCCTCCATAATCAAGAACACAGGCACGAAGAAGATCCTCTAGAATCTGATTCACCCTTTTTGTTTGACCGTCGGTCTGCGGATGGTAAGCAGTGCTCAGATTCAGGTGAGTACCTAAATATTCCTAAAAAGCAGACGCAGCAGATTAATCAAAACGATCTTCAATCGGTGAAAATGGCAATCGATGGATTGATGGATACTGAAATGCCCGAATTCGTTGATCCGAAGATACCGAATTCTTAGCTATCTCTGACTCGTTGATCCGAAGATACCGGGAAAGAGATCTACGATTCTTCGATGTTGATCTTACGCATAAGATACCTTGAATCAGCTTCAACAAACGATGATTCGAACGCACTCGAATGACGTAAGTGGAGATAGGAGATACACTCGACTACCAATTGAAATTGAAAGCACAAAGCTAACAAAAGAGAATTTTATTCAATATTCAACAACCTTTTACAAATGAGAGACTCGGCCTATTTATAGGCGTTTTTCAACTCACATGAAAAAACAAAAAAATTACATCTCCTAAGTCGGTTCCGACTTAACAAAGACTCCGACTCAACCTAAGTCGTACACGACTTACGACTTAAAAGAATACATACATCATATGATTTACAACAGACGACATACGACTTATAACAGAAGCGACTCAACATATATGTATTACAAACGACTCACGACTTATAAAATATACGACTTAAATACAGGTACGAGCTACGAGTTAACAAATACAAACAGATTACATCACTTAAGTCGTAGACGACCTAGCAACTTCCCACGACTCAATCTTCAGACGACTTAATATGATGCGACTTACGACTTAGTATAAGTCGGTGGCGACTTAACAGCAGCTTCTTCACGACTTAAAGAATCAACGGTTTTAGATTAACTCGGCATAAGATTCTACGGCATCCAGAGCTTCAGCGACTTAAAACATTAGCGGCATCCCAAATCAACGTCTTAAGGGAATCAAAGGCAGAGATTAACTCGGCAGACACATCAACGGCATTCAGTGCTTTGCGACTTAAAATGAGACTTTGCGACTTAAGAAGCCTAACTCCGCGACCTAACTCTGTACGACTTAAAACCTCGCGACTTAAGAACATAGCATCTTCACGCGACTTAAGAACTCTAGCATCTGAACCTTCTTCATGCGACCTAAGTTCTTGCGACCTAGCTTCCAACTCGTTAAGTCGTACACGAGTTAAAAACATGTTAAGTCGTATCTCCTTTCTCTTCAGACTGTTAGGTCGTAGCTCCGACCTAAAGGCCTTGTTAGGTCGTATGCGACCTAACACTTCACCAAATTGGACTGTGCAACCACTCTTCTCAGCATCACTCGCTCCCCCCTCTAACTCCTTAGGTCGTGAGGCACCTACACACTCCTCAGGTCGTGAGCGACCTAAGCTTTTAACTTTCCGCGCTGCATCATCCTCCCCATGTTGAGAAAAATTCGACCTCGAATTTGCACCCTCTTCTTCTACAATAGACTCATCCCCATGATATGGTATAAGATGTTTAACATTGAAAATGTCAGAAGTGTATACATCCTCCGGCAACTTCAACTTATAGGCATTCTCATTAATTCGTTTCATGATTTCTACAGGACCAATTTTCCTGGCTTTCAACTTGTTATAAGCGCCCACTGGAAAACGATCTTTTGTTAACACTGCATAAACCAAATCACCTTCCTGAAATTCAACACTCCTTCGTTTCAAATCTGCGGAACGTTTATACTTCTCATTTGCTTCCTCCAATCGTTCCTGAACGATTTTATGACATTCCGTCAACCCCTCAACATAATCAGCAGCTTTCTTAACTGTCTTCTTTGATTGTGGCACTACCGTTAAATCCAACGGTCCTTTTGGTAAGCTCGAATAAACAATCTGGAATGGACTGAACCCAGTACTTCGATTTACAGCATGATTATGAGCAAACTCTGCCTGGCATAACTTCACATCCCAACTCTTCAGATTGTCTTGCACAAGACACCTCAACAAATTTCCCAACGATCGATTAACCACCTCCGTTTGTCCATCAGTTTGCGGATGATAAGCACTACTAAATTTCAGCTTCGTTCCCACCATTTTCCACAAACTCAACCAAAAATGACTCAGAAATCGAGTATCTCTATCCGACACAATAGATTCTGGCAATCCATGAAGTCGATAGATCTCCCTGAAAAACAACTGAGCAACATGAACAGCATCCGCCGTCTTCTTACAAGCAATAAAATGTACCATCTTCGAAAATCTGTCCACCACAACAAATATAGAATCATTCCCCCTTTGAGTTCTAGGTAAACCCAAAACAAAATCCATACTAATATCCACTCATGGTTTTATAGGCACGGGTAACGGCATATATAACCCAGCATTAGTCGCAGTTCCTTTCGAAACCTGACAAATACGACAACGCTCCACAAACCTCTCTACCTCTTTCCTCATCGATGGCCAAAAGTAGGATTGTGAAATTAATTGTAAGGTACGGTCTCTCCCAACATATCCCTCCTCGTGTAACTCCTTGATGATCTTCATTCTCAAACTGCTATCTGGAATACATAATCGATTTCCTTTAAACAGAAAACCATCAACCATCATAAACTCATCAGTCTTCCCTTCATTGACCTTTTCAACAAATTTCTTAAAATAAAGGTCTTCTGCAATCTGCTCTGGCAATAATTCAAAACCAGTCACCTCAACTTTCATTGTCGTCAACAAATGACTCCTTCTACTTAAAGCATCAGCTACTCGATTCGTCACCCTTGACTTGTGTTTCACAAAAAAATTAAACTATTGTAGATAAGCAATCCATGATGCATGTCTTGCCGAAATCTTGTCTTGCCCTTGCAAATGCTTCAACGCCTCATGATCAGTGTAAAGAACGAACTCCTTCTAAAATAGATAGTGTCTCCAGTGTTTAATAGATTGCACAACAGCATAACATTCCACATCATATGTATTGTATCTCATCTTCGCTCCTGACAACTTCTCACTGAAATATGCAATAGGACGACCCATTTGACTTAACACTCCTCCAATCCCAACCTTTGACGCATCAGTATGTAATTCAAACAACAACTGAAAATCAGGTAATGCTAGGATTGGTGCTGTCGTCAACAATTCCTTGATTCGTTCAAAAGCAACTCCTGCTTCCTCCGTCCACATAAACTGTTTACCCTTCATACAATCAGTCACAGGCGCCATCACACTACTAAAGTGTGGAATAAACCTTCGATAAACTGAAGCCAACACGTGAAAACTACGAACTTCCGTTATCGTCTTGGGCTGTGGCCAATCTCTAATTGCTTCAACTTTACTTTGGTCAACTTGTATTCCTTCCTCCGACACAACGTACCCCAGAAATAAAACACTATGCGTCATGAACACGCATTTCTTCGTTGCAACATAAAACTGTTCTTGTCACAGTATCATCAGCACTTCTCTCAGATGATTCAAATGTTCCTCTGGACTTCCACTATATATCAGAATATCATCGAAATACACCACCACAAACTTCCCAATGAATGGTCTAAAAATTTGATTCATCACCCTCATGAAAGTACTTGGCGCATTTGATAAGCCAAATGGCATTACCAACCATTCGTATAGACCCTCCCTGGTTTTAAAAGCAGTCTTCCACTCATCTCCTGGTCTGATACGAATTTGATGATATCCGCTCTTCAAATCAATCTTAGAAAATATAGTAGTTCCGCTTATTTGATCTAACAAGTCATCCAACCTTGGCATTGGAAATCTATATCTCATAGTAATCTTATTCAATGCTCGACTGTCAGTGCACATCCTCCACGTCCCATCCTTCTTGGGTACCAATAAAGCTGGTACAGCACAAGGACTCAGACTCTCCTACACACGCCTCTGTTCAAGCAACTCTTCCACTTGCCTTCGCAATTCCTCATGCTCTTTCGGACTCATTCTGTAGTGTGGTCTATGAGGTAACACAGCTCCTGGAACTAGATCGATTTGATGTTGAATGTCCCTCAACGGCGGTAACTCCGTTGGCAACTCTTCTGGAAATACATCGTCAAATTCTTTCAGAACTGGTTTAACTTCTTCTGGAATTTCAACTTCTTCACTGCTCTCACGCCCAATTAACAAGAATACTTCCGGCTCGTCTTCAACCTCCTTAACAAACTCCTTCAAAGATAACAAAGTTTTGAGCTCTTCAATCTCTTCTGACTTACTTTCTCCTGGTTGTCTTTTCTTCGGAACTAGGATAATTTTCGTGCCTTCAAACATAAAACTATAGCTATTGGTTCGACCGTCATGTTGTACTGCTCGATCATACTGCCATGGTCTTCCCAATAATAAGTGGCAAATATCCATCTCTACTACATCACACCATATTTCGTCTTTGTATTTCTTCCCAATAGAGAATGGAACTCGAACTCGTCTATCCACTTTCACTTCTCCTCCCTTTCTCAACCATGCTAACTTGTATGGATTCGGATGTTTCCCTGTCTTCAACTTCAATTTTGTCACAGCCTCGGTTGAGATAATATTATAATAGCTTCCCGCGTCAATCACAAATTTACACACCTTCCCCAGTATAGTACATGTCGACTGAAAGATATTACTCCTCGACCAACTAGCTTCTTCCTGCTTCGGTGTTAAACACGATCTCCTCAGCATTAGGTTACAACCTTCATCTCCTGACGCAATATCCTGCTCATCCTCCTCAACTGGACTAGAACAATCCCCATCACCATCCTCATCCTCAACTTCTGCAATCATGGTTCTCTTCTTTGGCTTTGGACACTCACTGCTTTTATGACCCAATTCCTGACAATTGTAACATTTGAAACCATTGTTAACTTTCGCCTTCTCAACCTCCTTCACCATTGGTCTACTGATAGGTTTAGAAACATTAGAACTCCCACTAGCACCCTTCATTTTATTGTTGGAATTAGTAAACACACCACCTCCTCGTCTACCCTGTTTCTCCCAAGCCAACGTTTTCTGATGTGCTTCTGCCACAGATCTTGGATCGAACATATTAACCATATCCTAAATCTGCATTCTCAATCCCCCAATAAATCTAGATGTCAGCTGCTCTTCCGTTTCCATAATATCATTCCTTGCAATAAGTTGATAGAATTCATCAGCATAGTCATTCACAGATTTCGTCCCTTGTCTCAAGTTCTGCAAACGTTGATACATCAAAGACTGATAATTGTAAGGTAAGAACGTTGCTTTCATCAATTTCTTCATCTTCTCCTAGGATTCAACTTTTGACTTTCCCATCTGATCACGTGTAAGTTTGGTCTGCTGCCACCATGCCAAAGCTCTACCCCTCAGCCTCGTAGCAACCAACTTCACTCTACGATGTTCTGGAACTTCTTTGAAGTCAAAAATTTCTTCAACATTAGCTACCCAATCTAGAAACTCCTCCACTTGCATACCACCTTTGAATTCAGGAATTTCAGTCTTCATCCCCGTCTCCCACTTGTGATCATACTTAGAGTAATTTCTTCCTTGTCCTCGTCCTTGTCCTCGAACACTACCACCACCATACTCCTCTTCAAAATCAGATGTATATCGTTGTCTATCTCGTCCACCCACATCTCTACTACCTTCTCGTCTACCACCAGCATCCCTTCTATCTACATTCCTCCGTTCACGATCATTCACGTTCCTCCCACGCCCTTGATCATTTTCAACACTTCTGTCTCGATTGGAATGTGGCGAGACTCTACTACCCCCATGATTAGATTCAGGTGAAACCCTTCTCCGATTTTGATTCATCTCCGTCATAAGCTTCTCTAACCGGCCAATTCCTTCGTTAAGCTTTTCACTAAAGTTTTCATTGATTCTTTGCTCCATCTCATCAGCTTCTTCTCTTCGATACAAAGCTTCTACGTTTTGGTGGCGATTAGCTTTTCTTGGCGGCATACTTGAAACTTCACAAAACTCTTCAACACTTCAAATTCAAATACTTTTCGGACTTTGATCTAAAATGAAACGGATCGAAAACTTCCACTTTGTAGCAAATCGCGATGAACACGATGGACAAAGTTTCGGCTTCCAATACAAATTCGATCAATCAATCTTCGAACAAGCTCTTCTTACTCTCGGCCGTGATAAACAACCTCCAATCTGATTAGGCTCCAAGTCTCGATCCAGCTATGATTGGCTAGAACAAGCTCTGATACCAAAACTGACACAGCGGATTAATCAAAACGATCTTCAATCGGTGAAAATGGCAATCGATGGATTGATGGATACTGAAATGCCCGAATTCGTTGATCCGAAGATACCGAATTCTTAGCTATCTCTGACTCGTTGATCCGAAGATACCGGGAAAGAGATCTACGATTCTTCGACGTTGATCTTGGGCATAAGATATCGTGAATCGGCTTCAACAAACGATGATTCGAGCGCACTCGAATGACGTAAGTGGAGATAGGAGATACACTCGACTACCAATTGAAATTGAAAGCACAAAGCTAACAAAAGAGAATTTTATTCAATATTCAACAACCTTTTACAAATGAGAGACTCGGCCTATTTATAGGCGTTTTTCAACTCACATGAAAAAAACAACAAAATTACATCTCCTATGTCGGTTCCGACTTAACAAAGACTCCGACTCAACCTAAGTCGTACACGACTTACGACTTAAAAGAATACAGACATCATATGATTTACAACAGACGACATACGACTTATAACAGAAGCGACTCAACATATATGTATTACAAACGACTCACGACTTATAAAATATACGACTTAAAAACAGGTACGAGCTACGAGTTAACAAATACAAACAGATTACATCACATAAGTCGTAGACGACCTAGCAACTTCCCACGACTCAATCTTCAGACGACTTAATATGATGCGACTTACGACTTAGTATAAGTCGGTGGCGACTTAACAGCAGCTTCTTCACGACTTAAAGAATCAACGGTTTTAGATTAACTCGGCATAAGATTCTACGGCATCTAGAGCTTCAGCGACTTAAAACATTAGCGGCATCCCAAATCAACGTCTTAAGGGGATCAAAGGCAGAGATTAACTCGGCAGACACATCAACGGCATTTAGTGCTTCACGACTTAAAATGAGACTTTGCGACTTAAGAAGCCTAACTCTGCGACCTAACTCTGTACGACTTAAAGCCTCGCGACTTAAGAACATAGCATCTTCACGCGACTTAAGAACTCTGGCATCTGAACCTTCTTTATGTGACCTAAGTTCTTGCGACCTAGCTTCCAAGTTGTTAAGTCGTACACGAGTTAAAAACATGTTAAGTCGTATCTCCTTTCTCTTCAGACTGTTAGGTCATTGCTCCGACCTAAAGGCCTTGTTAGGTCGTATGCGACCTAACACTTCACCAAATTGGACTGTGCAACCACTCTTCTCAGCATCACTCGCTCCCCCTCTAACTCCTTAGGTCGTGAGCGACCTACACACTCCTCAGGTCGTGAGCGACCTAAGCCTTTAACTTTCCGCGCTGCATCAAAAGCTCTCCAAAACTGGCTGGTAAAGATGGGATCTCTATCAAACACAGTACTGACAGGAAAACCATAAAGACGGACAATCAACCTCATATAAACCTTAACCAAACTAGAAGCAGAACGGGTAGACCTGACCGGAATGAAATGAGCTGACTTGGTCAATCTATCCACAATAACCCAAATACTCTCATTACCCCTCCTATTCCTCGGTAATCCATCAATAAAATCCATAGAAACCTGTTCCCATTTCCAATTGGGAACCTCAAGCGGCTGCAATAAACCAGGGGTCTTCTGATGATCGTCCTTGACTTGTTGACAAGTCGCACACCTACTAACAAAAATGGAGATATCATGCTTCATACCTCTCCACCAATAAAGCTTCTTCATATCCTAATACATCTTCGTCACACCCGGATGAATCGAAAGTCTGGATCAATGATTTTCTTGAAGTAACTCTTGTCTCAAACCATCGACATACGGGACACAAATACGATTATTAATCCTCAAAATCCCTCTATCATCGATCTCAGCTCCACTACCATCCTGACTACTACCACCAACCCTGCTACGAACATTCTCCTTAATAAGCCTAAGCATTCTATCCTTATCCTGCTTAGCCATGATATGATCCATAAGAGGAGAAGAAGAAACAACAAGCTGACACAACATTTCCCTCTTTCGACTCAAAGCATCGGCCACAACATTAGCTTTTCCAGGGGTATAGTTGATGTCGAGGTCATAAGAAGCAAGGAACTCAAGCCACCTATCTTGCCTCTGATTCAAATCCTTCTGAATGAAGATATACCTCAAAGACTGATGATCCGTAAAAAGCACAAACTTAGTTCCCAAAAGATGATGCCTCCAAAGCTTCAGAGCAAAAACCACAGCAAGCAATTCCAAATCATGAGCAGCATAATTGGCTTCATGGGTCATCAACTGACGACTGGCATAAGCAATGACCTTCCCATCTTGCATCAGAACAGCTCCCAAACCCTCACGACTAGCATTAGTGTATACCGTTAATCCCTCATTTCCATTTGGAACGGTAAGAATTGGTGTGGAAGTAAGCTTGCGCTTTAATTCATTGAATGCAGATTCACACTTATCATTCCATATAAACTTAGCATTCTTTCAAGTCAAAGCAGTGATAGGTGCAGCAATCCGAGCAAAATTCTCAATGAATCTCCGATAATAACCGGCAAGTCCCAGAAAACTACGTATATTAGATGGAGTCCTAGGAGTTTCCCAATCCTGCACAGAATAGGGAGAAATAAAGACAACAGAAAAGATAGAATGATCAAATTACAAAGAGAGAAGTGAAGAAAGACTTACATTGATCGCAGCGATCTAAACTGGATCAACAGAAACTCCATTACCAGAAACGATATGCCCGAGAAATCGAACTTCATCCTTCCAGAAATGGCATTTCGAGAATTTAGCCTTCAACTGGTTTTTCCATAGAGTCTCTAGAACAAAATTCAAATGCGACTCATGCTCTTCCCTTGACTTAGAAAAGACAAGGATATCATCGAGAAAGACTAGAACAAATTTGTTAAGCACATCACGGATGACACGATTCGTCAAATCAACAAAGAAAGCTGGGGCTTTAGTCAAACCAAAAGGCATAACTAACCATTCATAGAAACCATTCTCAGTACAGAAAGCAGTCTTGGGAATACTTTCTTCAACAACTGTGAGCTGGTGAAAACCTGTGGCAAGATCAAGCTGAGAGAAAATAGTAGCTCCACAAAGCTGATCGAATATATCATTAATACGAGGCATTGGATATCTGTTTTTCATAGTGAGCTTGTTCAGCTCCCTATAATCAACACACATCCTCAAAGAACCATCGAACTTGGTGACAAAAACCACCGGTGCTCCCCATTCGGAATGCCTAGGTATGATCAGACCCTTGGAGAACAAGTTTAATTTGCTTCGTCAACTCAACCTTCTCGCGGGGTGCCATTCTTTTGGGAGGAAGAACTACAGGTCGAGCTTCAGGAATAAGATCAATACGGAATTCGATTTCTCACTTAGGAGGTAAAGCAGTGAATTCACCGAATACATCGGGATAGACTTTTACCATAGGAGTCGAATGAAGGTCACCAGGAGAAGAATCAAGAGAATAAACAAAGCTGCAAGCAAAATCCTGAGTCATACAGCACTGAATAACCAAAGGATTACCTCGACCATCAACAAGAGAAACTGTTCGAGTTTTGCAAGAGATAACGGCTTCATGCCTCTTCAGCCAATCACCTCCAAGCAATATATCAAAAGCATCAAAACCCAGAACATAGAAATCACCAAAAAACGATGGACATAATAGAAGAGTTTCCCCCTTCTACAAATCCTACTAAGGTTCGTGGGACCCCCAATAGGACTAGAAACACACAAAGGTACAGTAGCATGCTCAGGAGAAAGGAGATGCTCAAACTTATCACAAAGATCCACAGAAATAAAGCTATGGGAAGCTCCAGTATCAAATAAAACACGAACAGTAAGATTAAACGGAGAAAAGGTGCCCTAAAGAGTACCTTGGGTATCACTAGGAGCAGCAGTAGGTGGAGTGACAGAGGTAACAACAAAGGTACCAGATGGTTTGCCCTTTTGCTGAGTAGGACAATCCTTCCTGAAGTGAACAGGCTGCAAGCAAATATGGAAAAGATCACGCCTAGTCAACTGAGCTAGACGAACAACATCACCACGTGAAGTAGGTCAACTATTGGCATAGTGTCCCTTCTGATCACACTTGAAGCAAGTGATGGAAGATAGGTCGATAGGCTGCCTCTGAGAAGGAGAGGAAGAAGAAGATCCCAAACCTGGAGTCTTAAGCCAATTCTTCTTCTGTTGATGAAAGTTAGGCTTTCTCTTTTAGGGTTACCAGAGGAAGGCTGAGATGAAGGAGCACGAGCAACAGAAGGATCCCTAGAAGTAGGATTCTCATATCTAATGGCCATGTGTAACGATCCCAGATTTTAAATAAATTTAAATGGATAATTAATTTAATTTTTGAATAAAGATTGTGAAATAATTGGTAATTGATATTAAATTTTAGTTAAACTATAAATTAATTGAGAATTAATTTGGATATTTTGGATAAATATGTACATAAAATAGATCGAGAATAGAATTTGAAATTGGGATTTGAATTTATATATATATACATTGGATTTGAATTTTAATTTTAAGTAAATGGTTTAAAAATAAATATAAAAATATAGACATTTGACACAAGTATGAAAATAAATAATTTCAAATTAAGGATTGATGGTTTATGTTAGAGAAATATTTATATATATATATATATATAGAAATACAAGTCGATAAGTATTAAAGTTAAAAATAAATATATAAGTTAGAAATTAATATATATAAGATAAATTATAAAAGTAAAATAAAATAAATACATAAAATCATCTATTAATAAAAAATATAAAGTAAACGTTAGATAAATTTTAACAACATATTTAAAAATAGAAATACACTCATGTATGTAAAATATAAACTCAATACATTAGCTAAAGAAAACAAAAATATCTATGTACCAAAATCAAATAAGGATAAGTATGAACAAACAAAAACAAGACAAGTTTAATTAATGCCATTATCTCTAGTACACAACAATATCATATCAGCCACTAAGCAATGAAAAAATCTTGTACTAGTTTGTACATATCACTTGTAAACTTCTTTTTATATATATCCATCATCCTCATTTCAGTTTCGTCCATCAAAGCTGAGAAAAATCTGGAGCAAATATCATCTAACTTAAAACAAAAACTTCAACAATACAACACAATTTAAACCAGAGATCAAAGAAGGTTTCACTTGCAAATTTTCACAAGCCTGGTTCAAAGAAAACTCTGTTCTTTCTTTTAAAAATCACTGTGAGTAACTTCACTTTTAAAATTTAAAAATATGGATCTGTTGCAAGTTAAATCTTTGATAAGTATGTTTATATATATGTATTAATTCTCTGTGAATGATGGATGCGTTTGTGTACAAGCTGATGTTTGTAACTGTTTTTGTTCTAAGTTCATAAACACTAGATTTTTGATTCAAAAAAAATCATTTCCGCTTGTTCTACTTGATGTTTTGACTTAGCATTAAAAAAAATGTTGCTTGTCTGATCTTGAACTAAATTTTAAAAATTTATTTAAGCTAAAACAACCTGATGAAGTCTCTGGAAAGCAAGAAACTTTAGCATAGCTTTTAAAGAGTCAAAATTTAAACTTCTCAATTCTCGAATCCAGGTATGCAGATCGAATTCGTATGCTTTAACTTGATTTTTAATGCAAGAATCTTAATTTTTAGAGTTAGGATTTGAGATCAGTTCAAGTTTGTTCGAATTTCTTTTTTTTGGGAATTTCTGATGATCTCCGGAGTCGTAGAGATCGGGATCGTGTCTGGTGGTAGTGGAGTGAACGGTGGTTGTAGGAAAAATACCGTGATGGTGGGTAGTTGTTCGTGGTGGCGGCGGCTAACGTTTGAAATTTTAAACCTAGTTTTAGCTAAGGTCGGGAATTTGATCGTAGAAGCCTCGTACGAGCATCGAGTTGCTCGTGCCTTTGGGTACTAGTGGCTGGGTGGTTGACTAAGTCGAGGCTGGAAACTCGAGACGTCTGGTGATCGGAGCTGCGACGGCGAGACAAACTTTTGGTTGTCGTCTAAGTCGAGGTTGATCGAGCCATGCTCGATTTTGATTGAGCATCACAAATCAGGGATATCAAACAATTCACCCATTCAATAAAATCCAAACATTCACAAGTAAAATTTATTAATCAATTGATTAATTTAAATCAGATGTATTACTTATGAATAATCATTAATCCGGGTTAATTATCATAACTTAATTACAAATTATCTGAAATGAATTTCCCTTTCATCATTTATTAGTTAACCTTTAATTATTAACTAATCATCCTTAATTAATGAATCATTTAACCTTTAATTATTTAATAAATCTTAATTAATCACATTTATTAATTAATCCTTTGATTACTAACAAATAATTATACTCAAGTTACTAATCATCATTCAATTAATTACATCCAGTAATCATCTATTAGTTACTTCTCTAAGTAATTATACTTTCCAAATCGTCAAGTGATTATTCTAAATTAATTTAAACTTAAGTAATTAACTTGAACTAATCCAATTAAACTCAATTAATTACACTGAATAATTAATTCCTTAATTACTTCCAATTAAGTAATTATACTTAAACAATTCCACAATTGATTATCTTTAATTAATTAATCTGATTAATTATTAAAATTAATCACAATTATTAATTATTAAATAATCTTAAGTTAATGACCTTCATTAACAATTTAAATTTCTTTAATTACTTTGCTAAAGAAATTTACTTATATTAATCATTATTGATTATAAATTGATTAACCATTAAGAACTCATTAATTAATTCTAATTATATGATTAATTAAATGTTAATTGTAACTTAATTAGTTCTTAATCACAATTTAATTGTTCCTAAATTAAATTAACCTAACTTCACTCCGTAAACTTAAACTTGTAATCACTAAGCTAATTAATACAAAATATTAATTATCCATTCTACTTAACTTAATAGTTAATGAATTACAAATCATTCAACCTTTGTTTAAAAGTAAACTCATATTTATTATTGATTAAATTAACACGCACAAATATACTGAAAACATTGATTTTCATCCTGCTTTTAAATTCACATGTTAAAGTATTACTTTTGTTATAAAGAAATTTAATAGAACTTAAATCAAGTTCTCTTTGTATTCACATATTTAAAGTATAACTTTACATTTAAATTTATTTAAACATTTGAATTAAAAAAAACTAGAATTCAAATTTAGTGTGAAGTCCAGGTTTTAAAACTTGGTTTAAATTCTTCCTTTACAAATTCAAATTCCAATTTAAATTCAAGTTGTTTTTAAATTACACTTAACTACTTAACATTTCAAGTTATTAAAACAATTTAAATTTATAAACTTTATTCCCGAACTAAACTTCAAAACTGATTTTAAATTCATGTTTTAACTTTGATTTAAAATTCAATTTAAACCTTGATTTATAATTTAGATTTCAATTTTTAAAATCTGGAAACAAGACAGTGTTCTGGTTTAATCCTGTACAAACATTACCCGAACCTCCCCTCTACTTTCTTCGAGTCCTACACTGGAGAACTTCGAGTAAAATGCTGAATTACTCTAGAATTTCTCGAGTTCACTCTGCTTCATCCCCCAACTACCCAAGTTTCCAGATAACCAGAAACTTGTGCACGGTGCACGTGCATAAGGCCTCGACGGCACTCCGATGATCCGCGAGACCTCCGGCAAGTCGCGAACGATCACGACATCGAACCCCGATCATCGAAAAACCCACACATACCCTTAATCAAAATAGAGCAAGGCTCGATCATAGCTCATATTTATCTATGTTGTGATCTGTAATGTAATTTATTTATCTGGGATGACTGTAATTTATTATCTATGATATATATATCTATGATCTGTGACTAAAAGATAAGCGTTTTAGTTATACCGCTTATCAAATGTATTGTTGTATTTAATCTGTGATGATTGAATGATGTTGCACTACTGTGTAAAACCCCTGGACTACACTATACACACACAAATATGGATTTTACGAGGAAATCGATTAAGTCACAGATCTTTGAAATAGTTTTAAAATTAAATTTGAATTCAATTGATTTTGGAAATGGATTTGGGTTAAATGTTAAAGCTTTTGAAAAGGAGTTTTGAGAATAAAGTTATTTTGAATAACTTGGTAAAGTTTTTCAAGTTAAATAATTTAATTTGAATTTGAATTCAAAATTTTGAATTGAATTCCATGTTTGGAAAATTATGGTTAAAGATGTTATAAATGTGTTTATATGAATTTAAACCATTTAAAAAGTATGGTTTTGAGAATTTGAATTTAACACAAAGACTTTAACTCGTATAAATGAATCAGATTTTCCGAAATGAAAACTATTTGTTTTCAAATAATAGAAGCTTTCATATAAGGAATGAATTTCCAATTTGTGTCAAAAGAATTTAAATTTTGAAACAAAAATGGTTTTCCGAGTTATGAATAAATCTTTTGAAAGATTGTTGAACTTTGGTTTGAAATTGGAAAGGTGTACCTTCTGTATAAAAGGTCGAAATGGAATTGTTGTGAAAGCTATCAATTAAATATTTGATTTAAAGATTTAATGGGTTAATCCAATTGAGATGGAAATCGATTTGAAAATCTGTGAATGGATCTTTGTGAAACTGGGTGAACATTGTGGATTTAATCTTTTTGTTTAAAAAGATTAAAATGGTGATGTGTTTAAACCATTTGAAGAAAAGTTTTGGGTAATAAGTTGTGACTTAATTGAAATTCCATTATCCATATGTTTTTAAATATTGCGCTCAATATTTGGTTTAGCCGAGAGAGGACCTTTGCGTCATATAACCCATTCCGAATAATGATACGTCGTATATGGATTGCATTTGAAGACCAGTGGTGAAGACCGGATATTTTCGAAAATGAAAGGATAACCTGTCGATTGTCTCTGCACTGAGTCCCGCCGGTATAGAGATTCCCTAAGTGATGGGAAATCCGATCGGGATTGTTAATACCCGGATTGCAAGGGCTTCTTTGGAAGTGCCTTCGGTTCTGTTCGAACCCGGAACAGACTTGTATGGATGTATGTCTGACATTACACTTTGAGATATAAAGCAGATTTCTTTCAAATACATTTCTGTTTGGTGGCGGAGAATTTATTCTCTTAGCTTAACACCCTTCTCTGATATGTACGAGCTCAGAGGTTATGTAGTTGAAGGTTATCAGTGATATACTCCCAATTTGGTAGTGTGGCATGCTAAGTGCTGCTGTGTGTTGGTGATCATTTGTTGATCAAAGCATGGCTTTCGTGTAAAGCGTAGCTTTGTGGACGAGACCTCATCGAACCTCACACCTCGGAAATGGTCGAAACAGGAAAGATGCGGAAAGGTTATGAGGGTCGCACCCTTTAGGGTATGTCATTTCCTTCTTGAAAAAGGTGGTTTCATGGTATGGAGCCCAGATGCTTTACCTATGTGGTTGCATCAATCTCATTTACTATGTGGTTGTTGCTTTGTGATCGAGGCGCCTCGGATAAAGGTCGCAAACGACCGGGGGGTGGCATACTCGTGTAGTAGTTACCTAGTAAGAGGTAACCCGGCCTTGTGTTGGCAGAGAGCTAGTTAGTTCTCGGGACGTCCCTCCAGAGGCGTACCCATGTGGCAGTAGGAAGTTCCTTAGCCTGACTATTTGTTGGAAAATCCAAAGAAACAATATGAGCCTTGTACGGTTTTAGTTGTATAACCTGCTATGGAATGTGGCGGTAACCTGCTATTGAACATAGTAGCTATAGTACGCATACAATAATGGTTGTATGCTGGCAAAGATTAATATTCTATTTTCGAAATGATTCCACACTATGCACTAGTAATAATATCAAAAAGAGATTTTTCTCGTATCAAGCATATTTGACTATCATAAGGAGAAATCTCCTCCAATTCTGCGTTTACATTGTGTGTGTGGCCGGAGGCCTTATGGTAGTTTCATTTTCCAAAAAGCATTTCGGATTTCTCTTATGAACTATTTTTATTTTAAACAACTGTTTTATTACACATACCAGTCCCATGACTGACTCGGAGTTTATTGTTCCCTTCCTAAACTCTGGGTGCCCACAACTTTCCACACGGGCAGTCTAGTAAGGGTTTTTCAGATAGTCAAGTCTAGTAGACTAATTGGAGCTAGTTCAGTTTTTGGAGTTCACGGATGACTGACCTTGGTTATCTTGGTGCAACGTGATGGTGGTTTGAGCTTGATGTTGGAGTTGTTGGACTCATTCTCTTTTAAAGATCATTTGGAGTTATCAGTTTTGTTGTTTCCGCTGTAACATTATTATTTGTCTCTGGTATTCTTGTATCATATAGATATCATTGTTGTATATCATTCTAGATATTGTATTCATTGGAGTTGTATATGATATCATTCATTTCTTTCTTCCGCTGTGTTGTTATACTTACTGTGTTATAAGCTCCGGCGAGCCAGATTCGGCGTTTGAATCTGCGGCATTCGAGTACAAGTGAAGTACGGGTGTCGATTTTCGAAGGCCGAGTCAGGATCGTTTCATTTGGTATCAGAGCTAAGGTTAAACTTTAGCTTAGGAGTATAACACATTAAGTAGCTCATTAGAGATAGGGTGAAGTATACCCTAGAATGAGTAATCCCTAGGATATCTGTCTGTATACCTCAATAAATTCTCTTACTATCCACTGATAGTAAGTATGAGTGCAAGAAGAGGATGAGATAGGGGACAGGGGAATACGACTATAAATGTTCAATACCATGTAACAACAAGGAAACAATCTTTTCTCTATCGATCTCTTTTGTTCGTCATCTTTTCTCAATTCTTCGATTGTTCCTGGTAGATCCAAGAAGAAGATTTGATATATTTACATGGGACACAAACTCCATATAGGTCAGAATTGTTTATTTGGATGAAATAGTTGCTTTGGTTGCTATTGTTGATAGGTATACTTTAGTTCTAAAATGAATGTTTTGAAATTGTATCCATATATCTATCTATTCTTTGGGTCCCAATATATTCTACGAATGGTTAGTTATCCCTTTGAGCTAACCAATGCCACTGCATACTTCGTAGATCCGGATAATCCGAGTATCTTTTAAAACTAAAAAAGATTCGCTCTCATATCAATTATTGATATTCTGATTTGGTAAGCCAAATGCAGAGTAGATGCTCAATTTTATTTGATGAAATATTCTTCATATATCCTTGTGTCTCCCTAGCAAATTTCGAAGACGAAATTTCTTAAGGGGGAAACTGTAACGATCTCTGATTTTAACTAAATTTAAATTGATAATTAATTTAATTTTTGAATAAAGATTGTGAAATAATTGGTAATTGATATGAAATTTTAGTTAAACTATATATTAATTGAGAATTAATTTGGATATTTGGGATAAATATGTATATAAAATAGATCGAGAATAGAATTTGAAATTGGGATTTGAATTTATATATATACATTGGATTTGAATTTTAATTTTAAGTAAATGGTTTAAAAATAAATATAAAAATATAGACATTTGACACAAGTATGAAAATAAATAATTTCAAATTAAGGATTGATGGTTTATGTTAGAGAAATATTTATATATATATATATATATATATATATAGAAATACAAGTCGATAAGTATTAAAGTTAAAAATAAATATATAAGTTAGAAATTAATATATATAAGATAAATTCTAAAAATAAAATAAAATAAATACATAAAATCATCTATGAAAAAAAATATAAAGTAAACATTAGATAAAATTTAACAACAAATTTAAAAATAGAAATACACTCATGTATGTAAATATAAAGTCAATACATTAGCTAAAGAAAACAAAAATATCTATGTACCAAAATCAAATAAGGATAAGTATGAACAAAAAAAAACAAGACAAGTTTAATTAATGCCAATATCTCTAGTACACAACAATATCATATCAGCCACCAAGCAACGAAAAAATCTTGTACTAGTTTGTACATATCACTTGTAAACTTCTTTTTATATATATCCATCATCCTCATTTCAGTTTCGTCATTTCAATTTGTGTCAAAAGAATTTCAAGTTTGAAACGAAAATGGTTTTCCGAGTTATGAATAAATCTTTTGAAAGATTGTTGAACTTTGGTTTGAAATTGGAAAGGTGTACCTTCTGTATAAAAGGTCGAAATGGAATTGTTTTGAAAGCTATCAATTAAATCTTTGATTTAAACATTTAATGAGTTAATCCAATTGAGATGGAAATCGATTTGAAAATCTGTGAATGGATCTTTGTGAAACTGGGTGAACTTTGTGAATTGAATCTTTTTTAAAAAGATTAAAATGGTGATGTGTTTAAACCATTTGAAGAAAAGTTTTGGGTAATAAGTTGTGACTTAATTGAAATTCCATTATCCATATGTTTTTAAAAATTGCGCTCATTATTCGGTTTAGCCGGGAGAGGACCTTTGCATCATATAACCCATTCCGAATAATGATACATCGTATATGGATTGCATTTGAAGACCGGTGGTGAAGACAGGATATTTTCGAAAATGAAAGGATAACCCATCGATTGTCTCTGCACTGAGTCGCGCCGGTATAGAGATTCCCTAAGTGATGGGAAATCCGATCGGGATTGTTAATACCCGGATTGCAAGGGCTTCTTTGGAAGTGCCTTCGGTTCTGTTCGAACCTGGAACAGACTTGTATGGACGTATGTCTGACATTACACATTGAGATATAAAGCAGATTTCTTTCAAATACATTTCCGTTTGGTGGTGGAGAATTTATTCTCTTAGCTTAACACCCCTCTCTGAGACGTACGAGCTCAGAGGTTATGTAGTTGAAGGTTATCAGTGATATACTCCTAATTTGGTAGTGTGGCATGCTAAGTGCTGCTGTGTGTTGGTGATCATTTGTAGATCAAAGCATGGCTTTCGTGTAAAGCGGAGCTTTGTGGATGAGACCTCATTGGACCTCACACCCCGAAAATGGTCGAAACAGGAAAGATGCGGCAAGGTTATGAGGGTCGCACCCTTTAGGGTATGTCATTTCCTTCTGGAAAAAGGTGGTATCATGGTATGGAGCCCAGATGCTTTACCTGTGTGGTTGCATCAATCTCATTTACTGTGTGGTTGTTGCTTTGTGATCGAGGCGCCTCGGATAAAGGTCGCTAACGACCGGGGGTGGCATACTCGTGTAGTAGTTACCTAGTAAGAGGTAACCCGGCCTTGTGTTGGCAGAGAGCTAGTTAGTTCTCGGGACGTCCCTCCAGAGGCGTACCCATATGGTAGTAGGAAGTTCCTTAACCTGACCATTTGTTGGAAAACAAAGAAACAATACGAGCCTTGTACGGTTTTAGTTGTATAACCTACTATGGAATGTGGCGGTAACCTACTATTGAACATAGTAGCTATAGTATGCATACAATAATGGTTGTATGCTGGCTAAGATTAGTATTATATTTTCAAAATGTTTCCACACTATGCACTAGTAATAATATCAAAAAGAGATTTTTCTCGTATCAAGCATATTTGACTATCATAAGAAGAAATCTCCTCCAATTCTGCGTTTGCATTGTGTGTGTGGCGGGAGGCCTTATGGTAGTTTCATTTTCCAAAAAGCATATCGGATTTCTCTTATGAACTGTTTTTATTTTAAACAACTGTTTTGTTAGTCATACCAGTCCCATGACTGACCCGGAGTTTATTACCTAAACTTTGGGTGCCCACAATTTTCCACATGGGCAGTCTAGAGTTAGGGTTTTTCAAATAGTCAGGTCTAGTATACTAGTTGGAGTTAGTTCAGTTTTTGGAGTTCACGGACGACTGACCTTGCTTATCTTGGTGCAACGTGATGGTGGTTTGAGCTTGATGTTGGAGTTGTTGGACACATTCTCTTTTAAAGATCATTTGGAGTTATCAGTTCTATTGTTTCCGCTGTAACATTATTATTTGTCTCTGATACTCTTATATCATATAGATATCATTATTGTATATCATTCTGGATATCGTATTCATTGGAGTTGTATATGATATCATTCATTTCTTTCTTCCGCTGTGTTGTTATACTTACTATGTTATAAGCTCCAACGAGCCAAATTCGGCATTTGAATCTGCGGCATTCGAGTACAAGTGAAGTATGGGTGTCGATTTTCGAAGGCCGAGTCAGGTTCGTTTCATTCATGTCCATCAATTCCATGAAGGTGCCATGCACATGAGAAATGAGACGATCATAATACTCTGGGCGAGCACCAGCTATAAACTTCTCATTCTTCTTAAGAGTAGTGTCAATTAGGCCATGACAAAACTTGGAAACTTCATTGAACTTCCGCTCATACTCAGAAAATGACATGCTCCCTGCTTAAGATCCATAAACTCTCTGTATAGCTGAGACTTCCCTACTTCGGGCATCCACTTAGCCACGAAAGCTTCCCTATACACGATATCCAAGCTTAAGAAAGATTCCAAGGAGAGAAAACTGAACAGAACACAAGACTAACACAAGAGGATACCTAAACTACTCCCAAGAAATATCTGCCTCAAAAGTCTGAATAATAACAGACTCCTACCAATCCTGGGCTGCCTCCTGCAACTGCCAAGCTGTCAACTGATGCTTCTGAGCATCAGTGATCTCAAGATCGGTAAAAATCCTCTCAAGACTCCTCAACCGCTATTGAGCCTCAATGATACTCTCCAATCCAGAAAACTTGGTACCACCAAGTTGAGTGAACTCCTTACAAAGAGTGGTGAACCTAATGGGTGCAGCAGGCTCAAGAACTGGGGCAACACCACGACCCCTACCTTTGGCATTCCTACGATTCATCCTGGAAAAAAATCAAGAATGAACTTTTAGGACAAAGGTAATAGAGAAAGACAAAAGATAGGATTCAACTAGAATGGAAATCCTAATCAAAGAATTCTAATAAACAAGGTGGATTCGAAAGGAATGAAGTTAAGAAAATGAAATTTTAAAACAAGAAAAGTTTATACCCAAAATAATCTTTTAAAAACCATTTGAAAATCCTTTTATACTTAAAAATATGTTCTCTCACAAAGAAATGATTCTAAGATTGATTTCACTCATTCTAGGGTATTTCTAACCTATCTCTAATGAGTTTTTGCTCTGCAGGCTAAGGTTTTCCTAAAACCAAAGCTATGATACCAAATGTAACATCCCGCTATTTTGGACAATTCAAATCGACAACAAAACCACACATGTCGGACCTGAATAATTCAAAACAACAGATTGTTAATATAATTTGGAGCAAATAAAACCGATCACAGACTCACAGACACAGAATATTAGAATAACTCTCAGTAGAAATAAAATAACCATAGTTGTTCATGAAGCTACTACATACATAATCTCAAAACAGATATATAATACCATAGTCTGAATGCAAATACAATAAATATCCAATAGTACTTAAGCAAAGGCTGAATGGAAATAACTGAATAGAAATAGATAGACAACTAGATAGCACTACAACAGAACTTACTTTTGATGGCAATGATTCTCAGCGTTTTAATAGCTAATGCAGTAGAAGTTATTTTGAACGGGAAAAGAAATCACGTACAAACGCTGTTTATGTTCTACAAGTATAATTTAAGGCGGCTACTGAAATTCTATGGCGGGCTCTCCTTTTATTTTTGTGGCCGGATCTTTATACTAATATTTCTTCTCTTCCTTCTCCCTTCTCCCGTTCCCAAAAGCGAAATTGCCACTAGAACACTGAGAATGACTAGGGCTACTGCAGAAAAAAATTGCCGCCTTGGTTCCTAATTTTTTTAGCTTTCCCCCCTTTCGTCCTCATTTTCTTTCAGCTTCGTTTCCTTTAATCTTCATTTGCGTTCTTCGATTTCGTCCTGCCAATCGCTATTTCTTCTTCCAAGTACATCAGTTGAATGAGCAAAATCTGAATCATCTCGACTTCTTTTGATTTTTGGACTATCAAAGACCAATTTCATTTCGTCGACCGTAGAAGATTTCATTCGGACGCGATTTAGAGGATTTATTCAAACTTGGATTCAGACGTGGAGTTTTAGGCTTGATTCAAAGTTCGGTCTCAGGTACTCTTTACTAAGTAGAACCACTTTGATTTTTGTAGCCAATTTTTGTCAATAATGTTACCATAAAAAAATACTACTTATATATCCGAAAAACAAACATAAGAAGATCCCTCAAGGAAGAAATTTTTATATATTATTAGTTATGAGAAACGATGGGATTTTTGATTTATCAGAATGTAGGGTAAGACGTATATCCTTCAAGTTGGGGATTGAATGAAAGAGTAGATTTTCAGGAATAACTTACGGTTATACAGTCATATGCTTCAGCTACTTGAATCACAGCAGAATCAATATTTCACATAATATTGATTAAACTTGTTTTCCTTTTTTTTTAAAAGAAAAAATTGGGGCGAAACATACCTTATCAGTGTTGAAAATAAGTAGGATTACTTCATATTATATCTTAACTAAATAGCATGACCATAAATTATATTTGCATAATCTTACTCTTCTTTAAAATGAAAAGCACTAAAAAGGAATAGGATAATGATAAGTGATGATAAGAATATTTCGTTACATTAAAAAAAAAGACTGAACCTTTGATCAAATAACATAAACTGAGACCTAAATGAATCTCACACATAAAAATGTGCTTTTGAACTGAATTTTTACATCGAACGATACAAATAAGAAAGACTAGGCATTGAGGCACATAGGAAGTTACAACCTAGTCTATTCTAGTAGGTTATTGCTATCTTCAAACCATTATATATGTATGCATATATATAGAAATTCATAGTTGTGTAAGAATGTTTAAAAATATTGCACAACATAAAGTTGCTCATTATCTTATCAGTTACAAAAATACTAAGTTGACTGCTCATTAGAGTGAAACTATTCTGTTTCGATAATAAATTTGGAAACCAATCTTTAGTTATCAACATAATAATTTGGTTAGTTGTATAGTTTAATAGAGGACGATGGCACCTTTACACATTTGGTAGCATGGGGGCAAGACGTTGACATTTTGAATTTGTATTTTTTTTGGGTTCAGTTTGTAAATTTGTCTGCTTAGTAATTTTGTGTGTGTGTAATACTACCGTGTGTGTGTGTGTGGTATTTTTAAGTTTGTCAGCTGCTTCTCAGTAAGTAACAAAGGTGAAATTGTAGCAAATGTCTTTGAATCATTCCATTTTACTGTTTTATAATTCGATAATAGATAGATTTTCAAATAATGATAAACCCTCGAAAGTTTTCAATGTAGTCATCGTCGTTTTATCAATCCTTGATTCGTGTACAATATTTGTTCTCTTGGTTAACAGTAGTTAACATTTGATTTTAATCGTACCATCTTAAAGATAGTTTTATGTTTGACATAGCCAATATAACTTATTCTGGTTGTTGCATTATTTTAGATCAATTTTTGATGCGGGCATGATAAAACTGATAATATCAATTTTTTGTGCCAAGGAGTAGTTTGTGGTACAATTGATAATACTCCAAAATAAACTGGGAATTTGTTCTTTGGAATAATGGTATTGCTTTGCTAATTTAGCAAAGTGAAAATCGAACCCATCAACTATTAAGAAGCCTTTGTTTAAAATGGCTATATATCTGTCTATCAGATGATGAGATTAATTTGCTATTTTACTTGTTAAATGTAAATGTCATATTTACTTGCATTCTATATGTTTGTATAAGTGAGTCAATGGTTATAGGTAATTTATACATTAATTTTATTTATCATGCTCTTACAAAGTAGATAATGTTATGAGGTGGTCTTATCTTTTAACCGGTGGCAATTTAATTCGATGAGAAATAATCATGTTGAAACTAAGGAGGCGAGATGGATATGCAACTAAGGAGGCGAGATGTTGAAAAGGGATGAGACATAGACGACTACTAGAAGAATTAAGGAGGTTAGTTTACATGTTTTATCTTCCATTATAAGCTTGATAGAATCAGCCTTTTATTTTTCTATCGCAAAACAAATTGAAGCTATGTGATGAAACAAGAATCATACGAATTCTTGATTGAAATCATGATGAAAGTAGGTGATAGATGAGCTAAGTTTGAAGAAGGAGATAGGACAAATACCAGCACAAGGTTTCATTCAAAACTTCTTGAATCTCATATTAAGGAAAAAGGAGGATAGAGGATAGATAAAAGTCTGGAAGGAGAATGGCAACTGATTTGGTCTTCTCAGGTATTTTGATGCAATATTAATCAACGTTATTACCAGTATTTCTTGCACCATATTATAGTACATGTATTGTGGCAGCAGAAAGGTAAGAATTGGGAAGCCATTGCTGCTAATGGTTTAAAAGGTTTACAGGTTTGCCTAATATGATACTTTATTATGAGTTTGTGTTGCACATGCATGAAATTATGATCCCATCTTATCTTTATATGGTAGACTGTAAAGGAAAATGGAGAAATACAAAACCAGGTTGAAATCTTTCCAGGACTTACGTATTGTGCTACTGGTACTCTCAAGTTAGTTTTCCGATAATATAATCTGTCAAGATGTAGCCAGCTTCAGTTAATGAAGAAATTTGATGTATATCAAATTTGCAGTACATCATCAGATATGGATACTTACAACGTTGACATGAACGATGGATATGCTATTATCAGCGGTTACAAGTTTCCAATGGAAATCAATAGCAAATACATATTCAAAATACTGTAAGTTCACTGCAAATCCTAACAGCATAAAATTTTCTTGTATCCTCATCTTATCAAGATTTCAAAGTGTTCTTTCATCATGCAGATACATAGACAACAAAATTTGAATCACACAAATAGATGATGATTATAAGGTCACGTGAATAGCTAGTCACCATCTCTGCCTCTTCCTCCTAAATAGCTCCTTATCACCTGCTCATGGTAAGAATCTCCGCCTTTGATTTCAAAAAATTTTGGGGCACTCGAAAATATTCACACAATTTTTGAAACAGAAATGGGTACTAAAAGTGCAGTTAAGGTTGGCGCAGTTATTTCGATACTCACGTCCATGCTCGGTTAGTTTTTCTGTTGTTGCAATATTACTTTCTCCACAATACCGTGCTCCTACATTTTTTATATTATTATTTCGGTATAGTTTATTTTGTCCTTCTTTCAGATCTGGTACTGTAAGTCCACTACCTCCCCTATTCTGGTCCCAGTCCTACTGATATCTGTGGATGGTAAGATGGAATTGCTCTTGAAGTAGTAATTTGTGCTTCAATGCCTCTTCTGATTTCATAACCGTTGTTTTTCTGTTTGGATCTGCTTAGATGCCCATGAGTTATGCCTTGGCTTTGGACTTCTAATGCCTTTCTCGATTCTGGCAAAATGAAGGTATGTTGCCGCACAGAGTTTCAAGCTTGGCTATTTTTTCAACATTTCTTTATGTCACCTTGGCGATTGCGTTGTAAGGAAGTGACATTATTTGATTTGTTTGTGATGCTTCAAGGGTCGTAAGGTTGTCCTATTGTACAACTTTATCTCTTCTATGCTGAACGATTTGATTTTGGTTGTGTTGGTCTTGCAAGCTTCTTTTGGTATACGTTAGGGAGTCCATCCTTCTTGGCATCTCTAATGTAATTGGTAGACTTTGTCTATATCGTATGAAATTTGGATTCTCTCTATGATATTGCTGATAAGGACTATTAAGCCTGTGACATCTATACTGCTTTTCAATGCAATTCATAACTTCGATCTCGAACATATTGATGCCGACACTGCGTTGCAACTTGCTAGGGATTTCATCTATATGTTTCTATCCAACACTTTTTTAGGAGCTTTTATAAGTTTTGAATGTTCATATTTTCCCTTTCCTAGTGGATCTCATAATATTTAACTATGATTTTGAAATATCATATGCGGACTGGATTGCTCAGTGCATACATCATCAAAAGGTTATATTTTGCCAGGTTTGTTTGATCAATTTCTTTAATGAAGGAAAATGGAGACTTGCTAGTCATAAACTAATACCCATGAATTTAGTGTTATTTGATGTTTGGTATTTTATGTTCCAGGCACTCTACTGATCGTGAAGTTGCACTCATGATGCTTATGGAAAACCTATCATACATGCTGGCTGAAGGGTTTTCTTTTTTTTTTCCAATAACGTTAATATTTTAATTTTACAATATTCCGATGATATTAGATGCAAACTTGCTTTCTAGATATTGTGCATTTGTCTAATTTTGTATGCAGTTGGTTTATAAATTTTATCTCTCTTTACGGGTTTATGTAAACTTTGTTCATGGATATTGTGTTCAACTTATTTTATGGAAGTGATTAATAGTTATGCTTTTATTTTACAATTTTTAGTTTGATTTGTTTATGTTATGTACATTAACTGATTAAAATATAATTAAATGTAGTTTATATTAATGATATGTGTGAATATTGCAATGGCACAACATTGCTGTCAATTCTTTGGGAAAAAAATGCATATCCCTACGACAGCGTTTATACATTGCTGTCAATTCATTGGAAAAAAATGCATATCCCTACGACAGCGTTTATACATTGCTGTCAATTCATTGGGAAAAAAAATGTATATCCCTACGACAGCGTTTATACCTTGCAGTAGAAAACTATTAACAGCGTTTATACCTTGCAGTAGAAAAATTATTAACAGCGTTTAAAAAACGCTGTAGAAAGTGGGTTTTTGACAGCGTTTATATTTTGCAGTTAAAAATTTAGGGTCAACGACCGCATGTCGTTATACAGCGTTTTTAAAAACGCTGTGAAAACTTTTAACAGCGTTTTTCAAACGCTGTGAAAAGTCTTTTTTGTTGTAGTGTAGGTAGAAAATCTCCACCAAATCTCTAGCTCCAGAAGATGAATCCAAAGCTGTGATACTCCGGCTGACCCGAGCGTGAAGCAAAATACAAAACACTCGAGTCAGGACATACATACTTATACAATGTAAATCAACTCAAGTGAACCGTAATAGAAATGCACAAGTAACTTAAAGGATGCTTGGGATCGCCCATCCTTTAAGGATCCGTTAAACTATCTACTATGTAGTAATATACGCTATTATAATAATGTCTAAAGTAAAGTAAACTATTTAAAAATAGTGTTAAGGCTTTACATTTTCCACCTTAACACATTTATAGTGCTAATAGTCTATACAGTACCGTAATACCTCCTGATCGGGAGGCTACTAGAGGATACTCCATAGGTACGACACAAATCAAACTTGTAGTAAGGCGCGCTAGGGTAGGTGACACGGCACAACTAGGCAATGCCAGAGTAGATATACCAATTGCACTTCCGGGCTGGTCGTAACGCGTAGCAGCCACTACCGCCCACCTTTAGCCAGACTCCCAAAATCAAAGGTGTGCACCAAATCAATTATAAAGTAATAGAATGGCATACGAAGAAGTGTGTCCGCTCGGAGGAGCTACCTCACATGGCCCATCAATTGCTCCTGTTTTAGCCACCTTATGCCAACTCATGGGAGTCGGGTCCACGTATATACCTCATATAGGATCGTCGCCACCATCCTACTTCATTTTGGAATCTCCACCGCGTACACAGTTGTTTAAGTGGTTTTCGATATTGGCAGAGAGTATGACACTACAACAAAAAGACCCTTTTACAACTGTATTTTTACAACTGTCACAAAATGCCAGTTGTAATAAAGGTTTTTAACAACTCTTTTTTTCAGAAAGTTGTAATAAACTTATCTTCAACAACTATTTTATTTTGCCAGTTGTAATAGATGTCTATTACAACGTTTTATTTTTGCCAGTTGTGAAAGATATATATTTTTAACAACTCTTCTTTTTCGCAAGTTGTAATAGATACATATTACAACCTTTTTCGTTTGCTAGTTGTAATAGATACCTATTTATAACAATTCTTCTTTTTTGCCAATTGTAATAGATGCCTATTATAACCTTTTTCATTTGCCCATTATAATAATTAATTAATAATTATAATTAAATAATAATGCTTAATAATTAATAATCAAATAATTAATAAAAAGTTATCAATAATTAATATTAAATAATAATAATTAATAATTAATTTTAAAATGTGAAATAATCAATATTAACAATCATTGTTTAATAATAATAATTGATATTAATAATAATTATTATTAAATAATAAATAATTAATATTAATAATTAAGAAGTAATAATTAATATTAATAATTATAAGAAGTAATAATTAATAAGTAATAATTAATATTAATAATTATAAGAAGTAATAAATAAGAAGTAATATTTAATATTTAGTAGTTAACTTTTGATAATTAATAATTAATAATTACGATGTTTTTTAAGAAAGTTGTATAAACTTATTTTCAACAACTTTTTTTATTAGTTGTAATAGAGGCCCAACTAATATTAATAATAATTAATATTAAATAATTAATATTTAAGAATATTAAATAATAGCCTTACAAATTAATAATAATTATTATAAATAATTAATAAATAATATTAAATAATTAGTATACTTAATTATATAATTATTAAATAGTAATTAGTTTTTTAAAATAACTATTAAATATTTTGTAATCAATAATTGGTAACATATACATAATGATTAATACTAAATAATAAATAATAATTACTATTAAACAATAATAATCTATAATTAATTTGAAACATGAAATAATTTTTATTAATAACTAGTAGTAATTAATAATTAATTAATAACTAATAAATCAATGATCAGTAAATAAATAACAAATAATAAATACTTAATTAATAATTTATAAATAATAATTACTATTATTTAAAAGTAACTTAATGCTATTAATAATAAATAATTTATTAGTAATTCATATTAATAATAAATAAATAATAATTTATAACTAATAATTACTATTAAATAACTAATAATTCCTATTAATAATTATTAATTAACTAATAATAATGTTCTTTAAAATTCAAAAATAAAATTTATAATAAAAATTAATAATTTCATACGCATCTAGATATTCTTTTTTATGACCAATTTCTTTGACATATATAGGTATTTCTTTTGGTTTAACTAGCTAAAATATTGGCTCCATCCCTTAAATTTTTGGCTCCAATCCTCGAATTTTTGGGCTCCAATCCTATTTTTGATTGTAATGTAAACCTCCGTCTTCTTAAATAGTTGATCAAAAAAATCACTCCTCCAAAAAATATACTACCGTCTCAAAAGGCTTCTTCTCCTCAACAAACAAATCCCAAATCATTCCTCTCACTACAACTCACTTTCTCTCGCCCCATTCTCCTGTTCTCCCTTGCCTCCGCTCGCATTCCCGGCGTCTTCACCAGTGATCCATGGCAGTCCACCCATGCCATATTTTACGGTGGCAGCGACGCTTCTTGCACTATGGGTACTTTTCCCTAAAACCCCCTAAACTCTCCTACGTTTTCCCCAAATTTTCATTTCTAATTCATGTTTATTTTTGAAAAATAGGCGGAGAATGCAGGTACGGCAACCTGTATAGCCAAGGGTATGGAACGGACACGGCGGCGCTGAGCACGGTGTTGTTTAACAACGGCATGAGCTGCAGCTCTTACATTGAAATCAAATGCGTGAACGATCTGCTTTGGTGCCACAGTAGAAGTCCATCGATTATCGTGACAGCGACCAACTTTTGCCACCTAATTTTGCTCAGGCGTTTGATAATGGTTGGTGGTATTGAGCATTTCGACCAAGCGATGCTTGTGTTTTTGAAGATCGCTGAGTATAGGGCTGAGAATATGTCTATTGCTTACTGAAGGTAATTTTTACATTTTTATCTTATATTCTACCGATTTTTCAAAATGTGGCAAGATTGGTAAAAGTTTTGTTAGGATTCGTTTGGTGATAACTTACAAACTAACCACCAACTTTTTTTTCTTTTTGTAATGGAAAGCTGTTCAAACTTAATAACTATGCATAATAACTGCATAGTTCTAAAATCAAAAAAAAATAGTTTTCGAAGAACGCATTTTAGTGAAAAAAATGAACTGTTACCTATTAAAATCAACTATTTTAAGGATATTAGAATCAAGGTCAAGTTACTTAAAACAATACAATTTGAAAATTAGGCATAAAATAGGGAGATTTGTAGAAAATGGTCACATTCATGATGTAAAGTAAAAGTACAGAACAAGAAATAAGATTTCATTTACTTTGTTAAGAAAATAGGCATTACCTTTTCAAATCATGATATGTTATACTTAAAGCTTTTGCAGTGAGTGGATCTAGCATATATAATATGTGAGGCAGCAACAAACAACAATGTATCGATTGGAAGGTGGTAAGCAGCACAGTCTAAACAAGAGTAGTACTTATTCACATTCACTAATAAAGTATCTCTATGGACATATGTATCTCATGTGTACAAATTAGAGGTTCTTGATAAGTTTAAAGGATAGAAGAAATCTCATAATCCAATGGTCACTGCTATCACGTTTCGTTGGTGCATACTCTCTCACACTAACCTAGGTCGGTATTGCTAGCTCTTATGTCTTCATATTCAATTATTCATTTTGTACATTTAAGGCCACAAAAGTTGATAAAAACGCTTTTAATTGTCGGCCAGTTGGTCTCATATCAAACTCAGAAAGCGAACCCCATTTCTTCATCCTTCCAAAATATAATTATAAGTTTTATTCTCTTCCATTTGAGGAAGCGATAAAATGATATTTCGAAAATTCCTGACATGCTTTACTCTAATTTCGAGCCAGCACTTGATTTCCAAACCTACTTATAAGTTATAAGTAAAAAAGAAAAAGCTATTATAATGATTATTCAGTGCTGGTGGCCATTTTCTTCTCTACCTGAAAAGAAATAGATAGAAAGGTGACAATAATAGAATAAGAAAGAAGAGTGATGCAGCTCAGGATGAAGGTCCAAGTCGTACACGACTTAAGCGACTTAAGGGACTAAGTCGCACACGACTTAAAGAAGTACCTATAGGTCGTCTTCGACCTAAGGAAGCATGTGAGCAGGAGCTACGACTTAACTGGAGACCAGGGGAAGGAGTTAACTCGAGTTTACGACCTAAGGAGAAGGTTCGGGGTTGTCTACGACCTAACGAGATACTGGGACGACCTAACTTGTTTTTAGGTCGCATACGAGCTAACGAGTTAAGGTATAGGTCGTGGGAACGACTTAACATACCAACGGGGAAAGAACTACGACCTAACGGGTTGGGGGATGCCGAGTTAAAACAAGGAGATAGGTCGCTGGAACGAGCTGAGAAGGTGCTACGACCTAACAAATCACGACCTATGATAGGTCGCAAGAAAACGGAACGAGCTAAGTTAGGTCGCAAAGTCTTGGGTCGCGGAGACTTAGGTCGCGAGGCCTTATGTCGCGAAGAATTTCTGAAGCCGCTTCTGTTAGGTCGCAAACGAAAGGATGCCGTTCATTCTTAGGTCGCAAAGCTCTAGATGCCATTGATTTCCTTAAGTCGTTGAGTTGGGATACCGCAAAGTTCTTAAGTCGCAAAGCTCTGGAGGTCATTGATTCTTATGCCGCGTGGATCTCTGCCGTTGATTGTTAAGTCGTCAAGTCAGTGTGTTGTAACTGTTTGTTGTTAGGTCGCTGCCGACCTATGCTAAGTCGTGTATATTCTTAGGTCGAACCATTTTAGGTCGTAGGTCGCTCACGACCTAAGTACTTGTAAAATTTTTGAATTTTTTCTGTTGTGTTGAGTTGTAGCCTATAAATAGGCATGTATGGTCATTTGTAAACGGTTGTTGATTTTTGAATAAAATTCTCTTTTGATTGCTTTGTGCTTTCATTCCAAATTGGTAGTTGAGTGTAATCTCCTATCTCCTCTTTCGGTTAATCGAGTGCGCTCGATTCAACGATTGCAGAAGCCGATTCGCGGAATCAAGTGCGCTTGATCAACGCTTGAAGAATTCAAGATCTTTGAACCCGGTATCGTGCGCGATCAACGAGTTCGGGATAGCTAATATTCGGTATCTTCAGATCAATGAATTTGGGCATTTCAGTATCTTCCATTCCACCGATTGCTATATTCAACGATCTACATGGTTTTGTAATATCCGCTGCGTCAGTTTTGGTATCAGAGCTTGTTCTAGCCAATCATAGCTAGATCGAGACTTGGGGCCTAATCATTTTGAAGTTTGAAGTTGAGCCGTGAGCAAGAGAAGTGTTCATCATTGTTCGAAGTTGTTTGATCGGATTTGAATTGGAGGCCGAAACTTTGTCCATCGTGTTCATCGCGATTTGCTACAAAGTGGAAGTTTTCGATCCGTTTCATTTTGGATCAAAGTTCGAATTGTGTTTGAAGTGTTGAAGAGTTTGTGAAATTTTCCAGTATGCCGCCAAGAAGAGCTAATCGCCACCAAAACGTAGAAGCTTTGTATCGAAGAGAAGAGGCTGATGAGATGGAGCAAAGAATCAATGAAAACTTTAGTGAAAAGCTTAACGAAGGAATTGGCTGGTTAGAGAAGCTTATGACGGAGATGAATCAAAATCGGAGAAGGGTTTCACCTGAATCTAACCATGGGGGTAGTAGAGTCTCGCCACATTCCAATCGAGACCGAAGTGTTGAAAATGATCAAGGGCATGGAAGGAATGTGAATGATCGTGAACGGAGGAATATTGATAGAAGGGATGATGGAGGAAGGCGTAATGATAGTAGAGATATGGGTGGACGAGATAGACAACGATATACATCTGATTTTGAAGAGGAGTATGATGGTGGTAGTGTTCGAGGACAAGGATGAGGACAAGGAAGAAATTACTCTGAGTATGATCACAAGTGGGAGTCGGGGATGAAGACTGAAATTCCTGAATTCAAAGGTGGTATGCAAGCGGAGGAGTTTCTAGATTGGATGGCTAATGTTGAAGAGATTTTTGACTTTAAAGAAGTTCCAGAACATCGTAGAGTGAAGTTGGTTGCTACGAGGTTGAGGGGTAGAGCTTTGGCGTGGTGGCAGCAAACTAAACTTACACGTGAACGAATGGGGAAGTCAAAAGTTGAATCTTGGGAGAAGATAAAGAAATTGATGAAAGCAACGTTCTTACCTTACAATTATCAATCTTTGATGTATCAACGTTTGCAAAACTTGAGACAAGGGACGAAATCTGTGAATGACTATGCTGACGAATTTTATCAACTGATTGCAAGGAACAATATTATGGAGACAGAAGAACAGTTAACAGCCAGATTTGTTGGAGGATTGCGAATGCAGATTCAGGATATGGTTAATATGTTCGATCCAAGATCTGTAGCGGAAGCACATCAGAAAGCGTTGGCTTGGGAGAAACAGGGACGACGAGGAAGTGGTGTGTTTACTAATTCTAATAATCAAGTGAAGGGTGTTGGTGGAAGTTCTATTGTGTCTAAACCTAACAGTAAACCAGTGGTGAAGGAGGCTGAGAAGACAAGGGTTAACAATGGTTTCAAATGTTACAATTGTCAGGAATTGGGTCATAAAAGCAGTGAGTGTCCAAAGCCAAAGAAGAGAACCATGATTGCAGAAGTTGAGGATGAGGATGAAGAAGCTGAATGTTCCAATTCACCACCTGATGAGGAGGAAGAAGAAGTGTCGGGAGACGAAGGATATAATCTAATGATGAAGAGGTCCTGTTTAACACCGAAGCAAGAGGAGGATTGTAGTTGGCTAAGGAGCAATATTTTTCAGTCAACATGTACCATTCTGGGGAAAGTTTGCAAATATGTTATTGATGCTGGAAGCTGTGATAATATAATTTCATCAGAAGCTGTGAGGAAGTTGGCATTGAAGACTGAGAAACATCCAAAACCGTACAAGCTAGCTTGGTTGAGGAAAGGCGGGGAGGTGAAGGTTGGACGAAGGGCTCGTGTGAAGTTTTCAATTGGGAAGAAATACAAAGATGAAATCTGGTGCGATGTGGTAGATATGGACGTTTTTCATTTGTTGCTGGGGAGACCGTGGCAGTATGATAGGGCGGTGCAACATGATGGGCGTACCAACAGTTACAGTTTCATGTTTGAAGGCACAAAGATTACTCTAGTTCCAAAGAAGCGACAACAGGAGGAGAACAAGTTGGAGGAGATTGAAGAGCTCAAAACTTTGTTATCGTTGAAGGAGTTTGTGAAGGAAGTAGAGGAGGAACCTGAAGTGTTTTTGTTAATTGGGCGAGAGAGCAGTGAAGAGGTTGAGATTCCAGAAGAAGTTAAACCAATTTTGAAAGAATTTGACGATGTATTTCCAGAGGAGTTACCAACGGAGTTGCCACCGTTGAGGGATATACAACATCAGATAGATCTTGTTCCAGGTGCTGTGTTGCCACACAGACCACATTATCGAATGAGTCCGAAGGAACATGAAGAGTTGCGGAGGCAAGTAGAAGAATTGCTTGAACAAGGGCGTGTGCAGGAGAGTTTAAGTCCCTGTGCTGTACCAGCTTTATTGGTACCCAAGAAGGATGGGACGTGGAGGATGTGCACTGACAGTCGAGCATTGAATAAGATTACTGTGAGATATAGATTTCCAATGCCGAGGTTGGATGACTTGTTAGATCAAATAAGCGGAGCTACTATCTTTTCGAATATTGATTTGAAGAGCGGATATCATCAAATTCGTATCAGACCAGGCGATGAGTGGAAAACTGCTTTTAAAACCAGGGAGGGTCTATACGAATGGATGGTCATGCCATTTGGTTTATCCAATGCACCGAGTACCTTTATGAGGGTGATGAATCAGATTTTTCGACCGTTCATTGGGAAATTTGTGGTGGTGTATTTCGATGATATTCTGATTTACAGTGGAAGTCCAGAGGAACATTTGAATCATCTTAGAGAAGTGCTGATGGTATTACGACAAGAACAATTTTATGTTGCAACGAAGAAATGCGTGTTCATGACGCATAGCGTTTTATTTCTGGGATATGTTGTGTCGGAAAAAGGAATACAGGTTGACCAAAGTAAAGTCGAAGCAATTAGAGATTGGCCGCAGCCCAAGACGATAACGAAAGTTCGTAGTTTTCATGGGTTGGCTTCATTCTATCGAAGGTTCATTCCACACTTTAGTAGTGTGATGGCACCTGTGACTGATTGTATGAAGGGTAAACAATTTACATGGTCAGAGGAAGCAGGGAATGCTTTTGGGGAGATCAAGAAGTTGCTAACATCTGCACCTATTCTAATATTACCAGATTTTCAGTTAGTGTTTGAACTACACACTGATGCATCCAAGGTTGGAATTGGAGGAGTGTTAAGTCAAAAGGGTCGTCCAATTGCATATTTCAGTGAGAAGTTGTCGGGAGCGAAAATGAAGTACAGTACGTATGATGTGGAATTCTATGTTGTTGTACAATCTATTAAACACTGGAGACACTATCTATTTCAGAAAGAGTTTGTTTTGTATACTGATCATGAAGCATTGAAGCATTTGCAAGGGCAAGACAAGATTTCAGCGAGACATGCATCATGGATTGCATATCTGCAACAATTTACATTTGTTGTGAAACACAAGTCGGGAGTGACAAATCGTGTTGCGGATGCGTTGAGTAGAAGAAATCACTTGTTAACTACATTGAAGGTTGAAGTGACGGGGTTTGAAATATTGCCAGAATTATTCACCGATGATCCTTACTTTGCAAAGTTTGTTGATAAAGTCAAGGATGGGGAGACGGATGAGTTCATAATGACAGATGGTTTTCCGTTCAAAGGAAATCGATTGTGCATACCGGAGGGTAGTCTGAGAATGAAGATTATCAAGGAGTTACACGAAGAGGGACATGTTGGGAGAGACCGTACAATACAGTTGATTTCACAATCCTACTTTTGGCCATCGATGAGGAAGGAGGTGGAAAGATTTGTGGAGCGATGTCATATATGTCAAGTTTCGAAAGGAACTGCGACTAATGCTGGTTTGTATATGCCGTTACCGGTACCAACTAAACCATGGGTTGATGTGAGTATGGATTTTGTTTTGGGTTTACCTCGAACTCAACGGGGAAACGATTCCATTTATGTGGTGGTTGACAGATTTTCGAAAATGGCACATTTTATTGCATGTAAGAAGACGGCGGATGCTGTTCATGTTGCTCAATTGTTTTTCAAGGAGATCTATCGACTTCATGGATTGCCAGAATCTATTGTGTCGGATAGAGATACTCGATTTCTAAGTCACTTTTGGTTAAGTTTGTGGAAAATGGTGGGAACGAAGCTGAAATTTAGTAGTGCTTATCATCCGCAAACTGATGGACAAACGGAGGTGGTTAATCGATCGTTGGGAAATTTGTTGAGGTGTCTTGTTCAAGATAATCTGAGGAGTTGGGATGTGAAGTTATGCCAGGCAGAATTTGCTCATAATCATGCTGTGAATCGAAGTACTAGGTTCAGTCCATTTTGGATAGTATATTCAAGTTTACCGAAGGGACCATTGGATTTAACGGTGATACCACACTCACAGGGAACAATTAAGAAAGCTGCTGATTTTGTTGAGGGGTTAGCGGAATGTCATAAAATCGTTCAAGAACGATTGGAGAAAGCAAATGAGAAGTATAAACAATCGGAAGATTCGAAACGAAGGAGTGTTGAATTTCAGGAAGGTGATTTGGTTTATGCAGTGTTAACAAGAGATCGTTTTCCAGTAGGCGCTTATAACAAATTAAAAGCCAGGAAAATTGGTCCGGTGGAAATTGTGAAACGAATCAATGAAAATGCTTATCAATTGAAGCTGCCAGATGATGTGTATACGTCGGACGTATTCAATGTTAAGCATCTCGTACCATATCATGGGGATGAGTTTGTTGCAGTGAATGCAGAAAGTGCAAATTCGAGGTCGAATTTTTCTCAACCTGGGGAGGATGATGCAGCTCAGGATGAAGGTCCAAGTCGTACACGACTTAAGCGACCTAAGGGACTAAGTCGCACATGACTTAAAGAAGTACCTATAGGTCGTCTTCGACCTAAGGAAGCATGTGAGCAGGAGCTACGACTTAACTGGAGACCAGGGGAAGGAGTTAACTCGAGTTTACGACCTAAGGAGAAGGTTCGGGGTTGTCTACGACCTAACGAGATACTGGGACGACCTAACTTGTTTTTAGGTCGCATACGAGCTAACGAGTTAAGGTATAGGTCGTGGGAACGACTTAACATACCACCGGGGAAAGAACTACGACCTAACGGGTTGGGGGATGCCGAGTTAAAACAAGGAGATAGGTCGCTGGAACGAGCTGAGAAGGTGCTACGACCTAACAAATCACGACCTATGATAGGTTGCAAGAAAACGGAACGAGCTAAGTTAGGTCGCAAAGTCTTGGGTCGCGGAGACTTAGGTCGCGAGGCCTTAGGTCGCGAAGAATTTCTGAAGCCACTTTTGTTAGGTCGCAAACAAAAGGATGTCGTTCATTCTTAGGTCGCAAAGCTCTGGATGCCATTGATTTCCTTAAGTCGTTGAGTTGGGATACCGAAAAGTTCTTAAGTCGCAAAGCTCTGGAGGTCATTGATTCTTATGCCGCGTGGATCTCTGCCGTTGATTGTTAAGTCGTCAAGTCAGTGTGTTGTAACCGTTTGTTGTTAGGTCACTGCGGACCTATGCTAAGTCGCGTATATTCTTAGGTCGAACCATTTTAGGTCGTAGGTCACTCACGACCTAAGTACTTGTAAAATTTTTGAATTTTTTCTGTTGTGTTGAGTTGTAGCCTATAAATAGGCATGTATGGTCATTTGTAAACGGTTGTTGATTTTTGAATAAAATTCTCTTTTGATTGCTTTGTGCTTTCATTCCAAATTGGTAGTTGAGTGTAATCTCCTATTTCCTCTTTCGGTTAATCGAGTGCGCTCGATTCAACGATTGCAGAAGCCGATTCGCGGAATCAAGTGCGCTTGATCAACGCTTGAAGAATTGAAGATCTTTGAACCCGGTATCGTGCGCGATCAACGAGTTCGGGATAGCTAGAATTCGGTATCTTCGGATCAACGAATTTGGGCATTTCAGTATCTTCCATTCCACCGATTGCTATATTCAACGATCTACATGGTTTTGTAATATCCGCTGCGTCAAAGAGTGAGGTAGAAAGTAATCGCATATAAACAAACGAACTGCGTTATGTTTCAGAAAGCTACTTGGACAGGTACAGCGCTACGGGCAGGCCTACAAAATGGGCCTAAAAATAGGGTAAAACGTAGGATAGATACCTCATTTCGTAGACAGTAGATATGACGCAATGACCAGTGAAAGGAGTGAAGTCCCACGGTCCCCACTTCGTTTACGGACGCAGTTTCGCTGCAACTGTAGATTTATCAGTTTGAGCTCAAACGCGTGGGGTTATTGGCCCTACGTGATGCATGTCATCTGCCTACCTGCTACTTTACTTGCTTGCTTGTATATTCTTGGTAAAAGTGTATTATATTTAAACCCTATTGTAATATCTGCAATGGAATGGTTAAAATCCAAGGTGGGTGTCGTACGCTAGGTAGAAGTAGAAATGATTCAACATTGGATGCCTTAGGGTGCCATATCAGACAATTCCAACACGTGCTTGTTTCGGATGCGTCGGACGTGGAGAATTGAACCATTGATGGTTCACGCATCGGATATGTTTGATGCCGTCCGACGTGTGGACCATCAATGATCTGATTCCTATTACCCCTATATAATTCTTCTTCCTCTTCATGCATTTTTCCATCTTATCCATTAGTATCAGAATTGAAAGTGGCTTTAACAATTAAGATTTGATCATAATAAACAAATTTTCGAATGAAAAAGAACACAGAAATATAACGGCTCACACTTTACATAGGCATATAATGGTATCCCAACCCTTGATAACAGTAGTTCAAACATATTTTTTTCACTATAGAAATCGCTACATGTGTTTTGAATGCAAACCGATAAATAGTTTCATTTTAGCCATCCAGGAATGTTGCTTGCTAACTCAATACCATGTCAAAATGTACATATTTATCATGCACGGTTATATTATCATTGATTTTCTTTCCAAAAAAGGTAAGATCAACTATTGCAGGGTATGGTGGTAAAATGATTGTGCACTATTTTTTAAGACTAAGTCCTTCTGTTGATCTTCTGACCCTTTGTTTATGGAACTTCCAATCTATTACTTAAACTTGAAAAGAAGAACTAAGAATTGCCAATGTGTTCTAATTATGTTCCTTTTTTTTAAGGTTCTGGAAAATCTCAGAAAGGATTTACATCTAGACCAATAGGAATACATGTTTTTGTTCATTGGTAAGTATAGTAATATTCTAGTCATTGCAAGTTTCCCCTCTGACATCCTTCCAGCATAATTATATGAACATGTTGCTGTTATAATTAGCTATTGATTATAATTCAGTTATAATCTGAGTATACATTGAAGGATCTTATGTTTGAAAGCACTCAACTAGATTGCTTTCATATACTAATTCATATTGCATCAATTGTTGTTAACTTTAATCCAGTCATACGACTCAAGCAAGTGGATTATACATTTACATGTGTAGCAGTTGTTAATCTTAATCCGTGTCCATGATGAAATTTAGAGTTAGATATATTATTCAGAATAATATAATGCAGGAAATTTCCACTTGGTTTAAATACTATATAGGGTCAGTAGTAGTAATAGTAGTGTTTGATTTGATTACTAATGAATGGTGAAGATTACCTTCCTTAAGTGGATGCCGTTGGGCCCAATTTACATATGATGTTATATGTTTATGTTATATGTTCGCTAAAAGGTTTAAAATTTTCTGTCTTTATACAACCTCCTTTCTTTTTGTTTTTTGCTTACTTGTTTACATAGAAGATGATTAAAATTTGTGCTTTTCTGTTTGCAGTTAGATCAAAATAACAACGTCACAACGGTAATATAAAAGCTCAGAATCAATATAGAAAGTGCAAATTATTGGGTTGACAAAGGAATGTTGTCACTGAAGCAACAATTGCATCCACTGATACTATTTTTTTAATGCACCACGTACCACTAGGAGCAGATGCTTGGAAGGTTTGGGTCGATTCGGTGGTAGATCCTTAAGCTATTCCATATAGGCCTACTTCAGACGTATATACTATTGGACAAGCGGTTACGACGATTGTTGCTTGATATAAAGAATTTATCTCTTTTGATTAGTACGTATCTTTATTTATCTTGACATATATTATGGATTTAGTTATGTCTTTTAATAGAGTTATGAATTCACAAATGTTGTAAACTTGAATTGTTCTGGCTTTTATTGAATGTGAATGATTCTTATTGTTTCAAGCAATGTGAATGATTGTAGATATTATTAGTGAAATATCAGTTTTAATTATAATGTTGTGAAACTTATGGTTAATAGTAGTTGTGGGAAGATGAATTACAATTGTTAGTGGCAGTTGTAAAAAGATTTATTGCAACAATCGAAAACAGTTGCAAAATGTACTGTTACAACTGCCAAAAGCAGTTACAAAATATACTATTGCAACTGCTATTAGTAGTTGCAAAAGAGACTTATAACAACAACCAATGGAACAGTTGCGATATACTTTATCGCAACTTCCAAAAGCAGTTGTAAAAAATTTATTACAACTGCTTCCGCAACTATTGGCGACGGTTGTAAAAATCTCCGACTCTATTACAACTCCGGATAATACGACGGGCGGCCGCCCATTGTAATAGACCTATTACAACTGTTTTTGGCAGTTGTAAAAAGGTGTTTTTGTTGTAGTGTGACAATATCTGATCCCGGTCTCTTTAACAACCAATCGTTATTATAACCCATGGTTATTTATTTAAATAGTTAACATTTCAAATCAAAACATATTTAATTCCAAAACCATTTAAATCCGATGTCATTATTCTTTCTGAAAATTATTCATTTTCCAAAGTTGTGACACTTTCAAATCTATACACTTAGTTATAACACTTTACAAATGTTATATTTAGAAATCACTAACACTTTGAAAAATGTGATATATAGAAACTATAACACTTTGAAAATGTGACCCTTATATAGCAGCATTTTCGAAAATGCTATATTTTTGGAAATAGTAGCATTTTAAAAACATAACCTTAAAACCATAGCATTTTGTAAATGCCACAAATTCTATTTTATTTCTACTATAGCATATTTAAAACATCATATCTTATATTTCTTTCATAGCTATTATAAAAATCTAATTTAATTTCCAAAATTACCTATTTGGATATCAATTAAAATATTATTTTAGATAAATAAATTTATTACCAAAAATATCCATTCCATAAATAACATATTTATATTACTAGATTAGACTTTCAAATTCCATCAAATTAAATCAAATTATTAAGTTAAATTAAATTTTAAATAAATCTTATGTTACCATTTAAATTATTTATCAACTTATATAATTTTAACCTATAGAAACTAAATATATAGATATATTTTTACATCACTTAAATCAATTTAAGTTAAAATTTCATATATTTAAAATTCAAAAATACTTAATAATTTTTAGAAAACTACAATTTAAAAATTAACCATGGGTATGTATAATATTTTCTAACCTAGGTCAAGTGATACGAATCTGTATCATTTCAATCCGTAAATATAAAAATTATTGGTTTTATCATTTCAAACCCGCAATCCCAAGTCAAATAAAAAAATAAAAATCGCTTGAGCCTATCATTTCAGCACATAACGATTTTTCCCTATTGTAAAATCCGTTCGAGTATGTATCATTTCAACCCATAGTGAGGGAACTTGCAGTGTGAGAAACAGAACATAAAATAAATAGTATAGCATATCATATCTCGTCATGTGATAAAACAGGTATAGCATAAGGTTATAACATCGTATAATATCATATCACATGCATATATGAGACTATTATCAGCATGGCATATCACTATTACAAATTGACAAGTCATTAATTCACTAGAATATAAGTACAAAGTCGAGAGTGATAAACTCACCTTCTTTGGCTAGAGATAGCAATTCAAGACACAAGAACAAACCCATAAAAGCACGACAAAGCACGAATCAAACACGAGGAGAAGTAGCACCCAAATCCAAACCTTGTAAACAAATAAAAATACAACGTATATAAGCAATATTTATACAAGAAAATAGAACAAAAGACAAGAAAAATAAGCTAGACAAACATAAGTGGGCTCGACCACTTTGGCAATAGGCTAGGCCACATCACTTTGTACTCGGCCATGATGGGTTTGTGGACAACTATGCACGGCTATGGATAGGTTGAAGTGCTACAAGGCTCGGCTATGGTCAAGCATTAGAAGGCAAAGCATGGGAAGGCAAAAATGCAAAGGAAAGTGGCACATTGGTTCGGCCTATGTGAGTTTTTGGGTTCGGCCACTATGGAATTGGTTCGGCCACTATGGAATTTTGGTCAAGGCAACTAGGGTTACGGCCAGGAGGTGATGAATGGTCATGGCTATGGAATGAGGAAGGTCACGGCTAGGCAAAAGTGGAGGTGATGGCCAAGGAAAACATGAAGAGAAGGAGGAGAAGCATGGGTCGACTAGGTTTTTGGCAAGTGGATGTGGTGATGGTTGTGGATCTAGGGAGTCACGACCATGGGGTGATTTTGGCTCCTATGGAGATGGTGGTTGATCATCATTGTGGTGGAGATAAGGAGAGGTCGGCTTTGGCAAGGTTATGGCGGAAATTTTGATGAGAAGAAGAGAACAAAAAAAATTAGAGAATGGAAGATAAGAGAGAAACTTACTGTAAGTTTTGTGCAGTAGAAAGAAATGAGAAAGAAGAAGAAGTGGTAAGTTTTGTACGTATAAAATTATGAAGAGATGGCTTTTCCAAGTGAACAGACAAATAGGTGCCTATTGGTTAACCTAGCCCATTAACCAAAGCCCACTAAAATAAACAAGTCAAATCTTAAATCAATTCAAGCCAAAAACCCAAGTAAAAATTGGAAAATAAAATACGAAAAATATTTGCATGTAAAACGCTGAAGTTTAGCAGATTTAAAAAGTATAAATCAGAATTTGATGAAATGAAAAACATAGAAAATATTAGAATCAAGAGTAGTTTCAAAGAAAAAGAATAAAAATTCAAAATTCAAAATTCAAAATTTCAACTGAAAGTCAAAATTTGACCAAAGTTGACCAAAATTTAAAATTTTTAGAAAATCTTTATTTTATTGTATTTGAAAAAATAATTCCTAACAAAACCCAGAGATATATAGAAAAATTCCAAAATTTCAATTTTTAAATGATTTAAAATCAAAGTTTTCAAAAAAATTGTATTTTAAATATTTGATAAAATTACGGGTTGTTACAACACACTTCTTCGATACCATTATATTACTTTGTGATTGATTGGGTGCACGCTCAGATTTTTGGGAGTGCGGATCAAGTTGGGCGGTAGTTGTGGCTATGCGTTACCAACAGCTCAGAAGTGGAATTGGTATATCTACCATGCCATTGCCTAGTTGTGTCATGTCACCTACCATATTGAGCCCACTACGAGTTTGTTTTGTACCATGCCTATGAAGTGCCCTATGATGACCTCCAGTTTACGGAGGAGATTACGGTACTGTATAGACTATGGGAATATATAAAAATGGTTTCAGGGGGATATGGGTAACGCCTTAACGTTATTTTAATACTTTACTTTACTATAGACATATTATAATAGGGTATTGTACTACATAGTAGATAGTTCCACGGATCCTTAGAGGATGGGTATCCCAAACATCCTTTGAGTTACTTGTATTTCAATTGATATTTCACTTGAGTTGAGTTTATTGATATAAGAATGTTAATCCTGACTCAAGTGTTTTGTGTTTTGCTTTATGCTCGGGTCAGACTGAGTGTCACAGCATTTGAGACTCACCTTTGGAGTTGGAGCTTCACTTGGAGATCCATCTATATGTATTCGGCTTTTAGTTATTCAGTTGACTCCAGTGATATATTCAGATTTTGTTATTTGACTATGTATTGAGACTTTTATGTATTCGAGACTTTCGCTGTATTTTGTTTCATGCTCTATTGTATATATATAGTTGCTTCATGAACTACTATTCATCTATTTCCGCTGCTTATTGTTATAATACTCTGTGTTTGTGGTTCTGTGCTTGATTTATTTACTGTATATGCTGAGTTTTGCCAAATATAAATTAACTGATATTTTGAGCAATTCAAGTCCGACATGTGCGGATGCGAATGGCATGAAATACCGGGATGTTACAGTACCTGTACTTACTCAAAATAAGCACATAAGTTTCATAACCATGAATTTTTTATAACATTTCATTTATTTAACTAGCCAAAGACATAAACTTCATAATCCAAACATGCCAACCATATATTCACAAGCAACTATAAGGTTCCAACACTAGTTCAATTTTCTTCCCTGGGTCAATATATCATTCCATTTAATTCGAAATGCTTTACGACCAAATTTATTTCATTCAATTCTTATTTACAACAACAACAAACTCATATTCATTCCAAATTGATTTATATGTGCCTTACTTGCATAATTCACTTTTATTCAATTTCAAATTGATTCACAATCAATTAATTTGCATTCCATTCATAGTTCACTTCCATTATATGCAAACCCCTTTTTATTAAACTTCAATTTAACCGCTTTTCTAATTGACTTTAAACCAATTTATCTAATTTCCATTTGATTCCCATTTTTGGTATTCACCCAACATTGTTTTGCTATATTTTACATTAATGACATTCCAATCCATGTTAATTTTATTTATGAATCATTTCCTAAATAATTACTTAAGTTAAGTTTTCATTGCAACCAAATTTCATTTTCCCTTTAAATTGTTTTTCATTCAATTTATTTGCTTTCATTTCTTAGTATATCCAATTTCATACTATATTACTTGGAAATCATTTCATATAAATCGATTCTCTAACAATTTAGTTCAGATTCATAGGCTTGCATTTCTATTAACTTAATTTCCAATTTATTTTACTTCTTTTCCATTTACTTCATTTTACTCACATAGTGTTATCCACTTTATTCTATAGTGAACGATATCTCATTTCAAGCTAATTTATTTATAAACCACTATACAAAATTATTTCTAAGGTTTATTTTAAGCATTCCATACCACTGCTTAAGTTATATTTAGCTTTAAAACATAAGTTCATTCCCAAATTCTACTCCAAAATCATATTTCAAAACCATTTTAATTCATTTACTCTTAAATTGAATTCATTTCTTGTTATCCAATACTTAACCATTTAACTAGGTTATACTTTCTCACTTTCTCAGTTTATACTTTATACAACTTATTTTATTTAAAATTTATTTAATTTCCACTTCTTCACTATAGTATCACTATTTTCATTTAGGTTTTTCCCATTTCATTTCTCAATTCATAAGTTCAGAAACTTTTCTCTTAAAATCCCATTTTACTTGAGCCATTTACATTTTATAATCACAACTCTGGATTATCTATATCACTTAATAGCTTAAGTATATCCATTTCATTCAATAATTATAACTTATAATTATATAATCATTTTACTTTTCAACTTTATATCCAATTCAATTAAAATCCAATTTCAATTTTATTTAACTTATCTTAAGTTAAATTTCAACCTATATTATTCATTTTAACTTACTCAAGTTAAGTTTTAACCTAGGATTAAAATTTTCATTTCCCTTTCCTGTCTATATCAACTCCAAATTATAGGTTCAATGACTGATTCTTCTTAACCTTTCATATCATTTAAATAGAAACCCCATAATTTCAACCACCTAGTTTTATTTCAAAATCATTTTGAAACCATAATATACATATATCACTTTTGTATATATCAAATCATGCTTTCGGGAATTTAAAACAACTTGGTTTTGTCCAAAAAAATTTTCTTTCTGGAATTTCTAAAACAAACTTGTTTATCAGACAAGTCCAAAACAAATATTCATAACCAATCCCTACGGTAGAAATCTATCACTTACACTAGGATTATTTTCCAGCGAGTAAGCTGAGTTCAATGCTTCCTTACTTCCAAAATTCTTTTTAAAACAATTTCAATTAAAAAAACATTTTCCAAAATAGTATTACTATTATTCCTTTTAAACCACTGTAGAAGACATTTTCAAAGGCTTTAAGATTTAAAAATTTCCAAACATTTTGTCCAAATTCATTGAAAACAGTTTCCAAAATTTTCGGGATATAAAAGTCAAATTCTAGTTTAAATCAAATTTTAGTTATACTTCTTTATATAAATCATATTTATACAATTTCTATTTAGTTATATATATAACCGTTTTCAATTTTTATAATCTTATTTGATTATAATGTTAACAACCAAACATCCAAATATATATAATAATTTCATAAAAGTATTTCTTTTATATCAAAATATAATTTTTGGTAAAATTATTTCATTTACCCATTTTAAAAAAATACTATGTCGGTTTACCTTGTTTAAGAGTTTAGAAACCTCTATCGATGCGGTTGTACTTCCCGTACCGACCAGAATTCATAAACACCCAACCAATAAGTCAACACAATATAAAAACATTTTATATTCACAAAAAATTATGCGCTCATATCTATTAATACACTCAAACTCATTCTAGAGCACTACTGACTCTACCTCTATGAGTAATTCCCACCAAAGCCTAGGTATATCGCCAACCTAAGCTTTGATACCATCTGTTACTGTAACGACCCAAAATTTTAATCGTTTTATTTAGATAATTTATTGAAATTTTGTGAAATTTTAAACAATAAAATTTGGAAATAAAAATTTATTATTTGGAATACGTCTATTTTAATATAGCAACTGGTAAATTTTCATCTGATAATATTGAAGTTTATTTTTCTGTGAAATTTCATTTCAAATCAAACCGGTTAATAATAGTGAATTTAAAAGTTTTCCGAAACCAAAATATGTCAACAGGAGAAAATTTATTCAGATCATTCTGAATCAGACTGCGAAATTCGTTTTTCCAAATTCGGACGTTTCTAGCTCCATTTGGATTTTTTCTTCAAAATAGCAGCACTTCTGGTACCGATTATCGACTTTTGATACGATTGTCGTACCACCGATAGCTGTATACCGTTTTGATCGTCTCGTCGTGCTGATCTCAATGGTATATTTATTTCAGTATTTTGAGGTCCGATACGCGACGAAAATGTTGATAACGGTCCGTTGTGGCGGTACCACTTTTTAACTTTTCACTTTCTATCGGTTTCAAATTTGAAACGTGATGTCCAATCAAGCTATTAATTGCTTTAATTGTTTTCAGAATCACTTGTGTAGCTGTTACTTTTCCTACTGTTCAAATTATAGTTGCTTTTAATAATTTTTCCAATCCACGTTCAAGCGTTCACTATTCTCATTGCTTGATCTTAGGGTGGTACGTTACCTTTTTTTGTGGCTTTTCTATCTCAGGAACTTTTCATTTGTTTTGTATTTATTTATTGTGGCCTGACACTCTTTTTTTCATTTTCACGTTTCTCTCTCCTTTCCCATTCCATCTTTTCTTCTCGACCAAGCTTATGGCCGCGTGTTCACCTAAACCCCAACCACACACTCGACTCATCTTCCTCCCTCCTCTCCCTCTCGGCAGCCACCGAGCCACCATTTTCCGACCACCACTTCGACCTCCCCTCAAAACCCACCGAGCACCTACTGCCGCAGCCTTCCCCCTCACCCCGGCCTGCGACTCCGCTTTACCATCCACGCAGGCAACCGATGCCATCACCTTTCCACTCCCCAGGTCCTCCACCAAATCAGCCTCTGCCCGACTTGCCTCTCCCCTCATTCAGATCTGCATCTTTACTCTCGGCCTACATATCAGCAGCCGACCCTGCGCCTTCATCTTCACCTACCCAGGCTGAGCCACCGCATCAACCGTGCCTTCCTCTCCGATACATTCATCTTACCCTTTCTTATATATAGGTAAGCCTTATTTTATATGTTTATATAGTTACATATACATATCAGTTTTAATATATATGTTTATATAAGGTGTGTATATATATTTCGTATAAACTACATATACTGCTGTTCGTATTTATATTTCAGTCTATATAGGGTATTATATTGTCTGTCATATTTATGTTTTTCGAAAGTGTATAGTAGAGATTACAGTATTCTACACTATATTTTATTAGTTTATATTGTACCATATCATATGAATTTTTGTTTTGTTTTCTAAGTAAACAATATTTATAGTATTTATATATATTTATATGGTAGCGTTTGTTAGTAATATATATATAATATGTATATAACCTGTATATGCTGTTTAAATAGTTTTACTCAAATATGCCAGTTTATGTAATTGAACAAAGTTAAGTTGTATAGGTTTATATATTGATAATCTGGTGTATGTATATAAGGTTATATAGTTATATAGCATTTGTTATGTATATTCACATATAGGTTATGTAGGTGTATATATCTGGAAAAAAAAAACTAAAGAAATGGAAGATATGATATGTGTGTCGTATATGATATGTCATTTGCTGTTTGATGTTGTTTGTATACATTGTGGTCTGCAGTCTATATAAGGTATATCTGTATGTATATTATATTACATCTTACATCGTTCTGCATATAAATTTGTGTAAAAGAATATTTATATATATATATATATTTATAGTTTATACATAAGTATATAGTTAAGATTGCAGCCTGTATTCAATTTATGTAACACGTTTAAATGTTATATTATATAAGTTTTATTTGTGTTTACTGTATAAGTTATATTATTGATTTCTTGCATAAGTGTATAACCGATGATACATATAATTGTTTGAACATATATGTATAATTTACAGTTAGGTTTGAAAATATACTATGTTGCATGTATATATTATAGAAAAATAAGATTGGTTATATAAGGGTTACATAGATTGTTGTTTTCGGTTGTATAAGTACAAAGTGATATGTTCGTGTATCTATATAAGTATTTATTTCAAATTATATTATGTATATATGTTACATTTTGGATATTTGTGTTTTAATTTAACCAATGATTTTGAAATATATATATATAATTTAAAAATGTGGTTGTATTTAGAATATGATCTGGTATGTATATATATAGTTTATATATATAAACCCACTTCTACTATTGATCATCATCGATCCAGTTCTGATTTGGTTTTTGTCAATTCCTTATCTATCAGCTTATCCGTCGAATCTGTATCCATCTAACTTTGATTTGGAATCCGTGTTTGGAGTCGTAACTCATCTCAGTCTCATTCATCTCTAACCTCGAAAGGTGAGCAATCACTCACGATTAACGTTCTTTTATTTATTAAATTTGATTTCAATTGAAACGACAATTGAAATATGCTGCTGTAGTTATTTACATTGTTATATATGCTATTATCCATAACTGTTCACCTGTGACATCTGACACTAGTATCTAGTATTATATGCCTGTTATTACTATTATTTATAACTGTTCACCTATGACATCTGACACCAGTATCTAGTATTATATGCCTGTTATTACTATTATTTATATCTGTTCACCTGTGACATCTGACACCCGTATCTGTTATTTATACTGATGATATATGCCTGCTGTTATATAATTTTTGTATCTGTTATCACTCTGCAAGTTCCCTGTAGTTTAGAATTCACTATGGGTTGAAATGATACATACCCGAACGGACTTTAGAATAGGAGAATTTCGTTATGGGTTGAAATGATAAACCCAAGCGATTTTCATTTGAATTGAAATTGGGATTACGGGTCGAAATGATATCTACCCGTATATATTTAAATTTCGGATTGAAATGATAAATATCCGTATCACTTAACTATATGATGTATATATACAGACACCGTTGGTCCATATATAAAATATTTTGAAAAATGAATTTTATGGTTTTGGAAAGAAACATATGGTTTTAATAAATGTTGAGCCTTAAATTATTATATATAAATGGGAATGATGGATTTAAATACATATAATATGTTGAGTATTTAAAATACATTTCAAAATAGATTTTTGTAATAATTTGAATAAGTTGAGGTGGGGAAGATAATTTGAATTTAGTTGAAATTGTATTCAATAAAGAATTTTATTTAATTAAACTGATTTGAAACTTATTGAAATTGAGATGTAAGATATGATTTATAACTTGAGTTTGATTTAAATAATTTAATGAATATTTCTTGTTTAAATAAATTTAAGGAAATATTTAGTAAAAATGAAATTTAAGGCTAGTTAAATGACATTGAATTTATTAAGTGAATATTCCCTGATTAAATAATAAATGAAGTTAAATCAAGAGCTATTTGAAACTGTTAAATTTAACTTTGAAATTGTTGAATATTAAAGCTTTGAAATATATTGAAAATTTAAATGATCTGTTTAGAAATGAATTAAATTGATGAATTGAACTTTGAATAAATTTGAATTTGGAAATTGAGTTGATTTGAACCGATTTATGGAACTTAAGGAAATTATAAATACTTTATTTTATAAATTATTTAACCTATATATACTATTTTGGAAAATAGTTATATTTGAAATGAAATGATATTTGGGGTTTTGAAGTATAAATTAAATTGAAATGACCACGGTGTTATAATGTATATTTCCACCTTGTAGATAGTTCTGAAGATCCTTAGAGGATGGTTATCCCAAACATCCTTTAAGTTACTTGTATTTCAATTGATATTTCACTTGAGTTGGATTTATTAGTATAAGAATGTTAATCCTGACTTGAGTGTTTTGTGTTTTGCTTTACGCTCGGGTCAGACCGAGTGATACAGCATTTGAGACTCACCTTTGGAGTTTGGAGCTTCCTTTGGAGATCCAACTATCGCCTCAGCTTTCAGCTCTTCTAGTTGATTTGTTCAGAGAAGTCATCTGTTGTACTGAAGACTTCACTGCATTTGAGATATTCTGTTGTATTTTATTTCTAACTCTGATGTTTATATAGTAGCTTCATGAACTACTATTTTATCTATTCCGCTGCGTATTATTGTATTACTCTGTGTCTGTGATTCTGTGATTGATTTATTTACTGCATATGCTGAGTTTTGCCAAATTTAAATTAACAATCTGATATTTTGAATTATCCAAGTCCGACATGTGTGGATTTATTGTCGATTTGAATGGTCCAAAATACCGGGTCGTTACAGTTGGTATCAGAGCTTTGGCTCTAGGCGAAACTTAGCATATATTGTAAATTTATTTACAGAATCACTTTCGTTCGAGTTTAATCTCTTCCTTTTGACTCGATTTCCTTTGAACTTTGGAACGTTCCCTACGGTTCCAAAATTCATTCTTGTCTCTCTATTGGTATTCTTTTGATTCTGGAGTATCCCATAACTCCACTTCGAATGATCTCTATAAGAATAGGATCCCACCAATCTTTGAATGAGTGTGAATGGGTGAAACTCCTTCACAATTGGCATTGATTCACCGGAGATTTTTATATCTTTGGTTTAGATGTCGCTATCTCTTGCGATCGAATGTTGATTTTTCTTGGAATTCTGCATCAATCTTGTTCTTGAAGTCACGGTTGACCCGGTTATGGTCGCCCGTGGTTTGTATAAGTATATCGATCTTCTATTTTAAAATTTAATTATCTCATTTTTCGTTCGAGCCTATCTTCGAATCAGAATCCCAGTTGATTAGAGTCCCTCTAAGTTGGATTTCTATCTTTGTTTGAAATCCATTCTTGAATCACCTTTTGAAAAATCGGGCTTGGTTATATTTTAGAAATTGTTTTATATATCGAAATTATTACTTTGATAAGTATGATTATATTCTATATATAAAAGTGAAATGTTTCGATAAAGGTTATATACCCTTTTTAAAATGAGAATTTGAGGTTTCGAAATGATTTGTAATTTTGAAAAAATTATTTAAGAAATTTGATTTATCTAAAAATGATTTATAAATTTGGAATTCGAGAATTGAACCCCGGTGTTTTGAAATTGGTTTTAAGATTTTGAAATATATAATAATAATATGATTTAAAAGTATTTTCCCGAATAAGAAATGTTTCAAATGATTTTTATAAGTTTCGAATGATTTCAAAGAAATTTCAAAAGAAGTTTGAGAAAATAGAAGTCCAGAACTCACTTATGTCGCTGGAAAATAATTTCGGTGATGAGTGCACGCATCATCGACATTGATTTTCGAGTTTCAGAGTGAGGGATAGGCCACTTTAGTAGCATTGCTACGCGAGTGATTTTGTGAAACCATTTTGATTTCAAATTATGAAGTAAGATTTGATATGCGAAAGATATATGGATATATATATATATCTGAAATGATTTGAAGTAAGCCGGTGTTCAGTCCTCGAGTTTTGGATTTGATATAACCCTATCTATTAAAATTAATTTACTGATTTGTTGATGATTTCCAACTCTTGAATTTGAACATGATTTCTTCGACTATATTGGAGTTCGAGCACTTCCAAATCAAGGTTAACATTTCAAAGCTAAGAAATTTTGAAAAGTATTTTGATAAAGTATATAAGTTTGTTTTGAATGAAGTAATACGATTTAAATAAGTTGAAACTGTTTGGTTAAGTAAATGAATAAGGAAATTTTAAATTCTCTAATATGAAATTTAGATTTGAAATGTCTTGAGAAGAATTTGGTCTTCAAAATATTTTGAATAAAATTTAGTTTAAATGTTTTAACTTAGTAACATCTTTATGAAACTATATATTTAACAAGTTGGAATAAATATATAAGTTGTACGTATGCTGTTTTATTCGTATACAGATTATGCTGTTTTAGGTCGTACACATGTCTGACTTGAATTGCTCAAAATACCGAATTGTTAATTTATATTTGGCAAACTCATCATATACAGTAAATAAATAATCACAGATCACAGACATAGAGTAATATAATGCAGCGGAAGTAAAAGAGATTGTAGTTCATGAAGCTACTATATAAATACATCGGAGTTAATTAAGATACAATAGGAATACCAAGATACAACAGGAGTAACAGTATGATAATCAGGTACAACTCAGAATACAACTGGAATCAACTGGATAACAAAATGAATAGATATCTGGTTCTTCAAAGCAAAACTCCAGCTCCAAAGGTGAGTCTCTAATGTTGTATCACTCAGTCTGACCCGAGCGTAAAGCAAAACACAAAACACTCGAGTCGGGACATACATACTTATACATAGTAAACCAACTCAAGTGAACTGTAATAAAAGTACAAGTAACTTAAAGAATGCTTGGGATCGCCCATTCTTTAAGGATCCGTTAAACTATCTACTATATAGTAATATTCGCTATTATAATAATGTCTAATCATAAAATAACATACTTTAAAATAGCATTAGGGCTTTACATTTAATCTGAACTTACCCTAACACATAATAGTGCCAATAGTCTATACAGTACCTGCATACCTCGAAAGGCTATGAGAAGATACTCCATAGGTACGACACAAATAGAAACTCCTAGTAAAGCTTGTCGTGGTAGGTGACACGGCACAACTAGGCAATGCCAGGGTAGATATACCAATTACGCATCCGGACTGGTGGTCACGCATAGCAACTGACGCAGCCACGGAAAGTAGATCTGAACCAGTGGTTAAATCTATCCCGGATCTAATCACGAATTGTGGAAATATGAGTTGATGATGAAAAATGAATCGATGAATTGAAGATACCAAATGCCCAATTCCGTTGATCTCGATGATACTGGAATCTAGCTATCTCCAACCCGTTGATCTCGCAAGATACCGTGTTGAGAGATCTACAATTTGATCGTTGATCACTCGCAAGTGATACCGAGAATTGGCTTCAAGTTCGTTGATTCGAGCGCACTCGAATATCCGAAGATGGAGAAAGGAGATAACACTCAACTTCCAATTTTAATGGTGGCACAAAGCACAGACCAAATTTTATTCAAAATCAACCTTTTTTACAAATAACAACACACCCCTATTTATAGGGAAAGTTACAACACACACAGGACTTAACAAGTTACAACACATTACAAAATACATGCGACATAAGAAAAAAAAAATTACAAACGACTTACAAACAGTACGATATAAAGAAACGACTTAAAAAAATAACGACCTAATCAAGCACGACCTATCAGCATACAACTCAACAAGGCCAAGCAGCGACTTAAGTAAAATTGCGACATTAGGAAGCTTCAGCGACCTAAACTTCGCGACTTAAGAATCTGGAGCGACTTATGGAGTCTCGCGACCTAACTGGATTCTCGTTCATGACTTTAGAGCCTCGCAATCTAACTGTTCAGAAGAACTGGAGATATTCGCGACCTAAGGTAGGAGTTCACGACTTACGATTAGGTCGGAGTTTGATGGAGTTTCGCGACTTAGGGTTATTCTACTCGCGACTTACTGGAAGTTGTTCGCGACATAAGGAATTGGAAATTCGCGACCTTCGATTTAGGAACTCGCGACATACGGATTCTGGATCGTCTTCTTCCTCGCGACATAGGTAGGTCGCTCGCGACCTACTTTCGTTCGACTTAAGGAAATCGCGACTTACTGGCGATGCTCGCGACGCAATTTATGGATATAAGGAGGTGAGCGACCTACTGGTAAGTCGTTTGCGTGCTGCATCATCCTCCCCTGGTTGAAAAGAATTCGACCCCGAATTCACACTTTCCTCTTCTTCTCTATGCTTATCCTCATGATATGGAATCAAGTGTTTGACGTTGAAAACATCAGAAGTATGAACATTTTCTGACAACCTTAACTGATATGCATTATCATTGATCTTCTTCAAGATTTCTACTGGACCAATCTTTTGAGCTTTCAACTTGTTGTAAGTTCCAACTGGAAAACGATCTTTCGTCAATACTGCGTAAACAAAATCACCCACTTTGAAGTCCACACTCCTTCGCTTCTTATCTGCCAATTGTCTATACTTCTCATTTCACTTAAGCAATCATTCATAAACAATCCTGTGACACTCCTGCAACTCATTCATGAAATCACAAGCTCGTTTAACAACCCCTTTCTGAAGTGGAACTGTCGACAAATCCAACGGTCCCTTCGGAATTGTTGAATATACCACCTAAAATGGACTGAATCTAGTACTTCGATTAACGACATGATTTTGTGTGAATTCTGCCTGACACAATTTCACATCCCTGCTCTTCAAATTATCCTTCATAAGACATCTCAACAAGTTTCCCAAAGATATGTTCACCACTTCTGTTTGCCCATCCGTTTGCGGATGATAGGCGCTACTAAAATTCAGCTTAGTCCCAACCATCTTCCACAAACTCAACCAAAAATGACTTAGAAATCGAGTATCCCGATCAGAAATAATAGACTCAGGTAGCCCATGTAGTCGATAAACCTCTTTAAAGAACAATTAAGCAACACGGATTGCATCGGCGGTCTTCTTACAAGCTATGAAATGTGCCATCTTCGAAAATCTATCCACCACAACATATATAGAATCGTTCCCTGGTTGAGTTCTTGGCAAACCCAAAACGAAATCCATGCTAACATCAACCCATGGTCTAGTAGGCACGGGTAATGGCTTATACAATCCTGCATTCGTAGCTGTCCCTTTGGAAACTTGACATATGTGACATCTCCGCACAAATCTTTAAACTTCTTTCCTCATGGAAGGCCAAAAATATGATTAAGAAACCAACTACATGGTCCGATCTCTTCCCACATGACCTTCTTCATGCAATTCCTTCACAATCTTCATTCGCAAACTGCACTCTGGTATACATAACCGATTTCCCTTAAATATGAAATCTTCTACCAAAATATACTCATCCGTCCTCCCTTTCTCGACTTCATCTACAATTTTGGCAAACTAAGGATCCTCAACATACAAATCTGGAAATACATCAAACCCCGTCACTTCAACTTTCATCGTAGTCAACAAATGATTTCTTCTGCTCAATGCGTCTGCCACACGATTCGTAACTCCCGACTTATGTTTTACAACAAATGTAAACTGTTGTAAGTATGCGATCCATGAAGCATGTCTGGCTGCAATCTTATCCTGTCCCTGCAAATGTTTTAATGCTTCATGATCTGTATACAAAACGAATTCTTTGTGGAACAAATAGTGTCTCCAATGCTTCACGGCCTATACAATAGCATAAAACTCCACATCATATGTATTGTATCTCATCTTTGCTCTAGAAAGCTTTTCACTGAAATATGCAATTGGACGTCCCTTCTGACTCAACACTCCTCCAATTCCAACTTTCGATGCATCTGTATGTAACTCAAATAACAACTGAAAATTTGGCAACACTAGAATCGGTGCTGATGTTAAAAGTTCGTTGATCTGTTCTAAAGTAGATCCTGCCTCTTTTGTCCATGAAAATTGCTTTCCTTTCATACAATCAGTAACAGGAGCCATCACACTACTAAAGTGTGGTATAAATCATTGATAAAATGAAGCTAACCCATGGAAACTTCTGACTTCTGTTATAGTTTTGGGTTGTGGCCAATTTCTAATTACGTCAACTTTACTTTGATCCACCTGTATATCTTCCTCGGACACAACATATCCCAGAAATAAAACACTCGGCGTCATGACACGCATTTCTTCGTTGCCGCATAGAACTGTTCTTGATGAAGAATAGTTAACACTTCTCGTAAGTGTTGAATATGCTCCTCTGTACTAGCACTGTATATCAAGATATCATCAAAGTAAACTGCAACAAACTTTCCAATGTAAGGTCGGAAAATTTGATTCATCACCCTCATAAATGTACTTGGTGCATTAGATAAACCAAACGTCATGACCAACCATTCATACAACCCCTCCCGTGTCTTGAAGGCTGTCTTCCATTCATCCCCTGGTCGAATTCGAATCTGGTGATATCCACTCTTCAAATCAATCTTTGAAAAGATTACAGACCCACTAAGCTTATCCAATAGATCATCAAGTCTTGGCATAGGAAATATGTATCTGACAGTTATTTTGTTGAGTGTCCTGCTATCTGTACACATCCTCCACGAACCATCTTTCTTTGGCACTAACAAAGCCGGTACTGCACAAGGACTTAAACTTTCTTGTACGCACCCTTGTTAAAGTAACTCTTCCACCTGCCTTCTCAACTCTTCGTGCTCCTTTGGACTCATTCTATAATCTGGTCTATGTGGTAACACGGCGCCCAAAACAAGATCAATCTGTTGCTGTATGTCTCTCAACGGTGGTAACTCTTTTGACAATTCTTCAGGAAACACATCTTCAAATTCCTTCAATACCGGCTTAACTTCCTCAGGAATTTCAACCTCTTCACTACTTTCACGTCCAATCAACAGAAATACTTCAGGGCTATCCTCTACCTCTTTGACAAATTCCTTCAAAGATAATAGAGTTTTTAGTTCCTCGATTTCCTCCAACTTGCTTTCACTTTGTTGTCGCCTTTTAGGAACTAAAGTGATTTTGGTGCCTTCGAACATGAAACTATAGCAATTAGTTCTACCATCGTGTTGCACGGCTCTATCGAACTGCCACGGTCTTCCCAACAACAAATGACATACATCTGTATCCACCACGTCACACCAAATTTCATCCTTATACTTCTTTCCGATGGAAAAAGTTACCGAAGCACTTCGACCAACGTTCACTTCCCTACCTTTCCTTAGCCAAGCCAATTTGTAAGGTTTGGGATGCTTCTCTGTCTTTAACGCCAACTTCTTTACAGCTTTTGTAGAGATGATATTATCACAACTCCCTGCATCGATAACAAACTTACAAACTTTCCCCAAGATAGTGCATGTCGACTGAAAAATATTATTCCTCAACCAACTAGTTTCCTCTTCCTGCTTTGGCGTCAAGCAAGATCACCTCATCATTAGTGAATATCCTTCGTCTCCCTTCAATAATTCTTCTTCCTCCTCAACCTGTGGTGAATTGGAACATTCAACTTCTGCATTCTCATCCTCAACCTCAGCAATCATTGCTTGCTTCTTAGGCTTCAGACATTCATTTCTTTTATGACCAAACTCCTGACAGTTATAACACTTGAAATTGTTGTTGACCTTGGTCTTAGCAACTTCATTGACAACCGGTTTACTAACAGCCTTGGAAACATTAGTATTGCTACTAGCCCCCTTCACCTGATTGCTCGAACTTGTAAACACACCACCTCCTCTTCTACCTTGTTTCTCCCAAGCTAGAGCCTTCTGGTGTGCTTCAGCAACTGATCTCGGATCAAACATATTCACCATGTCTTGAATCTGCGTTCGCAACCCTCCTACATATCTAGTTGTTAGCTGTTCCTCCGTTTCCATGATATCATTCCTTGCAATCAATTGATAAAATTTATCTGCATAATCATTTACTGACTTCGTCCCTTGTCTCAAATTCTGCAAACGTTGATACATAAGAGATTGATAATTGTATGGCAAGAAATTTGCTTTCATCATCTTTCTCATCTTCTCCCAAGTAACAACTTTTGATTTTCCTATTCTCTCCCGAGTTAGTTTAGTTTGCTGCCACCAAGCCATAGCTCTTCCCCGTAATTTTGTAGCAACTAATTGACCTCGACGATTCTCTGGCACCTCCTTGAAATTCAAAATTTCTTCAACACTAGACAACCAATCAAGAAATTCTTCTGCTTGCATACCACCTTTGAATTCTAGAATTTCCATCCTCATACCAGACTCCCACTTACGATCACTTTCTGAATCCATATATCGATCTCGCCCTTGGCCTCGATCTCGATAATGAATACTACCTCTATCACCAAATTCTTAAAAATCAGATGTACTTCGATATCGATCATGACCATCGATGTCTCTACGTCCATGAATATCCCTTCTACTATGTCTTCCAACATCACGATATGGTTCTTCCTCAAATCCCCGATGATTTCTTCTCTCTTCATCTCGATAGCCATGATGATCTTTCATCATTGAAACTGATGACTCTCTTCTATCCCGATGAGATTGTGTTGACATTCTCCTTTCTTCCGAAACCGACGGTGAAACCCTGTTTCTACCTTGGTTCGAAATTGGTGAAGTTCTTTGTCGAGTTTGATTCATATCCAACATGAGCCTTTCCAATCTACTAATTACCTCATCAAACTTCTCATTGAATTTATCACTAATTCGTTGCTCCATTTGTTCAGCATCTTCTCTTCGATATACATCTGCAACATTCTGATGACGATTAGCTCTTCTTGGAGGCATTGTCAAATCTTCAACAAATCCAAACACAAACTTCACAAAACTTCAAATCTCGAAACTTCACAATCAATGAACTTGGAAAAGTTCGTTCCCTTGCTCTTATACCAAATGACGCAGCCACGGAAAGTAGATCTAAACCAGCGGTCAAATCTATCCCGGATCTAATCACGAATTGCGGAAATATGAGTTGATGAAGCAAAATGAATCGATGAATTGAAGATACCAAATGCCCAATTCCGTTGATCTCAATGATACCGGAATCTAGCTATCTCCAACCCGTTGATCTCGTAAGATACCGTGTTGAGAGATCTACAATTCGATCATTAATCACTCGCAAGTGATACTGAGAATTGGTTTCAAGTTCGTTGATTCGAGCGCACTCGAATATCCGAAGATGGAGAAAGGAGATAACACTCAACTTCCAATTTTAATGGTGGCACAAAGCACAAACCAAATTTTATTCAAAACCAACCCTTTTTACAAATGACAACACATCCCTATTTATAGGGAAAGTTACAACACACACACGACTTAACAAGTTACAACACATTACAAAATACATGCGACATAAGAAAACAAATTACAAACGACTTAACAAACGACTTACAAACAGTGCGATATAAAGAAACGACTTAAAAAAATAACGACCTAAACAAGCACGACCTATCAGCATACAACTCAACAAGACCAAGCAGCGACTGAAGTAAAATTGCGACATTAGGAAGCTTCAGCGACCTAAACTTTGCGACTTAAAGATCTAGACCGACTTATGGAGTTTCACGACCTAACTGGATTCTCGTTCGCGACTTAAGAGCTTCGCGACCTAACTGTTCAGAAGAACTGGAGATATTCGTGACCTAAGGTAGGAGTTCGCGACTTACGATTAGGTCGGAGTTTGATGGAGTTTCGCGACTTAGGGTTATTCTGCTCGCGACTTACTGGAAGTTGTTCGTGACATAAGGAATTGGAAATTCGCGACCTTCGATTTAGGAACTCGCGACATACGGATTATGGATCGTCTTCTTCCTCGTGACATAGGTAGGTCGCTCGCGACCTACTTTCGTTCGACTTAAAGAATTCGCGACTTACTGGCGAAGCTCGCAACGCAAATTTCTGGACATTAGGAGGTGAGCGACCTACTGGTAAGTCGTTTGTGCGCTGCATCAGCAACCACCATCGCCCACCTCGAACAACACTCCCAAATCAAGGGTGCGCACCAAATCAATCATAAGTAATAGAATGGTATCGAAGAAGTGTGTCCGATCAGAGGTGCTACCTCATTAGTCCGTCAATCGCTCCTGTTTTAGCCACCTTATGCCAACTCACGGGAGTTGGGTCCACGTATATACCTTAGGAATGTCACCACCATCCTACTTCATTCTGGAAACTCCACCGCGCACACTGTTGTCAAAGTGGTTTTTGGTATTGACAGAGAGTATGTCCATATCCGATCCCGGTCTCTTTAAAAACCAATCGTTATTATAACCCGTGGTTATAATTTTAAAATAATATTTTATACTTCAAAATAGAATATAATTTCAAATCCAAATCTTTATCAAAATAAAGATTAAATCAATTCCAAACCATTTCAATATATTTAAAATATCATATCATTTCAAAACTTCATTTCAAATCATTTCAAAACTTCATTTCAAATCATTTCAAAACTTCATTTCAAATCATTTTAATATATCAAAATATCATATCATTTCAAAAACTTCATTTCAAATCATTTAATACATCAAAATATCATATCTTTTCAAAACTTCATTATCAAAACATCATTTGCGTTCAAATCCAAATATTCAACTTTAAATACCTTTTAAATTCAAAGATATCATTCATTTATTATCATTTCAAGTCACCTTTTAAATAGTTTATATTTCAAACAAAATAATTCATCTAAACCATTTAAAAGTGTAATTATTATACTTTCAAATCAAGTATTCAATTTCCAAAGTTTTAAACTATCCTGAGTTCATTTACAAAGTTAAAAACCATAAACATTGAAAATTTCAGCCTTTCATAGCATTCAAAAAAAACTGTTATAAGTTATTCTTGAAAACATTATAATTCAGCAAAGACAGCATTTTAAAACTGCTGTTAAATCTCAGTTTAGTTGAAATTTAGTTTAAAACAGCAAAGACGACATTTTAAAACTGCTGTGAAATCTCAGTTTAGTTGAAATTTAGTTTAAAATAGCAAAGACAGCATTTACAGAAATGCTGTAATAGCTCAGGTTTCAAATTAAAGGTTTTAATTAAATTCAGCAAAGACAGCAGACCACTACAACACTTAAAGAACCGCATTAATAGGCCTTTATTAAGTTTTTAGCCTTTTAATTTACTTCAGAAACTACAGCATTACACAACTGCTGTAATAGCCTCTTATTTAAGTTTTAGTTCATTTACAGAAATCATAACATTTCTGAATGCTATAAAAAGTATTTTCCAGATTTTAGTGTATTTCCAGCAAATATAACCATCAATATTAAACCTTTTAAACATTATAAAAATCATATTTTGACATTCAAAAATGTTCATTAAAATTATACTTTTAATTTATGATTTTTATAAGCAACATTTACAGTAAAATCCAAATTTCTAATAATTTTACTTAACAAATCCAAATGTACAATTTTCTTTTCTTCGCATTTTTAATAAATAAACTTAACACTTATATTTTATTTCCATTTCACAAATTAAACTAAATTTTCAATTTTATTTAATTAACTTAAACCTTTAATAAAAACCAAATTCACATTTCCAAGTCAAGTTATATTTTAAAATTACACTTTTAAGCATTCATTTATTTAACCATTTTAATATATAGAAAACTCAATAACACTTTATAAATCATTTAAATTCAAATTCAAATCAAATTATCGTATTTACCATTTTCCAAATATAATTAAATTTCCATTTTATTTATAAAGCTTGAATATCATTTTAAAACCAAAATTCCAAATTTCCAAACTTAAGTTATATTTCAAAAACTCACTTTTACCATTCATTTAAATTACATTTTTAACTTCTAGAAAAATCCAAATTTCTTTATTTAAACATTAAAAATCTAATTTAAATCAAATTTTCATAATTTTACACTTTTAAAAATATTTAAAATATTTAAAATACTTTATAAAAATAACCACGGGCCTGTATATAGTTTTCTAACGTAGGTCAAGTGATACGGATATGTATCATTTCAATCCGCAGTTTAAAAAGCAAAAATCCGGGTTCTATCATTTCAAACCCGCAATCCCAAGTTAAAATAAAAAAATAAAAACCGTTCAGGCCTATCATTTCAGCCCATAACGATTTTTCCCTATTCTAAAGTCCGTTCGGGTATGTATCATTTCTACCCATAGTGATTCTATTCTACAGGGAACTTGCAGTGTGATAAATAGACATAAAATGAACAATATACAATATATAACAGTAACAGATGAGATGACAAGTAAATTAATAGGTTAAACATCATATAATTAAATCATCACAGGCAGTTATAACATATCATAATATTCTACACATTCAATTATTGTCGCTTCACATTTGTATAAGTATAAAATGTCGTGTGAGATTTACTCACCTTTTTAAGCTGAAGTTTGCAAATCAAATGACACAACGAATTCCAGAAAGCACGATATGGTATGACCTATGATTTGAGTGGAGAGAACCAAGATATAAATCTTGTATACAACAACAAAACAAAGCCATAAATAAATATAATTACAATACCAAAGTTATAATTGAAACAAATGGAAACTAGGCTAGACAAATAACATCACCTAGCTTTCAAACCATTTTTGCTTGACCCTATGCAACAACCCGCATATTTTACGATTTTATATTTAAATATTTTATTTAAATATATTATCGCTAGTCGGATTAAGGTCCGAAAAGATACTTTCTGCAAACGGTCGAATTAGGACTCGGGACCACTTCCATTGAGTCCAAAATGGCATGTGTGACTTTTTTGAGTATAAGCTTCGATATGTTTGGAGTAAGTTGAATTTTGCTATTTTCTGTTGGGCTTTTGGGTTTGGGTTTGACCCAACTCATCATATACTCTAACTCAGCCCCTCTCCTCTCCATTCATCCTCATTTCATTCCTTTTACTCAAGCTAAACTGAAAATGGTGGAAGAGAAGGGGAATTAGAAATTCCAAGCCCTAGATTGAATAGCAAACTCCAAATTCTTGCTTCAAACTCTTGGAAAAGCTTAGGCAAGCTCCATCTTCATCTTCTCCATCTCTTCTCCTCTTCAATTTCTGAAATTTCCTAAAACCCTAACTTAGGAAATGTTTCATTTTGAGCTTTAGATTGAAGCTCCTTGGGTTGAAATTGAAGAGTGATTGTTCTAGCTTTGCTTGTAGCTTCTCTCTTGTGTTTTTGGGATTAAAGGTGAGATTTTTGAAATCACATCTAAGCTTATAGCTTTTGTTGTTGTTGGGTAAGAATTCCTAACATCAATTTACGTTCATTTGTGTTCGATTTGGATCGATTCGGTGAATTGTCCAATTTTTGGTTTTGGAATTCAATTTTTGTGAAAAATCCAATCTTTGATGTTTGAACATGTTGTGTAGTGTTCGGAGGGCCATACAAAGGTTGGGTTGTTGCTTGACGTAAGTCCTTGGTCGTGGTCGCTCGTTCGTCGCTCCCGTTCCGGGATTTTGCAAATTGCCCCAATTGGGGCTAGACTGATTCTGCCCAGGTGGTAGGTTCAGTCGACTGAACTAGTAGGTCAGTCGACGGAACCAGGGGGCAGAAAACGTTCTGCCCCTGTATCGGTCGACCTACCTCTGGGTTTAGTCGACCGACCTAGGGGGACAGATATTCCTGTCCCTGTGTTAGTCGACTTACACCCTGGGTCAGTCGATCGACCTGGAAACATATAGTTTCCAGGCTCTGGGCCAGTCGATTGACCCACTGGTTTAGTCGACTGACCTGCTTGTCTCTGTTCGGTTTTTTTATTTGCTTTGAATTCCAATTTGATCGATTTGTGCCGTTCCAATTTGTTGTTATCGCATTTTGACATTGATGATTCCTTTTTGACTTCGTACACAAGTTTTATAAAATGATCTTTTCACAATGTCTCGTTTCTCCAATTTATAATTTCTATTCAAAACACACACACAACTTTGCTCTTCGAGCGAAGAGGGAGGATAATTAAATGATTAAATAAAACGCGTGCAATGAACACGTGCGTTTATCTTTTCAGTTAATTACTAATCTATTTGTTTGACCGTTTTGACCTTTGGGTCTGGTTTACCGATGAGATGAGGTGAACTTTGTACTTCTTTGAGTGTGAAATTGGCTAACGGTTAGTAAACCGTTTAGTGCGAACGTGTGGTATGGGACTCACGTTAACATTTTTCGGGTTCCTTTCTGAGAGTTGTGACACATTCTGTCGGACAGTGGTGTTCAATACCGCCACTACAGTTTGTTGCCTTCGGGCATTGCCTTCGGGTGTTGCTTTGGGGCGTTGCATTGGGGCGTTGCCTTCAAGCGTATGGATCCTTGTATTGAGCTCGAGCACCTTTTGTTTCTTTGACAATTATATTTCCCTAGAATATCGCCTTCAGGGGTAGGTTCTTTGAACCACATGATATATAGCGATTACTTTGTGGAAACTTGTGTACCTTGTTGGTATTTGTCATTTGCCTTTTGGCTTGTTTTGGGATATGTATGTCCTTGATTTATGGAGTTGCCTATGATATGAGGCTTGTTATGATCCATCTTATGTTTGATGATTTGGCTATCTCCTTTGGAGATTATTGTGGTACTTTATGATCTTGCATGTTCATTATCATTTAGTATATCTAACTGATTTGTTTAGCTAGACTGACCCGTGTATTTTATACTCAGGTCAGACCGAGATGTTTCAGTTTAGGTACTTTGGACTTAGCCTCTTTTGCTTCCGCATGGACTACTCTACTAGCTCCTTTTTGTTATAGCTTTTTGTGTAGTCCTTTTTGTCTGTAACTCTGATATATACTCTATTGACTCGTCTGTATATTGTGGTTTGCTTTACCACTTGACATGTATCATTTTGTAAACACTGTAGTGTATCTGTATATGTGTAAATGTATGTGATGATCTACGGTTCTGTGATGTGTATTACATTTGAGTTGCTATATTTTATTCTGATAGATCCACAGCCACCTATGGCTTTATATTACGTATTTATTGGAAATGTCGATCCAGTAGAAATTGTCAGCGTATTCAATAGATAATTAAGACATGGCTATAAATGGTCGCTCCTAACCAGCTCTATTCTCCGCTTTAGCAGACGGTGTTACCTTGTAATACTCTTTGCTAATGTGGGTCTCGGAGTGGGGCGTTACACCCTATCTCACATATGCTCGGCCACAAAGCTATATTGGTTCAACCACATCATTATTTCAGGTGGTAATGGGTCTGGTTTGAACCTAAAAAGGCATGGCTACAAGGAATAAGAAGTGTAGAGGGGTTACAAGTGAGGAATACAAGTGGTTAAGGCAAATATTTGAGTTTTTTTTCAACTTTTGGCTCGGTCTATGTCCCATCTAGGTTCGGCCATGCTTGCTACAGATCAGGACAGAGGTCAAGTGATGGCCAGAGATCAGGTTATGGTGGTGGTGGAGCAAGGGGAGGTGGCTAAGGTGAAATATGGAGGAGATAGTGAAGATAGGCTTGGCTATGTAGTGTTTTGTGGAAATTTTTGCAAAGTTTGTGGTGCTTTGGTCATATGGAGGTCACAGCCTGATGTGGTGATCAGAGGAGAGTGTAACATCCCGGAATTTTGGACCATTCGCATCCATTATAAGTGTATAGGTAGACACTCATGCCGGAGTTGAATTGCTCAAAATACCGCGTTGTTAATTTAAATTTGGCAAAACTGAACATATACAGTAAATAAAATATCACAGATCACAGACACAGAGTAATAAGTGCAGCGGAAATAAAAGAGATAGTAGTTCATGAAGCTACTATATAAATATATAAGTTACATCAGAGTTAAATCAGATACAACGGAAGAGTAATATGATACATCAGATACAAAGCAGAATACATCACTGGAATCATCGAATATCTGAAAGCTGGATAGATAGCTGGATCTCCAAGCGAAGCTCCAACTCCAAAGGTGAGTCTCGAAAACTGAACCACTCAGTCTGACCCGAGCGTAAAGCAAAAACACAAGACACTCGAGTCAGGATTAACATTCTTATATTAATAAATCCAACTCAAGTGAAATAGCAATTGAAATACAAGTAACTCAAAGGATGTTTGGAATAACCATCCTTTAAGGATCCGTTAAACTATCTACTATGTAGTAGTGTACGATAAGTAGATAATGTCTATCAGTAATATAAAGATATCAAAATAGCGTTAAGTCATGGCCCATTCCACCCTTAACACATTTTTATTCCCACAAGCATATACAAGACCGTAGTTTCCCCAAAACCGGAAGTCACCAGAGGGCAATCCATATACTCAAGGTACAAAACAAATTCGTAGTGGTCGCGCATAAATGGAATACAAGTATGACAAGGCACATGAGGCTATACCCAAGGTAGTGATACTACCGTTCGCCTGATCCGGACTGGTGAGAACGCAACGCCGCAGCGCCCACAACACCGTGAGACAACACTCCCAAAATCAAGGGTGCACCAATCGACAACAAGTATAAGTAGTTCGAAGAAGTGTGTCCACTTGAGGTATCAATCCTCCATTGGCCCGGCACAGCTCCTGTTTTAGTCATTTCCAATTTGACACAAGTGTCAAGGCTATTCATTATCGTTCTCTTTCTTCAGTCATCACGTACATCATTCCAACCACTTCATTCTGGATCATCACTCCGCGTGTAGTTATTAAAGTGGTTTCCGGTTTAGATAGAGAGTATATCCATAACCGAATTCCGGTCTCTTTAATAACTTTCGTAATTATTACACCGATTGGTCGTTTATTTATTTCAAAACCAAATCAATTTCAATTTCAATTTCAATTCGTAAACCAACATTTCATTTGTCTTTCGAAATCAATTTCCAAAATTTACGTTTCAAAACTTCCAAATTATCGTTTCAAAATCTTATAATTCAATTTCAATCTTTATTTAAAACCATTCAAATATTGATTCAAGTTCGCAAATAAGTTTCCTTCCAAATCATTTAAATAAATTTATTTAACATTCAAATCACTTAAACTCATTTATCGATTTCATTCAATATTCGTTAAGTTACTTTATTATTCAAACCAATTTCCATTAAATTTCCAATTCATTAAATCAATTCTTAAGTTCAACTTCATTAAATCAAAATTTACAATTTTGAATTAAACTAAATTCGTCAAATCAATTCTTTCAATTACAAGTCTTACATTAATTCCAAAATATCACATTTTCATTTCTGGTTAAAGAAATTCAATTTCACTTATTTAATTACTTAAATAATTTTCCAAAACTTAATAAATAAAGAAACTCAATTTCAATTATTTACGAAGTAAAATTCACTTATTCAAAAGTTTAATTTTTCTTATTAAAGAATTCAATTCAATTTAATCATTAAATAATTCAATCTTATTTAATTATTAAATAATTCAAAACTTAATTATTAAATATTTCAAAGTTTAATAATTTCAACTTAATTATAATTTCAAACTTAATTATTAAATCATTTCAAAGTTTAATTCAATCATTTCTCAAATTAAACAACATTCTTTCATCAATTACATTGTAAATATTTGTTTCAGATTATTAAATATTACAATTTCCTTTCATTAAAATTCAGATTTCAATTTCATTTCAAAACCATAATATTTATTCAAATAAAATCCTTATTTTATTTTTAAATCAAATTATTGACCAATCGGGTTTTATTTAATTCTCTATCCTAGGTCAAAGTTAAATTTGGGTATTTATCATTTCAACCCGATTCCAATTTAATTCAAAATCAAAGCATAACAAAGGGAACTTGCAGTGTGATAGCTGGGATGGTGTCAAAGTAAATAAACAAGCAATAACAACAATCAATAACAATCCAAAAATCAATTCAAATAATCCCGAAATAACCGTATTAATTCGCATTGTTATTTGTACGAATTAATATAATTATTTCTAGAATCTACACTATCATTTCATGTAGATTAAAGATTTTTACATTACGGTTTTTCACTTGTCATCTATTACAATTTCATACATCATCAATTTAACAACATACATTCAGTGGTTCAATATGTAATTAAACGAATCCTACGTGTCAATAAATTCAACAGTTAAAGGGGTCATATTATACAAATGTCAGTTAATCAAATTTAACATTTAATTATCCTATATCAAGTTCAATTTCATACTATTTATCATTTTAACATTAACAATTTAACGTCCAATATAAACATCAACAATCAATCAATTATCAGCCAAACTGTATTATCATCGCATAAATAATTAACAGATAATGGTGTCAGATGTCACAGGTGAACTGATACAGGTAATAACAGTGTAAATATCTAACAGCAGCATATTTCAATTGTCGTTTCAATTGAAATCAAATTTAATAAATAAAAGAACGTTAATCGTGAGTGAGTGCTCACCTTTCGAGGCTAGAGAATAAGCAATGAAATCAAGTTACGAAATCCAGGCACGAATTCCAAAACAAAGCTAGACGGACATGATTCGGTGAAGGAAATAGACACGACGGACAAAGCTGATAATAAGAAATAGACGAAATCAAATCAAAATTGGATCGATGAAGATAAATGATGTAAGCGAACTTATATATATATCATATTCTTCATTCAAACACTATTAAGAATTTTTTTTTTAAAAGTCATTGTTTACATTAAAACTGTATTAGAAATAAATTTCCATATTGTATCCATTTAAAATAGATATGCAATGAAGTCCAAGGTTTACAAAATGTTATCAAACAATATTAGACAAAACATCTATACATAAGCTTATATAAAATTTTACGTATGATAAACAATATCAAGTTTCTATACATATGAACTAGCCTACATAAACAGGCGCATAATCACTTGTACTAACCTATTATGCAAACCGTTTCAACGTATTGTATACTTAATAAAATAAAGCCCCCTTTTTTTTCTTCTTCTTTTTTTTTTTTCATATACAATACTGTCATTAATATAGTATATAACATACAAAGACCTAGGATGTAAATACTGTACACTATTTAAACTGACACCTAATGAAGTAACAGTGCAAAATATATACATAATATACAAATATAGCTTACATATCTATTATACTTTAAAATACAACATATAAAGAAGGCTGCAAAGGTCTGTACTAATATAGATATGTAAACCTATGCTTTATATCCATATTAAAACAATATATACACTTATATAGATTTATATACAAACAAACAGATTGTATAAAATAAACTAATATATCTTTTTTTTTATTGCAATGATCACTATTATATATAAGCTTGCTAGTATTATATATCTTTCCAGTAAAGAATCATCAGCTACAAAAACTCATTCACACTATCAACAACCCATGAAACAAAAAAAAATCATAAGAAAAATCATACCGGATCATTTGAAACTTCAATCAAACCCCCTGTTGTGATTCAACTAGCAATGCATTAACCATAATATACACAGCAGCATCATAAACAACTTCATTCATCTTAATCCTCTACTCTTCTGTATTCAACATCTCATAAACCAACTTTGGCAGCTCTAACCAAACAAGTTCCTAAACACCCCAACCTTCTCCACTATGTCCCTAACCTCCCCCAATTTCTCCCCATAATCACTTGCATTCGTGACGTGCAGCATGTGCCACAGCCCCGACCCCATCACCAGCACATCCGGTACCCTAGTCTCCTGCTTCCGCCTTAAAACCTCAGTTCGGTTAGACTCATACGGCGCCCCCAGGAAATCGACGACCATGCTGAACATGGGCAGCTCGAAATGGTAGTCGCTGTGGCGGCGGAAAAGATCGGACCGGATCTGATCCGCGAGAGAATCGTCGCTGTCGTCTATCAACAGATCGATTAGTGAGAGAGTGAAGAGCCTCGATTGAGAATCGCCGGCGATTAATACATAAGAGCCGTTGAGCAGATCGCGGGCGTCGGATTTGGAAATTGTTCTGAGGGAGTTCTTGCAAGAGAAGAGGAGCTTGTGGCGACTGAGGTGGACGCCGGCGAGGAGGAGAGGGAGGAAGATGATGAGGTGTTTGGCTGCCAGGTTTCAAGTTCCACACTAATAGTATAAGCAACCTTTTGTTATCTTAGGCAGAGAACGAACTAGAATGAAAGGGGGAGAGGAAGAGGTTTGTAATGTATGTACAGGAGGAAGGAAGGAGCAGGTCACGAGATTTGGGAAAGGAAAAAGACAGTTCAATGCAGACTATAATATACAAATCATATTCTTGTTATCATAGCCTCACAAATGAACAGATAACGAATAGACAAAGAACTCAACCAAAAGTAATAAATCAAAAATAATGAATAGCAAAGGCCGAGCTGTTGAATTCAAGAAGATATAAATGCTAGTGGCTATTGGATTTCACGCAGGATAACGAAAAGTCTCAGTGCGCGAATTTTTAACCGGCTACCGATACGGTAGGCGTTACGCAAAATGCAACGTACAACGGAACTCCGAATTTGACAATTGAATATACCGTAGAGATCAGCACGACGAGACGATCGAAACGGTATATAGAAAACAGTGGTACGATCGAATTATAAAAATTCGAATTTTTCTACTACGGAAAATGCAAGAAAAACACTGAAAAATAAGATCGACGGAGCCAAAGATGTCCGAATTTGGAAAAACGACAAACTGACATTTTGCTTAGAAGATGGTTTAAAATTTTTCTATATAAAAATATTTAAGTTTCGGAAACATTTTATTTTCACCGCTTTTTAACTGATTAAATTGAAGTGAATTTTCGCACGAAATAAACATTCGTATTTTCGGACGAAAATTTACCTGTTGCTATGTTTAACTAGACGTATTCCAAATATTAAATTTTTATTTCAAAATTTTATCGTTTAAAATTTCGCAAAATTTCAACTAATTACGTTATTAAAATAGTTGAAATTTACGGGTCGTTACAGAGAGGCTGATGGTTGTTGTGGCTGGTGATGGTGGAGAGGATGGTGGAGATGAAGGTGGTAGTGGCCTAGCAAATATATGAAGAAGCAAGGCAAAAACAAGGCAAAACAAGGTGAAAAGAAGAAGAAAAGAGAGGAAGAAGAGAGGCCATTGCCATTATTTTTCTTAGCCGTGAAAAATGAAGTTGAGATGAAGTTTTCACGTGAATATTAGTTGAGAAACTCATGGCTATCATAAGCAAAATGTATGGCCAAAAGAAGTAATGAGGAGGTTATGGCAAATGAAGAGTTTTGGAGATGAAAAGACTTAAGTTTCTAGAGCCTTTGAACCATTCATATTTCACTTCTATAAATCAAATAAAAACAAAATAAAATCGGTAAATAAAATTTAAAACTAAAAAAAAGTAAAATAAAATGAAAATAAATAATTGAATTTAAAGAAAATAGAAAAAGAATTAAAGAAATTGTTTAAAATTCAAAACAGGACTTAAAATTTACAAATAGAATATCACTGGTTTTAGAAAAATTATAACAACACTTCTAAACAAATAAAAAGTCAAATAAATAAAATAAATGCTGAAAAAAATAAAGTGAAAATGAAAATAAAATAAGATTTTAAGAAAATAGAAAATAAATAAAGAATTTCTTTAATTAAATGAAACTGGAAATTAGAAATTATAAACAGAATACAACTGACATGGAAAATGTTTATTACACTTTGAAAAATGTTTTAAAACCAAACTATATACATAACATGTTATTTTACCCATATAAATCTAAATTAGAACATTACATGACCAAATAAAATATTATTTATATAATTTAAAATAAACAATTTTTGTTAAATACGGCAAATTACACTCAATATTTAAAAGGGCATAACTTTCACAATATAAATCCGATTTTAACGAAATGAAAAGTAGTATTCTTGAAATATTATTTACTTTCATAATAAAAGATAAAATTCAAAAATTTAAACTTCTAAAATTTTAAATTAAAAGTCAAAGTTTGACCATATTGACCAAGATTCACATTTCTGGAAAATATCTTATTTATTCATGTTTGAAATTATAATTCACATTCAAAACACAAATTATATTTAAAATAACAAAATTATCTAATTTAAATAAATAAAATAAAGTTTCTAAATCAAGAAAGTAAATTAAAGTAATTAAATTAGATAATTTTAATTGTATATTTTAATTTCTTTAATTTAATTTCCTAATTTACAAACTTTATTTTATTTATTTAAATTAGCTAATTTTGTTATTTTGAATATAAATTGTGTGTTGAATGTGAATTATAATTTCAAACATGAATAAATAAGATATTTTCCAGAAATGTGAATCTTGGTCTATATGGTCAAACTTATACTTTTAATTTAAAATTTTAAAATTTTAAATTTTTGAATTTTATCTTTTATTATGAAAATAAATAAAATTTTAAGAATACTGCTTTTCGTTTCGTGGAAATCTGATTTATAATGTGAAAGATATGCCCTTTTTAAATATTGTGTGTAAATTGCTGTATTTAACAAAATTGTTAATTTTAAATTATATAAATAATATTTTATTTGGTCATGTAATGTTCTAATTTATATTCATATGGGTAAAATAACATGTTATGTATATGTTTTGGTTTTAAAACATTTTTAAAGTGTAATTGAAATTTTCTAGTGTCGGTTGTATTTTGTTTACAATTTCTAATTTCCAGTTTCAATTAATTAAAGTAATTCTTTATTTATTTTTCTATTTTCTTAAGATCTTATTTTATTCTCATTCCCATTTTATTTTGTTCCTCATTTATTTTATTTATTTGACCTTTTATTTGTTTTAAAGTGAAATAGAAATTTTCTAAAACTGGTAATATTTTATTTGTAATTTTTGAGCCTCTTTCCAATTTTTAAGAAATTTCTTTAATTCTTATTCTATTTTCTTTAAATTGAATTATTTATTTCCATTTTATTTTACTTTGTTTCAGTTTTAAAAATTCATTTACTGAATTTTTATTTGTTTTTATTTAATTAAAAGAACTTGGAAAATCAAGAGACTTGTGTTGTTTTGCCTTTTCCTTTTCCCGTGTCTTTTCCTCTTCCTTGTGCCTCTTCATTGTCTTGACTCTTCATTTTTCTTCCTGGCCATGTATTCTCATCAGCATTCACGTGAAAACTTCTCACTTTCCACCATCAAACTCACGGCCAACATTTCTAAAATTTTGATGAGAAATGGCTTTTCCTTTTTCCACCTTTTCTTCTTCATTTTCATTTTTTTGCTTGTTTTTGTCTTGCTCCTCTCTAGCCTTGCTCGGCCACAATCTCCACCATCTCCTCCACCACTTCTTTCCCACATCATCCACGACCTAACCCTCCATCACCTCTGTCCATTTCAGGTCGTGACCTCCCCTTGACCCAAACATCACAAAAACAATGTCCAAAACACCAAATCAATGCCTAGCCAAGCCATTTCCACCATCACTTTCATGTTTAGCTTTGGCCACCACCTCTAGCACCACCACCACTTGCTGCCATGACCTCTGACCATTAGCTCAACCTCTGACCTGACCTGTAGTGACCATGGCTGAGCCTTAGATTCACCAAAATCTTACATCCCTTGACCCAAAACCTTCCATGCCTTGACCCCTTGCATACCTTTGCATCTTCTTGCCTTTGTCTTCCATTTTCATATCCATAGCCATGTCTCATGACTCATGGACGAGCATACATGACCTAAGCCGAGCCTAGGTGTGGTGAGATCAAGCCCATTTGCTTTTAGGCCAAGCCTATGTTGTCTTGTACAAGTCTTTTGCTTCTAAGGTTTGGTTATCTTTCATGTTTTGCAATTGTTTTGCAAACTAAAATTGTTGACTTTATTTGTATGTAAAATATTTATATTTGTGCTTATGTATGTTATATTTTGTTTTGTTTACAAGGTTCTCTCCACTAGAATCCAAAGTCGTGCCATATCGTGCTTTTTGGAATTCGTTCTGTCATTTGATTTGCAAACTTCAGCTTAAAAAGGTGAGTAAATCTCACACGACATTTTATACTTATACAAATGTGAAGCGACAACAATTGAATGTGTAGAATATTATGATATGTTATAACTACCTGTGATGATTTAATTATATGATGTTAAACCTGTTAATTTACTTGTCATATCATCTGTTACTGTTATATATTGTATACTGTTCATTTTATATCTGTTTATCACACTACAAGTTCCCTGTAGATTAGATTCACTATGGGTTGAAATGATACATACCCGAACGGACTTTAGAATAGGGAAAAATCGTTATGGGCTGAAATGATAGGCCTGAACGGTTTTTATTTATTTTATTTTAACTTGGGATTGCGAGGTTGAAATGATTGAACCCGGATTTTTGCTTTTTAAACTACGGATTGAAATGATACATATCTGTATCACTTGACCTAGGTTAGAAAACTATATACAAGCCCGTGGTTATTTTTATAAAGTACTTTGAATATTTTAAATATTTTTTAAAAGTGTAAATGAATGAAATTTGATTTAAATTGGATTTTTAATGTTTAAATAAATAAATTTGGATTTTTGTAGAAGTTAAAAATGTAATTTAAATGAATGGTAAAAGTGAATTTTTGAAATATAACTTAAGTTTGGAAATTTGGAATTTTGGTTTTAAAATGATATTTAAGTTATGAATAAAATGGAAATTTAATTTTATTTGGTAAATGGCAAATATGATAAGTTGATTTAAATTTTAATTTAAATGATTTCATGAGGTATTATTGATTTTTCTAAGAATTGAAATGGTTAAATAAATGAATGCTTAAAAGTGTAATCTAAAATATAACTTGACTTGGAAATGTGATATTTGGTTTTAAAATAAAGGATTAAGTAAATTAAATAAGTTGGAAATTTAGTTTAATTTGTGAAATGGTAATTTAAAAATGTAAGTGTTTATAAATTGTCAATGTAAAAATGGGAAAATTGTACACTTGAATGTGTTAAGTGAAATTATTGAAAATTTGGATTTTATTGTAAAAGTTTACTTTATAAAAATCATAAATTAAAATATTATTGTTAATGAACATTTTTGAATGTTAAAAATATGATTTTTATAATGTTTAAATGGTTTAAATTAAAGTTTATTATTTGCTGGAAATACACTAAATCTGGAAAATACTTTTAATAGCATTCAAAAATGCTGTAGTTGCTACAAAATTAATGTTAAAAATATGATTTTTATAATGTTTAAATGGTTCTGAATTGCACTAAAATTTGAATAAAATAGTTATTACAGCATTTCCGAAATGCTGTAGTTGCTGTAATTGAACTAAATAAGCTAAAACTTGACTCGGGTCTATTACAGCAGTTCTGTAATTGCTGTAGTGGTATGCTGTCTTTGCTGAATAAGTTTAAAACCCTTATTTTGAAACCTGAGATATTACAGCATTTCTGGAAATGCTGTCTTTGCTGTTTTAAACTAAATTTCAACTAAACTGAGATTTAATAGCAGTTTTAAAATGCTGTCTTTGCTGAATAAAAATGTTTTCAAGAATAACTTATAACAGTTTTTTCTTAATGCTGTGAAAGGCTGAAATTTTCAATGTTTATGGTTTTTAACTTAATAAATGAACTCAGAATAGTTTAAAACTTTAGGAATTGAATACTTGTTTTGAAAGTATAATAATTACACTTTTAAATGGTTTAGATGAATTATTTGATTGAAATATAAACTATTTAAAGGTGACTTGAAATGATAATAAATGAATGATATCTTTGAATTTAAAAGGGGTATTTAAAATTGAATATTTGTATTTGAACTCAAATAAATGATTTGAAATGAAGTTTTGAAATGATATGATGTTTTGATATATTAAAATGATTTGAAATGAAGTTTTGAAATGATATGATGTGCTGATATATTAAAATGATTTGAAAGGATATGATATTTTGATATATTAAAATGATTTGAAATGAAGTTTTGGAAAGATATGATATTTTGATATATTGAAATGATTTGAAATGAAGTTTTGAAATGATATGATATTTTAAATATATTGAAATGGTTTGGAATTGATTTAATCTTTATTTTAATAAAGATTTGGATTTGAAATGATATTCTAATTTGAAGTATAAAATATTATTTTAAAATTATAACCACGGGTTATAATAACGATTGGTTGTTAAAGAGACCGGGATCGGATATGGACATACTCTCTCTCGATACCGAAAACAACTTTAACAACTGTGTACGCGGTGGAGTTTCCAGAATGAAGTAGGATGGTGGCGACGATCCTAAGGTATATACGTGGACCCAACTCCCGTGAGTTGGCATAAGGTGGCTAAAACAGGAGCGATTTCGGACCAGTGAGGTAGCACCTCTTATCGGACGCACTTCTTCGATACCATTTTATTATTTTGTGATTGATTTGGTGCACCCCTTGATTTGGGAGTGTTGTTCGAGGTGTAGCGGTAGTTGCTGCTATGCGTTTCCATCAGTCCATGTGCGTAATTGGTATATCTACGCTGACATTGCCTTGTGTGCCGTGTCACCTACCATATCGAGCTTTACTACGAGTTGTGATTTGTCCCATTGCCTGTGGAGTATCGAGGGTAGCCCCCATTTTGGGAGTATGCTAATACTGGATAGACTACAGGGACTATTATGTGTTAAGGGGAATATTGGGTCACTCCTTAATGCTATATTAAAGTATGTTTATTTTATAATTAGACATTATTATAATAGCGAATATTACTACATAGTAGATAGTTTAACGGATCCTTAAAGAATGGGCGATCCCAAGCATTCTTTAAGTTAATTTTACTTTTACTACAGTTCACTTGAGTTGGTTTACATTGTATAAGTATGTATGTCCTGACTCGAGTGTTTGTATTTTTATTTACGCTTGGGTAAGCCTGAGTATTCACAGATTTGGATTCCACTTTCTAGAGATTGGAATCGCTGGAGATTATCTGCTTATCTAGTTTTATCTATCTCAGTTCTGTTGTTCTATTTAGCTTGTACTTGGTTATCATATTGAGACTTCTGTTGTACTTTATTTCTTTTGTTGTAACTTATTTAACCCTGATATATTTACATAGTAGCTTCATGAACTACTATCTCTTTTAATTCCATTGCACTTCTTACTCTGTTTCATTGATCTGTGATTATTTACTGTATATTCTGAGATTTGCCAAATTTTATTTGCAACGCGGTATTTTGAGCAGTTCAAGTCCGACATGTGCGGATGCGAATGGTTGAAAATATCGGGTTGTTACAGTTGGTATCAGAGCTTTGGCTTTGAGGCAATATTCAGCATATAGGGTAAATTTAATTACAAAATCACTTTCGTTCGAACTTGAATTCCTTCTTCTCCGATTCCGTTTCCTTTCAATTTTGGAACGTTCCCTTCGGTTCCAAGTCCATTCTTGTCCTTCCATATTCGTGTCTTCTTGATTCTGGAAGCGTCCCATAACTCCACTCCGAATAATCTTTCTAATGAATTGGCGGTCCCGCCAATATTCCAATGACTTGTAAAGGGGTGAAACTTCTTTACAAATAGCATTGATTCACCAAAGATTTCTATATCCTCGGTTTAGATGCTAGTATCTCTTATTATCCCGAATTCTATCTCTTGAGATCGAATATAGATTTACCCTAGAAAATCCACAACGATCTTTTCGTTAAGTCTCGCTTGACCTGGTTAAGGTTACCCGCGATTTATATAGGCTCACCCATCTTCCTATTCTGTTATTTAATCGTCTTATCTTTGTCTCCAATTTATCTTCAAAACAGAATTCTCTTTAATTTGAGTCCATCAATTTGAATCCCTATTCTTATTTTGAAACATTAATCCTGTATTTGAAAATTTTATATTTTAAAGATGTTTTATATTGTGTTGTTTGAGTTGTTGATGTTTATTTGGGTTTCCGATTGGTTCGTCTGATCAACGCTATTGATAGGATCTCCAAAACACTTGAACAGAGCAAACTGACACAATATGGTTTTTCAAATTTAGTAGATAGATAAATTTTGTATAATTATAATATGTATAAGGTTAATTTTCTGAACTTTGATAATAAATGGAATTGGATGTTAAGAAATAATATTTGACTTTGTATGTATTTTATAACCATTGTCTTTTGTTTCATATATAAATAATTGAACTATAAAACTTGGTTATAAATTTATTTGTAAATTTAAATGAAAATTTTAGAATAAGAATTTTAGAATTAATTTCCGATGATTTCGAACTTTGGTTTTAAAGTTTTAAAAGGATTTATTATTTGAAAATATTTCTAGTAGAAATTGTTTCAAAGGATTTTTAATTTGTAGATCAGTGCTCTTTTCTTTGTCACTGGAAAATAATTTCGGTGATGACTGCAGCATCATCGACATTCATTTTCGGGTTTCGAAGTGAAGAGACTATTCTGTAGCTTTGCTACAATTTTGCTTTGAAATTTAATTGATTTGAATTTCTAAATATGACTTGACTTATATTATATAGATATATGATTTAAATTTGATTTGATATATATTGTATATGTATTTATTTATCTTTAAAATTGTTTGAGGTTAATTGGAAAATTTAATTCTTCAATTTTATCTTAAAATATAATTTCAATTATAAAAGGAAATCAAATTTTGAATAAATATTTAAGCTTGGATAATTGAGTTAAGAAAATTTATTTGTATAATATTCTCTTGCATTCCAATATAACTTACCTAAATTATTCAAAAGTTGAATATGTAATTGGATAATATACAAAATAAAGAGAATTTTTATAAATAAAACTTAAGTGGTTATAAGAAATATTATACAGTTAAATTTTATTTATAAATCATCAATAAAGGTAAATAGAGAAAAAGGGTTAATTGAATAATTTACAGTATAATGATATTTAAAAGAAATTATAAATAAATTGAAATAGTTATAATAAGTGAAATAAACTTAATATATATAGGATTTGATATATTAAGTGGAGTAAATTTAAGAATGAATTGGAATAAAGAAGAATGCAATTTAATGAATAAAGATGAATATAATAAATGATTGTTCAAATTCATGACTTTATAAATTGTTGATTTGATGATGAGATAATGAGATTTAAATATAATTAAGATTTATTTAACTCAAGTGAAACCAAATGGATGAAATTAATTATTAATGTCAGTTGAAATTTTCATGGTTTTAAATTTATTATCTTGTTCTGTTTTCCAATCTATTTTTCTTTCTGGTGATTTCCATTCTCCTACCTTCTAAGTAGGAAATCCAATTTCGAATTGGTTAGCCATGGAGCTACCGTTTTCTCTCACCTTGATCTTACCACTGATTTTCACCAACTCAGTGTTGCTGAGGAAAGTATTTCCGAGACTGCTTTCCGTACTGAGAATGGTTTTTCTATGAATAGTTAGTCATGCCTTTTTGTTTGACTAATGCTCCTGCTCTCTTTGTTGATTTGATGAATCGTGTTTTTCGTATTGTGCTTAATAAGTTATTCTAGTCTTTCTTTCTTTCTCTTTTCCTTCATCATTTAACTTTTCTATATCTTCTGTGGTTCTTACTTCTCCCTATTCTGAATCTGAGCACTGCTTACCATCCATAGACTGATGGTCAAACGAAAAGGATGAACCAGATTCTCGATGATTTTTTTCGTGCTTGTGTTCTTGATTTTGGAGGATCTTGGGAAGATCATCTCCACCTTGTTAAACTTACATATAACAACGGTTATCAGGTATAATTTCAATCTTCTTGTCATTTTGTCTTAATCTTATTTCATTTTATCTTTTCTGTACTTTCCCTTACCTCATTCCTTTTCGGGGACGAAAAGTTTTGAGTGGGGGAGAGTGTAACAACCCTGTATTTTGTGATTATTTTATTTGTATATTTTAATTTCTTTAATTTAATTTACTGATTTAAAAACTTTATTTTATTTATTTAAATTATATAATTTTGTTATTTTAAATATAAATTGTGTTTTGAATGTGAATTATAATTTCAAACATGAATAAATAAGATATTTTCCAAAAATGTGAATCTTGGTCAATATGGTCAAACTTTGACTTTTAATTTAAAAGTTTAAAAGTTTAAATTTTTGAATTTTAACTTTTATTATGAAAGTAAATAAAATTTTAAGAATACTGCATTTCGTTTCGTTGAAATCTGATTTATAATGTGAAAGATATGCCCTTTTAAATATTGTGTGTAAACTGCTGTATTTAACAAAATTGTTTATTTTAAATTATATAAATAATATTTTATTTGGTCATGTAATATTCTAATTTATATTTATATGTGTAAAATAACATGTTATATATATATTTTGGTTTTAAAACATTTTTAAAGTGTAATTGACATTTTCTAGTGTCAGTTGTATTTTGTTTACAATTTCTAATTTCCTATTTCAATTAATTAAAGTAATTCTTTATTTATTTTTCTATTTTCTTAAGATCTTATTTTATTCTCATTCCCACTTTATTTTGTTCCTCATTTATTTTATTTATTTGACCTTTTATTTGTTTTACAATTAAATAGAAATTTTCTAAAACTAGTGATATTTTATTTGTAATTTTTGAGCCTGTTTCCAATTTTTAAGCAATTTCTTTAATTCTTTTTCTATTTTATTTAAATCTAATTATTTATTTCCATTTTATTTTACTTTGTTTCAGTTTTAAAAATTCATTTACTTAATTTTTATTTGTTTTTATTTAGTTAAAAGAACTTGGAAAACCAAGAGACTTGTGTTGTTTTGCCTTTTCCTTTTCCCGTGTCTTTTCCACTTCCTTGTGCCTCTTCATTGTCTTGACTCTTCATTTTTCTTCCTGGCCGTGTATTCTCATCAGCATTCATGTGAAAACTTCTCACTTTCAACCATCAAACTCACAGCCAACATTTTTGAAATTTTGATTAGAAATGGCTTCTCCTTATTCCACCTTTTCTTCTTCTTTTTCCATTTTTTTGCTTGTTTTTGTCTTGCTCCTTTCTAGCCTTGCTCGGCGACAACCTCCACCATCTCCTCCACCACTTCTTTCCCACATCATCCACGACCTAACCCTCAATCACCTCTGTCCATTTCAGGTCGTGACATCCCCTTGACCGAAACATTACAAAAAGAATGTCCAAAACTCCAAAACAATGCCTAGCCAAGCCATTTCCACCATCACCTTCATGTTTAGCCTTGGCCACCACCTCTAGCACCACCATCACTTGCTGCCATGACCTCTGACCATCAGCTCAACCTCTGACCTGACCTGTAGTGACCATGGCTGAGCCTAAGATTCACCAAAACCTTACATCCCTTGACCCAAAACCTTCCATCCCTTGACCCCTTGCATACCTTTGCATCTTCATGCCTTTGCCTTACATTTTCATGTCCATAGCCATGTCTCATTACTCATGGCCAAGCATACATGACCTAGGCTGAGCCTAGGTGTGGCGAGATCAAGCCCATTTGCATTTAGGCCAAGCCTATGTTCTCTTCTACAAGTCTTTTGCTTCTAAGGTTTGGTTATCTTTCATGTTTTGCAATTGTTTTGCAAACTAAAATTGTTGACTTTATTTGTATGTAAAATATTTATATTTGTGCTTATGTATGTTATATATTTTGTGTTGTTTACAAGGCTCTCTCCACTCGAATCCAAAGTCGTGCCATATCGTGCTTTCTGGAATTCGATGTGTCATTTGATTTGCAAACTTCAGCTTAAAAAGGTGAGTAAATCTCACACGACATTTTATACTTATACAAATGTGAAGTGACAACAATTGAATGTGTAGAATATTATGATATGTTATAACTACCTGTGATGATTTAATTATATGATGTTAAACCTGTTAATTTACTTGTCATCCCATCTGTTACTGCTATATATTGTATACTGTTCATTTTATATCCGTTTATCACACTACAAGTTCCCTATAGATTAGATTCACTATGGGTTGAAATGATACATACCCAAACGGACTTTAGAATAGGGAAAAATCATTATGGGCTGAAATGATAGGCCTGAACGGTTTTTATTTATTTTATTTTAACTTGGGATTGCGGGTTTGAAATGATAGAATCCGAATTTTTGCTTTTTAAACTGCGGATTGAAATGATACATATCCGTTTCACTTGACCTAGGTTAGAAAACTATATACATGCCCGTGATTATTTTTATAAAGTATTTTGAATACTTTAAATAATTTTTAAAAGTGTAAATTTATGAAATTTGATTTAAATTGGATTTTTAATGTTTGAATAAAGAAATTTGGATTTTTCTAGAAGTTAAAAATGTAATTTAAATGAATGGTAAAAGTGAATTTTTGAAATATAACTTAAGTTTGGAAATTTGGAATTTTGGTTTTAAAATGATATTTAAGTTATGAATAAAATGGAAATTTAATTTTATTTGGAAAATGGAAAATATGATAAGTTGATTTAAATTTGAATTTAAATGATTTAATGAAGTATTATTGTTTTTTCTGTGAATTGAAATGGTTAAATAAATGAATGCTTAAAAGTGTAATCTGAAATATAACTTGACTTGGAAATGTGATATTTGGTTTTAAAATAAAGGGTTAAGTAAATTAAATAAATTGGAAATTTAGTTTAAATTGTGAAATGGTAATTTAAAAATGTAAGTGTTAATAAATTGTCAAATGGTAAAATGGAAAAATTGTACACATGAATGTGTTAAGTGAAATTATTGAAAATTTGGATTTTATTGTAAAAGTTTACTTTATAAAAATCATAAATTAAAAGAGTATTGTTAATGAACATTTTTTAATGTTAAAAATATAATTTTTATAATGTTTAAATGGTTTAAATAAAATTTTATTATTTGCTGGAAATACACTAAATCTGGAAAATACTTTTAATAGCATTCAGAAATTCTGTGGTTCTGAATTGCACTAAAATTTGAATAAAAGGGCTATTACAGCTTTTCTGAAATGTTGTTGCTGTAGTTGAACTAAATAAGCTAAAACTTGACACAGGGCTATTACAGCAGTTCTGTAATTGCTGTGGTGGTCTGCTGTCTTTGCTGAATAAGTTTATAACCCTTATTTTGAAACCTGAGCTATTACAGCATTTCTGGAAATGTTGTCTTTGCTGTTTTAAACTAAATTTCAACTAACTGAGATTTAATAGCAGTTTTAAAATGCTGCCTTTGCTGAATAAAAATGTTTTCAAGAATAACTTATAACAACCTTTTCTGAATGCTGTGAAAGGCTGAAATTTTCAATGTTTATGGTTTTTAACTTAATAAATGAACTCAGAATAGTTTAAAACTTTGGCAATTGAATACTTGTTTTGAAAGTATAATAATTATACTTTTAAATGGTTTAGATGAATTATTTGATTGAAATATAAACTATTTAAAAGTGACTTGAAAAGATAATAAATGAATGATATCTTTGAATTTAAATGGGGTATTTAAAATTGAATATTTGGATTTGAACTCAAATAAATGATTTGAAATGAAGTGTTGAAATGATGTAATGTTTTGATATATTAAAATTATTTGAAATGAAGTTTTGAAATGATATAATGTGTTGATATATTAAAATGATTTGAAAGGAAGTTTTGAAAGGTTATGATATTTTGATATATTAAAATGATTTGAAATGAAGTTTTGGAAAGATATGATATTTTGATATATTGAAATCATTTGAAATGAAGTTTTGAAATGATATGATAATTTAAATATATTGAAATGGTTTGGAATTGATTTAATCTTTATTTTAATAAAGATTTGGATTTGAAATGATATTCTACTTTGAAGTATAAAATATTATTTTAAAATTATAACCACGGGTTATAATAACGATTGGTTGTTAAAGAGACCGGGATCGGATATGGACATACTCTCTGTCGATACCGAAGACCACTTTAACAACTATGTACGTGGTGGAGTTTCCAGAATGAAGTAGGATGGTGGCGACGATCCTAAGGTATATACGTGGACCCAACTCCCATGAGTTGGCATAAGGTGGCTAAAACAGGAGCGATCTCGGACCAGTGAGGTAGCACCTCTTCTCGGACACATTTCTTCAATATTATACTCTTACTTGTGATTTGACTAGATGGCCATCCTCCAATTTGGGAATGTTGTTCGAGGTGGAACGGTAGTGGCTGCTATGCGTATCCATCAGTCCGTGTGCGTAATTGGTATATCTACCCTGGCATTGCCTAGTTGTGTCGTGTCACCTACCATATCGAGCTTTACTACGATTATGATTTTAAGATCCGACCGCGTTAAGGTTCTCCATCCCCTTAACGCTATTTTCCGATATGATTATACTTTACTTATCTAGACACTATTATAATAGCGAATATTACTACATAGTAGATATTTTAACGGATCCTTAGAGGATGGGCGGTCCCTAGCATCTTCTAAGTTACTTGTACCTTTACTACAGTTCACTTGAGTTGGTTTACATTGTATAAGTATGTATATCCTGACTCGAGTGTTTATGTTTTATTTTACGCTCGGGTCAGCCTGAGTATCAGTTGGACTTCATCTTCACGAAGCTAGGACTACTGGAGATCTTCCTTATCAAGCTGCTATCTGTTTTGCTATTCAGTCTTTTATTTTAGCATATGTAATTGAGACAAATGAATTTGGGATTTTCTGTGGTTATTCAAACTGTATTGGTTTTAGACTATGTAATTTGTACTTGTTTTGAGACTATGTATTTTAGTGGCTTCATGAACCACTATGGTTATTTTTAAATTCCGCTGCGAGTTATTCTGATATTTCTATGTCTGTGATTCTGTGAATGATTTTATTTGCTCCAAATTTTATTACAATCTGTTATTTTGCATTATTCAAGTCTGACATGTATGGATTATTGTCGATTTGAATGGTCCAAAATAGTGGGTCGTTACATTTGGTATCAGAGCTTTGGTTTTAGGCAAACCTTAGCCTATGGAGAAAAAACTCATTAGAGATAGGGTAGAAATACCCTAGAATGAGTGAAATCAAACTCAGAATCATTTCTTTGAGAGTGAACGTATTTTCAAAGTATAAAATGATTTTTAAATGATTTCTTAAATGATTTTTCAAAGAATATTTTGATATAAAGTTTTTTGTTTTAAGAAGAAATTTTTTCTAAACTTCCTTCTTTCCGTATCTACCTTGTTAGAAATTTTGTTATTAGGATATTCATCCAAGTGACCTTATCGTGTCTTATCTTAACTTATCTTTGCCTTCTCTGTACCTTATCCTAAATTTTATTCTTGATATTTCCAGGATGAATCGTGGAAATGCTAGAGGTAGGGGTCGTGGTCCTGCTCCTCCACCTGTTGCACCCATTAGGTTTACTGTTCTTTGCAAGGAATTCTCTCAGAGAGTATTATGGAAGCCCAGCAATGGCTACGAAGTTTGGAGAGAATTTTTATTGGTCTAGAGATCACTGATGCCTAGAAGCGTCAGTTAGCAGCATGGCAGCTGCAAGAGTCAGCCTTAGATTGGTGGGAGTCTGTTACAGCTCACACTAACGAAGGTGATCTTTCGTGGGAGCAGTTCAGGTATCCTTTGTGTTAACTTGAATTTTCCCCATTTCCTTTCCTTTTGAATCTATCTTAAGTTTGGTTTCTGTATTTTCTTTCCAGGGAGGCTTTTGTGGCAAAATGGATGCCCGAAACCGGGAAATCTCAGCTTTACCGTGAATTCATGGACCTCAAGCAGGGTACCATGTCTTTTTCGGAGTATGAACGGAAGTTCATTGAACTTTCCAAATTTGGTCCTGGTCTTATCGACACTCAGCTAAAGAAGAATGAGAAGTTCATTTCTGGAGCTCGCCCAGAGTTCTACGATCGCCTTATTTCACATGTTCATGGCACTTTTACTGAGCTCATGGATATGGCTATTCGCTATGAGAACCCTACTTCCAAGGGTCCTGCTGCTTCTGGTGCTCATGTCTCACAATCTTCCTCTGCAAATTCCAAGAAGAGAAAGCCCAACTTCCACCAGCATAAGAAAAAATGGATCAAGCATGCGGGCTTGGGATCTTCGGCATCTGCTCCTTCCCAAAGACACCCTATTGATCTTTCCTCCATTACCTGCTTCAAATGTGACCAGAAGGGACACTATGCCAATAGTTGCCCTACTCCGTCTGGTGCTGCTGTTCCTTCACCTCAGGTTTCCAGGAACGATCTTTGTCATGTTTGTCTTCAGCCGGGTCATTTTAGGAAGGACTGTCCTTTATATCAGAAGGGAAAGCCATCTGGTGTATTTGCTGTCACATCTGCTTCATCACCGGCTGCACCTACTCCTGCTCCTAGCGATGATCAAGGTACTCTTCAAGGCACCTTTACTTTATTTCATCATCCTGTTCGTGTTTTATTTAATACCGGGGCTTCGCACAGTTTTATTTCTGATGATCTGTGTAATAAGTTTGAACATCTCCTTTCTCCTGAGTATGCTTCTATTCCTCTATGTGTTTCAAATCCTATTGGTGGTCCCGCAAATCTTAATAAGATTTGTAAACAGGTGAAACTCCACCATTCCGATCATCGTTTTAGTGGTGATTTCTATATTCTTGGTTTTGATACTTTTGATTTGTTGCTTGGAGATGATTGGTTAAAGAATCACGATGCCCATATCTCTTGTAAATCCCGAATTGTTTCTCTTGAGGATGATCGAGGTAATTCTTTGGTTATTCAGTGTTGTTTGCCTCATGATTGTGCTGGTAGCTTTATCTACTCATTGGATTCTTCTCCTGTTGATCTTCAGTCGACTCGGGTAGTTAATCTCTACCCGGATGTATTTGGTGAAGTTACTGTTTTACCTCCCAAGCGGGAAATTGATTTTCGCATTGATCTCATTCCTGGAGCTCGACCTGTAGTTCTTCCTCCTATAAGAATGGCACCCCGCGAGAAGGTTGAGTTAGGAAAGCAAATTGAGGACCTATCTTCCAAGGGTCTGATCAGACCTAGCTATTCTGAATGGGGAGCTGCGGTGGTTTTCGTCACCAAGTCCGATGGTTCTCTACGGATGTGTGTTGATTATAGGGAGTTGAACAAGCTCACTATGAAAAATAGATATCCAATGCCTCGTATTAATGACATGTTTGATCAGCTTTATGGTGCTACTGTTTTCTCTCAGCTTGATCTTGCCACGGGTTTTCACCAACTCAGAGTTGCTGAGGAAAGTATTCCCAAGACTGCTTTCCATACTGAGAATGGATTCTTTGAATGGTTAGTCATGCCTTTTGGTTTGACTAATGCTCTTGCTTTCTTTGTGGACTTAATGAATCGTGTTTTCCGTGATGTGCTTAATAAATTTGTTCTAGTCTTTGTGGATGATATCCTCATTTTTTCTAAGTCTGAAGAAGAACATGAGTCACATTTGAAATCTGTTCTTGAGACTCTTCAAAATCATCAGTTAAAAGCTAAATTTTCCAAATGCCATTTCTGGAAGGATGAAGTCCGTTTCCTCGGGCATATTGTTTCTAGTAATGGAGTTTCTGTTGATCCAGTCAAGATCGATGCGATCAATGTAAGTCCTTCTTTCTTTCTCTTTCCTTGTTCATTCAATTTACTCTATCTTTCCTATTATCCTTCTTTTTCCCTATTCTGTGCAGGATTGGGAAACTCCTAAGACTCCTACTGATATCCGTAGTTTTCTGGGCCTTGCTGGTTATTACCGGAGATTCATTGAGAATTTCGCTCGGATTGCTGCACCTCTCACTGCTTTAACTCGGAAGAATGCTAAGTTTATTTGGAGTAACGGGTGTAAGGCTGCATTCAATGAGTTAAAAGACAAGCTTACTTCCGCACATGTTCTTACCGTTCCAAATGGAAATGAGGGATTAACGGTATACACTGATGCTTGTCGAGATGGTTTGGGAGCTGTTCTGATGTAGGATGGTAGGGTGATTGCTTATGCTAGTCGACAGTTGAAGACCCATGAAGTAAATTATGCTGCCCATGATCTAGAGTTGCTTGCTGTTGTTTTTGCTTTGAAGCTTTGGAGACATCATCTGTTAGGTACCAAGTTTGAGCTTTTCACAGATCATCAGTCTTTGAGGTATATTTTCTCTCAGAAGGATTTGAATCAGAGACAAGTTAGGTGGGTAGAATTCCTTGCTTCTTATGACCTCGACATCAACTATACACTGGGAAAAGCTAATGTAGTGGCAGATGCTTTGAGTAGGAAGAAAGCTTTGTTGTGTCAGCTTGTTGTTTCTTCACCACTTGTGGATCGTATTATGGCTAGATAGGATGAGGATCAGATGCTTAGATTGATTAAGGAGAATGTTCGAAGTAGAGTGGGAGGTAGTAGTCTTGATGGCAGTGGAGCTCAGATTGACGATAAGGGTGTATTGAGGATTAATAATAGGATTTATGTCCCGAATGTTGATGGATTGAGACAGGAGTTACTTCGGGAGAATCATCAATCCAGACTTTCTATTCATCCAGGCGTGACCAAGATGTATCAGGACATGAAGAAGTTATATTGGTGGAAAGGTATGAAGCGAGATATTTCCATTTTTGTTCATAGGTGTGCGACTTGTCAGCAAGTCAAGGCAGATCACCAGAAGACTCCTGGTTTATTGCAGCCTCTTGAGATTCCCAATTGGAAGTGGGAACAAGTTTCTATGGATTTCATTGATGGTTTACCGAGGACTAGGAAGGGTAACGAGAGGATCTGGGTTATTGTGGATAGATTGACCAAATCAGCTCATTTCATTCCGGTCAAGTCTACCCGTTCAGCTTCTGTTTTGTCTGAGATTTACATGAGGGAGATTGTTCGTCTCCATGGTGTTCCTCTCAGTATCGTTTGTGATCGTGATCCTATCTTTACTAGTAGGTTTTGGAAAGCCTTTCAGGTTTCTTTGGGTACTCATCTAAATCTGAGCACTGCTTACCATCCACAGACCGACGGTCAAACGGAAAGGGTGAATCAGATTTTAGAAGATCTTCTTCGTGCTTGTGTGCTTGATTATGGAGGATCTTGGGAAGATCATCTCCATCTTGTCTAATTCACTTATAACAATAGTTATCAGGCTAGTATTGAGACATCTCCGTTTTCTTCTCTTTACGGACGACCTTGTAGATCCCCTTCTTGTTGGATTGAATCCGATAATCGTTTGGTTCTTGGTCCTGAGATGGTTTTGGAAGCTTCAGAGAGAGTTGAAGAGATTAAGAGGAAGATGAGGATTGCTCAAGATAGGCAGAAGAAGTACGCTGATCGTCGAAGACGGAGTTTAGAGTTTGCTGTTGGTAATTTGGTTTTCCTTAAGGTCTCTCCCTTAAGGAATGTTATTCGTTTTGGTCGTAGAGGAAAGCTTTCTCCTAGATTTGTAGGTCCTTTTCGCATTTTGGAAAGAATTGGCTCTCTTGCTTATCATCTGGATTTACTCGAGAAATTTTCTGGAATACACAATGTCTTTCATGTATCTCATCTTCGTCGCTATCTGCATGATCCATCTCTTATTATCCAGCCTTCTGCTCTTAATAGTTTGGATATTGAGCCAAAACTGACTGTTGAGAGGAAGCCACTTCGTATCGTCGATCGAGGTACGAAGCAGCTAAGAAGAAAATCTGTCAACCTAGTCAAAGTGCAGTGGAGCACTGATGAACGGGATTGCACCTGGGAGACGGAGGAGAGCATTCGTGCTTCGAATCCGGAATTGTTTATTTCAGGTATTTTTGCTCTACTGTCTTATCTTTCTTTGTTTTCCTTCTTCGTTCCTTTTCGAGGACGAAAAGTTTTGAGTGAGGGAGAGTGTAACAGCCCAAAATTTTTAACAAATTTTTATTTAAAAATAAACATTTTGAAATATTGATTTGAATTAAAAGTGTAATAAGTAGTGTAAAACGGGAAATTTAAACTTTACATTTTTACGTATAATTCCATCCGTTCTTAACTTTATATTAGAATCAAATTTTATTAATGAAGATAATAGATATTTAATTTTGGTTTAAAATGATACGTTATTTTATTGAGAGAAACCGTTAGCATTTTTTCAATTTTAATTCATAAAAGAAATAAATCAAATTGTACGTTACTTTGGGTTAACATTACAGCTTCAGCCGTTCAAAATCTTGCTCAAATCTAGCCTAAAATCGTGAACGTGAAAGATCTTTTCTTCCCATACATTTCGTTCAAACTTTGTAATTCTTGCCTTCTCTCACATATTTGTGAGCAACTGTCATCTTCTGTTTTCACGTTCATAAATTTCAATTCCACAAAATCTCCTTTAGCCTCCATTTACGTAAGCATCCCTCTGGAAGGTAATCAAACAGCATCTTCTTTTTTTTTGTATTTCAATTTGTTGTAGTCCCCTGCTTTTGTTTTGCTACCATGCTTTTGGCGCCTCCACCCATACCAACTACTCCACTTTCCTCCACCACCAAACCCCACAGCCCCATTCGCTACCAGATCTACCCTACTCCATGCCAAACCGAACCCAACTCCTCCGCTTGGCCCAACCCTACGCCCTGCCCAACACCACGACCCAGCCACACTACCACATCACCCTACGCCCTGCCTGTCACCACAACCGAGACCGAGATCCCACTCCAACCCCTTCGCCAGATCTACCTCCACCACCAGACCGTGTCCAGCCCACCACGACCCTACCCAGACTACCACGCTAACCACTGACCCAACCCATTCGCCACCAGTTCCCATGCACCTCACCAACCGAACCCTGCCACCACCACGACCACCCCAGACCGAACCCCAGACCGAACACCACAGCCTAGACCACCACCGCCTCCAACCTCACACCGAAACCGAGATCCAGACCACCTCCAAGCCGAGACAAGGCACCACCACACCCCATGCCGAGACCAGATCACCGCATCTCCAACTCCTCCAGACCGAGCCTTTGTTGGAACCAGAGAATGAACAAAAGTTTTGATTTCCACCTCTGCATTTTTGTTTTGAATCTTGTCTGAATTCCTCTGGCTTTGTATTGGGAAAAAGGGAATGAGAATTGCTTTTGTTACTTTTGGAATTGAAGTTATATTCTGGCATCTGTTTGAAAAAAAAAAGAAATGAACAAAATTGCTTTTGTCACTTTTGTTTTTGAATTCTTGATTTGTGTGCCACCCTGCCTTTGTTTGAAGTCACGGCCAAAATGTCCTTTAAGCCTTATTTTTGTTTCAATTTGATTTCCAGTTGATTTACACAAAAATGTTGAGGTAATTGACGTGCGTTAGCTTATTCAAATTTTTGCTTTATTCTTTGATTTTAGATTTGAATCCAGTTGGCGGATCCGCTAACAACTGATCGTGCTTTCCGCGTGCTTTTGTTAGACATCGTATTTCTTTTTTTCCGAATCTCCAGCTCCATAGAGGTGAGTAAATCTCACACGAATATTCATACTTATATGATTGTGAAACGACCGCAACTGAATGTGTAGAAATAAATAAATAAATAAATGATGTTATAATTACCTGTGATTTATTTATAATTGATGTTAGAATTGTTAAAACTACATAACATATCATCTGTTATATTTTATTCTTATTTTACTGTTATTCAATTCTGTTAAATCACACTGCAAGTTCCCAGTAGAATAGAATCACTATGGGTTGAAATGATACATACCCGAACGGACTTTAGAATAAGGGAAGATCGTTATGAGCTGAAATGATAGGCCTGAACGATTTTCAATTAAATTTTATTTACTTGGGATTGCGGGTTTAAAATGATAAAGCCTGGATTTTTCTTTGTAAACTACGGATTGAAATGATATAGTATCCGTATCACTTGACTTAGGCTAGAAAATATTATACAGACCCGTGGTTATTTTTCTATATTTTTCCGGATACCTTTAAATAATTTAAATATTGTAATAATATTAAATTGATTTAAACCGAATTTTTAAATGATTTATTTAGAATAGAAATGATTTTTCTATGTGATAAATATAAATAAATGGAAAAATATTGATTTTAAAAATGGAACTTAAATTTGAAATTTTGACTAAAAGAAGATGGAAACTTAAGTTAATTAAATTGAAATGAAAATTTAGTTTTAAAATGGTGGAAATGGATTTTAAGTTTAAATGTTGAAATGAATTGGTTAAATGAAAGTGGAATTTACACACTTGAATTTAATAAGCGAACTTTGTAAATTTCTGGTTTTTACTTGTAAAATTTCTCTTTAGAATAAATTAGTTAAAGGATTTAAATGAACATTTTAATGTATGATTTTATAAGTTCTGAACTAGGTAGAATCTGTAGCACTTGTTAAGTGCTGTGGTTATATAAGTGAACCAAAAGACTAAAATGAACTAAGGCTATGATAGTACTTGGTAAGTGCTGTTGTAGCAGAAACTAAAATTGAACCTGAACTAATAAAAGTGCTACTGTAGCACTTGTTAAGGACTGCAGTAGGCTGAAATATGATTTTGTTTAAAACTGAACTGTTATAGCAGTTTATAAATGTTGTTTTGCTGAATAAAATTGTTTTCAAATATAACTTACCGCCGTACTTTTTAAATGCCGTGAAAGCTGAAAATTTTAATGTTTTGTTTTTAAGTAAATAAATCAACTCCGAAAAGGTTAAATTTTGGGAATTTAATATTTGATGTAAAAGAATAATGACTTTGTTTTAAATGGTTTAATTTGAAGTATATTTGAGAAATTGTTTTAAATCTATAACCACGGGTTATAATAACGATTGGTTGGCAAAGAGACCGGGATCGGATATGGACATACTCTCTGTCGATACCAAAAACCACTTTGACAACCGTGTACGCGGTGGAGATTCCAGAATGAAGTAGGATGGTGGCGACGTTCTTAAGGTATGTTATGTGGACCCAACTCCCGTGAGTTGGCCTAAGGTGGCTAAAACAGGAGCGATCTCGGACCAGTGAGGTAGCACCTCTTCTCGGACACATTTCTTCGATATTATACTCTTACTTGTGATTTGACTAGATGGCCATCCTCCGATTTGGGAAAGTTGTTCGAGGTGGAACGGTAGTGGCTGCTATGCGTATCCATCAGTCCGTGTGCGTAATTGGTATATCTACCCTGGCATTGCCTAGTTGTGCCGTGTCACCTACCATATCGAGCTTTACTACGATTATGATTTTAAGATCCGACCGCGTTAAGGTTCTCCATCCCCTTAACGCTATTTTTTGATATGATTATACTTTACTTATCTAGACACTATTTTAATAGCGAATATTACTACATAGTAGATATTTTAACGGATCCTTAGAGGATGGGTGGTCCCAAGCATCTTCTAAGTTACTTGTACCTTTACTACAGTTCACTTGAGTTGGTTTACATTGTATAAGTATGTATATCCTGACTCGAGTGTTTATGTTTTATTTTACCCTCGGGTCAGCCTGAGTATCAATTGGACTTCATCTTCACGGAGCTAGGACTACTGGAGATCATCCTTATCAAGCTGCTATCTGTTTTGCTATTCAGTCTTTTATTTTAGCTTATGTAATTGAGACAAATGAATTTGGGATTTTCTGTGGTTATTCAAACTGTATTGGTTTTAGACTATGTAATTTGTACTTGTTTTGAGACTATGTATTTTAGTGGCTTCATGAACCACTATGGTTATTTTTAAATTCCGCTGCGAGTTATTCTGATATTTCTATGTCTGTGATTCTGTGAATGATTTTATTTGCTCCAAATTTTATTATAATCTGTTATTTTGCATTATTCAAGTCTGACATGTGTGGATTATTGTCGATTTGAATGGTCCAAAATAGTGGGTCGTTACAGACACGGCACAACTAGGCAATGCCAGTGTAGATATACCAATTACGCATCCGGACTGGTGGTGACGCATAGCAGCCACTATCGCCCACCTCGAACAACACTCCCAAATCAAGGGTGCGCACCAAATCAATCACAAGTAATAGAATGGTATCAAAGAAGTGTGTCTGATTAGAGGTGCTACCTCATTGGTCCATCAATCGCTCCTGTTTTAGCCACCTTATGCCAACTCACAGGTGTTGGGTGCACATACATACCTTAGGATCGTCGCCACCATCCTACTTCATTCTGGAAATTCCACCGCGTACACAGTTGTTAAAGTGGTTTTCGGTATCCACAGAGAGTATGTCCATATCCGGTCCCGGTCTCTTAAACAACCAATCGTTATTATAACCTATGGTTATAATTTTAAAATAATATTTTATACTTCAAAATAGAATATCATTTCAAATCCAAATCTTTATCAAAATAAAGATTAAATCAATTCCAAACCATTTCAATATATTTAAAATATCATATCATTTCAAAACTTCATTTCAAATCATTTCAAAACTTCATTTCAAATCATTTTAATATATCAAAAAATCATATCCTTTCAAAAACTTCATTTCAAATCATTTAAATATCAAAATATCACATCTTTTCAAAACTTCATTATCAAAACATCATTTGCGTTCAAATCCAAATATTCAACTTTAAGTACCTTTTAAATTCAAAGGTATCATTCATTTATTATCATTTTAAGTCACCTTTTAAATAGTTTATATTTCAATCAAAATAATTCATCTAAACCATTTAAAAATGTAATTATTATACTTTCAAATCAAGTATTCAATTTCCAAAGTTTTAAACTATCCTGAGTTCATTTACTAAGTTAAAAACCATAAACATTGAAAATTTCAACCTTTCACAGCATTCAGAAAAAACTGTTATAAGTTATTCTTGAAAACATTTTAATTCAGCAAAGACAGCATTTTAAAACTGCTGTTAAATCTCAGTTTAGTTGAAATTTAGTTTAAAACAGCAAAGACAGCATTTCCAGAAATGCTGTAATAGCTCAGGTTTCAAATTAAAGGTTTTAATTAAATTCAGCAAAGACAGCATACCACTACAGCATTTACAGAACTGCTGTAATAGGCCTTTATTAAGTTTTTAGCCTTTTAATTTACTTCAGCAACTATAGCATTACAGAACTGCTGTAATAGCCTCTTATTTAAGTTTTAGTTCATTTATAGAAATCATAACATTTCTGAATGCTATAAGAAGTAATTTCCAGATTTTAGTGTATTTCCAGCAAATATAACCTTCAATATTAAACCTTTTAAACATTATAAAAATCATATTATGACATTAAAAAATGTTCATTAAAATTACTCTTTTAATTTATGATTTTTATAAGCAACATTTACAGTAAAATCCAAATTTCCAATAATTTTACTTAACAAATCCAAATGTACAATTTTCTTTTCTTCACATTTTTAACAAATAAACTTAACACTTATATTTTATTTCCATTTCACAAATTAAACTAAATTTTCAATTTTATTTAATTAACTTAAACCTTTAATAAAAACCAAATTCACATTTCCAAGTCAAGTTATATTTTAAAATTACACTTTTAAGCATTCATTTATTTAACCATTTTAATACATAGAAAAATCAAAAACACTTTATTAAATCATTTAAATTCAAATTCAAATCAAATTATCATATTTACCATTTTCCAAATATAATTAAATTTTCATTTTATTTATATAACTTAAATATCATTTTAAACCAAAATTCCAAATTTCCAAACTTAAGTTATATTTCAAAAATTCACTTTTACCATTCATTTAAATTGCATTTTTAACTTCTAGAAAAATCCAAATTTCTTTATTTAAACATTAAAAATCCAATTTAAATCAAATTTTCATAATTTTACACTTTGAAAAATATTTAAAATATTCAAAATACTTTATAAAAATAACCATGGACCTGTATATATAGTTTTCTAACCTAGATCAAGTGATACAGATATGTATCATTTCAATTCGCAGTTTAAAAAGCAAAAACTCAGGTTCTATCATTTCAAACCCGCAATCCCAAGTTAAAATAAAATAAATAAAAACCGTCCAGGCCTATCATTCCAGCCCATAACGATTTTTCCCTATTCTAAAGTCCGTTCGGGTATGTATCATTTCAATCCATAGTGATTCTATTCTACAAGGAACTTGCAGTGTGATAAACAGATATAAAATGAACAGTATACAATATATAACAGTAACAGATGAAATGACAAGTAAATTAACAGGTTTAACATCGTATAATTAAATCATCATAGGCAGTTATAACATATCATAATATTCTCGCTTCACATTTGTATAAGTATAAAATGTCGTGTGAGATTTACTCACCTTTTTAAGCTTAAGTTTGCAAATCAAATGACACAACGAATTCCAGAAAGCACGATATGGCACGACCTTTGATTTGAGTGGAGAGAACCAAGATATAAATCTTGTATACAATAACAAAACAAAGCCATATATAAATATAATTACAATACCAAAGTTATAATTGAAACAAATGGAAACTAGGCTAGACAAATAACATCACCTAGCTTTCAAACCATTTTCGCTTGACCCTATCTCACATATGCTCGGCCTCAAAGCTATATTGGTTCAGCCACATCATTATTTTAGGTGATAATGGGTCTGTTTTGAACCTAAAAAGGAATGGCTACATGGAATAGGAAGTGTAGAGGGGTTACAAGTGAGGAATACAAGTGGTTAAGGCAAATATATGAGTTTTTGTTCAACTTTTGGCTCGGTCTATGTCCCATCTAGGTTCGGCCATGCTTTCTCCAGATCTGGATAGAGGTCAAGTGATGGCCAGAGATCAGGTTATGGTGGTGGTGGAGCAAGGGGAGGTGGCCAAGGTGAAATATGGAGGAGATAGTGAAGATTGGCTTGGCTATGTAGTGTTTTGTGGAAATTTTTGCAAAGTTTGTGGTGCTTTGTTCATATGGAGGTCACGACCTGATGTGGTGATCAGAGGAGAGGCTGATGGTTGCTGTGGCTGGTGATGGTGGAGAGGATGGTGGAGATGAAGGTGGTAGTGGCCTAGCAAATATATGAAGAAGTAAGGCAAAAACAAGGCAAAACAAGGTGAAAAGAAGATGAAAAGAGGAAGAAGAGAGGCCATTGCCATTATTTTCTTAGCCGTGAAAAATGAAGTTGAGATGAAATTTTCACATGAATATGAGTTGAGAAACTCACGGCTATCATAAGAAAAATGTGCGGCCAAAAGAAGTAATGAGGAGGTTATGGCAAATGAAGAGTTTTGCAGATGAAAAGACTTAAGTTTCTAGAGCCTTAAAACCTTTCATATTTCATTTCTATAAATCAAATTAAAAAAAATAAATAAATAAAATTTAAAACTGAAACAAAGTAAAATAAAATGAAAATAAATAATTTAATTTAAAGAAAATAGAAAAAGAATTAAAGAAATTGTTTAAAATTCAAAACAGGACTTAAAATTTACAAATAGAATATCACTAGTTTTAGAAAAATTATAACAACACTTCTAAACACATAAAAAGTCAAGTAAATAAAATAAATGCTGAAAAAAATAAAGTGGAAATGAAAATAAAATAAGATTTTAAGAAAATACAAAATAAATAAAGAATTTCTTTAATTAAATGAAACTGGAAATTAGAAATTTTAAACAGAATACAACTAACATTGGAAAATGTTTATTACACTTTGAAAAATGTTTTAAAACCATAATATATACATAACATGTTATTTTACCCATATAAATATAAATTAGAACATTACATGACCGAATAAAATATTATTTATATAATTTAAAATAAATAATTTTTGTTAAATACGGCAAATTACACTCAATATTTAAAATGGGATAACTTTCACAATGTAAATCACTTTTCAACGAAAGTAAAAGCAATATTCTTGAAATTTTATTTACTTTCATAATAAAAGATAAAATTCAAAAATTTAAACTTTTAAAATTTTAAACTAAAAGTCAAAGTTTGACCATATTGACCAAGATTCACATTTCTGGAAAATATCTTATTTATTCATGTTTGAAATTATAATTCACATTCAAAACACAATTTATATTTAAAATAACAAAATTATCTAATTTAAATAAATTAAATAAAGTTTCTAAATCAGGAAATTAAATTAAAGTAATTAAAATATATAATTAAAATAATCATAAAATACAGGGTTGTTACAAAATCCGATCCCGGTCTCTTCGAAAACAATGTTCGATATCACCCGGTAAACTCAACCCCGGTTCTCTAGAAAATAAATAGATGAAAATAAGATCGGAGATCACCTCCTATCCGTTTGTAGACGGATTTCCTTTTAAACGTCCTAGAAGAAAGAAAAGATTTCATACGTACAGTATAGCACCTAGAACGGTAACTGTACCATGTAATTCCATGCTTCTTCTAGATATTTCCAAAGTTATATTTGGGTCTAGATTTGACAGCCGGTTATTTAACTATCAAATAAATAATCAATTCAGCCCAATACTTCATTTTCACTGAAAATACCAAGTCCGTTTTAATTTAATTTTTAATAAATAAATTCCTTTATCCAAATTATACATACTTACCTTATCGAATTTAGTAAATTTACAAACTGTCCTTTCAAAAATATTCAAAGGACAACTTTTAAAATAATATGGAAAGTACCACTACGGTATCAAACCATGGATCACAGCTCAATGGTTACGTCTCTATCCCAGAGAAATCCACAACTTAACTGCAGGCACTCACTGCCTCCGATTTACGCCACGCGAGTATACCATTACTTCCCGAAAACATTATTTTAAAAATTATCTCAAAATAATGCTTGTAAATTTTAAAATAAATTTCAAATTTAATCTAGGATAATATACTTAAGTAAAGATTGTTATACAAAGCCATATTAATATTTAATAATTTATCCTTCTAAACAAAAAATTCTTTAAACAATTTAAATATAATTAATAACTAATTTCTAGAATATTTTTAACAATTTAAATTTCCAAACTAATACTTAAAAATCCTTTTATTTTAAAACAAGCCCAATTTCTCAATTTCCAATTTCATCCCGTAAATTGGAAATCCTACTTGAGTCCAGTATAACCAATTTATACTTATTTCCAAATTCACTTCTATCTTTTGATCTGTTAAAAATATCGATTTTAAACCCATTATATTTAAACAAGTACCACTTAAACATTTATTATTTAAAAACCCTTTTTTGTATACATTTTTTCCAAAATCCTATTCACAATATTCCGATATAGTTAAGTACACATTTCAAAACCTTTTATTTTATCCAATTGATTTGCCCAAAATTCTTTATCAACATTGTACCTCAAAAATCCCTTTTTATTTTCTTTTCAAATTCAACCATATATTATTGTCATTTTAAGATACCGAAAATCAAGTCCAAACAACCATAGCATCCATTCAATATAAAACCCACAATAATCTACCATAGATTATTTCAACAGAAGATATATCACTGTAACATCCCAGAATTTATTAATTTAAATTTAGTGATTTATTTGAATTTTTAGTAGTTTAAAAATTGAAAAAAAAAGTTTTAAAAAAATTAATTAAAATAATGTTGGTTTAAAATGAATAAAACTCCAATTTCTTTTGAATTGAAATCAGTTGAAATTAACATCTTATATACATATATATATATATATATATATATATATTGTTGAACACTATAAGTTATGTAATTTACATAAGTAGATATATAAATAAATTCAAACAATATGTTGATTGTAGAACTTCATTTATATCACCAAGTTTAAGATAAAAGAAAACAAGTAGTTATGCAATGAGATACATACAAAGATCAAATAGCATAAGTATGTTGGTGTGAGTTGTATGCAAACAAGAAGATAATAGAAAAATGTATGCAAAGATAAAAAATCTACAAAACAAAACAAAATTGTACTTATAAAAAAGTATAGGATTGCATGTTAACAGGGATGGAAGCATGGGCATTTAATGCCATCAGTTCTAGCACGCAAAAGAAAAATTATCAGCCACCAAAGTAAAAGGAAAATCTTTGATTTAAAAGTGTACAAATAATTACAAAGTACAAATAAAAAAAGAAAGGTCTTGTTTCAGTACTCTACTAGAACCTGCACACCTCCTCTATATACATGAATATTGTCTCAGTTCATTCGTTCATCAAAAAAATAAAAGCAAAGCAAACATCATTTTACAAATTCAAACTCAATTTATATAACAAAAAAAATAGGAAAGGAAAAGAGGAAGATCATAACTACAGTTTTCAAAACCAAGTTTTTCCTCTGTTCAAAATCATTTCAGGTGAGTAAACATCAACTTTAAGGCTTTAAGTTTAACAGTGAAGATGATTCATTGATTATATGGTATTGTATATGTTTATCTTTGAATATAATTTGGTGTGTATATATATATATATACAGGTTACTCTGTATATTTTTCTTCTCTGTTATGGATTACAGGGTTGATTATCATTCAAACTCAAGTAGTTTTCAACTGAATCATCGTAAAGCTTTCAGTTTAAATCAAACAGGATGATGAAACTTAAATTTAGATTTTTAAAAACTGATTTAAAACCATGTTTATAAGATATCATCACTGTAACCTTGTTATAGGTAATCAAGCAAAAAAATTAATAAATTCAATTGTTATAAAAAGCAAATCCAAGTTAATAGCTTAAATTCTTACTGCAAATCATGATTTTTGAAACAAAAATAAAGATTTTTAGTTTAGTATTCTCAGAGCAGTTTGAGTTTGAACACAAATCATTTTTTTTTGAATTTCTGGTGATCAATCTAATTATAAATGTCGAAATTTGGATTGAAGCAAGTATAAAAATTGTTGATTTTGAGAAAATTATCAGATAATTTTTCTATTGCGTGAATTGATGGGACAAATCAATGTAGGGTTTAATAAATGTCTGAGTCGAGTCTGGAAACGTGATCGCTGCTCCGACTGTAGACCATCGAACTTCGTGCCTCCAGTGTCAGTCGTGGCGTCACACGTCAATGAAGCTTCGGTCAAGTTTTCGTGGCCTATGATGGCCAGGGGAGGTGGCACGAGTTGATTTTCTGGTGATGTGCTGCTGGGTTGTTGGGTCGGGATAACTCGAATTCTTGTTTTCGAAATTAATTCGAGTTTTGGGTGTTTGTGTGGTTTTGGGGGATGGACGTCGACTAGATGGTGGCTGCAGCTTCGACCAACGGCGACAATTCTGGCCGTGCACGTGCATGTGGTCGTGGTGGTGTCAGTTGCAATGGGTTTGGGAAAGGAGGCAGGCAACTCGAAGTCTGCTCGGGGAATTAAGAAGAAAACTCGAAGTCGAACTCGAGTTGTTTTAGTACGATGTCGGGTTAGTTTTAGGACTTAAACAAAATTTTGAAAAAAATACTCACACGGGTAGATTTTGGTTAGGACTCGAAGCAGGGAGCAATTTTGCTCGGGAATGACTCGAGGCAGTCTCGGGTCAGGCCTAAAAATAGTAAAAATTTGAGTTTTTTTGAAAATTTTGAAACATGAGTTTAAAATTTGTTTTTGAAATAATTATCTGAAATAAATAAAGTATTTTAAAAACTTAAATTTTAAAAGTAAATTTGTTTAAGAAATTAACTTGATAAAATATTTGAAGAGTAAATCAAATATTTAAATTTTTAACTTAAAACAAAAATTATTTATAATGATTAAACAATTAATAATTTGTAATTACTTTGTAATTAAAAGTTGATTAATTGAAAGAATAATTAATTAATAAAGATAATTAAGATTTAATAAATTAAAAATTAAGAATAAATAAATAAAGATAATTAGTTAAAGAAAATTAATTAGTTAAGTTAATTAAAATCTAATTAAATTCATATTTAAGGATAATTAATTATTAAATTAAAATTTATGAAGATAATTATGTGGTTAATTCACTTTTAAATCATATTCACCTTAATAGAAAACGATTGACTATCATCAAATATTCTGTACTGGATTAATAACTCTATTGTGTGACGCCCCACCTCTATGCTCACAATAACAAAGGTTATTATAAAGAATAACGTCTGCTATTGCGAAGAATAAGGCTTGTTAGAAGCGACCATCCGTAAGTTATGCCTTAGACGAGTATTTATTACATCGATAGGAGTTGTATAAATTACTCCCAAAGACGTATATTCAATCCAAATCTAAAACGAAACTACAGTGGCTTAAGAAAAATCCAGAACAATTCATAATAACAATAACACAGATAGTATAATCACATCAGAACAGAAATATCAGATATATATAGCGGAAGACAAGTCTGGAATATATGCTACAACAGTCGATGGTTCACATGAACCAAATGTACATAAACATATACATCAACATACATAAGATGGGAGTCGAATAACCAAAAGAACTCCTCGAAAGCTAAACAAAAGATGATGCGATATCCCAAAAGCTGAAGCTGCTACAGAACCAGAGATAGAGACTACCCTGAAATAACTCGGTCTGACCCGAGTATTATTCAAAAAGAAATAATAAACGGATCAGTCTAATTTATTCTTAGATGTGAGTGCATCATAAATAACATCAAAGTAAAATAATAATAATCTCGAATGAGACTATTCAACATAAGAAATCAACATAGTTAAATGAAGAAATCACATCAAACTCCATCAAAATCAACTTTCAAATTCACAATTGAATTCAAAACAACAATTCACAAAATCTAGAAATCAAAAATAGATAACTAGAAAATCAACATAAAAGTGGATCGATCCTAACAAATGGCGAGTTTTAGCTACGCCGCACGTGCATCAACATATGGCCGAAGCCTACCAAGTACTGTCAACATAATTTTGGCGCCCAACATATGACCCGAAGGTCCAACATATGACCCGAAGGTCTAGTACTGGTATTTGACCCGAAGGTCCAACATATGACCCGAAGGTCCAACATAGTGGCTCGAAAGCACACAAAATCATCAAAATCATCAAACAACAAATATTTCAATTAACGCGTCCGGATTTAACCGAAATAGTAAAAGTGTGGTTCCATACTCCGCACTTTTGCTAAACCGTTTAAATCTCTTCATCGTTTCCTTGAAAGTGCAAAATTGTGTATTTTATAAAAATACATTTTACGTTCTCAAATGGACAAGTCCGGAATTAAGCGAATCAGTAAAAGTAAGGGTTCATAGTCCTCAATTTTGCTGAATCGTTTAAATCGCTTTCTCATTCTTTTGAAAGCGCAAACTGTAAAATTTTTGGAAACAATTTCAATTTAAAACCATTTTTAAAACACGTGATTAAAATAGTAGCATCTGTAGCAATTTCGACAAAGAAATTGCACTTCACAAAACACCGTAAAAACGGATACCAAATCAGCGTTGCGGGATAACCGCTTTAAAATTCACCTTAAAATTGACGGTTACTGAAGTCAAAACAACAGTAATTTTTATTCGTCAAAAATGTCACGAAAACAATACGCTTCAAAAATATTTTACCGGCGTACAAATTCCGTTATCAAAATAACGGCTACAAAATACGTTTTAAAAACGTAAGGCCGGTTCAATGCAAATTATAAACTTTTAAACAAAATCTAAAATAAACTGGCATATAATTTACAGTTCTTACAATCTCTAGTTGCGTACCAAAGTGAAATTTAACTGAAGAAAGGATTTGACAAACTACAACTATTTTTCAAAGATGCACTTGAACATTGAAATATAATATGAAACACGTTCTCTCACACAATGAAGCTTAAACAAAACCACTTGGCCATGCCATTTTTACACAACACCCCCCTCCCCTCTGTACGTAAGAAAGGAGGTTACACACGCATAAAAAGGAGCACGGCTTAACCCCTAAACAGCAATGATAACCAACATAATATACGTATGCAATGTATTCAATTGCATGCACTATCCAACTAGTAATTAAAGAATAAGAAGTGTACACGTATGGGCCAACATTGCTTTATGTCACCTGTTATAAAAGATGCATGACTTTCGAAACAATGCAACCACTCAAATCTTGAACCAATGAAATATACAATGCATGAATGTACCTGACACTACCTCCATATGCCTTACGCAATAACAGGTTCCCATGTATACAATAAAATGATGATGTGAACCATTCTTTTAGGTATTACATGCTTATATAGTAATGCAACTCATTTAGAAAAATAGGCAAAACCCAACTGATAAAGTTTGTTAACTAGTAGAACCTAGATCTGGACATTCATACGCATGCACAATCATAGTAGAAAATATGAAGCAAAACACCACCTGCACTTACATTCACTCTTCATTACACGCATGGGAATGGAACCAAAATGCAATCTTTGCTTTAAACTTTATGTAGACACTATTTACCCACCGATATACATGCACTCAACACACTGTAGGAGATGCAATTTATACTAATATTCGTGTCATTCTGCAATAAAAATATAAGTACTGATATGCGAATAGAAATTTATGCACGTAAAATAATATAATGAAGCTGATAAAAATAAATGAATCAGTTAAAATAGATGTGAGTTATTACTCACAAAATTGGCTTCAAGCTACTAAATATCCCAGATCCAACAGAGAACAAAATGAATCGGCCAATAATGCATCCTTTGATTGGCTGAAAATGAGCAACGAGAAGGTTGCAGATATTTTCTTTTTTTTTCAAAAATAAAAGTACCAGTCAAGGCAACACGGCTGGCTAACATTTTGAGTACACTTTTCATTTAATGCAACGTGCTTAAGTGAATATAAAGGACACGCAGATATGATGTGGGTAGTTGTGAACAAGTGATTGCAATGAAAATGTGTTTTCCCACTTAGTTCACTATCGGTTCCTAACTTTGGTTTACTACTAAAATGTCAGCAATGTAAAGATATAGGAAAAATAATGTAAAGTGCTTGTTTTGCCAAAATGTGACAGCACGTTCCAAACAGGCTACTACAACTTTTGTTTACTGACTTTATAACAAATTATGCAAATTTTTTTTCCAATTTTAAATAAAAAATTTCTATTTTAAAATATTTTCTCCGACCGTAACTCCAAATCGCGGTCGTTTCAGGTTTTTAAAATATTTATTACTAGGTAATAAAATCGCGGTCGTTACATATTATGATACTGTGATTGTTTTGGTACTGAACTGTGATTTGTGATTTAATTCTGTATTGATGTGAAAACCCCTTTGCCCGTAAAATGGCATTTTTACTTTGATGCAACAGGGAGTCGGATTCCAGTTGGGTATCTGAAACCCACATCGAACCCTGAACATAAATCTTTGTGATTGTCATATCCACGTGTTTTAAAAAAAAATTATCGATCACTATTTAGTTTAGCCGGGAGAGGACCTTTGTGTCGTATAACCCATTACGAATAGTGATGCGACGCAATGGATAGCATTTGAAGACCGGTGTTGAAGATCGGGTATTTATGAAAGCGATAAGATGACCTATTGATTGTCTCTGCACTGAGTTGCTCCGGTATAGAGATTCCCTAAGTGATGGAAAGTCCGATCAGGATTGTGAATACCCGGATTGCAAGGACTTCTTCGGAAGGGCATTCGGTTCTGTTCGATCCCGAAACAAACTCGTATGGTTGTATGTCCGACACTACACTTTGAGATATAAAGCTGATTTCTTTCAAATACATTTCTGTTTGGTGGCGGAGAATTTATTCTCTTAGCTTAACACCCTTCTCTGAGACGTACGAGCTCAAAGGTTATGTAGTTGAAGGCTATCAGTGATATACTCCCAATTTGGTAGTGTGGCATGCTGAGTGCTGATGTGTGTTGCCGATCATTTGTTGATCAAAGCATGGCTTTCGTGTAAAGCGTAGCTTTGTGGACGAGACCTCAACGGACCTCACAACCCGGAAATGGTCGAAACAGGAAAGATGCGGCAAGGTTATGAGGGTTGCACCCTTTAGGGTATGTCATTTCCTTCTGGAAAAAGGTGGTATCAGGTATGGAGCCCTGATGCTTAACCTATGTGGTTGCCCCAATCTCATTTACCGTGTGATTGTTGCTTTGTGATCGAGGGCCCTCGGATAAAGGTCCCAAAGGATCGGGGGGTGGCATATTCGTGTAGTAGTTACCTAGTGTCAGAGGTAACCCGGCTTTGTGTTTGCAGAGAGCAGTTGTCTTTGGGGACGTCCATCCAGAGGCGTACCCATGTGGCAGTAGGAAGTTCCTTAGCCTGACCATTTGTTGGAAATTCAATTTCCAATACGAACCCTATACCGTTTTAGTTGTAGAACCTGCCATTTACTTATGGTGGTCACCACTGTTTAGATGGTAGCTATAGTAGGCATAGTTCGGAATGTCTATGCTGGCTAAGATTAATATTATATTTTCGAAATGATTTTCTACACTATGCACTAGTAATAATATAAAAGAAATTTTTTCTCGTATTAAGCATATTTGACTATCATAAGAAGAAATCTCCTCCAATTCCGAGTTTGCATTGTGTGTGTGGCAGGAGGTCTTATGGTAGTTTCATTTTCCAAAAGCATATCAGATTCTTTTTAAAATCTGTTTTTATTTAAAGCGACTAATTTTGTTTACTCATACCAGTCCCATGACTGACCCGGAGTTTATTGTTTCTTTCCTAAACTCTGGGTGCCCATCATTTCCACACGGGCAACCTAGTAGCAGGTTTCGTATTCTGGTGTTAGCGGTATTTTGGGGACTTTTACCTTGAAGATATTTTGGAAGCTTTTTGGATCACCAGGTGCTTAGTTATGGATATTCACGATCGCTTCATTCCTTTGAAGACTTTTGCTTGTGATCACTGTTGTACTATTATGATGTTTATTTGGAGTTGTGGCATATGTATTATGATACTCTGTTGTAGTAGTGAACATTATAATGATGTTGTATCTATGATGTAATGTATGATATTCAGTTTATTTCCGCTGTTTATATTCATCTGATGTTGTTATAAGCTCCACCAAACTGAAGTTTGACGTTTGAATATCTGGAAATCGAATACAAGTGAGGTATTTGATGTTGATTTTCGAACGCTGGATTTCAGGATCGTATAATTTGGTATCAGAGACAAAGGTTGAGTAAGAACTTTAGCTCTGGAGTATAACACATTAGACAGCTCATTAGAGATAGGGTGAAGTATACCCTAGAATGAGTATAACCCGAAACCTTGAATTTTCCTAGTCGATTTCTTTTACTGCTGATATTCCTTGAGATATTTTGTCCGTGGATCAAAATCCAGTTTTCTTACTAATTACAGATAGTAAGAATGAGCGGACGAAGAGGAAGAGCTAGGGGTCAAGGAAATGCCACAACAGCTTATCAAATTCCCCCAAAGGGGAAGAAGCAATGCCTACTCAGAATCAGCCGAATCTGGCTGATTTATATAAGAATTTCTTGAAGCTTGGTGGTAAGCCGTTTACCGGCAAGGAGTCTATTATTGAGGCCCAAGCATGGATGAGATCTTGTGAAAGATTCTTTAGGGGGCTAAAGTTGGAAGACAATCAAATGCGACTCATAGCTTCTTGGCAACTTCAAGAAGAAGCCTTAGCATGGTGGGAGACAGTCACTGTGGATAAGCCAAAAGACGAGTTTTCTTGGGAGAAATTTAAAGAAGTATTTGAGAAGTGCTATACGCCATCAGCTGGGATTTCTCGTATGTATCAGGAATTCATGGACTTGAAGCAAGGAAGTTTGTCATTTGAGGAGTATCTAAACAAATTCAATGAATTTTCTCGTTTCCGTCCAGAATTAGTGAACACACCTTTGAAGACGAATGAAAGGTTCATTCGTGAGATAAACAAAAAGTTCCACGAAAGGATGACTGGCCACGTCAAAGAGTCTTTTTCTGATCTTACTGATATGGGGTATAGGTATGCTACTTTGGATATGCAAGAGGTCCCAAATGAGGGAGGAAATACGAGCAATCCAAATTGGAAAAAGAGGAAGTTTGGAGGCAAGAAACCATGGCAGGGTAAGGAGAAGAAAAAGAGCAATCAAGGAAGCTCGACAGAGAATGTTACTTGTTATAATTGTTCGGAAAAAGGGCATTACTCAACTAATTGTACGAAGCCTAAGAAACAAGTGAATCAATTCGTTCAAGCAAAGTCCAGGAAATGTTATGCTTGTCAGGAAGAGGGACATGAAGTCAAAGACTGCCCAATGATGAAGAAAGCACAGGTAGCAAAGGTGTACGCAGTCAAAGATCAACCTACAACTTCTAAAGCAGCAAAGGGGAAGGGGGTTCTGGAAGGTAACCTTACTATTTATGATAGAATTGTTAGAGTTTTGTTTGACACTGATGCTACACATAGTTTTATTTCTCAGCAAGCTGTAAATGAACTAAATCTTGAACCTGATTTCATTGAGGAGCCTATATGTGTAAAGAATGCAGTAGGAGGCCCAACAAACCTTTGTCTTCGATGTAGAGATGTTCCTATCTCATATTCTTGTTACCAATTCCCTATTAGTCTTTTTGTCCTTGATTTTAATGAATTTGAAGTCTTACTCGGAATGGATTGGCTAACGAAATACGAAGCCAGATTGGATTGTAATAATCGATTGATTTCGATTAAAACCGAATTTGGAAAGTTTATTGAGATTTCTTGTGAGGACCCTAGTCCTAAAAGAGAAGGGTTGATGTATAATTTCGGATATTCTGAACCCGGTTTGGAGTCCATACCCTTTGTTGTAGATTTTCCAGACGTGTTCGAAGAAGTAAAATCCTTACCTCCACATCGAGAAATAGAATTCAGAATTGACTTAGTACCTAATGCTCGTCCTGTAGTTCACGCAAGTCGCAGGATGGCGCCCAGAGAAAAGGGTGAATTAGTCAAGCAAACTAATGATCTGCTAAGCAAAGGATTAATTCGTCCTACTGTTTCTGAATGGGGTTTAGCCGTTGTGTTTGTTGCTAAATCGGATGGATCTTTGAGATTGTGTGTTAACTACCGCGTTCTTAATAAGCAGACTCTCAAGAATAAATTCCCTCTACCTAGAATTGACGACCTATTTGATCAACTACACGGCGCTCGTTTCTTTTCGAAGATGGATCTAGCTCAGGGATTCCATCAGTTACGAATCGCCGAAGATTGTGTTCATTTGACCGCTTTCAGGGGTCCTAATATGTTGTACGAATGGTTAGTCATGCCTTCGGGCTAACCAATGCTCCAGCGTACTTCGTAGATCTTATGACTCGTGTATTCCGGGAAGTATTGAATGAATTTGTGCTTGTATTTATTGATGATATCCTAATTTATTCCAAAACTGAGGAGGAGCATTCTGAACATCTTAGAATTGTTTTGGAGATATTAAGAAGAAACGTTTTATTCGCTAAATTTTCTAAATGCCATTTTTGGGTCAAAGAAGTTAAATTTCTCGGGCACATTGTTAATAAAGAAGGAATTTTTGTTGATCCTAGCAAGATTTCATCTATTCTAGACTGGAAGCGACCCACTACTCTGAAAGAAGTTCGAAGCTTTTTTGGTTTAGCAGGTTATTATCGGAAGTTTGTTCAGGACTTTTCTAAGATAGCTAGTCCGTTGACTAAGCTAACAATGAAGAATGTAAAATTCAATTTGACTCCGAAATGTGACGAAGCTTTTCAGGAGTTGAAGAAGAGATTAACCACCGCTCCTGTTCTCGCGATTATCAACGAGAACCAGGGTTTATCTGTCTATACTGATGCTTGTGGTGATGGGGTAGGTGCAGTATTAATGCAGAATGGGAAGGTGATTGCCTACGCGAGTAGACAATTACGCCCACATGAAAGAAACTACCCAACACATGATTTGGAACTTCTAGCTGTTATCATCGCTTCAAAAATATGGCGACATTATCTTCTGGGTAAGAATCTCCTTCAGCTTTCCAAAAGAAAATTTTAAGTTCGAATTAACTTAACATATACTTATACTTAATAAATTCTTTTATTATAGGTGAAAAATTCGAACTATTCACCGACCACAAATCTTTGAAATATCTCTTCACCCAGAAAGATCTGAATTTGCGACAACAACGTTGGTTGGAATTTTTGGCATCTTATGACTTAGATATTCTGTATACACCCGGAAAAGCCAATATAGTTACTGATGCTTTGAGTAGGAAACACGCTATTCTTGCTCATCTTGTTATCGCTCCTACTCATCTCAAGAGGATCGCAAGCAAGCAGTATGAAGATGAATTTCTTCGAGGAATTTATAAAAGAATATGCCAGGGGGAAGACACTAATTTTAAGATGGATAGTAGAGGAGTTATAAGATTAAAAGGTAGAATGTGTGTTCCAGACTTCCCTGATCTAAAACGCGAAGTTTTGGACGAATGTCACAATTCTAAACTTTGCATCCATCCAGGAGTCAATAAGATGTATATGTTTGATGTGTGTTTATTGTTTGATGATAACAAAATATATATCAATTTATAGATGTGTTTGCAGATCGTACTATACAGGAATAAATATTCATAATTGAATAATAATACTATTGCATAGAATTTAACAAATTCAATCAGTATTTTTTATTCAATATAATATTTTATACAGTACAAAGTTTTTAGCTCATATACTGATTTCATACATTTCACACTCATAAACGGATTTCATACATTTCACACTCATACACTGATTTCATACATTTCATATTTACAATGTTTTCCTCACTACATCACTCAACACTCAGCTATAACTATCTGCATTGTCCAGCTTCAGTTCTTGTCCTGTCTTCTGTGTACCTTTATAATTAACAACTACAGCAGTAATATGAAAATAAACAAATTTGAATTTGCAAAAATATAAAATTTGTTTTTATTGTTGTCTCAGATATATGGGTTATTGTCATCATCTTTGATTGGGTAATATCCGTGCATATCAGTATTCATATCAGGGACAGGTAGTCATGAGTGGCTGCAATACACACGTGTACATTCATACACGTGTGCACTGCCTCGCCAACTCGTGCGCACAGCCAACCAAAAACAAGGTCAAATCCAAATCAGATCCAACTCAAGTGCAAATGGCCTTGACCAAAATCCAAAATGTACACATGAACAATATGGCAATGCAACTCAATCAACAACTCAAAGTATCACTGCAACCATGACAACAGTTTCAAGTGAGAAGGCATGCAATAGTACATCATACTACAGAGAGCATATGCAAGGTGATATAGGGCACACATATGGAATGCAAAAACACTCCAGCAAGGTACACAGCAAGTGCAACTGGACAACAAGCAATACCAGAAGAAAAAAAAACTGGCAACATAATTAATCAAAGTGAACCACAACATCAAAATCAAGTACAATGCAACAGCTACAGACTAGAATGTTTCACAGTGCAACATGCTACAAATGGCCAGACAAAAAAATGATTAAAAGATGGCAGTACACAAAGACAAAGACAGTGCAATGCACAACTGTAATGCAGACTCAAGCCAAGCTACACAACTTAGTATACATTCAAGTACACAGTGCACAACAACGACCAAGTAGTCAACATGATCAAAGAAGCATAGTTCAAACTCAAACATGGCCAAGAACTGATGCAAGTGAAGAAGAACAATGAACAACAGATAAGTGATGATACACTACAACTAACTACATGTACAGGTCAGTGTACAGGTCAAACAGAGATCACATGTAACACAAAGACTACAATATTGAAACAAGCTGGTAAGCATCTCAAAGCAAGTACAACTGAAGTTCAGATTAAATCAACCAGAAAAGATGGTCAGAGATGTATGGTGTGACGACCGCCCATGACCCCTGCACTGAACCTAGAGATAGTGCGCTGTAAAGTGTGCCAGGCGACCATGGACGGTTGCCAGGGTAAATTAAAACAACAGAATCTATCGTATTACTCACAGCGCATGGACAAAATACAATAGAAACATATATAAATAGTGAAGCTTCACAGAATAGAATCTCATCAATAAAACTTCATAATAGTTGAATACAATCATTAGAATAGTCAATACATCAAGCCTCACTACATAACACTCAGAGATTATACAAACAACGGAATATCCAGTACATATAAGAAGATAATATGCAACCCTTCAGCTCGTCTTCGATATCAACATCGTGAGAAGCAAGAACAGCACCTGTCACCTGCTACCTAGTCTGCCCGTCCCAAAATGGACGAACAGCCCAAGGAAATAAGAATTAAAAACATAAAGCCTTGAGTCAGACAACAGTCTTAGTGAGCGGTAAATTAACTAACAACATACCAAAAGAGCATAAAGGAAAAAGGAATAGGAATACAACCCTCCCACTCCACCTCTTTCTACAGTGATAGCCCCCAGACACAAACTAAGTAGAAGCAAACATAGCAAAGCATACAATTTAAGGTAAAGCAATTATCACTCGAGTCAAGGGCGATGTTTTCCAAGTACAAACCCCCAAGGCCTAAACCAAGATCAGATAACACTCAGAAAATACCACTCTTGAGTCCGAATGACGATACAACCAAACATCCATGACTCTGGCTATCACTGTTATCATTGCTTCGATATCATCGTTAATCGAATGACCGGCTCATTCTTTCATCTGTCCGTCAAGGGCTAATGGAAACCCCGGTTCTAGACATAACTCTGCACGTCATCGTGACTCGTGCCTAGGACTATCGAATCTGCCCAGAGTACTTGACTACCCAATCAGTAGCCTTCAGGGACTATCGAATTTGCCCAACGTACTCTTGCTTTGAGCATGCTAGAACCTTCAACAACGATGATACCTCAGCCTCCTAGTCATCCTCCTCGATGACTATTTCCATACTAGCTCAAGCGCCTCTCGAGCCAACCATTATCCTCAACTCGAACCATATCACCGAGTTATCAACTTGCTTGGAATAATCCCGCCTGGATTAGACCAAGACTATCTCATATCATGCTTCGCCTCATCATCATCATAGCAAAGCTTCATCTCAACATCATCATCAAATCTATTCATATGAGCTTCATCGTCCGCTATATATGCCACGAGCAGCTTTTCCAATTCAAGAGCCTTTCCCTTAGCTTTCGAATCATCTTCGACCAACTTGTCTAATTCAAATCATCAATCATCTAATTCATAGCAATCAATCAAGTCAAACATTAATCCAAGTAGTCAAGCATTCAAATATAAGCTAAATGGACAAGTATAACAATAATGGCAATTTCGTAATTAAAGAGTCAAAAGTCTAATAAGCATGAAAACAAGAGCAATATCTCTATAATCTTGATGAATGAACTTGCATAGGTTAAAATGTAGTAAAATGGATGCCAAATCATCATGAATAATGGATCTATATGGATCTATATTTAGGATTAGGAAAATTCATGGAAATCACTATTTTAACACCAAATCAAGCCAACGATCCGATATACTCCTTTGGATCCGTGTGAGAGATAATCACCACTCACCAAATCAACTAAACAACCCCAAATCAACACGCTTTAGATCTGGACAGCGAAGGATTTAGCTTGATCTATCACGAATCCGCTTCAAACGATGAAATCTCACTTCAATGGATGTAGATCTTCAATCTAAGCTCTTGAATCTTCAATTTGATCTTCAACTTGGATGGATGGAATCACTGGATTAGAGTGGAGAAAAGAAGTGAAGAAGTGTAGAAGTCGAGCTCTCAAAATGGCAGCACTTCGTCGCTTCGAAATTCGGATCCCAAAAAGTGAGAAATGGACAAGTATTTATAGGTTGAAAACTCTCTTAGGTCGCCCACTTTTAGGTCGTCCACGACCTATAGAGCCCACGACCTACGACCTATCAAAGCTCCTCATCCTACGACCTAACAACACAGCAGCCTAACTTCTAAGTCGCTCGCGACTTATCACTATACGACCTAACACATGTGCCTCAACGACCTAGCGACTTAACAACATGCCGACCTAAAAACCCATACGACTTAACAGGGTCTCCGACCTACGACCTAACTGATAAGCCCTCACGCGACCTAACGTATATGCGCATCCACGCGACTTAACTGAGGTGCGCCTTAACGACCTATCACTTAAGCATCCACGCGACCTAACATAAGTCGCGAACAAACTAGAATACAACCTAACGACTTAACACCTTAGGTCGTTTAACGACCTAATTATATATAGGATAATCCGACCTAACTCCTAAGTCGTCTAGACGACCTAACTATCCAACTTCTAAACTTAGGTCGCTCACAACATAACTGAACACTAGGTCGCTCACGACCTAACTATGATAACACCTTAGGTCGTTTGAACCACCTTAAAATCCCTAAGTCGTTAACCCACTAAGCTCCTTATGTCGCTGCCGACCTATCCTCCTTAGGTTGCTAACTCGCCTAGTTTCTTAGGTCGCTGCCGACCTAACTCTACCCCACGACCTAAGCTTATCACACGACCTATCTCCCCTACGACCTAACCCCAGAATCCTTAGGTCGCTTATACCTCTTAAGTCGATCAATTCCTTAAGTCGTCTAAATTCTTAAGTCGGTCAAGTACTGTAGGTTCTCCCAATCCTTTAGGTCGTTCACTTGACCTAGCCTACCCCACGACTCAACCTTTGAACGACTTAAGCTACATCATGACTCAACTTCTAGACAACTTAACTCCTACGCGACTTAACCTTAATTCGAACTAAACTCGGGACGACTTAACAATACTAACAATCTAATATCGACTGTTTTACAATGTTTCGATCCATAAAAATACGGGTCGTTACATTCTCTCCCCCTTAGGAATTTCACCCCTGAAATTCCAAACAAACAGAGCAATCAAAGACTATTCCGCATGCCTACCATCCATAGCAGTCAACAAACCATGCATCCAATTCTAGCTTAGCATGCAGAATTCTAAGACTTAGAACAATTTACAATGCCGTTAGATGACACGACACCTTAGGGCCATACCTTGAAGAGTTCAGGATGAGCTGCCTTCATCCTCTCTTCCACCTCCCACGTATAGTCGTTATCATCATCACTCCATTGTATCTTGAGCAACTTAACTACCTTCCTCCTAAGCTGTTTCGTGTCGGTTTCCACAACACGAAGCGGCTTACGAGGTCTCTTATCGACTGGATCAACTTCGAAATCTTCACAGCTATCAGTAGAAACCACGGTATTCGAGTCGTTCACATACTTCCGTAGATACGATACATGAAAAACATTGTGCACACCCGACATCTTCTCTGGTAACTCCAATCTATAGGCAAGCTTTCCAATTCGCTCGATGATCGGGAATGGTCCAACAAATCTCGGAGTCAATTTTCCTTTCTTCCCGAATCGAATAACATTCTTCAGTGGAGAAATCTTCACAAAAACCATATCACCTACGTCGAATTCCAAACCCTTACGACGCTTATCGGCATAACTTTTCTGACGGTCTTGGGCTGCCTTCATTCGTTGCCGAATGATCTCTATGCAATCCGAGGTTTGTCGAATCATCTCTGGCCCAAGCATCAGCTTTTCTCCTGCCTCTAACCAACATGTCGGAGAGTTACACGGTCTTCCATACAATGCCTCATACGGTGCCATACCAATGCTTGACTGGTAACTGTTGTTATACGAAAATTCCACCAAATGAAGATGATCTTCCCATGATCCTACGAAATCCAAAACACAAGCTCTAAGAAGATATTCCAAAACTCGGTTGACTCTCTCGGTCTGACCATCTGTTTGAGGATGATAAGATGTACTCAAACACAACTCGGTTCCCAAAACTTCCTGAAAGCTCTTCCAAAATCCACTAGTGAACAATGGGTCTCGATCGCTCACTATACTCTTCGGAATACCATGGAATCGAACTATCCACTTAACATACAACTCTGCCAACTTTGATGCAATCCTAGTCGATCGAACAGGAATGAATCTTGCACTCTTAGTCAAACGATCTACAATGACCCAAATCCCTTCATTTCACGTTCTTGTTCTAGGTAATCCATCAATAAAATCCATCGATATTTGCTCCCACTTCCATGTAGGAACTTCTAATGGCTGAAGCAATCCACTTGGCTTCTTTTGTTCGGCTTTTACCAACTGGCAGTTCATGCATTTGGAAATAAAATTTCCAACATCCTTCTTCATACCTTCCCAGTAGTAGGTTCTCTTCATATCCCGATACATCTTATTTCCACCTGGATGAATTGTCAACTTCGAGTGATGACTTTCCTTCAGAACTTCACTCCTCAATTCATCTATATCGGGAACAACTAGTCGTCCTTGCTTCCGAAGCCAACCCTCTCGATCGACCTCGAATCCTTTATCCTTTTCTGGATCCAATCCAGATTCCAATTCACGGATAATCTTGACAATCTTATCATCTCGCTTTTGGCTCTCACCAATCATTTCCACAAGAGTAGGTCTTATCGATAAGTTTGCCAACATCTCAGGTTCCAATTTGCATCTGGGCCTGAAGTCAAATCCAGCTAAATACTCGAGATTCTTCCATTATGAAAACATGGCTCCCAATCCTGCATGTCTTCTACTTAACGCATCTGCCACTGCGTTACCTTTTCCCGGAGTATAAGCTATATCAAAATCATATGATGCCAAAAACTCTAGCCAACGTTGCTGCCGAAGATTCAAATCCTTTTGGGAGAAAAGATACTTCAACGACTTATGATCCGTAAACAACTCGAATCGAACTCCCAGTAGATAATGTCTCCACATCTTCAGAGCAAAAACAATCGCCGCTAACTCCAAATCATGAGTCGGGTAATTCCTTTCATGCAGCTTCAGTTGTCGACTAGCATACGCAACAACTTTATCCTTCTGCATCAGCACTGCTCCATGTCCAGTACCACATGCGTCAGTGTAAACCACCATCTCATCATTACCACTTGGAATAGTCAAAACAGGAGCACTTGTCAGTCGCACTTTCAGGATTCCGAAAGCTTGCTCACACTTATCTTCCCATCTGAACACTTGGTTCTTTTTTGTCAATCCTGTCAATGGTGCAGCCACCTTGGAGAAGTCTTTGATAAACCGTCGATAATATCCTGCTAATCCAAGAAAACTTCTCACATCAGATGCATTCTTAGGTCTAACCCAATCCTGGATTGCTGCCACCTTAGCGGGATCAACCGCTATTCCATTTCCAGAGATAACATGGCCTAAGAACCTCACTTTACTCTTCCAGAAGTGACACTTCGAAAACTTAGCCTTTAGTTGATGTTTCCGTAAGATTTCCAAAACAATACGCAAGTGCGTCTTGTGTTCTTCTTCAGTTCTGGAATAAATCAGAATATCATCCACGAACACAAGTACGAACTTGTTCAACTGATCTCTGAACACTCTATTCATAAGATCCACAAAATATGTTGGTGCGTTAGTCAATCCAAACGGCATTACCAGCCACTCAAAGAAACCGAATGGTGTTCAAAAAGCAGTCTTCGGCACACTATCCTTAGCCACTCTCAACTGGTGAAATCCCATTGCCAAATCCATCTGAGAAAACACCTTAGCTTCGTGAAGCTGATCAAATAAATCATATATCCTCGGCAATGGATACTTGTTCTTCTTAGTCACTTTATTCAGCTCACGATAATCCACACACAATCTCAACGACCCATCTGCCTTGGTTGCAAACACAACTGGTGCACCCCACTCGGACACACTACGCCGAATGAATCCTTTCTATAAAAGGTCATCAACCTGCACCCTCAACTCTTGCTGTTCCCTAGGCGCCATCCGCCTAAGAGGCATCACAACAGGTCTGGCTCCTTCAACTAGATCTATACGAAATTCGATCTCTCTATGCGGCGGTAACCCTTTGACCTCGTCGAAGACATCCTCGAATCCATTCGCGATTGGCACCGATGACAGTCCATCCCGTGGAACAACCAGCGAATACATGAAGCTCATGAAGACGCCTTCTTCATGCTTACATCGTATCACAATCTTTCGCCCTTCCACATTCTCGACTGTCACCTCCAACCTCTCACAATCAACCTTTGCCGCATACTTCCTAAGCCAGTCCATACCCAAAATAATTTCGAACCCCGCAAAGTTCAGAACAAAACAATCACAAACAAAAGAGCAACCATGACTCGACACAATCAGACCACGGCATAACATACACAAACAAGACAAACCCCCAACTGGATTAGTCACAACCAATGGCCTATCAACAATATCCGGTTCTAAGCCCAACCGGCCTATAAGTTCACTACAAACAAACGAATGCGACGCCCCAGTATCAAACAGAACTCTAACTGGAACACCACATAGGAAAAGAGTACCTTGAACCACCACACTCTTTCCCTTCTCTTCAGCGGTAGGAGCTTTCGAAGACGATGGAACAGCCCCCAAAGCATAAGCTTGCACAATCTGCTTGTCCCTCCTCGGTTCTGGACAATTCTTCCTGATATGCCCTGGCTTGTCACAGTTGTGACACTTCATCGGTACTTTCGGATTCTTACAATCCTTCGAGAAATGGCCCTTCTGCTGACAATTGTAGCAAGTAACTTCGCCCTTCGGCTTCTTCTGGCCATCCTTACCCTTCTGCTGCTGTTGCTGCTTCCTCTTCTTGTTTCCACTCTGCTGTGGTTTAGACTCTCCCTTGGTCACAGCAACAACAGATCCTTCCTTAGGAAACAGACTCTCATGCTTGAGAGCTTTCTCCACAAGCTTCTCAAATGAATCGTCCAAATGATCCACCAACTGTCTCCCAAGATAACTGTCCAAGCCTGTCACAAACTTCTCATTCTTCTGATATGCAGATTCAATATACGACCGGGCATACTTGGACAAAGCTTCAAACTCAGAAACATACTCAAGAACTGGTCTTCCTCCCTGCTTGAGCTCCACAAACTTCTTGAACAGAACAGACTTCTGAGCTGTAGAAATAAACTTAGCTTCAAATCTGACTTGGAATTGCTCCCAAGTAATCTCTTCCTCCGGAGTATCAATAGTGATAGAGTTCCACCAATCAGAAGCTCTCCCTTGAAGCTGTCTTGACGCCAACTTCCTCTTAGTAGCATCCTCAATTCCCAAGTCACCAAAGATCCTTCTACAAGCATCTATCCACCTCTGAACCTCAATGGTTGATTCTGTTCCCAAGAAAACCTTTCCTCCAAGAGCAGTATAGTCCTTACACAGCTTAGCAAAATCCACCGGTTTTGGAGTTTGAACTTGAACTCCAACATCCACCGATGGCCCCGGAGCTGGCATCCTTCTCTTGATCGAAGTCATCATAGCTTCGAACATAGCAGCATAATCAGCAGCCCCTTCAGTAGCACGGCCTTCCCTAGCAGCTGGTCTCCCTCTTCGACTCATTCTCAATATCTATAAAAAGGAATGATTAGCACACCTAGAGAAACAACTGCATAAAGGACTAAAACTCTACTGAGCTACTATATTATATATAGTAATCATCCATCAAAATACAATTACGTCTCTCATACGTAGTTACGTCAGCGAGCGTTGGGTAAAATCGATTAACCAAAGCTCTGATACCAAATGTGACGACCGCCCATGACCCCTGCACTAAACCTAGAGATAGTGCGTTGTAAAGTGTGCCAGGCGACAATGGACGGTTGCCAGGGTAAATTAAAACAACAGAATCTATCGTATTACTCACAGCGTATGGACAAAATACAATAGAAACATATATATATAGTGAAGCTTCACAGAATAGAATCTCATCAATAAAACTTCATAATAGTTGAATACAATCATCAGAATAGTCAATACATCAAGCCTCACTACATAACACTCAGAGATTATACAAACAGCGGAATATCCAGTACATATAAGAAGATAATATGCAACCCTTCAGCTCGTCTTCGATATCAGCATCGTGAGAAGCAAGAACAGCACCTGTCACCTGCTACCTAGTTTGCCCGTCCCAAAATGGACGAACAGCCCAAGGCAATAAGAATTAAAAACATAAAGCCTTGAGTCAGACAACAGTCTTAGTGAGCGGTAAATTAACTAACAACATACCAAAAGAGCATAAAGGAAAAAGGAATAGGAATACAACCCTCCCACTCCACCTCTTTCTACAGTGATAGCCCCCAGACACACACTAAGTAGAAGCAAACATAGCAAAGCATACAATTTAAGGTAAAGCAATTATCACTCGAGTCAAGGGCGATGTTTTCCAAGTACAAACCCCCAAGGCCTAAACCAAGATCAGATAAGCACCCAGAAAATACCACTCTTGAGTCCGAATGACGATACAACCAAACATCCATGACTCTGGCTATCACTGTTATCATTGCTTCGATATCATCGTTAATCGAATGACCGGCTCATTCTTTCATCCGTCCGTCAAGGGCTAATGGAAACCCCAGTTCTAGACATAACTCTGCACATCATCGTGACCCGTGCCTAGGACTATCGAATCTGCCCAGAGTACTTGACTACCTAATCAGTAGCCTTCAGGGACTATCAAATCTGCCCAACGTACTCTTGCTTTGAGCATGCTAGAACCTTCAACAACGATGATACCTCAGCCTCCTAGTCATCCTCCTCGACGACTATTTCCATACTAGCTCAAGCGCCTCTCGAGCCAACCATTATCCTCAACTCGAACCATATCACCGAGTTATCAACTTGCTTGGAATGATCCCGCCTGGATTAGACTAAGACTATCTCATATCATGCTTTGCCTCATCATCATCATAGCAAAGCTTCATCTCAACATCATCATCAAATCTATTCATATGAGCTTCATCATCCGCTACATATGCCACGAGCAGCTTTTCCAATTCAAGAGCCTTTCCCTTAGCTTTCGAATCATCTTCGACCAACTTGTCTAATTCAAATCATCAATCATCTAATTCATAGCAATCAATCAAGTCAAACATTAATCCAAGTAGTCAAGCATACAAATATAAACAAAATGGACAAGTATAACAATAATGGCAATTTTGTAATTAAAGAGTCGAAAGTCTAATAAGCATGAAAACAAGAGCAATATCTCTATAATCTTGATGAATGAACTTGCATAGGTTAACATGTAGTAAAATGGATGCCAAATCATCATGAACAATGGATCTATACTTAGGATTAGGAAAATTCATGAAAATCACTATTTTAACACCAAATCAAGCCAACGATCCGATATACTCCTTTGGATCCGTGTGAGAGATAATCACCACTCACAAAATCACCTAAACAACCCCAAATCAACACGCTTCAGATCTGGACAGCGAAGGATCTAGCTTGATCTATCACGAATCCGCTTCAAACGATGAAATCTCACTTCAATGGATGTAGATCTTCAGTCTAAGCTCTTGAATCTTCAATTTGATCTTCAACTTGGATGGATGGAATCACTAGATTAGAGTGGAGAAAAGAAGAGAAGAAGTGTAGAAGTCGAGCTCTCAAAATGGCAGCACTTCGTCGCTTCGAAATCCGGATCCCAAAAAGTGAGAAATGGACGAGTATTTATAGGCTGAAAACCCTCTTAGGTCGCCCACTTTTTGGTCGTCCACGACCTATAGAGCCCACGACCTACGACCTATCAAAGCTCCTCATCCTACAACCTAAAGACACAGCAGCCTAACTTCTAAGTCGCTCGCGACTTATCACTATACGACCTAACACATGTGCCTCAACGACCCAGTGACTTAACAACATGCCGACCTAAAAACCCATACGACTTAACAGGGTCTCCGACCTACGGCCTAACTGATAAGCCCTCACGCGACCTAACATATATGCGCATCCACGCGACTTAACTGAGGTGCGCCTTAACGGCCTATCACTTAAGCATCCACGCGACCTAACATAAGTCGCGAACAAACTAGAATACAACCTAACGACTTAACACCTTAGGTCGTTTAACGACCTAATTATATATAGGATAATCCGACCTAACTCCTAAGTCGTCTAGACGACCTAACTATCCAACTTCTAAACTTAGGTCGCTCACAACATAACTGAACACTAGGTCGCTCACGACCTAACTACGATAACACCTTAGGTCGTTTGAACCACCTTAAACTCCCTAAGTCGTTAACCCACTTAGCTCCTTATGTCGCTGCCGACCTATATATCCTCCTTAGGTTGCTAACTCGCCTAGTTTCTTAGGTCGTTGCCGACCTAACTCTACCCCACGACCTAAGCTTATCACACGACCTATCTCCCCTACGACCTAACCCCAGAATACTTAGGTCGCCTATACCTCTTAAGTCGGTCAATTCCTTAAGTCGTCTAAATTCTTAAGTCGGTCAAGTACTGTAGGTTCTCTCAATCCTTTAGGTCGTTCACTTGACCTAGCCTACCCCACGACGCAACCTTTGAACGACTTAAGCTACATCATGACTCAACTTCTAGACAACTTAACTTCTACGCGACTTAACCTTAAGTCGAACTAAACTCGGGACGACTTAACAATATTAACAATCTAATATCGACTGTTTTACGATGTTTCGATCCGTAAAAATACGGGTCGTTACATATGGGTACTCAGAGGCAAAGGGATTACAGCACAAAAACAAATGGCCAGAGAAGATGATCAGAGAAGAAGCTCACAGGGGCCAGAAAAGTCAAGGCCGATGCTCACCATCGAAGTCAACATGGCCACAAACAAGTCAAAGCCGTGATCAACAGTGAACAAGTCAGAGACGTAGTCAGAAAGCAATTTCAAACATCAAATTAAATCAAGTTGAAAATTTCAGAAGTATAAATTAGGAAAGATTCTGGCATATCAATCAAAGAAATGATCGAACGTCACAAAATCAAAGCCGTGGGTACGAAGTACCTTCCCAAAATAGCAAACATAATAATGGAAAGTTTCAACAACGTAAAAGCCAAGCAATCAAAATCAGACGAGTGTTAGGGTTTCGAAAACCCTATATATACAGAACCCAAATCATCATCGACTGAGTGCAGAGCAAATAGAACAGAGCAGAGCGCAAAAGCAAAAACATTCAAGTTCAAGCAATTAAAGAAAAGCACAGAGCAGAAATCACATACCGAAGGCAAGCTGTAAGAGAATCGATCGAACAAATCAATCATCTCGAGGCAAGTAGTCAACAGAGCAACGAATTCGAGCGACATCTTCGAACATCAATCAGAAGCCCCAAACTACAGAGAAACAACAAGAGCGAAAGCCCTAATTTCAGAGGAAATAAGAATCAAAGCTGCCATTTCTCAATTCCATCAGATAAAAGAAAGAGGGCCGATGAAATTACAAAGGGGCCGGGCTTGTTAAATTATAAAGGTGTTTTTAGTTTTAATTTGTTTTTATTTTGGGCCGGGTTATTTTTTGAGCAAAATTGTTTTAAAGTTTTCAAATTAATTTTTGCTCTTATTTTATGTTTTAAAGTTTGTACTCTTCGAATAAATTCAGGGTAAATCACCACCTAGGTTTAGGTAGTGTCAGATTGTCTAGTTAGAATTAGTTCAGTGAGCAGGGTTTGCGAGTTTGCAAAACTCTATAGGCGGTAGCAGGGTGTGCGAGTCTGTTAGAGTGTTTGTAAGCGGGATACTGTTTAATTCTAATAGAAATCTGGGAATGCAGTAGTAGGCAGGGGTTGCCGAAGCTGGGTAAATTTTGTGTGTGATTTACTTTTCAGCATACTTACTTATCTGCAGTTTGATTTTGTTTTTAAATTCGATAAAATTTGCTATAACCCTATTCACCCCCCCCCCCTCTAGGGTTAATCCAGATCCTACAAGTGGTATCAGAGCCCGGTAATTTTTTTTAACTCTAGAGTCATGAATCCACCAAATAATGCTTTTTCTGAGGGGCAATCTATTACTAGGCCACCTATGTTTAATGGGAATGATTATGCGTATTGGAAGGTTAGGATGGGTATTTATCTTAGTTCTGTTGATTATGATGTTTGGGACATTATTGAATCTGGCTATAATTCTCCCACTATAACTGTTGGTGATACTGAGATTCCTAAACCAAAGGATAGGTGGGATGCTAACGATAAGAAGTTAAAAACTACAAATGCTAAAGCTATGAATGCTTTGATCTGTGCTCTTGATAAGACTGAATTTAATAGAATCTCTCATTGTAAAACATCACAGGAAATTTGGCATACCTTGGAGGTGACACACGAAGGAACCTCTCAAGTCAAGGAGTCTCGTCTAGCCCTGTTCAGCAATGAATACGAGAACTTTGTGATGGACAAAGGCGAGAGCATAAAGGACATGTTTAGACGCTTCTCAACCTTGGTGTACAATGCTAGAGCGCTTGGGAAGGTATTCACTGAGGTAGAACTAGTAAGGAAGATACTACGAGTCTTAACGATGAACTTTGAGACAAAAGTCACGGCAATACAAGAATCCAAAGATCTGAGTAAACTAAGCATGGAGGATTTGATCGGCAACTTGATGACATATGAGCTTGAGCTAAAAGCAAAGGAGGAAAGCAACAACTCCGAATCAAAGAAGAAGACGATTACCTTAAAGAGCAAAGAAGAGAGCGCTGAAGAAGATCCAATTGAAGAACTTGCAATGGCTGTCAATAATCTTAGAAAATTGTTGAGAGTCAGGCCACACAAGAAGAAAACGAGTGGTAATAGGTCAAAAGATTCTGACAATTCCAATAATTAATTGACCTGCTTTAACTGCAAGAAGCCTGGCCACTTCCAACAAAATTGCCCACTTCTCAAAAACAACAAAGGAAAGAAAAAGAAGAAGAAGGCCTTTGCAGCAACTTGGGATGATGAAGAAGGAGAGGAAGTTTCGAATGATAGCTCAGAGGAGGCTAACTTGGGTCTTATGGAAAAATCAGATTCAGAAACAAGCTTAGAGGAATCTAGTGAGGTAGGTGACTATTCTTATAAAGATCTTGTTTTAATGTGCCTTGATCTTACTAAAACAGTTGATGCTCTTGAATCTAAAATTGAAAAACTGAAATCTGATAGAAGAGTACTTGCCCATGAAAATTTTAGGTTAGAAACTGAACTTGAAAATATTCAAAACCTAGATTGTAAAAAATGTAAAATTTTAGATTCAGAATTATCAAAACTGAAGAATAGCTTTGAGAATCTTGAAAAAGAAAACTTGAATCTTAGGGAAACAATTGACACTAGGAAAAAGGATTTCATAAATAGATGCACCTCACTTGTGACTGAAAACACAACACTAAAAACCAAAGTCCAAAATCTTGAGAAATCACTAAATAACTTTTCAAGAGGAGAAAAATCGTTCAACATGTTTTTGAGAAATCAACTTTTTGCTAACAATAGAAAAGGACTAGGCTTTGGGAAAACACAAATTGAGGATAGTGCAAAAGGTAAGAGTGTCTTTACTAGAAGTGAAATAATTAAACAACGTGTTGAAAATTGTAGTCATAGGAACAAGAACACGAAATTTATAAAAGTTTGGGTTCCTAAGAATTCTACAAACAAATTTCTTGTCTATTGGAACAAGAATGAAAAGACAAAACAAGTTTTGGTTCCAAAGGGATTGTTTATTCACAATGCTTCAGTCACTAACGTCATTGGACCTAAGAGTTTCTCTAGGTCATCCTTCTCTCTCTTTCTGTAGGTCTGTTGGCGGGCTAAGGAACAACAAGAATGGTTTCTAGATTCAGGTTGTTCTAGACATATGACAGGTGATAAATCGAAGTTCCTTAGCCTAGAGAATTTTAAAGGTGGAAATGTGATCATGGGAGACAATAGCAAGTGTAAGATTATTGGTAAAGGTGAAGTAGGTAACGGTACGTTTTCTTTGACTAATGTTTTATACGTTGATAATCTGAGTCACAATCTCATTTCTATTAGCCAACTATGTGACAAAGGTATGAATGTGGTTTTTGATAGTGATACTTGCAAAATCATTGATAAATCTTCTAATAACATTGTTTTTACGGGCAAAAGAAAAGGAAATGTTTACTCGCTTTCATTTGATAATCTAAATATTTCTAGATGTTTGGTAGCCACTGACGAAGAAGCATCTTTATGGCATAGGAGACTTGGACATGCTAGCATGAGCCTCTTAGAAAAACTTGAAACAAAAGAATTAGTCAGAGGGTTAGCACATCAGAAATTTGAAAATAATACAGTGTGTAAAGCATGTTCCTTGGGCAAGCTTAGTCGATCATCATTTCGCCCTAAAAACATTGTTAGCACATCAAGGGTCCTTGAATTAATTCACATGGACTTATTTGGACCAAATGAAATTGCAAGTTTGAATGGAAAACGTTATTGTTATGTATTGGTTGATGATTACTCTAGATTTACATGGGTTTATTTCTTAGCCAAAAAGTCTGAATCTTTTGATTATTTTTCAAAATTTGCAAAACTTGTTCAAAATAAAAAAGGAGTTTCAATTAAAACTTTGAGAAGTGATCATGGAGGCGAATTTGAAAAATTGGATTTTGAAAACTTTTGTGAAGAAAATGGTTTAAAACATGAATTTTCTGCTCCACGAACAACTCAACAAAATGGGGTGGTTGAAAGGAAAAATCGTACATTGCAAGAATTGGCTAGATCCATGTTGAGTGAGTATAAACTATCTCTAACCTTTTGGGCAGAGGCAGTGAATACTTCGTGCTATGTAATGAATAGAGTAATGATTAGACCAATACTTGGCAAAACGTCTTATGAATTGTGGCATGAAAGGAAACCTAAAATTTCTTATTTTCGTGTATTTGGATGTCCTTGTTTCATTCTTAACACGGGTGATCAACTTGGAAAATTTGAATCAAAGGCTGATGAGGGAATTTTCATGGGCTACTCAACCAGGAGCAAGGCGTACAGGATATACAACAAACGAACAAAGACAATTGTTGAATCAATCAATGTGAAATTCGATGAATCTGACCTAGAGAGGACGACTGAAAAGGCGGTTGACGATGGGGTAGATCATGAAGGCATTGGAGAAGAGACATCTAGTGAGAAAGCTGAAAGTAGGACTGTTGATGCTGATAAATTAAAGTTCAAATCCAATCATCCTCCTGAATTGGTTATAGGTGATCCTATGGAAGGTATACGCACTCGCTCCTCATTTGATAAAAATTTGTGTGCGTTTTGTTGTCACAGTGGTTTTATTTCTGAAATTGAACCTGATTCTGTTGAAATGGCTCTTAATGATGAAAGTTGGGTTTTAGCAATGCAAGATGAACTTAATCAATTTGAGAGAAATAGAGTTTGGAAATTAGTTCCTAGGCCTAATGACTATCCGATTGTTGGAACTAAATGGGTGTTCGAAAATAAACTTGATGAATCGGGAAATGTAATTAGAAACAAATCTAGGTTGGTCGCAAAAGGATATAACCAAATAGAAGGCATAGATTTGGATGAAACATTTGCTCCAGTTGCTAGGTTAGAAGCCATTAGGATTTTGCTAAGTTTTGCATGCTATAAGGGTTTCAAACTTAAACAAATGGATGTAAAAAGTGCCTTTCTAATTAATGGTGATTTAAAAGAAGAAGTTTTTGTTGAACAACCCCCCGGTTTTGAAAATCATGATTTTCCAAATTATGTGTATAAACTAGAAAAAGCATTATATGGTCTTAAGCAAGCTCCTAGAGCTTGGTATGACTGCCTTCGTACATATCTTTTGGAAAATGGCTTTAAGAAGGGGAGTACTAACACGACACTGTTTCTATTACATAAAGAAAGTGATTTTTTTATTGTTCAGATTTATGTGGATGATATCATTTATGGTGCTACTAATGAACTCTTGTGCGAGAAATTTGAACAAGTCATGCATGCTAAATTCGAAATGAGCTTGGTTGGAGAATTGAAATATTTTCTTGGATTTCAAATCAAGCAAAGCAGTGATGGCATTTTCATTTCACAATCCAAGTATGTGTTGGAATTGTTAAAGAAATTTGGAGTTGAGAACTCCAAACCATTGAGAACTCCTATGAACCCATCAACAAAGTTGGACAAAGACGAGGAAGGAGTTGCTGTTGATCAGAAGAAATATCGAGGGATAATTGGTTCGCCTCTTTATCTTACTACTTCTAGACCTGGTATTATGTTTTCTGTGTGTTTGTGTGCACGTTTTCAATCTAACCCTAAAGAATCTCATTTGAAAGCCACTAAACGAATTTTGAGATATCTTTCACACACACACAAATTTGGACTATGGTACCCTTCTTGTGAAAATTTTGATTTAGTTGGTTATTCTGATGCTGATTATGCGGGTTCACTGGTAGATAGGAAAAGCACTAGTGGGACATGTTTCATGCTAGGACATTCATTAGTGTCATGGTCAAGTCGAAAACAAAATTGTGTTGCATTATCCATCACTGAAGCAGAATATATTGCATTAGGAAGTTGTTGTGCTCAAATTTTATGGATGATGCAAACTCTTTCTGATTTTGGCTTAGTTTATAAACAAGTTCCATTAAAATGTGATAGTAAAAGTGCAATAGACTTGTCAAATAATCCTGTTCATCATTCACGCACAAAACACATTGATGTGAGACACCACTTTCTTAGAGATCACATTGCTAAGGAAGACGTTTGCATTGAACACATTTCAACCGAGGATCAACTTGCTGATATTTTCACAAAACCCCTCCCTGAAGATAGATTTTCCAGATTACGTTTGGATTTGGGGATTATGGAAATTGTCTAATCATTTTTCAATTTTTTGGTTGAAATATTCTTGGATATTTATTTTCAACTTCAACTTCTAGAATTCAAACCAGTTTTGGATATTATTCAAAGATTGATTCGAATATGGTATTCAGTAGTGGAACTATGTTTGTTTTATTTTAAGAAATTTCATAATATGATTAATTTGGTAACTTATTCCACGACCATTTCTATTTCTACCATCTTTCTATCATTCAAAATGGTTTTGAAAAATGAGAAGAGTGCATTATTTTTAAATTTAAAAAGAAAATTAAAAATTTTATAAATATTTCGCATGCATCCATTCTCATTTAAAAGTCCTTATGGTTATGCATGGATGGATCATGTGAGTGAATTTTAGTTTATCATCACTCCATTCTCATTTAAAAGTCCTTATGGTTATGCATGGATGGAGCTTGATAGCTAATGAGTAACTGCTAATCCCATTTAAAAGTCCTTATGGTTATGGGTGGTTAGTAAGTGCTTATTTTATTTTTGTGCTTAAATGTCAAAATTATTTTTAAAAAACATCTCTCTTCCCATTGTGTAAAAACCAAATCATCGATCCACTCTCTACAATGTGGAAATTGTTATCTTGCTATGATATATTATGATTTTTTGGTTTAACAATTGTTTTTCCCCTGCTGTTCCATTATTTTTTGTCAGTCTTTTGATGATAACAAAAGGGGGAGAAGAATAAGATTTTGATAAGAAAGTAAATATTTTTGAATACTTCAACAAATTTGTTAAATGTTGTTAGTTAATTTTCTATAGTTCTTTTATTCTTCTGTAATTTCCTAAATCTTCTAAATAGGGAGTGGTCTCAGTTGTAGGGGGAGTATTCATGTAGGGGGAGCATTCATATAAGGGGAGCTAAATATTTCGTGCTCAAACACATTCAATAGAATTTCAAAATCTTTAATATATATGTTTGTCATCATCAAAAAGGGGAGATTGTTTGATGTGTGTTTATTGTTTGATGATAATAAAATATATATCAATTTATAGATGTGTTTGCAGATCGTACTATACAGGAATAAATATTCATAATTGAATAATAATACTATTGCACAGAATTTAACAAATTCAATCAGTATTTTTTATTCAATATAATATTTTATACAGCACAAAGTTTTCAGCTCATACACTGATTTCATACATTTCACTCATACACTGATTTCATACATTTCACACTCATACACTGATTTCATACATTTCATATTTACAATGTTTTCCTCACTACATCATTCAACACTCAGCTATAACTATCTGCATTGTCCAGCTTCAGTTCTTGTCCTGCCTTCTGTGTACCTGTATATTAATAACTACAGCAGTAATCTAAAAATAAACAAATTTGAATTTGCAAAAATATAAAATTTGTTTTTATTGTTGTCTCAGATATATGGGTTATTGTCATCATCTTTGATTGGGTAATATCTGTGCATATCAGTATTCATATCAGGGACAGGTAGTCATGAGTGGCTGCAATACACACGTGTACATTCATACATGTGTGCACTACCTCGCCAACTCGTGCGCACAGCCAACCAAAAACAAGGTCAAATCCAAATCAGATCCAACTCAAGTGCAAATAGCCTCGACCAAAATCCAAAATGTACACATGAACAATATGGCAATGCAACTCAATCAATAACTAAAAGTATCACTACAACCATGACAACAGTTTCAAGTGAGAAGGCATGCAACAGTACATCATACTACAAAGAGCATATGCAAGGTGATACAGGGCACACATATGGAATGCAAAAACACTCCAGCATGGTACACTGCAAGTGCAACTGGACAACAAGCAATACCAGAAAAAAAAAACTGGCAACATAATTAATCAAAGTGAAGCACAACATCAAAATCAAGTACAATGCAACAGCTACAGACTAGAATGTTTCACAGTGCAACATGCTACAAATGACCAGACCAAAAAAATGATCAAAAGATGGCAGTACACAAAGACAAAGACAGTGCAATGCACAACTGTAATGCAGACTCAAGCCAAGCTACACAACTTAGTATACATTCAAGTACATAGTGCACAGCAACGACCAAGTAGTCAACATGATCAAAGAAGCATAATTCAAACTCAAACATGGCCAAGAACTGATGTGTAACGACCCGATATTTTCAACCATTCGCATCCATTATAAGTGTATAGGTAGACACTCATGCCGGAGTTGAATTGATCAAAATACCGCGTTGTAAATAAAATTTGGCAAATCTCAGAATATACAGTAAATAAATATAATCACAGATCATAGACACAGAGTAAAATAATGCAGCGGAAGTAAAAGAAATAGTAGTTCATGAAGCTACTATATAAATATATCAGAGTTACATGAGATATAACAGAAGAAATAGAATACAACAAAAGTCTCAATATAATGACCAAGTACAAGCTGAGTAGAACAACGGAATTGAGATAGGTAGGACATGAGAAGCAGATAATCTCCAGTGATTCAAATCTCCAAGAGAGTGGAAATCCAAATCTATGAATAACTCAGGCTGACCCGAGCGTAAAGCAAAACACAAAACACTCGAGTCAGGACAATATATACTTATATAATGTAAACCAACTCAAGTGAACTGTAATAAAGGTACAAGTAACTTAAAGAATGCTTGGGATCGCCCATTCTTTAAGGATCCGTTAAACTATCTACTATGTAGTAATATTCGATATTATAATAATGTCTAATATAAAATAAACATACTTTTAAATAGCATTAAGGCTTTACATTTTCCACCTTAACACGTAATAGTCCCAGTAGTCTATCCAATATTAGCATACTCCCAAAATGGGGGCAACCCTCGATACTCCACAGGCTACGGGAGAAATCACAAATCGTAGTAAAGCTCGATATGGTAGGTGACACGGGACAATTAGGCAATGCCAGGGTAGATATACCAATTACGCACACGGACTGATGGAGCGCATAGCAGCCACTATAGTCCACCTCGAACAACACTCCCAAATCGGAGGATGGCCATCTAATCAATCACAAGTTAGAGTATAATATCGAAGAAATGTGTCCGAGAAGAGGTGCTACCTCACTGGTCCGAGATCGCTCCAGTTTTAGCCACCTTATGCCAACTCACGGGAGTTGGGTCCATGTAACATACCTTAAGAACGTCGCCACCATCCTACTTCATTCTGGAATCTCCACCGCGTACACGGTTGTCAAAGTGGTTTTCGGTATCGACAGAGAGTATGTCCATATCCGATCCCGGTCTATTTGCCAACCAATCTTTATTATAACCCGTGGTTATAACTTTTAAAAACAATACTTTACTTCAAAATAAAATATCATTTCAAACCATATCTTTATCAAAATAAAGATTAAATCAATTTCAAACCATTTCTATATATTTAAATTTTCATATCATTTCAAAACTTCATTTCAAATCAGTTTAATATAATAAAATATCATATCCTTACAAAACTTCATTTCCAATCATCTCAATATCAAAATATCATATCTTTGATAGTTATACTTCGAAACAAAAATCATTTTTATTTCAAACCTATATCCATTTCAAAACAATATCATTTCCATTTCAAACATATATTCACCTTTCAAATAGTCTATACTTTCAAAGTTATAATTCTTTTGAAACTAAAACATTTGAAATCATTACACTTTGAAAATCACAACATTTTTGAAAACATATATTTGAAATCATCTTTTAATCCTACATATTTACAAATTTATTAAATTAAACCCAAATTCCAAATTTAAATTTAAATTTAATTTAAACCATCATTTTCAACTCACATTCAGTTTACTAACAAACCATTTCAAATCTTATAAATTTCAAATATAGGTTTAATTCACAAAATACAATATTCAATCTTTAGTATTTCAAAGCTTAAATATCCCACATTTCATAAATTCAAAATCATTTGTATACATTTCAAAATATCAAAATATTATTCAAAACATCATTCATTTATATTTCATTTAACTACCATTTGAATCCATTCTTTTTATTAAATTTAAATACCATTTTAAACTCACATAAAAATAAAATTCTTCCATTTAAAACCATTTAAATGTCTCTTCATTATCTTTAGCATTTTTAAAATTTAATTTCCAAAATTATATCATTTTCCAAAGATTATTTTTCATTAAAATTTTATTAAACAACAAAATATAGTTTCCGTAGCACTTACAAAATGCTACGTAGAGTTATAGTTTAAAATAGTTCATTTAACAAAACGACAGCACTTAAATGCTGTAATATATTTCCATTAAAACTAAAATAAACTTAAATGTTAAGTTTAACCACTACAGCACTTACAAAGTGCTATAATAGCCTTTATTCCAAATTAACTCTTTAGTTCATTTAAACAACTACAACGATTACAAAATGTTGTAATATCTTTTACATACGTTTCAAAAATGCTGTCAAATCAAATTTAGAGCTTAATTACCATTTCACAAATTTAAGTAAATTTCCAATTCCATTTAATTAACTTAAACCTTTAATTAAAACCAAATTTCACATTTCCAAGTCAAATTTTATTTTAAAAGATCACTTTTAAACATTCATTTATTTAACCACTTAAATTCATAGAAAAATCAATAATACTTTAATAAATCACTTAAATTCAAATTTAATCAAATTATCATATTTACCATTTCCAAATAAAATTTAATATCCATTTTATTTATATAACTTAAATATCATTTTAACCAAAATTCCAAATTTTAATTTTAATTTATATTTCAAAAATCCAGTTAAACCATTCATTAATTACATTTTGAACACATAGAAAAATTATAATTTCTTTAATTCAAAATATTTCAAAATCAGTTTAAATCAAATTTCCTAAATTTATATTTATAAAATACTTAAAATTATACAAAAACACTTTATAAAATAACCACGGGCCTGTATACAGTTTTCTAGCCTGGGTCAAGTGATACAGATATGTATCATTTTAATCCGCAGTTCAAAAAGAAAAATCCGGGTTCTATCATTTCAAACCCGAAATCCCAAGTTAAATAAAATAAATAAAAACCATTCAGGCCTATCATTTCAGCCCATAACGATTTTTCCTTATTCTAAAGTCCGTTCGGGTATGTATCATTTCAACCCATAGTGATTCTAATCTATAGGGAACTTGCAGTGTGATAAACATATATAAATAACAGAATAGCATGAAATAACTTTAACATATGATATAATAAGTGTAATAATAGGTGTGAACATCATATGATAATAATATAAACATATATAACATGATGATATACATTACAGATTCAAATGGTGTCGGTTTATCAGTTATATAGGTACATATTGTCTGGTGAGAATAACTCACCTGTTTGTGCTGGAGATATCAAAACCAATGACACAATGGAAACAAAAGCACGATGACAAGACTACGGACTTGATTAGAGAGCGAATCCAAGCTACAACTCTTGTGCACAACCCAAAACAAACAATCAAAACGACAAAATTCAATACGACTTTAAAATGAAATAACTTTGAAATGAAAAGAGATTTGAATGTCAAATCTTTTGCCTTGTTTTCTACAATGCTTTGCATGGCCTAGGGGTTTATTTAGGTCAGGTTTGACATGACTTTGGCTCAGGTTTGATCATAGGAATGCATGGCATAAAGGCTAGAATATGTGGAGGAAGTTACAACACAAGAATATCAAGAGACTAGGCAACATAGTGGAGTTTGGTTCAACTTTTGGCTCGGTCTATGGGTCAAATGGCTTGGCCATCATCTCGTACAGGTCTGGACAGAGGTTCGGGTGATGAGTAGCAGCAGCCAAAGGTCATGTAGCAAGTGGTGGTGGTGGCTAAGGGGGTGGCCAAAGCAAGATATGGAGGGTAGGTGATGATATGTGTGGTCTAGGCAATGTTTTGTGGAGTTTTGTGGTGATGGCTTCAAGTGGAAGGTCATGGCCTGTCTTGGTCAGAGGGAAGGGAGTGTTTGCTGTAGTAGATGGAGGAGGTGATTATGGGGATGAAGGTGGTAGAGGCTAGGCCAAGCAAACATGTGAAGAGATCAAGGCAAAATTGCATAGAAAAGTAGGAAAAAATAGAAAGAAAAGAGGGAGATTACCAAATTTTTTTGCAAGATGGAGGCCATGATTTTTTTTTAGGATTTTGGAGCTTTGAAAATTCGTGAATAAGATGAGGGAGTCGGCTGAAAATGAATGAGGAAAAGAACGGCAAAAATAAAATAAAAGATGTATTGATTGAAAAGAAACGGTAGAATTCAAAAGGGCTAAACACACAAAAGGTATCAAACTCTTCATATATCTTTAATTCCTTTTTTATAACTTTATATTTCTGGAAAAAAAAATAATCCCAGATAAAATTTCGAAATTTTATCAAAATATAATAATTTATATAAATATTTATCAATTATATAAAGTAAAATTAAGAAAATAGCTAAAATAGTAAACTAGTCTAGAAAATTTGGAATTTAATAGAATAAATTTTTAGAAAATTCATATGAGCTTGTAATATATTTTTAAACATAAATAATAACATGAAATAAAAATATATTCACAAAATAAACATTTAAAATTTAATTTACATATAACTTCTAATGAAGAAAATAGCAGAAAATAGGAAAACAGCCTTTAAAAATAGGAAATCATCATAGTAAATTTTGGAAAAATTCTATTATCATTTTTAAAATATTTAGAGATGGAAATATACATAAATAAACATATTGACACATATTAAAATAAAATATAAGAAAGTAAATATGATTTATAAAATTTAAAATAGGCAAAATTGCACAATAAAATAAATTATACTAAAAATTGAAATGTACATAACTTTTACATTTTAACTCCGTTTTCAACGAAACGAAAAGTAGTGTTCAAGTTATTACATCTATTTTTATAATAAAAGATAAAATTTATAATTTCAAACTTTTAAATTTTTAAGTTTAAAAGTCAAAGTTTGACTATTTTAACCAAAATTCACATTTTCTGGAAATATTAAATTTAGTCATATTTGGAATTCTAATCCACATACAAAATCAAAGTTTTTATATTTACCATAACAAAATTTATTCTTTTCATAAATAAAGCTTTTAAATCTGGAAATCAATTTAAAAATAATTGTAAAATACAGGGTTGTTACACTCTCCCCTACTCAAAACTTTTCGTCCCAGAAAAGGAACGAGGTACAGGAAAGCACAGAAAAAGATAGAATGAATAGAATTAAGACAAGATGATAAGAATATTGGAATTACACCTGATAACTATTGTTATAGGCAAGTTTAACAAAATGGAGGTGATCAAATCAAGAACACAAACATGAAAAAGATCCTCTAGAGTCTGAATCACCTCTTTCACTTGACCGACGGTCTATGAATGGAAAAACAGTGTTCAGATCCAGATGAGTAACAATGATTATCAAAGATTACAGAAAGATTTCTAAACAGAAAGATTATAGAAAGATTTCTAAACAGACTGGTATAAGCAATAGCCTTCCCATTCTGTAACAAGATAAGAGAAATAAGGACAACCAAAAGATAGTTTGAAAAAAAAAACAAAATAAGATAATAAATTTGAAACCATAATGCTTTGAAATCATAACAATTTAGGGATGTTTATCATTTGGAAATCATACTACTAAAATCATAACACTTTGGAAATGTTATTCAAAACAAAAAAAACATAACACTTAGAAAATCAAAACTCCTGTTAAAAAAATAATCTTCATTTAAACCATTTTAATTCAAGGTCAAATAATATTCATTTTAAAGTTGTAACATTTCTAAGTTCATTCAATTATAAAAAAATCCAAAACATTGTATTTTCAAACGGCAGCACTTATAAAATGCTATAGTAGATATATTAGTATTTCAAATCAGTTTTATTCCAGAAATATTCATTTGGATATCTTTTTACTTAAGACTTATTAAAACATACTTTTATGAATGGAATATCCAAATAAAATATACTTCATTTATTAAGTCAAAAGTTCATTATTATACTTAGCTCTTCATTTAACAAATAACCTAACACTTTATTTAAAATGTCCATTTCATAAATAGATATTCCTTCAATAAGTTACACATAAAATTTCCATTTGAAAACCAAATTCTCAATTATCAAATTTAGTGATGTTAAAATACATTTTAACTATTTAAATCATAATTATTCATTTTTCAAGACATATCTATTTCATAAATAAAATATTTATCATAGCAAATATAACAATCAAATTTCTTTACACATTTATTCATTTAGACATCAATTAAACTATGAATTCAAGTTAAATAAACTTTATTACAAAATGTCCAATTCAAATGTATTTTATTTTATCTATTCAAAGATACATTATTTATTATACAACATATTCATTTTAGGAAATAACCTTTATTAAAATTCCTAGGTTAGACTTAAGGTTCCAAAGTAAATCAAATTTGATTATTAAGTTATTTAAATAAATCTCTTTAAATTCCTTTTTCACTATTTGCCTCTGTTAATCTTTTATAACTAAAATTTAAGTGTATAACATGTATTATAACCACTCAAATTTTATTTATAAAAATCCCTTTTATATTGTATATTATCCAATTCCATATTCAACTTCTGTGTAATTTAGGTAGGTTATATTGGAATTCAATTGTGTGTTATACAAGTAAAACTTTCCAATTCAATTATCTCAAGTTTGAATCATTTATTCAAATTTTTGATTTTCTTCTTATAACTGAAATTATTCTTTAAAATAAAATTTTAGAATAAAACTTTCGATTCCTTTCAAACCATTTAGCGATAAGTAATTATACATACATAATATGTCAAATTAAATTAAATCATATATCTATATATATTATAAATCAAATCATATTTAGAAATTCAAATAAATTAAATCTTTCAAAACAAAGCTGTAGTAAGACTACAGAATGGTCTCTTCAGTTCAAAACGCGAAAATGAATGTCGATGATGCTGCAGTCATCACCGAAATTATTTTCCAGTGACAAAGAGAAGAGCACTAAATTTTTAAACTTTAAAATCCTTCAGAGACAAATTTTTATTCAAAATACTTTAAATAATATCCTTTTAAAAATTTTAAACACAAGATTTGAAACCATCGGAAATTAAATTCTTTAAATTTCTTGTTTTAAATTCATTTCAGTTCCCAAATAAATTTATAAACAACTATTTATAAATTCATTTGTAGAACAACAAATGATAAATCAAGTATTATCACTTCAAATTATCAATTTAAATCAATTTATTAAGTTCCATAAATTTACCTATATATCAAAATTTATTTCATTAACAATTTTAAAATAATATTGTGTCAGTCTGTTCTGTCAAAGTGTTTTAGAAATCCTATCGATAGCGTTGATCAGACGAATCGATCGGAAACCCAAATCATCATCAACAACTCAAACAACACAATATATAAAACAAAACATAGATTTACTAGTATAATTTTTAAAAATGTTATGAAGATAGGTTGGACACAAAAGACAAGATGATTAATTGACAAAATATGAAGATGGATAAGCTTAGATAAATCGCGGGCAACCTTAACCAGGTAAACCGCGACTTAATGAATAAGATCAAGTGTGGATTTTTCTGGGGTAAATCTACATCCGATCTTAACAGATAGAGTTTGGAATAACAAAAGGTATTAGCATCTAAACCAAGGATAGATATAAAGCTCTGGTGAATCAATGCTAATTGTAAAGGAGTTTCACCCCTTTACAAGAAAATTAGAATATTGGTGAGACCGCCAATTCACTATGAAGATCATTCGAAGTGGAGTTATGAGATACTCCAGAATCAAAAGATGATTAATAGTGAGGGACACGAATGAATTTCGGAACCGCAGGGAACGTTCCAAAATTCAAAGGAAATCGAATCAAAAGGAAGAGATTCAAACTCGAACGAAAGTGATTCCATAAATAAATTTACCATACATTCTAAGTTTTGCTTCAAAGCCAAAGCTCTGATACCAACTATAACGACCCGATATTTTCAACCATTCGCATCCATTATAAGTGTATAGGTAGACACTCATGCCGGAGTTGAATTGCTCAAAATACCGCGTTGTAAATAAAATTTGGCATATCTCAGAATATACAGTAAATAAATATAATCACAGATCACAGACACAGAGTAAAATAATGCAGCGGAAGTAAAAGAAATAGTAGTTCATGAAGCTACTATATAAATATATCAGAGTTACATGAGATATAACAAAAGAAATAGAATACAACAAAAGTCTCAATATAATGACCAAGTACAAGCTGAGTAGAACAACGGAATTGAGATAGGTAGGACATGACAAGCAGATAATCTCCAGCGATTCAAATCTCCAAGAAAGTGGAAATCCAAATCTGTGAATAACTCAGGCTGACCCGAGCGTAAAGCAAAACACAAAACACTCGAGTCAGGACAATATATACTTATATAATGTAAACCAACTCAAGTGAACTGTAATAAAGGTACAAGTAACTTAAAGAATGCTTGGGATCGCCCATTCTTTAAGGATCCGTTAAACTATCTACTATGTAGTAATATTCGATATTATAATAATGTCTAATATAAAATAAACATACTTTTAAATAGCATTAAGGCTTTACATTTTTCACCTTAACACGTAATAGTCCTAGTAGTCTATCCAATATTAGCATACTCCCAAAATGGGGGCAACCCTCGATACTCCACAGGCTACGGGAGAAATCACAAATCGTAGTAAAGCTCGATATTGTAGGTGACACGGCACAACTAGGCAATGCCAGGGTAGATATACCAATTACGCACACGGACTAATGGAGCGCATAGCAGCCACTATCGTCCACCTCGAACAACACTCCCAAATCGGAGGATGGCCATCTAATCAATCACAAGTAAGAGTATAATATCGAAGAAATGTGCCCGAGAAGAGGTGCTACCTCACTGGTCCGAGATCGCTCCTGTTTTAGCCACCTTATGCCAACTCACGGGAGTTGGGTCCACGTAACATACCTTAAGAACGTCGCCACCATCCTACTTCATTCTGGAATCTCCACTGCGTACACGGTTGTCAAAGTGGTTTTCGGTATCGACAGAGAGTATGTCCATATCCGATCCCGGTCTCTTTGCCAACCAATCTTTATTATAACCCGTGGTTATAACTTTTAAAAACAATACTTTACTTCAAAATAAAATATCATTTCCAACCATATCTTTATCAAAATAAAGATTAAATCAATTTCAAACCATTTCCATATATTTAAATTTTCATATCATTTCAAAACTTCATTTCAAATCATTTTAATATAATAAAATATCATATCCTTACAAAACTTCATTTCCAATCATCTCAATATCAAAATATCATATCTTTGATAGTTATACTTAGAAACAAAAATCATTTTTATTTCAAAACTATATCCATTTCAAAACAATATCATTTCCATTTCAAACATATATTCACCTTTCAAATAATCTATACTTTCAAAGTTATAATTCTTTTGAAACTAAAACATTTGAAATCATTATACTTTGAAAATCACAACATTTTTGAAAACATATATTTGAAATCATCTTTTAATCCTACATATTTACAAATTTATTAAATTAAACCCAAATTCCAAATTTTAATTTTAATTTAATTTAAACCATCATTTTCAACTCACATTCAGTTTACTAACAAACCATTTCAAATCTTATAGATTTCAAATATAGGTTTAATTCACAAAATACAATATTCAATCTTTAGTATTTCAAAGCTTAAATATCCCACATTTCATAAATTCAAAATCATTTGTATACATTTCAAAATATCAAAATATTATTCAAAACATCATTCATTTATATTTCATTTAACTACCATTTGAATCCATTCTTTTTATTAAATTTAAATACCATTTTAAACTCACATAAAAATAAAATTCTTCCATTTAAAACCATTTAAATGTCTCTTCATTATCTTTAGCATTTTTAAAATTTAATTTCCAAAATTATATCATTTTCCAACGATTATTTTTCATTAAAATTTTATTAAACAACAAAATATAGTTTCCGTAGCACTTACAAAATGCTACGTAGAGTTATAGTTTAAAATAGTTCATTTAACAAAACGACAGCACTTAAATGCTGTAATATATTTCCATTAAAATTAAAATAAACTTAAATGTTAAGTTTAACCACTACAGCACTTACAATGTGCTATAATAGCCTTTATTCCAAATTAACTCATTAGTTCATTTAAACAACTACAGCGATTACAAAATGCTATAATATCTTTTACATACGTTTCAAAAATGCTGTCAAATCAAATTTAGAGCTTAATTACCATTTCACAAATTTAACTAAATTTCCAATTCCATTTAATTAACTTAAACCTTTAATTAAAACCAAATTTCACATTTCCAAGTCAAATTTTATTTTAAAAGATCACTTTTAAACATTCATTTATTTAACCACTTAAATTCATAGAAAAATCAATAATACTTTAATAAATCACTTAAATTCAAATTTAATCAAATTATCATATTTACCATTTCCAAATAAAATTTAATATCCATTTTATTTATATAACTTAAATATCATTTTAACCAAAATTCCAAATTTTAATTTTAATTTATATTTCAAAAATCCAGTTAAACCATTCATTAATTACATTTTTAACACATAGAAAAATCATAATTTCTTTAATTCAAAATATTTCAAAATCAGTTTAAATCAAATTTCCTAAATTTATATTTATAAAATACTTAAAATTATCCAAAAACACTTTATAAAATAACCACGGGCCTGTATATAGTTTTCTAGCCTAGGTCAAGTGATACAGATATGTATCATTTCAATACGCAGTTTAAAAAGAAAAATTCGGGTTCTATCATTTCAAACCCGAAATCCCAAGTTAAATAAAATAAATAAAAACCATTCAGGCCTATCATTTCAGCCCATAACGATTTTTCTCTATTCTAAAGTCCGTTCGGGTATGTATCATTTCAACCCATAGTGATTCTAATCTACAGGGAACTTGCAGTGTGATAAACATATATAAATAATAGAATAGCATGAAATAACAGTAACATATGATATAATAAGTGTAATAACAGGTGTGAACATCATATGATAATAATATAAACATATATAACATGATGATATACATTACAGATTCAAATGGTGTCGGTTTATCAGTTATATAGGTACATATTGTCTGGTGAGAATAACTCACCTGTTTGTGCTGGAGATATCAAAACCAATGACACAATGGAAACAAAAGCACGATGACAAGACTACGGACTTGAGTAGAGAGTGAATCCAAGCTACAACTCTTGTGCACAACCCAAAACAAACAATCAAAACGACAAAATTCAATACGACTTTAAAATGAAATAACTTTGCAATGAAAAGAGATTTGAATCTCAAATCTTTTGCCTTGTTTTCTACAATGCTTTGCATGGCCTATGGGTTTATTTAGGTCAGGTTTGACATGACTTTGGCTCAGGTTTGATCATAGGAATGCATGGCATAAAGGCTAGAACATGTGGAGGAAGTTACAACACAAGAATATCAAGAGACTAGGCAACATAGTGGAGTTTGGTTCAACTTTTGGCTCGGTCTATGGGTCAAATGGCTCAGCCATCATCTGGTACAGGTCTGGACAGAGGTTCGGGTGATGAGTAGCAGCAGCCAAAGGTCATGTAGCAAGTGGTGGTGGTGGCTAAGGGGGTGGCCAAAGCAAGATATGGAGGGTAGGTGATGATATGTGTGGTCTAGGCAATGTTTTGTGGAGTTTTGTGGTGATGGCTTCAAGTGGAAGGTCATGGCCTGTCTTGGTCAGAGGGAAGGGAGTGTTTGCTGTAGTAGATGGAGGAGGTGATGATGGGGATGAAGGTGGTAGAGGCTAGGCCAAGCAAACATGTGAAGAGATCAAGGCAAAATTGCATAGAAAAGTAAGAAAAAGTAGAAAGAAAAGAGGGAGATTACCAAATTTTTTTGCAAGATGGAGGCCATGATTTTTTTTAGGGTTTTGGAGCATTGAAAATTCGTGAATAAGATGAGGGAGTCGGCTGAAAATGAATGAGGAAAAGAACGGAAAAAATAAAATAAAAGATGTATTGATTGAAAAGAAACGGTAGAATTCAAAAGGGCTAAGCACACAAAAGGTATCAAACTCTTCATATATCTTTAATTCCTTTTTTATAACTTTATATTTCTGGAAAAAAATAATAATCCCAGATAAAATTTCGAAATTTTATCAAAATATAATAATTTATATAAATATTTATCAATTATATAAAGTTAAATTAAGAAAATAGCTAAAATAGTAAACTAGTCTAGAAAATTTGGAATTGAATAGAATAAATTTTTAGAAAATTCATATGAGCTTGTAATATATTTTTAAACATAAATAATAACATGAAATAAAAATATATTCACAAAATAAACATTTAAAATTTAATTTACATATAATTTCTAATGAAGAAAATAGCAGAAAATAGGAAAACAGCCTTTAAAAATAGGAAATCATCATAGTAAAATTTGGAAAAATTCTATTATCATTTTAAAAATATTTAGAGATGGAAATATACATAAATAAACATATTGACACATATTAAAATAAAATATAAGAAAGAAAATATGATTTATAAAATTTAAAATAGGCAAAATTGCACAATAAAACAAATTATACTAAAAATTGAAATGTACATAACTTTTACATTTTAACTCCGTTTTCAACGAAACGAAAAGCAGTGTTCAAGTTATTACATCTATTTTTATAATAAAAGATAAAATTTATAATTTCAAACTTTTAAATTTTTAAGTTTAAAAGTCAAAGTTTGACTATTTTAACCAAAATTCACATTTTTTGGAAATATTAAATTTAGTCATATTTGGAATTCTAATCCACATACAAAATCAAAGTTTTTATATTTACCATAACAAAAATTATTATTTTCATAAATAAAGCTTTTAAATCTGGAAATCAATTTAAAAATAATTGTAAAATACAGGGTTGTTACATGATGAAAGTGAAGAAGAACAATGAACAACAGATAAGTGATGATACACTATGTTAACCCTTAATTCTCCACGACTTAAGAAGTACGCGACTCAAGAGTTAACGAGTTAAGGGATTGCACTACTTAACGAGTTAAGACTTAGATGACCTACGACTCAACAGGCTCCGACCTAAGGAATGGTCCGACTCAACGACCTACGAGTTAAGAAGTTTAACGACTTACGACTTAGCATGCTACGACTCATAAAGTTAACTCTTCTACGACTCAACGAGACAAGCTTTCTACGACTCATGGTCTTACGACTCATCAGATTCAACGAGTCATGGAGTATACGACTCATGGTCTTACGATTCATCAGATTCAACGAGTCATGGAGTATACGACTCATGGTCTTACGACTCATCAGGTTCAACGAGTCATGGAGTATACGACTCATGAGAACTGGCGACTCATCAGGTCTGTACGACTCATCAGGCTTACGACTCATCAGGTTTACGACTCAAGAGGACCTCACGACCTAACAATGTACGAGTTAAAGTACCTGCGAGTTAAGGAGTCTGCGACCTAAGATGTCTACGACCTAGGACTCAATGACTTAACTTGCCCAGCGACCTAAGGCTACAGGAATGTCACGACCTAAGGGAAGTCGCGACCTAAGGAAGCTTGCGACCTAAAGACTCCGCGACCTAGTAGTGTTGCGACCTAAAGGTTACGACCTAAGGAAGATTCCGAGTTATGAAATGCTCCGACTTAAGAAGGTTCCGACCTAACGAGTTACGACTTAGTGGGTTTACGACTTAAAGGCTGCGAGTTAAGGCCTTACGAGTTAAGGATTGATAAGTCGGCTACGACTTAATACTGCTCCTATAAATACCCCATCACTTCCAACTTGGAGGGGACTTTTTGGCCATTCATTTCTCCAAGCGCCGTTACGCTGTCGAAGCCTCCTCTCATTCAGCAATCAAAGATCTTCAAGCATTCGAGACACTACAACGATCTTCGAGAAGAGCTCCTAACATCCAGCACGGATTCGTCGAGTTTCATCATTAAAGATCGAGCTAGTAGTCAAGAATGATTTCATGATCAAATTGTACTGTATTTAGAGGGATATTGTATCAAATTGTAACCGAATCAGCAATAAAAGATTATAAAGTGGATGTAGGCTCAATTACGGGCCGAACCACTATAAATCCGTTGTTCATTTACCGCTTTTCTGCTATTTTCAACTTATAATCTATTCCCGTACCAACGGGTGGTGCTTTCACAACTCTATTACACACACCGGGTGTTAGCGTTCACTTTTTACCGTTAACATTTTGGTGCTTCCACTGAGAAGGCCAACTCAGGCGATCATCCACCGTTGCTTCGCAAAGACTCATAAAAAGAACCTCTCTTAAAAACCAGATCCAAAATAATGGCTCCTGGAAGAAGAGGTAGACCTATCAGATCCGGAAATGCTCACGAAGGAACTTCCGCTTCCCCAATAACAGACCAAGCAACTCCAACCGTTGGAGTCACCAGGGCTAAATTGGATGACGCAATTTCTGGATTATACCAGCAAATTGAAACTCAAAACGCTTTGATGATGGATAGATTAACTGCTCTGCTCGGGGCAAATCGTCAACCAGAAAACCATCGAACTACTCTTCCTGAAATGCCACCTTTCCAAGCTGATGGTTCTATGCCGCAACCAACTTGTCATGAGCATATGCCCGGGCAAAATTCCGAGGGAAGAACTAATACTTGCCCGGAGGTGTCTTTGAACAATAAAGAGTACCTGTCTGAAATGGTTGGCCGCATCATGAAAGAGAGCATGCAAAGGGAAGAGGATGAGGCTGACTGGGGATTTGCGCCAAGCAGAACTCCGTTTACTGAAAGGATCCTAAAAGCGGAGTTTCCAAGGAAATTTGCACCTCCTACTATCCAAGCCTATAGGGGAACCAGTGACCCTAATCATTTCCTCTACAAGTACGATTGGCATATGACCGGTGCAAGAGCGTCAGACGAGATCAAGTGTCGATACTTTCCGGTATACCTAGAAGGTGTGGCTTTACTTTGGTTCACAAAGCTTCCAGTTCGGTCTGTAGATAAATTCTCCGACTTAACGCAAAAGTTTAAAGAACAGTTCAGATTGTATGCTTCAAAAGCTAAGGATATAATGTCACTGTCTAACCTTGAACAAGCGCCCGGAGAATAAATCAAATCTTTCTTGAGCCGTTTCAATATAGCTTTAGCCGAAGTAGAAAATGCAGAACCACGCATGATCCTGACTTATTTGATGAGAGCCATTGATAAATCGAGTAAATTTGGGATATGGCTAAAGATGAAAGAACCAAACTCACTTGATAAATTTTATAAAAAGGCCGATGAGTTCATTCGCCTTGAAAGCCTTTCTGCAACGTCGAAAGTGGTTATTGCCCAGACTGATAATGACAGTGTCCCACCTAAGAAAAGAGAATCTGAAAGTCAGAAAAGGGAGAATGAAGGAGGAAAAAGCCGGGGAAATGAAAAGAAACCTCGCCGCTTTAATCCTTCGGACTTTACTCCTTTAACTGATACACCAAGAAATATCTTTTTTGCAACAAAGGACGTTGTCAAGTATCCTAAGCCACCTGAGATGACGAGAGGGGCAAAGCGTAATGGAAAATTCTGCCAATTTCACAATCAACCTGGCCATGACACTGACCAATGTCACCAATTAAAGAAGGTGATTGAAGAATTGCTAGAGCAGGGTAAACTCCAACAATACGTTAAAAGGAATGGGGTCGATCCAACCTCATCCACTCGGGATCAACAACACCCTACCCATCAATCCGATTCTCACAACAACATTGCAGTGCAAGATTCAGAAAAGCTTGTCATTAATGCTATCACAGGGGGACCATACCCAACAAGCAGAAGTTGGGATGACTACTGATTACCCACAAAACTGCGACTGGGGCATCTCTCACTTTCTCTGGCATAAAAATCCAAAAGCTATGAATCAAGCACAAATGGAAATCCAGCTTGGAGATTCTGAAACAACAATAACTAGCATTCATTTTTACTTAACAGCATTGCTTGAATTTGTAAAGATAATGATGGAGGTGTAACTTCTGCATTGTAAATCGCTGAGAAATCAGCGTGACTCAATAATGAAAAACTATGCATTGTGTTTTCTATTATAAAATGCCTGTTATATTTCGATGTGTAAATACTCTAAATGTATTGCTAAAATATCGATCTAATACTGCAGGTCATTAAAGCAAAGCTCACCCATCGCAAAGCTAAGCGAGCCTTACAAATCATTTAGCAAATTTCAAGCAACAAAAATTTCAAACTCGAATCCCATACAAGAGGAACTTCACATAAAAAGTTGACGGCTCCTCTAGGTCAAGCCCTCGTTAACTGGTTGCGATCGCTGATATAAAAAGGCATCCAACCAAATAACTTGCGTTTACTCTGTGGAGTCATTCAACAGTGAAGTCTACTTCTTCAGATAAAGCAATTTCCTTGCAAAAGAAAGGAACACGCGCTTGGAAACGATGATAAAGGATCGCAGATTGGCGGATGATGATACAACATGGGCGGGCAAACATGGAAGCAGCCAAAGGAAGGTATGCCTCTCAACAGGAAAGCAGGTAGATCCACTAAAGGGATACCTTCCCAAGCAGAAGGAATAAGACCCTCGCTGGCTGATTGTGATGCATCCGATCAGGCAGCTTGTGTCCATCCCATGGATCTACTTGCCCCTAAGACGCAACCTTCCTGGCACACCAACAAACTGATGCTCCTTCCCAAGGGTCAACAAAGCCCTCTAACGAGGGACGCCAATAAATGGAGAGCTTTCCTCAATCAAAAAGATCGGTGGGACTACCAAAAAGGGGCACCTTGTTAATCGATTGCGATCGTTTGTACAAACAAACATCCAATCGAACGACTTACGCTTGTCCCGTGGACCCCTCCGACCATGAGAAAGTAACTTCCAGGCAATCACAAGCCCTCTTCGGAGGCACAAGCCCTCTTCGGAGGCACAAGCCCTCTTCGGAGGCACAAGCCCTCTTCGGAGGCACAAGCCATCTTCGGAGGCAAAAGCTCTTTTCGGAGGCACATTTCACCCGTGTAGAAGTGCAAAATGCTTCTCTTCGGAGACCCACTTCACCAGAGATGAAATTCCAAAACTGCTTCTCTTCGGAGACCAAAACTGCTTCTCTTCGGAGACCAAAACTGCTTCTCTTCGGAGACCAAAACTGCTTCTCTTCGGAGACCAAAACTGCTTCTCTTCGGAGACCAAAATTGCTTCTCTTCGGAGACCAAAATCGCTTCTCTTCGGAGACCAAAAGACCTCTTCAGAGGCATACTTCACCTTGCTTGAAGTACAAAAAATAAACCCTTTACTGGGGCACAAAAATCAAAACCTTCTTCAGAAGCTCATTTCACTATGCAGGAAAATTCACTTTCAAACAAATAAAAGTGATCATTCCCAGAAGTCGAAGTGTTCTTCAGGAAGAAAAAGAGAATAAAGATTTCTCCAAAGACAAGATATACTCTATTAAAAGCAGAATAATTCTTCCCTGAAAAAGTGGAAAGTTATTCTCTAAAATAAGAGTATCGGTCTTGTGAAAGCAAGAAATATTACAATATACTTGTGGTATGGGGGCAACATTATACAATTCAGTTACAATAATAAAAGTGATATACAAGCGACATACCACAAATTCATTGCAATATCACGTAATAAAGATGTGGAGTAAATGCGTTCTTGAAACACAGACAAAGAAGTTTGTACAAATAGAAAGAATCGTTTACTGTACACTTCAAATAAAAAACAGATGTATTCCTACATACACAAGGATTTGTACAAGAAAAATATCTATTTATTTCAACACTATGAGAAATTTTTTACATTATACAGGTTACAAAAAGAAGCGGAGACCGGTATCCGCACAATACCCGGTCAATACAAAAAGCAGAAAATGCAAAATCAAACTCATTTCCCCTTCTTCCCACCCTTGGAGCTTTTACTCGGCCTGGTAATTAGCTTCGCAGGCCGTATCGGAGAAGAAGGAGAAAGAGACTCAGCCGGATCAATCTCTGCCTCATCCCCAGCGGCAGAAGAACTCTTCTTTCCTTTCTTTGAAACCACACGCTTCCCCTTCTTCTTGGAAGAAGACTCACTCCCCGGAGCAAGAAATGTAGAAAGCTTTGTGTCATAATCGAAAGACTGCTCCGGGGTCTTCTCGCTATCTTCCAGATCTTCTGCCTTCTGTTCTTCGGAAGCAGGTGGTTCATCTAAACCTTGAAGGGCCGCTATTGGTTCTTCCTGTGAACCAGGTTGAGAAGCTGGAAGAGGTATAACTTGAGGAGGAGGAGGAACGACAACTGAAGAGGGAAGAAGTGGTGCAGTTTCCGGCATGACTGCTGCATAGTAAAAGAAATCAAAATCAGTATTCTCCGAGAAAAAAGAAGACCGTGAATCGTCAAAGTTACCTGGAGAAGCCGGTTTAGCAAGATCAATCTCAAATTCCCGAGCTTGGAAGTCCTTCATTGCCTCTTCCTCTGTAGGGGTGGATACAGTTTCTTTGTCAACCATAGCGGGAGGCGTGGAATGAGAACTAGAGCCAGTAATATCCGCATGAGCTAAAGCCGAAGTATAAGCAGGAGCGATAGGAGGTGTTTCTTTCTCAGGAAGCTTCTCTCCCGTCGCCTCGGCCCGCACTCGGATGAGCTGCTCTTTTCCTTTGGCAAGGGCAGCGCGATCACTATCACTTAAGTAGGTAGCTTGGAGATCTGTTTCAGAGTATCCGGCACCACCAAATAAGTCAATGATTGCCTCCCATACCTCCGCTAAGGTGACTTCATACTCTGGTCCCAAAAATGAAAGGCTCCCACGCCCCAGGACACAATGCATATAAAAGTCGAACAGAGTCGCGTCAACGGTGGCTATGGTCGCCTTATGGGATTCTTCGGCTGCGGCTTTACCAGAGAGAACTTCATCATGTTCTCTTTCAGCCTTCAGTAACTGGGATTGTAGCCTAGCAATTTCTAAGTCTCGAGAGCTGAGTTTCTCCTGAAGTTGGGCAGCGTCATCACGATATTTTCTAGCAACATGCTGTTCTGCTTCAAGTTTGACTTCAGTATCCCGCTGAGCAGCATGGGCGTCTCGAACTTGTTTTTGAAGCATTTCTTCTTTTTGAGAATAAGAAGTGGAGGAAGTAGCAAGCTCATTTTTAAGTTTTTCAACTTCAGCTTCGAGCTTCCCATAACCATCGCTAATGCTTTTCGTCTCCGCGTCATGCTGCTTACGCCATTTGTCCCATTCTGTTTTATCATTTTCCATGGTCATCATTGCCTCAAGGTTCATATGGTTGACCCTTTGAAGTTCATCAACCAGCTTCTGCCATCCAGACATTCTTTCGATGTCAAGCTTCACAACATCGACATTTTTCAGCATCGCCTGCTTATCAATGGGGATCAAGTCCAAATCAAAACGCACTCCTTTCAGACACCAATTCGGAAATCGGCTCTGGAGTGTGGGAGGACCATCTCCTGCTTGGTACTGTGGCCTATTAATGATGGTCTGGATGTCAGACTCCTTAAGGGCAGGAGAACCGGAAGATGTATTAGGAGGAACAAAAGCGGTGGTCTTTTCCGAGATGTTAGATGTGTCTTTCTCACCAAGTCTGGTCCGTTTACTGGAATCATCAGAAATGTGACTCTTCCCCTTATCGTCGTAAGATTTCCTTTTATAAGGATCGTCGCTTCTGCGGGAAGAGTCACGTTGCTCGTCCCTACTCCCGTAGTATTCCTCATCTTCTCTCCGGCGACGCTCTTCATGAGCTCGCCTCTCATGAGCCTTTCTGGTAGCCCTCTCCTCATCAGTTTCCTTCACAGCACCAATGTAACTCCTAAAGTCATAAGCCTCACGGCTTCCGTAACGTTGGAATTTGTTGTAGTAAGAGCCGCTTCGCCCCATCAGAGAACCTGAGATTGAAGAAAAAGACCAGTTTTAGAAATCCTCAAGTTGTAAAAGCTAAGTGCATATAAGTGCCAAAATACTAAGTGTGTGATGTGCAAACTACGCGCGTCAGACTATAGACCACTTTTGGGTGTAGAAATGGCAATAAGTTGTGTGGAAGGCGTTGTGGTTTGTTGCAAAGAAGAAGTTGCTTCGATAACAGGAGGAACCACTTTAGAAACATCATCTTTAAAGAGCTCCTGAGAGGTTATCATGATGTCGCTCAGACTGTCGAAAGTATCATCGCCATGGTGCATGGGAGAATTATCTTTTTCAACTTCCACCTCAGCCGTCTTTTCAAGAGTGTGAAGATTTTCCTCCTCTTCAATAACCGGGGCAAGTGCTAACTTACTGGACGACCCCGCAATGTCGGTAAATGTAGAACACTTCACCGATGAAGTCTCAACGGTAAATTCTTTCGGTGAAGGTTCTTTAGCAGAAGCGGGGGCATCTGACTCCTCAGCCGAAGAATCAGGGACTTCATGTGACTGAGTGGAACGGGAAGGATGTAAGAGTCCAAATTCGTGGAGGAACTCATCTCTCAATAGAAATTGAACACTCCTCTCCTCGACCGGCACAGCCATAAGCCTCTCGAAGGTAGTTTTGTGACGAGTTTCCCTAGAGGGAGGAGGAAGCGCTGAAACAGTAGAAAAAGAAGAAGTTAACACTTGCAATTTGGACTTCAAAGAATTTAGAAAACACAGGGAAAAGATAGATAATCGTACTTCCCACTCTCCAAATGGCGTAAAATCCCGGGGGACAACGAACAAAGAAAAACTGGCTCAGAAACCCAGGAACGCTTTCGGGAAGACCAATAATCAGTTTGCGATTCCTGGCACTCCTTACAACTGTGATAGAGGGATGGTCCTTGGTCCTTGTGAATGAGCATAGAAAGCAAATTTCTCCAAAACTGGGGAAACGGTCCAGCATTCTCCTAAAAAGCACACACAGTCCCAGCAGGATGGCGTAGCCATTAGGATGAAGCTGAAAAGGGGAGATAGATAGTCGAAGAAGAAGTTCTCGGAGACAGTCATTAAACGGGGGAATCGCTCCACTCAAGCACATTTGGCGGTTCACTGCAATGAAGCCGTGGGGCGGCCTGTCAGCAGTGTCATTTACTCCAGGGAGCAAAGCGTCAGATTCAGCAATGCCAAACTGGGAGCATAGTTGACGGAAGACTTTATGACTCAGAGTGGTAGGAGTCTTTTCCGGGGGATCATTCAACGGAGTAGCAATTGGAAAAGCTTCTCCACTTGGTTCCAAATCTTCTTGATGGGATGCCATTCTACACAATCAGCTGAGTGTTCAAAAGTGAAGGTGCACGTTTCCTAAAAGTGTAAAGTGCTGTGCAAAACTAATGAAAATAAGAAAAATCAAGTATAACTGGAATTAAACTAACTGACAATCAGTCGATTATGAGATTTCAAAACTTGTTAATGGTTAAGTGCAGTGTCAATGCAGACAAATCAGTTTTAGTTAACCATTACGATTCTGCTTTAATACTTCATTTGAGTTGGTTATTGTGTAGCATTTCACTCATACGGTTCATTTAATTTTAATCTTTATCAACTAATCTGTCATCCAATATGGGCAGTCGGTGGCAGTATATTCGTCCCAGTTTTTGTAAATGTTATAACAGGCAGTTAGAGTTATTGACAATCTATAAAAGAGTGCAACAAAATTCAAGAGTCCAAAGTTCAAACGACTCAAGTCTTAGCATTCAAGGCAGTGGGAAATTTGCTCAAGTTCTAACTCGGTCACGACTTAACTTAGGGCAGATTTTCCTAAGTCCTAACCCGTTCACGGTCTAAATGATATGCCATGAATCAAGTTGAGTCGTAACTCTCCAATCGTACCACACATTCAAGCAAAATCTGAACAAGTGCTAAGTCGCGAACGACTCAAATGGTTCCTGCGACCTAGGGTCAACTGTTCTCTAAGTCGTAAGTCGTGAGGAATAAAAAGAGACTTCAAGTCGTAAGTCGTAAGTCGTAACATCAAAACCGCTGGATCACGCGAAATTACCAATCCATCTTACTCCTGACTTGCTTACTCCTTAACTCGTTAACTATCTATCCATCCAATTCCTAACCCATTTACCTCCTAACCCTTGAGCTTTGTCACTCCTAACCCGTTAACTATTCAACCCGTTAATCCATTAACCAGTTAGCCTCTCCATCAACCCTATTTCTAAATCACCGTAAATCACAAATCGTTGCAAGTCATACCGAGCCACCTTAAGTTCATGGATATCCTGTATAACAGTATTCGCAAGGCCCAAAGGGAAAAAATCATGGATAAAGGTCGACGGCAATGATCGGCGATTGGGAAAAGGGAAAAGATGCTTACGCGGTGTAATTGGGGATGGCTGGAAGTAAATCAAGTCGAAATCGTCTTTGGAAGCTTGAAATTGCGTTAATGGCAGATACGGCTTAAAGAACGAGTAATAGGAAGACGGAGAAAAGAGGAACGACCTAAGCATTTTATACCCTAGGTCGAAGGAATTGGAATCGGCCCACACGAGTTAAGATGAGTCGAAACACACGACCTACGACTTAGGCGTGTATTTCGAGGGGCAAATGTTAACCCTTAATTCTCCACGACTTAAGAAGTACGCGACTCAAGAGTTAACGAGTTAAGGGATTGCACTACTTAACGAGTTAAGACTTAGATGACCTACGACTCAACAGGCTCCCACCTAAGGAATGGTCCGACTCAACGACCTACGAGTTAAGAAGTTTAACGACTTACGACTTAGCATGCTACGACTCATAAAGTTAACTCTTCTACGACTCAACGAGACAAGCTTTCTACGACTCATGGTCTTACGACTCATCAGATTCAACGAGTCATGGAGTATACGACTCATGGTCTTACGACTCATCAGATTCAACGAGTCATGGAGTATACGACTCATGGTCTTACGACTCATCAGGTTCAACGAGTCATGGAGTATACGACTCATGAGAACTGGCGACTCATCAGGTCTGTACGACTCATCAGGCTTACGACTCATCAGGTTTACGACTCAAGAGGACCTCACGACCTAACAATGTACGAGTTAAAGTACCTGCTAGTTAAGGAGTCTGCGACCTAAGATGTCTACGACCTAGGACTCAATTACTTAACTTGCCCAGCGACCTAAGGCTACAGGAATGTCACGACCTAAGGGAAGTCGCGACCTAAGGAAGCTTGCGACCTAAAGACTCCGCGACCTAGTAGTGTTGCGACCTAAAGGTTACGACCTAAGGAAGATTCCGAGTTATGAAATGCTCCGACTTAAGAAGGTTCCGACCTAACGAGTTACGACTTAGTGGGTTTACGACTTAAAGGCTGCGAGTTAAGGCCTTACGAGTTATGGACTGATAAGTCGGCTACGACTTAATACTGCTCCTATAAATACCCCATCACTTCCAACTTGGAGGGGACTTTTTGGCCATTCATTTCTCCAAGCGCCGTTACGCTGTCGAAGCCTCCTCTCATTCAGCAATCAAAGATCTTCAAGCATTCGAGACACTACAACGATCTTCGAGAAGAGCTCCTAACATCCAGCACGGATTCGTCGAGTTTCATCATTAAAGATCGAGCTAGTAGTCAAGAATGATTTCATGATCAAATTGTATTGTATTTAGAGGGATATTGTATCAAATTGTAACCGAATCAGCAATAAAAGATTATAAAGTGGATGTAGGCTCAATTACGGGCCGAACCACTATAAATCCGTTGTTCATTTACCGCTTTTCTGCTATTTTCAGCTTATAATCTGTTCCCGTACCAACGGGTGGTGCTTTCACAACTCTATTACACACACCGGGTGTTAGCGTTCACTTTTTACCGTTAACACACTACAACTAACTACATGTACAGGTTAGTGTACAGGTCAAACAGAGATCACATGTAACACAAAGACTACAACATTGAAACAGGCTGGTAAGCATCTCAAAGCAAGTACTACTAAAGTTCAGATTAAATCAACCAGAAAAGATGGTCAGAGATGTATGGGTACTCAGAGGCAAAGGGATTACAGCACAAAAACAAATGGCCAGAGAAAATGATCAGAGAAGAAGCTCACATGGGCCAGAAAAGTCAAGGTCGATGGTCACCATCGAAGTCAACATGGCCACAAACAAGTCAAAGTCGTGATCAACAGTGAACAAGTCAAAGACGTAGTCAGAAAACAATTTCAAAAATCAAATTAAATCAAGTTGAAAAGGTCAGAAGTATAAATTAGGAAAGATTCTGGCATATCAATCAAAGAAATGATCGAACGTCACAAAATAAAAGCCGTGGGTACGAAGTACCTTCCCAAAATAGCAAACATAATAATGGAAAATTTCAACAACGTAAAAGCCAAGCAATCAAAATCAGACGAGTGTTAGGGTTTCGAAAACCCTATATATACAGAACCCAAATCATCATCGACTGAGTGCAGAGCCAATAGAACAGAGCAGAGCGCAAAAGCAAAAACATTCAAGTTCAAGCAATTAAAGAAAGCACAGAGCAGAAATCACATACCGAAGCCAAGCTGTAAGAGAATCGATCGAACAAATCAATCATCTCGAGGCAAGCAGTCAACAGAGCAATGAATTCGAGCGACATCTTCGAACATCAATCAGAAGCCCCAAACTACAGAGAAACAACAAGAGCCAAAGCCCTAATTTCAGAGGAAATAAGAATCGAAGCCGCCATTTCTCAATTCCATCAGATAAAAGAAAGCGGGCCGATGAAATTACAAAGGGGCCGGGCTTGTTAAATTATAAAGGGGTTTTTAGTTTTAATTTGTTTTTATTTTGGGCCGGGTTGTTTTCAGAGCAAAATTGTTTTAAAGTTTTCAAATTAATTTTTTCTCTTATTTTCTGTTTTAAAGTTTGTACTCTTCGAATAAATTCAGGGTAAATCACCACCTAGGTTTAGGTAGTGTCAGATTGTCTAGTTAGAATTAGTTCAGTGAGCAGGGTTTGCGAGTTTGCCAAACTCTATAGGCGGTAGCAGGGTGTGCGAGTCCGTTAGAGTGTTTGTAAGCGGGATACTGTTTAATTCTAATAGAAATATGGGAATGCAGCAGTAGGCAGGGGTTGCCGAAGCTGGGTAAATTTTGTGTGTGATTTACTTTTCAGCATACTTACTTATCTGCAGTTTGATTTCATTTTTAAATTCGATAAAATTTGCTATAACCCTATTCACCCCCCCTCTAGGGTTAATCTAGATCCTACAGTATAGAGATATCAAAAGAACTTTCTGGTGGAAGACAATGAAAAGGGACATATCTATATATGTGAGTCGCTATGCTACTTGCCAACAAATTAAAAGCGATCAAAAGAAAATGGCAGGTTTACTTTAGCCTTTAGAAGTATAGAAGTGGAAATGGGACCAAGTATCGATGGATTTCATCGATGGGTTGCCTCGTTCTCGGAAAGGCAATGAAGCCATTTGGGTCATTGTGGACCGTTTGACTAAGACAACCCATTTCTTACTAGTAAAATCTACCCGCACGGCATCAAGCTTAGCTGCGTTGTATGTAAAAGAGATTGTCCGTCTCCCTGGTATTCCTAGCAGTATAGTGAGTGATCGTGACGCGATCTTCACTAGTTGATTTCGGGAGGCATTTCAAGACGCGTTAAGAACAAAACTGAATTTCAGCACTGCTTATCACCCACAGTCTGATGGGCAGACTGAAAGGGTTAACCGAATTTTAGAAGACCTATTGCGTGCTTGTATACTTGATTTTGGTGGTTCTTGGGAGGACCATTTATATCTGGTCGAGTTCTCTTATAACAACAACTATCAGGCCAGTATAGAGATGGCTCCTTTTGAAGCTTTATATGGTCGTCCGTGTCGATCACCTACATGCTGGATCGAGGCAGGTGATAGACTCGTCCTTGGACCAGATATGATTAAAGAAGCCACTGAAAAAGTTGATTTTATACGAAAGAAATTAATAACAACTCAAAGCCGCCAAAAGAGCTATTATGATCGTAGAAGAAGAGACTTGGAATTTCAAGTTGGAGATTCTGTTTTTCTCAAAGTATCTCCAATGCGAGGTGTATTGAGGTTTGGGAAGACCGGTAAGTTGGCACCGCGATATATTGGTCCTTTTCCTATTCTGGAGAGGATCGGTTCTTTAGCTTATCGAGTATGTTAACGGTAAAAAGTGAACGCTAACACCCGGTGTGTGTAATAGAATCGTGAAAGCACCACCCGTTGGTACGGGAACAGAATATGAGCTGAGAATAACAGAAAAGCAGTAAATGAACAACAGATTTATAGTGGTTCGGCCCGTAATTGAGCCTACATCCACTTTATAGTCTTTTATTGCTGATTTGATTACAATTCGATACAATATCCCTCTAAATACAATACAATTTGATCATGAAATCATTCTTGACTACTAGCTCGATCTTTAATAATGAAACTCGACGAATCCGCGTTGGATGTTAGGAGCTCTTCTCGAAGATCGTTGTAGTATCTCGAATGCTTGAAGATCTTTGATTGCTGAATGAGAGGAAGCTTCGACAGCGTAACGGCGCTTGGAGAAAATGAATGGCCAAAAGTCCCCTCCATGTTGGATGTAATGGGGTATTTATAGAAGCTGATCTGGACTTAGGAAATTTCTCTAAGTCTTTAAGTCGTCGCCGACTTAGCGTAGGTCGCTGCTGGTTTATGATAGGTCGCTGAAGACTTAAGATCAGTCGGTGACTCGTTAGGTCGGAACCTCCTTAAATCGGAGCATTTTGTAGCTCGGAATCTTCTCTAGGTCGTAACCTTTAGTTCGCAGTACTACTAGGTCGCGGAGTCTTTAGGTCGCAAGCTTCCTTAGGTCGCGACTCCCCTTAGGTCGTGACATTCCTGTAGCCTTAGGTCGCTGAGCAAGTTAAGTCATGAGTCGGCAATCTGTTAACTCGGCAGGCCTTGTTAAGTCAGCAGGTTCCTAAGTCGGCACAACTCTTAAGTCGGCAGCTCTTCTCAGTAGTTAGATCGGCAACTGTTGGGTCAGAGCTTTCCTTAAGTCGGTTACGCCTTTAGCTTGTTAGGTCGGCAAGCACCTTAACTCGGCATACCTTCTTAAGTCGGAGCACTGCATAACTCGGAGAGCTTTTAGGTCGCAACTTTGTTAGATCGCAATGTTCCTTAGGTCGCAGAGCCTCTTAGGTCGCGGACTTCCTTAGGTCGGCAGCCTCCTTAACTCGGCATACTGCTAGGTCGTGAGTCAAAAAGGGGTTAACATTTGCCCCTCGAAGTATATGCCTAAGCCATAGGTCGTATGCTTCGATTTCTCTTAACACTCTGGTTAGGTCGGTGCTGACTTAACAAATGCCTTAGGTCGTACACCGTGTGTCGATTCGTCTCTCACTGCCCCAGTGAATAAATAGCTTAAGTCGCCCCTTCTCTTCCTTCACCTGTTCTTCTTCTTGAATCAGCCATTGACGCAATTTAGAGCTTTCAGAGATAAACTCCAATCATCCAATCGCCGATCATCTTCCTGTTAAACTCCGTAAGTCGATTTGGTCATCGTTCACCTATGCTCTCTGTCGAATCGATAACTCCCCAATTTTTGACTTCCACTTGTATTTAGATGCTACGATTCATCATGTATAACCCTTCGACCGTTTCACAATTGCCATTGATCACGTTGCAGTTGTGGTGTGGCAATAATACGTCAGATTTGCAGCAAATCCGGGGCGATTCGAATTGGCTTTTCGGGGTGATTCAATGGTGTAATGGAATGAGGGTCATAATTGACTGTGAGGCTGTTGGGTTAACGGGTTAAGAGATAGAGAGGAAAATTGGTTGAGGTATTGGCTCGGTCATGGCTTAAGGATTTCACATGATTCGGTGATTTTCATGGTTTAAGTCGGCACCGACTTAGCAGTTTCATGTGACCTTGGTTTTGAGTCGCTTCCGAGTTAGGACTTAGAGAATCCCTGGCTTTGACCCATAGGGAACCTTCCTTAGGTCGTCACCGAGTTAGGACTTAGCTTTCGGCCACCCAACAGATGATTTTTGAACTGTGCCCGAACTTCGAACTGTTGAACTATGAACTGTTGAACTATGAACTGTGTTGCATGCATTTTACACATTGCTTCACTCTTGCAAACTAACAATCCTGCTTAAAACAACATTCACAGAATACTGGGTCGAATATACTGTCACTGACTGCCCATATCGAATGACAGATTAGTTGGTAAAGAGAAAGTTAAATTAACTGAATATGAATGAGATGCTATACAATAACCAATTCAAGTGAAGTATTAAAACAAAACCATAATAGTCAAATGAAACTGACTTGTCTGTATTAACACTGCACTTGATCATTGACAAGTTCTGAAATTCTGTAATCGATTGATTGTCAACTAATTTAATTCCATTTATGCTTGTCTCTTATTTTCATTAGTTTTTGCACAACACTTCACACTTTTAGGAAACGTGCACCTTCACATTTGAACATTCAGCTGATTGTGTAGAATGTCTTCTCCACAAGAAGGAACAGAGCAAGCTGAAGATGTATTTCCAGTTGCTATCCCGCTGAACGATCCTCCAGAGAGGACTCCTACTACCTTGAGCCATAAAGCCTTTCGTCAGCTATGCGCCCAGTTTGGCATTGCTGAAGCTGACGCTTTGCTTCCCGAAACAAATGATACTGGTGACAGGCCGCCCCGTGGCTTCGTTGCTGTTAACCGCCAAATGTGCTTGAGCGGAGCTATCCCCCCATTCAATGATTGCATCCGAGAACTTCTTCTCCAACTATCTATCTCCCCTTTTCAGCTTCATCCCAATGGCTACGCCATCTTGCTGGGACTATGCGTGCTTTTTAGGAGAACACTGGGCCGCTTTCCTACCTTCGGAGAAATTCGCTATCTTTGTACTTTTACCAAAAATAAAGATCATCCCTCCATCATAGTTGTAAGGAGTGCGAGAAATCGTAAGTTGATCACCGGTCTCCCAGAAAGTGTTCATAGTTTCCTGAGCCCGTTCTTCTATGTTCGTTGTCCCCCGGGATTTTACGCCATATGGAGAGTCGGAAGTAAGATTATCTATCTTTTCCCTGTGTTTTTCTAAAATTCTTCGAAGCTCAAATTGTCAAGTGCTAACTTCTTTCTCTATTGTTTCAGCACTTCCTTCCCCCTCTAAGGAATCTCGTCACAAGACTACCTCCGAGAGGCTTATGGCTGTACCGGTTGAGGAGAGGAGTGTTCAATTTCTATTGAGAGATGAGTTCCTCCATGAATTTGGACTCTTACATCCTTCCCGTTCCACTCAGCCACCTGAAGCCCCTGATTCTCCTGCTAAGGAGTCAGATGCCCCTGTTCCTGCTAGAGAATTTTTATAGCAAAATCTTACCGCTGAGACTCCATTGGTAAAGTGTTCTACTTCTACCGACCCTGCTGGACCGTCCAGTGAGTTGGCACTTGCCCCAGTTGTTGAAGAGGAAAATCTTCATACTCTTGAAAAGATGGCTGAAGTGGAAGTTGAAAAAGAGAATTCTCCCCTGCACCATGGCGATGATACTTTCGATAGTCTGAGCGACATCATGATAACCTCTCAGGAGCTCTTTAAAGATGATGTTTCTAAAGTGGTTCCACCTGTTATCGAAGCAACTTCTTCTTTGCAACAATCCATAATGCCTTCCACACAACTTACTGCCATTTCTACACCCAAAAGTGGTTTGTAGTTTGACGCGCGTAACTTGCACATCACACACACTTAGAACTTTGGCACTTATATGCACTTAGCTTCTTCAACTTAAAGATTTCTAAAACTGGTCTTTTTCTTCAATTTCAGGTTCTCTGATGGGGCGAAGCGGCTCTTATTACAACAAATTCCAGCGTTACGGAAGCCGCGAAGCTTATGACTTTAGGAGTTATATCAGTGCCGTGAAAGAAACTGATGGGGAGAGAGCTGCTCGAAAGGCTCATGAGAGGCGAGCTCATGAAGAGCGTCGCCGGATAGAGGATGAGGAATACTACGGGAGAAGGGACGAGCAACGTGACTCTTCTCGCAGAAGCGACGATCCTTATAAAAGGAAATCTTACGACGATAAAGGGAAGAGTCACACTTCTGATGATTCCAGTAAACGTGCCAGACTTGGGGAGAAAGACACATCTAACATCTCGGAAAAGACAACCGCTTCCGTTCCTCCTAATACATCTTCCAGTTCTCCTGCTCTTAAGGAATCTGACATCCAGACCATCATTAATAGGCCGCAGTACCAAGCTGGAGATGGTCCTCCCACACTCCAGAGCCGATTTCCGAATTGGTGTCTGAAAGGAGTGCGTTTTGATTTGGACTTGGTCCCCATTGATAAGCAGGCGATGCTGAAGAATGTCGATGCTGTAAAGCTTGACATCGAAAGAATGTCTGGGTGGCAGAAGTTGGTTGATGAACTTCAAAGAGTTAACCATCTGAATCTTGAAGCGATGATGACCATGGAAAATGATAAGTCTGAGTGGGACAAATGGCGTAAACAGCATGATTTGGAGATGAAGAGCATTAGCGATGGTTATGTGAAGCTCGAAGCTGAAGTTGAAAGACTTAAAAAAGAGCTTGCTACTTCTTCCACTTCTTATTCTCAGAAAGAAGAAATGCTTCAAAAGCAAGTTCGAGACGCCCATGCTGCTCAGCGGAATACTGAAGTCAAGCTTGAAGCAGAACAACATGTTACTAGAAAATATCGTGATGACGTTGCTCAACTTCAGGAGAAACTCAGCTCTCGAGACTTAGAAATTGCTAGGCTACAGTCCCAGTTACTGAAGGCTGAAAGAGAACGTGATGAAGTTCTCTCTGGTAAAGCCGCAGCCGAAGAATCCCATAAGGCGACCATAGCCACCATTGACGCGACCTTGTTTGACTTCTATATGCATTGTGTCCTGGGGCGTGGGAGTCTTTCATTTTTGGGACCAGAGTATGAAGTTACCTTAGCGGAGGTATGGGAGGCAATCATTGACTTATTTGGTGGTGCTGGATATTCTGAAACAGATCTTCAAGCTACCTACTTAAGTGAGAACGATCGCGATGCCCTTGCCAAAGGAAAAGAGCAGCTCGTCCGAATGCGGGCCGAAGCGACGGGAGAGAAGCTTCCTGAGAAAGAAACACTCCCTATTGCTCCTGTTTATACTTCGGCTTTAGCTCATGCGGATATTGCTGGCTCTAGTTCTCGTTCCACGCCTCCCGCTAAGGTGGACACAGAGACTGTAACCACCCCTACCGAGGAAGAGGCAATGAAAGACTTCCAAGCTCGGGAATTTGAGATTGATCTGGCTAAACCGGCTTCTCCAGGTAACTTTGACGATTCACAGTCTTCTTTTTTCTCGGAGAATACTGATTTTAATTTCTTTATTATGCAGCAGACGCCCCAAAAACTGCCCCAACTCTTCCTTCTTCAGCTGCCGTTCCCCCTCCTTCTCAAGTTATACCTCTTCCAGCTTCCCAACCTGGTTCACAGGAAGAACCAATAGCGGCCCTTCAAGGTTTAGATGAACCATCTGCTTCCGAAGAACAGAAGGCAGAAGGTCTGGAAGATAGCGAGAAGACCCCGGAGCAGTCTTTCGATTATGACACAAAGCTTTCTACATTTCTTGCTCCGGGGAGTGAGTCTTCTTCCAAGAAGAAGGGGAAGCGTGTGGTTTCAAAGAAAGGAAAGAAGAGTTCTTCTGCTGCTGGGGATGAGGCAGAGATGGAATCGGCTGAGTCTCTTCCTCCCTCTTCTCCGACGCGGCCTTCAAAACTTATTACCCGACCGGGTAAAGGCTCCAAGGGTGGGAAAAAGGAGAAATGAGTCTGTTTTTGCATTTTCTGCTTTTTGTATTGACCGGGAATTGTGCGGATTCCGGTCTCCGCTTCTTTTTGTAACCTGTACAATGTAAAAATTTCTCATATTGTTGAAATAAATAGATATTTTTCTTGTACAAATCCTTGTGTATGTAGGAATACATCTGTTTTTCATTTGTAGTGTAGAGTAAATGATTCTTTTTGCTTGTAAAATTTTTTGTCTGTGTTTCAAGAACGCATTTACTCCACATCTTTATTACATGATATTGCAATGAACTTGTGGTATGTTGCTTGTATATTACTTTTATTAATGTAACTGAATTGTATAATGTTGCCCCCATACCACAAGTATATTGTAATATTTCTTGATTTCACAAGACCGATACTCTTATTTTAGAGAATGACTTTCCACTTTTTCAGGGAAGAATTATTCTGCTTTTAGTAGAGTATATCTTGTCTTTGGAGAAATTTTTATTTTCTTTTTCTTCCTGAAGAACACTTCGACTTCTGGGAATGATCACTTTTATTTATTTGAAAGTGAATTTTCCTGTACAGTGAAATGAGCTTCTGAAGAAGGTTTTGACTTTCGTGCCACGGTAAAGGGTTTATTTTTGGTACTTCAAGCAAGGTGAAGCACGCCTCTGAAGAGGTCTTTTGGTCTCCGTAGAGAAGCGATTTTGGTCTCCGAAGAGAAGCAGTTTTGGTCTCCGAAGAGAAGCAGTTTTGGTCTCCGAAGAGAAGCGGTTTTGGTCTCCGAAGAGAAGCGGTTTTGGTCTCCGAAGAGAAGCGGTTTTGGTCTCCGAAGAGAAGCGGTTTTGGCATTTCATCTCTGGTGAAGTGGGTCTCCGAAGAGAAGCATTTTGCACTTCTACACGGGTGAAATGTGCCTCCGAAAAGGGCTTTTTAGCATTTCATCACTGGTGAAGTGGGTCTCCGAAGAGAAGCATTTTGCACTTCTACACGGGTGAAATGTGCCTCCTAAAAGGGCTTGTGCCTCCGAAGAGGGCTTGTGCCTCCGAAGAGGGCTTGTGATTGCCTGGAAGTTACTTTCTCATGGTCGGAGGGGTCCACGGGACAAGCGTAAGTCATTCGATTGGATGTTTGTTTGTACAAACGATCGCAATCGATTAACAAGGTGCCCCTTTTTGGTAGTCCCACCGATCTTTTTGATTGAGGATAGCTCTCCATTTATTGGCGTGCCTCGTTAGAGGGCTTTGTTGATCCTTGGGAAGGAGCATCAGTTGGTTGGCGTGCCAGGAAGGTTGCGTCTTAGGGGCAAGTAGATCCATGGGATGGACACAAGCTGCCTGATTGGATGCATCACAATCAGCCAGCGAGGGTCTTATTCCTTCTGCTTGGGAAGTTATCCCTTTAGTGGATCTACCTGCTTTCCTGTTGAGAGGCATACCTTCCTTTGGCTGCTTCCATGTCTGCCTGCTCATGTTGTACCATCATCCGCCAATCTACGATCCTTTATCATCATTTCCCAGTGCGTGTTTCTTTCTTTTGCAAGTAAATTTCTTTATCCGAAGAAGTAGACTTCACTGTTGAATGACTCCACAGAGTAAACGCAAGTTATTTGGTTGGATGCCCTTTTATATCAACGATCGCAACCAGTTAACGAGGGCTTGACACAGTGGGGCCGTTAACTTTTTTATGTGAAGTTCCTCTTGTATGGGATTTGAGTTTGAAATTTTTTGTTGCTTGGAATTTGCTAAATGATTTGTAAGGCTCGCTTAGCTTTGCGATGGGTGAGCTTTGCTTTAATGACCTGCAGTATTAGATCGATATTTTAGCAATACATTTAGAGTATTTATACATCGAAATATAACAGGCATTTTATAACAGAAAACACAATGCATAGTTTTTTCATTATTGATTTACGCTGATTTCTCAGCGGTTTACAATGCAGGAGTTACACATCTATCATTATCTTTACAAATTCAAGCAATGCTGTTAAGTAAAAATGAATGCTAGTTATTGTTGTTTCAGAATCTCCAAGCTGGATTTCCATTTGTGCTTGATCCATAGCTTTTGGATTTTTCATGTCAGAGAAAGCGAGAGATGCCCCAGTCGCAGTTTTGTGAGTGATTAGTAGTCATCCCAACTTCTGCTTGCTGGGTATGGTCCCCCTGTGATAGCATTAATGACAAGCTTTTCTGAATCTAGCACTGCAGTGTTGTTGAGAGAATCGGGTTGATGGGTAAGACGTTGTTGATCCCGAGTGGATGGGGTTGGATCGACTCCGGCTCTTTTAACATATTGTTGGAGTTTACCCTGCTCTAGCAATTCTTCAATCACCTTCTTTAATTCGCGACACTGGTCAGTGTCATGGCCAGGTTGATTGTGAAATTGGCAGAACTTTCCATTACGCTTTGCCCCTCTCGTCATCTCAGGCGGCTTAGGGTACCTGACAACGTCCTTTGTTGCAAAAAAGATATTTCTTGGCGTATCAGTTAAAGGAGTAAAGTCTGGAGGATTAAAGCGGCGAGGTTTCTTTTCATTTCTCTGGCTTTTTCCTCCTTCATTCTCCCTTTTCTGACTTTCGGATTCTCTTTTCTTAGGTGCGACATTGTCATTGTTAGTCTGGGCAGTAACCACTTTCGATGTTGCAGAAAGGCTTTCAAGGCGAATGAACTCATCGGCCTTTTTATAAAATTTATCAAGTGAGTTTGGTTCTTTCATCTTTAACCATATCCCAAATTCACTCGATTTATCAATGGCTCTCATCAAATAAGTCAGGATCATGCGTGGTTCTGCATTTTCTACTTCGGCTAAAGCTATATTGAAACGGCTCAAGAAAGATTTGATTGATTCTCCGGGTGCTTGTTCAAGGTTAGACAGTGACATTATATCCTTAGCTTTTGAAGCATACAATCTGAACTGTTCTTTAAACTTTTGCGTTAAGTCGGAGAATTTATCTACAGACCGAACTGGAAGCTTTGTGAACCAAAGTAAAGCCACACCTTCTAGGTATACCGGAAAGTATCGACACTTGATCTCGTCTGATGCTCTTGCACCAGTCATATGCCAATCGTACTTGTAGAGGAAATGATTAGGGTCACTGGTTCCCCTATAAGCTTGGATAGTAGGAGGTGCAAATTTCCTTGGAAACTCTGCTCTTAGGATCCTTTCAGTAAACGGAGTTCTGCTTGGTGCAAATCCCCAGTCAGCCTCATCTTCTTCCCTTTGCATGCTCTCTTTCATGATGCGGCCAACCATTTCAGACAGGTACTCCTTATTGTTCAAAGACACCTCCGGGCAAGTATTAGTTCTTCCTTCGGAATTTTGCCCGGGCATCTGCTCATGACAAGTTGGTTGCGGCATAGAACCATCAGCTTGGAAAGGTGGCATTTCAGGAAGAGTAGTTCGATGGTTTTCTGGTTGACGATTTGCCCCGAGCAGAGCAGTTAATCTATCCATCATCAAAGCGTTTTGAGTTTCAATTTGTTGGTATAATCCAGAAACTGCGTCATCCAATTCAGCCCTGGTGACTCCAACGGTTGGAGTTGCTTGGTCCGTTATTGGGGAAGCGGAAGTTCCTTCGTGAGCATTTCCGGATCTGATAGGTCTACCTCTTCTTCCAGGAGCCATTATTTCAGATCTGGTTTTTAAGAGAGGTACTTTTTATGAATCTTTGCGAAGCAACGGTGGATGATTGCCTGAGTTGGGTTCTCAGTGAAAGCACCAAAATGTTAACGGTAAAAAGTGAACGCTAACACCCGGTGTGTGTAATAGAATCGTGAAAGCACCACCCGTTGGTACGGGAACAGAATATGAGCTGAGAATAACAGAAAAGCAGTAAATGAACAACAGATTTATAGTGGTTCGGCCCGTAATTGAGCCTACATCCACTTTATAGTCTTTTATTGCTGATTTGATTACAATTCGATACAATATCCCTCTAAATACAATACAATTTGATCATGAAATCATTCTTGACTACTAGCTCGATCTTTAATAATGAAACTCGACGAATCCGCGTTGGATGTTAGGAGCTCTTCTCGAAGATCGTTGTAGTATCTCGAATGCTTGAAGATCTTTGATTGCTGAATGAGAGGAAGCTTCGACAGCGTAACGGCGCTTGGAGAAAATGAATGGCCAAAAGTCCCCTCCATGTTGGATGTAATGGGGTATTTATAGAAGCTGATCTGGACTTAGGAAATTTCTCTAAGTATTTAAGTCGTCGCCGACTTAGCGTAGGTCGCTGCTGGTTTATGATAGGTCGCTGAAGACTTAAGATCAGTCGGTGACTCGTTAGGTCGAAACCTCCTTAAATCGGAGCATTTTGTAGCTCGGAATCTTCTCTAGGTCGTAACCTTTAGTTCGCAGTACTACTAGGTCGCGGAGTCTTTAGGTCGCAAGCTTCCTTAGGTCGCGACTCCCCTTAGGTCGTGACATTCCTGTAGCCTTAGGTCGCTGAGCAAGTTAAGTCATGAGTCGGCAATCTGTTAACTCGGCAGGCCTTGTTAAGTCAGCAGGTTCCTAAGTCGGCACAACTCTTAAGTCGGCAGCTCTTCTCAGTAGTTAGATCGGCAACTGTTGGGTCAGAGCTTTCCTTAAGTCGGTTACGCCTTTAGCTTGTTAGGTCGGCAAGCACCTTAACTCGGCATACCTTCTTAAGTCGGAGCACTGCATAACTCGGAGAGCTTTTAGGTCGCAACTTTGTTAGATCGCAATGTTCCTTAGGTCGCAGAGCCTCTTAGGTCGCGGACTTCCTTAGGTCGGCAGCCTCCTTAACTCGGCATACTGCTAGGTCGTGAGTCAAAAAGGGGTTAACAGAGTACAATTGCTGTAACGACCCGTATTTTTACGGATCGAAACATTGTAAAACAGTTGACATTTGGTCGCATTATTGATAAGTCATCCAGAGTCTAAGTCTTAGGTCGTATGAGGGTTTGGAACGACCTAGGGAAGTTGGCGAGTTAAGGGGTAGGCGGCTTAGTGATGTGGAGCGACCTAAGGGTTGGAACGACCTAAGGAGTTAGGTCGTGTAATAGTTAGGTCGTATAGAAGATAGGTCGTGTGCTGGCTTAGGTCGTGGGGTAGGTTAGGTCGAGTGAGCGACCTAGGAGATTGGAGCGACCTAAGAGAGTTAGCGACCTATAGAATTTGGCAACCTATAGGGTGTTAGCGACCTAAGGTTTTGAGCGACTTAAAGGTTTGCAGCGACCTAAGAGAGCTAGTGAGTAGCGACCTATAGGAGTTAGCGACCTATAGGAGTTAGCGACCTATAGGAAGTTGGCGACCTAAGAGAGTTATCGAGTTAGCATGGTTAGGTCGTTAGACGACCTAAGGAGTTAGGTCGTATCCTGGCTAAGTGTTAGGTCGCGTGTGTGTGTTAAGTCGTAGGTCGTTAGGTCACGAGGAAGCGTGTCTGTGTTAGGTCGCAGGAGTGTTAAGTCGTAGAAGCGGTCTGTGTTAGGTCGCTTGGCTACATCCTCGTTAGGTCGTAGGTCGCGGATGCGCGTAGGTCGTTGGGTCTGTTAGCTCGCATGGATGCGCATTGTCTTAGGTCGTAAGCTGTTAGGTCGCGTGAAGACTTATCGTGTTGAGTCGTTAAGTCGTAGACTGGTGGATCTGTTAGGTCAAAGGTTTTTAGGTCGTAGGGTTTTTAGGTCGTGGACGACCTAACTCCGAGTGAGCGACCTAAAGTGATTTCAGCCTATAAATAGGAGGGTTTTTCTTCATTTTTGGGATCCGGATTTCGAAGCGACGAAGTGCTGCCATTTTGAGAGTTCGACTTCTACACTTCTTCACTTCTTTTCTCCACTCTAATCTTGTGATTCCTTCCATCCAAATCTATCAAATCGAAGATCCAAGAGCTTAGATTGAAGATCTTCATCCATCGAAGAGAGATTTCATCGTTTGAAGCGGATTTGTGATAGATCGAGTTAGATCCTTTGCTGTCCAGATCTGAAGTGTGTTGCTTTTGGGGTATTTAGGTGATTTGGTGAGTGGTGATTATCTCTCACACGGATCCAAAGGAGTATATCGGATCGTTGGCTTGATTTTGTGCTAAAGTAGTGATTTCCATGCATTTTCCTAATCCTAAGTATAGATCCATATAGATCCATTGTTCATAATGATTTGGCATCCATTTTACTACATGTTAACCTATGCAAGTTAATTCATCAAGATTATAGAGATATTGCTCATGTTTTCATGCTTGTTAGACTTTTGGCTCTTTAATTACGAAATTGCCATTATTGTTACAATTACCTATTTAGATCAAATTTGAATGCTTGTTTACTTGGATTAATGTTTGATTTTATTGATTGCTATGAATTAGATGATTGATGATTTGATTTAGACAAGATGGACAAAGATGATTTAAAAGCTAAGGGAAAGGATCTTGAATTGGAAAAGCTGCTCGTGGCATATGTAGCGGATGATGAAGCTCATATGGATAGATTTGATGATGATGTTGAGATGAAGCTTTGCTATGATGATGATGAGGCGAAGTATGATATGAGATAACTTTGGTCTAATCTAGACGGGATCATTCCAAGCAGATTGATAACTCGGTGATATGGTTCGAGTTTGAGGATAATGGTTTGCTCGAGAGGCGCTTGAGCTAGTATGGGAATAGTCGTCGAGGAGGATGACTAGAAGGCTGAGATCTCATCGTTGTTGAAGGTTCTAGCATGCTCAAACCAAGAGTACGTTGGGCTGATTCGATAGTCCCTGAAGGCTACTGATTGGTAGTCAAGTACTCTGGGCAGTTTCGATAGTCCTAGGCACGGGTCACGATGACGTGCGGAGTTATGTCTAGAACCGGGGTTTCCATTAGCCCTTGACGGACGGATGAAATAAAGAGCCGGTCATTCAATTAACGATGATATCGAAGCAATGATAACAGTGATAGCCAGAGTCATGGATGTTTGGTTGTATCATCATTCGGTCTCAAGAGCGGTATTTTCTGGATGCTTATCTGATCTTGGTTTAGGCCTTGGGGGTTTGTACTTGGGAAACATCGCCCTTGACAAGAGTGATAATTGCTTTATTTTAAATTGTATGCTTTGATATGTTTGCTTCTGCTTAGTGTGTGTCTGGGGGCTATCACTGTAGAAAGAGGTGGAGTGGGAGGGTTGTATTCCTATTCCTTTTCCTTTATGCTCTTTTGGTATGTTGATTAGTTAATTTACCGCTCACTAAGACTGTTGTCTGACTCAAGGATTTATGTTTTAACTCTTATTTCCTTGGGCTGTTCGTCCATTTTGGGATGGGCAGACTAGGTAGCAGGTGACAGGTGTTGTTCTTGCTTTCCACGGTGCTGATGTCGAAGACGAGCTGGAGGATTGCATATTATCTTCTTACTATATGTACTGGATGTTCCGCTGCTTGTATATTCTCTGAGTGTTATGTAGTGAGGCTTGATGTATTGACTGTTCAGATGTTTGTATTCAACTATTATGAAGTTTTATTGGTGAGATTCTATTCTGTGAAGGTTCACTATATATATATTCTATTGTATTTTGTCCATGCGCTGTGAGTAATATGATAAATTCTGTTGTTTAAATTTACCCTGGCAATCGTCCATGGTCGCCTGACACACTTTACAGCGCACTATCTCTAGGTTCGGTGCAGGGTCATGGGCGGTCGTCACATTTGGTATCAGAGCTTTGGTTAATCGATTTTACCCAACGCTCGCTGACGTAACTACGTATGAGAGACGTAATTGTATTTTGATGGATGATTACTATATATAATATAGTAGCTTAGTAGAGTTTGAGTCCTTTATGCAGTTTTTTCTCAAGGTGTGCTAATCATTCCTTTTTATAGATATTAAGGATGAGTCGAAGAGGGAGACCAGCTGCTAGGGAAGGCCGTGCTACTGAGGGGGCTGTTGATTATGCTACTATGTTCGCAGCTATGATGACTTCGATCATGAGAATGATGCCAGCTCCGGGGCCATCGGTGGATGTTGGAGTTCAAGTCCAAACTCCAAAGCCGGTGGAATTTGCTAAGTTGTGTAAGGATTATTCTGCTCTTGGAGGAAAGGTTTTCTTGGGAACAGAATCAACTATTGAGGTCTAGAGGTGGATAGATGCTTGTAGAAGGATCTTTAGTGATTTGGGAATTGAGGATGCAACTAAGAGGAAGTTAGCATCAAGACAGCTTCAAGGAAGAGCTTTTGATTGGTGGAATTCTATCACCATTGATACTCCGGAGGAAGAGATTACTTGGGAGCAATTCCAAGCCAGATTTGAAGCTAAGTTCATTTCTACGGCTCAGAAGTCTGTTCTGTTCAAGAAGTTTGTGGAGCTCAAGCAAGGTGGAAGACCAGTTCTTGAGTATGTTTCTGAGTTTGAAGCTTTGTCCAAGTATGCTCGGTCGTATATTGAATCTTCGTATCAGAAAAATGTGAAGTTTGTGACAGGCTTGGACGGTTATCTTGGGAGGTAGTTGGTGGATCATTTGGACGACCCATTTGAGAAGGTTGTAGAGAAGGCTCTCAGGCATGAGAATCTGTTTCCTAAAGAGGGATCTGTTGTTGTTGTGACCAAGGAGGAGTCTAGACCACAGCAGGGTGGAAACAAGAAGAGGAAGCAGCAGCAACAAAAGGGTAAGGATGGCCAGAAGAAGCCGAAGGACGAAGTGACTTGCTTCAATTGTCAGTAGAAGGGCCATTTCTCCAGGGATTGCAAGAATCCAAAGGTGCCGATGAAGTGCCACAACTGTGACAAGCCGGGGCATACCAGGAAGAATTGTCCAGAGTCGCGGAAGGCTAAGCAGATTGTGCAAGCTTATGCTTTGGGAGCTGTTCCATCATCTTCAAAAGCTCCTACCGCTGAAGAGAAGGGAAAGAGTGTAGTGGTTCAGGGTACTCTCTCCATTTGTGGTGTTCCAGTTAGAGTGTTATTTGATACTGGGGCGTCGCATTCTTTTGTTTGTAATGAACTTGTAGGCCGGTTGGGTTTAGAACCGGATATTGTTGATAGGCCATTGGTTGTGACTAATCCAGTTGGGTGTTCGTTTTGTTTGTGTATGCTATGCCGTGGTCTGATTGTATCGAGTCATGATTGCTCTTTTGTTTGTGATTGTTTTGTTCTGAACTTTGCGGGGTTCGGAATTATTTTGGGTATGGACTGGCTTAGGAAGTATGCGGCAAAGGTTGATTGTGAAAGGTTGGAGGTGACAGTCGAGAATGTGGAGGGGCGAAAGATTGTGATACGATGTAAGCTTGAAGAAGGCGTCTTCATGAGCTTCATGTATTCGCTGGTTGTTCCACGGGATGGACTGTCATATGTGCCAATCGCTAATGGATTTGAGGATGTCTTTGACGAGGTCAAAGGGTTACCGCCACATAGAGAGATCGAGTTTCGTATAGATCTAGTTGAAGGAGCCAGACCTGTTGTGATGCCTCTTAGGTGGATGGCGCCTAGGGAACAGCAGGAGTTGAAGGTGCAGGTTGATGACCTTTTACAGAAAGGATTCATTCGGCGTAGTGTGTCCGAATAGGGTGCATCAGTTGTGTTCGCAACCAAAGCAGATGGATCGCTGAGGTTGTGTGTGGATTATCGTGAGATGAATAAGGTGACTAAGAAGAACAAGTATCCATTGCCGAGAATCGATGACTTGTTTGATCAGCTTCACGAAGCTAAGGTGTTTTCTCAAATGGATTTGGCTACGGGATTTCACCAGTTAAGAGTGGCTAAGGATAGTGTGCCGAAGACTGCTTTTAGCACACCATCCGGTTTCTTTGAGTGGCTGGTAATGCCGTTTGGATTAACTAATGCGCCAGCATATTTTGTAGATCTTATGAATAGACTATTCAGAGATCAGTTGAGCAAGTTCGTGCTAGTGTTCGTGGATGATATTCTGATTTATTCCAGAACTGAAGAAGAGCACAAGATGCACTTGCGTATTGTTTTGGAAATCTTACGGAAACATCAGTTGAAGGCTAAGTTTTCTAAGTGTCACTTCTGGAAGAGCTAAGTGAGGTTCTTAGGCCATATTATTTCTGGAAATGGAATAGCGGTTGATCCCGCTAAGGTGGCAGCAATCCAGGATTGGGGTAGACCTAAGAATGCATCAGATGTGAGAAGTTTTCTTGGATTAGCAGGATATTATCGTCGATTTATCAAGGACTTTTCCAAGGTGGCTGCACCATTAACAGGATTAACGAAAAAGAACCAAGTATTCAGATGGGATGCTAAGTGTGAGCAAGCTTTCAGAATCCTGAAAGAGCGATTGACAAGCGCTCCTATTTTGACTATTCCTAGTGGGAATGATGAGATGGTGGTTTACACCGACGCATGTGGTACTGGACTTAGAGCAGTGCTGATGCAGAGGGATAAAGTTGTTGCGTATGCAAGTCGACAACTGAAGCCGCATGAAAGAAATTACCCGACTCATGATTTGGAGTTAGCGGCGATTGTTTTTGCTCTGAAGATGTGGAGACATTATCTATTGGGAGTTCGATTTGAGTTGTTTACAGATCATAAGTCGTTGAAGTATCTTTTCTCCCAAAAGGATTTGAATCTTCGGCAGCAACGATGGCTAGAGTTTTTGGCATCATATGATTTTGGTATAGCTTATACTCCGGGAAAGGGTAACGCAGTGGCAGATGCGTTAAGTCGAAGACATGCAGGATTGGGAGCCATGTTTTCAGAATGGAAGAATCTCGAGTATTTAGCTGGATTTGACTTCAGGCCTAGATGTGATTTGGAACCTGAGATATTGGCAAACTTATCGATAAGACCTACTCTTGTGGAAAGGATTGGCTGGAGCCAAAAGCGAGACGATAAGCTTGTCAAGATTATCCGTGATTTGGAATCTGGATTGGACCCAGAAAAGGATAAAGGATTCGAGGTCGATCGAGAGGGTTGGCTTCGGAAGCAAGGACGACTAGTTGTTCCCGATATAGATGAATTGAGAAGTGAAGTTCTGAAAGAAAGTCATCACTCGAAGCTAACAATTCATCCAGGTGGAAATAAGATGTATCGGGATATGAAGAGAACCTATTACCGGGAAGGTATGAAGAAGGATGTTGGAAATTTTATTTCCAAGTGTATGAACTGCCAGTTCGTAAAAGCCGAGCAGAAGAAGCCAAGTGGATTGCTTCAGCCATTAGAAGTTCCTACATGGAAGTGGGAGCAAATATCGACGGATTTTATTGATGGACTACCTAGAACAAGAACGGGAATCGAAGGAATTTGGGTCATTGTAGATCGTCTGACTAAGAGTGCAAGATTCATTCCTGTTCGATCGACTAGGACTGCATCAAAGTTGGCTGAGTTATATGTTAAGTGGATAGTTCGATTCCATGGTATTCCGAAGATTATAGTGAGCGATCGAGACCCATTGTCCACTAGTGGATTTTGGAAGAGCTTCCAGGAAGTTTTGGGAACCGAGTTGTGTTTGAGTACAGCTTATCACCCTCAAACAGATGGTCAGACCGAGAGAGTCAACCGAGTTTTGGAAGATCTCCTCAGAGCTTGTGTTTTGGATTTCGGAGGATCATGGGAAGATCACCTTCATTTGGTAGAATTTTCGTATAATAATAGTTACCAGTCAAGCATTGGTATGGCACTGTATGAGGCATTGTATGGAAGACCGTGTAACTCTCCGACATGTTGGTTAAAGATAGGAGAAAAGCTGATGCTTGGGCCAGAGATGATTCGACAGACTTCAGATTGCATAGAGATCATTCGGCAATGAATGAAGGCAGCCCAAGACCGTCAGAAAAGTTATGCCGATAAGCGTCGAAAGGATTTGGAGTTCGACGTAGGTGATTTGGTTTTTGTGAAGATTTCTCCACTGAAGAATGTTATTCGATTCGGGAAGAAAGGAAAATTGACTCCAAGATTTGTTGGACCATTCCCGATCATCGAGCGAATTGGAAAGCTCGCCTACAGATTGGAGTTACCAGAAAAGATGTCGAGTGTGCACAATGTTTTTCATGTATCATATGTACGGAAGTATGTGCACGACTCGAATACAGTGGTTTCTGTTGATAGCTGTGAAGATTTCGAAGTTGATCCAGTCGATAGGAGACCTCGTAAGCCGCTTCGTGTTGTGGAAACCGACACGAAACAGCTTAGGAGGAAGATAGTTAAGTTGCTCAAGATACAATGGAGTGATGATGATAACGACTGTACATGGGAGGTGGAAGAGAGGATGAAAGCAGCTCATCCTGAATTCTTCAAGGTATGGCCCTAAGGTGTCGTGTCATCTAACGACATTGTAACTTGTTCTAAGTTTTAGAATTCTGCATGCTAAGCTAGAATTGGATGCATGGTTTGTTGATTGCTATGGATGGTAGGCATGCAGAATAGTCTTTGATTGCTCTGTTTGTTAGGAATTTCGGGGGCGAAATTCCTAAGGGGGGAAGAATGTAACGACCCGTATTTTTACGGATCGAAACATTGTAAAACAGTTGACATTTGATCGCATTGTTGATAAGTCATCCAGAGTCTAAGTCTTAGGTCGTATGAGGGTTTGGAACGACCTAGGGAAGTTGGCGAGTTAAGGGGTAGGCGGCTTAGTGATGTGGAGCGACCTAAGGGTTGGAACGACCTAAGGAGTTAGGTCATGTAATAGTTAGGTCGTGTAGAAGATAGGTCGTGTGCTGGCATAGGTCGTGGGGTAGGTTAGGTCGAGTGAGCGACCTAGGAGATTGGAGCGACCTAAGAGAGTTAGCGACCTATAGAATTTGGCAACCTATAGGGTGTTAGCGACCTAAGGTTTTGAGCGACTTAAAGGTTTGCAGCGACCTAAGAGAGCTAGTGAGTAGCGACCTATAGGAGTTAGCGACCTATAGGAAGTTGGCGACCTAAGAGAGTTAGCGAGTTAGCATGGTTAGGTCGTTAGACGACCTAAGGAGTTAGGTCTTATCCTGGCTAAGTGTTAGGTCGCGTGTGTGTGTTAAGTCGTAGGTTTGTTAGGTCGTTAGGTCGTGGCATTGTTAGGTCGCGAGGAAGCATGTCTGTGTTAGGTCGCAGGAGTGTTAGGTCGTAGAAGCGGTCTGTGTTAGGTCGCTAGGCTGCATCCTCGTTAGGTCATAGGTCGCGGATGCGCGTAGGTCGTTGGGTCTGTTAGGTCGCATGGATGCGCATTGTCTTAGGTCGTAAGCTGTTAGGTCGCGTGAAGACTTATCGTGTTGAGTCGTTAAGTCGTAGACTGGTGGATCTGTTGGGTCGAAGGGTTTTAGGTCGTAGGGTTTTTAGGTCGTGGACGACCTAACTCCGAGTGAGCGACCTAAAGTGATTTCAGCCTATAAATAGGAGGGTTTTTCTTCATTTTTGGGATCCGGATTTCGAAGTGACGAAGTGCTGCCATTTTGAGAGTTCGACTTCTACACTTCTTCACTTCTTTTCTCCACTCTAATCTTGTGATTCCTTCCATCCAAATCAAAGATCAAATCGAAGATCCAAGGGCTTAGATTGAAGATCTTCATCCATCGAAGAGAGATTTCATCGTTTGAAGCGGATTTGTGATAGATCGAGTTAGATCCTTCGCTGTCCAGATCTGAAGTGTGTTGCTTTTGGGGTATTTAGGTGATTTGGTGAGTGGTGATTATCTCTCACACGGATCCAAAGGAGTATATCTGACGCAGCGGATTAATCAAAATAATCTTCAATCGGTGAAAGTAGTAATCGGTGGATTGGAAGATACTGAAATGCCCAAATTCGTTGATCCGAAGATACCGAATTCTAGCTATCCTGAACTCGTTGATCATGCACGATGCCGGGTTCAAAGATCTTCAATTCTTCAAGCGTTGATCAAGCGCACTTGTTTCCGCGAATCGGCTTCTACAATCGTTGAATCGAGCGCACTCGATTATCCGAAAGAAGAGATAGGAGATTACACTCAACTACCAATTTGAATGAAAGCACAAAGCTATCAAAAGAGAATTTTATTCAAAAATCAACAACCTTCAAAATGTACAACTCACGCCTATTTATAACATTTTACAACTCAACACAGAAAATAGTACAACTCTTAGGTCGTGAACGACCTACGACCTAAAATGGTGCGACCTAAAACAGACGCGACCTAACAAGCACTCGACTTAAAAACAAACGACCTAAAATATTACAATATGAGAAAATACAACAAAGCCCTTTACAACACATAGGTCGGTCACGACCTAAAATATAACTCATGCAACCTAACTTCAATACATCAGCTTCCTTCAGCGACTTAGTATAGGTCGTTAGCGACCTAACACTTCATGCGACTTATCCCAACAGTTACACCAGATAAACGACTTAACAAATGAACGGTATCCGGAGCTTAGCGACCTAAGAATGAACGGCATCCCTTTATTAGCGACCTAACAGAAGCGGCTTTAGAAAGTCTTCATGACTTAAAACTCCACGACCTAACTTCTTGCGACCTAACTTAGGTCGGCACCTTTTCCTGCGACCTATTGTAGGTCGAATTATATTCCTGCGACCTAACCCCTTGCGACCTAACTTAGGTCGTAACCTCTTAGCTCGTAAGCGACCTAAAATAGCGTTAGGTCATGAGCGACCTAAGACTTCAACCTCCAACGACTCATTCCCAAGTCTTAGCTTGTTACTCTCGAACCTGTTAGGTCGTAGCTCTTTCCCTTGTGACATGTTAGGTCGTTCCCACGACATATGCCTTAGCTCGTTAGGTCGTATGCAACCTAAAAACATGTTAGGTCGTTCCAGTATCTCGTTAGCTCGCACATTCCCACTAGGTCGTTGCCGATCTTCACTAAGTCGTTGGTACGACTTAAAAACTTCGTTAGGTCGGTTGCGACCTAAAACTTTAACTTTCCACAATTCTTCACGAAATGTTAACTCGTTAAACTCCCCCTTAGGTCGTGAGCGACCTAAGACTTCCTTAGGTCGTGAGCGACCTAAGACTTCTTTCCAGGCTGCATCATCCTCCCTAGGTTGAGAGAAATTCGCCCTCGAATTTGCACTTTCTGTATCCATCACAACAAACTCATCTCCAAGATATGGTACGAGATGTTTAACATTGAATACGTCCGACGGGTACACATCCTCCGGCAGCTTCAACTTATAAGCATTTTCATTAATCCGTTTGATGATTTCTACAGGACCAATTTTTCTGGCTTTCAACTTTTTGTAAGCGCCCATTGGAAAACGATCCTTTGTTAACACTGCATAAACCAAATCACCTTCATGAAATTCAACACTCCTTCGTTTCAAATCTACAGATTGTTTATACTTCTCATTTGCTTTCTCCAATTGCTCTTGAACGATTTTATGACATTCCGCTAATCTATCAACAAAATCAGCAGCTTTCTTAACTGTCTTCTTTGATTGTGGCACTATTGTTAAATCCAACGGTCCTTTTAGCATACTGGAATATACAATCTGAAATGGACTAAACCCTGTACTACGATTCACTGCATGATTATGAGCAAATTCTGCCTGGCATAACTTCACATCCCAACTCTTCAGATTATCTTGCACAAGACACCTCAGCAGATTTCACAATGATCTGTTCACAACCTCGGTCTGTCCATCCGTTTGCGGGTGATAAGCACTACTAAACTTCAGCTTCGTTCCCACCATTTTCCACAAACTCAACCAAAAGTGACTCAGAAATCGAGTATCTCTATCCGACACAATAGATTCTGGCAATCCATGAAGTCGATAGATCTCCTTGAAAAACAATTGAGCAACATGAACAGCATCCGCCGTCTTCTTACAAGCAATAAAATGTGTCATTTTCGAAAATCGATCAACCACCACATAAATGGAATCATTACCACGCTGTGTTCTTGGCAATCCCAACACAAAGTCCATACTCACATCAACCCATGGTTTAATTGGTACAGGTAACGGCATATATAAACCAGCATTAGTCGCAGTTCCTTTCGAAACCTGACAGATATGACATCGTTCCACGAACCTTTCCACCTCTTTCCTCATTGATGGCCAAAAGTAAGACTGTGAAATCAACTGTAATGTACGATCTCTCCCAACATGTCCTTCTTCATGTAGCTCTTTAACAATCTTCATTCTCAAACTACAATCAGGTATGCACAATCGATTTCCTTTGAACAGAAAACCATCTACCATCACGAACTCATCCGTCACTCTATTCTTGACTTTATCAACAAACTTTGCAAAGTAAGGATCATTGACAAATAATTCTGGCAACACATCAAACCCTGTCACCTCCACCTTCAGTGTAGTTAACAAATGACTTCTTCTACTCAAAGCATCAGCCACTCGATTCGTCACCCCTGACTTGTGTTTAACAACAAAAGTAAACTGCTGCAGATATCCAATCCACGATGCATGTCTCGCTGAAACCTTGTCTTGCCCTTGTAAATGCTTCAACGCCTCATGATCAGTATAAAGAACAAACTCCTTTTGAAATAGATAGTGTCTCCAGTGTTTAATAGATTGCACAACAGCATAAAATTCAACATAATATGTACTGTATCTCATCTTTGCTCCTGATAACTTCTCGCTAAAGTATGCAATTGGACGCCCCTTCTGACTTAACACCCCTCCAATCCCAACCTTGGATGCATCAGTATGTAGTTCAAACACTAACTGAAAATCTGGTAATATTAGAATTGGTGCAGACGTCAAGAGTTCTTTGATTCGATCAAAAGCAACCCCGGCTTCCTCCGTCCATGCAAACTGTTTACCCTTCATGCAATCCGTAACAGGTTCCATCACACTACTAAAGTGTGGAATGAACCTTCGATAAAATGAAGCCAACCCGTGAAAACTACGAACTTCCGTTATCGTCTTGGGCTGCGGCCAATCTCTGATAGCTTCGATTTTACTTTGGTCAACCTGTATTCCTTCCTTCGAAACAACATATCCCAGAAATAAAACACTCTTCGCCATAAAAACACACTTCTTTGTAGCAGTATAGAATTGTTCTTCACGAAGAATGATTAACACTTTCTTCAAATGTTGAACATGCTCTTCTGTACTAGCACTGTAGATTAGAATATCATCAAAGTAAACCACAATGAATTTCCCAATGTACGGTCTGAAAATTTGATTCATCACCCTCATGAATGTACTCGATGCATTCGATAGACCAAACGGCATGACCAGCCATTCATACAATCCTTCCCTCGTCTTAAATGCTGTCTTCCATTCGTCCCCTGGTCTAATGCGAATCTGATGATAACCGCTCTTCAAGTCAATCTAAGAAAAGATTACGGACCCACTGATCTGATCCAATAAGTCATCAAGCCTCGTCATCGGAAATCTGTATCTGACTGTGATCTTATTCAATGCTCGACTGTCGGTGCACATCCTCCACGTTCCATCCTTTTTGGGTACCAATAAAGCTGGTACAGCACAAGGACTTAAACTCTCCTGCACACGCCCCTGCTCAAGCAATTCCTCTACCTGCCTCCGCAACTCTTCATGTTCCTTCGGACTCATTCGATAATGTGGTCTGTGTGGCAACACTGCTCCTGGAACAAGATCGATTTGATGTTGTATGTCTCTCAAAGGCGGTAACTCCTTTGGTAACTCATCTGGGAATACATCTTCAAATTCTTTCAAAACTGGCTTTGCTTCTTCTGGTATTTCAACCTCTTCACTGCTCTCTCGTCCAATCAACAAGAATACTTCCGGCTCTTCCTCAACCTCCTTAACAAACTCCTTCAGAGATAATAAGGTTTTCAGCTCTTCAATCTCTTCTGACTTACTTTCTCCCGGTTGTCTCTTCTTTGGAACTAAAATAATCTTTGTGCCTTCAAACATAAAACTGTAGCTGTTGGTCCGACCGTCATGTTGTACTGCTCGATCATACTGCCATGGTCTTCCCAAAAGCAAGTGGCAAACATCCATCTCTACTACATCACACCAGATCTCATCTTTGTATTTCTTCCCAATAGAGAATGGGACACGAACTCGTCTATCCACTTTCACTTCTCCTCCTTTTCTCAACCATGCTAACTTGTATGGATTTGGATGTTTCTTTGTCTTCAACTTCAACTTTGTTACAGCCTCGGTTGAAATGATATTGTCACAGCTTCCTGCGTCTATCACAAACTTGCACACCTTTCCCAGTATAGTGCATGTCGACTGAAAGATATTACTCCTCAACCAACTAGCTTCCTCCTGCTTCGGTGTTAAACACGATCTCCTTAGCATTAGATTACAACCTTCATCTCCTAACGCAATATCCTGTTCATCTTCCTCAACTGGACTAGAATATTCTCCATCACCATCCTCATCTTCAAGTTCAGCAATCATAGTTCGTTTCTTCGGCTTTGGACACTCATTGCTTTTATGACCCAATTCCTGACAATTGTAACATTTGAAACCATTGTTAACCTTCACCTTCTCAGCCTCCTTCACCACCGGTTTACTGATAGGTTTAGACACATTGGAACTTCCACTAACACCCTTCATTTGATTGTTGGAACTAGTAAACACACCACCTCCTCGCCTACCCTGCTTCTCCCAAGCCAACGCTTTCTGATGTGCTTCCGCTACAGATCTTGGATCGAACATATTAACCATATCCTGAATCTTCATTCTCAATCCCCCAATGAATCTAGATGTCAGCTGCTCTTCCGTCTCCATAATATCATTCCTTGCAATAAGCTGATAAAATTCATCCGCATAATCATTAACATTCTTTGTGCCCTGCCTCAAATTCTGCAAACGTTGATACATCAAAGATTGATAATTGTAAGGTAAGAACGTTGCTTTCATCAATTTCTTCATCTTCTCCCAAGATTCAACTTTTGACTTCCCCATTCGTTCACATGTAAGCTTGATTTGCTGCCACCATGCCAAAGCTCTACCCCTCAACCTCGTAGCAACCAACTTCACTCTACGCTGTTCTGGAACTTCCTTGAAGTCAAAAATCTCTTCAACATTAGCCACCCAATCTAGAAACTCCTCCGCTTGCATACCACCTTTGAATTCAGGAATTTCAGTCTTCATCCCTGATTCCCATTTGTGATCATACTCAGAGTGATTTCTTCCTTGTCCTCGAACACTACCACCATCATACTCCTCTTCAAAATCAGATGTATATCGTTGTCTATCTCGTCCACCCACATCTCTGTTACCTTCACGCCTACCACCATCATCCCTTCTATCTACATTCCTCCGTTCACGATCATCCACGTTCCTCCCACGCCTTTGATCATCATCAACACTTCTGTCTCGATTGGAATGTGGCGAGACTCGACTTCCCCCATGGTTAGATTCAGGTGAAACCCTTCTCCGATTTTGATTCATTTCTAACATCATCTTCTCTAATCGTCCAATCCCTTCATTAAGCTTCTCACTAAAGTTCTCATTAATTCTCTGCTCCATCTCATCAGCTTCTTCTCTTCGATACAAAGCTTCTATGTTTTGGTGACGATTAGCTCTCCTTGGCGGCATACTTGAAATTTTCACAACTCTTCAAATTCAAACACAATTCGAACCTAGATCCAAAATGAAATGGATCGAAAACTTTCACTTTGTTGCAACTTCGCGATGAACACAATGAACACAACTTCTCCAAATGATATAGATCCGATCTCTAAACTTCAATACAAAGTCGAACAACTTCAACTTGCTCTCGGTCGTGATAAACAAAACTCAAATCTTCACTTCGATTCAAACTTTTTCAAGATGATTGGCTCCAAGACTCGATTTAGCTATGATTGGCTAAAACAAGCTCTGATACCAAAACTGACGCAGCGGATTAATCAAAACAATCTTCAATCGGTGAAAGTAGTAATCGGTGGATTGGAAGATACTGAAATGCCCAAATTCGTTGATCCGAAGATACCGAATTCTAGCTATCCCGAACTCGTTGATCGCGCACGGTGCCGGGTTCAAAGATCTTCAATTCTTCAAGCGTTGATCAAGCGCACTTGATTTCGCGAATCGGCTTCTACAATCGTTGAATCGAGCGCACTCGATTATCCGAAAGAGGAGATAGGAGATTACACTCAACTACCAATTTGAATGAAAGCACAAAGCTATCTAAAGAGAATTTTATTCAAAAATCAACAACCTTCAAAATGTACAACTCACGCCTATTTATAGCATTTTACAACTCAACACAGAAAATAGTACAACTCTTAGGTCGTGAATGACCTACGACCTAAAATGGTGCGACCTAAAACAGACGCGACCTAACAAGCACTCGACTTAAAAACAAACGACCTAAAATATTACAATATGAGAAAATACAACACAGCCCTTTACAACACATAGGTCGGTCACGACCTAAAATATAACTCATGCGACCTAACTTCAATACATCAGCTTCCTTCAGCGACTTAGTATAGGTCTTTAGCGACCTAACACTTCATGCGACTTATCCCAACAGTTACACCAGATAAACGACTTAACAAATGAACGGTATCCGGAGCTTCGCGACCTAAGAATGAACGGCATCCCTTTATTAGCGACCTAACAGAAGCGGCTTTAGAAAGTCTTCGCGACTTAAAACTCCACGACCTAACTTCTTGCGACCTAACTTAGGTCGGCACCTTTTCCTGCGACCTATTGTAGGTCGAATTATATTCCTACGACCTAACCCCTTGCGACCTAACTTAGGTCGTAACCTCTTAGCTCGTAAGCGACCTAAAATAGCATTAGGTCGTGAGCGACCTAAGACTTCAACCTCCAACGACTCATTCCCAAGTCTTAGCTTGTTACTCTCGAACCCGTTAGGTCGTAGCTCTTTCCCTGGTGACATGTTAGGTCGTTCCCACGACCTATGCCTTAGCTCGTTAGGTCGTATGCGACCTAAAAACATGTTAGGTCGTTCCAGTATCTCGTTAGCTCGCACATTCCCACTAGGTCATTGCCGATCTTCACTAAGTCGTTGGTACGACTTAAAAACTTCGTTAGGTCGGCTGCGACCTAAAACTTGAACTTTCCACAATTCTTCACGAAATGTTAACTCATTAAACTCCCCCTTAGGTCGTGAGCGACCTAAGACTTCCTTAGGTCGTGAGCGACCTAAGACTTCTTTCCAGGCTGCATCAATATCGGATCGTTGGCTTGATTTTGTGCTAAAGTAGTGATTTCCATGCATTTTCCAAATCCTAAGTATAGATCCATATAGATCCATTGTTCATAATGATTTGGCATCCACTTTACTACATGTTAACCTATGCAAGTTCATTCATCAAGATTATAGAGATATTGCTCATGTTTTCATGCTTGTTAGACTTTTGACTCTTTAATTACGAAATTGCCATTATTGTTATAATTATCTATTTAGATCATATTTGAATGCTTGTTTACTTGGATTAATGTTTGATTTGATTGATTGCTATGAATTAGATGATTGATGATTTGATTTAGACAAGATGGACAAAGATGATTCAAAAGCTAAGGGAAAGGCTCTTGAATTGGAAAAGCTGCTCGTGGCATATGTAGCGGATGATGAAGCTCATGTGGATAGATTTGATGATGATGTTGAGATGAAGCTTTGCTATGATGATGATGAGGCGAAGTATGATATGAGATAACTTTGGTCTAATCCAGACGGGATTAATCCAAGCAGATTGATAACTCGGTGATATGGTTCGAGTTTGAGGATAATGGTTTGCTCGAGAGGCGCTTGAGCTAGTATGGGAATAGTCATCGAGGAGGATAACTAGAAGGCTGAGATCTCATCGTTGTTGAAGGTTTTAGCATGCTCAAACCAAGAGTACGTTGCGCAGATTCGATAGTCCCTGAAGGCTACTGATTGGTAGTCAAGTACTCTAGGCAGTTTCGATAGTCCTAGGCACGGGTCACGATGACGTGCGGAGTTATGTCTAGAACCAGGGTTTCCATTAGCCCTTGACGGACGGATGAAATAAAGAGCCGGTCATTCAATTAACGATGATATCGAAGCAATGATAACAGTGATAGCCAGAGTCATGGATGTTTGGTTGTATCATCATTCGGTCTCAAGAGCGGTATTTTTTGGGTGCTTATCTGATCTTGGTTTAGGCCTTGGGGGTTTGTACTTGGGATACATCGCCCTTAACTCGAGTGATAATTACTTTATTTTAAATTGTATGCTTTGCTATGTTTGCTTCTGCTTAGTGTGTGTCTGGGGGCTATCACTGTAGAAAGAGGTGGAGTGGGAGGGTTGTATTCCTATTCCTTTTCCTTTTCCTTTATGCTCTTTTGGTATGTTAATTAGTTAATTTACCACTCACTAAGACTGTTTTCTGACTCAAGGCTTTGTGTTTTAACTCTTATTGCCTTGGGCTGTTCGTCCATTTTGGGACGGGCAGACTAGGTAGCAGGTGACAGGTGCTGTTCTTGCTTTCCACGGTGCTGATGTCGAAGACGAGCTGGAGGATTGCATATTATCTTCTTACTATATGTACTGGATGTTCCGCTGCTTATATATTCCCTGAGTGTTATGTAGTGAGGCTTGATGTATTGACTGTTCAGATGTTTGTATTCAACTATTCTTCTAAAAAACTAAAGTGATTCTTTTCTCTCTCTCTAACTTCGCTGCTCGAAAATCTTCAAGCTGTAGAAATACTCGGTCTGACCCGAGTATTATATTCAAAAGAAAATAATACACAGGTCAGTCTAATTCAAACCAGTTTATTAGTGCATAGAGGCAATAATAATTTAAGTAGACGACAGTCACAATAATTCTCGCCTATCCGACTCTTTTAACAAAGAAATCAGATAACGAAAATATAACACTTAACAATGTTTAACAATAAATCAGCAGATTTAAATCATCAACAAAGATAAATAAACAATTTATCAAATCGACTAAATCAATTTAAAACAATTGAAATTGTCACTTTAAAAACCATCGAAGTTCGATTGACTGCCGTACACGCACGCGTGTACGGCCTCGCCAATACGGCATAAAACACCAATGCATCACGACACAAAGAAAAAGAAATATCAATTCAAAACTGTCAATTCTAGATGGCTGCAGTGCACGCACGCATGCACTGCCTCGCCACCACCGATTATAAAGTTACCACAAGGGACAAGGGTATAACTGCAACGAAAATGCAGCCTCCACTTGAATTCAATGGCCAGTGCAAGGGACAACCAAATCAGACTGCAAATAAAAATCTGTGCATCAATGCAAATGAAGACCAGTCCACACATATACAATTATGTGGCCACACAGTGCGCAGAACACATGAAGGAAATGCACATGTTAAATGGGCAGCAAGTGCCACCCAATGATGCAAGGAAAAGAAACAACAAAATGGACTTAAATCAGTGGCAACTTCACAACTAATCAAGTCAGACTTCGCTAAGCAATGGACCAGAAGCATGTGCAGACACCCAACGAAAACACAAATGCAAAGATGCATGCACATGTACACTAAATCAAAAAGTGCAGCAGCTACAACAAAACAAAACCGCATCAAAACATATGTATGCAGACCTAACGCCTCAAATGAACAAGTACAACCGAAATCAAGAAATGCACTTAAGTTAAAAGCTATGCAGTGGAGACGTAAACAAGGGTATGTGCAGACCACTTGAAGTATGTTAACATATACAACCATGAAATACAAGTGCAAGTACACAATGAATGCCACGACTATAGAGGGTCAAGTGCAATCACAACTGTACATATTTAAAAGCACTTAAACAAAGAACTCGAAGACATTATCAAGTTAATGTCGAAGTTCAACCATAAAATAAGTTCAACATTTATCGAGAACCAAAGTCGTCAAGTATTACTCATGAAAACAAAACCTGGCAGTTATATACACAGTGAAAACATGCACATAAGGGGTGGTGAACTGCGAATATAAGCCTACACCCACATAATGGAGACCAGGCTACACAAATACAAGTATAACCCAGTGGTCAAGACAGCCTATTCATATACAAACTGCCTCAACACAACTGCAAAGCAACTCAACTCGAATTTGACCCAGTGCACAAGGCAACTAGACCATCAAAGTGCAAACAAGATGAAGTCACTGCCAATATTAATGACAGCAACTCCACCAAGTCGTAATTCAATCCCAAAATACAGTCAATCATTCCAAGAGAAAATAAAATGCAGTTCGAACATACATATATACATATCAATTTAATGTATATACATACATCACTGCATACATATGTTTGAAGACTAGAATGCAACTGGGTGCAGACAGTCTCAAAAAAACATAAGTGTACGAAAGGTAACATATATAATACTGTAACTGGACAGTATTTACTTCATAGTCTAGAACAAGGCAAAATGCCAAAGTCGAAGCACATAGGCGAAAACAACAAACCAGATAAAAGAATGCTAACATGATGAAGTTAGTGCCAACAATAATGACAGCAACTCGATCATCTCACGAATTATTTAAATGCAGACAGCAATGAAGTGTCATATCCAAACCAACCCAAAAATCATCATATAAACTAGTCCCAAATTTTACTTAAGGTAAGTTCAAAATCATGGTACAACAGTCTTACAAAACTGGACTTCAGCAATTTAAAATAAACCCAATCAGTTTAAGTATGCAGAGAGCAACATAAAGACTATACTAACAAGTGCACAACATGAACAAACTATATGTGAAGACTGCAAGGTGATGTCAGTACATACAACAGTGAAGCTATCTAAATGAAACCATGATCAAGTGAACACATGTACATCGATTCAGAAATCAAGGACCAAGCATGTATAGGCAGTATGCATGTGAAACCATACTTCATGAATGTACAGAGGCTACAAGTTAGAGAAACTAGTTCAAGTGGCTAATGCACAAAAGACATAACAAGGAACTCAAGTTTATATGCAAATAAACAGTGTAGTGATGGAATTTCAATGATATGCAAATGCGACAGATAAGGGATGATTCAAAAGCTACACCATATCAAAGTGCTACTAGAGGCAGTGGATAATATGGCAAAAAAAATCGAACAAGATCAATCATCACAAAACCAAGTGTGCAGCCGAAGGCAACTACAGGTCAAAGTCGATGCCAAAGCCAACAAGTGAGACGAAAAACAATCTGAGCAAATACAACATGCCAAAGCCGATGATCAGAGGTTATTACCAAAAATTTCGAGATGTAAAAACGGCAAGTATAAACAACGTGGTAATCACGTAAATCAAATCTGACTTGATTATAAACCCAGAAATCATCATCGACTGTGGGGTGGACAACAGAGCAAAGCAAATGCCAACCAGGATATTCATGAAACAAGAAAAATGGTGAATGACCAAGTTCAAAATCAAAAGCCAGTAATAAACAAATTTTCCCATAAATTCAAAGCCGTGAAAATCACGAAATCAAGAATATGCGAATTCGAACTAGATGTGAGGGGCGAAAACCACTCACCTTTTTCGAAGGGGCAGCCGCGAGCGAGTGAGACGAAGGAATTAAATCGATCGAAGCCGGCGTCCTCGATTTGAACGAGCTCTAGTTTCTCGGGGCAAACGAGGAAGAACAAGCCCTAATTTTGACGAAGAGGGACGAACGAGAGAACGGCCATTTTTTCTCGTTTGCTTTAGTATTTAGGGTTCACGAATGAATGAGATAAAGGAAAGGGGGGTCGTGTTTTATCAGAGAAACATCGTGGGTTTGCAGAAGGAAACGTGGTATAGGGTATGGGCTGAGCGTGTTTAGGGTATGGTATTTTCTTTTTCTTTTATTTTGTTCTTGTTTTTATATATAAAAAAAATATGTTATTAAATTTTGTAGATAAAATTTTATTTCCTTTTTAAACATCTTTATCCATCTCACATTAATTTACATATATTTTTTTCTTTTTAAATCTAATTTGTTTTGTAAATATTTATTAATAACTTATGTTACTTATTTTTGTAGACAAATATATTTTGTTTTAAAGATCATCATTTATTTTACCTTCATTTGCATATATCATTTAAATGTCAAAATGTAGAGTTTTAATTTAATCGAACAAGATGAATTTGATTTTAAAATCCAAAGATTTTATACTTTAAAAATTTCAAAGCAAATTTCCTTATTATTATATAAATCCCGATTCAATTTTAGATTCAAATATATTTCTCATTTTAAACTTAACAAATTCAAACAAATACACAATTTAAATTAAAATTTAATTCAAATTTCAATTTAAAATAGTTAAAAAATTCGGGATCGTTACAATCTTCCCTCCTTAAAACGTTTCGTCCAGGAAAAGGAAAGGTTGTTAAAATTTTACCAATATTTATACCCTACTCAATTTTACTAAGCCTGAAACTTATTACAAATAAATGAATATAGGATTCATTCCATTTGTTTAATCTCACTAGTTTTGTTTATTATCTCCTTTTTTTTATTGATTTCTGAAGTCAAAACGCAAAAGTCTTTTACCAGATTTTCGACTTACAAACTCAGATTCAAACTTAAAATCCTTCACGTTAGAGATTTATATAATATATATCTCTTCCAAAGCTGTGGACTTTCCAAACATTTCAAAGATCCTCTTCCTTAATTTATTAGGTAGGAATTTTGATATTTTAATTTCAAACTATTGATTTGCTATTTATAGTTTGAAAATACTTGCTAACTCGAAATTTAACAAGTCCATCTTCGTTCTCACAGACATTAGGCATACGCTGGCCAGGCGCAGGTCTAAAAATCTCCAAGTACTAAACATACTTGCTTCAATTCCCAGTGAAAATACTTTTAAAAATTCTTTTAAAAATGGATATGGAAAGCACGTTCCCCCATGGATTACATCTTACCCGGCGGTTACGCTACTATCCCAGTAGAGTCGCTCGTAATCTATAGATTTCTCATCTCTTAAATTTCGCCATGGTTGTCGCCATAGATTGCAGTACACACGGCGGTTACGCTACTATCCCAGTAGAATCGCTTGTGTCTGTAGGCATCACGCCCCTCAAATTTCGCTTGGCATTAGATTGCAGTTTACCCGGCGGTTACGCCACTATCCCAGTGGAATCGCTTGTAACTATGGGCATCTCGCCCCTCAAATTACGCTAATCAATCAATCTAATCCCATCACGATGATCCACCGCGAGGGATTTCCGATTCAAATAGTCACTCTGACTAAATGGAAATTCTACGTAGCTACGAATTTCAAATGGACACTCATCGAGAGTTCCAAAACCTTCTCAAATAATAAATGGAAGGTACTTTTCCATATCCTCAGTTTAGAAAACATAATGTCATATATATGTAGTACTTTCATTTCACATTTCGTACATATCATATCTATGTAAGCTTACATAAGATTCCCATAACAATGACTTTCTAAACTAACGGTTTCAAATTTACCGTATTCATATATATAAGTTCTAAAAACTTACATATTCCATATTCATAACAAAATAGAGGATTTCAAAATTTTCCTCTAAGTCGATTTGGAAATTTAAGGTTATCTCAAACCTAATTCATATTCATAATTCCATTTATTATCGACTTTCACATTCGATTTGGATTTCACGCTACATCGTCAATTCTCAACACAGAATTAATGTCTATCGATATATAACCTCTGAGCTCGTACGTCTCAGAGAAGGGTGTTAAGCTAAGAGAATAAATTCTCCGCCACCAACAGATATATATTTAATAGAGATCAATTGCTATGTCATCAATTCACAATGTTAGACATACAATCCAAATCATCATCTGAAATTCAAAGCTCAACTTATATTGTCTTTGATGTCGAAGTTAAACTCAATTTTAACTCAACGATTCAATCTTTTTGAAAAATTCCAAATTGAACTAATTGTTCAAATTCTCATTTAACTTTTCAACTTCGACTTCAAAAATGAATTTCAAATCATTTATTCCTTACGGAACATATTCACAACATTTCATTTTTGGAAAAACATTTCCATACTTATTTAAAAATAAGTAATTCACAAATCCATTTATTTTCAACATTTGAAAATATTCGATATACTTAAATCATAATTAAGTATATATTTCATCTTTAAGGAAATCATTCTCTTTCACACATTTATTTGAGTTAAAACGAATGTTACGTAAAACATCGTTACGACAACTCAAAATCACTAGTATAGGGATTCGAAATTTAGATAGAGGTATAAATCCCAATACTATACAAAACATTTCCTTTCGGAAATCATTTACTATAACAACAGTGTTATAGTCTACCATTTCCTTTTATTCGAAAACGTCTATTTCAACAATGAATGTTGAAATCTATGGTTTCGATATTCAATGCCTTTGAAAACATCTTTTAAAACAATTAACTTCGTTTTAAAATATCGACTTCCCCAAACATGTCCATTTTATTCAATAATATATTCACTGTCCAAAATCGTGAATATACTTCACTTAACAAGCTATAAGAATTTACTTATCAAAATAAGTCATTTTCGGATTTATAAACAACGTTATAAATTCCATTCCTATTTATAAAGACTTCAATTTATAGTTTGAATTCCGCATACTTTTCACAATATTGGTTTTGAACCAACTTCAAATTTTCCAATATTAAGTTTTCCACTTAACTTAATTCTCTACAAGTTCAAATTTAAATTCATCACTGAATCTATTAAATTTATTATGGATTGTCATGTTGACAACTTCAAAATTTTCAAATCTAATTCCCATTTGAACTTTGCATCCGCTTCCTATTTCCAAAATAATCAACTAGTTCTTTAGTAAATCATTCATCGACTTGGTTTTCAATTTAATCAAGTTTGATTCATTCATATTGGATGTTACTAACATTCATTCATATTCAATTAGTTTACTTTCACTAATTTATATTCAAGTTAGTTTGCTTTCAATTCAAATCAAATTTGATTCTATTTAGATTTACTTATCTTTCAATTTGAATTCAATTACTCAACTTTCAATTTCCATTAATTCAATTTCATTAACACTTAATGAATTTCTATACAATCAATTAGCAAAACCAATACACATTCAACTTAACCAAATTTATTTACTTTGCTTACATTCAATTTGGTTTAACACACTTAATTTCAATTGGTTTATATTCCAATTCAGATTGAATTTTTATACTCACCATATTCACAACTTCTTAACTTAAGTTTTATTCAACTCTTAACATAACATTTCTAATTTATGTTTTATTCACTAATTCACTTTTACAATTAAAGTTGAATTTCCTTTCTATAACTCAAATTCATATTCATTACTTCACTTTATCAATTCATTTTGATATAAAATTCAACCTCTTTCAATCATTACTTAAGTTATGTTTCATTTTATCTTCACTTGCATTTATTTTCACTATACAACTTAAGTTCGCCTCTAATTTATATGAAATTCTATTTTATTTAACTTTTACTAAAGTCAAATTCATAGCACTATCCAAAATTCAGATTTTTGTTTTACTTAACAAAACTGTTTAACCACTTAACAATTGGTTTTACTTAAAGTTATACAACTTATTAATTTAAACTTTCCAATTCATATTATATAATCACTTATCTTTAAGGTTTAAATTTCTATCTCAATAATTTATCAAATCAAGTTCAATTTATTTAACTTCCTTTAGTTAAATTCCAAATCCATATATTTATTAATGCTAACTCAATTCAATTTAACTTTTCTTAAGTTAAAGATCTTTATTTCATATTCAATTTTATACTTCTTTAAATTTGAAAAAACTTTTTCTTTTAAAAGTGTTTCTAGTAACTATTCATATTAAACACCATAAACTAAGCTTTGTGTAAACCAAAGCTCTGATACCACTCTGTAACATTCCCCCTTTTGACCGCCTCCAGTCGGTAATTAAACCAACTAGAATCGTTCAAAAAGGCGAATTGTTATTTAGTTTATAAGGTTTAAACAGAATCAGCCATAGAAACACAGAATGATAACAATGAATTAAAACGAATGAATCTATATTTCATTACTATAAATCTTTTTGAATACATCAGAGTTTATACAATTTAATACCGATACAGCGGAATATCTTAAAATACAATTTTCTTTTGAAAAACTAAAGTGATTCTTTTCTCTCTCTCTAACTTCGCTGCTCGAAAATCTTCAAGCTGTAGAAATACTCGGTCTGACCCGAGTATTATATTCAAAAGAAAATAATACATAGGTCAGTCTAATTCAAACCAGTTTATTAGTGCATAGAGGCAATAATAATTTAAGTAGACGACAGTCACAATAATTCTCGTCTATCCGACTCTTTTAACAAAGAAATCGGATAATGAAAATATAACACTTAACAGTGTTTAACAATAAATCAGTAGATTTAAATCATCAATAGAGATAAATAAACAATTTATCAAATCGACTAAATCAATTTAAAACAATTGAAATTGTCACTTTAAAAACCATCGAAGTTCGATTGGCTGCCGTACACGCACGCGTGTACGACCTCGCCAATACGGCATAAAACACCAATGCATCACGACGCAAAGAAAAAAAATATCAATTCAAAACATTCAATTCTAGGTGGCTGCAGTGCACGCACGCGTGCACTGCCTCGCCACCACCGAATATAAAGTTACCACAAGGGACAAGGGTAAAACTGCAACGAAAATGCAGCCTCCACTTGAATTCAATGGCCAGTGCAAGGGACAACCAAATCAGACTACAAATAAAAATCTGTGCATCAATGCAAATGAAGACCAGTCCACACATATACAATTATGTGGCCACACAGTGCGCAGAACACATGAAGGAAATGCACATGTTAAATGGGCAGCAAGTGCCACCCAATGATGCAAGGAAATGAAACAACAAGATGGACTTAAATCAGTGGCAACTTCACAACTAATCAAGTCAGACTTCGCTAAGCAATGGACCAGAAGCATGTGCAGACACCCAACGAAAACACAAATGCAAAGATGCATGCACATGTACACTAAATCAAAAAGTGCAGCAGCTACAAGAAAACAAAACCGCATCAAAACATATGTATGCAGACCTAACGCCTCAAATGAACAAGTACAACCGAAATCAAGAAATGCACTTAAGTTAAAAGCTATGCAGTGGAGACGTAAACAAGGGTATGTGTAGACCACTTGAAGTATGTTAACATATACAACCATGAAATACAAGTGCAAGTACACAATGAATGCCACGACTATAGAGGGTCAAGTGCAATCACAACTGTACATATTTAAAAGCACTTAAACAAAGAACTCGAAGACATTATCAAGTTAATGTCGAAGTTCAACCATAAAATAAGTTCAACATTTATCGAGAACCAAAGTCATCAAGTATTACTCATGAAAACAAAACCTGGCAGTTATATACACAGTGAAAACATGCACATAAGGGGTGGTGAACTGCGAATATAAGCTTACACCCACATAATGGAGATCAGACTACACAAATACAAGTATAACCCAGTGGTCAAGACAGCCTATTCATATACAAACTGCCTCAACACAACTGCAAAGCAACTCAACTCGAATTTGACCCAGTGCACAAGGCAACTAGACCATCAAAGTGCAAACAAGATGAAGTCAGTGCCAATAGTAATGATAGAAACTCCACCAAGTCGTAATTCAATCCCAAAATATAGTCAATCATTCCAAGAGAAAATAAAATGCAGTTCGAACATACATATATACATATCAATTTAATGTATATACATACATCACTCAATACATATGTTTGAAGACTAGAATGCAACTGGGTGCAGACAGTCTCAAAAAAAACATAAGTGTACGAAAGGTAACATATATAATACTGTAACTGGACAGTATTTACTTCATAGTTTAGGACAAGGCAAAATGCCAAAGTCGAAGCACATAGGCGAAAACAAAAAACCAGATAAAAGAATGCCAACATGATGAAGTTAGTGCCAATAATAATGACAGCAACTCGATCATCTCACGAATTATTTAAATGCAGACAGTAGTGAAGTGTCATATCCAAACCAACCCAAAAATCATCATATAAACTAGTCCCAAATTTTACTTAAGGTAAGTTCAAAATCATGGTACAACAGTCTTACAAAACTGGACTTCAGCAATTTAAAATAAACCCAATCAGTTTAAGTATGCAGAGAGCAACATAAAGACTATACTGACAAGTGCACAACATGAACAAACTATATGTGAAGACTGCAAGGTGATGTCAGTACATACAACAGTGAAGCTATCTAAATGAAACCATGATCAAGTGAACACATGTACATCGATTCAGAAATCAAGGACTAAGCATGTATAGGTAGTATGCATGTGAAACCATACTTCATGAATGTACAGAGGCTACAAGTTAGAGAAACTAGTTCAAGTGGCTAATGCACAAAAGACATAACAAGGAACTCAAGTTTATATGCAAATAAACAGTGTAGTGATGGAATTTCAATGATATGCAAATGCGACAGATAAGGGATGATTCAAAAGCTACACCATATCAAAGAGATACTAGAGGCAGTGGATAATATGGCAAAGAAAATCGAACAAGATCAATCATCACAAAACCAAGTGTGCAGCCGAAGGCAACTACAGGTCAAAGTCGATGCCAAAGCCAACAAGTGAGACGAAAAACAGTCTGAGCAAATACAACATGCCAAAGCCGATGATCAGAGGTTATTACCAAAAATATCGAGATGTAAAAACGACAAGTATAAACAACGTGGTAATCACGTAAATCAAATCTGACTTGATTATAAACCCAGAAATCATCATCGACTGTGGGGTGGACAACAGAGCAAAGCAAATGCCAACCAGGATATTCATGAAACAAGAAAAATGGTGAATGACCAAGTTCAAAATCAAAAGCCAGTGATAAACAAATTTTCCCATAAATTCAAAGCCGTGAAAATCACGAAATCAAGAATATGCGAATTCGAACTAGATGTGAGGGGCGAAAACCACACACCTTTTTCGAAGGGGCAACCGCGAGCGAGTGAGACGAAGGAATTAAATCGATCAAAGCCGGCGTCCTCGATTTGAATGAGCTCTAGTTTCTCGGGGGCGAACGAGGAAGAACAAGCCCTAATTTTGACGAAGAGGGACGAACGAGAGAACCGCCATTTTTTCTCGTTTGCTTTAGTATTTAGGGTTCACGAATGAATGAGATAAAGGAAAGGGGGGTCGTGTTTTATCAGAGAAACATCGTGGGTTTGCAGAAGGAAACGTGGTATAGGGTATGGGCTGAGCGTGTTTAGGGTATGGTATTTTCTTTTTCTTTTATTTTGTTCTTGTTTTTATATATAAAAAAAATATGTTATTAAATTTTGTAGATAAAATTTTATTTCCTTTTTAAACATCTTTATCCATCTCACATTAATTTACATATTTTTTTTTCTTTTTAAATCTAATTTGTTTTGTAAATATTTATTAATAACTTATGTTATTTATTTTTGTAGACAAATATATTTTGTTTTAAACATCATCATTTATTTTACCTTCATTTGCATATATCATTTAAATGTCAAAATGTAGAGTTTTAATTTAATCGAATAAGATGAATTTGATTTTAAAATCCAAAGATTTTATACTTTAAAAATTTCAAAGAAAATTTCCTTATTATTATATAAATCCCGATTCAATTTTAGATTCAAATATATTTCTCATTTTAAACTTAACAACTTCAAACAAATACACAATTTAAATCAAAATTTAATTCAAATTTCAATTTAAAATAGTTAAAAAATTCGGGATCGTTACAATCTTCCCTCCTTAAAACTTTTCGTCCACGAAAAGGAAAGGTTGATAAAATTTTACCAATATTTATACCCTACTCAATTTTACTAAGCCTGAAACTTATTACAAATAAATGAATATAGGATTCATTCCATTTGTTTAATCTCACTAGTTTTGTTTATTATCTCCTTTTGTTTATTGATTTCTGAAGTCAAAACGCAAAAGTCTTTTACCAGATTTTCGACTTACAAACTCAAATTAAAACTTAAAATCCTTCACGTTAGAGATTTATATAATATATATCTCTTCCAAAGCTGTGGACTTTCCAAACATTTCAAAGATCCTCTTCCTTAATTTATTAGGTAGGAATTTTGATATTTTAATTTCAAACTATTGATTTGCTATTTACAGTTTGAAAATACTTGCTAACTCGAAATTTAACAAGTCCATCTTCGTTCTCACAGACATTAGGCATACGCTGGCCAGGCGCAGGTCTAAAAATCTCCAAGTACTAAACATACTTGCTTCAATTCCCAGTGAAAATACTTTTAAAAATTCTTTTAAAAATGGATATGGAAAGCACGTTCCCCCATGGATTACATCTTACCCGGCGGTTACGCTACTATCCCAGTAGAGTCGCTCGTAATCTGTAGATTTCTCATTTCTTAAATTTCGCCATGGTTGTCGCCATAGATTGAAGTACACATGGCGGTTACGCTACTATCCCAGTAGAATCGCTTGTGTCTGTAGGCATCACGCCCCTCAAATTTCGCTTGGCATTAGATTGCAGTTTACCCAGCGGTTACGCCACTATCCCAGTGGAATCGCTTGTAACTATGGGCATCTCGCCCCTCAAATTACGCTAATCAATCAATCTTATCCCATCACGATGATCCATCGCGAGGGATTTCCGATTCAAATAGTTACTCTGACTAAATGGAAATTCTACGTAGCTACGAATTTCAAATGGATACTCATCGAGAGTTCCAAAACCTTCACAAATAATAAATGGAAGGTACTTTTCCATATCCTCAGTTTAGAAAACATAATGTCATATATATGTAGTACTTTCATTTCAAATTTCGTACATATCATATCTATGTAAGCTTACATAAGATTCCCATAACAATGACTTTCTAAACTAACGGTTTCAAATTTACCGTATTCATATATATAAGTTCTAAAAACTTACATATTCCATATTCATAACAAAATAGAGGATTTCAAAATTTTCCTCTAAGTCGATTTGGAAATTTAAGGTTATCTCAAACCTAATTCATATTCATAATTCCATTTATTATCGACTTTCACATTCGATTTGGATTTCACGCTACATCGTCAATTCTCAACACAGAATTGATGTCTATCGATATATAACCTCTGAGCTCGTACGTCTCAGAGAAGGGTGTTAAGCTAAGAGAATAAATTCTCCACCACCAACAGATATATATTTAATAGAGATCAATTGCTATGTCATCAATTCACAATGTTAGACATACAATCCAAATCATTATCTGAAATTCAAAGCTCAACTTATATTGTCTTTAATGTCGAAGTTAAACTCAATTTTAACTCAACGATTCAATCTTTTTGAAAAATTCCAAATTGAACTAATTGTTCAAATTCTCATTTAACTTTTCAACTTCGACTTCAAAAATGAATTTCAAATCATTTATTCCTTACGGAACATATTCACAACATTTCATTTTTGGAAAAACATTTCCATACTTATTTAAAAATAAGTAATTCACAAATCCATTTATTTTCAACATTTGAAAATATTCGATATACTTAAATCATAATTAAGTATATATTTCATCTTTAAGGAAATCATTCTCTTTCACACATTTATTTGAGTTAAAACGAATGTTACGTAAAACATCGTTACGACAACTCAAAATCACTAGTATAGGGATTCGAAATTTAGATAGATGTATAAATCCCAATACTATACAAAACATTTCCTTTCGGAAATCATTTACTATAACAACAGTGTTATAGTCTACCATTTCCTTTTATTCGAAAACGTCTATTTCAACAATGAATGTTGAAATCTATGGTTTCGATATTCAATGCCTTTGAAAACATCTTTTAAAACAATTAACTTCGTTTTAAAATATCGACTTCCCCAAACATGTCCATTTTATTCAATAATATATTCTCTGTCCAAAATCGTGAATATACTTCATTTAACAAGCTATAAGAATTTACTTATCAAAATAAGTCATTTTCGGATTTATAAACAACGTTATAAATTCCATTCCTATTTATAAAGACTTCAATTTATAGTTTGAATTCCGCATACTTTTCACAATATTGGTTTTAAACCAACTTCAAATTTTCCAATATTAAGTTTTCCACTTAACTTAATTCTCTGCAAGTTCAAATTTAAATTCATCACTGAATCTATTAAATTTATTATGGATTGTCATGTTGACAACTTCAAAATTTTCAAATCTAATTCCCATTTGAACTTTGCATCCGCTTCCTATTTCCAAAATAATCAACTAGTTCTTTAGTAAATCATTCATCGACTTGGTTTTCAATTTAATCAAGTTTGATTCATTCACATTGGATGTTACTAACATTCATTCATATTCAATTAGTTTACTTTCACTAATTTATATTCAAGTTAGTTTTCTTTCAATTCAAATCAAATTTGATTCTATTTAGATTTACTTATCTTTCAATTTGAATTCAATTACTCAACTTTCAATTTCCATTAATTCAATTTCATTAACACTTAATGAATTTCTATACAATCAATTAGCAAAACCAATGCACATTCAACTTAACCAAATTTATTTACTTTGCTTACATTCAATTTGGTTTAACACACTTAATTTCAATTGGTTTATATTCCAATTCAGATTGAATTTTTATACTCACCATATTCACAACTTCTTAACTTATGTTTTATTCAACTCTTAACATAACATTTCTAATTTATGTTTTATTCACTAATTCACTTTTACAATTAAAGTTGAATTTCCTTTCTATAACTCAAATTCATATTCATTACTTCACTTTATCAATTCATTTGATATCAAATTCAACCTCTTTCAATCATTACTTAAGTTATGTTTCATTTTATCTTCACTTGCATTTATTTTCACTATACAACTTAAGTTCGCCTCTAATTTATTTGAAATTCTATTTTATTTAACTTTTACTAAAGTCAAATTCATACCACTATCCAAAATTCAGATTTTTGTTTTAGTTAACAAAACTGTTTAACCACTTAACAATTGGTTTTACTTAAAGTTATACAACTTATTAATTTTAACTTTCCAATTCATATTATATAATCACTTATCTTTAAGGTTTAAATTTCTATCTCAATAATTTATCAAATCAAGTTCAATTTATTTAACTTCCTTTAGTTAAATTCCAAATCCATATATTTATTAATGCTAACTCAATTCAATTTAACTTTTCTTAAGTTAAAGATCTTTATTTCATATTCAATTTTATACTTCTTTAAATTTGAAAAAACGTTTTCTTTTAAAAGTGTTTCTAGTAACTATTCATATTAAACACCATAAACTAAGCTTTGTGTGAACCAAAGCTTTGATACCACTCTGTAACATTCCCTCTTCTGACCGCCTCCAGTCGGTAAATAAACCAACTAGAAACGTTCAAAAAGGCGAATTGTTATTTAGTTTATAAGGTTTAAATAGAATCAGCCACAGAAACACAGAATAATAAGAATGAATTAAAACGAATGAATCTTTATTTCATTACTATAAATCTTTTTGAATACATCAGAGTTTATACAATTTAATACCGATACAGCGGATTATCTTAAAATACAATTTTCTTCTGAAAAACTAAAGTGATTCTTTTCTCTCTCTAACTTCGCTGCTCGAAAATCTTCAAGCTGTCGAAATAGTCGGTCTGACCCGAGTATTATATTCAAAAGAAAATAATACACAGGTCAGTCTAATTCAAACCAGTTTATTAGTGCATAGAGGCAATAATAATTTAAGTAGACGACAGTCACAATAATTCTCGTCTATCCGACTCTTTTAACAAAGAAATCGGATAACGAAAATATAACACTTAACATCGTTTAACAATAAATCAGCATATTTAAATCATCAACAGAGATAAATAAACAATTTATCAAATCGACTAAATCAATTTAAAACAATTGAAATTGTCACTTTAAAAACCATCGAAGTTCGATTGGCTGCCGTACACGCACGCGTGTACGGCCTCGCCAATACGGCATAAAACATCAATGCATCACGACGCAAAGAAAAAGAAATATCAATTTAAAACTGTCAATTCTAGGTGGCTGCAGTGCACGCACGCGTGCACTGCCTCGCCACCACCGAATATAAAGTTACCACAAGGGACAAGGATAAAACTGCAACGAAAATGCAGCCTCCACTTGAATTCAATGGCCAGTGCAAGGGACAACCAAATCAGACTGCAAATAAAAATCTGTGCATCAATGCAAATGAAGACTAGTCCACTCATATACAATTATGTGGCCACACAGTGCGTAGAACACATGAAGGAAATGCACATGTTAAATGGGCAGCAAGTGCCACCCAATGATGCAAGGAAATGAAACAACAAGATGGACTTAAATCAGTGGCAACTTCACAACTAATCAAGTCAGACTTCACTAAGCAATGGACCAGAAGCATGTGCAGACACCCAACGAAAACACAAATGCAAAGATGCATGCACATGTACACTAAATCAAAAAGTGCAGCAGCTACAACAAAACAAAACCGCATCAAAACATATGTATGCAGACCTAACGCCTCAAATGAACAAGTACAACCGAAATCAAGAAATGCACTTAAGTTAAAAGCTATGCAGTGGAGACGTAAACAAGGGTATGTGCAGACCACTTGAAGTATGTAAACATATACAACCATGAAATACAAGTGCAAGTACACAATGAATGCCACGACTATAGAGGGTCAAGTGCAATCACAACTGTACATATTTAAAAGCACTTAAACAAAGAACTCGAAGACATTATCAAGTTAATGTCGAAGTTCAACCATAAAATAAGTTCAACATTTATCGAGAACCAAAGTCATCAAGTATTACTCATGAAAACAAAACCTGACAGTTATATACACAGTGAAAACATGCACATAAGGGGTGGTGAACTGCGAATATAAGCCTACACCCACATAATGGAGATCAGACTACACAAATACAAGTATAACCCAGTGGTCAAGACAGCCTATTCATATACAAACTGCCTCAACACAACTGCAAAGCAACTCAACTCGAATTTGACCCATTGCACAAGGCAACTAGACCATCAAAGTGAAAATAAGATGAAGTCAGTGCCAATAGTAATGACAGCAACTCCACCAAGTCGTAATTCAATCCCAAAATACAGTCAATCATTTCAAGAGAAAATAAAATGCAGTTCGAACTTACATATATACATATCAATTTAATGTATATACATACATCACTGCATACATATGTTTGAAGACTAGAATGCAACTGGGTGCAGACAGTCTCAAAAAAACATAAGTGTACGAAAGGTAACATATATAATACTGTAACTGGACAGTATTTACTTCATAGTCTAGAACAAGGAAAAATGCCAAAGTCAAAGCACATAGGCGAAAACAACAAACCAGATAAAAGAATGCCAACATGATGAAGTTAGTGCCAACAATAATGACAGCAACTCGATCATCTCACGAATTATTTAAATGCAGACAGCAATGAAGTGTCATATCCAAACTAACCCAAAAATCATCATATAAACTAGTCCCAAATTTTACTTAAGGTAAGTTCAAAATCATGGTACAACAGTCTTACAAAACTGGACTTCAGCAATTTAAAATAAACCCAATCAGTTTAATTATGCAGAGAGAAACATAAAGACTATACTGACAAGTTGTAACAACCCGTATATTTGGACCATTTAAATTGACAATAATCCACACATGTTAACTTAAATAATACAAAACACGAATCATTATGGGATTATAAATACATAAATGTAAATGAGAATCAATACAACATCACAGAACAGTCACAGAATAATGCAGCGGAAAATACATCGTCATAATAGCAGTTCATGAAGCCACTATATAATATACAACAATGTCTTAACATCAAGTGACTAATACAAAAATGTCCAACAGACTAGGACATCAATATAGGAATAGAAATAGACTGATAAAGATAAATGCTAAGCCTTCAGCATCTTCAACCAACTTTGATCAGCAAACAGGATAGCTTCAGACTGACCCGAGCATATGCAAAAGAAACACTCGAGTCAGGACTCAAAATCTTATACAATTTAATCAAGTGCAAGGTAATAGTTCATAACTCAAAGATGGGTGTAATAACATCTCTAAGGATCCGATAAACTATATATATATATACAATAGAATACGGTAGGTAGATAATGTCTAATCAGTAAAGTACGATATTAAAATAGTGTTAAGTCATGGCCCATACCACCCTTAACACATTTTTATTCCCAAGAGCATATACAAGACCGTAGTTTCCCCAAAACCGGAAGTCACCAGAGGGCAATCCATATACTAAAGGTACAAAACAAAACGTAGTGGTCGCGAATAGGATAATCAGTATGACAAGGTACATGAGGCGATACCAACTAGGATACTAGTAGTTGCCTGATCCGGACTGATGTTGAGCATAGTAGCTACTATCTCAACACCGCGAAACAACACTCCAAAATCAAGGGGTGCACCCAAATCGAATCACAAAAGTAATAGATATGGTATCAAAGAAGTGTGTCCGCTAGAGATGGCGATCCTCAATGGCCCGGCGCGGCTCCTGTTTTAGTCATATCAGGGGTCATCCGAAATCGTTCTCTTTCTTCAGTCAACGTGTTCATCAAAACCATCCACTTCATTCTGGATCAACACTTCGCGTGTAATAGTTATTAAAGTGGTTTCGGTATCGACAGAGAGTATGTCCATATCCGATCCCGGTCTCTTTAATAACTACGTATTTATTACCCGATGGTCAATTTAAGTTAAGGTTTAAACAAATCAAAGTCCAAAAGTCAAGGTGCAAATTTGACTTCCAAAATTTGACATTTCACGATTCAATTTATTTCGGAAATTTAAAATCATATTTTCAAATGAAATCTGTAGTTCAACATTTAATTAACAATATAGTTAAGTATTCAAGTTCAATTTAATAACTCTCTTATTAAATTTAGTTCAAAATCAATTTATCCAAATTTACCGGTCAATTAAGTTCGAATCGTTAGATCAAATTCTATTTATCTCAATTCATGTTTACATTCATCGTTACATTAAATATAATCATAAATTTGATTAAATCGATTTCATTAGATTTAAAATCATTTACCTTTAAATTGTCGCTAAATTTAATCCATAAAACTTTAGTTAGTTTCGTATTCCATTTTAAGTCAAAATTTCCTAAATCTAAATTATTAATTATAACAAGTTTAAATCTATTTAATTTAAACTTAGTTTAAATCTGAATCTACCAATCTAATAAATTAAATTATTAAATTCTAAAACTCACTTGTTTAAATCTTATTTCAATCAAATTCTCCAATTCATTTTTCTTCAATTAAATAGATTTATTAATCCGTTTCAATTTAATCCATTAATTTATTCCAATAAATCCATTAATTTATTTTAGTTAAATCCATTAATTTATTTCAAATAAATCCATTAATTTATTTCAATTAAATCCATTTATTTATTTCAATTAAATCCATTAAGTCGTTACTTGATTTCCAAACAATTTAATAAGTTCATTCCTTAATTTCAAATAGATTTCAATTTCAAAATAATTTTGTTGACCAATCGGGTTTCTTATTTTTAATTGTCTATCCTAGGCCAAGTTGTTTAAGTGGGTATTTATCATTTCAACCCGATATCATTCAATATAAAGCATAGCAAAGGGAACTTGCAGTGTGATAACTGGGATGGTGTCAAAGTAAATAAACAAGCAATAGCAACCATACATAACAAATTATCAATTTATTCAAATAATCCCGAAATAACCATATTAACTTACATTCGTTATTTATGCAAATTAATATAATTATTCCTAGAATCCTACGGATTAAAGATTATTACATTATGATTTTACTTGGTGTCCGTTATCAAATTTCTACATCAGTCGTACTTATCAATTTTAATGTCACTATTATTTACTCTAATTAACATCATATTTCAGTTCGACATGTTTAATCAATTTTAAACAATACATGGCGTCAAATTTTTAGAAGTTAACAATTTTATTTCAACCAAATTCTAACAATCAACAATTTAATATCCAGATTAATATTAACAACAATTATCACTTGATTATCATCGCATAATAGATTGAGTCGTGAATATAAAATATTCACCTTTCGTGGTTAAAGATTGGACGACGAAGCACGAAGACGAATAGATGAGATAGACACTAACTGGCACGACGCAAAACGAACACAACTGCAAATCAAATAAAAGATTATCAATAATTTGCATATTGTCATATATATATCGATTGAATATATATAAACCATACCAACGATGAAGCGAGATAGATTCAACAAGCCGGATAAAGCCTAGGACTGAGATCCCGGATCAGCAGCTGCAAACCAGTAAAACACTGTACGTAAGCAACTATATTTTCAAAAGTTATACACTGTTTATTACACATAAATATGCTGACTCATATTTAGAATATGAAGCTAACACTTCATCACCACCAAGGCTGAGTGGTCGACGCAGTGGGAGGGACGTGGCGGAGCAAGGGCTGGCCGGAGGGAGGGCTGGAGACGGCGCGGGTGGTTGGTGGCTGTGGGGTGCAGGCGGACGGCAGTGTGACGGGGCAGTGGGCTGCGGTTGGTGGTTGTGGGCCGGGGGACGCGGGGAGGCAGGCGGAGTGGCGGTTGCTAGCGAGGTGGGTGTAGTGGGCTGGCATGGGCGGAGGGGCTGTGGGCAGGGGATGGGCGGCGGGGCAGGCGGGGACGTGGGCGGAGGGCAGGGCTAGGGACGGGCGAAGCGGGTGGAGGCTGGGCGGAGGGCGCTGGGGCGGCAGGCGCGGCATGGGGCAGGGTAGGCGGTGCACTGGGGCGGAGGGACTGGCGGGCTGCTGGGCGGAGTGGAGTGGGGTGGGCCGGCTGGGCGGAGGTAGGTGGAGCGGGGACGGAGGGACTGGCGGGCTGCTGGGCGGAGTGGAGTGGGGTGGGCCGGCTGGGCGGAGGTAGGCGGAGCGGGGACGGAGGGAGGCTGGGGTGCTGGGGCGGAGGCCGGTAGTGGGAGGAGGAGGCTGGGACGTGGGTGGGTGGTGCGTGCAGGCGAAGGGAGAGGTGGTGGGGCGGAGGGAGGCTGGAGGCGGTTGCATGGGGCGGGGTGGAGTGGGGCAGGCGGACGAGTGCGCGGGTGGAGGTGGCAGGGGCTGGGTGAGCATGCATGGGAGGGGAGGAGTTTACGTATGCTCTTCTCCAAAAATAAAATAGAGTAAAGTAAAGAAGAGGAAGAAGGAAAAGAAAGGAAAGGCAGAGGAGTAACGTACCAATTTTCTTCTGAGGCGAAGTGAAAAGTGATGAAGGCAGAGGAATTAATGCAGGGCAGAGGGCAGATATATACAGAAGTTTACAGTCCCCGTGCAAATCAAATGATGGTTTGTCACAGTGCCTGTTGAGTTTCTGAAGGGTCATTTGAATTTTGAGCGGGAAAAAAATAGGGTACCGGTTTGTGTGGCGTAACGGACCAGCTTGTACTCCGTTAACCAATTAATAGCTTGCAACGCCGAACTCCGATTGACACAAACAAATATACCGTTTTGATCAGCGCGACGAGGCGGACACAACGGTATGAAGATATTGGTGGTTTGACATTGTTTGCGAAGTGGCGAATCTTATTAACCCATTTGCACAAGTGAACATTTTAACTAGCAATTAAAAGCGAAATTTGACGAAACGAAATGCGCCGTTATGATCAGAATATTTTTCTTATGGAACATTGCGAAAAATATTTGAGTTCGGACGATAGAAAAATTTACACATAAAACTAAAACTAATATGTAAATTTGACGAGCGAAATTTACTACAATATTTTTCGACGAAATTTGGCGTACACCTATGTCTATCTAGGCGTATTCCAAATGTGAAGTTTGAACGGTAACGGACATCGTTTGTGAATATTTGAAATTCCTATTACAGGGAATGCAGCAAAACACCGAAGAATAAGATCGACGGAGCTAAAGATGTCCGAAATTTGAAAAACGAAAAATGACGCCTTTGCCAGAAAACGATTTAGAATTTTCCTATGTAAATATTTAGGTTCGGAAGATGAAATTTTTTCACGTTTTAAAATGAACTGATATGCAGTAAAACGCGCACGAAGTTTACTGCGGTATTTTCCGATGAAACTTTACCCATAACTACAATCATCTAGGCGCAATTTAGAAACAAAGTTTGGATGCTGATTGAAATCGTATGTAAGTTTCACGTTTTTATTTAAAATAACGGTTCTAAAAATTTTTAAATTGGGTCGGAATTTCAGGGTCGTTACATTCTCCCCTACTCAAGACTTTTCGTCCTCGAAAAGGAACAAAGTAAAGAGTGGAAGAACAGATAACCAAGATACAATGGATTTAGAATAGATCATTGAATATAGTAAAGAGTATAGAATGGAATTTACCTTCAACAAACAATTCTGGATTAGAATCCCGGATACTCTCCTCGGTTTCCCAAGTGCAATCACGATCATCGGGACTCCATTGGACTTTGACTAGGCTAACCGACTTCCTTCTAAGTTGCTTTGTATCCCTATCAACAATACGAAGTGGTCTCCTCTCTATAGTCAAATCCGGCTCAATACCAACCTCATCTAACTGAGCAATAGGAATGGTCATGGATGGATCGTGTACAACTTTCCGAAGATGTGAAACATGGAAGACGTTGTGCACGCCCTCAAATTTCTCCGGTAGTGCAACTCTGTAGGCTAGTGTACCAATTCTCTCAGTGACAGTGAATGGTCCAACAAATCTAGGAGCCAGCTTCCCTCTACGACCAAATCGAATAACATTATTTAAGGGTGATACCTTAAGGAATACCTTATCCCCAATCAGGAATTCTAAATCTCTTCTACGCCTATCAGCATAGCTCTTCTGTCTATCATGTGCGGCCTTCATCTTTCTTCTGATTTCATTTACCTTCTCGGATGCTTCTATAATCATATCTGGGCCAAGAATTAATCGATCACCAGGCTCAATCCAACAAGCTGGCGATTTGCATGGCCGTCCATATAAAGCTTCGAACGGTGCCATATCGATACTTGCTTGAATATAAAGGTGGTAAAATTTCAATTCAAATTTACTTATTCAAATTGAAATTTTGATTTATGATAACTATTATTATAAGTGAATTCAACCAAATGGGGATGGTCTTCCCAAGATCCACCGAGATCAATAATGCAGGCACGGAGCAGATCCTCTAAATCTGATTTACCCTTTCAGTTTGGCCGTCTGTTTGAGGATGATAAGCTGTGCTCAGATTCAGTTTAGTGCCCAAGACGTCCTGAAATGCCTTCCAGAATTTACTAGTGAATAAAGGGTCTCTATCGCACACAATACTAGATGGAACTCCATGAAGTCTAACAATCTCTCTCATATATATCTCGGCCAAACTCAAAGCAGTCCGAGTGGCATTAACCGGAATAAAGTGAGCAGATTTTGTCAGCCTATCAACAATCACCCATATACTCTCGTTACCTTTTCTGGTCCTCGGTAATCAATCAATGAAGTCCATAGAAATCTGATCCCATTTCCAACATGGAATCTCTAGGGGTTGAAGTAATCCTGCCGTCTTCTGGTGATCGGCCTTAACTTGTTGGCAAGTGGTGCATCTACTGACATATATAGAAATATCCCTCTTCATCCCACTCCACCAATATAAACACTTCATATTTCGGTACATCTTAGTGACCCCAGGATGAAATGAAAGTGATGACCGATGGTTTTCTCTAAGCACTTCTTGTCTCAATCAATCGATATTAGGGACGCAAATACGATTGTCAATCCTCAGAACTCCATTACTATCTATCTGTGCTCCCATTTTACTGTCGGTATTTCCAACTCTACCAAGAACTAACTCCTTCATGCGATAGAGCAAGGTGTCCTCATATTGCTTGTCTTTGATGCGATCCACAAGAGATGGGGAGATAACAAGCTGAAATAGCATGCCTTCTACAAGATTACAACATGACAATGCTTTGCTACGGCTCAAAGCATCAGCTACAACATTTGCTTTCCCAGGAGTATAATTGATATCGAGATCATATGCAGCTAAGAATTCGAGCCATCGGACTTGTCTCTGGTTCAAATCCTTCTGAGAAAAGATATATCTCAAGGACTTATGATCGGTGAATAATTCAAATTTAATTCCCAAAAGATGATGCCTCCACAGTTTCAAAGCAAATACAACTGCAAGAAGCTCTAGATCATGAGTTGCATAGTTTACTTCATGGATCTTCAACTGGCGGCCAGCATATGCAATAACCTTTCCGTTTTGCATAAGAACAGCGCCTAAACCTTCTCGGCAAGCATCTGTATAGACAGTTAATTCTTCACTTCCATCGATCACCGCAAGAACTGGGGCTGAAGTTAACTTACGCTTCAATTCATTAAAAGCTGATTCGCACTTCTCACTCCAAATAAACTTGACATCCTTTCGGGTTAAAGCAGTGAGTGGGGCAGAAATCTGGGCAAAGTGCTCAATAAATCTACGATAATAGCCGGCCAAGCCCAAGAAGCTACGGATATCAGTAGGAGTTTTGGGACTCTCCCAATCCTATAGATAAATTTCAAATTAGAAAGGGATAAGACGGATTGAATAGAAATAACGAATAGGATAGAACTTACATTGATTACGGCGATCTTAGCTGGATCGACCGAAATCCCATTTTCAGAAACTATGTGGTCCAAGAATCTCACTTCGTCTCGCCAGAAGTGGCATTTAGAGAATTTGGCCTTAAGTTGATGATTTCGGAGAGTTTCCAGAACGTAAGCAAGGTGTGTCTCATGCTCCTTCTTGTCTTTGGAGAAGACGAGAATATCATCAATGAAAACAAGAACAAACTTGTTAAGCACATCACGGAAGACTCGATTCATCAAGTCGACGAAATAAGCAGGTGCGTTGGTCAAACCGAATGGCATAACCAACCATTCATAGAATCCGTTCTCGGTACGGAAAGCCGTCTTATGGATACTATCTTCTGCCACTCTGAGTTGGTGGAACCCAGTGGCAAGAACAAGTTGGGAGAAAACTTTAGCTCCATGGAGCTGATCGAATAAATCATTGATGCGAGGCATCGGATAGCGATTCTTGAGAGTGCGTTTGTTCAGCTCCCTGTAATCAACACACATGCGAAGAGACCCATCCGATTTGGTGACAAATACAACTACGGCGCCCCATTCAGAACAACTTCTCCTTATCAAACTTCTAGCAAATAGATCATCAATTTGAGTTTTAAGTTCAGCTTTTTCTTTAGGAGCCATCCTTCTGTGCGGGAGAACTACGGGAGTAGCTCCAGGAATAAGGTCAATGCGGAAATCGATTTCCCGTTTAGGTGATAGGGAGTTGACCTCTCCAAATACATCGGGAAATTTCTGAACAATTGGGGTAGTACTAAGATCATCCGGGTGAGCATCAAGAGAAAATATGAAGCTTCCGGCATATTTCTGCGGTGATTTGCATTCAATGACAAGCGGTAGGCCCTTGTCATTGACTAGAGAAACAGAACGGGCCTTGCAAGAAATAACGGCATCGAATTTCCTTAACCAATCAGCACCTAACAAGAGATCAAATGCTGCGAAGCCAAGAACATAAAAATCCCAAGTGAATCGATAAAAATCATACATAAGTACAACTCCCTTGCAAACACTTCGGAGGTTAGCGGGTCCTCCGATAGGATTTGAGACACATAAGGAGGTAGTAGCGAGAGTAGGTTCTAATTTGAGTTTATCACAAAGGTCAACTGATATAAAGCTATGTGAAGCACCTATATCGAATAATACCCTAACAGGTGTAGCATGTAAATGAAAAATATTCGCAAGGTACCTTGGTCATCCTGGGTGGGTGGTGTAGAGGGTGCAGGTGTGGTGATAGTAAATACTCCAGACGGTGTGCCACGCTTATACAGTGGGCAGTCTTTCTTGAAATGACCCGGCTGGAGGCAGACATAGCATAAATCTTTCCTAGTCGAAGAAGGTGGTGGAACAGCAGCACCGGTAGATGGACAACTATTAGCATAATGGCCCTTCTTATCGCATTTGAAGCAAGTGATATTAGCAAGGTCGATTGGGCTTTTCTGAGCATATCCCAATCCTGTAGTCTTCTGCCAAGCTTTCTTTTGTTGATCAAAGTTCATCTTCCTCTTCCCGAGCTGACTAGAGGAGGGCTGAGTAGGAGCAGCCTTGGCAGTAGGTCCCCTAGGCTTTGCCTCATATCTAAGAGCATAGTCAACAAGCTCTGTGAAGGTGCAGTGAGTGTGGTCAGTAAGCAAGTCATAATACTCTGGTCTAGCTCCCAAAATGAACTTCTCGTTCTTTAGAAGCGGTGTATCAATTAATCCCGGGCCGAACTTGGAGAGCTCGTTGAATTTCCTCTCGTACTCAGAAAAAGTCATACTGCCCTGCTTAAGATCCATAAAAGCTCTATAAAGTTGGGTTTTCCCAGCAGCGGGCATCCATTGTGCCGAAAAAGTATCCCTAATCAAAAGATAGACTAAATGAATAACATTCCAAAGATTTTAAAAGAAGAATTTAGACTACGAAATCCAAATAATTTTATACCTAAACTGGGCCCAAGTGATGGTGTTCTCCTCGATACGCGAAGTAACTGATTCCCACCAATCTTGCGCGGCATCCTGAAGTTGCCAGGCAGCAAGCTGACGCTTCTGAGCATCAGTGATCTCCAGACCAGAAAATATCTTCTCTAAGCCTTTAAGCCATTGCTGAGCCTCAATAATGTTCTCGGATCCAGAAAACTTAATACCCCCAGCTGTGAATACTCCTTACTAAGAATGGTGAATTTGACAGGAGCTGGAGCGACAGGTGCAGCCTGAGCAGGACCATGGCCCCTTCCTCCCCTATGGTTTCCTCTGGTACCCATCCTGAAATACCAAAGAGATCTTTAAAACCAAAGGATAGAAAATCATTGAATTTTAAGAAAAGTCTAATTAATGAATCAAAGAAGTTTGAAATGAAAGGATTTGATATTGAACCGATTCTCCTCATTCTAGGGTATTGCTACCCTATCTCTAATGAGTTTATATATAATCCCAAACTAAGGTTTTTAGGGAAACCGAAGCTCTGATACCAACTGTAACAGCCCGTATATTTGGACCATTTAAATTGACAATAATCCACACATGTCAACTTAAATAATACAAAACACGAATCATTAATCCCGCATTATAAATACATAAATGTAAATGAGAATCAATACAACATCACAGAACAGTCACAGAATAATGCAGCGGAAAATACATCGTCATAATAGCAGTTCATGAAGCCACTATATAATATACAACAATGTCTTAACATCAAGTGACTAATACAAAAATGTCCAACAGACTAGGACATCAATATAGGAATAGAAATAGACTGATAAAGATAAATGCTAAGCCTTCAGCATCTTCAACCAACTTTGATCAGCAAACAGGATAGCTTCAGACTGACCCGAGCATATGCAAAAGAAACACTCGAGTCAGGACTCAAAATCTTATACAATTTAATCAAGTGCAAGGTAATAGTTCATAACTCAAAGATGGGTGTAATAACATCTCTAAGGATCCGATAAACTATATATATATATACAATAGAATACGGTAGGTAGATAATGTCTAATCAGTAAAGTACGATATTAAAATAGTGTTAAGTCATGGCCCATACCACCCTTAACACATTTTTATTCCCAAGAGCATATACAAGACCGTAGTTTCCCCAAAACCGGAAGTCACCAGAGGGCAATCCATATACTAAAGGTACAAAACAAAACGTAGTGGTCGCGAATAGGATAATCAGTATGACAAGGTACATGAGGCGATACCAACTAGGATACTAGTAGTTGCCTGATCCAGACTGATGTTGAGCATAGCAGCTACTATCTCAACACCGCGAAACAACACTCCAAAATCAAGGGGTGCACCCAAATCAAATCACAAAAGTAATAGATATGGTATCGAAGAAGTGTGTCCGCTAGAGATGGCGATCCTCAATGGCCCGGCGCGGCTCCTGTTTTAGTCATATCAGGGGTCATCCGAAATCGTTCTCTTTCTTCAGTCAACGTGTTCATCAAAACCATCCACTTCATTCTGGATCAACACTTCGCGTGTAATAGTTATTAAAGTGGTTTCGGTATCGACAGAGAGTATGTCCATATCCGATCCTGGTCTCTTTAATAACTACGTATTTATTACCCGATGGTCAATTTAAGTTAAGGTTTAAACAAATCAAAGTCCAAAAGTCAAGGTGCAAATTTGACTTCCAAAATTTGACATTTCACGATTCAATTTATTTCGGAAATTTAAAATCATATTTTCAAATGAAATCTGTAGTTCAACATTTAATTAACAATATAGTTAAGTATTCAAGTTCAATTTAATAACTCTCTTATTAAATTTAGTTCAAAATCAATTTATCCAAATTTACCGGTCAATTAAGTTCGAATCGTTAGATCAAATTCTATTTATCTCAATTCATGTTTACATTCATCGTTACATTAAATATAATCATAAATTTGATTAAATCGATTTCATTAGATTTAAAATCATTTACCTTTAAATTGTCGCTAAATTTAATCCATAAAACTTTAGTTAGTTTCGTATTCCATTTTAAGTCAAAATTTCCTAAATCTAAATTATTAATTATAACAAGTTTAAATCTATTTAATTTAAACTTAGTTTAAATCTGAATCTACCAATCTAATAAATTAAATTATTAAATTCTAAAACTCACTTGTTTAAATCTTATTTCAATCAAATTCTCCAATTCATTTTTCTTCAATTAAATAGATTTATTAATCCGTTTCAATTTAATCCATTAATTTATTCCAATAAATCCATTAATTTATTTTAGTTAAATCCATTAATTTATTTCAAATATATCCATTAATTTATTTCAATTAAATCCATTTATTTATTTCAATTAAATCCATTAAGTCGTTACTTGATTTCCAAACAATTTAATAAGTTCATTCCTTAATTTCAAATAGATTTCAATTTCAAAATAATTTTGTTGACCAATCGGGTTTCTTATTTTTAATTGTCTATCCTAGGCCAAGTTGTTTAAGTGGGTATTTATCATTTCAACCCGATATCATTCAATATAAAGCATAGCAAAGGGAACTTGCAGTGTGATAACTGGGATGGTGTCAAAGTAAATAAACAAGCAATAGCAACCATACATAACAAATTATCAATTTATTCAAATAATCCCGAAATAACCATATTAACTTACATTCGTTATTTATGCAAATTAATATAATTATTCCTAGAATCCTACGGATTAAAGATTATTACATTATGATTTTACTTGGTGTCCGTTATCAAATTTCTACATCAGTCGTACTTATCAATTTTAATGTCACTATTATTTACTCTAATTAACATCATATTTCAGTTCGACATGTTTAATCAATTTTAAACAATACATGGCGTCAAATTTTTAGAAGTTAACAATTTTATTTCAACCAAATTCTAACAATCAACAATTTAATATCCAGATTAATATTAACAACAATTATCACTTGATTATCATCGCATAATAGATTGAGTCGTGAATATAAAATATTCACCTTTCGTGGTTAAAGATTGGACGACGAAGCACGAAGACGAATAGATGAGATAGACACTAACCGGCACGACGCAAAACGAACACAACTGCAAATCAAATAAAAGATTATCAATAATTTGCATATTGTCATATATATATCGATTGAATATATATAAACCATACCAACGATGAAGCGAGATAGATTCAACAAGCCGGATAAAGCCTAGGACTGAGATCCCGGATCAGCAGCTGCAAACCAGTAAAACACTGTACGTAAGCAACTATATTTTCAAAAGTTATACACTGTTTATTACACATAAATATGCTGACTCATATTTAGAATATGAAGCTAACACTTCATCACCACCAAGGCTGAGTGGTCGACGCAGTGGGAGGGACGTGGCGGAGCAAGGGCTGGCCGGAGGGAGGGCTGGAGACGGCGCGGGTGGTTGGTGGCTGTGGGGTGCAGGCGGACGGCAGTGTGACGGGGCAGTGGGCTGCGGTTGGTGGTTGTGGGCCGGGGGACGCGGGGAGGAAGGCGGAGTGGCGGTTGCTAGCGAGGTGGGTGTAGTGGGCTGGCATGGGCGGAGGCGGAGGGGCTGTGGGCAGGGGATGGGCGGCGGGGCAGGCGGGGACGTGGGCGGAGGGCAGGGCTGGGGACGGGGGAAGCGGGTGGAGGCTGGGCGGAGGGCGCTGGGGCAGCAGGCGCGGCATGGGGCGGGGCAGGCGGTGCACTGGGGCGGAGGGACTGGCGGGCTGCTGGGCGGAGTGGAGTGGGGTGGGCCGGCTGGGCGGAGGTAGGCGGAGCGGGGACGGAGGGACTGGCGGGCTGCTGGGCGGAGTGGAGTGGGGTGGGCCGGCTGGGCGGAGGTAGGCGGAGCGGGGACGGAGGGAGGCTGGGGTGCTGGGGCGGAGGCCGGTAGTGGGAGGAGGAGGCTGGGACGTGGGTGGGTGGTGCGTGCAGGCGAAGGGAGAGGTGGTGGGGCGGAGGGAGGCTGGAGGCGGTTGCATGGGGCGGGGTGGAGTGGGGCAGGCGGACGAGTGCGCGGGTGGAGGTGGCAGGGGCTGGGTGAGCATGCATGGGAGGGGAGGAGTTTACGTATGCTCTTCTCCAAAAATAAAATAGAGTAAAGTAAAGAAGAGGAAGAAGGAAAAGAAAGGAAAGGCAGAGGAGTAACGTACCAATTTTCTTCTGAGGCGAAGTGAAAAGTGATGAAGGCAGAGGAATTAATGCAGGGCAGAGGGCAGATATATACAGAAGTTTACAGTCCCCGTGCAAATCAAATGATGGTTTGTCACAGTGCCTGTTGAGTTTCTGAAGGGTCATTTGAATTTTGAGCGGGAAAAAAATAGGGTACCGGTTTGTGTGGCGTAACGGACCAGCTTGTACTCCGTTAACCAATTAATAGCTTGCAACGCCGAACTCCGATTGACACAAACAAATATACCGTTTTGATCAGCGCGACGAGGCGGACACAACGGTATGAAGATATTGGTGGTTTGACATTGTTTGCGAAGTGGCGAATCTTATTAACCCATTTGCACGAGTGAACATTTTAACTAGCAATTAAAAGCGAAATTTGACGAAACGAAATGCGCCGTTATGATCATAATATTTTTCTTATGAAACATTGCGAAAAATATTTGAGTTCGGACGATAGAAAAATTTACACATAAAACTAAAACTAATATGTAAATTTGACGAGCGAAATTTACTACAATAATTTTGGACGAAATTTGGCGTACACCTATGTCTATCTAGGCGTATTCCAAATGTGAAGTTTGAACGGTAACGGACATCGTTTGTGAATATTTGAAATTCCTATTACAGGGAATGCAGCAAAACACCGAAGAATAAGATCGACGGAGCTAAAGATGTCCGAATTTTGAAAAACGAAAAATGACGCCTTTGCCAGAAAACGATTTATAATTTTCCTATATAAAAATATTTAGTTTCGGAAGATGAAATTTTTTCACGTTTTAAAATGAACTGATATGCAGTAAAACGCGCATGAAGTTTACTGCGGTATTTTCCGACGAAACTTTACCCATAACTACAATCATCTAGGCGCAATTTAGAAACAAAGTTTGGATGATGATTGAAATCGTATGTATGTTTCACGTTTTTATTTAAAATAACGGTTCTAAATTTTTTTAAATTGGGTCGGAATTTCAGGGTCGTTACATTCTCCCCTACTCAAGACTTTTTGTCCTCGAAAAGGAACAAAGTAAAGAGTGGAAGAACAGATAACCAAGATACAATGGATTTAGAATAGATCATTGAATATAGTAAAGAGTATTGAATGGAATTTACCTTCAACAAACAATTCTGGATTAGAATCCCGGATACTCTCCTCGGTTTCCCAAGTGCAATCACGATCATCGGGACTCCATTGGACTTTGACTAGGCTAACCGACTTCCTTCTAAGTTGCTTTGTATCCCTATCAACAATACGAAGTGGTCTCCTCTCTATAGTCAAATCCGGCTCAATATCAACCTCATCTAACTGAGCAATAGGAATGGTCATGGATGGATCGTGTACAACTTTCCGAAGATGTGAAACATGGAAGACGTTGTGCACGCCCTCAAATTTCTCCAGTAGTGCAACTCTGTTGGCTAGTGTACCAATTCTCTCAGTGACAGTGAATGGTCCAACAAATCTAGGAGCCAGCTTCCCTCTACGACCAAATCGAATAACATTCTATAAGGGTGATACCTTAAGGAATACCTTATCCCCAATCAGGAATTCTAAATCTCTTCTACGCCTATCAATATAGCTCTTCTGTCTATCCTGTGCGGCCTTCATCTTTCTTCTGATTTCATTTACCTTCTCGAATGCTTCTATAATCATATCTGGGCCAAGAATTAATCGATCACCAAGCTCAATCCAACAAGCTGGCGATTTGCATGGCCGTCCATATAAAGCTTCGAACGGTGCCATATTGATACTTGCCTGAATATAAAGGTGGTTAAATTTCAATTCAAATTTACTTATTCAAATTGAAATTTTGATTTACCTGATAACTATTATTATAAGTGAATTCAACCAAATGGAGATGGTCTTCCCAAGATCCACCGAGATCAATAATGCAGGCACGGAGCAGATCCTCTAAAATCTGATTTACCCTTTCAGTTTGGCCGTCTGTTTGAGGATGATAAGCTGTGCTCAGATTCAGTTTAGTGCCCAAGACGTCCTGAAATGCCTTCCAGAATTTACTAGTGAATAAAGGGTCTCTATCGCACACAATACTAGATGGAACTCCATGAAGTCTAACAATCTCTCTCATATATATCTCGGCCAAACTCAAAGCAGTCCGAGTGGCCTTAACCGGAATAAAGTGAGCAGATTTTGTCAGCCTATCAACAATCACCCATATACTCTCGTTACCTTTTCTGGTCCTCGGTAATCCATCAATGAAGTCCATAGAAATCTGATCCCATTTCCAACATGGAATCTCTAGGGGTTGAAGTAATCCTGCCGTCTTCTGGTGATCGGCCTTAACTTGTTGGCAAGTGGTGCATCTACTGACATATATAGAAATATGCCTCTTCATCCCACTCCACCAATATAGACGCTTCATATTTTGGTACATCTTAGTGACCCCAGGATGAAATGAAAGTGATGACCGATGGTTTTCTCTAAGCACTTCTTGTCTCAATCCATCGATATTAGGGACGCAAATACGATTGTCAATCCTCAGAACTCCATTACTATCTATCTGTGCTCCCATTTTACTGTCGGTATTTCCAACTCTACCAAGAACTAACTCCTTCATGCGATAGAGCAAGGTGTCCTCATATTGCTTGTCTTTGATGCGATCCACAAGAGATGGGGAGATAACAAGCTGAAATAGCATGCCTTCTACAAGATTACAACATGACAATGGTTTGCTACGGCTCAAAGCATCAGCTACAACATTTGCTTTCCCAGGAGTATAATTGATATCGAGATCATATGCAGCTATGAATTCGAGCCATCGAACTTGTCTCTGGTTCAAATCCTTCTGAGAAAAGATATATCTCAAGGACTTATGATCCGTGAATAATTCAAATTTAATTCCCAAAAGATGATGCCTCCACAGTTTCAAAGAAAATACAACTGCAAGAAGCTCTAGATCATGAGTTGCATAGTTTACTTCATGGATCTTCAACTGGCGGCCAGCATAAGCAATAACCTTTCCGTTTTGCATAAGAACAGCGCCTAAACCTTCTCGGCAAGCATCTGTATAGACAGTTAATTCTTCACTTCCATCGATCACCGCAAGAACTGGGGCTGAAGTTAACTTACGCTTCAATTCATTAAAAGCTGATTCGCACTTCTCACTCCAAATAAACTTGACATCCTTTCGGGTTAAAGCAACGAGTGGGGCAGAAATCCGGGCAAAGTGCTCAATAAATCTACGATAATAGCCGGCCAAGCCCAAGAAGCCGGCCAAGCCCAAGAATATGCGAATTCGAACTAGATGTGAGGGGCGAAAACCACTCACCTTTTTCGAAGGGGCAGCCGCGAGCGAGTGAGACGAAGGAATTAAATCGATTGAAGCCGGTGTCCTCGATTTGAACGAGCTCTAGTTTCTCGGGGGCAAACAAGGAAGAAAAAGCCCTAATTTTGACGAAGAGGGACGGATGAGAGAACCGCCATTTTTTCTCGTTTGCTTTAGTATTTAGGGTTCACGAATGAATGAGATAAAGGAAAGGGGTCGTGTTTTATCAGAGAAACATCGTGGGTTTGCAGAAGGAAACATGGTATAGGGTATGGGCTGAGCGTGTTTAGGGTATGGTATTTTCTTTTTCTTTTATTTTGTTCTTGTTTTTATATATAAAAAAAAATATGTTATTAAATTTTGTCGATAAAATTTTATTTCCTTTTTAAACATCATTATCCATCTCACATTAATTTACATATATTTTTTTCTTTTTAAATCTAATTTGTTTTGTAAATATTTATTAATAACTTATGTTATTTATTTTTGTAGACAAATATATTTTGTTTTAAACATCATCATTTATTTTACCTTCATTTGCATATATCATTTAAATGTCAAAATGTAGAGTTTTAATTTAATCGAACAAGATGAATTTGATTTTAAAATCCAAAGATTTTATACTTTAAAAATTTCAAAGCAAATTTCCTTATTATTATATAAATCCCGATTCAATTTTAGATTCAAATATATTTCTCATTTTAAACTTAACAAATTCAAACAAATACACAATTTAAATCAAAATTTAATTCAAATTTCAATTTAAAATTGTTAAAAAATTCGGGATCGTTACAATCTTCCCTCCTTAAAACGTTTCGTCCACGAAAAGGAAAGGTTGTTAAAATTTTACCAATATTTATACCCTACTCAATTTTACTAAGACTGAAACTTATTACAAATAAATGAATATAGGATTCATTCCATTTGTTTAATCTCACTAGTTTTGTTTATTATCTCCTTTTGTTTATTGATTTCTGAAGTCAAAACGCAAAAGTCTTTTACCAGATTTTCGACTTACAAACTCAGATTCAAACTTAAAATCCTTCACGTTAGAGATTTATATAATATATATCTCTTCCAAAGCTGTGGACTTTCCAAACATTTCAAAGATCCTCTTCCTTAATTTATTAGGTAGGAATTTTGATATTTACTTTCAAACTATTGATTTGCTATTTATAGTTTGAAAATACTTGCTAACTCGAAATTTAACAAGTCCATCTTCGTTCTCACAGACATTAGGCATACGCTGGCCAGGCGCAGGTCTAAATATCTCCAAGTACTAAACATACTTGCTTCAATTCCCAGTGAAAATACTTTTAAAAATTCTTTTAAAAATGGATATTGAAAGCACGTTCCCCCATGGATTACATCTTACCCGGCGGTTACGCTACTATCCCAGTAGAGTCGCTCGTAATCTGTAGATTTCTCATCTCTTAAATTTCGCCATGGTTGTCGCCAAAGATTGCAGTACACACGGCGGTTACGCTACTATCCCAGTAGAATTGCTTGTGTCTGTAGGCATCACGCCCCTCAAATTTTGCTTGGCATTAGATTGCAGTTTACCCGGCGGTTACGCCACTATCCCAGTGGAATCGCTTGTAACTGTGGGCATCTCGCCCCTCAAATTACGCTAATCAATCAATCTAATCCCATCACGATGATCCATCGCGAGGGATTTCCGATTCAAATAGTCACTCTGACTAAATGGAAATTCTACGTAGCTACGTATTTCAAATGGACACTCATCGAGAGTTCCAAAACCTTCTCAAATAATAAATGGAAGGTAATTTTCCATATCCTTAGTTTAGAAAACATAATGTCATATATATGTAGTACTTTCATTTCACATTTCGTACATATCATATCTATGTAAGCTTACATAAGATTCCCATATAAATGACTTTCTAAACTAACGGCTTCAAATTTACCGTATTCATATATATAAGTTCTAAAAACTTACATATTCCATATTCATAACAAAATAGAGGATTTCAAAATTTTCCTCTAAGTCGATTTGGAAATTTAAGGTTATCTCAAACCTAATTCATATTCATAATTCCATTTATTATCGACTTTCACATTCGATTTGGATTTCACGCTACATCGTCAATTCTCAACACAGAATTGATGTCTATCGATATATAACCTCTGAGCTCGTACGTCTCAGAGAAGGGTGTTAAGCTAAGAGAATAAATTCTCCGCCACCAACATATATATATTTAATAGAGATCAATTGCTATGTCATCAATTCACAATGTTAGACATACAATCCAAATCATCATCTGAAATTCAAAGCTCAACTTATATTGTCTTTGATGTCGAAGTTAAACTCAATTTTAACTCAACGATTCAATCTTTTTGAAAAATTCCAAATTGAACTAATTGTTCAAATTCTCATTTAACTTTTCAACTTCGACTTCAAAAATGAATTTCAAATCATTTATTCCTTACGGAACATATTCACAACATTTCATTTTTGTAAAAACATTTCCAACTTATTTAAAAATAAGTAATTCACAAATCCATTTATTTTCAACATTTGAAAATATTCGATATACTTAAATCATAATTAAGTATATATTTCATCTTTAAGGAAATCATTCTCTTTCACACATTTATTTGAGTTAAAATGAATGTTACGTAAAACATCGTTACGACAACTCAAAATCACTAGTATAGGGATTCGAAATTTAGATAGGTGTATAAATCCCAATACTATACAAAACATTTCCTTTCGGAAATTATTTACCATAACAACAGTGTTATAGTCTACCATTTCCTTTTATTCGAAAACGTCTATTTCAACAATGAACGTTGAAATCTATGGTTTCGATATTCAATGCCTTTGAAAACATCTTTTAAAACAATTAACTTCGTTTTAAAATATCGACTTCCCCAAACATGTCCATTTTATTCAATAATATATTCACTGTCCAAAATTGTGAATATACTTCATTTAACAAGCTATAAGAATTTACTTATCAAAATAAGTCATTTTCGGATTTATAAACAACGTTATAAATTCCATTCCTATTTATAAAGACTTCAATTTATAGTTTGAATTCCGCATACTTTTCACAATATTGGTTTTAAACCAACTTCAAATTTTCCAATATTAAGTTTTCCACTTAACTTAATTCTCTGCAAGTTCAAATTTAAATTCATCACTGAATCTATTAAATTTATTATGGATTGTCATGTTGACAACTTCAAAATTTTCAAATCTAATTCCAATTTGAAATTTGCATCCGCTTCCTATTTCCAAAATAATCAACTAGTTCTTTAGTAAATCATTCATCGACTTGGTTTTCAATTTAATCAAGTTTGATTCATTCACATTGGATGTTACTAACATTCATTCATATTCAATTAGTTTACTTTCACTAATTTATATTCAAGTTAGTTTGCTTTCAATTCAAATCAAATTTGATTCTATTTAGATTTACTTATCTTTCAATTTGAATTCAATTACTCAACTTTCAATTTCCATTAATTCAATTTCATTAACACTTAATGAATTTCTATACAATCAATTAGCAAAACCAATGCACATTCAACTTAACCAAATTTATTTACTTTGCTTACATTCAATTTGGTTTAACACACTTAATTTCAATTGGTTTATATTCCAATTCAGATTGAATTTTTATACTCACCATATTCACAACTTCTTAACTTATGTTTTATTCAACTCTTAACATAACATTTCTAATTTATGTTTTATTCACTAATTCACTTTTACAATTAAAGTTGAATTTCCTTTCTATAACTCAAATTCATATTCATTACTTCACTTTAACAATTCATTTTGATATCAAATTCAACCTCTTTCAATCATTACTTAAGTTATGTTTCATTTTATCTTCACTTGCATTTATTTTCACTATACAACTTAAGTTCGCCTCTAATTTATTTGAAATTCTATTTTATTTAACTTTTACTAAAGTCAAATTCATGCCACTATCCAAAATTCAGATTTTTGTTTTACTTAACAAAACTGTTTAACCACTTAACAATTGGTTTTACTTAAAGTTATACAACTTATTAATTTAAACTTTCCAATTCATATTATATAATCACTTATCTTTAAGGTTTAAATTTCTATCTCAATAATTTATCAAATCAAGTTCAATTTATTTAACTTCCTTTAGTTAAATTCCAAATCCATATATTTATTAATGCTAACTCAATTCAATTTAACTTTTCTTAAGTTAAAGATCTTTATTTCATATTCAATTTTATACTTCTTTAAATTTGAAAAAACGTTTTCTTTTAAAAGTGTTTCTAGTAACTATTCATATTAAACACAATAAACTAAGCTTTGTGTAAACCAAAGCTCTGATACCACTCTGTAACATTCCCCCTTCTCACCGCCTCCAGTCGTTAATTAAACCAACTAGAAACGTTCAAAAAGGCGAATTGTTATTTAGTTTATAACGTTTAAACAGAATCAGCCATAGAAACACAGAATAATAACAATGAATTAAAACGAATGAATCTTTATTTCATTACTATAAATCTTTTTGAATACATCAGAGTTTATACAATTTAATACCGATACAGCGGAATATCTTAAAATACAATTTTCTTCTGAAAAACTAAAGTGATTCTTTTCTCTCTCTCTAACTTCGCTGCTCGAAAATCTTCAAGCTGTAGAAATACTCGGTCTGACCTGAGTATTATATTCAAAAGAAAATAATACATAGGTCAGTCTAATTCAAACCAGTTTATTAGTGCATAGAGGCAATAATAATTTAAGTAGACGACAGTCACAATAATTCTCGTCTATCCGACTCTTTTAACAAAGAAATCGGATAATGAAAATATAACACTTAACAGTGTTTAACAATAAATCAGTAGATTTAAATCATCAACAGGGATAAATAAACAATTTATCAAATCGACTAAATCAATTTAAAACAATTGAAATTGTCACTTTAAAAACCATCGAAGTTCGATTGGCTGCCGTACACGCACGCGTGTACGGCCTCGCCAATACGGCATAAAACACCAATGCATCACGACGCAAAGAAAAAGAAATATCAATTCAAAACTGTCAATTCTAGGTGGCTGCAGTGCATGCACGCGTGCACTGCCTCGCCACCACCGAATATAAAGTTACCACAAGGGACAAGGGTAAAACTGCAATGAAAATGCAGCCTCCACTTGAATTCAATGGCCATGCAAGGGACAACCAAATCAGACTGCAAATAAAAATCTTTTCATCAATGCAAATGAAGACTAGTCTACACATATACAATTATGTGGCCAAATAGTGCGCAGAACACATGAAGTAAATGCACATGTTAAATGGGCAGCAAGTGCCACCCAATGATGCAAGGAAATGAAACAACAAGATGGACTTAAATCAGTGGCAACTTCACAACTAATCAAGTCAGACTTCGCTAAGCAATGGACCAGAAGCATGTGCAGACACCCAACGAAAACACAAATGCAAAGATGCATGCACATGTACACTAAATCAAAAAGTGCAGCAGCTACAACAAAACAAAACTGCATCAAAACATATGTATGCAGACCTAACGCCTCAAATGAACAAGTACAACCGAAATCAAGAAATGCACTTAAGTTAAAAGCTATGCAGTGGAGACGTAAACAAGGGTATGTGCAGACCACTTGAAGTATGTTAACATATACAACCATGAAATACAAGTACAAGTACACAATGAATGCCACGACTATAGAGGGTCAAGTGCAATCACAACTGTACATATTTGAAAGCACTTAAACAAAGAACTCGAAGACATTATCAAGTTAATGTCGAAGTTCAACCATAAAATAAGTTCAACATTTATCGAGAACCAAAGTCATCAAGTATTACTCATGAAAACAAAACCTGGCAGTTATATACACAGTGAAAACATGCACATAAGGGGTGGTGAACTGCGAATATAAGCCTACACCCACATAATGGAGATCAGACTACACAAATACAAGTATAACCCAGTGGTCAAGACAGCCTATTCATATACAAACTGCCTCAACACAACTGCAAAGCAACTCAACTCGAATTTGACCCAGTGCACAAGGCAACTAGACCATCAAAGTGCAAACAAGATGAAGTCGGTGCCAATAGTAATGATAGCAACTCCACCAAGTCGTAATTCAATCCCAAAATACAGTCAATCATTCCAAGAGAAAATAAAATGCAGTTCGAACATACATATATACATATCAATTTAATGTATATACATACATCACTGCATACATATGTTTGAAGACTAGAATGCAACTGGGTGCAGACAATCTCTGTGACGACTCGGGTTTTGCCCGCTCGAAAATCTACATCCGTACTTCACATTGTACTAGAATGCCGCAGATTCGACCGTTCAAATCCGATTCGCCGGAGCTATAACACAATTAAGTAAATAACACAGCGGAGGAAAAAGAATATATCAATATATATAACATTGATACAATGACAGATACAAAATCTGATACAATATGATACAACAGAATGATGCAACAGATATCAATATACATCAGAGATATGATACAAGAAATAGCAGCGGAAAGAAAATAGATAACACCAGCAGCGGATAGAATATCTCCAATAGAGTGCTCCAATCCATAGCTAGCTCCAGATAATCTACTCAACCTGAATATCTGAAAGAACCCAACTCTAGACTGCCCGTGTGGAAAATAGTGGGCACCTAGAGTTTAGGAAGGGAACAATAAACTCCGGATCAGTCATGGGACTGGTGTGAGCAACAAAAACAGTTCATCTTTAAACAAACAAAAAAGGCTTTTAAATGTTGAAATCCGCAATGCTTTTGGAAAATGAAACTACCATAAGACCTCCCGCCACACACACAATGCAAACGCAGAATTGGAGGAGATTTCTTCTTATGATAGTCAAAGATGCTTACTATGCAAAATCAATTGGATATTATTATTAGTGCATAGTGTAGAAAACATTTCGAAAGTATAATATTAATCTTAGCCAGCATAGACATTTCGAACTATGCCTACTATAGCTACCATCTAAACAGTGGGGCGCCACCATAAGTAAATGGCAGGTTCTACAACTAATACCGTACAAGTTCCGTATTGGGAAATGGATTTCCAACAAATGGTCAGGCTAAGGAACTTCCTATGCCACGAAGGAAACGCCTCTGGCGGGACGCTCCGAGAGACAAACTGCTCTCTGCCAACAAGGCCGGGTTACCCCTGTAACAGGTAACTCACGAATATGCCACCTCCCGGTCCTTTGGGACCTTTATCTGAGCTCGGTATCCAACATCACACATCATAAAGAAAGTGTATCCACATGAGTAAGTATCTAGGCTCCATACCATGATACCACCCCTTTCCAGAAGGAAATGACATACCCTAAAGGGCACGACCCTCATAACCTTGCCGCAACATTCCTGTTTCGACCATTTCCGAGTAGTGAGGCCCTGACGAAGTCTCGTCCACAAAGCTACACTTTTTCAAAAAGCCATGCTTTGGGTCAACAGATGATCAACCTATGATCACAAAGATAAATGATCAAACAAATGATCATATCACAAATGATCAAACACTGATCATCACACAGCAACACTCAGCATGTCACATTACCAAATTGGGAATATATCGCTGATAAATTTCAACTACATAACCTCTGAGCTCGTACGTCTCAGAGAAGGGTGTTAAGCTAAGAGAATAAATTCTCCGCCATCAACAGAAATGTATTTGAAAGAAATCATCTTTATATCTCAAAGTGTAATGTCAGACATACAATCCATACAAGTCTGTTCCGGGTTCGAACAGAACCGAAGGCACTTCTCATGAAGCCCTTGCAAATCCGGATAATTTCCAATCACGTCCGGACTTCCCGTCACTAAGGATGATAAAACCTCTATATCGGGGATCAATCGATGCAGAGTAACTCGACGGTAATCCTTCCGTTTTCAAAAATATCCGGTCTTCAACACCGGTCTTCAAATGCAATCTATATACGACGTATCACATATTCGGAATGGGTTATACGACCCAAAGGTTCTCTCCCGGCTAAACCGAATAGTGAGCGTAATATTCGAAAATCATATGGATATGGGATTTCAATTAAGTCATAACTTATTACCCAAAATCTTTCTTTTCAACTGATTTAACAAATTACCATTTTTAAATCTTTAAACAAAAAGATTCAACCTTTACGGTTTAAACAGTTTCCACACTTTAATCTTTTAAACAAAAGATTCATTCACAGATTTTCCCAATTAATCTCCATTTCAGTTTAACTCGTTAAATCTTTAAGATTTAACTTATAGCTTTCAAAACAATTTCATTTCGAATGGTTTAAACAAAACATCATTTTAAATCTGTTAAAAATAAACAGATTCAATTCATAGCTTTCAAAAAGAATTCATTCTTAACTTGGAAAACCATTTTTTCAATTCAAACTTGAAATTCCTTTAATTAACCTGGAATTTCATTTCTTATCTGAAAGCTTTTATTCTTTCAAAAACAACAGTTTCATTTCAGAAAATCTGATTCATTCATACGAGTTAAAGTCTTTGGGTTAAATCCAAATTCTCAAAATTATACTTTTAAATGGTTTAAATTCAGATAAACACATTCATAACATTTTCAATCCCTAGTTTCAAATCATAGGATTCAATTTCAAACTTGAATTCAAATTTAAATCAAAATATTTAAATTTTCAAAACTCGATTAAGTTATTCAAAATAAGTTTTATCTTTGAAATTCCATTTCAAAAGCTTTTCACTTAAAACCCAAATTTCCAATTTAAAAATCAATTGAAATTAAAATTTCAATTTCAAAAACATCAGATTTAAATTATCTGTGACTTAACCGATTTCCACGTGAAATCCATATTTGTGTGTGTAAAGTGTAGTCCAGGGGTTTCACACAGTAGTGCAACACAATGAATCATCACAGATCAAAATACAGTATATAGTTGATAAGCGATATAAACTATAACGCCTATCTTCATTCACAGATCACAGATATATATCACAGATAAGTAAATTACAGATCACAACATAAATCAGGGTATATCACAAAGCATCATATATCAGGGATATCAAACAATTCAAATCATCCAATATAATCTAAGCATCCATAAGTAAGGTCAAGCATTTAATAGTCATTTATAAGTAGGATTCAATAGTCATTTATAAGTAGGATAAATTAATTGTTTAATCTTAATTTATTCAACTTATTTTCAATTAAATTAATTTCTTATGAATTAATTATTCAATCCTGATTTATAAATTACCAATAATTTCATATAGATTAATTTATCAAACACTTTAATTTATTAAATTTTTCTTAATTAATCATATTAATCAAGTTCTACTTTAAACCAATTACATAATTTAATTAACCTTAATAAATCCAAATATTCAAAAATTTATTACGATAAATGATTAATTTCTAATTTCTTTCCTTAAGTAATTACATTTTAAACAATTCATAATTGATTTTCGGAATTAATAAATCAATTAATTATTAACATTAATCACTTAAATCAAATACTTAACAATCCTTAGTTAATTATCTTCATCAACTAATAATATTTCTTTGATTACTTACTTAAGAAATAGTTTATTATTAATCATTTCTAATAATTTAAATTTATTAATTTATAAATAAAAGTAAATCATTCTTTAATCACCTTATAAATCTTTAATTACTTAATTCATTACAAATATAAATTTGTTAATCCTTCTTCATAACTCCTTTTTAAACAGTTAATCAATAATGATCATAAAAATTTGTTTCAAGGGAATATAACTTAAATTCTTTTATTCTGGAGTTTGCAAACAGTTTCGCCCAACATCAACAACCCGAGAATTCCCCCAGATCTACTCGAGTGGCCTCTCGAGTTTCCCACCAAATCTCACGGGTTCTTCTTCTCCCCTCTCATTCGTTATTCTTCTTTTAATTTCTTTAAAACTTAGTTAAATTTTTAAGTTGAAATCTGGGAATACGACTATCACTCGCGTTCTACTCGTACCCATACCCGAGTTTCCCACCAAAACTCATGAGATTTCTCGAAACGAACTTCTCCTTCCCCAATCATACGAACTGATGCCAGTTCAATCCTTGTGCACGTGCACAAGTCGTTCTCGCCGCCGCTTCCCCTGACGATCCTTCAGACACCTCGTCGAACCACCACCAGGACGACTCCACCCCACGAAACTGCACCATGAAGCTCCAACCAAAATCGAGCACTCTCGAACTCCACCTAGTAAAACAACTCCGACCAAAGCATCCTCGTCCAGGTGATCCCGACCATCAGATGACGTGAAAATTCGTGTACACCTCGACGAACTCCTCCGCCACCATATCTCGGAGTTTCGTTGCGCTCGATCACCCACACTGGCCATGGTGATCGAACTTTCGTTACCCAGAAAACTAGGGCTCCAGGAAGAAAACCATCGCCACGTCTTCCACGACGAATTCCATCGCGATTCAGTATTTTTCCTATGTTATACGATTACTCCTCCATCGATATGCAGAACCCCAACCACCACCTCTTCACAGATCATCAGAAATCTCCTCGCAACACTTTTCTAATCAAATCCAAACTGCTCCCGAATTCAATCACTAAAAATTTAGATTTTAGTGTTAAAAATCCTATTTTTGTATAAGCAATCCATGTGTATATCTGAATCTAAGAGTTTTGACAGTTGGATTTTGACTTGGTTTAGTGGTGCTCTGTATTTTCTTTGTTTTCAGAGGCAACTCAAAGATGTTTTAGTTTAAAATAGTTTGTAATCTAAAGTCCATGGTATAACAACCTATATTGTTCTAAACTAAGGTAGAAGTGAAGATTGAATCATGGGTAATTGATTTATAAATGGGTTTAGGACCTGTAATTGAAAAACAGTGAACATCCAGACCATACACAAAGCATGTACATACATATATTCACAGAGATAAAAACATATTCACAGGCATATTTATATCTGGAGAATGATCATGTAATTCAACTATATACTTATATTTAACAAAAACATTTGTTACTCACCGTGGTTTTGAAGAAGAACAGAGTTGCTTTTTCTTTTGAAACAGGAGTGTGAAGATTTGCAAAGTTGAAACCTTTCTTCCTAATTCTCTGGTTTGATTTGCTTTAGTTTCAGATTGAAGTTGTTGAATTCATTTTCCAGTTGTTTGTTTTGTTTACAGATGACATTCACTTCATTTTTTATCTTCTTTCTTAGTTTATTTGAACGGAACAAAAATGAATTGAAAGATAAGAAGGCTGATATAAGAAAGGATGTGTACAGGGTTGTGTTAATACTGGTATAAGAGATGTACAAAAATATTTTGTTTATTTGTTAACCAGAGATATTTGTTTCAATTGGAGGCTAGCATTAATTACCACGTACAACTTATCTTCATTTGCAAGCCAAAGAGATTTATCTTTTCTACTTTGGTGGCTGCAGACCTCAGGTTTTGGTGGCTGAAGTAAATTGTGATGGCTTCATTAATTAAAAGTTGTACCAAAATATATTTTATGTCTTCATTTCGGCTGTACTAGAGATATTTGCATAAATTAGGCTTGTTTTTCTTGTACCATTTTCCTAGATATATTACTTTGTTTGTTTGACTAGCTTGCTTTATTTTCCTTTCTAATATTTATTATTATCATTTATTATTAAACAATTTATTTACTATTTAAATTCAAACCAAAACATATATATATATATATATATCTACATATATATACAACATTTTAAATTTAAATGATTTAACGCATTTTTATTCGATTTCGGAGAAACTCGCATTACCTTAATCGATTCATTTCACAGTTTTAATTCAAAAATTAATTTAATTATCAATTTAAATTAAATTAAAATTCGGGGTCGTTACAATCTCAAAAAAAACATAAGTGTATGAAAGGTAACATATATAATACTGTAACTGGACAGTATTTACTTCATAGTCTAGAACAAGGCAAAATGCCAAAGTCGAAGCACATAGGCGAAAACAACAAACCAGATAAAAGAATGCCAACATGATGAAGTTAGTGCCAATAATAATGATAGCAACTCGATCATCTCACGAATTATTTAAATGCAGACAGCAATGAAGTGTCATATCCAAACCAACCCAAAAATCATCATATAAACTGTAACGACCCGATATTTTCAACCATTCGCATCCATTATAAGTGTATAGGTAGACACTCATGCCGGAGTTGAATTGCTCAAAATACCACGTTGTAAATAAAATTTGGCAAATCTCAGAATATACAGTAAATAAATATAATCACAGATCACAGACACAGAGTAAAATAATGCAGCGGAAGTAAAAGAAATAGTAGTTCATGAAGCTACTATATAAATATATCAGAGTTACATAAGATACAACAGAAGAAATAGAGTACAACAAAAGTCTCAATAAAATAACCAAGTACAAGCTGAGTAGAACAACGGAACTGGAATAGATAGGACATGACAAGCAGATAATCTCCAGCGATTCAAATCTCCAAGAGAGTGGAAATCCAAATCTGTGAATAGCTCAGGCTGACCCGAGCGTAAAGCAAAACACAAAACACTCGAGTCAGGACAATATATACTTATATAATGTAAACCAACTCAAGCGAACTGTAATAAGGGTACAAGTAACTTAGAAGATGCTTGGGACCGCCCATCCTCTAAGGATCCGTTAAAATATCTACTATGTAGTAATATTCGCTATTATAATAGTGTCTAAATAAGTAAAGTATAATCATATCGGAAAATAGCGTTAAGGGGATGGAGAACCTTAACGCGGTCGGATCTTAAAATCATAATCGTAGTAAAGCTCGATATGGTAGGTGACACGGCACAACTAGGCAATGCCAGGGTAGATATACCAATTACGCATCCGGACTGGTGGTGACGCATAGCAGCCACTACCGCCCACCTCGAACAACACTCCCAAATCAAGGGTGCGCACCAAATCAATCACAAGTAATAGAATGGTATCGAAGAAGTGTGTCCGATCAGAGGTGCTACCTCATTGGTCCGTCAATCGCTCCTGTTTTAGCCACCTTATGCCAACTCACGGGAGTTGGGTCCACGTATATACCTTAGGATCGTCGCCACCATCCTACTTCATTCTGGAATCTCCACCGCGTACACGGTTGCCAAAGTGGTTTTCGGTAAGACAGAGAGTATGTCCATATCCGATCCCGGTCTCTTTAACAACCCAACGTTATTATAACCCGTGGTTATAACTTTTAAAAACAATACTTTACTTCAAAATAAAATATCATTTCAAACCATATCTTTATCAAAATAAAGATTAAATCAATTCCAAACCATTTCCATATATTTAAATTTTCATATAATTTCAAAACTTCATTTCAAATCATTTTAATATAATAAAATATCATATCCTTACAAAACTTCATTTCAAATCATTTTAATAAAATAAAATATCCTATCAGTTCAAATCCAATATTCAACTTTAAATACCTTTTAAATTCAAAGATATCGTTCATTTACTATCATTTCAAATCACCTTTAAATAGTTTATATTCCAATCAAAATAATTCATTTAAACCTTTTAAAAGTGTAATTATTATATTTTCAAATCAAGTATTCAATTTCCAAAGTTTCAAACCATTCTGAGTTCGTTTACTAAGTCAAAAACCCTAATTATTAAAATTTCAGCATTTCACAGCATTTAAAAACAACTGCTATAAGTTATATTTGAAAACATTTTTAATTCAGCAAAGACAGCACTTAAAACTGCTGTTAAAACTCAGTTTTAGTTGAATTATAGTTCAAAACAGAAAAGACAGCAATTCAAAAGTGCTGCGGTAGTTCAGATTTCAAAACAAGGGTTAAATTTGGTTTCAGCAAAGACTGCAGACCATTATAGCATTTCCAGAGAATGCTATAATAGAACTGGGTTCAATATTAGCCTATAAGTTCAACTGCAGCAACTGCAGCATTTCAGAAATGCTGTAGTAGCCCTTTTATTCAAATTTTAGTGTAATTCAGAACCATAGCATTTCTGAATGCTATTAAAAGTGATTTCCAGCTTTTTAGTGTATTTCCAGCAATTAAATAACTTCATTTTAAATTCTTTAAACATTTTAAAAATCATAATTTAACATTTAAAATGTTTATTTACATATCATTTAACATGTATCTTTTTCACAATAAATTTCTTATAATTAAATCCAATTTTCAACAATTTACTTAATAAATTTAAGTGTAAAAGTTTCCAATTCTTCACATTTCAACAAATAACTTAACACTTCAAATTTAAATTACCATTTCACAAATTTAACTAAATTTCCAATTTTATTTAATTAACTAAAACCTTTAATTAAAACCAAATTTCACATTTCCAAGTCAAGTTATATTTTAAAAGATCACTTTTAAACATTCATTTATTTAACCACTTAAATTCATAGAAAAAATCAATAATACTTTAATAAATCACTTAAATTCACATTTAATCAAATTATCATATTTACCATTTCCAATTAAAATTTAATATCCATTTTATTTATATAACTTAAATATCATTTTTAACCAAATTCCAAATTTCCAACTTAAGTTATATTTCAAAAATCCAGTTAAACCATTCATTAATTACATTTTTAACACATAGAAAAATCATAATTTCTTTATTTTAAACATTTCAAAATCTATTTAAATCAAATTTCATAAATTTATATTTTTAAAATACTTAAAAATATTCAAAACACTTTATAAAATAACCACGGGCCTGTATATAATTTTCTAACCTAGGTCAAGTGATACGGATATGTATCATTTCAATCCGCAGTAAAAAAAAAGAAAAATCCGGGTTCTATCATTTCAAACCCGCAATCCCAAGTTAAAATAATTTAAATAAAAATCATTCAGGCCTATCATTTCAGCCCATAACGATTTTTCCCTATTCTAAAGTCCGTTCGGGTATGTATCATTTCAACCCATAGTGATTCTAATCTACAGGGAACTTGCAATGGTGATAACAGATATAAATAACAGAATAACATTAAATAATAGTAACATATGATATAATAAGTGTAATAACAGGTGTGAACATCATATGATAATAATATAAACATATATAACATGATGATATACATTACAGATTCAAATGGTGTCGGTTTATCAGTTATATAGGTACATATTGTCTGGTGAGAATAACTCACCTGTTAAAGCTGGAGATTAGCGATCAAACACACAGAATAGATTCCAGAAAGCACAACAAGCACGATATAGCATGACTTTTGATTTGAATGAATAGAGAGCCTTGATATTTATCTTGTAAACAATAACCAAAACAAGACAATATACACATGAGTATTCAACCAAACTACATTGAAATAAATTGGAATTAAAAAGCAACAAAGACAAGATAACTTGACCTTGCTACAACCATTCAAAAGCTCGACCAAGGGGGTTCATTTCTCAGCTATGATGATTATATAGCTCAGGTGTGGCACCATAACTCACGGCTAGAAGGAGTATGGAGTGGTAGGGTTATAACATGAAGCATACAAATGGTTAAGGCAACATATATGAAGTTTTTTGAGCACAACAAGGCTCGGCCTTGGGTCAAGTGGGGCTTGGCCATACTTGTACAGGTTTGTACATGTCAGGTCAGATCTGAAACTGATGGTCAGAGGTGATGTGATGGCTGGAGGTGGTGGCTATGGGGTGGACAAAGTGATAGGTGAAGGGTATAGTGCAAACATTGGCTTCGCTAGCATGTTTTGTGGAGTTTTGGTCATCAAAGTGGTTCGGCTATGGGTCCTTGGGCTTGGCCAGTGGGTGCTACAGGTCTTTTCATTGCTGGAGTGGTGTGTGGTGATCAGGTTAGAGGTGGTGGATGTGGCCTAGGTGGTGGTTGAGGTGGATGAGCAAGTAGTGATCAATTTTGCATTGTTTTGGACATTGTTTGCATTTTTGGTGAAGTTTGGCTTCAAGGAGGGTTCGGCCATGGTCTAACCTGAAGTGGTGGGTGGTGATGATGCCAAGGAGGAGAGGTAGGGGATGGTGGCTGTGGCTATGGTGAGGAGGCCATGCAAATAGAAGAGAGAAATAAGGCAAAAGTATGAAAAAATGGAAGAAAAAGTGTAAAAAGAGGAGGCCATTACCAAGGAAGTTTGAAGAAGACATGAGAAATGAGAAGTGCTGAAGTTTTTCACGTGAAAAGTGAATGTAATGCACGGCTAAGAATGATAATGTACAGCAAATAATGCAAATGAATGAGGGGTTGTGAAATTTGAATAGTTTTGAAGGTGAAAAGGCTTATGTTTTGCACTTTTTAAAACCTTTGGTATTTCCTTTTCTCTTTGGTTTTAAATACACAAAATAAACTCAAAAATGTTATTTAAAACTGAAACAAAGTAGTAGGAAATAAAAATAAATAATTAAATTTAAAAGAAATGGAAAAGGAATTACAGAAATTGCTTAAAAATTGCAAATAGTGTCCAAAAATTAAAGAAAAATAACCATTGGCTTTGAAAAATTATTTGCTTCACTTTAAAAATATTTAAACCAAAACTTGAAATAAAAATGATTTTTAAAACATTTTTAAAGTGAAATAAATAATTAAATTTTAATTAAATAGGTTTTAAATCAAGAAAATGGCTAAAAATGCAAACTAGGCTTTAAAATAGAAAATAAATGCAATAAGCCTTGGAAAAATTCAAACATCACTTTAAATATTTTAAAAGACAAAAATATATGTAACATAACATATAATACAAATTATAATAACATATATCAAGTAAAAATATCATTTTTATAAATTAAAACAAAGAATATTGTTAAATGACTCAATATACACACAACATTGAAAATAGTATAACTTTCACAATTTAATTCTGTTTTCAACGAAACGAAAAGCAGTATTCATGTTATTAAATCTATTTTCATAATAAAAGATAAAACTTAAGATTTTAAATAATTTTAAATTTGATGTTAAAAAGTCAAAGTTTGAACAGTTGACCAGAAATTCACTTTTCTGGAAATATTTAAATTATACTAGTTTGAACTATAAATCACTTAATAATCAACATTTATATTTAAAAATGAAATGTTTGAAAAAAACAAATTTAAAATAATTTAAAAATAAAATAAAGTCCAATTTTAATAATATACAAAAATCTAGGGTTGTTACACTCTCCCCCACTCAAAACTTTTCGTCCCCGAAAAGGAATGAGGTACGGGAAAGCATAGAAAAAGATAGAGTGAAATAAGATTAAGACAAGATGACAAGAAGATTGAAATTTTACCTGATAACTTTTGTTATAGGTAAGTTTAACAAGGTGGATGGCAAGCAATGCTCCGATTCAAAATGAGTACCAAAGATTATTAAAGATTATAGAAAGATTTCTAAACAGAAGATTATAAAAAGATGCCTATATCAGTCTATAGCAAGAATGAGGAAAATAAGGATAACTAAAAGACAGTTTGAAAAAAAAAAAATAAGATAATAAGTTTGAAACCATAATGCTTTGAAATCATAACAATTTAGGGATGTTTATCATTTGGAAATCATACTACTAAAATCATAGCACTTTGGAAATGTTATTCATTAAAAAAACATAATACTAAGAAAATCATAACACCCTTTAAAAAAATAATCTTCATTTAAACCATTTTAATTCAAGGTCAAATAATATTCATTTTAAAGTTGTAACATTTCAAAGTTCATTCAATTATAAAAATTTCCAAAACATTGTATTTTCAAAATAGCAGCACTTATAAAATGCTACAGTAGATATATTAATATTTCAAATCAGTTCAATTTCAAAAATATTCATTTGGATATCATTTAACTTATGACTTATTAAAACAAACTTTTATAAATAGAATATCTAAATTAAACTATACTTCGTTTATTAAGTCAAAAGTTCACTATTTTAGTTAACTCTTAATTTAACACATAACCTAACACTTTATTTAAAATACCCATTTCATAAATAGATATTCCATTAATAAGTTACACTTAAAATTTCCATTTGAAAACCAAATTCTCAATTATCAAGTTTTAGTGATGTTAAAATACATTTTAACTATTTAAATCATAATTATTCATTTTTTTTTAAGACATACCTATTTCCTAAATAAAATATTTATCATAGAAAATATAACAATCAAATTTCTTTACACATTTATTCATCTAGACATCAATTAAACTATGAATTCAAGTTAAATAAACTTTATTACAAAATGTCTAATTCAAATGTATTTTATTTTATCTATTCAAAGATACATTATTTATTATACAACATATTCATTTCAGGAAATAACCTTTATTAAAATTCCTAGGTTAGACTTAAGGTTACATATTAAATCAAATTTGATTATTAAGTTATTTAAATAAAATCTCTTTAAATTCCTTTTTCACTATTTTCCTCTGTTAATCTTTTATAACTAAAATTTAAGTGTATAACATGTATTATAACCACTCAAATTTTATTTATAAAAATCCTTTTTATATTGTATATTATCCAATTCCATATTCAACTTCTGTGTAATTTAGGTAAGTTATATTGGAATGAAATTGTGTGTTATACAAATAAAACTTTCCAATTCAATTATCTCAAGTTTGAATCATTTATTCAAATTTTTGATTTTCTTCTTATAACTGAAATTATTCTTTAAAATAAAATTTAAGAATTAAACTTCCGATTCCTTTCAAACTATTTAGAGATAAGTAATTATATATACATAATATGTCAAATCAAATTTAAATCATATATCTATATATATTATAATCCAGTCATATTTAGAAATTCAAATCAATTAGATTTTCCAAAACAAAGCTGTAGCAAGACTACAGAACAGTCTCTTCACTTCGAAACTCGAAAATGAACGTCGATGATGCTGCAGTCATCACCGAAATTATTTTCCAGCGACAAAGAGAAGAGCACTTAATTTTTAAACTTTAAAATCCTTTAGAGACAAATTTTTATTCAAAATACTTTAAATAATATCCTTTTAAAAAATTTAAACACAAGGTTTGAAACCATTGGAAATTAAATTCTTTAAATTTCTTGTTTTTAAATTCATTTCAGTTCCCAAATAAATTTATAAACAACTATTTATAAATTCATTTGTAGAACAATAAATGATAAATCAAGTATTATCATTTCAAATTATCAATTTAAATCAATTTATTAAGTTCCATAAAATTATATATCCAAATTTATTTCATAAACCAAATTTTAAAATAATATTGTGTCAGTTTGTTCTGTCAAAGTGTTTTAGAAATCCTATCGATAGCGTTGATCAGACGAATCGATCGGAAACCCAAATCAACATTAACAACTCAACAACACAATATAAAACAAAACATTAATTTACAAGTACAGTTCAAAATGTTTGGAAGATAGATTGGAACAAAAGACAAGATGATTAAACAGAGTAGAGAGATGGGTAAGCTTAGATAAATCGCGGACAACCTTAACCGGGTCAACCGTGACTCAATGGATAAGATCAAATGTGGATTTTCTGGGGTAAATCTACCTTCAATCTCAAGAGATAGAGTTTGGAATAATAAAAGATATTAGCATCTAAACCAAGGATAAATATAAATCTCTGGTGAATCGATGCTGATTATAAAGAATTTTCACCCTTTTACAAGAAAATTAGAATATTGGTGAGACCGCCAATTCACTATAAAGATCATTGGAAGTGGAGTCATGGGATACTCCAGAATCAAAAGATGATGAATAGTGAGGGACACGAATGAATTTCGGAACCGCAGGGAACGTTCCAAAATTCAAAGGAAAACGAATCAAAGGAAGAGATTCAAACTCGAATGAAAGTGATTCTGTAAATAAATTTACCATACATTCTAAGTTTTGCCTCAAAGCCAAAGCTCTGATACCAACTGTAGCGACCCGATATTTTCAACCATTCGCATCCATTATAAGTGTATAGGTAGACACTCATGCCGGAGTTGAATTGCTCAAAATACCACGTTGTAAATAAAATTTGGCAAATCTCAGAATATACAGTAAATAAATATAATCACAGATCACAGACACAGAGTAAAATAATGCAGCGGAAGTAAAAGAAATAGTAGTTCATGAAGCTACTATATAAATATATCAGAGTTACATAAGATACAACAGAAGAAATAGAGTACAACAAAAGTCTCAATAAAATAACCAAGTACAAGCTGAGTAGAACAACGGAACTGGAATAGATAGGACATGACAAGCAGATAATCTCCAGCGATTCAAATCTCCAAGAGAGTGGAAATCCAAATCTGTGAATAGCTCAGGCTGACCCGAGCGTAAAGCAAAACACAAAACACTCGAGTCAGGACAATATATACTTATATAATGTAAACCAACTCAAGCGAACTGTAATAAGGGTACAAGTAACTTAGAAGATGCTTGGGACCGCCCATCCTCTAAGGATCCGTTAAAATATCTACTATGTAGTAATATTCGCTATTATAATAGTGTCTAAATAAGTAAAGTATAATCATATCGGAAAATAGCGTTAAGGGGATGGAGAACCTTAACGCGGTCGGATCTTAAAATCATAATCGTAGTAAAGCTCGATATGGTAGGTGACACGGCACAACTAGGCAATGCCAGGGTAGATATACCAATTACGCATCCGGACTGGTGGTGACGCATAGCAGCCACTACCGCCCACCTCGAACAACACTCCCAAATCAAGGGTGCGCACCAAATCAATCACAAGTAATAGAATGGTATCGAAGAAGTGTGTCCGATCAGAGGTGCTACCTCATTGGTCCGTCAATCGCTCCTGTTTTAGCCACCTTATGCCAACTCACGGGAGTTGGGTCCACGTATATACCTTAGGATCGTCGCCACCATCCTACTTCATTCTGGAATCTCCACCGCGTACACGGTTGCCAAAGTGGTTTTCGGTAAGACAGAGAGTATGTCCATATCCGATCCCGGTCTCTTTAACAACCCAACGTTATTATAACCCGTGGTTATAACTTTTAAAAACAATACTTTACTTCAAAATAAAATATCATTTCAAACCATATCTTTATCAAAATAAAGATTAAATCAATTCCAAACCATTTCCATATATTTAAATTTTCATATAATTTCAAAACTTCATTTCAAATCATTTTAATATAATAAAATATCATATCCTTACAAAACTTCATTTCAAATCATTTTAATAAAATAAAATATCCTATCAGTTCAAATCCAATATTCAACTTTAAATACCTTTTAAATTCAAAGATATCGTTCATTTACTATCATTTCAAATCACCTTTAAATAGTTTATATTCCAATCAAAATAATTCATTTAAACCTTTTAAAAGTGTAATTATTATATTTTCAAATCAAGTATTCAATTTCCAAAGTTTCAAACCATTCTGAGTTCGTTTACTAAGTCAAAAACCCTAATTATTAAAATTTCAGCATTTCACAGCATTTAAAAACAACTGCTATAAGTTATATTTGAAAACATTTTTAATTCAGCAAAGACAGCACTTAAAACTGCTGTTAAAACTCAGTTTTAGTTGAATTATAGTTCAAAACAGAAAAGACAGCAATTCAAAAGTGCTGCGGTAGTTCAGATTTCAAAACAAGGGTTAAATTTGGTTTCAGCAAAGACTGCAGACCATTATAGCATTTCCAGAGAATGCTATAATAGAACTGGGTTCAATATTAGCCTATAAGTTCAACTGCAGCAACTGCAGCATTTCAGAAATGCTGTAGTAGCCCTTTTATTCAAATTTTAGTGTAATTCAGAACCATAGCATTTCTGAATGCTATTAAAAGTGATTTCCAGCTTTTTAGTGTATTTCCAGCAATTAAATAACTTCATTTTAAATTCTTTAAACATTTTAAAAATCATAATTTAACATTTAAAATGTTTATTTACATATCATTTAACATGTATCTTTTTCACAATAAATTTCTTATAATTAAATCCAATTTTCAACAATTTACTTAATAAATTTAAGTGTAAAAGTTTCCAATTCTTCACATTTCAACAAATAACTTAACACTTCAAATTTAAATTACCATTTCACAAATTTAACTAAATTTCCAATTTTATTTAATTAACTAAAACCTTTAATTAAAACCAAATTTCACATTTCCAAGTCAAGTTATATTTTAAAAGATCACTTTTAAACATTCATTTATTTAACCACTTAAATTCATAGAAAAAATCAATAATACTTTAATAAATCACTTAAATTCACATTTAATCAAATTATCATATTTACCATTTCCAATTAAAATTTAATATCCATTTTATTTATATAACTTAAATATCATTTTTAACCAAATTCCAAATTTCCAACTTAAGTTATATTTCAAAAATCCAGTTAAACCATTCATTAATTACATTTTTAACACATAGAAAAATCATAATTTCTTTATTTTAAACATTTCAAAATCTATTTAAATCAAATTTCATAAATTTATATTTTTAAAATACTTAAAAATATTCAAAACACTTTATAAAATAACCACGGGCCTGTATATAATTTTCTAACCTAGGTCAAGTGATACGGATATGTATCATTTCAATCCGCAGTAAAAAAAAAGAAAAATCCGGGTTCTATCATTTCAAACCCGCAATCCCAAGTTAAAATAATTTAAATAAAAATCATTCAGGCCTATCATTTCAGCCCATAACGATTTTTCCCTATTCTAAAGTCCGTTCGGGTATGTATCATTTCAACCCATAGTGATTCTAATCTACAGGGAACTTGCAATGGTGATAACAGATATAAATAACAGAATAACATTAAATAATAGTAACATATGATATAATAAGTGTAATAACAGGTGTGAACATCATATGATAATAATATAAACATATATAACATGATGATATACATTACAGATTCAAATGGTGTCGGTTTATCAGTTATATAGGTACATATTGTCTGGTGAGAATAACTCACCTGTTAAAGCTGGAGATTAGCGATCAAACACACAGAATAGATTCCAGAAAGCACAACAAGCACGATATAGCATGACTTTTGATTTGAATGAATAGAGAGCCTTGATATTTATCTTGTAAACAATAACCAAAACAAGACAATATACACATGAGTATTCAACCAAACTACATTGAAATAAATTGGAATTAAAAAGCAACAAAGACAAGATAACTTGACCTTGCTACAACCATTCAAAAGCTCGACCAAGGGGGTTCATTTCTCAGCTATGATGATTATATAGCTCAGGTGTGGCACCATAACTCACGGCTAGAAGGAGTATGGAGTGGTAGGGTTATAACATGAAGCATACAAATGGTTAAGGCAACATATATGAAGTTTTTTGAGCACAACAAGGCTCGGCCTTGGGTCAAGTGGGGCTTGGCCATACTTGTACAGGTTTGGACATGTCAGGTCAGATCTGAAACTGATGGTCAGAGGTGATGTGATGGCTGGAGGTGGTGGCTATGGGGTGGACAAAGTGATAGGTGAAGGGTATAGTGCAAACATTGGCTTCGCTAGCATGTTTTGTGGAGTTTTGGTCATCAAAGTGGTTCGGCTATGGGTCCTTGGGCTTGGCCAGTGGGTGCTACAGGTCTTTTCATTGCTGGAGTGGTGTGTGGTGATCAGGTTAGAGGTGGTGGATGTGGCCTAGGTGGTGGTTGAGGTGGATGAGCAAGTAGTGATCAATTTTGCATTGTTTTGGACATTGTTTGCATTTTTGGTGAAGTTTGGCTTCAAGGAGGGTTCGGCCATGGTCTAACCTGAAGTGGTGGGTGGTGATGATGCCAAGGAGGAGAGGTAGGGGATGGTGGCTGTGGCTATGGTGAGGAGGCCATGCAAATAGAAGAGAGAAATAAGGCAAAAGTATGAAAAAATGGAAGAAAAAGTGTAAAAAGAGGAGGCCATTACCAAGGAAGTTTGAAGAAGACATGAGAAATGAGAAGTGCTGAAGTTTTTCACGTGAAAAGTGAATGTAATGCACGGCTAAGAATGATAATGTACAGCAAATAATGCAAATGAATGAGGGGTTGTGAAATTTGAATAGTTTTGAAGGTGAAAAGGCTTATGTTTTGCACTTTTTAAAACCTTTGGTATTTCCTTTTCTCTTTGGTTTTAAATACACAAAATAAACTCAAAAATGTTATTTACAACTGAAACAAAGTAGTAGGAAATAAAAATAAATAATTAAATTTAAAAGAAATGGAAAAGGAATTACAGAAATTGCTTAAAAATTGCAAATAGTGTCCAAAAATTAAAGAAAAATAACCATTGGCTTTGAAAAATTATTTGCTTCACTTTAAAAATATTTAAACCAAAACTTGAAATAAAAATGATTTTTAAAACATTTTTAAAGTGAAATAAATAATTAAATTTTAATTAAATAGGTTTTAAATCAAGAAAATGGCTAAAAATGCAAACTAGGCTTTAAAATAGAAAATAAATGCAATAAGCCTTGGAAAAATTCAAACATCACTTTAAATATTTTAAAAGACAAAAATATATGTAACATAACATATAATACAAATTATAATAACATATATCAAGTAAAAATATCATTTTTATAAATTAAAACAAAGAATATTGTTAAATGACTCAATATACACACAACATTGAAAATAGTATAACTTTCACAATTTAATTCTGTTTTCAACGAAACGAAAAGCAGTATTCATGTTATTAAATCTATTTTCATAATAAAAGATAAAACTTAAGATTTTAAATAATTTTAAATTTGATGTTAAAAAGTCAAAGTTTGAACAGTTGACCAGAAATTCACTTTTCTGGAAATATTTAAATTATACTAGTTTGAACTATAAATCACTTAATAATCAACATTTATATTTAAAAATGAAATGTTTGAAAAAAACAAATTTAAAATAATTTAAAAATAAAATAAAGTCCAATTTTAATAATATACAAAAATCTAGGGTTGTTACATAAACTAGTCCCAAATTTTACTTAAGGTAAGTTCAAAATCATGGTACAACAGTCTTACAAAACTGGACTTCAACAATTTAAAATAAACCCAATCAGTTTAAGTATGCAGAGAGCAACATAAAGACTATACTGACAAGTGCACAACATGAACAAACTATATGTGAAGACTACAAGGTGATGTCAGTACATACAACAGTGAAGCTATCTAAATGAAACCATGATCAAGTGAACACATGTACATCGATTCAGAAATCAAGGACCAAGCATGTATAGGTAGTATGCATGTGAAACCATACTTCATGAATGTACAGAGGCTACAAGTTAGAGAAACTAGTTCAAGTGGCTAATGCACAAAAGACATAACAAGGAACTCAAGTTTATATGCAAATAAACAGTGTAGTGATGGAATTTCAATGATATGCAAATGCGACAAATAAGGGATGATTCAAAAGCTACACCATATCAAAGTGCTACTAGAGGCAGTGGATAATATGGCAAAAAAAATCGAACAAGATCAATCATCACAAAACCAAGTGTGCAGCCGAAGGCAACTACAGGTCAAAGTCGATGCCAAAGCCAACAAGTGAGACGAAAAACAGTCTGAGCAAATACAACATGCCAAAGCCGATGATCAGAGGTTATTACCAAAAATATCGAGATGTAAAAACGGCAAGTATAAACAACGTGGTAATCACGTAAATCAAATCTGACTTGATTATAAACCCAGAAATCATCATCGACTATGGGGTGGACAACAGAGCAAAGCAAATGCCAACCAGGATATTCATGAAACAAGAAAAATGGTGAATGACCAAGTTCAAAATCAAAAGCCAGTGATAAACAAATTTTCCCATAAATTCAAAGCCGTGAAAATCACGAAATCAAGAATATGCGAATTCGAACTAGATGTGAGGGGCGAAAACCACTCACCTTTTTCGAAGGGGCAGCCGCGAGCGAGTGAGATGAAGGAATTAAATCGATCAAAGCCGGCGTCCTCGATTTGAACGAGCTCGAGTTTCTCGGGGGCGAACGAGGAAGAACAAGCCCTAATTTTGACGAAGAGGGACGAACGAGAGAACCGCCATTTTTTCTCGTTTGCTTTAGTATTTAGGGTTCACGAATGAATGAGATAAAGGAAAGGGGGTTGTGTTTTATCAGAGAAACATCGTGGGTTTGCAGAAGGAAACGTGGTATAGGGTATGTGCTGAACGTGTTTTGGGTATGGTATTTTCTTTTTCTTTTATTTTGTTCTTGTTTTTATATATAAAAAAATATGTTATTAAATTTTGTAGATAAAATTTTATTTCCTTTTTAAACATCTTTATCCATCTCACATTAATTTACATATTTTTTTTTCTTTTTAAATCTAATTTGTTTTGTAAATATTTATTAATAACTTATGTTATTTATTTTTGTAGACAAATATATTTTGTTTTAAACATCATCATTTATTTTACCTTCATTTGCATATATCATTTAAATGTCAAAATGTAGAGTTTTAATTTAATCGAACAAGATGAATTTGATTTTAAAATCCAAAGATTTTATACTTTAAAAATTTCAAAGCAAATTTCCTTATTATTATATAAATCCCGATTCAATTTTAGATTCAAATATATTTCTCATTTTAAACTTAACAAATACACAATTTAAATCAAAATTTAATTCAAATTTCAATTTAAAATAGTTAAAAAATTCGGGATCGTAACAATCTTCCCTCCTTAAAACTTTTCGTCCACGAAAAGGAAAGGTTGTTAAAATTTTACCAATATTTATACCCTACTCAATTTTACTAAGCCTGAAACTTATTACAAATAAATGAATATAGGATTCATTCCATTTGTTTAATCTCACTAGTTTTGTTTATTATCTCCTTTTGTTTATTGATTTCTGAAGTCAAAACGCAAAAGTCTTTTACCAGATTTTTGACTTACAAACTCAAATTCAAACTTAAAATCCTTCACGTTAGAGATTTATATAATATATATCTCTTCCAAAGCTGTGGACTTTCCAAACTTTTCAAAGATCCTCTTCCTTTATTTATTAGGTAGGAATTTTGATATTTTAATTTCAAACTATTGATTTGCTATTTACAGTTTGAAAATACTTGCTAACTCGAAATTTAACAAGTCCATCTTCGTTCTCACAGACATTAGGCATACGCTGGCCAGGCGCAGGTCTAAAAATCTCCAAGTACTAAACATACTTGCTTCAATTCCCAGTGAAAATACATTTAAAAATTCTTTTAAAAATGGATATGGAAAGCACGTTCCCCCATGGATTACATCTTACCCAGCGGTTACGCTACTATCCCAGTAGAGTCGCTCGTAATCTGTAGATTTCTCATCTCTTAAATTTCGCCATGGTTGTCGCCATAGATTGCAGTACACACGGCGGTTACGCTACTATCCCAGTAGAATCGCTTGTGTCTGTAGGCATCACGCCCCTCAAATTTCGCTTGGCATTAGATTGCAGTTTACCCAGCGGTTACGCCACTATCCCAGTGGAATCGCTTGTAATTGTGGGCATCTCGCACCTCAAATTACGCTAATCAATCAATCTTATCCCATCACGATGATCCATCGCGAGGGATTTCCGATTCAAATAGCCACTCTGACTAAATGGAAATTCTACGTAGCTACGAATTTCAAATTGACACTCATCGAGAGTTCCAAAACCTTCTCAAATAATAAATGGAAGGTACTTTTCCATATCCTCAGTTTAGAAAACATAATGTCATATATATGTAGTACTTTCATTTCACATTTCGTACATATCATATCTATGTAAGCTTACATAAGATTCCCATAACAATGACTTTCTAAACTAACGGTTTCAAATTTACCGTATTCATATATATAAGTTCTAAAAACTTACATATTCCATATTCATAACAAAATAGAGGATTTCAAAATTTTCCTCTAAGTCGATTTGAAAATTTAAGGTTATCTCAAACCTAATTCATATTCATAATTCCATTTATTATCGACTTTCACATTCGATTTGGATTTCACGCTACATCATCAATTCTCAACACATAATTGATGTCTATCGATATATAACCTCTGAGCTCGTACGTCTCAGAGAAGGGTGTTAAGCTAAGAGAATAAATTCTCCGCCACCAACAGATATATATTTAATAGAGATCAATTGCTATGTCATCAATTCACAATGTTAGACATACAATCCAAATCATCATCTGAAATTCAAAGCTCAACTTATATTGTCTTTGATGTCGAAGTTAAACTCAATTTTAACACAACAATTCAATCTTTTTGAAAAATTCCAAATTGAACTAATTGTTCAAATTCTCATTTAACTTTTCAACTTCGATTTCAAAAATGAATTTCAAATCATTTATTCCTTACGGAACATATTCACAACATTTCATTTTTGGAAAAACATTTCCATACTTATTTAAAAATAAGTAATTCACAAATCCATTTATTTTCAACATTTGAAAATATTCGATATACTTAAATCATAATTAAGTATATATTTCATCTTTAAGGAAATCATTCTCTTTCACACATTTATTTGAGTTAAAACGAATGTTACGTAAAACATCGTTACGACAACTCAAAATCACTAGTTTAGGGATTCGAAATTTAGATAGATGTATAAATCCCAATACTATACAAAACATTTCCTTTCGGAAATCATTTACTATAACAACAGTGTTATAGTCTACCATTTCCTTTTATTCGAAAACGTCTATTTCAACAATGAATGTTGAAATCTATGGTTTCGATATTCAATGCCTTTGAAAACATCTTTTAAAACAATTAACTTCGTTTTAAAATATCGACTTCCCCAAACATGTCCATTTTATTCAATAATATATTCACTATCCAAAATCGTGAATATACTTCATTTAACAAGCTATAAGAATTTACTTATCAAAATAAGTCATTTTCGGATTTATAAACAACGTTATAAATTCCATTCCTATTTATAAAGACTTCAATTTATAGTTTGAATTCCGCATACTTTTCACAATATTGGTTTTAAACCAACTTCAAATTTTCCAATTTTAAGTTTTCCACTTAACTTAATTCTCTGCAAGTTCAAATTTAAATTCATCACTGAATCTATTAAATTTATTATGGATTGTCATGTTGACAACTTCAAAATTTTCAAATCTAATTCCCATTTGAACTTTGCATCCGCTTCCTATTTCCAAAATAATCAACTAGTTCTTTAGTAAATCATTCATCGACTTGGTTTTCAATTTAATCAAGTTTGATTCATTCACATTGGATGTTACTAACATTCATTCATATTCAATTAGTTTACTTTCACTAATTATATTCAAGTTAGTTTGCTTTCAATTCAAATCAAATTTGATTCTATTTAGATTTACTTATCTTTCAATTTGAATTCAATTACTCAACTTTCAATTTCCATTAATTCAATTTCATTAACACTTAATGAATTTCTATACAATCAATTAGCAAAACCAATGCACATTCAACTTAACCAAATTTATTTACTTTGCTTACATTCAATTTGGTTTAACACACTTAATTTCAATTGGTTTATATTCCAATTCAGATTGAATTTTTATACTCACCATATTCACAACTTCTTAACTTAAGTTTTATTCAACTCTTAAAATAACATTTCTAATTTATGTTTTATTCACTAATTCACTTTTACAATTAAAGTTGAATTTCCTTTCTATAACTCAAATTCGTATTCATTACTTCACTTTATCAATTCATTTTGATATCAAATTCAACCTCTTTCAATCATTACTTAAGTTATGTTTCATTTTATCTTCACTTGCATTTATTTTCACTATACAACTTAAGTTCGCCTCTAATTTATTTGAAATTCTATTTTATTTAACTTTTACTAAAGTCAAATTCATACCACTATCCAAAATTCAGATTTTTGTTTTAGTTAACAAAACTGTTTAACCACTTAACAATTGGTTTTACTTAAAGTTATACAACTTATGTAACGACCCGCTATTTTGGACCATTCAAATCGACAATAAATCCACACATGTCTGACTTGAATAATTCAAAATACCGAATTGTTAATTTAAATTTGGCAAAACTCAGCATATGCAGTAAATAAATCAATCACAGAATCACAGACACAGAGTAATACAATAATACGCAGCGGAATAGATAAAATAGTAGTTCATGAAGCTACTATATAAACATCAGAGTTAGAAATAAAATACAACAGAATATCTCAAATACAGTGAAGTCTCCAATCCAAACAGATGACTTCTGTGAACGAATCAACTGGAAAGCTGGAAGCTGAATCAAAAGTTGGATCTCCAAACGAAGCTCCAAACTCCAAAGGTGAGTCTCGAATGCTGTATCACTCAGTCTGACCCGAGCGTAAAGCAAAACACAAAACACTCGAGTCAGGATTAACATTCTTATATAAATAAATCCAACTCAAGTGAAACATAAATTGAAATACAAGTAACTTAAAGGATGTTTGAGATAACCATCCTCTAAGGATCTTCAGAACTATCTACAAGGTGGAAATATACACTGTAACACCGTGGTCATTTCAATTTAATTTATACTTCAACCCAAATATCATTTCATTTCAAATATATCTATTTTCCAAAATAGTATATATATATTAAATGATTTAAAAAGTAAAGTATTTAATATTTTCTCAAGTCTCGCAAATCGATTCAAATCAACTCAAATTTCAAATTCCAATTTAATTCAATCTAAATTCATCAATTCAATCAAGTTCTATATATACCATTTAAATTTTCAATATATTTCAAAACTTTAATATTCAACATTTTCAAAGTTAAATTTAACAGTTTCATATAGTTCTTGATTTAACTCCATTATTATTTAATTAGGAAATATTCACTTAATAGATTCAATATCATTTACTAGCCTTAAATCACATTTTAGTAGATATTTCCTTAAACTTTATTTAAACAAGAAATATTCATTAATTTATTTAAATCAAACTCAAGTTATAAATCATATCTTAAATCCCAATTTCAATAAGTTTTAAATTGGTTTAATTAAATAAAATTCTTTACTAAATTCAAATTATCTTCCCAACCTTGACTTATTCAAATTATTACCAAAATCTATTTTGAAATATATTTTAAATACTCAACCATATTATATGTATTAAATCCATCTTAATTAAATTTAATATTATAATTAAATCTATATATATGTAACAACCCAACTTTTTCTCCACAGAAAGTCGTATTATTAATAAGAAAGAAAGGGGTAGAAAATAGAAAAGAAGAGAAGAAAGAAAGAAACAACAACAACGATCTCACAGCGGAACGAATAAATTATATTAATAACATAAACTATTACATAGTTTACAACAATTTACAGAGTTACACAGCATATACATCACTTACTAGACAGTTATAAACATTTGTCTAGACATTACAACTCAAATACAAGACAAGACACTATCACCTATATCAACACAGCGGAATACTATATCTACGAACGCCGAAGCCTCCTGCTCCATTGCTCCTCCAGAATATTCGTCAAAGCTAAACCTGAATCCCTTGGCTACTCGTAAAAATTTGAGTACCCAAGAGTTTATAAAACAGAAATAAACACTTGGGTCAGACATGGGTCTGGTGTGAGTAAACGGGTTAAAATTGTTTAACTTCAAAACCTTTTGAAAACAAAGGTATCACGTAAGACTTCCCACACATAAACATGGAAAAGTTTTTACCTTACGCTAACCAAAACATTTGATAGGAAATCCAGTTATATTATAATAGGGTCTAGGGTTTCCAAGTAAAATACAGAAATAGCTGAAATGCTTGCATCTCACATTTCAACATAGTTGGGCACAACTAATACGTACGGCACTTATTGGAGTTTGAATTCCATACAATGGCAGGGCTACTGGGGTACCGCCCGTCACAGTACGTGGCCTAGATCACCGTACCGAGGAGTACGCCCGCTCCCCTGCAACACAAAGCCGGAACCATCCCTTACTGGATAATTCCGAACAAGATAATCCCGTAGTTGGCGCGACCAACTACACACTAAGCCGAATAAAAGAAAAGGGACCTCTAGACAGGGATCTATCTTGCTCTCAGTGGGTGCTACCCACGAAGCCTTGCTGCACCTCCCCTGTTTTAGCCATTCCCAGTTGATGAGGCTTGAGGTTACGATTACCTTTAATCAGAACATATCACTTAGAATGCTCATCGTCCGCCTGACGATGTGCTGAAAGCATTCAATCCATATAAGTTCGTTCCGGGTTCGAACGAAACCGAAGGCATTATCTCGTTACACTCGTTTTGGAATCACCCTCAGAGTTAACGACAATAACCCTTGCACTCTGAATCTTCATCTTCACTTGAGATTCACGACCTATCGTAAATTTGGATCGATGTGGTATTCGGGTCTCCAGACCTGGAATACCGGTATACGGAAACCCGATCCCGGTCTCATCGAAATCCAAAACGTATCTTTTAAGGCCAAGTTGTTTTAAAGGTTTAAACAATTTAACTTATCTATACAGATAGATAATTCACAAGTTACAATTGATAATCACATTATCATTTAAACAGATGATTCATAACCAAAATAGGTAATCCATATCAACATCACAATAGTTAATCTATATTACCATCATAATGCAACCAAGCATTTATACCACACAACATTACTTATCTTATTTCTGAGATTACATCCATTCAAGACAATCAATGTCATCCATTCATACATAAGCAATGATTTACTTAATCACAACATAATTAATTTAAAATGAATTAAATTAACTATCTCTATCTTTAATTAATTTAAAGTGAATTAAATTAATTACTTCACCTCTTAATTAATTTAAAATAAATTAAATTAATTACTTATCACTATAAATCTTACTTATATAATCATTAATTAATTACAAATAAATTAATTAATCTTTCTCTAATTATCCACTTTAATTAATCACCTTGATTAATCATTCTTTAATTACATTTAAGTAATTATCTTAATTTATTTCACAAATTAATTATCCTTAACCAATACAGTAATTAATCTTTAATTACTTCATTAATTAATTAATTATAATCAATTACTTTAATCCTTAACTAATTACAATTAATCATTTATCATTTGATTAATTAATCTTAATTAATCAACTCTTAATTACATCATTAATTATAAACTAATGATCCCTAATTACACCTTTAATTATTTATTAATTACATTAAGTAATTATTCTTAATTAATCCATAATTATTAATCACCTTTGATTAATCTAACCCATTAATTAACTTCCTTTAATTACTTCCATTAATTAATTACTTTTTAATTAATTACCTTAACAAATAATTAATTACTTTATTAATTAACCTTAATCCTTTAATTAAATAAATTATTTAATTAATAACACTAGGTAATTAACCTTTAATCACCTTTATTTAATTATTTATAATTATCCTCTAATTACTTAATTAAATAATTTCTCTTTACTTAATTACATCTAGTAATTATTCCTTAATTACTTCATCAAATAATTATACTTTATAAGTGATTATCTTTAATTAATTAAATCTCTTAATTACTTAAGATAATTCTTATTATAATAGATTTTCCAAATCTAAATCTTTAATCTTTATTTAAAATAAAATACTTAAGAAATCAATTATAACTAAACAATTTAAACATTCTAATTTAACCTTTAAAATCTTAAATAAACTTTTCAAAGTTATTAATAAATATTTAAACAAACCCCATTTATTAATACTCACTTATTCAACCTTTTTAACTTATCTATTTAATATAAAAACTTATTTAAACTTATATTTTTGAAAAACAATTTAGTTTTACAGAAAAACTTGTTTTATCTTTGTTTTTAAAAACTTAAAACATTTTCCTTTAAAAACTTTAGGCCTGTTTTCCTATACTCGAGTAAATCGTTAGAAACCCCGAGGCAACCCTCGAGTAAAACCATCAGAAACTCGAAGCGACCAACACCCCTCACCCAGCTTCGAGTAAAACTCGAATTTTCCCAAAGCAAAACCCGAGCCAATGCTTCCCTCTTCCCCAAACCCAACTTCTGATACACGGCAACGTGCACGCAAACGTGCACATCACCGCCGTTCAACGGTGAACTCCACGCTTGCCTCCGACAAGTCACTCTCAACCCCTACTGTGATAACCCGGGTTTTGGGATATTTGTAACTGATAAATTAACTAAATTTATTAATAGAAATACTGATTTATAAGTTAAATAAAATTTCTGGTAATGGAAATATATATATATATGTATGAATAAGTATTGGGTTGATAATACTTATATATATATTAAAGATAATCTATGATTTGGAAATTTTGTATATAAGTTTAAATTACAAATTGGCATATGATTTTAATTCATTTAATAATAATAGTGATTTTAATCTCTTTTATAAATCATTTAAAATTGTTAAAATTATTATTTTCAAACCATATTAATAATGTATTATTTTCCATATAAATATAAAAAGGAATTAAAGTAAGAAAATGAAATTATCATTTTAAAATTGAATAAGTTGACTTTAATTTGGGTTTCAAAAAGTTTAATTTGATTGGGTTTTTATTTCTTTTTAAAATTATTTATACATATAAATACAAATTAGCTAATTCATTAGGCTTAATTATGTATTAATCTTTCATTAACATTTAAAATATATAACTAATTAAATCATGAGACAAGTGTTAACATATTAGATAATCAAATAACATGTGTTAAATTTTAAATCTCCTTATTAACAAGTGTTAAATGATTAAGTGAGAAGAAAGACAAGTGTCATTTTTTTAAATCATAATCTAGCCTATATATCCATCTAATTCCTCTCTTCAATTCTTTTTCTATTCTTCAAATTCAAAAGCTAAGAAAGACTCAAATCCTATAACTCAAAAACAAATCTGTAATTTAATGTTCCTCAAACCAGAAATTAATCAAATTCAGTAACCTGTAAATCATTTTCGAAATATTTAAAAAAAACCAAAACCTGAAAAACTTCCTCAAGTTCAAATACAAACACTTTCATATTTCTCAAGCCTGTACAAAGCTTCTTCTTCAACTTGAGTTCAAACTAAAGCATGCAAACCTGAGATTTGATCAAGCAAGAAATCTTCAGCATTTCAGTGACTCAAAGTTTTTAGATCAAAGGAGAAATTCATGATAGCATTTTTCCAGCAACTCAAATTATAACAGCAAGCAATCTCCAGTTTTCAAAGTAAAAGAACAACTGAGTTTCCAGTTTTAAAATCAAGGAAACAGGCTTCTCTGTTCAAAACAGGTGAGTAAACAAATTTAGTTTAAAAAGCTTTAATCTATTTATATCCATGTCGCATGCAGAAATTTTATGTTTGATTAGGCAATAATGGTTAGCATGTGGAAATTTATGGTCTTATGAGTATATGTATGTTGTTATCTCTGTGTGCATGTCTGAAATTCATGGATTATGCTCTGTTTTTTTTCTCTATTGGATGCAAACAACATTCAAAAATATAGTGTTTTGTCTCTGATCAATTTTAGGTCGAAATGTTTGAACAAAAGTTGTTTAAAACAATTAGATATAAATTTTAAAATAAATATAGTAAGAATTAAAGGCTGTATCAACCTAGGTGCTCATATAATCAGTAAAACTTGATTTGATTAAATTTTCAACGTGAATAATTTGCAAATTCGAGGTTATAATCTGGTTTATCTTTAAGAAATAGGATTTTTAAAACAAAAATTGTAATTTTTAGATTAGTATTTGAGGTGCAGTTCAAAGTTGAACTGAAAATGGGTTTTGAGCAATGTCAGATGGTCGGAGGACTTTTGATTGTCGGGAATTGGACTAGAGACGGAGGAAGGCCTGACGAGGTTGGGAAAAATGGTGATTTTGGTGATAGATCGTCGTGGCGTCGGATTTGGGGTGAACTAGGGTTTAAGGTCGTGAGTGGAAATCATGTCGCCGCGGAGTCTCTGACGAATCGAGTGGTATGGGATCAAGAGGGATGGCTACGTGGGAGGTTTGCGGTGATGTGGCCGGTGTTTTAGATGGTACGGTGGTCGGCGTCGTGGGTTCGATGGGTTTTTAGGCGAAGCTGTTGTTCCAGGAATGGCTCGTACCCCTCGATTTTGCTATTGGGTTTGGGATCAGGATTGGAAGGTCGGAACTTGGTCGTGGGGTGACCGTTGATGAATGGGAAGTGTCATTGATGAGAGACGTCGTCGCGACCACCTGTGCACGTGCACAGCGTGGATCTTGGTTGTCAGAATGATAAATTCACAGTCGACTCGAAGGATCACTCGGGTAGGGAAGGAAGTGGCTCGGGAATGAATGCGTGTACGTGAGAGCTATGGTATGACAGTTTTTTTTAAGTATTTAACTAAGTTTTAAATAAAAGAAGGAAGGTAACTCGGGAGAAGTTTGGAGAGTCTCGGGTACATGTTCGAGTAATACCAGGATTTCCTCGGGTAAGTGTTTTAATTCTCAAAGTTTAAGTTTAACAGGTTAAGTTAAATTTAATTATCGTTAAAACTATTTTAAGTAAAAATTGATTAATAAATGTTTGATAATTAAGTTGAGGAATTTATTTTAAGGATAATCCTTATTTGTTTTTAAACTTAATTAAGCAATGTAATTAAAGTTAATTAATCATTGTAATTAGTTAAAGTTAGTTAATTAAGTAGAATTAATCTATGTAATTAAAAGTTAATTAACTGGTTAAGATAAGAAAATTAGTAAGTATAACTAATTAATTATAAAGTAATTAAGGATTAATTAAGAATTTAATTAAGGATTAGTTGATTAATTAAGAATGGTTAAATAATTTAATAACAAATGGTTTGCAATTAACCAATGATAATTAGTTAAGTTGAATAATTAATTCATAGTAAAGTAATTAAGGAAGGATTACTCAGTGTAATTAAATAAAGGATCAATTTAAGTAAGTAATTAAAAGATAGTTAATCCTGAATGTGATTAATTAAAAAGGTAATTAACGAAAGTAATTAGAGGATCATTAATTAACTACTGAGAGTAATTAAGTGAATGGTTAAAGAATAATTAATTTATGTAATTAATTTAGGGCTAATTACTCAATGTAATTAGAGAATGATTAATCAAGAATGATTTATTGAGGAAAATAATTTAAGATGGTTAATTAATTGATTTATGATTAATTAATGTTAGGCAAGCAGGATTTAAGGTAATTTTAAGTAATTAAAGTTGGAAATTAAATTGAGATTTAAACATCTAATTTAGCTTGTTCATGGATGATTGAAGGGTATTTTAGATTTATATCTAATCTAATAACTTGTTATGTTGTGATATGCTATGATGGGTTGAACTATGATAGTGTAGGTTACCTATCTGGGTTGGATTGTTATGTGATATGATATCATGGATATGAATTGTTTGTTTTAAAACTTAACAATTGGATTAGAGATGACATTGGATTCGAAGAGACAGGAGTCGGGTATTAGTTAATACCCGAAACCACTTCGATTTGAAATCTTCTATAAATCTTTATAGATTGATATGTGAAATCAAATAGGCCGGTTTGGGATAATATGGACCATTTGAACTAAGTTGAATACTTAGATATTGTTTTGTGAAAATAAGTGTTGACTATATAAGTTGTTTACTTATAGAAAAGTACGAGTTGCCCGGGTTTTAATAAGTTCTATGGATTGAATTTCATGTTAGATGAGTTTACTCACGCTGGTTTCCAGCCTGACCCGGGTGTTACTTTGATGTAATGCTCGGGTCAGACCGAGTATTACAGATTTCCAGGTAAGGACGTTCTGGAGTTCAGGAGGCGAGCTGGATGGCAGGAACGTATGGAGTGTATTCCGCTGTGTATATGAGACTGTGTAGTCTGTATAGATTGTAGTCTGGAACAAGTTGTATAACTGTCCAGTCATTTGTAAATGTATAACTCTGATGTATAATGTATAAGTGTATTGATACAGTTCTTTTTGTAAAACTGTTTTGTTCCTGTTTATGTGATATTATGTTTTGATCCGCTGCGAATGTGAGGTTTCTATGTTTTGTTCCTGTTTCTTCTTCTTCTTCTTCTGTTTCTTTCTTCTATCTCTTTCTTTTTCTTCTAACTATCTGGAAATTTCGGGTTCGAAATCTCCGGGTCGTTACACTTGGTATCAGAGCAAGGTTAAGCGAGAACCTTGGCTCTGGTGGGATTACTCATTAAAGAATAGGGTCAATAGTACCCTAGAATGAGTTGAGTGTATATATATATATATGAGAGCGTACTTGTTATTTTCATATATAAAGATTTCAAATGATTTTTATATAAGAATATATATAAAGCAATATTTCTTTTTAATAAATATTAAGGTAATTGGTTGTTAAAATAGTGGAATTAAATTAAGTGGTAATAGAAATACAACCAAATTGAAATTGAAATGAAGATAAGTTTGAAAAGGATCCAAACTGAATATAAAACCTTGAATTTGTAGAAGTGTTATCAAGAATAAAGATAATAATGAATTGGTTTCCAGATATGATAATCTTGGTTATTATCATAGATGGTCGATAATGAAATGTGGTAAATGATTAAGCAAAATGAAATGTTTAGAGAAGTAAACATTTAAGTGAGTATAACTTATAAATTGGAATTGAAGATAATTTGAAATTGTGAAATTTTAAATCTAAATACAGAAAACTTGAAATTTGTTTTGAATTAAAAACCAAAAGTGGTTTAAAATTTTAAGGTATAATATTAAGGATGATTTGAAATAACTCTTAGTGTTGAGTTTTAAATTGGATTGTGATATGAAAACCCAAAGTGATAAGTTTTTGAATTTAAGTGGGAAGAATATTAATCTGAAGTTTAAAATTTGAATGGGAATTCAAATTGTGTAAAGTTGACTGGATTAAGTAAATTTAATTTAACTTGGAGGGAGTTAAATAAGTTTGAATGAATAACTTGAATTGGAAATTTCAAGATGAAATTGGAATTTAACATGGGAAGTTAAATGATTAATTTAAATGGGAGTTATGAGTAATCTCAAAATGGGTTTGAGATCTAGAAATAAAAAAATGGATAATAAATTAGAATCTGAAGATTAAATTGTTTTTGAATTCTTATTTGAACTTTGTAATAAGTTAAGATAATTTTAAAGTGGAATTTTGAAATTTGATTCAAAAATTAAATGGTTTAAAAATTTAAGTTGTTAAATTAAAAATAAAGGTTGATTTGATTTGACTTAAGAGATTAAATCAACATTTAAAATATTTAACTCGAATTTATATAATTCGAGATGGTTTTAAGTTGAGATTTAAATAGAATTAGTTCAAATTGAATTTGATTTGAATCAATTAGAATTGTGATTAAAAATGGATAAGCATAAATTTCAATGGAAATTCTGAATTAAAATAATTTGAAATTATGATTAAAATTGAATATGTTTAAAAATCAAATGGAATTTGATTTGAATTTGGAAAGGAATTAAGGTTAATTCAACTTGAATTGGGATTTAATAAATTTCAATGGAAATTGAAGTATTGAGTCAATTTAAATGGAAGTAGAAATTTAAATTGAATTGACGAGGAATTGAATGGTTTGACTCTGGACTATTTTCAAAGTAATTTGTTTTAATATGAACCTATTTTTTTCAAACTATTTACTATACAATCTTTCTTCTTAAACCCCAAACTATCTATACTTATTTTACAATTATTTTAGAATTATTTAACTATTTTGAAACTGTCTTATAAACTAATTACTATTTTTCAGTTATTTATATCTAATCACTATTTTAAAAACTATTTTGCAATTAACTAACTATTTTATACTTACTTAACTATTTTACAAACCAATAACTATTTTTCAACTACTTATCTATTTTAAACTTTTTCAAACTATTTTTAAATTTAAATTGGTCAGAGTTCAAACTGTTTGTAATTGAAATAATAACTCAATTGGGAATAGAAGCAATTGAGAATAAGTGAATGGAATTAAAGGAAATATGAATAGAAAAGAGAATTGATTTGGCTAATAACCAATAAAGATAAATACGTAGGATATACGTATATTATTCTATTCGCATAGTGATTTGATCCAGATTCGAACACAGAATTTCGAGATAGTATTATCGATCCGAGTTGGGATTTTTTTTCGCTCGATTTTCGACGGCGAACCTGGATATGGATTTTTGATTGGTTCTGGATATTCTCTATCATAGTTGTGACTATGCAAGGAGAATGACGGTTTCTAATCAAGAAACCAGATCTGAGTCCGCACTAGGAAATCGGGTGGACGATACTAGTTCGGAAGTGAAATTGTGTGATCGATTGAGCGATCAGATTGATATTGTGTACGGATGATATGTGTACATCGTACGGATTTGAATGAAATTGATATTGAAGATTTGTGGATAAGAACTATAAAATGGTTTTTGAAAAGAAATATGGTTAATAACTTTATAAAAGATTTATCAAATGTGAATATTTGATTTGGAATAAAATAAAGTTATATATCCTTGTTATATAAGGTAAATCTTCCCTTGTTGAATCTATTGCTAAAAGAAAAGAGTTTTGAAATATTTGAAGTATAAAAGAGGTTTTATACAAAGTTGAAATGATCCAAAAGATTTTAAAAGTTATATATATCTATATCTATATATATAAAGGATCTTATGAGAATGATTTTGGAAAAGGTTTTGGGAACCTATGAATTTGGGAAAGGCTTTTGATTTTTGGGAAAATCAATTTTGGATTTTAGAAAGCCTAGTTTGAGAATTATCGATTTTGTAAATCGATTTTGTGTAAAGGAGATTTTGATAAATCATAAAGGGTATGATTTGAAGATACTATAAGTATATAGTATAAAATGTTTTGAGTATAGCTCTGGGGAAAAAGGCGCTTCCTTGAAATGAACTTCTCAGGAGTGCCACTGGGTGGTACTGCCTTGAACCCCAAGGGGGGATTCTAAAGTTGATCCTGTGAGGAGTCCGGACAAAACTAGTTCCTGAGGATTATTTGTGTAGCGAAAGTCGAGGGGCTGGTGCCCACAGAGGCATTTGAGTTATGCTGTGACAACAATTTGACTCAATGTCACTGCGATCTACTGCAGACCATAGCGAAAGTCATGTGTGCCGCTGAGAGCCAACTGTCTACGTTTGATTTTATATCGGTAGACTGTGACACTATGGTAACATAGCGAAAGTCGTTTGTGCCGCTGAGAGCCAACAGTCTGCGTTTGATTTTATATCGGTAGACTGCGACCTATGTGGGAGAAGTTTCATTTTGACAGCGAAATCGTGTGTGCCGCTGAGAGCCAACAGTTACATGGACTTTTGCTGCGATGGCAACGTAACCCTGGAATGTAACTGCGATCTGTTGTGGGTTCCATGCTGTCATCAGTTACATGGACTTTTGCTGCGATGGCAACGTAACCCGTGATGTAACTGTGACCATGGATGGGGGTGATGATTTCCAGAGCATTCTCACCAAAGATATTTCCTCTATTTTCAAATAAAGTATTTTCCAAATATTTTCACTGGGTGTTGAAAATGGGTCTGCTAAGTACTTATAGATTTTCAGTCTTACGCCTGATCAACGTATGACCGAATTTCTGTGAGAACGAGAATGGACTTGTTGAAACATCGAGTTATAAAAGTATTTTTATAAAAACTAATTTAGTAATATTATAAAGATTTATTTTTATGTGTTTTAAAAATATGTTCAAAAGAAAAATTTATCTGATAATAAGTAAATTCTGGCTTCGTTCCTTTTTGAGGACAAAAAGATTCTAAGGGGGGAGGAATGTGATAACCCGGGTTTTGGGATATTTGTAACTGATAAATTAACTAAATTTATTAATAGAAATACTGATTTATAAGTTAAATAAAATTTCTGGTAATGGAAATATATATATATATGTATGAATAAGTATTGGGTTGATAATACTTATATATATATTAAAGATAATCTATGATTTGGAAATTTTGTATATAAGTTTAAATTACAAATTGGCATATGATTTTAATTCATTTAATAATAATAGTGATTTTAATCTCTTTTATAAATCATTTAAAATTGTTAAAATTATTATTTTCAAACCATATTAATAATGTATTATTTTCCATATAAATATAAAAAGGAATTAAAGTAAGAAAATGAAATTATCATTTTAAAATTGAATAAGTTGACTTTAATTTGGGTTTCAAAAAGTTTAATTTGATTGGGTTTTTATTTCTTTTTAAAATTATTTATACATATAAATACAAATTAGCTAATTCATTAGGCTTAATTATGTATTAATCTTTCATTAACATTTAAAATATATAACTAATTAAATCATGAGACAAGTGTTAACATATTAGATAATCAAATAACATGTGTTAAATTTTAAATCTCCTTATTAACAAGTGTTAAATGATTAAGTGAGAAGAAAGACAAGTGTCATTTTTTTTAAATCATAATCTAGCCTATATATCCATCTAATTCCTCTCTTCAATTCTTTTTCTATTCTTCAAATTCAAAAGCTAAGAAAGACTCAAATCCTATAACTCAAAAACAAATCTGTAATTTAATGTTCCTCAAACCAGAAATTAATCAAATTCAGTAACCTGTAAATCATTTTCGAAATATTTAAAAAAAACCAAAACCTGAAAAACTTCCTCAAGTTCAAATACAAACACTTTCATATTTCTCAAGCCTGTACAAAGCTTCTTCTTCAACTTGAGTTCAAACTAAAGCATGCAAACCTGAGATTTGATCAAGCAAGAAATCTTCAGCATTTCAGTGACTCAAAGTTTTTAGATCAAAGGAGAAATTCATGATAGCATTTTTCCAGCAACTCAAATTATAACAGCAAGCAATCTCCAGTTTTCAAAGTAAAAGAACAACTGAGTTTCCAGTTTTAAAATCAAGGAAACAGGCTTCTCTGTTCAAAACAGGTGAGTAAACAAATTTAGTTTAAAAAGCTTTAATCTATTTATATCCATGTCGCATGCAGAAATTTTATGTTTGATTAGGCAATAATGGTTAGCATGTGGAAATTTATGGTCTTATGAGTATATGTATGTTGTTATCTCTGTGTGCATGTCTGAAATTCATGGATTATGCTCTGTTTTTTTTTCTCTATTGGATGCAAACAACATTCAAAAATATAGTGTTTTGTCTCTGATCAATTTTAGGTCGAAATGTTTGAACAAAAGTTGTTTAAAACAATTAGATATAAATTTTAAAATAAATATAGTAAGAATTAAAGGCTGTATCAACCTAGGTGCTCATATAATCAGTAAAACTTGATTTGATTAAATTTTCAACGTGAATAATTTGCAAATTCGAGGTTATAATCTGGTTTATCTTTAAGAAATAGGATTTTTAAAACAAAAATTGTAATTTTTAGATTAGTATTTGAGGTGCAGTTCAAAGTTGAACTGAAAATGGGTTTTGAGCAATGTCAGATGGTCGGAGGACTTTTGATTGTCGGGAATTGGACTAGAGACGGAGGAAGGCCTGACGAGGTTGGGAAAAATGGTGATTTTGGTGATAGATCGTCGTGGCGTCGGATTTGGGGTGAACTAGGGTTTAAGGTCGTGAGTGGAAATCATGTCGCCGCGGAGTCTCTGACGAATCGAGTGGTATGGGATCAAGAGGGATGGCTACGTGGGAGGTTTGCGGTGATGTGGCCGGTGTTTTAGATGGTACGGTGGTCGGCGTCGTGGGTTCGATGGGTTTTTAGGCGAAGCTGTTGTTCCAGGAATGGCTCGTACCCCTCGATTTTGCTATTGGGTTTGGGATCAGGATTGGAAGGTCGGAACTTGGTCGTGGGGTGACCGTTGATGAATGGGAAGTGTCATCGATGAGAGACGTCGTCGCGACCACCTGTGCACGTGCACAGCGTGGATCTTGGTTGTCAGAATGATAAATTCACAGTCGACTCGAAGGATCACTCGGGTAGGGAAGGAAGTGGCTCGGGAATGAATGCGTGTACGTGAGAGCTATGGTATGACAGTTTTTTTTAAGTATTTAACTAAGTTTTAAATAAAAGAAGGAAGGTAACTCGGGAGAAGTTTGGAGAGTCTCGGGTACATGTTCGAGTAATACCAGGATTTCCTCGGGTAAGTGTTTTAATTCTCAAAGTTTAAGTTTAACAGGTTAAGTTAAATTTAATTATCGTTAAAACTATTTTAAGTAAAAATTGATTAATAAATGTTTGATAATTAAGTTGAGGAATTTATTTTAAGGATAATCCTTATTTGTTTTTAAACTTAATTAAGCAATGTAATTAAAGTTAATTAATCATTGTAATTAGTTAAAGTTAGTTAATTAAGTAGAATTAATCTATGTAATTAAAAGTTAATTAACTGGTTAAGATAAGAAAATTAGTAAGTATAACTAATTAATTATAAAGTAATTAAGGATTAATTAAGAATTTAATTAAGGATTAGTTGATTAATTAAGAATGGTTAAATAATTTAATAACAAATGGTTTGCAATTAACCAATGATAATTAGTTAAGTTGAATAATTAATTCATAGTAAAGTAATTAAGGAAGGATTACTCAGTGTAATTAAATAAAGGATCAATTTAAGTAAGTAATTAAAAGATAGTTAATCCTGAATGTGATTAATTAAAAAGGTAATTAACGAAAGTAATTAGAGGATCATTAATTAACTACTGAGAGTAATTAAGTGAATGGTTAAAGAATAATTAATTTATGTAATTAATTTAGGGCTAATTACTCAATGTAATTAGAGAATGATTAATCAAGAATGATTTATTGAGGAAAATAATTTAAGATGGTTAATTAATTGATTTATGATTAATTAATGTTAGGCAAGCAGGATTTAAGGTAATTTTAAGTAATTAAAGTTGGAAATTAAATTGAGATTTAAACATCTAATTTAGCTTGTTCATGGATGATTGAAGGGTATTTTAGATTTATATCTAATCTAATAACTTGTTATGTTGTGATATGCTATGATGGGTTGAACTATGATAGTGTAGGTTACCTATCTGGGTTGGATTGTTATGTGATATGATATCATGGATATGAATTGTTTGTTTTAAAACTTAACAATTGGATTAGAGATGACATTGGATTCGAAGAGACAGGAGTCGGGTATTAGTTAATACCCGAAACCACTTCGATTTGAAATCTTCTATAAATCTTTATAGATTGATATGTGAAATCAAATAGGCCGGTTTGGGATAATATGGACCATTTGAACTAAGTTGAATACTTAGATATTGTTTTGTGAAAATAAGTGTTGACTATATAAGTTGTTTACTTATAGAAAAGTACGAGTTGCCCGGGTTTTAATAAGTTCTATGGATTGAATTTCATGTTAGATGAGTTTACTCACGCTGGTTTCCAGCCTGACCCGGGTGTTACTTTGATGTAATGCTTGGGTCAGACCGAGTATTACAGATTTCCAGGTAAGGACGTTCTGGAGTTCAGGAGGCGAGCTGGATGGCAGGAACGTATGGAGTGTATTCCGCTGTGTATATGAGACTGTGTAGTCTGTATAGATTGTAGTCTGGAACAAGTTGTATAACTGTCCAGTCATTTGTAAATGTATAACTCTGATGTATAATGTATAAGTGTATTGATACAGTTCTTTTTGTAAAACTGTTTTGTTCCTGTTTATGTGATATTATATTTTGATCCGCTGCGAATGTGAGGTTTCTATGTTTTGTTCCTGTTTCTTCTTCTTCTTCTTCTGTTTCTTTCTTCTATCTCTTTCTTTTTCTTCTAACTATCTGGAAATTTCGGGTTCGAAATCTCCGGGTCGTTACACTTACAACCATACGCGCGACCCAGGAAACTTGTTCGATCGAGAATTCAAAAAAAAAGATCATCGAACCCAACTGTTCGAAAACCCATCACCAGAAAAGCGACCACCGCCGGTGATCCCTACCTCGAGACTCCACGCGATCCTCACCATTGCTTCGCCTCGTCTACCAGCACCCATCAAACACCTCGCGATCGACTCCGACTTCATCACGACGTCGCGAATTCCTTCTGAACATCCACGTCCAGACCAGGTGATAAAACCCTAACCCATCGATTTCCGACCATCACTTTCATTAATAAATTCCAAAATGATTTTTCCTATGATCCTCACCTCCTACTCCACCTTCGTGCCCAGCTACGACTCCCAGATCGTCGCCGTTCATCTCCAATTGGTCGAAATGCCCAAATCAGATAAACTCAAAATCCCCTTCAATTTCCAATCTAAAAATCTTGATATATATACTAAAATTCATGGTTTTCAACTACGAATTCAATTATATAATCACAACTTAAAATTGAGTCAATAAATTTTTGTCCAAATTTACATTTTACTGTTGATGATAAAATTTCGAGACAAATACTTTATAAAAATCCCAGATCTTATTTTTATGAGTTATACTACAAGTTTTTGAACATCTTTCATTCACAACCCAAAGGCTATCAGTGGATATATGATGAGCAATTTGATTTAAAAAGAATTTCGATGTTCTGACAAAAACAACAGAGACCATAACAATATACACACAGGCATTTAATAATCATATATATACATGCATCCATTTTAATCCAAGCATTTAGGTAACAGCATGGTTTTCATTCACACATCATAATGAAATTCAAGATTTTAAAACTGTTTTTAAAATTTGTTTACTCACCAATCATTTTGAAACAGAGAACAGAGGACCAATTTGTTTCCAGGCTTTGCATGTTTGATTTTTGAATTTCTATTTGCCTTGATGATTTTAATCTTGCTGTTGATCTTTGAAATTTGTTGATAGATTTCTTTTTTCGATGATCTTCAGGTTGTTTGAAGATTTTAAAACTGCTATTTGAATTTGAGAAAATTTGAAACTTCTAATTGAATTTGCCTTTCTTTCTTTCCTCTGAATTTCCAGATCATTTCTTTTGCTTTGAATCTTAGTTTCGAATTGTTTTTTTTTTAGTTAAGAAAGAAGTGAAGAAAGTTTAGAGCTGAAGAAAATAACTCCTCTTTATTTTACAATTAAAATCTGAAACTTAATTATTATGAGAATTTGACATTTGTCCCAAAGATGTTTTAGTTATCTTACACATATGCTCCTAAGTTTACAAATGTCTTAACATATATTTAAAAAGTTAACAAGTGTAAATTCTTTTCTTTATTGATTTATTTAAGTCATTTTTATGTATTTATAAAATATCTATATGTATATAAAAATGTATTTATCCTTTTATAATTTAAGCTTTAGGTTTTAATAAATATACAAATGTGAAAAACTATTATTTAATTAACTTATGCTTTGATCAATTATTTATAACATAATTTTATATGCTTGAGAAATTGAATTTAACTCTATATATATATTTACAAATCAAATTTGACTTATGTTTGAATTTTTTTTAAAAAGAAAAGAATATTAAAACAAATGAATTTCTTAATTTAAATCTTAACTAAAATAAAAACTTAAAATATATGCTTAAAATAAATAAGAAATTATTCTTGTTATTTAAATCATAAATATCATTTTCAAAAGTATTAAGTTAAATTACAAATTTCCAAATTACAAATTATATAAATATTAAAGTTTGAAAATACTTTATTAAATTCAAATTCAATGTTCTTTCCATTTCAATATATATAATTATATATATTCTAAATGGAAATACTTTTAACATTAGCTTTGATAATTACTATATTGAATTTAATACATAACTCCAAATCACAATATATATATATACATATATATTATAATTTGAAAACATAGTTTTAAAAGACTCCCTATTTATAATATATATACCTATATATATATACATTATAAATATAAAACATTTATATATAAGTTTTAGAAAGATAAATCTTCCCAATTTAAAATTGTTAGAAAAGATATTCCCAAATTAAAATGTTATTAGTTTTTAAAGAAATAAACTTGCCAATTAAAATGTTATTAACCTTTTAAAATGAATAAACTGGTCAATTTATAAAATAAATCAACAAATCAATTTAATTATTTATAAAGATTATTAAATTGATATTGCCAAAATTCCGGGATATCACAATATATATATCATTACCATTTATATATAAAAATTTAAGAATCAACATTTATTTTAACCTGTATATTTCTTCCCAAAACCATAGAATTCATTTTTTTAAATATTTATATATATGGACCAACGGTGTCTGTATATATATTTATCATATGGTTAAGTGATACGGATATTTATCATTTCAATCCGAAATTTAAATATATACGGGTAGATATCATTTCGACCCATAATCCCAATTTCAATTCAAATGAAAATCGCTTGGGTTTATCATTTCAACCCATAACGAAATTCTCCTATTCTAAAGTCCGTTCGGGTATGTATCATTTCAACCCATAGTGAATTTTATACTAACAGGGAACTTGCAGAGTGATAACAGATAATAATAAAATATAACAACAGGCATATATCATCAGTATAAATAACAGATACGGGTGTCAGATGTCACAGGTGAACAGATACAAATAATAGTAATGACATGCATATAATACTAGATACTGGTGTCAGATGTCACAGGTGAACAATTATAGATAATAGCATATATAACAATGTAAATAACTACAGCAGCATATTTCAATTGCTATTTCAATTGAAATCAAATTTAAATAATAAAAGAACGTTAATCGTGAGTGATTGCTCACCTTTCGAGGCTAGAGGTGAACGAAACTGAGATAGGTTACGAAATCCAGGCACGAATCTCAAACAAGGCAAGATTGAACTCGAATCGACGAACGAAGCTGATAAATAGAAGTTGACGAAATCAAGTCAAAACAGGATCGATGAAGACAATTTGTACGAGTGACTCATATATAACTATATACTATATATAAATCAAGTCATATTCTAAATCCAGACATATTAAAATAAGATGAATATATTACACTTATTTACAAATAAATTTAAACACGTATTAACTGAATATATATATTTCGAATCATTGTTTTAACCAAAACACAAACAACATATAAATATATATATACATTTTTTTTTACAAAATCTATTCCAACGTTATTCTTATAACCACACAATTCTAACAAGCTAGCCACTCCTATAAAAATTGAAAGACCCGCGTACACTATTTAATGTCAATATTATTATAAAAGCAAGACAGTAAGCAACTTTTCAACATACATATAGAAGACACACTATATAAATCTACTAGACCTATACGTACGCACATATGCAGACCCTTTAAACATATAATAAATGTATACTTCCATAGACTTATATGACTCATCATATTTTAAAATAATATATACCTATACATTTAATAAAACCCCAGACCAAAGTATACCCATATACACTAAATATATATATAGGCTAATATAAACTGATGCACATGTTATAATTTTAAACAATAAATCTTATAAAAGTTAATTTATTACACTATATATACATATAAAGAACCTGTCAACCGAACAACCATAATAATACCGTACTAAAATAAAGTCTTGTTGTATGACACTGATAATACCCCTAATATATAGGACAGATACAAACCATTATTACACACAACATATCATATTTCTTGTATATATTATAACTACATGTTTACATAGACTAAGATATATATAAAACTGTTCAATCAAGATACCATGCTGTAATCACTGTTAATGTAAACATATAAACTGGTATAACTTTTTGTGACTTAATAATTTTATACTTATTCATATATATCAATGCAGACCGAAAACAACAAAAATATGTAAACAACATGTTATATCTGTGACTATACAATTATATATATACAACTCCTAAGAGTCAAACGTATATATCGAAAAAATAAGTAACCTTTATAACTTTTTGTAACTTTATAACTATTACCACTTACTGTATATAGATAATATATAAACCAAACAAATAACTTAATATATATACATACTACCTAGGTAAGGTATTAGATACGAAAGTATATTCAAGCCATAACATAAGTTACGTATATAATTTTATATATATTTAAACAAAATTTCACATACCATCATGAAAGAGGTGGACCAAGATAAGCAAGAGGTGGAGCCGAGGGCAAATACGTGGGCCAGAGGAAGGGGCGAAGGCTCGGCAGTTGTAGGGTGGCACGAGGTGGTGACTGAACTAGGCGAGAGGCGGAGGGATCTCGGCAGCTGGAGGAAGGAGGAGGAGCGGATCTGGGTAGGCTGCCGAACGTGGAGCTTCATGTGAGAGTGGGTTCATGGCTACTGGTGGATCGGCTGGGTGGTTGGAGGCAGGGGAAGGCACTGTGGATGAGCAGTTCGAAAGTGGGAGAGCTGGCCTTGATGACGGAGGAGGGAAGACTTGGAGGGGGAGGCTCGGCGGCCAAGGGGAAATGGTCTTTGGCGGAGAGAGGAGGTGATGCTAAGATTTGGAAGTGGGAAAACGTCAGGGCAGTGGTTTCATTTCAAGTGGATCCGAGATATTCGTGATGAGGATGAAGAAGAAAAATGTAAATTTGGAGAAGCAAAATAAAAGGAGGAGGAAGAAAATATCAACAGGCAAAAATGAAACGTGGCCATCACTTGTATTATATAAAGAACAACCAGAAAAATTGATGAAACGTTGGAATAGAAAAGGTCAAGGCTGAATAATAATAGTTGATGACCGTTTGAGTTCACGTGGATAACCGGAAAGGCAAAATAAACCAAAAGTTTCGAATGTGGAACCGGTACGACTGATCGGTTCACCGATTTCGTCGTGTTCCGAACTCCGAAACTCATGAATGAATATATCATAGAGATCAGCACGACGAGACGATCAGAACGGTATACGGAAATTAGTGGTACGATCATCTGCTTAAAAGTCGATAATCGGTACCGGAAACGCTGCTATTTTGCTAGAATTAAGATAAACGGAGCCGTAGAAGTCCAAATTTGGAAAAACGAATTTCGCAGTCTGATTTAGAATGGTCTGAATAAATTTTCTCCTGTTGACATATTTTGGTTTCAGAAAACTTTTAAATTCACTGTTATTAACCGGTTTGATTTGAAATGAAATTTCACAGGAAAATAAACTTCAATATTATCAGATGAAAATTTACCAGTTGCTATATTAAAATAGACGTATTCCAAATAATAAATTTTTAAATTTCAAATTTTATTGTTTAAAATTTTACAAATTTCTAGTTAAATATACTTTTAAAACCAATCAAAATTTATGGGTCGTTACACTCTCCCCCACTCAAAACTTTTCGTCCCCGAAAAGGAAGGAGGTAGGAGAATAGAAACAACCAGAAAGAAAAATAGATTGAAAGACCAGGATAAACAATTAATTTAAAACTATATAAATTTTACTTAAATTTGAAAACTTCATTTGCAATTCAATTGTCTTCAGTACTTTAATATTTTCAAACCCTTTTGCAAATTTCTTGCTTCCTTTATAAATGCCATTATGTTTAAATAACACCTCTATAAATATATGAAAAATATTTGAAAACAATTATTTACGTTATTACTTATTTTTACAAAGAAGCTATTAAAACATTTAAATCCATAATTCATAAATTTGTTAATTTTTTTTTTCTCAAGATACTTTTCAAATATTATTAATAATCAATAATCATTTACTTTAAATATGTATTATTAAATAAATCACTTCTAAAATATTTAACACTAAAATTTTCTATTTATAACACTATTTTTTTATATATATATTAAACCATATAGTATATAATAAACAATACTTGAAAAGGATATAGTCAACAAGGAGAAGAAGGAGGATTTGGAAAAGCAGAATATAGATGAATAAATAAAGCTGAGAAGATAAGGTAGATTCAAGGAATAATATCGGGCACGAATAATCAATTCAAACCATAAGAATTTCAATTTCAAATATTAATATAGAATTTCTTTTGTTGAAATACTTTTATAATAAATTGCCTTTATAACGAAACAAATTTACTTTCGAAAATACTTTTATAACTCGATGTCTTAACAAGTTTATCCTTGTTCCTGTAGACTCTGGTAGTGCGTTGATCAGGCGCAAAACTAGAATTCTCCAAGTACTTAGTAGACCTGTTTCAACACCCAGTGAAAATACTGGAAAAACTTTTAAAAACAGATATGGAAAGTACAATCCAATCAAAAACACAAACAAAACCTTTGTCTAACCATGGTTCGCAGACACACAATGGTTACGCCTGGGTCCCCCAGGAAACAATCCATATCCGTAAGCTTTCTCAGCCCTGCGAGTTACGCCATGATGACTAGTAGAATGCAGGATACACAATGGTTACGCCTGGATCCCCCAGGAAACAATCCGTACCCCAGGCAAGACTTAGCCAAGCATTTGCGCTACTATTCGCGACCTACACAGATTGCAGGATACACAATGGTTACGCCTGGATCCCCCAGGAAACAATCCGTACCCCTAGGCAAGACTCAGTCAGGCAGTTGCGCTATGCAGTCACGAGAGAACAATAAGACCATGGGTAACGCCATGGAATTCGAAGGACACTCGAGTATCATATCCGGAAAACCAAAATCATAGAGAATAATATCGATAGAATGAATCCAAGATGTGGCCACAAATCGGATATCAAGCAGAAGGCACTTTCCATATCTTTACTTCGAAAATATGTATCATATAGTACCTTTTCCAATCACTTTCAAATATCGTACTTATATAAAATCCATTATATATAAGATTAAATTTTAAAATCAAATACTTTCCAAAATCAATAGTATATCAAATCATACTTATATAGACTTCAATTATATAAGATTTCACTTTCAAATTGAGTACCTTTTCAAATCTATAGTTTTCGAATCACTTTCATACTCATACAAATCAATTTTATATAAGTTCGACAACTCCCAAATCAAGTTTTTAGTAACATAAGGTTCTCAAATTTCAATTTGTTTCAATATTAGTTCAATTTCAAAATCATATACAATTCCACCAAATTATTTCTTCTCAAATTAAATATCTTTAGTTTCAAAGTTTCCAAAATAATAGATTTAGAAAATAAATCCAAATTTCCAAATCAATATAATTTAAGTCAACCAATTCATTACCAAAATCAAATGTTTTCAAAATCATCTTATACTTACGTAAGGTCTATCTTATATAAGGATCAAAATTTTCAAAATAAATATCGCTGTATGAAGAGCCATATGGGATTGAATATCTTTGCTTTTATGGGTTATATATCTTCGTAATTTAAATTGGAATTTTCTTTTAGTAAGCAAAGATATTCTAACTCGACAGCTTTCGATTTCAGCGTCAAAATATATCAATGATATTAGGATATAAGATGTACATACGTCATCATTTCGCAAAATCACATTTGATCGCTCGCTCGATCACACAAGTTCGCTTTCGAACTAGTATTGTCCATTCGACTTCCCAAATGCGGATTTCGATATGGTTTCTCGACTAAAAGCCATCAGTCTCCTTGCATAGCCATATACTATGATAGAGAATTCTAGAATCAAGCCCAAAATCCATATCAATATTCGCCCTCAAGAATCGAATGAAAAATCCTAACACGAAATGGTGTAATTCACCTCGAACTTATGTACTCAAACTTGGATCAATTTAATTATGCGAATAAAACAACATACGTATAACTTATATATTTATTCCAACTTGTTAAATATATAGTTTCATAAAGATGTTACTAAGTTAAAACATTTAAACTAAATTTTATTCAAAATATTTTGAAGACCAAATTCTTCTCAAGACATTTCAAATCTAAATTTCATATTAGAAAATTTAAAATTTCCTTATTCTTTTACTTAACCAAACAGTTTCAACTTATTTAAATCATATTACTTCATACTTAAACATTCAAAACAAACTTATATACTTTATCAAAATACTTTTCAAAATTTCTTAGCTTTGAAGAGTTAACCTTGATTTGAAGAGTTAACCTTGATTCAAAACAAACTTATAGTTGAAGAAATCATTTAAAATTCGAGAGTTGGAAATCAACAACAAATCAGTAAATCAATTTTTATAGATAGGGTTATATCAAATCCAAAACTCGAGGACTGAACACCGGCTTACTTCAAATCATTTCAAATATATATATATATACATATATCTTTCGAATATCAAATCTTACTTCAGAATTTGAAATCACAATGGTTTCACAAAATCACTCGCATAGCAAAGCTACTGAAGTGGCCTATCCCCCACTCTGAAACTCGAAAATCAATGTCGATGATGCGTGCACTCATCACCGAAATTATTTTCCAGCGACAAAAGTGAGTTCTGGACTTCTATTTTCTCAAACTTCTTTTGAAATTTATTTGAAATCATTCGAAACTCATTAAAATCATTTGAAACATTTCTTATTCGGAAAATACTTTTAAATCATATTATTATTATATATTTCAAAATCTTAAAACCAATTCCAAAATACCGGAGTTCAATTCTCGAATTTCAAATTTAAAATCCTTCAGTTATAAATCAAATTTCTTATATAGTTTTTTTTTTCAAAATTACAAATCCTTTCGAAACCTCAAATTCTCATTTTTTTTAAAAGGGTATATAATCTTTATCGAAAACATTTCACTTTTATATATAGAATATAATCATACTTATAAAAATAATAATTTCGATTTAGAAAACAATTTCTTAAAATACAAACAAACCCGATTTCAAAGGATGATTTAAGAATGGATTTCAAACAAAGATAGAGATTCAAATTAGAGGGACTCTAATCGATTAGGATTTCTGATTCGAAGATAAGTTCGAACGAAAATGAGATAATTAATTACAAAACAGTAGATGGATACACTTATATAAATCGCGGGTGACCTTAACCGGGTCAACCGTGACTTCAAGAATATAATCGATGCGGAAATCTAAGGTAAATCGACATTCCAAACCGAGTGATATATAAATCTTCGGTGAATCAATGCCAATTGTAAAGGAGTTTCACCCCTTTACAAAACATTCAAAGATCGGCGGGATCGCCTATTCTTATAGAGATCATTCGAAGTGGAGTTATGGGATACTCCAGAATCAAAAGAATACCAATAGAGAGAGACAAGAATGAATTTTGGAACCGTAGGGAACGTTCCAAAGTTCAAAGGAAATCGAGTCAAAAGGAAGAGGTTAAACTCAAACGTAAGTGATTCTGTAAATAAATTTACAATATATGCTAAGTTTCGCCTAGAGCCAAAGCTCTGATACCAACTGTAACGACCCGCTATTTTGGACCATTCAAATCGACAATAAATCCACACATGTCTGACTTGAATAATTCAAAATACCGAATTGTTAATTTAAATTTGGCAAAACTCAGCATATGCAGTAAATAAATCAATCACAGAATCACAGACACAGAGTAATACAATAATACGCAGCGGAATAGATAAAATAGTAGTTCATGAAGCTACTATATAAACATCAGAGTTAGGTTCAATCATAAACTCATTAAGTATCATCCAAAGTGCACTGACCTTCAGATTACCTCTATTATGTTTGCTGATGATGTAATGTTGTTTACCAAACCAGAATTGCCTTCTTTGAATTGTGTTTTGGAAGTTTTGCATGAATTTCACAGAATGACAGGGCTCACCATTAATCATGGAAAGTCTTCTCTTCTGGTCTCTGGTGTTAGTCAATTGCAGGCTGCTGCTCTTCATAACCTTACTGGATTCTCCAACATGTCTAATGACATGAGGTATCTTGGTCTACCTTTAATATCAAAAAGAATAACAAAGGCTGATTGCATTCCCCTTTTCAATAAAATCACCTCTGCCTTAACTAGTTGGGACAATAGGAGCTTGTCACAGAGTGGAAGGCTGGTTATAATAAAATCTGTTGTTTTTCCCTCATTGGTCTACTGGGCTAGAACCCTTATCCTTCCTGCTAAAATGATGCAACTCATTAGGTCTGCTATGATTAGATTTTTTTGGACTGGAAATATACACAACAGAAAGTTTGTGCCATGTTCATTTTCTAAAATTGAGACTCCTTTCAAATTAGGGGGGCTGGGAGTAATTGATATCAGAAAATGGAATTCATCTGCAATTAGTAAACATTTTGATGCCCTAATTAATAAAAAGAACAGTCTGTGGGTTAGATGGACATGGAATCACAGTATAAAGAGCAAGCATTTTTGGACTATGGAAGTACCTCAGAACTGCAGCTGGATTTGGAGAAGTATTTTGAAACTACGGCATGATTTCCTACCTATGATACAATACCCTATAAATTCCTCAAAACCTGTTAGTTTTTGGCACGATCCTTGGGCCAGCAAGGGACTTATATTATACAATGTTTGTGATCATTCTCAGATAAATCAGTCTGGTATACACCAGAATGCATTTGCAAATGATTTTTTGCATAATGGTAAAATTCTGCTACCATCCAGTAGCAATCAAGTGATCACCAAGTTGTGGGGTGATATACAACAGCATCATTTTAGTGTGCCACAGGATGCTTGTGTTTCATGGGATAAGAAAACTCACTCTATTAAAACTGTTTACAATAATGTTACTGCTTGTGTTCCACTTCCAGCTGCTGAGTGGTACAATGTGATTTGGAATTCTGATTCTACTCCAAAAGAAAATTTAATGATGTGGAAAGTCATAAATCAGGCATTACTAACAAGAACTGTACTCAGTAGATATGGTATGGCTTGTTCCAAGCAGTGCTTGTTCTGTCAACTTCATGAAGAATCTACTGAACACCTTTTTTTTGACTGTCCTTCTTTGCATTTCATGTTAGACAAGATCAGTTGTATTACTGGTTATCATTTAACTGGATCTGCTACAAGTACTCTCTGGCATATTATCTTTAAAGCAACTAGGTGGAGGATGTTACAAGGAAGAGTATTAGCTGTTGTATTGAAAATTAGTATGTCAGTGATCTGGGCAGAAAGGAATTCCATGGTTTTTGATAATGTTAGAAGAACTGATGCCTTAATTTGGAATGAAGTCAAGTCTCGAACTCAGACTCAGCTGAAATATTGTGCTAATGGTTTCCCACTTTCAATTGTTGATGCTTGGGGATGAGTTTGTAATTCTTGTAGCTTTTGTTTTTTTTCTTCTTCTTCTTTTTCTTTATGTTGTACTTCTTTTTTATTGTCCTGCAATAAAACTGGTAGGGGCCCAGTCAACCCCGCTGGCTTTGCCAAAAAAAAAATATATAAACATCAGAGTTAGAAATAAAATACAACAGAATATCTCAAATACAGTGAAGTCTCCAATCCAAACAGATGACTTCTGTGAACGAATCAACTGGAAAGCTGGAAGCTGAATCAAAAGTTGGATCTCCAAACGAAGCTCCAAACTCCAAAGGTGAGTCTCGAATGCTGTGATATCCCGGGATTTCAGGGAATTTAAAATGTGATAATCTTTTAAATTAATTTATTAAAATGGGTAAAATGTTATTTTCAAACAATTTAATAATAAGTTATTTTTAAATATAGTTATAAACAGATTTTAAATAGACATATTATTTCAAATTTAATAAGTATTGTTTAAATGTATATATATGTGTATTTAAATTTATTTTAAATAGGATAATTATTTACAATTAATAATGTGTTTGTTTAAATTTAATATATATATTTATTTGAATTGATTTTAAATTTAGATATTTAAGATTGACCTTGGAATTGGATTTAAAGAATATATATCTTAAAATAAAAAATATATAATAATATAATTTGGATTTAAGATAGATGAATAAAAGTTTTTATTTAGAAATAAGATTTGTTTTATATATTATTCTCTTTAGAGAAATTTATTTATAGAAATTTGAAAAAAGTATTTATTTAATAGGAATAAATACAAAAGCTTTTGAATTATCATTTAAAATTGGATTAAATATACTATATATGATTTTATTTAAGTATAATTTGTTTTTATTCTATTTTCTTTTAAAAATTGTATTTATATAAGGTTTAGAAAAGCATTTATTAAATAAGATATGTATTTATTTATTTGGAAATTAATTTATAAAAGCTTTATAAAACATTTAAAAAAATATTTATGCATGTAGTATTACAAGTGTTAGCCTCTAAATCATGCTAAGTAACATGTGTTAAGAAATTAGATAAGATAAGGGACAAGTGTCATTCCTTTTATTTTTATTTTCTCTAATTTTAATAAATCCTAATTTACATTATATAAACAAACATCTACCTTCTTCTTTTCTTTTCTATCTTCTCATTTTCTAAACTCAAGGAAACCAAATCTACAAAACCTTTCTCAAACATTTGGTATCAGAGCATTAGGTTGAGTGAATACCTTAGCTCTGGAGTGGTGTCTATCTTGAGAGAGCGTATTTGTAATTTTTAAAAACTATATATATATATATATCTACCTAATGTGTTGGATTATCTGTTCGGGTTTTCCCAATATAAGATATAAAGGTAGATAAGGTAGTGGTGTGTGTGTAACACGACTACAAATGGTGGGAGTTTGAATATTTGAGGTTGGAAGTATCTGTCGAGACTGTAGACCTAATACTGTCTCGAATAAGCTCTGCAGTGGTGTGAGGATTTCATCGATCTCTGAAGGAAACCTGTTAAGGTTCGGAGTCTGTCTTTGAAGTTGGATGAGTAGAGTTTGGATCTGTCGAATGAGCAGAAGCGAGTGATGGTATCTTGGCAATCTCAGGAAGTAGTAGTTGCGTGATGAGACGCAATGACTGGATACTCCGAAGACATTTTCTTTTGGAGCAAGTTTGAGGAAGTGTGAATGCTTCGGTGATTGTGGCTGAGTTCAGCATGGAGTTTCTGTTTGGTCTGAGGTTCGAGTTTCTCGAAGAGCTTTGGATTAGGAAGTCTTTTGGCATCTGTGTCAGCGGTGCAACTCAGAAGTGTTTTGTGCCAGCAAGAAGATCTTTTGGCTTTGCAGTTTTCTAGAGGTGGAGTGCAGAAACAGCAGAGTGGATCCATTTCTTCGATGGATTGGATAGCATAAGCTGTTCTGAGTGGTTAAGAGAGAACAGTTTATTTGGAATTAAGCTGAGTGAATCGCAAAAGTGACTTGCGATAATGAATATTCTCTTGAGTTATCTGAGACTTTCTGGATATCTTCAGGGAAGTCAGAGATTTGTCTGTATTTGAGATTGAGTTCCGTATCAACTTGATTTCAGGATTGATACCGGTGGTTCAGCTTAGTAGAAGGATGTCTACTAGAGAAAGGATTTGGTGAAACAGCTCAGTATTTTATGGAACTTCTGAGTTTTATTTTTATGGATCTGTTGAACCTTATCTCCAGAATGTGTTGTCTAGTCTGTGCTCGAGTTCATCGACGGCATTCTTATCTACTCCAAATCAGAGTTGTGCAGCGGAAGCAGGATTGCAGCTGTTCTAGAGTGGAAACAACCGGAAGTTGTAGTGTTTTGGGATTAGAAAATTTCTACAGGAAATATTTCTAGATTTAAGTCCAGATTGGTTAGTGCATCTGTTTTGTCTTTTCCAGATAGGAGAAGTAAGATGTAATCTTCTGATATTGAGGAGTAGAGTTTGTGTTTCTTGATTCTAGTTAATCTTGAGGAGATCATTTGTTGGATTGTTTTTGGTCCTGTTTGTTTCGAGAAGCATCGGCAAAGGATGAGCTGATCAAGAAAGGATTTAGGCAGCCAGGATCATCAGAAGAATTCTATGGAGAGACGGATGAATTTGAAGTTCGAAGTTGGAGACTTCGTTGTTATTGAAGTTTTCTCTGGAATAAGGGAACTATAAAATTGGGTAAGTCTAGGAAGTCAGCTCCGAGTTGTTTTGGATCTTTTATGTGTTCTGATTTGGATAAGAGTTTGGTCTACTTGGTTGAATTGTCAGTTTGGATGACTGGAATTCGATGTGTTTCACGTATATCTGAGGGAGTACGTGTTTGATCTATCTCTGGTTTTGGAACCAGCAGTTCTGAAGAATTTGATAGTTGAGTTGATCTTGTCTGTGGTTTGATATCCTGTTTAGTTTTATAAATCTAGATGAGTAGGAGCTCTGTAACTTAGTATTGGTTGTTTGGATTCAGTAGAGCGAGTATTCCAGTGTCTATACCTGGGGAACTCGTAGAAATTTAGGAAGCTTATCCGGATCTGTGTTCGGATAACTAATATTGATTGTTTGATTGAATTGGTTGTTTGGATGAAATTGTTTGTTTGTTTGTGTTGACTAATATGTATGCTAAAATTGTTTGAAAATTTTTGAAATAAAATAAAACTTTGGATTATCTTTTGTTTTAAATTTCGAGGACGAAATTCTTTTAAGGGGGGAGGAATGTGATATCCCGGGATTTCAGGGAATTTAAAATGTGATAATCTTTTAAATTAATTTATTAAAATGGGTAAAATGTTATTTTCAAACAATTTAATAATAAGTTATTTTTAAATATAGTTATAAACAGATTTTAAATAGACATATTATTTCAAATTTAATAAGTATTGTTTAAATGTATATATATGTGTATTTAAATTTATTTTAAATAGGATAATTATTTACAATTAATAATGTGTTTGTTTAAATTTAATATATATATTTATTTGAATTGATTTTAAATTTAGATATTTAAGATTGACCTTGGAATTGGATTTAAAGAATATATATCTTAAAATAAAAAATATATAATAATATAATTTGGATTTAAGATAGATGAATAAAAGTTTTTATTTAGAAATAAGATTTGTTTTATATATTATTCTCTTTAGAGAAATTTATTTATAGAAATTTGAAAAAAGTATTTATTTAATAGGAATAAATACAAAAGCTTTTGAATTATCATTTAAAATTGGATTAAATATACTATATATGATTTTATTTAAGTATAATTGGTTTTATTTCTATTTTCTTTTAAAAATTGTATTTATATAAGGTTTAGAAAAGCATTTATTAAATAAGATATGTATTTATTTATTTGGAAATTAATTTATAAAAGCTTTATAAAACATTTAAAAAAATATTTATGCATGTAGTATTACAAGTGTTAGCCTCTAAATCATGCTAAGTAACATGTGTTAAGAAATTAGATAAGATAAGGGACAAGTGTCATTCCTTTTATTTTTATTTTCTCTAATTTTAATAAATCCTAATTTACATTATATAAACAAACATCTACCTTCTTCTTTTCTTTTCTATCTTCTCATTTTCTAAACTCAAGGAAACCAAATCTACAAAACCTTTCTCAAACATTTAATTTTAAATCCGTATACCGGGTTGTTACACTTTATGTATATGCTTGTGTTTTAAATTAAAATCTTTAATAAGATTATTAAATTACCTTTGTTTAAATTTCGGGGACGAAATTATTTAAGGGGGAAGGAATGTAATATCCCGGAAATTTTAACAATATCAATTTAATAATCTGTTGAATAATTAAATTGATATGGATAATCTTTGATAATAAGATTTGAATTTAATTTAATAATCTAATTAAATAAGTATCAAATATGTTATTTCCAAATAATAAGTATAATGTATTATTTTTATAAATATGAATGGATTTTAAAAGACTATGGAATTGTTATATTTTTAAATTGATAAGTAGTTATATAAGTGTATATATATATATAACTTAATTTTTAAATTGAATCTTAGAATTTAATTTGATTTGAATTTGAATTTAAAGTTTTGAAATTCAAAAGAATAAATATTTAAATTTATTTGGATTTAGAATATTTGTATAAACTTTTATTTATAAATGTAATTAGCTTTTGTTTCTCTTTAATATATATAGATAAGTATATTAATAATTAAGAAAAGGCTTTATTTACATTTAAAATGAATAAGTGTTACTTAAATGACATGTGTAAATCTATATATAAAGACACCTACATAACAAGTGTAAATTTATTAACAACTCTAAATGACACATGGCAAGTTTTTAAATTTTAGTTTTCTTTTATTTTTATTTTTAATAAACTACATATTAACTTATATAAACATATACTTCATTCTCTTCATTCTTTTTTCTATTCTCTTAAATTCCAAAACTAAAGAAAAACTTCAGCTGAAAACAAATTTCTCAAAAACAAAATCAGTGAGTAACACTCCTCAAAACCAGAAATCAAATTCAAATCAAAACCTGTAAATCATTTTCCAAGATCAAAATCAAAGCCTGAAATCATTTCTTAAACCTGGAAATAAGTCTGCATGTATTCTTCAAAACAGAGGCAAGCAAAAACTGGAATTAAAAGCAAATTCAAAGGCATGCAAGCTTAAATCAAAAATAAGGAAGCAACTCAAGTTTTCAAATTTAATCAAAGCAAAGGCTGTTTTCAGAAAAATGAAGGCTCTGTTTTTTTTATTAGGTGGGTAAACTTTTAATTTAAATGCTAAGTAATTTTAAGTTGCTTTCAGATGACTTCTGAGATGAATTGCCTGTGCATGTGAATTTTTCTTTTTTGAGTGTTTGTCTGAAAATCTTGAAGCACCTCTGTTCCAATATTTAAATCTCTGTTTGAATCTGCTATCTTGAACCTCTTTAAAGTATGATGCATTGATATATGGTTAAAGTGGATCTGTAATATAAGTTTGGAAATAATGCTTGCATGATGATTTTGGAAATTTAGAACATAATTATACATAGGAAATGTTGAGTATTGTTTGAGCATGTCTGAATTATATCAGACAAATGAAATACCCTCCAAGCTTACAGACCAAATATATTCATAAAACAATTCCTATTTCTATGATATATTTTAGAAATTAGTTTCTAAACAAAAGTTGTGAATTTTAACAAGAGTCAAATTTTAAAAATAATTTAAAGTTAATTTAAGCAAAGCTTCACTGGGAAATTTGATTTACAAATAAAATTTCAAAAATGTTAAAAATTCAAACATCCTGGTTTGTTGTTTCAGGATTCTAATTGGAATGCATTTTGAAAATAAAGATTTTTAAGACAAAAATCCAAGTTTATAAAGAAGTATTGAATGTGTATTTGGGGTTTTGCTGGAATTTGGTTTTTGATCAATATCTGATGATCTATGCATCTGGGGTGTTCGGGGTTCTTGATGGAGCTAGAAGTAGGGTCAGTGAGTGTGGTAAAAATGGCTGAAGGGTAGTTAATCTATCGTGGAGTTTGGATTTTCTCGATTTTATTTTTTTAAACCTAGTTTTAAGTTAGGCTACGATTTCGTTTCGTTCGTTTTCATGGATGGATCGAGCTTTATGATACTTTGGGGAATTGAAGCTTTGAGGTAGTTGAAGCGATGACCGGAGTTGGAGGAGTTCTGATGGATGGGTTTGCGAAGGCGAGGTGATGACAGGTGGGTGGTTGGTCGCGAGCCAGTGTTTCCAGTTTTTGATTTAGTCGAGTTCGAGTTCGAGAGGGATCGGAGGGGAACTGATGGATGGGATCGAAGCTGGAGGTGATATTCGACTTGTTCGTCGATGCGGTGATGGCCGGAGGCGTTGATCTTAGCCGTGCACGTGCACACTATTTGATGTCTGGTGAATCTGGATACAGAGGGGTACGACTCGAGTTCTTCTCGTGATTATTCCGGGTGATGTTCGAAGAAATGGGAGAGGCGACTCGAAGTAGTGTAGCTGGAAGGTTGGACTCAAGTGGCAGGAAGGACTCGAGACTTTTGAGTGTTTTTGCGAGGGAGACTCGGGGAAACTAGGGTGGGGACTCGAAGCAGATGAGGTTGGACTCGAGTACTTTTGTGTCGACAGTTTTTTTCAAAACTGTCTGTTTCTAAACTTTAAACTGGTTTTAAATTTATAAATTTTAAACTAGAATTCAAATCAAAGTTTAACTACATAGATTCAAGTTGGTTTTGAATCTTAAAGATTTGAAATAAATAAGTTTTATAAATTTAAATGTTTTAAATAGGTTTAAATGTTAGTTATATTTAAATGTTTTTAAATTGGTTCTAAACTTTGTTAAAGACAAAATTTATATTCATTTTAAATCTAGAATTTAAAATGAAATTTAAAAAGTAAATTTGGAAATGGATGATTTTAAATGTATTTGAGAATGATAATTTAACCATGGGTAAGAAAATGTTTTATCTTAAAGTTAAAATCATTAAAACTTTAGGGTAATTAAAATGGTTTAAATAATCTAATTAATTAATGATTTGGATTAATTAATTGAGTACTTAAGGATTTAATTTAAATTAATTAAGGTTTAGATTAATTAAATAGAATAATTAATTTGTAATTAAGGATTATAAATTAGAGTATTAATTAATGGTTAGGAATTAATTAATAAGTAATTAAATATTAATTAAGTTATGGATTAATACTTAATTAATTTAGTAATTAGAGATTAATAAAATGGTTATTAAGATTTATTAATTTAGAATTAATAATAATTAGTATAAGTTAATTACTTAAGAAAAGTAATTAAATAGTAGTTAATGAAGTCATTAACTATGGATTATTAAATAATAAATTAATAAGATTAATTTAATAGTTAATTAGATTAATTAATTTAAAGATAATCAATTATAGAATTTGTTTAAATGTAATTGCTTATTGGAAGTAATTAAGAATTAATTACTTATTGTAATTAATTGAAGTTAATTTGATTAGTTAAGTTAATTAATTAAGTTTAATTAATTTAGAATAATCAAGAGTTGATTTAATAATAATTACTTAATGTAATTATTAAGGTATGATTATTTAAGAAGTAAATAATAGATAATTACTTGAGGTAATTAATTGATTGGTTATGTATTAAGGAAAGTAATTTAAGTTTAATTACTTTGAATAATTAATCAAGGGATTAATTAAGGAATTAATTAAGGAAGTAATTAATTTAGTTAATGGAAGTAATTAAAGGTAGTTAATTACTGATTTAGATTAATCAAGGTGATTAATAAATGTTGTTTAATTAAAAATTAATTACTTAATGTAATTAATTTAATTAGAGTAATTAATAATAAAATGTAATTAGGGATCATTAATTAATATAATTAATGATGTAATTAAGATTGGTTAATTAAGTAATAATTAATAAATGAAGTAATTAATCAATGTAATTAATTAAGGATTAATGTAATTAATTATAGTTGATTAAGTTAATTAATTTTAGTTAATTAATTAATGATATAATTAAAGGTTAATTACTATAAATGGTTAATGATAATTAATTTGAGTAATTAATTAAAGATAAAATTTCTTGGATGTAATTAAAAGATAAGTAATCAAAGATGATTTATTTGAAATGAATTATTAGAGGATAATTAATTAATTGATTTTAATTAATTAATGGTTAAGTAAGAAGGATTTATAAAATAAAGTAATTAATTTAATTCACTTTAAATTAATTAGAGATGATATAAATCATTACTTAAGAATGGATGATAATATTGAATGCTTTGCATTGATTGATATCTCTGATGAGATATATGCTGTGTGATATGGATGTTTAGTTGAATTGTGATGATAATATGGATTATCTGATAATGTTAATTATCTATTGTGAATTATCTTTCTTTGTGTATAAAGATAATGAATTGAATTGTTTTAACCTTTAAAACAACTTGGCCATAAAAGATACGCTTTGGATTTCGATGAGACCGGGATCGGGTTTCCGTATACCGGATTTCCAGGTCTGGAGACCCGAATACCACATCAATCCAAATTAACGATAGGTCGTGAATCAAGTGAAGATGAAGATTCAGAGTGCAAGGGTTATTGTCGTTAACTCTGAGGGTGATTCCAAAACGAGTGTAACGAGATAATGCCTTCGGTTTCGTTCGAACCCGGAACGAACTTGTATGGATTGAATGCTTTCAGCACATCGTCAGGTGGACGATGAGCATTCTAAGATAGATGTGTTCTATTTAAAGGTAATCGTGACCTCAAGCCTCACAAACCGGGAATGGCTAAAACAGGGGAGGTGCAGCAAGGTTAGTGGGTAGCACCCAAGTAGGACAAGGTTACCTCTGTCTAGATGTCCCTTTCTATTTTCGACTTAGTGGTGCGGTTGCTGATCCCAACCGTGAGGTATCTTGTGCGGGAATTATCCAGTAAGGGATGTTCCGACCTTGTGTTGCAGGGGATTGGGAGTGATCCTCGGTACGGTGATCTAGGCCACGTACTGTGACGGGCGGTACCCCGGTAGCCCTGCCATTGTATGGAATCCAATTTCCAATAAGTGATAACGGACTTGATTGTATAACCCACTTTGTTGGCTAGTATGCTGGAATTTAATAATGTAACAATTTCAGCTATTTCATATTTATTTGAAAACCCTAGACCCTATTATAATACAATCGAATTTCCTATCAAATGTTTGGTTAGCGTAAGGTAAAAACTTACCCATGTTTATGTGTGGGAAGTCTTACATGATACCTTTTCTTTCAAAAGGTTTTGAAGTTAAGCAAGTTTAACCCGTTTACTCACACCAGACCCATGTCTGACCCAAGTTGTTTATTTCTGTTTTATAAACTCTTGGGTACTCAAATTTTTACGAGTAGCCAAGGGATTCAGGTTAGCTTTGACGGGTAATCTGGAGGAGTAATGGAGCAGGAGGCTTCAGCGTTGTAGATAGATAGTAGTTTCCGCTGTGTTATCTCTATGATAGTGTTTTGTATTGTATCGAGTTGTAATAACTAGACAGATGTTTATAACTGTCTAGTATGTGATGTATAAGTTGTGTACTCTGATTATGTAAAGACTATGTATTAGTTATGTGATATATTATAATTTGTTCCGTTTCCGCTGTGAGATTCTGATGTGTTGTTTCTTTCTTTCTCTTCTTTTCTCTTTCTATCCCTTTCTTTCTTATTAGCGATACGACTTTCTATGGAGAGAAAGTCGTGGTCGTTACAGTGGTATCAGTCATATACATTAGTTTGGAAGAATTGGAATTTAAATCTAAATTTTAAACTGTAATCTTAAAACAGAGATGATCCCTGATATAACCAAACACACACATAATATCTTCATTCATATATACATGTATTTAGCTCTAAAACAAGTTAACATGCATGCAAGATTTCAAAAATGGAGGCTCTGTCTTCTTCAAAATTAGGTGAGTAACTTAGATTTTTAAAAACAGATAAAATTTGATATGTGTGGTAAAATATCTGAAGAAAAATTATGGTGCATGTTTGAAAATATGTATGCATGTTTGTTTTAGAGCTAAATACATGTATATATGAATGAAGATATTATGTGTGTGTTTGGTTATATCAGGGATCATCTCTGTTTTAAGATTACAGTTTAAAATTTAGATTTAAATTCCAATTCTTCCAAACTAATGTATAAAATGTGATATCCCGGGATTTCAGGTGATTTCAATTTAATAATCTAATTAAATAAATATTTAATTGGTGAATTTTATCTTTTAAAAACTAATAAAATGATTTCTATTTATAATGTATATATATGAGTGTATATATTGTAAATAAATAAGCTTTGGTTTGAAATTTAATAAATAAATAAAATCTTGTTTTTCTAATATATATTTTGGTAATTTGGAAATCATGATTTATTTGATATTAAGCTTTTCAAAGCTTTTTAATAAATTACTATATGGTTTTAAATTGTTAAGTTTAAATTGTTTAAATTGATTTTTGCCTAAGTTTAAATTTAATAAAAAGGGTTAATATGCCTTCTCTTTTTTATTACTTAAAACTAAAATGGTTTATATATATGTACATATAGATTTAAAATATTCTTTCTTTTTAAATATCTCATGAATTAAAATAGCTTGTAAATATATAAATAAAAATAAACATATTACATAACTAATATAAAATATAAGTAATTTTATAAATAAGGGGTTAAACAAAATAATACCTTGTTTTAACATTTGTAAAAATATAAAACAAACATTAAGACATTTGTAACTAAGATGACATGCAATTAAACAAGTGTCCAAATTCTCTTGTAAACGAAATATGGATATAATGTTTTAAAGAAAATATGGTTATCCAGTTCAATGCTTTTTCATCCTCAATCCTTTTCTCTTCACTTTTTCAAAATTTAAAAACTGAAAATTAAAATCAAAAGAGAATCAAAACTGCAACTTCAACAGAATCAAACTGTTTCAACCTGAGATCAAGTTCAAATTCTACTTAAGCAAGCATATTCAAATATCAGCTTCAGATCTAAACGAGCTTCAGTTTCAAACTTCAACAATCAAAACAAGTTCCAGATTTAAAAGAAGTTCTCTGTTCTTTATTAATAGTGAGTAAACAAAACGTTTAAAAACAGTAATATGGTTGCTAGCTTTATTTGCATGTGATAATCCTATATGAAGAAGTTGTTTGAATGATTGATTTATCTGGATATATACATGAATTGCTTTGACCCTATGTGAATATATCTGTATATATATATAAAAACTGCCCCTCTGTTCTAGTTTTCCAGTGAGTAAACCTTGAATTTAAAAACAGTTTTAAATCTAGACTTAGATGCTTGTGATAAATGTTGTAGAAATATAGTATAAAGCTTTTACAGGAATGCTTTGTTTTGAATTGCATGTATATATTTTATCAGTAGATATAAATAGATAAACCTAAAAGCCTGTCTCTGTTTTATAACCTGGTAAGCAAACTTCCCACCTAAAATCTATTTTCATGTTGATGCTGTGAGTAAATTTAAGTTTTAAAAACAGTTTTATCTATGTTTATATCTGATGAATGAAATGATCCTTTGTAGAAAGGTAGTGAATGAAGTTTGCATGTGTGATATGAATGTAAATGTATGTATATATTGTGTTATGCTAAGGATTATCTGTATATATATTCATATATATAGGACTCTGTTGTTTTTACAGGATCCAGATTTTTCTTAAAATCTTTATCTTCTCATACAAATAAATTTAGGTCATGATTTATAAATAAAATTTGTTCATAACAATGTTATACAAATCCTAAAAATAGTTTTAAATCTCTTAATCCAGTAATCAACTCTAGAATATGAAATAACAGTAAAAATTAAATATACATAAAAAAACAATGTTTTAAATTCTGTGATTTGATACCATAAGCAGATTAGTGATGTGAAATGATGATTTTTAGCATAAGTTGTATGATTTTAAAGAGTGTGGATGATGTGATATTCTGAGTTGATCAGAATTCGAATGTTCGCCGATTTAAGACAAACGGCAGGGATGATGGTGGCGAGACCAAGGCTGGAGGTGGTTGGTGATCTGGTGGTCACGTGAAAAATAGTTAGGGTTTTTAATGATGACTGTGGTGGCCAGGATGGGGCGAATTAGGGTTCGTCGACTCGATTTGGGTGTGTTGGTTGTTGAGCTTCATGTGGCGTCAGTGGATGATCGGAGGTGATCGCATGGTGAGGGATTGGTGCTGGAAGTCGAGGTGGTTATCTGGTGTGGTCGGCAAGTTTTCTGGTGGTGAGTTCGTCGTCGACGAGGAAGTTTTGTGGATTGGGTTGGTTCCAGTTTTTCGATCAAAGGGGTTCGTTTTGTTGTGCTGTTGGATTCGTGAATTTGTGAGGCCGGGTTTGACGACGTGATGATGATCGACTTGTAGGCGACGGCGAAGTGGACCGGAGTGGCGGCGAACTTGTGTACACGTGCACATGTGCACGATGGTATCAGGTTCTTTCGATAGATTGGGGAAGAAGAAGAATTTTGGGTCGAGCTCGAGTTTTTTTGTGGGTTTTCTCGAAGCGGTGGAGGATCGTGAGTTACTCGAGTATGGTCTCGGGTATTGGGTTGTTTAGCTCGGGTAATTGACGATATTGTCTCGGGTCTGAAGAATTGAGTTAAAAACAGTTTTAACTTTTAAAATAAATCAAGTTTTATAAAAAACAATTTTTGTTGATAACTAGTTCTTTGTTAATAATAGATGTTCTTTAACATTTGATATAAAAATGTTTTTAAATTTGTTTAAATGATGTTAAGTTTAATTTGTAATTATTTTGAGATCTTTAATTTGAAATGTATTAAAGGAAAGATTTAAAAGTAAAATGTTTTCAAAGCTTTTATTAATAATAATCAAAATAGATATAAGGTTAATACTTTATTTTAAAGTAATTAAGGTTTAATGATATAGGATTCATTTAATTAATGAGGTAATAAAAAGGTAATTTTATAATTTAATTAATTAATGGGTTAATGTTAATTTATTAAATAATTAGGATTATAAGTTAATTAGCTAGGGTTAATTAATTTAGGATTAATCATTTATTAGATAAATATAGATTTTTAATAAATGATTAGAAATTTATTAATAAAGTGATTAAAAGTTTAATTAAGCAATTAATTTAGTAATTAGAAATTAATTAATTGATAATTAAGAATTTATTAAGTTATAATTAATAAATAGTTTATTAAAGCTTAATTACTTAAAGAAAATGATTAAAGAATTGTTAATAATTAATGAGAGATCATTAATTAGGGATTATTGAATAATTAATTAATATAATTAATTTTGATAATCAATTAGATTAATTAACTAATGATAATCATTTGAGAATTGGTTAAGTATAATTACTTAAGGAAAGTAATTAAAGTTAATTAGTGGATGTAATTAACTAAAGATGATTTGAGAATAAAAGTAATTTGAGTTTAATTACTTAGATAATTAATCAAGGGATTAATTAAGAGATAATTAATTAAATGAGTAATTAATTTATGGAAGAGTAATTAAGGGAAGTTAATTACTAAGATATAATTAATCAAAGGTGATTAATAAATATGATTTAATTAAAGATTAATTATTAAATATAATTAATTTAAATGAAGTAATTAATTAAGAGTAATTAAAAATCATTAATTAATAATGATTAATAATGTAATTAAGGATTGTTTAATTTATATTAATTAATCAATAATAAGTGATTAAAGTAATTAATTAATTATAATTAATTGAGGATTAATGTAATTAAGTATAGTTAATTAATTAATGAAGTAATTAATGATTAATTACTGAAAATGATTTAAGATAATTAATTTGTAAAATTTATTAGGGATTAATTACTTAAAGTAATTAAAGGATAATTAATCAGGAATGATTAAATACTTAGAGTATGATTAATTAATTGGTTTAATTAATGATTAAGTAAGAAGGATTTATAAAATAAAGTAATTAATTTAATCTACTTTAAATTAATTAAAGATGATATAAATCATTACTTAGAAATGGATGGATGATATTGAATGCTATGCATTGTTGATATCTCTGATGAGATTTGATTAATCTGTGATATAGATGTTTGGTTGAATTAATGATAATATGAATTATCTGTTGTGATGATAATGTAGCTGTTGAATTATCTATCTTTGTGTATAAAGATAATGAATTGAATTTGTTTTAACCTTTAAAACAACTTGGCCTTAAAAGATACGCTTTGGATTTCGATGAGACCGGGATCGGGTTTCCGTATACCGGATTTCCAGGTCTGGAGACCCGAATACCACATCGATCCAAATTTACGATAGGTCGTGAATCAAGTGAAGATGAAGATTTAGAGTGCAAGGGTTATTGTCGTTAACTCTGAGGGTGATTCCAAAACGAGTGTAACGAGATAATGCCTACGGTTTCGTTCGAACCCGGAACGAACTTGTATGGATTGAATGCTTTCAGAACATCGTCAGGTGGACGATGAGCATTCTAAGTGATGTGTTCTTTTTTTAAAGGTAATCGTGACCTCAAGCCTCACAAACCGGGAATGGCTAAAACAGGGGAGGTGCAGCAAGGTTAGTGGGTAGCACCCAAGTAGGACAAGATTACCTCTGTCTAGAAGTCCCTTCTTATTTCGGCTTAGTGTGTGCGGTTGCTGATCCCAACCGTGAGGTATCTTGTGCGGGAATTATCCAGTAAGGGATGTTCCGGCCTTGTGTTGCAGGGGATTGGGAGTGATCCTCGGTACGGTGATCTAGGCCACGTACTGTGACGGGCGGTACCCCGGTAGCCCTGCCATTGTATGGAAATCCAACTTCCAATAAGTGATAACGGACTTGATTGTATACATATGTATGCTGGAATTTAATGAATGTAACAATTTCGGCTATTTCATATTTATTTGAAAACCCTAGACCTATTATAATACAATCGAATTTCCTATCAAATGTTTTGGTTAGCGTAAGGTAAAAACTTACCCATGTTTATGTGTGGGAAGTCTTACGTGATACCTTTTCTTTCAAAAGGTTTTGAAGTTAAGCAAGTTTAACCCGTTTACTCACACCAGACCCATGTCTGACCCAAGTTGTTTATTTCTGTTTATAAACTCTTGGGTACTCAAATTTTTACGAGTAGCCAAGGGATTCAGGTTTAGCTTTGACGAGTAATCTGGAGGAGCAATGGAGCAGGAGGCTTCGGCGTTGTAGATATAGATAGTAGTTTTCCGCTGTGTTGATCTTTGTATTGATCTGTATTGTGTTGAGATGTAATAACTAGACAGATGTTTATAACTATCTAGTATGTGATGTGTAATCTGTGTAACTCTGATAGATGATGTATATGATACTATGTAATATTTATGTGATATATTATATTTCGTTTCGTTTCCGCTGTGAGTATTTGTGTTTGTTTCTTTTCTCTTCTTCTCTTTTCTACTTCTCACCCCTTTCTTTCTTATTAGCGATACGACTTTCTATGGAGAGAAAGTCGTGGTCGTCACACGTGGTATCAGAGCGGTAGGTTGAGTGAATACCTAGGCTCTGAAGTGGTGTCTATCTTGAGAGCGCGTAATTGTTAGTTATATAAAAATGATTTTATATTGTGTTAATTGATCGGTTGAGTGGTATATGGATTCTGGTCAATACGAGTAGCTAACGTTATTGATAGGGATCTCTAAACACTTGAACCAGGCCAACGGACACAATATTGTTTTAAAGAGGTAGATGAAATAATTTTGCCCAGAAATAATTTCTATATAAAAAAAATATATATCATTTTAAATATATATATATTTATGTATTTCTACCTATTTATTGGGTTACCTGTTCGGGTTTTCCAATATAAGTTATAAAGGTAGATAAGGTGGTAGTGTGTGTAACACAATTACCAATAGTTGGAGTTTGAATGTTGAGGTTGGAAGTGTATCTGTCGAGACTGTAGACCTAATACTGTCTCGAGTAAACTTTGCTGTGGTAAAGGATTTCATCGATCTCCGAAGGAAACTGTAATGGTTCGGAGTTTATCTTTGAAGTGTGGATGAGTAGAGTTGGATCTGTCGGATGTGCAGAAGTGTGTGATGGTATCTTGATACCTCAGGTAATAGTAGCTGTATGACGAGATACAGTGACGATGGATGTTCCTGAAGATGTTTTCTTTGGAACAAGATTAAGGAAGTGTGAATGTTTCGGTAGTGTGGCTGAGTTCAGCACAGTGTTTTTGTTGGTTTGGAGTCCGAGTTTCTCGAAGAGCTTTGGTTAGGAAGTCTTTGGCATTGTGGCAGCGTTGCAGCTCGGAGTATTCGATGGATTGGATAGTTAAGTATGGGCTGTTCTGATTGGTAAAGAGAGAACAGTCTGTTGGAATTAGGATGGGTTGATCGCAAAAGTGACTTGCGATAGTTTGAGTGTTCTCTTGGGTTGTCAGAGTTATTTTGGATGTCTTCAGGGAAGTTAGAGATTTGTCCGCATCTGGAGGTTGAGTTTTCTTATCGACTGGATTCCATGAGTGATACCGGTGGTTCAGTCTAGTGGAAGGATGTTTCCTAGAGATGGAGTTGGTGAAGCAGCTCAAGTTTTGCTGGAATATCTGAGTTGTATTTATGGATCAGTGAACCTTATTTCTGGAATGAGTTGTCCAGTCTGTGCTTGTGTCCTACTTCAGATCAGAGTTGAGCAGCGAAGCAGTTTGGAGTACATCTCTGGATAGGAGAAGTAAGTTTGGAATCTACTATTGTGAAGTAGAGTTATGTTTGGATCTCGTCTGTGTTCTGACTTGGATAAGTAATTGGTCTACTTGGTTGGATTGTCAGTTTGGATAACTGGAATTCATTGAGTTTTACGTATCTCTGAGGGAATACGTATTTGATCTATCTCTGGTTTTAGAATCTGCAGTTTTTGGGATGTTTGGTAGTTGAGTCAGACTCGTCTGTAGTCTGATAGTCTGTTTAGTTCTGTAGATCTAGATGTGTAGGAGATCTATAGCTTAATAGTTTAGATTGTTTGTAGAGCGAGTATCCCGGATATATATATATACTTGGGGAAACTCGAGGAATTCTATCCAAAATTTGTCTGGATAATTAGATTTGTTTGATTAGATGAATTGGTTGCTATGGTTGTTAGCATATGGTTGATAATATATATTGTGGTTTAAGAATTAAAATCTTTGATAGATTATTAAATTACCTTTGCTTTTAAATTTCGGGGACGAAATTATTTTAAGGGGGAAGGAATGTGATATCCCGGGATTTCAGGTGATTTCAATTTAATAATCTAATTAAATAAATATTTAATTGGTGAATTTTATCTTTTAAAAACTAATAAAATGATTTCTATTTATAATGTATATATATGAGTGTATATATTGTAAATAAATAAGCTTTGGTTTGAAATTTAATAAATAAATAAAATCTTGTTTTTCTAATATATATTTTGGTAATTTGGAAATCATGATTTATTTGATATTAAGCTTTTCAAAGCTTTTTAATAAATTACTATATGGTTTTAAATTGTTAAGTTTAAATTGTTTAAATTGATTTTTGCCTAAGTTTAAATTTAATAAAAAGGGTTAATATGCCTTCTCTTTTTTATTACTTAAAACTAAAATGGTTTATATATATGTACATATAGATTTAAAATATTCTTTCTTTTTAAATATCTCATGAATTAAAATAGCTTGTAAATATATAAATAAAAATAAACATATTACATAACTAATATAAAATATAAGTAATTTTATAAATAAGGGGTTAAACAAAATAATACCTTGTTTTAACATTTGTAAAAATATAAAACAAACATTAAGACATTTGTAACTAAGATGACATGCAATTAAACAAGTGTCCAAATTCTCTTGTAAACGAAATATGGATATAATGTTTTAAAGAAAATATGGTTATCCAGTTCAATGCTTTTTCATCCTCAATCCTTTTCTCTTCACTTTTTCAAAATTTAAAAACTGAAAATTAAAATCAAAAGAGAATCAAAACTGCAACTTCAACAGAATCAAACTGTTTCAACCTGAGATCAAGTTCAAATTCTACTTAAGCAAGCATATTCAAATATCAGCTTCAGATCTAAACGAGCTTCAGTTTCAAACTTCAACAATCAAAACAAGTTCCAGATTTAAAAGCAGTTCTCTGTTCTTTATTAATAGTGAGTAAACAAAACGTTTAAAAACAGTAATATGGTTGCTAGCTTTATTTGCATGTGATAATCCTATATGAAGAAGTTGTTTGAATGATTGATTTATCTGGATATATACATGAATTGCTTTGACCCTATGTGAATATATCTGTATATATATATAAAAACTGCCCCTCTGTTCTAGTTTTCCAGTGAGTAAACCTTGAATTTAAAAACAGTTTTAAATCTAGACTTAGATGCTTGTGATAAATGTTGTAGAAATATAGTATAAAGCTTTTACAGGAATGCTTTGTTTTGAATTGCATGTATATATTTTATCAGTAGATATAAATAGATAAACCTAAAAGCCTGTCTCTGTTTTATAACCTGGTAAGCAAACTTCCCACCTAAAATCTATTTTCATGTTGATGCTGTGAGTAAATTTAAGTTTTAAAAACAGTTTTATCTATGTTTATATCTGATGAATGAAATGATCCTTTGTAGAAAGGTAGTGAATGAAGTTTGCATGTGTGATATGAATGTAAATGTATGTATATATTGTGTTATGCTAAGGATTATCTGTATATATATTCATATATATAGGACTCTGTTGTTTTTACAGGATCCAGATTTTTCTTAAAATCTTTATCTTCTCATACAAATAAATTTAGGTCATGATTTATAAATAAAATTTGTTCATAACAATGTTATACAAATCCTAAAAATAGTTTTAAATCTCTTAATCCAGTAATCAACTCTAGAATATGAAATAACAGTAGAAATTAAATATACATAAAAAAACAATGTTTTAAATTCTGTGATTTGATACCATAAGCAGATTAGTGATGTGAAATGATGATTTTTAGCATAAGTTGTATGATTTTAAAGAGTGTGGATGATGTGATATTCTGAGTTGATCAGAATTCGAATGTTCGCCGATTTAAGACAAACGGCAGGGATGATGGTGGCGAGACCAAGGCTGGAGGTGGTTGGTGATCTGGTGGTCACGTGAAAAATAGTGAGGGTTTTTAATGATGACTGTGGTGGCCAGGATGGGGCGAATTAGGGTTCGTCGACTCGATTTGGGTGTGTTGGTTGTTGAGCTTCATGTGGCGTCAGTGGATGATCGGAGGTGATCGCATGGTGAGGGATTGGTGCTGGAAGTCGAGGTGGTTATCTGGTGTGGTCGGCAAGTTTTCTGGTGGTGAGTTCGTCGTCGACGAGGAAGTTTTGTGGATTGGGTTGGTTCCAGTTTTTCGATCAAAGGGGTTCGTTTTGTTGTGCTGTTGGATTCGTGAATTTGTGAGGCCGGGTTTGACGACGTGATGATGATCGACTTGTAGGCGACGGCGAAGTGGGACGGAGTGGCGGCGAACTTGTGTACACGTGCACATGTGCACGATGGTATCAGGTTCTTTCGATAGATTGGGGAAGAAGAAGAATTTTGGGTCGAGCTCGAGTTTTTTCGTGGGTTTTCTCGAAGCGGTGGAGGATCGTGAGTTACTCGAGTATGGTCTCGGGTATTGGGTTGTTTAGCTCGGGTAATTGACGATATTGTCTCGGGTCTGAAGAATTGAGTTAAAAACAGTTTTAACTTTTAAAATAAATCAAGTTTTATAAAAAAACAATTTTTGTTGATAACTAGTTCTTTGTTAATAATAGATGTTCTTTAACATTTGATATAAAAATGTTTTTAAATTTGTTTAAATGATGTTAAGTTTAATTTGTAATTATTTTGAGATCTTTAATTTGAAATGTATTAAAGGAAAGATTTAAAAGTAAAATGTTTTCAAAGCTTTTATTAATAATAATCAAAATAGATATAAGGTTAATACTTTATTTTAAAGTAATTAAGGTTTAATGATATAGGATTCATTTAATTAATGAGGTAATAAAAAGGTAATTTTATAATTTAATTAATTAATGGGTTAATGTTAATTTATTAAATAATTAGGATTATAAGTTAATTAGCTAGGGTTAATTAATTTGGGATTAATCATTTATTAGATAAATATAGATTTTTAATAAATGATTAGAAATTTATTAATAAAGTGATTAAAAGTTTAATTAAGCAATTAATTTAGTAATTAGAAATTAATTAATTGATAATTAAGAATTTATTAAGTTATAATTAATAAATAGTTTATTAAAGCTTAATTACTTAAAGAAAATGATTAAAGAATTGTTAATAATTAATGAGAGATCATTAATTAGGGATTATTGAATAATTAATTAATATAATTAATTTTGATAATCAATTAGATTAATTAACTAATGATAATCATTTGAGAATTGGTTAAGTATAATTACTTAAGGAAAGTAATTAAAGTTAATTAGTGGATGTAATTAACTAAAGATGATTTGAGAATAAAAGTAATTTGAGTTTAATTACTTAGATAATTAATCAAGGGATTAATTAAGAGATAATTAATTAAATGAGTAATTAATTTATGGAAGAGTAATTAAGGGAAGTTAATTACTAAGATATAATTAATCAAAGGTGATTAATAAATATGATTTAATTAAAGATTAATTATTAAATATAATTAATTTAAATGAAGTAATTAATTAAGAGTAATTAAAAATCATTAATTAATAATGATTAATAATGTAATTAAGGATTGTTTAATTTATATTAATTAATCAATAATAAGTGATTAAAGTAATTAATTAATTATAATTAATTGAGGATTAATGTAATTAAGTATAGTTAATTAATTAATGAAGTAATTAATGATTAATTACTGAAAATGATTTAAGATAATTAATTTGTAAAATTTATTAGGGATTAATTACTTAAAGTAATTAAAGGATAATTAATCAGGAATGATTAAATACTTAGAGTATGATTAATTAATTGGTTTAATTAATGATTAAGTAAGAAGGATTTATAAAATAAAGTAATTAATTTAATCTACTTTAAATTAATTAAAGATGATATAAATCATTACTTAGAAATGGATGGATGATATTGAATGCTATGCATTGTTGATATCTCTGATGAGATTTGATTAATCTGTGATATAGATGTTTGGTTGAATTAATGATAATATGAATTATCTGTTGTGATGATAATGTAGCTGTTGAATTATCTATCTTTGTGTATAAAGATAATGAATTGAATTTGTTTTAACCTTTAAAACAACTTGGCCTTAAAAGATACGCTTTGGATTTCGATGAGACCGGGATCGGGTTTCCGTATACCGGATTTCCAGGTCTGGAGACCCGAATACCACATCGATCCAAATTTACGATAGGTCGTGAATCAAGTGAAGATGAAGATTTAGAGTGCAAGGGTTATTGTCGTTAACTCTGAGGGTGATTCCAAAACGAGTGTAACGAGATAATGCCTTCGGTTTCGTTCGAACCCGGAACGAACTTGTATGGATTGAATGCTTTCAGAACATCGTCAGGTGGACGATGAGCATTCTAAGTGATGTGTTCTTTTTTTAAAGGTAATCGTGACCTCAAGCCTCACAAACCGGGAATGGCTAAAACAGGGGAGGTGCAGCAAGGTTAGTGGGTAGCACCCAAGTAGGACAAGATTACCTCTGTCTAGAAGTCCCTTCTTATTTCGGCTTAGTGTGTGCGGTTGCTGATCCCAACCGTGAGGTATCTTGTGCGGGAATTATCCAGTAAGGGATGTTCCGGCCTTGTGTTGCAGGGGATTGGGAGTGATCCTCGGTACGGTGATCTAGGCCACATACTGTGACGGGCGGTACCCCGGTAGCCCTGCCATTGTATGGAAATCCAACTTCCAATAAGTGATAACGGACTTGATTGTATACATATGTATGCTGGAATTTAATGAATGTAACAATTTCGGCTATTTCATATTTATTTGAAAACCCTAGACCTATTATAATACAATCGAATTTCCTATCAAATGTTTTGGTTAGCGTAAGGTAAAAACTTACCCATGTTTATGTGTGGGAAGTCTTACGTGATACCTTTTCTTTCAAAAGGTTTTGAAGTTAAGCAAGTTTAACCCGTTTACTCACACCAGACCCATGTCTGACCCAAGTTGTTTATTTCTATTTATAAACTCTTGGGTACTCAAATTTTTACGAGTAGCCAAGGGATTCAGGTTTAGCTTTGACGAGTAATCTGGAGGAGCAATGGAGCAGGAGGCTTCGGCGTTGTAGATATAGATAGTAGTTTTCCGCTGTGTTGATCTTTGTATTGATCTGTATTGTGTTGAGATGTAATAACTAGACAGATGTTTATAACTATCTAGTATGTGATGTGTAATCTGTGTAACTCTGATAGATGATGTATATGATACTATGTAATATTTATGTGATATATTATATTTCGTTTCGTTTCCGCTGTGAGTATTTGTGTTTGTTTCTTTTCTCTTCTTCTCTTTTCTACTTCTCACCCCTTTCTTTCTTATTAGCGATACGACTTTCTATGGAGAGAAAGTCGTGGTCGTCACACGTGCTCGGGTCAGACCGAGTATTACAGATTTCAGGTAAGGACGTTCTGGAGCTCAGGAGACGAGTTGGATGGCAGGAACGTATGGAGTATTTTCCGCTGTGATATTATAGTTGTCTGAGACATGTTAACTTTAACTGTCTAGTACATTTGTGAATGTTGTAACTCTGATGTATTAAAATGTAATTAACAAATACAGTTTTCTTTGTATAACTGATATTATTATTTGTTATTATATTTAATCCGCTGCGAATGTGAGATGTTGTGTTCTCTGTTCTTCTTTCTTCTTTCTGTTTCTTTCTTCTATCTCTTTCTCTTTCTTCTAACTATCTGGAATTTTCGAGTTCGAAAAATCCCGGGTTGTTACAGTTGAAAACTTGAAACTGAGAGTTTGAATACTTTTTCTTTTTGCTTTAAAACTTGAATTGCTGGACTTTACACTTGCTTTATCTACATGCATGCTTGCTCCAGGTTGAAGAAATGAAGGCAGATAGACTTGAGGTGGTTCCAGAGATGAAAATGAAATGCAGACAGGCTCTTGGAAAATGCAGGTAGGCTTAAATGTTGAAAAGAATTGCAGGCTGAACTTGATTTAGATTTTGGAAAATGCATTACAGGTCTTTGATTCCAGGTTTTAGATGATGAGAATGAATTGCAGATTTATTACAGATTTTGGTTTGAGGATTTGTTTAATTACAGATTGTTTTGATTGGTTCGATTTCGTTTCCAGGCGAATCGATCGAATCTGGGTAGTCGAGATGATAGGGCAGGTCATCGGTGATCTGCAGACGTCGGCAAAGATGGTCAGAACGGTGGCGAATGCATGTGCACGTGTACGTGTGCACGACGATGATCTCGTGTTTGGATCTCGGAGTGATTTCGTAGGCGACTCGAAGGGGTATTCGAGTAAGTGGTAGTTTGACTCGGGAATGGTTCGTGCTCGAGTAAGTGTAGTATAGCAGTTTTTTTTTTATTATTTTACTAAGTTAAAAGAAAATGTAGGAGAAGAGGAGAACTCGAAGTTAGTATCAGGGTTTTGGGATGGTAGCTCGAGTCTGTACTTGAGTTGATGATGTGAGTTTAGCTTGCAGGTTTTAAATTTTAAAACTTGGTTTTTAAATTTAAAATGAAATTTAAAAGTTAAATTGAAAATGGATGTTTTCAAATGTATTTGTGAATGATAGTTTAACCTTGGATAAGAAAATGTTTTATCTTAAAGTTAAAATCATTAAAACTTTAAGGTAATTACAATGGTTTAAATAATCTAATTAATTAATGATTTAGATTAATTAATTTGTAATTAAGGATTTAAATTATCTTAATTAAGGTTTAAGATTTATTAAATAGAATAATTAATTTGTAATTAAGGTTTATAAATTAGAATATTAATTAATGATTAAGAATTAATTAATAAAGTAATTAAAGATTAATTAAGTTATGGTTAACACTTAATTAATTAAATAATTAGAGATTAATTAATTGGTTATTAAGATTTATTAATTTGAAATTAATAATAATTAATATAAGTTAATTATTTAAGAAAATAATTGTTAATGAAGGTCATTAACTATGGATTATTAAATAATTAATTAATGTGATTAATATTAATAATTAATTAGATTAATTAATTTGAAGATAATTACTTAATGTAATTATTAAGGTAAGATTATTTAGGAAAGTAAATAATAAGATAATTACTGGAAGTATTTAGTTGAATAATGATTTTATTAATAGAAGTAATTTGAGTTAATTACTTTGAATAATTAATCAAGGGATTAATTAAGAAATTAATTAAGGAAGTAATTAATTTAGTTAGTGGAAGTAATTAAGGGTAGTTAATTTCTGATTGAAGATTAATCAAGAGTGATTAATAAATATTGTTTACTTAAAGGTTAATTACTTAATGTAATTAATTTAATTAAGTAATTAATAATTAAGTTGTAATTAAGGATCATTAATTAATATAATTAATGATGTAATTAAGATTGGTTAATTAAGTAATAATTAATAAATAAAGTAATTAATCAATGTAATTAATTAAGGATTAATGTAATTAATTATAGTTGATTAAGTTAATTAATTTTAGTTAATTAATTAATGAAGTAATTAAAGGTTAATTACTATAAGTGGTTAAGGATAATTAATTTAAGTAATTAATTGAGAATAAATTACTTGAATGTAATTAAAAGGTAATTAATCAAAGATGATTAATTGAAATGAATTATTAAAGGATAATTAATTAAATTGTAATTAATTAATGATTAAGTAAGCAGGATTTATAGAATGAAGTAATTAATTTAATTCACTTTAAATTAATTAGAGATGATATAAATCATTACCTATGGATGGATGATAATACTGAATGCTTTGCATTTGATTGATATCTCTGATGAGATATATGCTGTGTGATATGGATGTTAGTTGAATTGTGATGATAATATGGGTTATCTGTTATATCGATAATGTTGATTATCTATTGTGATGTTGTGAATTATCTTTCTATGTGTATAAAGATAATTGAATTGAATTGTTTTAACTTTAAAAAAACTTGGCCTTAAAAGATACGCTTTGGATTTCGATGAGACCGGGATCGGGTTTCCGTATACCGGATTTCCAGGTCTGGAGACCCGAATACCACATCGATCCAAATTAACGATAGGTCGTGAATCAAGTGAAGATGAAGATTCAGAGTGCAAGGGTTATTGTCGTTAACTCTGAGGGTGATTCCAAAACGAGTGTAACGAGATAATGCCTTCGGTTTCGTTCGAACCCGGAACGAACTTGTATGGATTGAATGCTTTCAGCACATCGTCAGGTGGACGATGAGCATTCTAAGATAGATGTGTTCTGTTTAAAGGTAATCGTGACCTCTAGCCTCACAAACCGAGAATGGCTAAAACAGGGGAGGTGCAGCAAGGTTAGTGGGTAGCACCCAAGTAGGACAAGATTACCTCTGTCTAGAAGTCCCTTCTTATTTCGGCTTAGTGTGTGCGGTTGCTGATCCCAACCGTGAGGTATCTTGTGCGGGAATTATCCAGTAAGGGATGTTCCGACCTTGTGTTGCAGGGGATTGGGAGTGATCCTCGGTACGGTGATCTAGGCCACGTACTGTGACGGGCGGTACCCCGGTAGCCCTGCCATTGTATGGAAATCCAACTTCCAATAAGTAATAACGGACTTGATTGTATACATATGTATGCTGGAATTTAATGAATGTAACAATTTCGGCTATTTCATATTTATTTGAAAACCCTAGACCTATTATAATACAATCGAATTTCCTATCAAATGTTTTGGTTAGCGTAAGGTAAAAACTTACCCATATTTATTGGTGGGAAGTCTTACGTGATACCTTTGTTTTCAAAAGGTTTTGAAGTTAAACAAGTTTAACCTGTTACTCACACCAGACCCATGTCTGACCCAAGTTGTTTATTTCTGTTTTATAAACTCTTGGGTACTCAAATTTTACGAGTAGCCAAGGGAATTCAGGTTAGCCTTGACGAATTGTGGAGGAGCAATGGAGCAGGAGGCTTCAGCGTTGTAGATATAGTTAGTAGTTTTCCGCTGTGTTGATCTTTGTTTTGATCTGTATTATGTTGTAATGTCTAGACAGATGTTTATAACTGTCTAGTAAGTGATGTATAAGTTGTGTACTCTGATTATGTAAAGACTATGTATTAGTTATGTGATATATTATAATTTGTTCCGTTCCGCTGTGAGATTCTGATGTGTTGTTTCTTTCTTTCTCTTCTTTTCTACTTCTCACCCCTTTCTTTCTTCACAATGATGCGACTTTCTGGGCATAGAAAGCCGGGTCGTCACACGATTTAAATTTAAATGGTTTTAAATGTTTGAGAAAGGTTTTGTAGATTTGGTTTCCTGTCCTAGACAGATTTTGTTTTGATCTGTAATACGGAAATTAATTTTTATAACTATATATATATTCACCTATCTAAATTTGTTGGGTTACCTGTCCAGGTTACCAACATGAGTTCTCGAGGAAGAAGAGGCAGAGTTGCAAGAAACATGTCGACCAATGATAGAAGAGGTCATAATGCTAGTGAGGCTGTGAATCCAATACCGCCTCGAGTTAGTTTTGCTGCATTATGCAAGGATTTTACCAACCTTGGAGGGAGTTCTTTTAAAGGATCCGAGACTATAATTGAAGTTCAAGCTTGGCTACGCTCATGCGAGCGCATCTTTAAGAGTCTTGAGTTGTCTGACGAGCAGAAAAGAGTAATGGCATCATGGCAACTAAAGGAAGGTGCTGCAGCTTGGTGGGATGCAGTTACCGTGAATATTGCTGAAGATGAGATTTCTTGGAGCAAATTTAAAGGATTGTTTGAAGAACAGTTCATGCCAACAGCTGGGAAGACTCGTTTATATAGAGAATTTCTGGATTTAAAGCAAGGAAGTATGACTGTTTCGGAATATGAGACCAAGTTCAATGAATTATCTCGCTACGGACTTGGGTTGATTGATACATCCCTTAAGAAAAATGAGATGTTTGTGCAAGGAATGAGGCCTGAGTTCCATGAAAAGATGACGGCTCATCTGAAAGGATCTTTTGTGGAGTTGATCGACATGGCTTTACGATATGAGGAAATCATGAAGAAGAAACCAGTAGCAGTTGTGGCAGCTTCAGGAGGAAATTCTTCCAACTCAAATAAAAGAAAGTTCAATCCGAATTGGAAGAAGCAAGGAAAAGGGAAGCAGGGAGGAAGCAATGGACCCCGTAAGTGCTATATTTGTCAACAAGAAGGTCACTTGGCTAATAGATGTCCTAGGAAGGAATCTCAGCAGCAGCAGTATAATGGACCAGGAGCAGCAATGGTTCAGAAGTCTTTGTGCTATAACTGTCATCAGCCCGGACATATGATAAAGAATTGCCCGCTTCTTCAGAAAGCTCAGCTGAACAAAGTTTTTGCTTTGGAAGGTGCACCCTCAACCACTTCCAAGGGCAAAGGAGTTTTGGAAGGTACTTTGCTTATCAATGGTGTTTATGTTAAAGTATTATTTGATTCTGGAGCATCTCTCAGTTTTATTTCTTTAGAGACGGTAATAAAATTTCACCTTACCCCTAGTATTGTAGAAGATTATATTTGCGTCTCTAATCCCATAGGTGGAGTAACCCGACTTGATAGGGTTTGTAAAGGATTGAGGATTACTTATCTTTCCCATAGTTTTGCATGTGAACCTTATGTATTAGATTTTAAGGGGTTTGATCGTATTTTGGGAATGGATTGGCTTGATAGACATAAAGCTGCCCTAAATTGTGAAGAAAGAACAGTTTCGTTAGAAACTGATCTGGGTAGGATTGCTAAAGTAACGTGTGATAATTCTGGAATTCACTTGAGTAGTCTTTTACATGGAGTTGAGACTTCTCAAGAGAAGGGAGGAGATATTGATGTGGTTAAAGATTTTCCTGATGTATTTGAAGAAGTCAAATGTTTACCTCCACATCGAGAGATAGAGTTTCGAATTGATCTAATTCCAGGGGCAATACCAGTTGTCCAGCCCAGTAGAAGAATGGCACCAAAGGAGAGAGAAGAATTGGTAAAGCAGACTCAAGATTTCTTATCGAAGGGTTTGATCCGGCCTAGTTTTTCAAGTTGGGGTTCGGCTGTTGTCTTTGTAACGAAGTCGGATGGATCACTAAGGTTCTGTGTTGATTATCGAGAATTGAACAAAGTGACCATTCGAAATAAGTATCCTTTGCCTCGTATTGATGATCTTTTTGATCAATTGAATGGAGCTTCTGTTTTCTCCCAATTGGATTTAGCTTCAGGTTTCCATCAGCTAAGGGTAGCTGAAGATAGTATACCCTTGACTGCGTTTAGGGGACCAAATTGTTTCTATGAGTGGTTGGTTATGCCTTTCGGATTAACCAACGCTCCAGCCTACTTTGTTGACCTGATGAATCGAGTTTTTCGGGACGTGTTGAATAAGTTTGTACTCGTATTCATCGATGATATTCTTATCTATTCCAAATCTGAAAAGGAGCATAAGCGACATTTGGAGATAGTATTGGAGACTCTGCGAAGGCATGTTCTGAAGGCCAAGTTTTCGAAATGTCATTTTTGGAAGTCGGAGGTCAGATTTTTGGGCCATATTGTCTCTGGAGAAGGTATCTCTGTAGATCCAGCAAAGGTAGCAACTATTCAAGAATGGAAGCAACCGAAGACTCCGACGGAAATCCGCAGTTTTCTAGGTCTAGCTGGCTACTATAGGAAGTTTATTCGGGACTACTCTAAGATTTCGTCGCATTTAACCAAGTTGACTAAGAAAGGAGCAAAATTTAAGTGGACCCCCGAATGTGAAGAAGCATTCCAGGATTTGAAGGCAAGACTGACTAGTGCACCTGTTCTAGCTGTTCCCGATGGTAAGAGCAAGTTTGAGGTCTACACTGATGCTTGTATTGTAGGAGTGGGTGCGGTGTTGATGCAGAATGGAAGAGTCATTGCGTATGCAAGTAGGCAGTTGAAGCCACATGAAAAGAATTACGCTACGCATGATCTGGAGTTGTTGGCTATTGTTTTTGCTTTGAAAATTTGGAGGCATTATCTGCTAGGAGAGAAGTTCGAGCTTTTTACGGATCACAAACCTTTGAAGCACCTTTTCTCCTAGAAGGATCTAAATTTGAGGCAGCAGCGATGGGTTGAATTTTTGGCATCTTATGATCTGGATATCTTGTATACTCCAGGGAAGGCGAACGTTGTGGCGGATGCTCTAAGTAGGAATGCCGTTCTGTCTATATTGGAAGTTGTTCCATCTCTTTTGAAAAGGATTTCGATTGAGCAAAGATCTGATGAAAGATTGAGAGATATCATCAGTAGAATCGAGAATGGTCAATGTTCCAGTTTTGTAATTGATAATCAAGGAACATTGAAGATCAACGGAAGGATTTGTGTTCCGAATTCCAAGGATTTGAAGCAAGAAGTTCTGTCAGAGAGTCATCGCTCCAAGCTAAGTATTCACCCAGGAATTTCCAAAATGTATAAAGATATGAAGAAAGTCTTCTGGTGGAAGGGCATGAAGAAGGATGTAGCTACTTTTGTTAATAGATGTGCGACCTGTCAGCAGATAAAAGGCGATCAGCAGAAGACCGCAGGATTATTACAGCCTTTAGAAGTTCCTCAGTGAAAATGGGAAATGATTTCGATGGATTTTATCGACGGTTTGCCAAGGACCAAAAAGGGAAATGAAGGAATATGGGTAGTTGTTGACCGGCTAACCAAAAGCGCCCATTTTATTCCGGTTAAGACAAACCGTACTGCAGTATCTTTGGCCGAGATTTTCTTGAAAGAAATTGTTAGACTGCATGGTGTTCCAGTCAGCATAGTAAGCGATCGTGATCCTATTTTCACCAGCAAATTTTGGGAGGCTTTGCAGTCAGCTTTGGGAACGAGTTTGAGTCTGAGTACAGCATATCATCCCCAGACAGATGGGCAGACGGAGAGGGTAAATCGTATTCTTGAAGATATGCTTAGAGCTTGTATTCTAGATTTTGGTGGATCTTGGGAAGACCATCTACATTTAGTAGAATTCTCATACAATAATAGTTACCAAGCAAGTATCAAGATGGCACCCTATGAAGCGTTGTATGGAAGACCTTGTAGATCACCATCCTGTTGGGTAGAATCGGGAGATCGTCTAGTTCTCGGTCCAGATTTGATTCGAGAAGCTTCTGAAAAGGTAGAGCTTATCAAGAAGAGGATGAAAGCATCGCAGGATCGTCAAAAGAAGTATGCAGACAAAAGACGAAGACAATTGGAATTTGAGATTGGAGATATGGTCTTTGTCAAAGTTTCCCCGATAAAAGGAACTATTAGATTTGGGAAGACGGGAAAACTCGCTCCAAGATATATTGGACGATTCCGAGTACTGGAAAGAATTGGTACCGTAGCATATAGGATTGAGTTACCAGGTCGGATGGCTGGAATTCATAATGTATTTCACGTATCTCATTTGAGAAAGTACGTGCATGATCCATCCATTATTGTGGAGCCAGCAGTGCAGGAAGATTTAGAGATCGAGCCGGACTTATCTGTTGTAAAGCATCCTGTTCAGATAGTCGATCAAGATGAGAGGCAACTCAGAAACAAAGTGGTGAAGCTAGTCAAGGTGCAGTGGAGCGAGGATCCCAGAGATTGTACCTGGGAGACTCTAGACAGTTTTAGGAAGGCTTATCCGGATCTGTATCCGGATAGCTAGTGATTGTTTGTTTGAGTAAATTGTCTGTTTGATTGTTGTATGGATGATATGTATGCTTAGTTTGTTGAAATGAAATAAAATTTTGGATTATCTTTTGTTTTAATTTCGGGGACGAAATTCTTTTAAGGGGGGAGGAATGTGATATCCCGGGAATTTCAAAGAAATTAAATATGATAATCTCTTTAATAAATTAATTAAATTGGAAATATTGTTATATTAAAACAATAAAAATGTATTGTATTTATATATATGTGGGAATATAGATTTTTAAGTGGAATATTTATTTCAATTTGAATAAATGGATGTTTAAATATATATTTACATCAAAATTGATTTTTAAATTTTATTTAAAAATTGGTTAGATCTTATATTTGGATTCAAAGAGATGATATATATATATATCTATTTATATATATTGGATTTAAGGTAAGTATAAATAATTTTTATAAATATAGTTTGTTTTATTCCATTTCTTTTAGTAGATTTTTCATTTATATAATCAAAAATATGCATTAGTTATTAGGAAATAAATTATAAAATCTTTATTTAAAATATGTAAAAGTATTTATGCGTGGAAAAAATAGGTGTTAACATTTAAACACTTTAAATATACATGTGTTAAGTTAGTAAATATGTTTAGTGACAAGTGTCACAATTTCATTTATATTTTCTTTAATTTTTATAAATCAAAAACCAAAATTCTATATATTTCTACTTCTCATTTCTTTTTCCCTTTCCTACCTCTTTCTCTAAACTTTCAAGCCAGCACGTTTTCAAAAACTGAAAAGAAAATTTTCCAAAGCCTTTTAAACATTCAAACTATTTTCTCTCCAAAATTCTAAAATCTGAAACCAAAAGCCAAATTGAAACTTCCTCAAAATCTAAACTGCAAGCTATTTTCAAACTGAAGAAAAATCAGAAATCAAAGATCAAAACAAATTGCAGCAAGTTTCAAGAATCAACAAACCCAAAATCTAAACAAGAAATTCAAAGTTCTGGAGCTAGCTGTTCAAGCTTAAGTTTCAAATCATCTCAGTTCTATTCAAAGCTCTGTTCTAAACCAAGTGAGTAAACAAGATGTTTTAAAAACAGTAATATGGTTGTTATTTTGATTTGCATGTGATAATTCTATATAGAAAAGTTGTTTAATGGTTGAATATATCTAGTTATATATACCTTACTATGATCATATGTGAATATACCTGCAATGTTTAAATCTGCTCTGTAAAATGTTCCAGTAAGCAAAACAAACTCAGACCTACCCTGTTGTCTTGAGACTATATTAAAGTGATGTTGTATGAATGTAAATAGGACTGCATGTTTGTATGTATTTACATATGAATATATTGATTTATGCATGCCTGTAGACTTATAAAAATAGACCTGTACTTATCTCTGTTATAAACCCAGAGATAAAATAATTGAAGAAATCTTGTTCTCTTCTCCATTCTTTTTAAGGTTTTAGGTTTTTTTTTTTTTCAATAATATAGTTCTGTTTAGGATATAATCTTGATATTTATAAAGTAAGTCAAGAAAATTTGAATTTAAAACTGTCTGTTATCAAGAAAACAGTGAAATGTAAAAAATATGTTTGCAACCAAGTATTGTTATATGTTGAATAAATTATATAACGTGAATCCACACTAGAAAAGAAGATTTTTAAAATGAATCTGAGGATTTTTAGTTAAGTAAAGTGAAAGCAGTTTGGAGTTTTAAGTGAAATGGGTTTTCTCAAAATTTTGGAAATTCTCAAACAATTGGTATTCGAGGTTTTGGTCGAAGTTGGGTTAGTGGTCAGTGATATTGAGAAAAATACTGGATGATTTTATCATCATTGGTGGCTTTGGATATCGAGTAATCTAGGGTTTGACACCTTGTTCCTGTCGTGATGAAAGCAAGATGATTGGAGCACCTACGGTGAATCGAGCTTCATGGGAGCAATGGAGATGGATGCGTGAAGGATTTGGGAGGATGTTGACGAAGTTTCAGGTGGAACGATGGTCAGAGGCGTGGTGGCGAGGTGTTCGTTTCAGGTGATGTCGAACTGTGGTTCAAATTTATAGCTCGTTTTCGATTTAGGCTAGATGATTGCATTTTGATGCTCGAAGTTGTTTGACGAGTTGAATTGCGATTTGCCGGAGACGAGAGAGTTCGCCGGAGTTGGCTGGAATCGCCGTGCACGTGCACCACGGTGATGTGTGTATCTGGAATGATGGAGACGTGGGCGACTCGAAGGAGTCTCGGGTTTTTAGAGGGGAAGACTCGAAGCTTTCTCGTGTGTGTTTAGGGTAGGCGTAGCAGTTTAGTTTTTAAAAGAAACTAGGGGAAAGACGAAGAAGAATTGAGGAAGACTCGAAGCGATCTCGAGTAAAAGGTGTAGGAAACTCGAAGCAGGAATAAGAGATGTTTAGCACGTTTTAAAAGTTTTAAATAATTAAGTTTGGAATTTTTAAAATGTTTCTTTGTTTAAACTTTTCTAAACTTCTTTTAAAATGTTTTAAATTCTATTTTATTGGTAGGTTTGAAAAATTAAGTTTGTTAAAATTTAAATAAAATGCTTTAAACTAAATCATTTTATAGTTATAATTAAATGTTAATTAAAGGTTAACTTAATAATGTGATTAAGTAATTAACAAAAGAAAATGGTTTGTTGAAGATAATTAAGATTTTAATTAATTAAGAGTTAGTTAATTTGTAATTAAGAATTTTAAATCAGATAATTAAAGTTAATTAATTAATAATTAGTAGTTAATTAAATTAAGAAATTAATTAAGTAATTAATTGGTAATTAGTAATTAATTAATTGATAATTAAGAGTTAGTTAATCAAGTATTAAGAATTAATTAAATTATGATTAATTTATTTAGTAATTAATTGGTAAGTAATAGTTAATTAATCTTTGATTAAGGATTACTTAATTTAAAATTAAGTTTTATTAATTAATAATTTAGGTTATTAATTAATAGTTAAAGGATAATTAATCTCTGATTAAGATTAATTAATTTACTTATAAAAGTAATTAAGGTATGATTAATTAATTAAATGTTTGTAATTAATTAATAATTGATTAAGCAGGATAAGTGATTAGTCTTAAGTAATTAATTTAATTTAAGATAATTAAATTAATTATAATATGGATTAATAAATTCTGTTTAGATGATTGTTGGAGTAGGATGTCTGGATTGATAGATATCTAATGGGTGATATTCTGTAATACTGTGGTAAGTTGAATATATCTGAAATGGATGTATGGATTATCTATGATAAATGCTATGTGAATTCAAAGTGATGAATTGGATTGTTTAACTTTAAAACAACTTGACCTTTTAAGATACGTTTGGATTTCGATGAAACCGGGATCGGGTATCAATTTTGAATATCCGAAAACCACATCGATCCAAGTTAAGCGTTAGGTCGTGACATCTCAAATGAAGATCGAGATGGTGAATGCAAGGGTTATTGTCGTTAACTCTGAGGGTGATTCCAAAATGAGTGTAACGGGATAATACCTTCGGTTTCGTTCGAACCCGGAACGAACTTGTATGGATGAATGCTATCAGACTATCGTCAATGGAGGACGATAAGCATTCCAAGATGTGTTCTTGTAAGGTAATCGTAGCCTCAAGCCTCATCAACCAGGAATGGCTAAAACAGGGGAGGTGCAGCAAGGTTAGTGGGTAGCACCCAAGTAGTATGAGATTCCCCTGTCTAGAGTCCCTTTTTATTTCGGCTGTGTGGGTGGTTGTTTGGCCGCAACCACGGGGTTTCTTATGCGGGAATTATCCAGTAAGGGATGTTCCGGCCTTGTGTTGTAGGGGAGCGGGCGTACTCCTCGGTACGTTGATCTAGGCCACGTACTGTGACGGGCGGTACCCCAGTAGCCCTGCCATTGTATGGAATCCAATTTCCAATAAGTGATCTCGGACTTGATTGTATACTTATGTATGCTGGAATTTAATGAATGTAACAATTTCGGCTATGTGAATATTTATCTGAAAACTATAGACCCTATTATAATATAACCAGATTCTTATCAAATGATTTGGTTAACATAAGATAAAAACTTACCCGTGTTTATGTGTGGGAAGTCTTATGTGATACCCTTGTTTCCAAATGATTTTCAAGTTAAACAACTTAACCGTTTACTCACACCAGACCCATGTCTGACCCAGAGTTTATTTCTGTTTTTCTTAAACTCTTGGGTACTCAAATTTTTATGAGTAGCCAAGTGATCAGGTTTTGCTTAGACGAATTTTGGAAGGACCTGGAGATGGAGACTTGGCGTAGTTATATTTGTATAGGTATCTTTCCGCTGTGTATTAACTCTAAGATGTATTTTGTGAGTGTAATGTAGTGACAGATACTTATGACTGTCTTGTTTTGGATGTTGTACATATGGGTAACTCTGATATGTGTAAAAACTATGTAATGGATATGTGATATATTATATTTTGTTCTGTTTCCGCTGTGAGATTCTGATATCTGTTGTTCTTTCTTCTATCTTTTCTATTTCTATCTATTTCTTTCTTATTGATGATACGATTTTCTGTGGAATGAAAGTCGGGTCGTCACAAATGCTGTATCACTCAGTCTGACCCGAGCGTAAAGCAAAACACAAAACACTCGAGTCGGGATTAACATTCTTATATAAATAAATCCAACTCAAGTGAAACATAAATTGAAATACAAGTAACTTAAAGGATGTTTGAGATAACCATCCTCTAAGGATCTTCAGAACTATTGTAATGACCCGGAAATTTCGAACCCGAAATTTCCAGATAGTTAGAAGAAAAAGAAAAGAGATAGAAGAAAGAACAGAACAAGGCACAGATTCTCACATTCGCAGCGGATCAAAATACAATATCAAATAATAATATCAGTTATACAAAGAAAACTGTATCAGTCAATTACATTTTTATACATCAGAGTTACAACATTTCACAATCACTATACAGTTAAAATAACTCGTCCCAATAATTAACAATATATCACACTCCATACGTTCCTGCCATCCAGCTCGTCTCCTGAGCTCCAGAACGTCCTTACCTGAAATCTGTAATACTCGGTCTGACCCGAGCATTACATCAAAGTAACACCCGGGTCAGGCTGGAAACCAGCGTGAGTAAACCCATATAATTTTTAATGCCAAGTTATAAACTTATTTGCAAACCAGGGTAACTCGTTCCTTAGTACGAGCTCTTAACTAGTTATAGCCAACACTTATTCCACAAAACAATACTAAGTACCGTTACTTAGTTTAAATAGTCCGGTTTACTTAAATTTATCTCATTCCAGCCTATTAGATTCCATATTCACATCTATAATGAATTAAAGATTACTAATCGAAGTGGTTCCGGATATTGTTGATATCCGACCCCGGTCTCTTCGAATTCAATGTCATCCTTAAAACCAAGTTGTTTAAGTGAATACAATTAAATTTAAAATTCAGAATACAGCATTTCATCACAGATAGATAATCCATTTTATCACAGTTAAATCTCAACATATCATCTCACATAGTATCACGAATCATATATCAGATATATCAATTAATTCGAGGCATTCTATATCATACAATCATCCATAAGCAAGATAAATTTGTCACACCATTTCTAATTAATTTAATTAACCACCCATGAATTAAATTAATTACTTAGATTTAACTTAAAATCTTAAGTTAATAGATTAATGTTAGTTAATCCCTAGAGTTTATTAAATAGGGTTTTAAATGATAATTCATAAGTTAAGTAAGATAAACGATTTATCTTTTAACTAATTAATTAATGGATTAATTAAATTTATTGTTTAATGATTAAGGGTTAAATAAATTAAGTAATTAAGGGTTATAATTAATTAAAGATTAATTAATTATTAAAGATTAATAAATGAAAGTAATTAGAGATTAATTACTCAAAATGATAAATTCTTAATATAAGTAATTAAGATTCTTATTAAAATCAATCTATACCATAATTAAAACATCATATTATTATTATTTGGTTATTTATATTTGAAATAACAAATTTATCAATTTAAAATAATTTAAATTAAGAGATTATCACATTTTAAACTTCTCGAAATCCCGGGATATCACATTCCTTCCCCCTTAAAAGAATTTCGTCCTCGAAATTTAAAACAAAAGATAATCCAAATTTTTATTTTATTTCAATCCATTTTAAAACAATTTAAATATACTTATCAGCCATACACTATCAAACAAATTAAGTTTTAAAATGAAACTTTTAAAGGTTTCATTTATTTATAATATAGTTAATTAATTAATTAATGTAATTAATTACTTCCATTAATCAACCTTAAATAATCATTAACAGTAATTAACTATTCTTAATTATTTCTTAATTACTTTAATTTCTTTTATAAATCCTTTTTGATTTATTTAAGTTAATTAATTTGATTATTAATTAAAGATGGTCACTCGATAATTGATTAAGTATAATTACTTAATAAGATTTGTTAAGTGTAATTACTTAGTGTAAGTAATTGATAAATGAATTACTGGATGTAATTGGTGTAATTAATCAAAAAGGATTTATAAAAGAAATTAAAGTAATTAAGAAATAATTAAGAATAGTTAATTACTGTTAATGATTATTTAAGGTTGATTAATGGAAGTAGACCGGTATGGGCTGAAATGATGTATCATGATGTGGCGTAGCTTTGGACTTGGTGGTGTCTATCTTGAGAGACTGGCGATGGTCGGAAGTTCATCGATGGGTGTGCACGTGCACGATTGTTAGTGTGTGTCAGTGAGCTTAAGTTGGGGAAGAAGAAGTTCTCGAGCTCGTACTCGAGGAGGAACCCGCGTACATGAAGTTTTTGCTCGAGTAATGTTATAGAGTGGTACGCGAGCATTTGAGTGAAACAAGTTTTAACAATTAAAAATTAAAACAAACAGTTTTAAAAATTTACTCAGGAAGGACCTCGGGGAGAAAAGATTTTGGCTCGGGATTGCCTTCGGGTCGTTTGTGAGTTTGAGTGAGAACAGTTTTAACAGTTTAAAATTTTTATAAAACAAACCCTGTTTAAAAAAGAAGAATAAGAAGAAGATGTATTTGTTTGATTCAAATACATATGGTTTAAACCCAAAGTAATTGTTAAACCAGTTTTTAAAATTTAAATTAAAGTAAGTTTTAAATTTTAAATAATCAAGTTAAATCAAGTGTCTTGGAAATTCATTTTTTTAAACGAATGATTTGAATAAATTAAGTTGTATGAATTGATTAACTTAATTATATTAAGTTAAAATCTTAAGTTATTTTCAAACTTAATTTGAAATATAGTAAAGTAATTAATAAGGAAATGTTTATCTTAAAACTTAATTTAAGTTTAATAATAATGGAATAAATAAAGAATGATTTATTAAATTAAATTAGTTGATGATTAAGGATAAGTAAATTAACAATTAAGTTTTCAAGTGTTTTATTCACTTTAATTAAGGATTGTTAATAAATAATTAAGGATAAGTAATTAATAATTATTTATTTAAAAGTTAATTAATGATTTAATTAAGTAAGTTAATTACTAAGATCAAATGTTTTAATGATAATTAAGATTTTTAATGAGTTAAAATTAATTAAGTTTAATTAATTTAATTAATTAATTTTTGATAAGGATTAATTAAATAAGGGTTAATTAAACTAGTAATTAAGAAGTACTTAATAAAGTTTTATTAAATAATAATTAAGTTTTCTTAATTAATAATTAAGAAATTATTAAATTATAATTAAAGTTAATTAAGGATTAATTAACTGTTATTAAGGTTAGTTAATGGTTTGAGGTAGTTTCAGATTTGTAGATACTTGGTTTAGAAAGGCATTTCAGTTTTTTGGTTTGAGAAAGTTTGATTAATATACATATGTAAATTAATATAAGTTAAATTTTGTTTATCATTATACTGGGTCAGAAAATTTAAACAATTGATTTTAATTATTTTCATAGTTAGGATATACGTATAATATAAGTAGTTTATGGATTTTGGTTTGAGTAATTAACGAACTTGTATGGATTGAATGCTTTCAGCACATCGTCAGGCGGACGATGAGCATTCTAAGTGATATGTTCTGATTAAAGGTAATCGTAACCTCAAGCCTCATCAACCGGGAATGGCTAAAACAGGGGAGGTGCAGCAAGGCTTCGTGGGTAGCACCCACTGAGAGCAAGATAGATCCCTGTCTAGAGGTCCCTTTTCTTTTATTCGGCTTAGTGTGTGGTTGGTCGCGCCAACTACGGGATTGTCTTGTTCGGAATTATCCAGTAAGGGATGGTTCCGGCTTTGTGTTTCAGGGGAGCGGGCGTACTCCTCGGTACGGTGATCTAGGCCACGTACTGTGACGGGCGGTACCCCAGTAGCCCTGCCATTGTATGGAATCCAAACTCCAATAAGTGCCGTACGTATTAGTTGTGCCCAACTATGTTGGAATGTGAGATGTAAGCATTTCAGCTATTTCTGTATTTTACTTGGAAACCCTAGACCCTATTATAATATAACTGGATTTCCTATCAAATGTTTTAGTTAGCGTAAGGTAAAAAACTTACCCATGTTTATGTGTGGGGAGTCTTACGTGATACTTTTGTTTTCAAAGGTTTTCAAAGTTAAGCAATTTAAACCGTTTACTCACACCAGACCCATGTCTGACCCAAGTGTTTATTTTCTGTTTTATTAAACTCTTGGGTACTCAATATTGTATTGAGTAGTCGAGGGATTCAGGTTAGTCTTGACGAATACTGGAGGAGCTGAGGAGCAGGAGGCTTCAGCGTGTAGATATATAGAGTTTCCGCTGTGTATGTTGTATTGTACTGATGTACTTGTGATGTATAATAGACAGAAGTTTATAACTGTCTATTCTATGTTGTGTAAATTGTATACTCTGATGTATATGATAGTATGTAATATCTTATGTGATATAATATATTTCTCGTTCCGCTGTGAGATCTCTAATGTGTTGTTGTTCTTTCTTCTTTTCTTTTCTTCTTCTATCCCTTTCTTTCTTAATTCATGATACGTCTTTCTGGTGGTAGAAAGCCGGGTCGTGACAGTTATTAAGTAATTACACTTAATTAATCCATAATTAATTGTTTAATTAATTTTAAATAAACTGTCCAGTGATTAAGAAATGTTGTAACTCTGATATATAAAAATGTAATTAACTGATACAGTTTTTCTTTGTATAACTGATATTGTTATTTGCTATTGTAATTTGATCCGCTGCAAATGTGAGAATCTGTGTCTTATTCTGTTTCTTTCTTCTATCTCTTTCTTTTTCTTCTAACTATCTGGAATTTTCGGGTTCGAAATTTCCGGGTCGTTACACTTGGTATCAGAGCTAAACACTAACTTTAAATTGGACTTAAAAATATTTTTTAAATTGATATCTTGTTATAACAAACAATATTTGTTTATACATTTCAGTCTAAAGAATACCAGATGAAGAGCATTTAACTTTTGAATCCTACTTGCAATCTGGAAGTGAAGATTGAATTGGGTTTGGACGTTAATTAATATATATTAATTAATAATCCTTAATTATTTTATTTATCATAAATTTTGTTTCCATAGTTTAAAAACAAGTATAAGTTTTTAAATTAAATTGTTTAAATAACTTTAATTGCTAGCATATGGATGATAGTAGATGCTTGTGTTTTGAATTTAAAATCTTTAATAAGATTATTAAATTACCTTTGTTTAAATTTCGGGGATGAAAATATTTTAAGGGGGGAGGAATGTAATATCCCGGGAATTTTAACAATATCAATTTAATAATCTGTTGAATAATTAAATTGATATGGATAATCTTTGATAATAAGATTTGAATTTAATTTAATAATCTGATTAAATTAGTATTTAATTGATGATTTTATCTTTTAAAAGTTAATAAGATATTTCTATTTGGATATATATATATATATATTTATTTATATATTTTAAATAGAAGCTTTGGTAAATTGGAAATTTATATTTAATTTAATCGGGACTTTTCAAAGATATTTAAATATGTAATTTTATAGTTTTAAAATACTTCAGGTAAATATTTAATTGGTTTAAGATATTTTTTTTACTTAAGCTTAAATATAAATAAGTGCCGTACGTATTAGTTGTGCCCAACTATGTTGGAATGTGAGATGTAAGCATTTTAGCTATTTCTGTATTTTACTTGAAAACCCTAGACCCTATTATAATACAATCGAATTTCCTATCAAATGTTTTGGTTAGCGTAAGGTAAAAACTTACCCATGTTTATTTGTGGGAAGTCTTACGTGATACTTTTTCTTTCAAAAGGTTTTGAAGTTAAACAAGTTTAACCTGTTACTCACACCAGACCCATGTCTGACCCAAGTGTTTATTTCTGTTTTATAAACTCTTGGGTACTCAAATTTTTACGAGTAGCCAAGGGATTCAGGTTTAGCTTTGACGAATATTCTGGAGGAGCAATGGAGCAGGAGGCTTCGGCGTTCGTAGATATAGTATTCCGCTGTGTTGATATCTGTGATAGTGTCTTGTCTTGTATTTGAGTTGTAATGTCTAGACAGATGTTTATAGCTGTCTAGTAAGTGATGTATATGCTGTGTAACTCTGTAAAGTGTTGTATACTATGTAATAGTTTATGTTATTAATATAAATTATTCGTTCCGCTGTGAGATCGTTGTTGTTGTTTCTTTCTTTCTTCTCTTCTTTTCTATTTTCTACCCCTTTCTTTCTTATTAGCGATACGACTTTCTATGGAGAGAAAGTCGTGGTCGTTACAGGTATACGGAAACCCGATCCCGGTCTCATCGAAATCCAAAACGTATCTTTTAAGGCCAAGTTGTTTTAATTCGATTTAAAATCATTACCCCATGATCTAGTGTTAATTTGGATTTAATATTTAAACAAAATATGTTTGTTGTATCATGAACTATATTGACAAGTGTCTTCATTTATTTTTATTTTCTTATATTTTATTTATCATAAATCTACTTACATATATACATGTGCATCCCTTATTTCATTCTTTCTATTTTTCTTCTCAAAAACAAGATAAACTCAGATTTTTCTCTAAAAAAAAAACAAATCAGTACCAACCTCATGGGGTACTGAAATGTTTTTATCGAAATTCATAGTTAATGGTTTGAGGTAGTTACGATTTATCATATAAACTATATTGTATTATAATGTTGAATGCCTTGGATTATGTGATATCTCTGATACCAACTGTAACGACCCGAAATTTTCGAACCCGAAAATTCCAGATAGTTAGGAGAAAAAGAAAAGAGATAGAAGAAAGAAACAGAAAGAAGAAAGAAGAACAGAGAACACAACATCTCACATTCGCAGCGGATTAAATATAATAACAAATAATAGCATTTATACAAAGAAAACCTGTATTTGTTAATTACATTTTTATACATCAGAGTTACAACATTCACAAATATACTAGACAGTTAGAATTAACATGTCTCGGACAACTATAATATATCACAGCGGAATACACTCCATATTATCTTTATTTCTACAAATTCAAGATTTTAATTTCAGTTTGGATTTATTTCAAACTTATCTTCATTCAATTTTAATTTGGTTGTATTTCTATTACCACTTAATTTAATTCCAATATTTTAACAACCAATTACCTTAATAGAAATATTACTTTATATATCAAATATAATTTTATATAAAATCATTTACCTTTAAAATCATTTAAAATCTTTATATAGAAAACTAACAAGTACGTTCTCTCATATATATATATACACTCAACTCATTCTAGGGTACCATTGACCCTATCCTTAACGAGTAATCCCAACAAAGCCAAGGTTCTCGCTTAACCTTCGCTCTGATACCAACTTTAATCATTTGGATTACCTTAATCCTGCTCACATAACATTAATTAATTTCAACTATTGATTTAATCCTCCTTTAATTATCTATCTAAATTAATTATCCATAATTACTTTCATTAAGTAATTATGCCATTGGTTAATTATACTTAATTAATTAACCTTTAATTATTTATTAATTATCCTCTAAAAATTAATTAAATTAATTAACTCTCATCAAATTAATCCTTAATTACTTACATTAATTAATTAAAATTTAAAACATGAACAAGTTTATTTATAAAACTAAATTTGTTTAAAGTTAAGTTTTAAACAAAGTTCTTGTATTGGGAAATATAAAAGTTTTAAAAATAAGTAAGTAGATTTTAATAATAAGTTGTATTAAAGTTATTTAAATAACTTTGGGAAGTTCAAAGATTTAAAAAGTTATAATTAGCATGTTTAAATTATTTTAAATTATGATTGATTTATAAAGTGTTTATTTTAAATAAGTTAAATAATTAAGATTTAGAAATCAATTAAAATAAGGATTATCTTTAGTAATTTAGAATTTTGATTTAATTAAAGATAGTTAATAAGTAAAATAAATTAAAGATTATTACTTATTTATAATTAAGAATAATTACTAAATGAAGTAATTAGTGGAAATGAATGTAATTAAGAAAGAGAAATTACTTATAGAAGTAATTAGTGGATAATTACTAATGGAAGTAATTAAATGGAAGTGATTAAGGGTTAATCACTTGATGTTATTAATTAAAGTATTAATTAATATAATTGATTTGAAATTAATTAATTAAAGAGTAATTAATTAATTAAAGGATTAAGGTTAATTAATAATGTGGTTAATTACTAGTTAAGGTAATTAATTAAAAGAGAATAATTAATTAAGGAAGTAATTAGTGATCATTAATTAATATAATAAATGATGTAATTAAGGTTGATTAATTAAGATTAATTAATCAATAATAAGTGATTAAAGAGTAATTAATTAATATAATTAATTAAGGAGTTAATTAATTAAGGTAAGTAATTACAAGATGGTAAATTACGTTAAGATTAATTAAGGTTAATTAATGAATATAGTTAATTAAAGATTAATTATTTAATTAACTAGAAGGTAATTAATTAATGAAGTAATTAGAGGATTTTTTAATGGAATTAATCAAGGTTGATTAATAAAAGTAATTAATTAAAGTATGATTAATTAATTATAATAAATTGAGGATTAATGCAAATAATTAATTAATTAATTAATGGAAGCAAATGAAGGATCAATAATTATTGTAATTAATGATAGTAATTAAAAGTTAATTACTGTATATGGTGAAGGATAATTACTTGAATGTAATTAAAGTAAAATTAATCAAGGAAGATTAATTAAGGAAGATCATTAAGAGATGATTAATAAATTGATTTGTAATTAATCAATGATAGTAAGCAGGATTAAGATAATCTAAGTGGTTAAAGAATAGTAATTAATTTAATTAAAGGTTAATTAAATTGATTAAGAGTTAATCAATTCTGTTTAAGGATGATTGGTTAATATTGATTAACTGATATTGGATGATTGGTTTATATTGGATGTTTGATATTGGGTGATTGGTTGATATTGGATGATTTGGATATCTCTGATATATGTGATATATGCTGCTTTGTGAGATGAATATTTGATATGAATTATCTATTGTGATAATGTGATTTATCTATCTGTTTATATCATCCTGAATATAAGTTTAAATGTTTAAACCTTTAAACAACTTGGCCTTAAAAGATAAGTTTTGGATTTCGATGAGACCGGGATCGGGAGCAGGAGGCTTCGGCGTTCGTAGATATAGTATTCCGCTGTGTTAATATCTGTGATAGTGTCTTGTCTTGTATTTGAGTTGTAATGTCTAGACAGATGTTTATAACTGTCTAGTAAGTAATGTATATGCTGTGTAACTCTGATTATGTAAAGACTATGTAATCGTTATGTGATATATTATATTTTGTTTCGTTCCGCTGTGAGATTCTGATATTGTTTAGTTCTTTCTTTATCTTCTTTTCTCTTTTCTATCCCTTTCTTTCTTATTAGCGATACGACTTTCTGTGGAGAGAAAGTCGTGGTCGTTACAACTATCTACAAGGTGGAAATATACACTGTAACACCGTGGTCATTTCAATTTAATTTATACTTCAACCCAAATATCATTTCATTTCAAATATATCTATTTTCCAAAATAGTATATATATATTAAATGATTTAAAAAGTAAAGTATTTAATATTTTCTCAAGTCTCGCAAATCGATTCAAATCAACTCAAATTTCAAATTCCAATTTAATTCAAATTCATCAATTCAATCAAGTTCTATATATACCATTTAAATTTTCAATATATTTCAAAACTTTAATATTCAACATTTTCAAAGTTAAATTTAACAGTTTCATATAGTTCTTGATTTAACTCCATTATTATTTAATTAGGAAATATTCACTTAATAGATTCAATATCATTTACTAGCCTTAAATCACATTTTACTAGATATTTCCTTAAACTTTATTTAAACAAGAAATATTCATTAATTTATTTAAATCAAACTCAAGTTATAAATCATATCTTAAATCCCAATTTCAATAAGTTTTAAATTGGTTTAATTAAATAAAATTCTTTACTAAATTCAAATTATCTTCCCAACCTTGACTTATTCAAATTATTACCAAAATCTATTTTGAAATATATTTTAAATACTCAACCATATTATATGTATTAAATCCATCTTAATTAAATTTAATATTATAATTAAATCTATATATATATATCATTACCATTTATATATAAAAATTTAAGAATCAACATTTATTTTAGCCCGTATATTTCTTCCCAAAACCATAGAATTCATTTTTTAAAATATTTATATATATGGACCAACAGTGTCTGTATATATATTTATCATATGGTTAAGTGATACGGATATTTATCATTTCAATCCGAAATTTAAATATATACGGGTAGATATCATTTCGACCCGTAATCCCAATTTCAATTCAAATGAAAATCGCTTGGGTTTATCATTTCAACCCATAACGAAATTCTCCTATTCTAAAGTCCGTTCGGGTATGTATCATTTCAACCCATAGTGAATTTTATACTAACAGAGTACTTGCAGAGTGATAACAGATAATAATAAAATATAACAACAGGCATATAACATCAATATAAATAACAGATACGGGTGTCAGATGTCACAGGTGAACAGATACAAATAATAGTAATGACATGCATATAATACTAGATACTGGTGTCAGATGTCACAGGTGAACAGTTATAGATAATAGCATATATAACAATGTAAATAACTACAGCAGCATATTTCAATTGCTATTTCAATTGAAATCAAATTTAAATAATAAAAGAACGTTAATCGTGAGTGATTGCTCACCTTTCGAGGCTAGAGGTGAACGAAACTGAGATAGGTTACGAAATCCAGGCACGAATCTCAAACAAGGCAAGATTGAACTCGAATCGACGAACGAAGCTGATAAATAGAAGTTGACGAAATCAAGTCAAAATAGGATCGATGAAGACAATTTGTACGAGTGACTCATATATAACTATATACTATATATAAATCAAGTCATATTCTAAATCCAGACATATTAAAATAAGATGAATATATTACACTTATTTACAAATAAATTTAAACACGTATTAACTGAATATATATATTTCGAATCATTGTTTTAACCAAAACACAAACAACATATAAATATATATATATACATTATTTTTTTTAATTTTTTTTTACAAAATCTATTCCAACGTTATTCTTATAACCACACAATTCTAACAAGCTAGCCACTCCTATAAAAATTGAAAGACCCGCGTACACTATTTAATGTCAATATTATTATAAAAGCAAGACAGTAAGCAACTTTTCAACATACATATAGAAGACACACTATATAAATCTACTAGACCTATACGTACGCACATATGCAGACCCTTTAAACATATAATAAATGTATACTTCCATAGACTTATATGACTCATCATATTTTAAAATAATATATACCTATACATTTAATAAAACCCCAGACCAAAGTATACCCATATACACTAAATATATATATAGGCTAATATAAACTGATGCACATGTTATAATTTTAAACAATAAATCTTATAAAAGTTAATTTATTACACTATATATACATATAAAGAACCTGTCAACCGAACAACCATAATAATACCGTACTAAAATAAAGTCTTGTTGTATGACACTGATAATACCCCTAATATATAGGACAGATACAAACCATTATTACACACAACATATCATATTTCCTGTATATATTATAACTACATGTTTACATAGACTAAGATATATATAAAACTGTTCAATCAAGATACCATGCTGTAATCACTGTTAATGTAAACATATAAACTGGTATAACTTTTTGTGACTTAATAATTTTATACTTATTCATATATATCAATGCAGACCGAAAACAACAAAAATATGTAAACAACATGTTATATCTGTGACTATACAATTATATATATACAACTCCTAAGAGACAAACGTATATATCGAAAAAATAAGTAACCTTTATAACTTTTTGTAACTTTATAACTATTACCACTTACTGTATATAGATAATATATAAACCAAACAAATAACTTAATATATATACATACTACCTAGGTAAGGTATTAGATACGAAAGTATATTCAAGCCATAACATAAGTTACGTATATAATTTTATATATATTTAAACAAAATTTCACATACCATCAGGAAAGAGGTGGACCGAGATAAGCAAGAGGTGGAGCCGAGGGCAAATACGTGGGCCAGAGGAAGGGGCGAAGGCTCGGCAGTTGTAGGGTGGCACGAGGTGGTGACTGAACTAGGCGAGAGGCGGAGGGATCTCGGCGGCTGGAGGAAGGAGGAAGAGCGGATCTGGGTAGGCTGCCGAACGTGGAGCTTCATGCGAGAGTGGGTTCATGGCTACTGGTGGATCGGCTGGGTGGTTGGAGGCAGGGGAAGGCACTGTGGATGAGCAGTTCGAAAGTGGGAGAGCTGGCCTTGATGACGGAGGAGGGAAGACTTGGAGGGGGAGGCTCGGCGGCCAAGGGGAAATGGTCTTTGGCGGAGAGAGGAGGTGATGCTAAGATTTGGAAGTGGGAAAACGTCAGGGCAGTGGTTTCATTTCAAGTGGATCTGAGATATTCGTGATGAGGATGAAGAAGAAAAATGTAAATCTGGAGAAGCAAAATAAAAGGAGGAGGAAGAAAATATCAACAGGCCAAAATGAAACGTGGCCATCACTTGTATTATATAAAGAACAACCAGAAAAATTGATGAAACGTTGGAATAGAAAAGGTCAAGGCTGAATAATAATAGTTGATGACCGTTTGAGTTCACGTGGATAACCGGAAAGGCAAAATAAACCAAAGTTTTGAATGTGGAACCGGTACGACTGATCGGATCACCGATTCCGTCGTGTTCCGAACTCCGAAACTCATGAATGAATATATCATAGAGATCAGCACGACGAGACGATCAGAACGGTATACAGATATTAGTGGTACGATCATCTGCTTAAAAGTCGATAATCGGTACCGGAAACGCTGCTATTTTGCCAGAATTAAGATAAACGGAGCCGTAGAAGTCCAAATTTGGAAAAACGAATTTCGCAGTCTGATTTAGAATGGTCTGAATAAATTTTCTCCTGTTGACATATTTTGGTTTCGGAAAACTTTTAAATTCACTGTTATTAACCGGTTTGATTTGAAATGAAATTTCACAGGAAAATAAACTTCAATATTATCAGATGAAAATTTACCAGTTGCTATATTAAAATAGACGTATTCCAAATAATAAATTTCTAATTTTCAAATTTTATTGTTTAAAATTTTACAAATTTCTAGTTAAATATACTTTTAAAACCAATCAAAATTTATGGGTCGTTACAACTTATTAATTTAAACTTTCCAATTCATATTATATAATCAATTATCTTTAAGGTTTAAATTTCTATCTCAATAATTTATCAAATCAAGTTCAATTTATTTAACTTCCTTTAGTTAAATTCCAAATCCATATATTTATTAATGCTAACTCAATTCAATTTAACTTTTCTTAAGTTAAAGATCTTTATTTCATATTCGATTATATACTTCTTTAAATTTGAAAAAACGTTTTCTTTTAAAAGTGTTTCTAGTAACTATTCATATTAAACACCATAAACTAAGCTTTGTGTAAACCAAAGCTCTGATACCACTCTGTAACATTCCCCCTTCTGACCGCCTCCAGTCGGTAATTAAACCAACTAGAAACGTTCAAAAAGGCGAATTGTTATTTAGTTTATAAGGTTTAAACAGAATCAGCCACAGAAACACAGAATAATAAGAATGAATTAAAACGAATGAATCTTTATTTCATTACTATAAATCTTTTTGAATACATCAGAGTTTATACAATTTAATACCGATACAGCGGAATATCTTAAAATACAATTTTCTTCTGAAAAACTAAAGTGATTCTTTTCTCTCTCTCTAACTTCGCTGCTCGAAAATCTTCAAGCTGTAGAAATACTCGGTCTGACCCGAGTATTATATTCAAAAGAAAATAATACACAGGTCAGTCTAATTCGAACCAGTTTATTAGTGCATAGAGGCAATAATAATTTAAGTAGACGACAGTCACAATAATTCTCGTCTATCCGACTCTTTTAACAAAGAAATCGGATAACGAAAATATAAAACTTAACAGTGTTTAACAATAAATCAGCAGATTTAAATCATCAACAGAGATAAATAAACAATTTATCAAATCGACTAAATCAATTTAAAACAATTGAAATTGTCACTTTAAAAACCATCGAAGTTCGATTGGCTGCCGTACACGCACGCGTGTACGGCCTCGCCAATACGGCATAAAACATCAATGCATCACGACGCAAAGAAAAAGAAATATCAATTCAAAACTGTCAATTCTAGGTGGCTGCAGTGCACGCACGCGTGCACTGCCTCGCCACCACCGAATATAAAGTTACCACAAGGGACAAGGGTAAAACTGCAATAAAAATGCAGCCTCCACTTGAATTCAATGGCCAGTGCAAGGGACAACCAAATCAGACTGCAAATAAAAATCTGTGCATCAATGCAAATGAAGACTAGTCCACACATATACAATTATGTGGCCACACAGTGCGCAGAACACATGAAGGAAATACACATGTTAAATGGGCAGCAAGTGCCACCCAATGATGCAAGGAAATGAAACAACAAGATGGACTTAAATCAGTGGAAACTTCACAACCAATCAAGTCAGACTTCGCTAAGCAATGGACCAGAAGCATGTGCAGACACCCAACGAAAACACAAATGCAAAGATGCATGCACATGTACACTAAATCAAAAAGTGCAGCAGCTACAACAAAACAAAACCGCATCAAAACATATGTATGCAGACCTAACGCCTCAAATGAACAAGTACAACCAAAATCAAGAAATGCACTTAAGTTAAAAGCTCTGCAGTGGAGACGTAAACAAGGGTATGTGCAGACCACTTGAAGTATGTTAACATATACAACCATGAAATATAAGTGCAAGTACACAATGAATGCCACGACTATAGAGGGTCAAGTGCAATCACAATTGTACATATTTAAAAGCACTTAAACAAAGAACTCGAAGACATTATCAAGTTAATGTCGAAGTTCAACCATAAAATAAGTTCAACATTTATCGAGAACCAAAGTCATCAAGTATTACTCATGAAAACAAAACCTGGCAGTTATATACACAGTGAAAACATGCACATAAGGGGTGGTGAACTGCGAATATAAGCCTACACCCACATAATGGAGATCAGACTACACAAATACAAGTATAACCCAGTGGTCAAGACAGCCTATTCATATACAAACTGCCTCAACACAACTGCAAAGCAACTCAACTCGAATTTGACCCAGTGCACAAGGCAACTAGACCATCAAAGTGCAAACAAGATGAAGTCAGTGCCAATAGTAATGACAGCAACTCCACCAAGTCGTAATTCAATCCCAAAATACAGTCAATCATTCCAGGAGAAAATAAAATGCAGTTCGAACATACATATATACATATCAATTTAATGTATATACATACATCACTGCATACATATGTTTGAAGACTAGAATGCAACTGGGTGCAGACAGTCTCAAAAAAAACATAAGTGTACGAAAGGTAACATATATAATACTGTAACTGGACATTATTTACTTCATAGTCTAGAACAAGGCAAAATGCCAAAGTCGAAGCACATAGGCGAAAACAACAAACCAGATAAAAGAATGCCAACATGATGAAGTTAGTGCCAACAATAATGACAGCAACTCGATCATCTCACGAATTATTTAAATGCAGACAGCAATGAAGTGTCATATCCAAACAAACCCAAAAATCATCATATAAACTAGTCCCAAATTTTACTTAAGGTAAGTTCAAAATCATGGTACAACAGTCTTACAAAACTGGACTTCAGCAATTTAAAATAAACCCAATCAGTTTAAGTATGCAGAGAGCAACATAAAGACTATACTGACAAGTGCACAACATGAACAAACTATATGTGAAGACTGCAAGGTGATGTCAGTACATACAACAGTGAAGCTATCTAAATGAAACCATGATCAAGTGAACACATGTACATCGATTCAGAAATCAAGGACCAAGCATGTATAGGCAGTATGCATGTGAAACCATACTTCATGAATGTACAGAGGCTACAAGTTAGAGAAACTAGTTCAAGTGGCTAATGCACAAAAGACATAACAAGGAACTCAAGTTTATATGCAAATAAACAGTGTAGTGATGGAATTTCAATGATATGCAAATGCGACAGATAAGGGATGATTCAAAAGCTACACCATATCAAAGTTCTACTAGAGGCAGTGGATAATATGGCAAAAAAAATCGAACAAGATCAATCATCACAAAACCAAGTGTGCAGCCGAAGGTAACTACAGGTCAAAGTCGATGCCAAAGCCAACAAGTGAGACGAAAAACAGTCTGAGCAAATACAACATGCCAAAGCCGATGATCAGAGGTTATTACCAAAAATATCGAGATGTAAAAACGGCAAGTATAAACAACGTGGTAATCACGTAAATCAAATCTGACTTGATTATAAACCTAGAAATCATCATCGACCGTGGGGTGGACAACAGAGCAAAGCAAATGCCAACCAGGATATTCATGAAACAAGAAAAATGGTGAATGACCAAGTTCAAAATCAAAAGCCAGTGATAAACAAATTTTCCCATAAATTCAAAGCCGTGAAAATGACGAAATCAAGAATATGCGAATTCGAACTAGATGTGAGGGGCGAAAACCACTCACCTTTTTCGAAGGGGCAGCCGCGAGCGAGTGAGACGAAGGAATTAAATCGATCGAAGCCGGCGTCCTCGATTTGAACGAGCTCTAGTTTCTCGGGGGCGAACGAGGAAGAACAAGCCCTAATTTTGACGAAGAGGGACGAACGAGAGAACCGCCATTTTTCTCGTTTGCTTTAGTATTTAGGGTTCACGAATGAATGAGATAAAGGAAAGGGGGGTCGTGTTTTATCAGAGAAACATCGTGGGTTTGCAGAAGGAAACGTGGTATAGGGTATGGGCTGAGCGTGTTTAGGGTATGGTATTTTCTTTTTCTTTTATTTTGTTCTTGTTTTTATATATAAAAAAAATAATATGTTATTAAATTTTGTAGATAAAATTTTATTTCCTTTTTAAACATCTTTATCCATCTCACATTAATTTACATATATTTTTTTCTTTTTAAATCTAATTTGTTTTGTAAATATTTATTAATAACTTATGTTATTTATTTTTGTAGACAAATATATTTTGTTATAAACATCATCATTTATTTTACCTTCATTTGCATATATCATTTAAATGTCAAAATGTAGAGTTTTAATTTAATCGAACAAGATGAATTTGATTTTAAAATCCAAAGATTTTATACTTTAAAAATTTCAAAGCAAATTTCCTTATTATTATATAAATCCCGATTCAATTTTAGATTCAAATATATTTCTCATTTTAAAATTAACAAATTCAAACAAATACACAATTTAAATCAAAATTTAATTCAAATTTCAATTTAAAATAGTTAAAAAATTCGGGATCGTTACAGGACTGCACTTGGGAAACTGAAGATAGTATACAGAAATCATATCCCAATTGTAGAATGGATATTTCGGCTTAAACTGGTAAGCCATTTCTCTATCTTTTTCTGAATTCGTGTATTCTTTGTTTGTTTTTCTCTCTCTTTCAAATTTCGAGGACAAAATTTTCTTAAGGAGGGGATATTGTAACATCCCAGAATTTATTAATTTAAATTTAGTGATTTATTTGAATTTTTGGTAATTTAAAAATTGAAAAAAAAGTTTAAAAAATAAATAAATAAATAAAATAATGTTGGTTTAAAATGAATAAAACTCCAATTTCTTTTGAATTTAAATCACTTAAATTAACATCTTATATACATATATATATATATATACATATATATATATATACATATATATATATTGTTCAACACTATAAGTTATGCAATTTACATAAGTAGATATATAAATAAATTCAAACAATATGTTGATTGTAGAACTTCATTTATATCACCAAGTTTAAGACAAAAGAAAACAAGTAGTTATGCAATGAGATACATACAAAGATCAAATAGCATAAGTATGTTGATGTGAGTTGTATGGAAATAAGAAGATAATAGAAAAATGTATGCAAAGAAAAAAATCTACAAAACAAAACAAAATTGTACTTATAAAAAAGTATAGGATTGCATGTTAACAGGGACGGAAGCATGGGCATTTAATGCCATCAGTTCTAGCATGCAAAAGAGAAATTATCAGCCACCAAAGTAAAAGGAAAATATTTGATTTAAAAGTATACAAATAATTACAAAGTACAAATAAAAAAAGAAAGGTCTTGTTTCAGTACTCTACTAGAACCTACACACCTCCTCTATATACATGAATATTGTCTCAGTTCATTCGTTCATCAAAAAAATAAAAAAAATAAAAAGCAAAGCAAACATCATTTTACAAATTCAAACTCAGTTTATATGACAAAACAAAATAGGAAAGGGAAAAGAGGTAGATCAAAACTACAGTTTTCAAAACCAAGTTTTTCCTCTGTTCAAAATCATTTCAGGTGAGTAAACATCAACTTTAAGGGTTTAAGTTTAACAGTGAAGATGATTCATTGATTATATGGTATTGTATATGTTTATCTTTGAATAAAATTTGGTGTATATATATATATATATACTGGTTACTCTATATATTGTTCTTCTCTGTTATGGTTTACAGGGTGGATTATCATTCAAACTCAAGTAGTTTTCAACTGAATCATCTTAAAGCTTTCAGTTTTAAATCAAACAAGATGATGAAACTTAAATTTAGATTTTTAAAAACTGATTTAAAACCATGTTTATAAGATATCATCACTGTAACCTTGTTACAGGTAATCAAGCAAAAAAATTTGATAAATTCAATTGTTATAAAAAGCTAATCCAAGTTAATAGCTTAAATTCTTACTGCAAATCATGATTTTTGAAACAAAAATAAAGATTTTTAGTTTAGTATTCTCAGAGCAGTTTGAGTTTGAACACAAATCATTTTTTTTTGAATTTCTGGTGATCAATCTAATTATAAATGTTGAAATTTGGATTGAAGCAAGTATAAACATTGTTGATTTTGAGAAAATTATCAGATAATTTTTCTATTGCGTGAATTGATGGGACAAATCAAAGTTATGGTTTAAGAAATGTCTGAGTCAAGTCTGGAAAGGTGATCGCTGCTCCAACTGTAGACCATCGGACATCGTGCCTCCGGTGCCAGTCGTGGCATCACACATCAACGAAGCTTCGGTCAAGTTTTCGTGGCCTCTGATGGCCAGGGGAGGTGGCGCGAGTTGATTTTCTGGTGATGTGCTATTGGGTTGTTGGGTCGAGATAACTCGAATTCTGGTTTTCGAAATTAAGTCGAGTTTTGGGTGTTTGTGTGGTTTTGGGGGATGGACGTCGACTCGATGGTGGCTGCAGCTTCGACCAACGGCGACAATTCTGGCCGTGCACGTGCACGTGGTCGTGGTGGTGTCAGTTGCAATGGGTTTGGGAAAGGAGGTAGGTAACTCGAAGTCTGCTCGGGGAATTGAGAAGAAAACTCGAAGTCGAACTCGAGTTATTTTAGTATGATGTCGGGTTAGTTTTAGGACTTAAACAAAATTTTGAAAAAAATACTCACACGGGTATATTTTGGTTAGGACTCGAAGCAGAGAGCAATTTTGCTCGGGAATGACTCGAGGCAGTCTCGGGTCAGGCCTAAAAACAGTAAAAATTTGAGTTTTTTTGAAAATTTTGAAACATGAGTTTAAAATTTGTTTTTGAAACAATTATCTGAAATAAATAAAGTATTTTAAAAACTTAAATTTTAAAAGTAAATTTGTTTAAGAAATTAACTTGATAAAATATTTGAAGAGTAAATCAACTATTTAAATTTTTAACTTAAAACAAAAATTATTTATAATGATTAAATAATTAATAATTTGTAATTACTTTGTAATTAAAAGTTGATTAATTTAAAGAATAATTAATTAATAAAGATAATTAAGATTTAATAAATTAACAATTAAGAATAAATAAATAAAGATAATTAGTTAATGAAAATTAATTAGTTAAGTCAATTAAAATCTAATTAAATTCATAGTTAAGGATAATTAATTATTAAATTAAAATTTATGAAGATAATTATGTGGTTAATTCACTTTTAAATCATATTCACCTTAATTGAAAACGATTGACTATCATCAAATATTCTGTACTGGATTGATAATTCTATTGTGATACTGTGATTGTTTTAGTACTGAACTGTGATTTGTGATTTAATTCTGTATTGATGTGAAAACCCCTTTGCCTGTAAAATGGCAATTTTACTTCGATGCGACAGGGAGTCAGATTCCAGTTGCGTATCCGAAACCCACATCGAACCCTGAACATAAATCTTTGTGATTGTCATATCCACGTGTTTTAAAAAAAATTATCGATCACTATTCAGTTTAATCGGGAGAGGACCTTTGTGTCGTATAACCCATTCCGAATAGTGATGCGACGCAATGGATAGCATTTGAAGACCGGTGTTGAAGACCAGGTATTTATGAAAACGATAGAATGACCTATTGATTGTCTGTGCACTAAGTTGCTCTGGTATAGAGATTCCCTAAGTGATGGGAAGTCCGATCAGGATTGTGAATACCCGGATTGCAAGGACTTCTTCGGAAGTGCCTTCGGTTCTGTTCGATCCCGGAACAGACTCGTATGGTTGTATGTCCGACACTACACTTTGAGATATAAAGCTGATTTCTTTCAAATTCATTTCTGTTTGGTGGCGGAGAAATACGAGCACAGAGGTTATGTAGTTGAAGGCTATCAGTGATATACTCCCAATTTGGTAGTGTGGCATGCTGAGTACTGCTGTGTGTTGCTGATCATTTGTTGATCAAAGCATTACTTTCGTGTAAAGCGTAGCTTTGTGGACGAGACCTCATCGGACCTCACAACCGGGAAATGGTCGAAACAGGAAAGATGCGGCAAGGTTATGGGGGTCACGCCCTTTAGGGTATGTCATTTCCTTTTGGAAAAAGGTGGTATCAGGTATGGAGCCCTAATGCTTAACCTATGTGGTTGCTCCAATCTCATTTAATGTGTGATTGTTGCTTTGTGATCGAGGGCCCTCGGATAAAGGTCCCAAAGGACCGGGGGGTGGCATATTCGTGTAGTAGTTACCTAGTATTAGAGGTAACCCGGCCTTGTGTTGGAAGAGAGCAGTTGTCTCTCGGGACGTCCATCCAAAGGCGTACCCATGTGGCAGTAGGAAGTTCCTTAGCCTGACCATTTGTTGGAAATCCAATTTCCAATACGAACCCTGTATAGTTTTAGTTCTAGAACCTGCCATTTACTTATGGTGGTCACCACTGTTTAGATGGTAGCTATAGTAGGCATAGTTCGGAATGTCTATGCTGGCTAAGATTAATATTATATTTTCGAAATGTTTTTCTACACTATGCACTAGTAATAATATCAAAGAAATTTTTTCTCGTATTAACCATATTTGACTATCATAAGAAGAAATCTCCTCCAATTCTGCGTTTGCATTATGTGTGTGGTGGGAGGTCTTATGGTAGTTTCATTTTCCAAAAGCATATCAGATTCTTTCTAAAATCTGTTTTTATTTAAAGCAACTACTTTTTTTTACTCATACCAGTCCCATGACTGACCCGGAGTTTATTGTTTCTTTCCTAAACTTTGGGTGCCCATCATTTCCACACTGGCGGCCTAGTGGCAGGTTTCCATATTCTGGTGTTAGCGGTATTTTGGGGACTTTTACCTTAAAGATATTTTGGAAGCTTTTTGGATCACCAGGTGCTTAGTTATGGATATTCACTATCGCTTCATTCCTTTGAAGACTTTTGCTTGTGATCACTGTTGTACTATTATGATGTTTATTTGGAGTTATGGCATATGTATTATGATACTCTGATGTAGTAGTGAACATTATAATGATGTTGTATCTATGATGTAATGTATGATATTCATTTTATTTCTACTGTTTATATTCATCTGATGTTGTTATAAGCTCCGCCGAACTGAAGTTTGACGTTTGAATATCTGAAAATCGAATACAAGTGAGGTATTTGATGTTGATTTTCGAACGCTGGATTTCAGGATCGTGACAAAGACTATATATGAAATTGTATAACATTTTTGAGGAATCCAGTTGGATCCCTCCAACCTATTTCCCTGCATCCACAGATGTTAGCACAATATAAAAATACCTATTCCACATCGAGGTCGAATATCTCAGTATATAGGTAATCCGCTATTATGCGGGGCGCATAGGGTCTCATCCGCTATATATATGCGGGAATACAAATCACTCCAATATATATACTACTATATATGTAATATCACATCCAACTAATAAAAATTTATCAATTTAACCAATGAATCATTTATTAATTTTAACTATTTAAAATTACCCACTAGCAGTCAAAATTGAGTAAGATTAACTCAGCTTGAGTTTTACTTTTCCAAACGCTCCAATTGTAAATTAAATCGAACACATTCGATTTGACCTAAAATTTTTGCTAGCTCTTAACGACTCAGATCTACGCCATTGCGTAGTGCTCGTCGCTACGATTCCGGCGTCACTTGTTTTGTCCGATTTCGAACGCGTATGCAAAAGATGCAAGTTTTAAAGATTTGAATATAGGTTATATAAATTAATTTCTTTTATTTTATTTAATACCATCAGAGAAAAAAACAGGGCCGTAGATCATGGTTTAGAAAAATTTTGGCCGCACGTCTTCTATTTGCTCACGTCGTCTTCCCCATTCGACAAACCACGGTGCTCGAAGAAATTTTTTGATCGTCGTTCACCTCTGGCCAACTGGGAATTGATCGAGCACCACCATTAGGTAACCCTACACATCCCCCACCATCAACCACTGACCTGTCCACCCTGGCCACGCCACTACCGTGAAAAATTCCTCCAAAGCATGCACCTTTCATGGCGATTTGCCGCTGCCTTGAGACAAGATAGCCTCGATCCACCATACATCGCGTAGTGCTCGAGAAGCTCTATGACTTTCCAATTGAAGTTGTGGCCTAAAAGTCGATGGATAAGAAGGATTTGAGGAGAGAAGGTCAAGAGATACCGGCCATTGAAATGAAAGAAACGTCGGCTGTTATCACAGGCTTGGGTTCACTGTAGAAATGTGTATATATACGTATATATTAATTATTTTAATATTATTTCAATTTTTTACAAGCTTTTTCAAACGAACTCCAAATGAAACGTGTCGTCTGTGTAACGACCCGGAATTTTTGACCCCGAAAATTCCAGATTGTTAGGGTTAAGAAGAAAAAGAGGTAGAAGAAGAAACAGAAAACAACAGTACAGAATCTCACAATCGCAGCAGATCAAATATAATATCAAATAATAGCATTTATACAAAGAAAAGCTGTATCTGCTAATTTACAATCAATACATCAGAGTTACAACCACACATAATAAACTGGACAGTTATAATTAACTTGTCCCAGATAATCAACAATATATCACAGCGGAATACACTCCATACGTTCCTGCCATCCAGCTCGCTTCCTAAGCTCTAGAACGTCCTAACCTGAAAATCTGTAATACTCGGTCTGACCCGAGCATTACATTAAAGTAACACCCGAGTCAGGCTGGAAACCAGCGTGAGTAAACCTATAACTTGAAATACTAAGTTATAAAACTCATTTGAAAACCAGGATAACTCGTTCATCACTACGAGTTCTATCTCACTATAGCCAAACATTTATTTCACAAATCCATTGATATTTTAAAACAATATCTACCGTTACTTAGTTTCAATGGTCTAGTTTACTTAATTTATTCCATTCCAGCCTATTTCATTTTAAAATCAAATCTATAAAGAATTTTAGATTACTAATCGAAGTGGTTTCGGATATCGCTGATATCCGATCCCGGTCCCTTCGAATTCAATACCTTCTTTTAAACCAAGTTGTTTAAGTTAATAATTCAATTAAACTTCAGAACAACACATTCACACAGCAATTCATCACAGATCGATAACATACATTATCACGGTTCAACCAAAGCATTTCATATCACAGAACACCATAATTTATCCGACTAGAGATATTAATCAATCCAAACATTCAATACAATTTAATCATCCATAAGCAAGATTAATTAGTCCATTTCTAATTAATTTAATTAACACAAAGTAAATTAATTACTTTTATAAATCCTGCTTAATTAACATTAATTAAACCATTTAATTAATTATTGAAATTAATTAATTATTCTTTAATTATTTAATCATTCAAATTAACCTTTAATTACTTTCATTAAATAATTATCCTCAAATTACTTTCATTAATTAACCACTAATTACTTTCATTAAGTAACCTCTAATTACTTTCATTAATAATTATCATCAAATTACTTTCATTAATTAGCCTAATATATAATTACTTTAAACAAAACAATTTCAAAACATTTACTTTAACATTTAAACTTTGAAACTTGTTTTAAAATCTTGTTTAAAAATTTTACTTTGAAACATTGTTAACATTTTCCTTTACCTTTAAAACTTTGATTTCCTTTTCTTTGAAACTTCCATTATTACTTTTAAAACATAGTTAATATATCTTGAAAACTTGATTAAATCATTATCTAAAAATCTCGGCCCAAACTCAAAAATCCCCGAGCCACCCTCGATCCTTCCCGCTTCCACTTCCATCGAACAGACTCGCGAACAAACCCGGGCTTGACCCTAAGAAAACTCCCTCTTCTCCGATCCTTAATCAACTCAGCGACTAACATACACGAAAGAAAACTCGTGCATGTGCATACGAGTTCAGATCATCCCTGACCATCGTTCCGACCACCCACAATTCGCCGACCTCTCCCTTAGTCGTTCCGATCACCCAGATCAACGACCATGCCTAGGATTCGAAAACGAGCAACAATAACTACCACCTGGAATGAAACGAACACCCAAAAATTTCCAAGCTTCGCCGCCTCCGATTATCTGAAGCTTCGCCACTGCGTCCAGACCTTCGCCAGAGTTCCCTGCTCCGATTCCCCCAGGTGCGATTGCTTCCAGTTCGACCACATCGACGTAGTTACCTCGATTTTTGTGATCGACCAAAGTAGGTCCTTAAATCCTAAATCAACATCAACTAACCTCACCGATGATCTAAAAATTCATTCACCATTTTTCTGATTATCTCCAGCCTTCAAGCTAACTTCAACATCAAGCTCGACCTACAACTCGTCGTCGTTCGTCGGAGTTTGACGAAAAATCGAAAACCATTCAACTCGAAATTTCTCAACATCTACTTGCTTAAAAATCATGAAATTAACTTTAAAAATTACCAGTTTTAAGTACGAATCCATTTCAACAATCAAAACATGAAATTAGAATGATCGATTTTCTGACTTATATTGATCAACACTGTGATTTATCATTTTTGAAGAAGTTACCTAATATAATTTCTTGAAACCATTTTTAAAATTGAGATCTTGTTAATTTGAACACATTTCGCCTAAACATCCAAGCCTCAAAAAGATTATGGGATAAGATATTGAATTTTGAACTTAATTTTGAAAACCTGTAACTAAGAACAGAGCCATATACTCATATCTACAGACATGCAGACTTAAAATCTTCATACATATATACTTGCAAGCAGATTTAACATCAAATTTCAAGGATGATCACATGCATCATGTATTTAAGTTGATTTAAGTTTTTAAGTGTTAGTTTACTCACATGTATTTGGATAACAGGGGAGAGAGCTTTGAAACAGATGTTGGAAAACTTGAATTGCTTTAATCTTTTAAAAACTGAAATGCTTAGTTGTTGCTTTGATTAAGACTTGAAACTTTGAAATCCAAAGTTTAGTTTTTGTTGAGAAGTTTTAATCTTTGAAACAGAGATGATCTTGCTTTGGAAAGAAATTTGGTCACAGGCTTTTGAAAAAATGTTTTGTTTTCTGGTTTGATAATTTGTTTATAGGCTTTATCTTTTGAGTTGGTGAAATATTTTACAGGTTTAAGTTTTCCTAGCTTTGAAATGGAGATAGGGAAAATGTGTAACGACCCGATATTTTCAACAATTCGCATCCGCACATGTCGGACATGAATTGCTCAAAATATCGCGTTGTAAATAATTTTTTTGGCAAACTCATCATTTACAGTAAATAAATAATCACAAATCACAGACACAGAGTAATATAATGTAGTGGAAACAAAGCAATAGTAGTTCATGAAGCTACTACATAAATACATCAGAGTTAAGTAAGATATAATAGGAATACCAAGATACAACAGGAGTAACAGTATGATAATCAGGTACAACTCAGATACAACTAGAATCAACTGCATAACAAAATGAATAGATATCTGGATCTTCAACGCAAAACTCCAGCTCCAAAGGTGAGTCTCAAATGTTGTATCACTCAGTCTGACCCAAGCGTAAAGCAAAACAAAAAACACTCGAGTCAGGACATACATACTTATACAATGTAAACCAACTTAAGTGAACTGTAATAAAAGATACAAATAACTTAAAGAATGCTTGGGACCGCCCATTCTTTAAGGATCCGTTAAACTATCTACTATGTAGAAATATTCGCTATTATAATAATGTCTAATATAAAATAAACATACTTTTAAATAGCATTAAGGCTTTACATTTTCCACCTTAACACGTAATAGTCCAGGTAGTCTATCCAGTATTAGCATACTCCCAAAATGGAGGCTATCCTCGATACTCCACAGGCTACGGGAGAAATCACAACTCGTAGTAAAGCTAGATATGGTAGGTGACACGGCACACAAGGCAATGCCAGGGTAGATATACCAATTACGCACACGGACTGATGGAAACGCATAGCAGCCACTACCGCTCCACCTATAATGTCCCGTAGTTCCGTACCCTTTGAATTTACATTAATCTCCATTAATGAACTCAAGAAGAACGGAAATACGAACCATTTGGGTTGAAGAAGAAAGAGGTAGAAGAAGAAAGAAGAAACAACATCAGAATCTAACCATCGCAGCGGAATAAAATATAATAGACAATAACATATCTTTACACAAATCAAAACTATATCTTTTTATACAATACACCATCAGAGTATACATCAGAGTGCACTTACATACAACTGGACAATAATCCTATCATGTCCTCAATATAACTAAGTACAGCAATCAACACAGCGGAATATATATATAAACAATACGGGAGATACGTCTCGCCATCCAGCTCATCCCTGAGCTCCACAACTCCATCCTGTATCCTAAAATACTCGGTCTGACCCGAGCATCAAAATAAAACAATACCCGAGTCAGTCTGGAATACCAGCGTGAGAACATCACACTCAAATTGATTATTAAAGTTTTCAAAAATCCTTTGAAATCAAAAGCATCTCGTAAGACCACACCACAAATAAACATGTCGGGTTTTTACCTTACGATAGCTAAAACATTTTATATCAAAATCCATCTGATATTATAATAGTGTCTACAGAAAGTAAAATAGAATCTAGCTGAAATGTTTGCATCTCACATTTCAATAATAGTTGGGCACAATCAAAACCGTACAGGCACGTAGGGAAAATGGGTTTTCGACGAATGACTAGGCACTGGGGTACCACCTGTCACAGTACGTGGCCTAGATCACAGTACCGAGGTGTACGCCCGCTCCCCTGCAACACAAGGCCGGAACCATCCTTTACTGAATAATTCCGAATAAAATCACCCCATGGTTGTGATCAGCAACCGCACCACTAAGCCGAGATCAAAAGGGACATCTAGACAGGGATGACCTTACTCTCAAGTAGGAGCTACCCACGAAGCCTTGCTGCATATCCCCTGATTTTCAGTCATTCCCGGTTGATGAGGCTTGAGGCTAAGCATTACCTTTATAGAACATTTCACTTAGAATGCCCATCGTCCCATGACGATGTTTTCGAGAGCATTCATCCATACAAGTCCGTTCCGGGTTCGAACGGAACTGAAGACACTATTCCATCTTCGATATCAATCTCATTTTCCCTACAAAAACGTACAAACCGAGTCGAAGTGGTTTTCGAGAAATTAATCTCGATCCCGGTCTCTTCGAAATGATCAACGCATTGGCCAATATTGACAGTCGGTTATTTAACTATCAATTAACATCCATAACATCCATCAAGCAATAAATGATTTTCCAAATTTTTTTTACCTCAATATCTTCACAAGATATATTTCTATTTTAAAACCCTTTGGAAAATAGTTCCAAAACAGTTTCCTCTCACGGAATGCATTTCCCAAATATTTATTTCCACTGAAACACCAAGTACTAAATATTTTTTAGATTTAAAAAAATTTTAAATCACTTTATTATAAATATATTTTATAACATTTAAAGTAGAACTATTTTAAATATTTTATTAAAATATATACTTTATGGATGTTTAAAATAAAACCATTTTGTAAATATAAACTAAATTTCCCCTTTTTTAAACATAATCCAAGTCATTTTAATATATTTATTACAATAATAGATTTGGAGAATACTTACTTATAGTTAACATTTAGAAATAATAGATTTTCTAAACATGCTCTTAAAAACTACATTAAAACCTTTAATTTATACTTTGAAATTTCTTTTGAAACGTACTTGGCTCCCAGAGAAATACACCTATCTTTCACCTATTTTTAATAAAATAAATATCCATTTATTTCTAAACACATTTACATTCCTTTATAAATTCCCAGCTTGAAATTATATTTTCAAATATCCACCTATATTTTATTCCATTTTATAACCCAGTTTATAAATTCCAAATCTCTCTTTTAAATTCCAGTTTTAAACACTTAAATTAATTTACAATTTATTTCCAATTTACTTTACTTTAAAATAAATTTCTTTGCTTACTTCATTTATTTCAAATTTCAATAACTTCCAGATTTTATTTCTTATTAAAGATTAAAAATCCTTTCAACTGAAAATAACAATTTCAGTTTTTTCCTAATTTCTTTTATCCCTTGAATAAATTTTAAACCTTGAATTTTAAAGCAAATTCTTCATTATTTTAAATGATATCACTTTAGGTTAAAAATTCAATTTTACTTTGTTTATTAAAAAAACCCCTTTTCCATGCTTGAAATTTATTTAAATTTTAAAAATCACTTTTATTTCTTTCAATTTAACCTTAAATTTATCCAAGCCTCTATAATTATTTTACTTAAAGGTTTCTCTTTTATTTTCTTCCCTAAAAATCTAATTTTAGGAATTTCGATAACTTAGTGTATCGAGATATTCAAACAACCCATATCATTCAATATTCCATTTATCAATATAGTCCATCACAAATATCAATAATAATAATAACACAGATATTAAACAATTAAATAATTTTGAGGAATCCATTTGGATCCCTCCAACCTGTTCCCTACATCCACAGACATTAGCACAATACCAATCCCACTTCGAGGTGGAATATCGCGGTATATAGGATTTATAAAATATCATCCGCTATTATGCGGCGCATAGGGTCTCATCCGCTATATAATGCGGGAATATCAATTCCAATATATACATATTCCAATATATATATATTGATATATACTACTATATACTATCATATCAAATGAATCCAATCATTCACCAAATATTTAAATTTAACTATTTAAATTTAAATAGCAACCAGATGAGTGAGATTATCTCACCTTTAATTTTGTTAGCATCCCATTTCCAATCCAACTTGTTTCCATTCAGATTTTGACCTTGAATAACAATTTATATGATTTTATTAATATTCGAAAAAAATCGAACAATTAAATTCTTATTTATGATTTCAATTACCAATGAATTTAATTTCACTGATTCCCTTAAAATATACATATTTATATTTCCAATTTAGTGTATATTCATTCTGTTTGGAAACTTTATATATATATGTATAAGGAATAATCTATATAGATAAGAATCAAATTTTACATATCCTTAAACATATATAAAATTAATACACTTATTTTCGAAACCTTACTTTTATATGCATATATATTAAATTATAGGTGTATATATACATATTCTGATTCCTTATATACATTTAAATTAAATTAAGAACAACATAAAACTTAAAAATGCTTAACCATTTAAAATTTCATTTATTGTCAATAATTTCTGTATGTATATATAAACCAACTGTTTACAAACTTACTGTTATATTATTTATTAACCCGAACTTAACTATATATAAAAAACTAACCTCACTGCTCAGATGAATCAGAACCCACCACGATGCCTCGATTCCATCTCTGCCGTTGGTCGAACGAATCGAAACCAACACCACAAGACCCCTCGATCCAGACCGACATTGGAACCCTAGCCGAACAACTACTGCTCTTCGATCGCCATCTTGAACGGTCCCATAGCTCGAGACGAATTGCAACCCTCAAAATCCATCGACCCAACCATCCCCTTCGATGCGCGACCGGACTTCACCCTCGACGACGAATGCACATCACCAGATCTTGCGCACCCTAGCCCCGCGAATCGAAACATGTGCAGATTGATTTTGGAGTAAGGGGCTGCTCGATTTGAAGAGGAAAGGCCATGACTCGATTCGAATTAGAATTTGGTTTTGATTTAGGCTGCTATTCATTTTATTTCGAATGATTTCACCGGCACCCAAAGTTTTCGAACCGGCGTAGCATCCTTTTTTTTTGAGTTGAAGAGAAGGAGGAACGAGAGTTGTTTTCGTTAAAAGTTTTGATCTGTCTCGTGTACATTAAAAGAGAAGAAAGGGAAGCAAGACAAGACGTTGAAGGGAAGGTAGCATGTACGAATGATGCTACAGTGATTTGAAAAGAAGGCAAAAGATCTGATGTTGATATTATTTCAACTGCGATTTGACAAGTATAAATATATACAATTAAATTCAAATTCGAATGCAACTTAAAATTTTAAACCCCTATCGAGGCGTGATGCTAGGCGTTCGTATTGTTATACCCCTATTCCGAACACAATGTAAGAGGTTTCGAGTCCAAACTTGATCATATGGAGAAGATAGTTTTTTGAACCCAGTTATTATAATAAATTATCGATATAAATTTCAGCGCGTTTATATATCGTACGCTCACACAACAACTCTGATCGCTACGAAAATTGAAATCCGATAATAATATACTATTACGGATCTAATGGAACTAGTTTTGTCGAATTCCGAGACTGTGTCCCGAAAGGCTATTTTTAAATTCAATTTAAACGATACAATTTAAAAACTGAACAAAACACTTTGAAATTCAATTTTAAAAGTTCTATTACCTTCATTATTATCAATATAAATTACTGAGCTTTTAAATTATTTTTAACAAGCTTAAAACTCAAAATTCTCTAGTTTACCCTATTTTAAATTGTTTAATTCCATAATTAAATTATCCAATAAATAATTATATCTGAAGTCCGAGTTAAATTTTTACCTTTAAATATTTAAAACAAATTAAATATTCCAATTTAAAAAGCCCAAAATTTTGGGTCGTCACATTCCTCCCCCCTTAAAAGAATTTCGTCCTCGAAATTACTAGTTAGGAAGAATGATCTATAGCCCATTAACTAATTTCCCAAAATCAAATAAGTTTCAACAACTTCCTAGAATATTCTTTTATTAAGACACACTAATCCTCTTTCTATCTTTTCAAACTTATCCATAAGCCCAACAATATCACATACTTAACAATTCAAATTTAAATTCAAATTTAAAATTTAAATTCAAATTTTCTAACTCCCTAAATTCCCGGAAAATTTCGCCAGCGTCTCCTTTGCGCGGCTAGCTCGGTACTACTATAAAAATGGCTCTACGGCCCCCAAATCTCAAAAAGGAAACAAACAGCCAAGTGGCGAGATTAAAACCCAATCAAATTTCATATAGAAATTTAAATGCATACCTTTTGTTGAGAAATTTTATTTATCTTCTGAAATCAAAATCCTAATTTTTCGTGCTTTTAAATTTCCTGTATACAACTCTGCAAGAATATCCAACCACAGCATTTCAATTTGATTTTATTGACTTCTTTTACAATAGTTTCAATTCCTATTTCATTCAATTTCCCACTCAATATATTCCTATTACCAATTTACTTAAGAATTTCATTCTCCAATTCTTAAGTTCAATATATATATTTTACATATATTCCTTACATTATTACTTTTGCTTCACTACGGAAGTTTATTTTCATTTCTATTCATTTTGCCTTTACTCTTCCATTTGAATTCAATTTGTTTCAATTAACTAATTACTTTCAAATCTAAATACTTTATCCTATTTCCAATTCTACTTGAATTTAGTTTATCTTCAAGCTTTGTATATTGAATTTTTATTCATCTTTATCTTAAATTCCAATTTTAAATCATTTGTCATTAGTGGAAATTCCCAAAAATTTCAAAAAATTTCTAACTCCCAAAATTTTCGGAAAATTTTGGCAGAGTCTCCTTTGTATGGAGGAGCTTTTGCAATTTGACAAAAAAGATAAATATATATACATCGACCCACACGGTCGGAAAAAGCAATAACAGTTCATATTTCCTATTTTTATTACGTAGGCGTACCTTATTTAGCATTTTAAGCAAAGCGGCTATTTATATAGCATTTAGCGTGATCAAAACCAGCCAAACGGCTTCCCTGAACCTGTACTAACTCAATTAAAACATGTAAGTGACAAATATATAAGGTTTATTAACATTTCACTTAATTTTAATAGCTAAACACATGTTTAACATAAGCAATATATCTCAAACACTTCCATAAGAAAATTATAAGGTTCTGACACAATTTTCAATAAACTCTGATGCCATTTCATTTAATTCCAATGCTTTACAATTTAAGTTCCTACATTCCATTTATTTTCAACCCAAACAAGTTCATATTCAATTTAATCGATTTCAAAATAAATTTTATTTCACTTCTAATAATTCATAGAATTAATTTAATCTCGTTTACGTCAAATGACAATTTATTTCTACGAAATTTGACAATAGGCAAGTGAATAATCAACTATGTAAACTTATAACCACTTTAAATTGATTCTAACCTGTAACGACCCGTAAAATTATAATAATTTTTAATGGTTAACGTATCTAACTGAATTTTTGAGAAAATTTAAATAATAAAATTTTGAAATAAAAATTTAATATTTGGATTACGTATAATTAAATATAGCAAATGGTAAATTTTCAATTTATTTTTTTGAAGTGTATTTTTATTGTGTAATTCCATTTCAACTTAAATCGGTTAATAATTGATGGTAATAAATTATTTTTCAAACCTAAATATTTTTCTAAAGAAAATTTCTAAACCCTCTTCTGAGTGTAACGTCATCTTTCATTTTTCAGAATTCTGACTTCCATTGCTCCGTTTATCTTATTTCTGACCAAATAGCAGCAATTTTTGGTACTGAATATCGACTTTTGATTGAATGATCCAATCACAGATATTTTTATACCGTTTTGATCGTCTCGTCCTGATGATCATCGTAGTATATTCGGTTCTATGTTTTGAAGTCCGGTTCAGAGCAAAACTCGTGAAACGGATAACCATGTCGGAAACGTTTTAACCTTTTGTCTACTTGCCCATTCATTTTCTCTCTGCTGAACTAACAGTCATAACATTTAATGTTTTTTGAATTCAACACTTTGCCTTTTGCCATTCATACTGGCTCAAATGTTATGTAGATGGTTGGTCTTCTCCATTCTCTGGTTTCACTAAAAAAATTATATTTGAAAAGGCATATGTATATTTCCTTCAAAACCAGTCACACATTCATTCTTCCTTTCCTCATTCCTCATGCATGTGTGGCACACCGTGTCTCCTCTCTCTCGCTCAGCCCCTCGTTCCAGCCAATTCACGTAAGCTACATGCGGCTGCTCTCCACTTCTCCCTCTCTCTTCCTTTAACGTGTGTGCATCAATTTTCTTCACCGTGACAGCCAATTTCTTTACTCTTTACCAATCTCAGTCGTGCGTCTTTTGTTAAGGTATTTGATCTATATTTGTATATATTTTTTTATTTATTTAAAACGTTGATATGCATGTGTTATATATATATATATATATATTTCAGTCTATATATACATTTTTTTATCAACTGTTTTGTATATATATATATATACGATATGATAATTTATATAAGTAGGCAGCTGCTGTATCTATTTTGGTTTCTAATTTGTGCTTCAATGAGTTATACGTAGAAGTATATTATATATGCTATATATTGAAAAGTGGAGCAGTAGTTTTGGTATTATGTATGTTCAAAGGCATATGTGTGCAAATAGCTTTCTCTTTACATTGAAAATTTATAATAAGAATATCTCAAATATAGTATAGCATACCTAGTTTAGACGTGCTTTAGCCTGGAGCCTCTTGCTTTACATTTTACATGGCCAAATTGCTTTTCAATTTCATATCATATAAAAGTTCATAATATATTTGGCAGACTGGCAAACAGTTTGATTTTATAGATTGTATAGCTTATGCGTATGCAGATTTTTATTTCAGAATATATAATGTATTTGTTGATTTATATATGTGTTTTAGTTTAAAGATATGATTTTGAAAACGTATGTATATATAATTTTAATTAGTTTCAAAATTTATATGGGTTAAGAAATAATTTATTAGTATATATATATATTTTGTTCGGTCTACATCAAGCTGTTTCTGATCCATTTTCATTGATCCCTATTTATCAGTTCTGTTCGTCCGGTTCGTTCCAATCTCTTCGTTTTGGAAATTTGTTCTCTGATTCGTAACCACTTCAAAACTCCTCTAGCCTCGAAAGGTGAGCAATCACTCACGATTAACGTTGTTGTATTTATTAAATTTGATTTCAATTGAAACAACAATTAAAATATGCTGCTGTAGTTATTTAAATTGTTATATATGCTATTATCTGTAACTGTTCACTTGTGGGATATGACACCATATCCTATTGTTTATATTATATTGTTATTGATGATATATGCCTGTTTTATATTATTATTATATTATCTGTTATCACTCTGCAAGTTCCCTGTAGTTTAGAATACACTATGGGTTGAAATGATACATACCCGAACGGACTTTAGAATAGGAGAAAATCGTTATGGGTTGAAATGATAAACCCAAGCGATTTTCATTTGAATTGAAATTGGGATTACGGGTTAAAATGATATTTACCCATATATATTTAAATTACGGATTGAAATGATAAATATCCGTATCACTTAACCATATGATAGATATATATACAAACACCGTTGGTCCATATATATATATATATATATTTTGAAAATAAATTCTATGGATTTGGGAAGAAATATATGGGTTAAATAAATGTTGATTGTTAAATTATTATATATAAATGGTAATGATATAAATATAGATTTAATAATAATATTAAATTTAATTAAGATTGATTTAATACATATAATATGGTTAAGTACTTATATCTATATTTCAAAATAGATTTTGGTAATAATTTGAATAAGTTAAGGTTAGGAAGATAATTTGAATTTAGTTGAAATTGTATTCAATAAAGAATTTTATTTAATTAAACCGATTAGAAACTTATTAAAATTGAGATGTAAGATATGATTTATAACTTGGGTTTGATTTATAAGTAATTTAATGAATATTTCTTGTTTAAATAAAATTTAAGGAAATATTTAGTAAAAATGTAATTTATGGCTAGTAAATGATATTGAATCTATTAAGTGAATATTCCCTAATTAAATAATAATGAAGTTAAATCAAGAGCTATATGAAACTGTTAAATCTAACTTTGAAAATGTTGAATATTAAAGCTTTGAAATATATTGAAAAATAAATGATATATTTAGAACTGAATTAAATTGATGAATTGAGCTTTGAATAAATTTGAATTTGGAATTTGAAGTTGATTTGATTCGATTTGCGAGACTGGAGGAAATAATAAATAGATTACTTTTTAAATCATTTAATATATATATACTATTTTGGAAAATAGATATATTTGAAATGAAATGATATTTGGGTTTTGAAGTATAAATTAAATTGAAATGACCACGGTGTTATAGTGTATATTTCTACATTGTAGATAGTTCCACGGATCCTTAGAGGATGGTTATCCCAAACATTCTTTAAGTTACTTGTATTTCAGTTGATATTTCACTTGAGTTGGATTTATTAGTATAAGAATGTTAATCCTGACTCGAGTGTTTTGTGTTTTGCTTTACGCTCGGGTCAGACCGAGTGATACAACATTTGAGATTCACCCTTGGATTTTGGAGCTTCATTTGGAGATCCAACTATCGATTCAGCTTCAGCTTTCCAGTTGATTTGTTCAGAGAGGTCATCTATTCGTACTGAAGAATTCACTGTATTTGAGATATTCTGTTGTATTTTATTTCTAACTTTGATGTTTATATAGTAGCTTCATGAACTACTATTTTATCTATTCCGCTGCGTATTATTGTATTACTCTATGTCTGTGATTTTGTGATTAATTTATTTACTGTATATGTTGAGTTTTGCCAAATTTAAATTAACAATCTGATATTTTGAGCAATTCAAGTCCGACATGTGCGGATGCGAATGGTTGAAAATACCGAGTCGTTACAGTTGGTATCAGAGCTTTGGCTCTAGGCAAACTTAGCATATATAGTAAATTTATTTACAGAATCACTTTCGTTCGAGTTTGAATCTCTTCCTTTTGACTCGATTTCCTTTGAACTTTGGAACGTTTCTTGCGGTTCCAAAATTCATTCTTGTCTCTCCCTATTTGTATTCTTTTGATTCTAGAGTATCCCATAACTCCACTTTGAATGATCTCTATAAGAATAGGCGATCCCGCGAATCTTTGAATGATTTGTAAAGGTGTGGAACTCCTTTACAATTGGCATTGATTCACCGGTGATTTATATATCCCTCGGTTTAGATGTTGCTATCTCTGGTTATGCCAAATTCTATCTCTGGCAATCGAATGTCGATTTGCCTTGGAATTCTGCATTGATAATATTCCTGAAGTCATGGTTGACCCGGTTAAGGTCGCCCGCGACTTGTATAAGTATATCCATCTTCTATTTTGTAAGTTAATTATCTCATCTTCGTTCAAGCCTATCTTCGAATCAGAATTTTATTTGATTAGAGTTCTTTTAAATTGAATCTCTATCTTTGTTTTGAAATCCGTCCATGAATCTTCCTTTGAAAATCGGGTTTGTTTGTATTTTAGAAATTGTTTTCTAAACCGAAATTATTATTTTGATAAGTATGATTATATTCTATATATAAAAGTGAAATGTTTTCGATAAAGATTTAATACCCTTTTTAAAATGCGAATTTGAGGTTTCGAAAGAATTTGTAATTTTGAAAAATTATATAAGAAATTTGATTTATCTAAAAAAGATTTATGACTGAAGGATTTTAAATTTGAAATTCGAGAATTGAACTCCGGTATTTTGAAATTGGTTTTAGGATTTTGAAATATATAATAATAATATGATTTAAAAGTATTTTCCGAATAAGAAATGTTTCAAATGATTTTAAATAAGTTTCAAATGATTTCGAAGAAATTTCAAAAGAGGTTTGAGAAAATAGAAGTCCAGAACTCACTTATTTCGCTGGAAAATAATTTCGGTGATGAGTGCACGCATCATCGACATTGATTTTCGAGTTTCAGAGTGGGGGAGAGGCCACTTTAGTAGCATTGCTACGCGAGTGATTTTGCGAAACCAATTTTGATTTCAAATTCCGAAGTAAGATTTGATATTCAAAAGATATATGTATATATATATCTGAAATGATTTGAAGTAAGCCGGTGTTCAGTCCTTGAGTTTCGGATTTGACATAACCCTATCTATTAAAATTGATTTACTGATTGTTGCTGATTTCCAACTCTTGAATTTGAAAATGATTTCTTCAGCTATTTTGAAGGTTCGTGCACTTCCAAATCAAGGTTAACTTTTCAAAGCTGAGAAATTTTGAAAAGTATAAAGTATATAAGTTTGGTATGTATGTTAAAGTATGTAGTAATATGATTTAAATAAGTTGAAACTATTTTGTTAAGTAAATGAATAAGGCAATTTTAAATTTTTCTAATATGAAATTTAGATTTGAAATGTTTTGAAAAGAATTTGGTCTTCAAAATATTTTGAATAAAGTTTAGTTAAATGTTTTAACTTAGTAACATCTTTATGAAACTATATATTTAACAAGTTGGAATAAATATATATGTTGTACGTATGTTGTTTTATTCGCATAATTAATTTGACCCAGGTTTGAGTACACAAGTTCGAGGTGAATTACCCCATTTCGTGTTAGGATTTTTCATTCGATTCTTGATGGCGAATATTTGATATGGATTTTGGGCTTGATTCTAGAATTCTCTATCATAGTATATGGCTATGCAAGGAGACTGATGGCTTCTAGACGAGAAACCATATCGAAATCCGCATTAGGGATATCGAATGGACAATACTAGTTCGAAAGCGAACTTGTGTGATCGAGCGAGCGATCAAATGTGATTTTGCGAAATGATGACTTATGTACATCTTATATTCTAATATTAGTGATATATTTTGACGCTGAAATTGAAAGTTGTTGGGTTAGAATATCTTTGCTTACTAAAAGAAAATTTCCAATTTAAATTACAAAGATATATAACCCATAAAAGCAAAGATATTCAATCTCATATGGCTCTTCATACACGAAATTTATTTTGTAAAATGTGATCCTTATATAAGATGGACCTTATGTAGGTATAAGATTGATTTTGAAAACCATTGATTTTGGAAATGAATTGTTTGACTTATATTATATTGATTTAGAAACTTGGATTATTTTCTAAATTTATTATTTTGGAAACTTTGAAACTAAAGATATTTAAATTGAGAAGAAATAATATGGTGGGATTGTATATGATTTTGAAACTGAACTGATATTGAAACAAATTGAAATCTGAGAACCTTATTTTTACTAAATACCTGATTTGGGAGTTATCGAACTTATATAAAAATTTGGTTTGTATAATTATGAGGTTGATTCGAAAACTATTGATTTGAAAAGGTACTCAATTTGAAAAGTGAAATCTTATATAATTGAAGTCTATATAAGTGTGATTTGATATACTATTGATTTTGGAAAGGTATTTGATTTGAAAATTTAATCTTATATATAACTTTATATAAGTACGATATTTTAAAGTGATTTGAAAAGGTACTATATGATATATATTTTCGAAGTAAAGATATGGAAAATGCCTTCTACTTGATATCCGCTTTGTGGACACATTGTGGATTCATTCTATCGATATTTCTCTGATTTTTGGTTTTCTGGATATGATACTCGAGTGTCCATCGAATTCCATGGCGTTACTGTGACGCCCCACCTCTATGCTCATAATAACAAAGAGTATTAAAAGAAATACTGTCTATTATTACGAAGAATAAGGCTGGATAGGAGCGGCCATCCGTAGTTGTCCTTACATTAGTATTGGTTACCTCGATAGGAGTGGTATATATTTTTTCATTTTTCATCGCTTATTTATTTACTCCCATCGACATACCCAATTACTAGTATAAAACGAACTATAATGGTTCATAATAGTTTAGGACATTATATATAATAATAACACAGATACAGAAAGAATGCGGAACACAGATAACAAAAGTCTCATATATGTATATATAAATGATGTCAGTTACAATACAGTTGACACAATACATATGATACAACTACAACTGTCGACTCTGGAAGTTATATATACACGTACATTATCAACTAATATACATGAATACATATCAACCTATACTATGACACGACTACTCCAAAAGATGTGAAAAGTCTTCATAGCTCAAACAACAACTCAAAGCAGGAAATCTACAACCTGAAATAACTCGGGTCTGACCCGAGTATTAAATTCAAAAGAAAATAATACACGGGTCAGTCTAATTCAAACTCAGTTATTAATGCACAGAAGCAGTAATAATCAAATATCAAATAGACGACAGTTACAGAATCTCGTATATCCGACTTCTCGATACGAGAATCGGATAACGGTAGATATAACACTAAATAGTGTTAAACAACAAATCAGCAATCCAAATCAATTTAAACAATTGAAATGTCAATTTAAAAACAACAATGCTAATTGGCTGCAGTACACGCTAACGTGTACTGCCTCACCAATACAATCTAGGAAATACTCAGAAGAACAATGAATCCAAAAGCCAACGGATCCAACTCAAATCAAAATGAATCATTTCAAAATACCACTTCAAAATATTTAATTGGCCTCACAAAACAAATCCTGCAATAGAAATATCAATTAAAATTGTCAAATCTGACTGGGCTGCATTACACGCACGCGTGTACTGCCTCGCCACTACAGTATGAAATGCATAAAAGATCAACGGAAATTCACAAACGAGCACAAGGTCAAATCCAAATCAGATTCAACACATGTGCAAATGGAAAAATCAAATAGCATCAACAAAGATATCAAAGTATCACTGCGACAATGAAAGTATGCATGTACACAGTGTGGCCAGAACTACAACAATAAAGAATGCTCAGAAGACACCAGCATAAGATCAGTAACTCAAGTTCAAATGACTCAAGTGAAGCTACAGGTCAGCAACATACAGCAATTTGAAAATGCAACAAGGAACTTAAGTAATTCTGGAAACCAAAATAGTTTCAAGAATGTAAGCACTACAAGGAAACTGACTCCATGCAGCATGTACACTCAAGTGAAACAAACAGTTTTCAAATGGAAAAATACAAATTCACAATTCAACATGATGGCAGCTGAAACATCAAGACAGAATGCAATAGAGAATTGCACAAGTGAAAGGGAATAAGCCCAGACTCAAGTAAAACCAATAAATCCAACAGCAACATGATCAAGTTCATCAATGCAGACCAGAGTTCAAGTGACAAATGCACTAAAATGAACTCAAGTCACAGGTGATACCAGAATGAACCAGGCTACATGAAAATGCAACACAGGTGAAGTAAAGATCAAAGATATACAAACTGCCTCAAAGAAGGCTACAAGCCAATACAAGACTGCAAATTCAAACAGTCATGACAAATATTCGATTATAAAAAACGATAATCAAATTTCAAATCAACAAATATTCGATTATCAAAATCGATAATCAAACTTCAAATCAGCAAATATTCGATTATTAAAAACGATAATCAAATTTCAAATCAGCAAATATTCGATTATCAAAAACGATAATCAAATTTCAAATCAACAAAATATTCGATTATCAAAAACGATAATCAAATTTCAAATCAACCAATATTTGATTATCAAAAATGATAATCAAATTTCAAATCACAAATATTTAATTATCTAAAGCGATAATTAAATCTCAAATCAGCAAATATTTAATTAGCTAAAGCGATAATTAAATCTCAAATCAGCAAATATTTAATTATCTAAAGCGATAATTAAATTTCAAATCAGCAAATATTTAATTATCTAAAGCGATAATTAAATCTCAAATCAGCAATTATTTAATTATCAAAAGCGATAATTAAAAGCAACAAATATCCGATTATCGAAAACGATAATGAGAACTCATATCAACAAATATCTAATTATCACAAGCGATAATTAGAAACAACAAATATCTGATTATCAAAAACGATAATCGGAACTCGTATCAACAAATATCCAATTACCTGCAGATAATTGGAAACAACAAATATCTAGAAATCAATTAAGAAGACTAGAAATTCAACATAAAAGCTTGGATCGATCCCATCAGATGGCGAGTTTTTAATTCATCGCACGTGCATCAACAAATGGCCGAAGCCTACCAAGTACTCAACATAATTTTTGGCGCCCAACAAATGACCCGAAGGTCCAACAAATGACCCGAAGGTCTAGTACTAGTATTTGACCCGAAGGTCCAACAAATGACCCGAAGGTCCAACAAAGTGGCTCGAAAGCACACGAAATCATCAAATATTTCAATTAACGAGTCCGGAATTAACCGAAATAGCAAACGCACATGTCCCATACCATGTGTTTTACTAAATCGTTTGATTCTCTTCATAGTTTCCTTGAAAGTGCAAAATTGTGTATTATGTAAAAATACACTTTACATTCTCAAACGGACAGGTGCGGAATTAAGCGAATCAGTAAAAGAAAGGGGTCATAGTCCTCGATTTTGCTAAAACGTTTAAATCGCTTCCTCATTCTTTTGAAAGCACAAACTGTTAAATTTCTGAAAACAATTTTATTTATTTCGTAAAAATAACAATTCTCATTCTCAACTGAACAAGTCCGGAGTTAAGCGAAACAGTAAAAGAAAGGGGTTATAATCCTCGATTTTGCTGAATCGTTTAAGTCGCTTCCTCATTCTTTTGAAAACACAAACTGTTAAAAATTTATAAAACAATTTTCATTTTAAAAACGATTTTCCAATCATGTGATTAAAGCAGCAAATTAGTAACAATTTCGATAAAGAAATTGTACTTCTCAAAACATCGTAAAATCGTATCTCAAAATCAGCATTGCGGAATAACCGCTTGAAAATCGACTTTTAAAATTTGACGGCTACCGAAGCCAAAGCGATAGTAATTTTAAAACATCCAAATCACATCAAAACAATTTACATCAAAATGTAATATCCGTGAATTTTCATTCATCAAAAATGTCACAAAACACCGTGCTTTAAAATATAGCATTGGTGTAAAAATCCCGTTATAAAAATAACGGCAACAAAATATGTTTCATAACCAAGCATCGGTTCAACATAAAATAAATGCAATAACGTGCAATTCATATTTGCACGCACATTACAATATAAACAAAGAAATCATTCGAATGTATCTTCGAAGAAGACAATCCAAAATTGCAAAATCTAATCAATAGATGATTAGTACAAAAGAAAGCCAACGGAAATTTCAACTAAAATCGCATAACTACAAATTTTTTTTCGAATCCTCAATTCGGATTCGAAATTCTCAAAGAAACAAAATAATTACAGCTATGTAAACAACCAATGAAATTTATTTCAATTTCTAAATCACATAGATTATCAGTTGTACTCAGCAAATACAGTTTCACTGTTTCCGCTGCGCACTCTGATAAACAGAACACATTTAATCAAATCATCAAAACACAATTTTACTTTTATTTTTAAATAAGGATATTTAAAAATTTCATCCAAATTTCAAAACTTTAGTTTTGACTCAAAGCACAAATAAAACATCGACCATTAGTTGTAACATATGTTCCATCCAAGTTATGTTTTATATTATGTCCATAAACCCCAAGCTCTGATACCAACTGTGACGCCCCACCTCTATGCTCATAATATCAAAGAGTATTAAAAGAAATACTGTCTATTATTACGAAGAATAAGGCTGGATAGGAGCGGCCATCCGTAGTTGGCCTTACATTAGTATTGGTTACCTCGATAGGAGTGGTATATATTTTTTCATTTTTCATCGCTTATTTATTTACTCCCATCGCCATACCCAATTACCAGTATAAAACGAACTACGATGGTTCATAATAGTTTAGGACATTATATATAATAATAACATAGATACAGAAAGAATGCGGAATACAGATAACAAAAGTCTCATATATATATATAACTGATGTCAGTTACAATACAGTTGACACAATACATATGATACAACTACAACTGTCAACTCTGGAAGTTATATATACACGTACATTATCAACTAATATACATGAATACATATCAACCTATACTATGACACGACTACTCCAAAAGATGTGAAAAGTCTTCATAGCTCAAACAGCAACTCAAAGCAGGAAATCTACAACCTGAAATAACTCGGGTCTGACCCGAGTATTAAATTCAAAAGAAAATAATACACGGGTCAGTCTAATTCAAACTCAGTTATTAATGCACAGAAGCAGTAATAATCAAATATCAAATAGACGACAGTTACAGAATCTCGTATATCCGACTTCTCGATACGAGAATCGGATAATGGCAGATATAACACTAAATAGTGTTAAACAACAAATCAGCAATCCAAATAAATTTAAACAATTGAAATGTCAATTTAAAAACAACAATGCTGATTGGCTGCAGTACACGCTAACGTGTACTGCCTCGCCAATACAATCTAGGAAATACTCAGAAGAACAATGAATCCAAAAGCCAACGGATCCAACTCAAATCAAAATGAATCATTTCAAAATACCAGTTCAAAATATTTAATTGGCCTCACGAAACAAATCCTGCAATAGAAATATCAATTAAAATTTTCAAATCTGACTAGGCTGCAGTACACGCACGCGTGTACTGCCTCGCCACTACAGTATGAAATGCATAAAAGATCAACGGAAATTCACAAACGAGCACAAGGTCAAATCCAAATCAGGTTCAACACATGTGCAAATGGAAAAATCAAATAGCATCAACAAAGATATCAAAGTATCACTGCGACAATGAAAGTATGCATGTACACAGTGTGGCCAGAACTACAACAATAAAAAATGCTCAAAAGACACCAGCATAAGATCAGTAACTCAAGTTCAAATGACTCAAGTGAAGCTACAGGTCAGCAGCATACAGCAATTTGAAAATGCAACAAGGAACTCAAGTAATTCCAGAAACCAAAATAGTTTCAAGAATGTAAGCACTACAAGGAAACTGACTCCATGCAGCATGTACACTCAAGTGAAACAAACAGTTGTCAAATGGAAAAATACAAATTCACAATTCAACATGATGGCAGCTGAAACATCAAGACAGAATGCAATAGAGAATTGCACAAGTGAAAAGGAATAAGCCCAGACTCAAGTAAAACCAATAAATCCAACTGCAACATGATCAAGTTCATCAATGCAGACCAGAGTTCAAGTGACAAATGCACTAAAATGAACTCAAGTCACAGGTGATACCAGAATGAACCAGGCTACATGAAAATGCAACACAGGTGAAGTAAAGATCAAAGATATACAAACTGCCTCAAAGAAGGCTACAAGCCAATACAAGACTGCAAATTCAGGCAGTCATGACTAAAGAAGAACCAAAGCCACAGTGAAATGCTCAAAGGCAATTACATGAACGAAGACTGGTGCCACCCAATTCAGTGAAACCAGAAGTGAAACCAACAAACCAACCAACTATAAATAGAAGAGTGCAGACACGAACTGCAACAAGGCTCAATTGAACTCGACCAGTGAACAGGATTACACATTCAAGTGCAGTGAAGACCAACAACAACATGAACAAGGGACACGAATACATGCAAATGAACTGTAATTAACAAAGTGGAACAACAGCCTCACAGGAACATAAGCTAAAGACACATGCGCATAAGTCAGGATAACATAAACAACATGTAGTGATATATATGCAGGAACCAAGTGAAGAAACTGCTGTATCAAATATACATGAAACTGGACCAATAGGCAAAGACCAGAATACTATTAAGACTTCAAGCCAGAAGCAAGAGAAATTTAAAGGACAGTTTCAAATTAAAGTAAACACCCTGATCAGTCGAAGGCAACAATCACAATCAACCCAGTCACATATGCAGTTTCCAACCAAGATAGTAATTCCAAAGCCGTGACGAACAAGTCAGAAAAAGACAGAGGTCACAAATTTGAATACAAAAAAAATCGATTCCGTGGTGGCTACCAAATCCAACAGAGCCATAGGTCAAGCAAGTTTAAAATCAACATTGGAAAAATTTGTTTCGAAACTGTGGTGGCAAATGAACTTGGCAGAATACATACGAAAAAAAACAGTAACCACCTCGAATCTTCAAACGAAGATCGAATGGCTAGTATCCTATTGTCAACCCAGCAAACATCAACAAAAATCTAAATGACCGTAGTCAATCAAGAACCAGCAAGTTCAAAGCCGTGAGTATCAATTAGACCAACAACGCAAATCTCGAATTTGAACAAGCCAGACATCAACAATTTATACGAACGAAAATCATAGGATTCGAACACTGATAACTCGAGAAGGAATTAAATGTGAGTGGAACACTCACCATTTTCGACGACCAAGCAGAACGCGATCCATCCCTCGCTCGAGCTAGTCGAAATTACGGCACAAAGAATTGAACGAAGCCCTAATTCTTGAATTTGGGGACGAGGATGAATAACTAGGCTGCCACCATTTTCTTTCGTTTGGACTTAGGGTTAGCGAAAATGAATTGAGGGAAAACGAACGAGTACTGGCCTAAATAAATTATCACAGCACCCCAAAACTTGGGCCAAGATTCAAAGCCCACAACACTTAATGAATTGTAAAAGAATTTACAACAGACTAAAACAATTAACAGCAATTAACCAACCGATTAATCGTTTATGAACCAAATTAATTAATGCGAAACGTCGGGTTGTTACAGTTACCCATGGTCTTACGAACTCGACTGCATAGTGTAATTCGCAAGGCAGTGATTGATTAAAAGGTACGGATGTTTCCTGGGGGATCCAGGCGTAACCATTGTGTATCTGCGATCTATGGTCGTTTTAGTAGCGTAATCCGCAAGGCAGAGATTGCTTAAAGGGTACGGATGTTTCCTGTGGGATCCAGGCGTAACCATTGTGTATCCGCGGTCTACAGTTTTGTTATCATGGCGAAATTCGCAAGGCAGTGAATGCTTAAACGTACGGATGTTTCCTGGGGGACCCAGGCGTAACCATTGTGTATCTGCGATCCATGATTTGATTCGTTTGATTTGTTTGGATTGTACTTTCCATATCTGTTTTAAAAAGGATTTTCAAGTATTTTCACTGGATATTGAAACAGGTCTACTAAGTACTTAAAGAATTCTAGCTTTGCACCTGATCAACGCATGGCCAGAGTCTGCAAGAACGAGGATGAACTTGTTGAAACATCGAGTTATAAAAGTATTTTCAAAAGGGAAATTTGTTTCGATATAAAAGTATTTTATTACAAACGTATTTCAAACCATAAGAATTTCAGTTTCAAATGTTAATACAATTTCTTTGTTTGGAAATACCTTCCTTATCTGCTATTCATGCCCGATACTATTCTTTTGAATCTACCTTATCTGCTCGGCTTTATTGATTCACATATATTACGTTTTCCCGAAGCTACCTTCCTTTCCCTTTTTGAATATGATCTTTAAGATGTTGTTTATTTATTTACTACATAGTTTAATACAAAATATTTTAGAAGTTATTAATTAAATAAACTTTTTTTAAAGTAAATAATTGTTTTCAAAGAGTTTCCATATATTTATAAAAGTGTTATTTAAACATATAAATGGAAATATTTTGATTTGCAAAGTTTATAAATGACTGTTTATGGATATAATAAAGGGGTTTAACCAAATTATTGAATATTGATTAATTTGAATTTATATAGTTTTAAATTAATTGTTTATCCTTGTCTTTCAATCTATTTTTCTGTCTGATTGTTTCTATTCTCCTACCTCATCGCTTTTCGGGGACGAAAAGTTTTGAGTGGGGGAGAGTGTAACGACCCGTAAAATTATAATAATTTTTAATGGTTAACGTATTTAACTGAATTTTTGAGAAAATTTAAATAATAAAATTTTGAAATAAAAATTTAATATTTGGATTACGTATAATTAAATATAGCAAATGGTAAATTTTCAATTTATTTTTTTGAAGTGTATTTTTATTGTGTAATTCCATTTCAACTTAAATCGGTTAATAATTGATGGTAATAAATTATTTTTCAAACCTAAATATTTTTCTATAGAAAATTTCTAAACCCTCTTCTAAGTGTAACTCATCTTTCATTTTTCAAAATTCTGACTTCCATTGCTGCATTTATCTTATTTCTGACCAAATAGCAGCAATTTTTGGTACCGAATATCGACTTTTGATTGAATGATCCAATCATAGATATTTTTATACCGTTTTGATCGTCTCGTCATGATGATCATCGTAGTATATTCGGTTCTATGTTTTGAAGTCCGGTTCAGAGCGGAACTCATGAAATGGATAACCGTGTCGGAACCGTTTTAACCTTTTTTCTCCTTGCCCATTTGTTTTCTCTCAGCTGAAATAATAGTCATAACATTTAATTTTTTTTGAATTCAACACTTTGCCTTTTGCCATTCATACTGGCTCAAATGTTATGTAGATGGTTGGTCTTCTCCATTCTCTGGTTTCACTAAAAAAAATTATATTTGAAAAGGCATATGTATATTTCCTTCAAAACCAGTCACACATTCATTCTTCCTTTCCTCATTCCTCACGCATGCGTGGCACACCGTGTCTCCTCTCTCTCGCTCAGCCCCTCGTTCCAGCCAATTCACGCAAGCTACACGCGGCTAATCTCCACTTCTCCCCCTCTCTTCCTTGAACGTGCGTGCATCAATTTTCTTCATCGTGACAGCCAGTTTCTTTACTCTTTCCCAATCTCAGCCGTGCGTCTTTTGTTAAGGTATTTGATCTATATTTGTATTTTTTTTATTTATTTAAAACGTTGATATGCATGTGTTATATATATATATATTTTTGAGTATATATATACATTTTTTTGTCAACTGTTTTGTATATATACACACAATATGATAATTTATATAAGTAGGCAGCTGCTGTATCTATTTTGGTTTCTAATTTGTGCTTCAATGAGTTATACGCAGAAGTATATTATATATGCTATATATTGAAAAGTGGAGCAGTAGTTACGGTATTATGTACGTTCAAAGGCATATGTGTGAAAATAGCTTTCTCTTTACATTGTAAATTTATAATAAGAATATCTCAAATATAGTATAACATACCTAGTTTAGACGTGCTTTAGCCTGGAGCCACTTGCTTTACATTTTACATGGCCAAATTGCTTGGCAATTTCATATCATATATATATATATTATAGAAGTTCATAATATATTTGGCAGACTAGCATAAGTGATATAAACAGTTTGATTTTATAGATTGTATAGCTTATGCGTGTGCAGATTTTTATTTCAGAATATATAATGTATTCGTTGATTTATATACGTGTTTTAGTTTAAAGATATGATTTTGAAAACGTATGTATGTATAATTTTAATTAGTTTCAAAATTTATATCAGTTAAGAAATAATTTATTAGTATATATATATATTTTGTTCGGTCTACATGAAGCTGTTTCTGATCCATTTTCATCGATCCCTATTTATCAGTTCTGTTCGTCCGGTTCTTGCCAATCTCTTCGTTTTGGAAATTCGTTCTTGGATTCGTAACCACTTCAAAACTCCTCTAGCCTCGAAAGGTGAGCAATCACTCACGATTAATGTTCTTGTATTTATTAAATTTGATTTCAATTGAAACAACAATTGAAATATGCTGCTGTAGTTATTTAAATTGTTATATATGCTATTATCTGTAACTGTTCACCTGTGGGATATGACACCATATCCTATTGTTTATATTATATTGTTATTGATGATATATGCATGTTTTATATTATTATTATATTATCTGTTATCACTCTGCAAGTTCCCTGTAGTTTAGAATACACTATGGGTTGAAATGATACATACCCGAACGGACTTTAGAATAGGAGAAAATCGTTATGGGTTGAAATGATAAACCCAAGCGATTTTCATTTGAATTAAAATTGGGATTACGGGTTGAAATGATATTTACCCGTATATATTTAAATTACGGATTGAAATGATAAATATCCGTATCACTTAACCATATGATAGATATATATACAGACACCGTTGGTCCATATATATATATATATATAAATATTTTGAAAATAAATTCTATGAATTTGGGAAGAAATATATGGGTTAAATAAATGTTGATTCTTAAATTATTATATATAAATGGTAATGGTATATATATATATAGATTTAATAATAATATTAAATTTAATTAAGATTGATTTAATACATATAATATGGTTAAGTACTTATATCTATATTTCAAAATAGATTTTGGTAATAATTTGAATAAGTTAAGGTTAGGATGATAATTTGAATTTAGTTGAAATTGTATTCAATAAAGAATTTTATTTAATTAAACCGATTAGAATCTTATTGAAATTGAAATGTAAGATATGATTTATAACTTGGGTTTGATTTATAAGTAATTTAATGAATATTTCTTGTTTAAATAAAATTTAAGGAAATATTTAGTAAAAATGTAATTTAAGGCTAGTAAATGATATTGAATCTATTAAGTGAATATTCCCTAATTAAATAATAATGAAGTTAAATCAAGAGCTATATGAAACTGTTAAATCTAACTTTCAAAATGTTGAATATTAAAGCTTTGAAATATATTGAAAAATAAATGATATATTTAGAACTGAATTAAATTGATGAATTGAGCTTTGAATAAATTTGTGACGCAGCAGATTAACCAAAACAATCTTCAATCGGTGAAAGTAGCAATCGATGGATTGATGAATACTGAAATGCTCGAATTCGTTGATCCGAAGATACCGAATTCTAGCTATCCCGAACTCATTGATCGCGCACGATACCGGGTTCAAAGATCTTCAATTCTTCAAGCGTTGATCAAGCGCACTTGATTCCGCGAATCGGCTTCTGCAATCGTTGAATCGAGCGCACTCGATTATCCGAAAGAGGAGATAGGAGATTACACTCAACTACCAATTTGAAGAAAGCACAAAGCTAACAAAAGAGAATTTTATTCAAAAATCAACAACCTTACAAAATGACTCACACGGCCTATTTATAGGCGTTTTACAACTCACGCAAAGAAAACACAAAATTACATCAACTCCTAAGTCGGCACCGACCTAACAACCTCCGACTTACGACTCAGCCAAAGCACACGACTTACCAGTTATAGACGACTTAAAAACAAAGGCGACTCAACATACATGTATATTACAAACGACTCATGTATATTACAAATGACTCACGACTTATAAAAGTTGCGAACTACGGCTTAGTATAAGTCGGTAACGACTCATCAACAGCTCCGAATTAACCCACATGACTGAACTAGTAGCGACTCTAAAACAGACGACTTATCAAATAACGATTCAGATTAACTCGGCATAAGAATCAACGGCTCCAGGCTTCTGCGACTTAAGATGGTATGACTTAACCCAGTTCTCGGCTCATCCATAGTAGCGACTTAAGAACCAGCGGTTTAGATTAACTCGGCATAAGATTCAACGTCATCCAGAGCTTCAGCGACTTAACTTTTGACTCGTTAGGTCGTTCACGACTCAACTAAGTCGTAACTCGGTATCGACTTATCCTCTGTTCCGTTAAGTCGTACACCAACCACAAAACTTCCCTTAAGTCGTTGCCGACTTAAGCCTTCGCATTTTTCAAGCTGTATTGCTCCTGTAGTGTTAGGTCGTAACCCAGCACGTCCCTTAAGTCGTTGACGACTCATAGCTCCTTCCTTAAGTCGGTCACGACTTATACCTCCTTCCTTAAGTCGGTTATGACTTATGCCTTCACCTTCCTCACTACTTACTCGACTTATGTTTTTGCCTTCCTTGAGTCGGTCACGACTTATGCCTTTGATGCTTTTACTCCTGTTAAGTCGGTCACGACTTAAATCTTCTATCATGTTAAGTCGGTCACGACTTATACCTTTGACAAATGTGGGCTGCGCTGCATCATCCTCCCTAGGTTGAAAAGAATTCGTCCCGAATTTACACTTTCTTCTTCTTCGAGACTCTGTTTTCCATTCATTATCTGGTCTGGTGCGGTTCTGGTGATAACCACTCTCGAGATTGATCTTGACTTGACCCTTTGAAGATGTGGCTCGACATAAGGAACGCATTGCGTAAAACAGACGTGGCAAGCGGCATAAGGAAGTGATCTGAGGGAGATGACATATGAAAAAGTATGGCCTGAACTAAGCACTAGGTGCCATATCCAATTCATGTAGCACAGAACTTCATAAGAATAGTGTCGTATACCATACTGCTTGTGCCAATAGGAAGACGTGATACAGAACCAAAACGTGTCGAAAATGTGAGACGATATAAGGAAGTTTAAAATCATGGAACGACTTGGGAAATCACGACTGAAAAAGTGTGAGGACTCATGCTCAGGTTCTCGTCTTTCCTGTTCTTTCAGATTCTGAAGATTATACGATCCCTGTAGTAGAATGGCAACTGGTACTAGTTCAGTGTGAGGTTGAATGTCCTGTAGTGGTGGTAACTCTTCGGGTAGTTCTTCAGGATATTCGCCTTCAGATTAATCGAATTCTAATCCAACTTCCTCAAAAACATCAAGATCTTCACTCGTTCCTTGCCCGGTCAACACAAACAATTCATCCCTCATTTCCACATACTCTTCCAACAATAAAACATTAATTTCTTCAGGCAGTTTCCCAGAAATCTCATCTTCACGATCTTCAAATACTCCAATCTCTTCAGAATTCTCAAAATCAAAACTTTCTCCAAGTTCAATCAACATTGATAGTTCATCATCATCTTTTATTTCACTGTCGAACTCTTTCAAAGATAATAAATCATCTAATTCTGCCTTCTCTTATGTTTCATGTTTACTTTGTTCGGACTCCTCGAAAACTAAAAAAGTTTCACTTGGCTGGTCTTCCTTCATAAACTCATGTGTCAAGCAAGAATCCTTCATCGTCAAATTATTTCCTTCAACTTCGAACACAATTTCTTCTACCACACTATCAACATCAATTTTTGGTAGTGCCGAATAGTCAACTTCTACATCCACATACTTTGACTCAATTTCTTCATCATCATCAAATTTCGATGGTTGATAAAAGTCAGTTTCAACAGTCCTCCTCAACAAGTTACCTCCTTTCTCTATTGACAAAACTTCTACTTCTCCTGACAAAGATTCCTCAAATCCTGGCAGAAATTCTTCATCGTCATCAAATTGTGGTGGTTGATAAAAGTCAACTTCATCAATCCTCCTCAACAAATTACATTCTTCGTTCTCCAACTCGACCTCTTCATCTTCGTTGTCAAACTTTAGTGGTAAGGCTGCGAATGATTCTGTAGGACTGACCTCTTCAAATTCTTCTAACATTGGCTTAACCTCCTCGAGAGTTTTAAGCTCTTCACTTGCCTCATACCTAACCAAGGTTTCAGCACTACCTTCCGATTCTTCAGCACTTTCGCCGAAAGGTAATGGATTAGTTGGTTCCTCTACCTCTTCTGTCCCGTTTTCAGTAGAATCATCCACATCCTCGCTTTCACATTCTTCTACAACAAAGGGTTTCTTTTGGGACTTTGTACATTCAAAATTTCGATGGTCAAACTCCTGATAATGATATCGCTTAACTCGTTCATCAACACTTGCCCTCGTGATTCCATATACAACTGGTTCGTTGACTCTCTTAAAAACATTTTTACTGTAATGAACATCATGATTCTGATTGCTGGAGTTTGTAACCACACCCTTTCCTCGATTCCCTTTACTCAACTTCTGCAATTGTTGATCAATACGAGCTTGATAATTGTAGGGTAAGAAATTTGCTTTCATCATCCTTTTCATCTTATCCCACTTGACAACTTTAGACTTCTTCATCCTCTCTCTGGTTGATTTAGTTTGTTGCCACCAGTCCATGGCTTTTCGTTTCAAACTTGCAGCAACTAACTTCACTTGACGATCCTCAGGAACGTAGTTGATCTCAAAAACATTTTCAATCGTGGATAACCAGTCCAAGAATTCCTCTGCTTGTAGTCCACCTCGGAATTCTGGAATCTTTGAATCCTTTCTTGATTTCCCTGTATAACCAACCTCTTCGATATTCTTGTATCGATTTTGCCCTTGATCGGAATATCGAAAATGAACACGATTACCATACCTCTCCTCTTCAAAATTAGTTGAACTTCGTCGTCGATTCTGAACATCGACTCTTCTATGCCCATGCACGTCCTCTCTACTTCTTTTCTCATAATCATAAGATGGCTCATGCTCGTAACCACGATACGCTCTTCTTTCTTCCTTCTGATAATCACGATTGTCTCGAGCTCCATGATCTCGATTTATTGACAAAGATGATTCTCTTCTTTCTCTATCATAACGTGGCGACACTCTCCGTTGATTTCGATTCATGTCAAACTTCATTCTCTCTACTTTCTCGAAATCCTTATTGAATCTTTCCTCACTACGTTTGTTAACGGTAAAAAGTGAACGCTAACACCCAGTGTGTGTAATAGAATCGTGAAAGCACCACCCGTTGGTACGGGAACAGAATATGAGCTGAGAATAGCAGAAAAGCAGTAAATGAACAACAGATTTATAGTGGTTCGGCCCGTAATTGAGCTTACATCCACTTTATAGTCTTTTATTGCTGATTTGATTACAATTCAATACAATATCCCTCTAAATACAATACAATTTGATCATGAAATCATTCTTGACTACTAGCTCGATCTTTAATGATGAAACTCGACGAATCCGCGTTGGATGTTAGGAGCTCTTCTCGAAGATCGTTGTAGTGTCTCGAATGCTTGGAGATCTTTGATTGCTGAATGAGAGGAGGCTTCGACAGCGTAACGGCGCTTGGAGAAATGAATGGCCCAAAAGTCCCCTTGATGTTGGAAGTGGTGGGGTATTTATAGGAGCTGATTTGAATTCAGAAAATTCGCCTAAGTCTTAGGTCGCGTACGACCTTAGTTAAGTCGTAGGTCGCGAGCGACCTAAGCTAGGTCGCAGTTTCCTCGCGGCTTGAGTTATAAGTGCGGTCTTAGGTCGGGGACGACCTTAATTGGGTCTTAGGTCGCAAGCGACCTAAGATAAGTTATGGACTTCAAATTGCTCTAGGTCGTAACACTGCTAAACCATGAAACCTTTAGGTCGTGACATTCCTGTAGCTTAGGTCGCAAACCTTTCCAAGTCCTTAGGTCGCTAGCTACCTTAGGTCGCAAACTGCTTAGGTCGCAAACTCTTAGGTCGCGAACTCTTCTGTAGTTAGGTCGCTGACTCCCTTAGTAGTTAGGTCGCTGACTCCCTTAGGTCGCAAAGCCTCTTAGGTCGCGGACTTCTTTAGGTCGCGAACTTCTTATGCTGTTAGGTCGCGAACTTCTTATGCCGTTAGGTCGCGAACTTCTTTAGGTCGCGAACTTCTTATGCTGTTAGGTCGCGAACTTCTTATGCCGTTAGGTCGCGAACTTCTTATGCTGTTAGGTCGCGAGATCCTCCTAGATCTTAGGTCGCAAGGCCTTTCCATCCTTAGGTCGCTGAAGACCTCTTAAGTCCTTAGGTCGCAATGCTTTCTTATAGTTAGGTCGTAGACTCCTCTAGGTCGCAGCAATGCTAAGTCGCGAAGTTCCCTTCAGCAGTTAGGTCGCGACATTCTTTAGGAGTTAGGTCGCAAGCTTCATTGACTCGTTCAAGATTTTAGGTCGCTTCTTAATAGGAGTTAACATTTGCCCCTCGAAGTACGGGCCGAAGTCATAGGTCGCGTGCTTCGACTTAACTCCGCTAGGTCGCGAGCGACCTAAAACACTAACTTGCTTGTCTATTCATCTTCCTTTCTTGGTTTCATATAAACCGGTTAGGTCGCTTCTTCCTCCCTACTCTACTACTTCGATCCCTTGCTGCCATTGACGAATTTTTCGAGTTTTCAAAGGCGAATTCAACCTATTCCAGTCATCGATTCTTCCTTTTCATTACATCCCGTAAGTGAGTTTGACATCCATCCTATCATAATCATCGTTTAATCTTGAATCCCTGCTTTTTCGACCTTAGCCCCATTCTATGAGTTGTGCACCGTTTCAAGTGGCTGTCGTGGTTGACTCTCGATAGTTGCTTTGGCTGATTCATGAGGGCATAGTAATGTGTTGGATCTGCGATGGATTAGGGATGTGTTGATTCGCTCTTGGTATCTTTCGATGAATTGAAGGGGTGAGGAAGGCGATGGGTTTATAGGTGTAATTGATAACGGGTTATAGGGTTTGGTGGTTTGTGGCGTGGAGAGGAAGTTAGCAGTAAGGGTTTTAGGTGACTTAAGACCATTTGCGACCTAAGGAAGACTGGAACCTGTGTTAGGTCGCTGAACGACCTAACTTTCCCGTGACATAAGCTTTAAATCGCAGCCGAGTTAGGACTTGATCAAATCTGCACTACTTTTAACCCTTCAGTTGCACTGTACGACCTAAAGGTGCTTCGACCAAGAATAGGTCGCCGAACGACTTAGAACTTAAACAATTCTGCATAGCCCTGAATGCTTTTATTTGCACTGCACGACTTAAAATCACTCCAACTTATGTTAGGTCGTGAACGACCTGGGACTTAGAAATTTAGGCAGAATTTGACTGATTTTTTGAATTGTTTTAGACTTTGTTGCACTTCTTTTCAGATTGCCTTAACTTTAATGCTGATAACCTGTTTAGAAGCAATATTCACAGAAAAAATGGGACGAATATACTGCCATTGATCGCCCACACCAAATGACAGATTAGTTGACAAAGAATATCAAACTTAAATGAACTTCGCAAATGAAATGTTGTGCACTAACAAATCTAAGTGAAGTATTAAAGCAAAATTGAAACGATCAACTAAAGCTGATTTATTTGCATCAACACAACACTGTTCTTGGACTTAAGATATCAAGCCCCGAAACTTTATAATCGACAAGTATCAATTAATTTAGTTTCATTTATATTTGCTTGTTATTGCGTTAGTTTTGCACAACACTTCACTCTTTTTTAGGAAACGTGCACCTTAATATTTGATCGTCCAGTTCCTTGTGTAGAATGGCATCCCAACAGGAAGACTTGGAAATAGCTGGAGAAGCTTTTCCAATTGCTACTCCACTGAATGACCCTCCGGAACGGACTTCTACTACTCTAAGCCACAAGGTCTTCAGACAATTGTGCATCCAGTTCGGCATTACCGAAGCAGATGCTTTACTTCCTGGGCCAAGCGACACTGCTGACAGGCCGCCTCTCGGCTTTGTTGCCGTGAATCGTCAGATGTGCTTGAGTGGAGCTATTCCACCCTTTAATGATTGTCTTCGAGAACTTCTCCTTCGGCTATCTATCTCCCCTTTTCAACTGCACCCTAATGGATACTCCATCCTGCTGGGACTGTGTGTGCTTTTCAGGAGAACGTTGGGCCGTTTTCCCAGTTTTGCCGAAATTCGCTTCTTGTGCACATTTGTAAAGAACAAAGATCATCCCTCTATTACACTTGTGAGAAGTGCCAGGAACCGCAAACTAATTCTGGACTTGTCTGAAAGTGCCCACGGATTTTTGACTCAATTCTTTTATGTCCGCTGCCCTCCGGGATTCTACGCCATTTGGAGAGTGGGAAGTACGATTATCTATCTTTCCGATTTGTTCTCAAAACTTTTCAGAATTCGAACTGTCAAATGCTTAACTCCATTCTTTCTTTTTTGCAGCACTTCCTCCCCCTCTTCGAGATGCCAGTCACAAGGTGACTTTTGAGAGGCTTATGGCCGTGCCAGTCGAGGAGAGAAGTGTTCAATTTTTATTGAGAGATGAGTTCCTCCACGAATTTGGACTCTTACATCCTTCCCGTTCCGCTCAGCCACATGAAGTCCCTGATTCTCCTGCTGAGGAGTCGGATGCCCCTGTTCCTGCTGAAGAACCTTTACTGCAAGAACTTACCGCTGAGACTTCATTGGTAAAGTGTTCTACTCATCCCGGCATTGCTGGGACGTCCAGTAAGTTAGCACTTGCCCCGGTTGTTGAAGAGGAGGAAAATCTTCATACTGTTGAAAAGACGGCTGAGATGGAAATTGAGAAAGATAATTCTCCCATGCACCGTGACGATGATACTTTCGATAGTCTGAGCGACATCATGATAACCTCTCAGGAGCTCTTTAAAGATGATGTTTCTAAAGTGGTTCCTCCTGTTATCGAAGCAACTTCTTCTTTGCAACAATCCACAACACCTTCTACACAACTTATTGCCATTTCTACACCCAAAAGTGGTTTGTAGTTTGACGCGCGTAGTTTACACTTCACACACACTTAGAATTTTGGTACTTATATGCACTTAGCTTCTTCAACTTGAGGATTTCTAAAACTGGTCTTTTTCTTCAATTTCAGGTTCTCTGATGGGGCGAAGCGGCTCTTACTTCAACAAATTTCAGCGCTACGGAAGCCGTGAAGCTTACGACTTTAGGAGTTATATCAGTGCCGTGAAAGAAACTGATGAGGAGAGAGCTGCTCGGAAGGCTCATGAGAGGCGAGCACATGAAGAGCGTCGCCGGAGAGAAGATGAGGAATACTACGGGAGAAGGGACGAGCAACATGACTCTTCTCGCAGAAGCGACGATCCTTATAAAAGGAAATCTTACGACGATAAGGGGAAGAGTCACACTTCTGATGATTCCAGTAAACGTGCCAGACTTGGTAAGAAAGATACATCTACCATCTTGGAAAAGACAACCGCTTTTGTTCCTCCTAAAACATCTTCCGGTTCTCCTGCCCTTAAGGAATCTGACATCCAGACCATCATTAATAGGCCACAGTACCAAGCTGGAGATGGTCCTCCCACACTCCAGAGCCGATTTCCGAATTGGTGTCTGAAAGGAGTGCGTTTTGATTTGGACTTGGTCCCCATTGATAAGCAAGCGATGCTGAAAAATGTCGATGCCGTAAGGCTCGACATCGAAAGAATGTCTGGGTGGCAGAAGCTGGTTGACGAACTTCAAAGGGTCAACCATCTGAACCTTGAAGCGATGATGACAATGGAAAATGATAAGTCTGAGTGGGACAAATGGCGTAAACAGCATGACTTGGAGATGAAAAGCATTGGCGATGGTTATGTGAAGCTTGAAGCCGAAGTTGAAAGACTTAAAAAAGAGCTTGCTACTTCTTCCACTTCTTATTCTCAGAAAGAAGAAATGCTTCAAAAACAAGTTCGAGACGCCCACGCTGCTCAGAGAGATACTGAAGTCAAACTTGAAGCAGAACAACATGTTACTAGAAAATATCGTGATGACGCTGCTCAACTTCTGGAGAAACTCAGCTCTCGAGACTTAGAAATTGCTAGGCTACAATCCCAGTTACTGAAGGCTGAAAGAGAACGTGATGAAGTTCTCTCTGGTAAAGCTGCAGCCGAAGAATCCCAAAAGGCGACCCTAGCCACCGTTGACGCGACCCTGTTCGACTTCTATATGCATTGTGTCCTGGGGCGTGGGAGCCTTTCATTTTTGGGACCAGAGTATGAAGTCACCCTAGCGGAGGTGTGGGAGGCAATCATTGACTTATTTGGTGGTGCCGGATACTCCGAAACAGATCTTCAAGCTACCTACTTAAGTGAGAGCGATCGCGATGCCCTTGCCAAAGGAAAAGAGCAGCTCGTCCGAGTGCGGGCCGAAGCGACGGGAGAGAAGCTTCCTGGGAAAGAAACACCCCCTATTGCTCCTGCTTATACTTCGACTTTAGCTCATGCGGATATTGCTGGCTCTAGTTCTCATTCCACGCCTCCCGCTAAGGTTGACACAGAAACTGCAACCACCCCTACAGAGGAAGAGGCAATGAAAGACTTCCAAGCTCGGGAATTTGAGATTGATCTCGCTAAACCGGCTTCTCCAGGTAACTTTGACAATTCACGGTTTTCTTTTTTCTCGGAGAATACTGATTTTGACATCTTTTATTATGCAGCAGACGCCCCAGAAACTGCCCCAACTCTTCCTTCTTCAGCTGCCGTTCCTCCTCCTTCTCAAGTTATACCTCTTCTGGCTTCCCAACCTGGTTCACAGGAAGAACCAATAGCGGCCCTTCAAGGTTTAGATGAACCATCTGCTTCCGAAGAACAGAAGGCAGAAGGTTTGGAAGATAGCGAGAAGACCCCGGAGCAGTCTTTTGATTATGAAACAAAGCTTTCTACATTTCTTGCCCCGGGGAGTGAGTCTTCTTCCAAGAAGAAGGGGAAGCGTGTGGTTTCAAAGAAAGGAAAGAAGAGTTCCTCTGCTGCTGGGGATGAGGCAGATATTGATCCGGCTGAGTCTCTTTCTCCTTCTTCTCCGATGCGGCCTACGAAGCTAATTACCAGGCCGGGTAAAAGCTCCAAGGGTGGGAAGAAGGAGAAATGAGTTTGATTTTGCATTTTCTGTTTTTTGTATTGACCGGGGATTGTGCGGATACCGGTCTCCGCTTCTTTTTGTAACCTGTACAATGTAAAAATTTCTCATAGTGTTGAAATAAAATAGATATTTTTCTTGTACAAATCCTTGTGTATGTAGGAATACATCTGCTTTTCATTTGAATTGTAGAGTAAACGATTCTTTTCGCTTGTACAAATTTTTTGTCCGTGTTTCAAGAACGCACTTACTCCACATCTTTATTACGTGATATTGCAATGAACTTGTGGTATGTTGCTTGTATATTACTTTTATTAATTTAACTGAATTGTATAATGTTGCCCCCATACCACAAGTATATTGTAATATTTCTTGATTTCACAAGACCGATACTCTTATTTTAGAGAATAACTTTCCACTTTTTTTTCAAGGAAGAATTATTCTGCTTTTAATAGAGTATATCTTGTCTTTGGAGAAATCTTTATTTTCTTTTTCTTCCTGAAGAACACTTCGACTTCTGGGGATGATCACTTTTATTTGTTTGAAAGTGAATTTTCCTGCACAGTGAAATGAACTTCTGAAGAAGGTTTTGATTTTTGTGCCCCAGTAAAGGGTTTATTTTTGGTACTTCAAGCAAGGTGAAGTACGCCTCTGAAGAGGTCTTTTGGTCTCCGAAGAGAAGCGATTTTGGTCTCCGAAGAGAAGCAGTTTTGGTCTCCGAAGAGAAGCAGTTTTGGTCTCCGAAGAGAAGCAGTTTTGGTCTCCGAAGAGAAGCAGTTTTGGTCTCCGAAGAGAAGCAGTTTTGGCATTTCATCTCTGGTGAAGTGGGTCTCCGAAGAGAAGCATTTTGCACTTCTACACGGGTGAAATGTGCCTCCGAAAAGGGCTTTTTAGCATTTCATCACTGGTGAAGTGGGTCTCCGAAGAGAAGCATTTTGCACTTCTACACGGGTGAAATGTGCCTCCGAAAAGGGCTTGTGCCTCCGAAGAGGGCTTGTGCCTCTGAAGAGGGCTTGTGCCTCCGAAGAGGGCTTGTGATTGCCTGGAAGTTACTTTCTCATGGTCGGAGGGGTCCACGGGACAAGCGTAAGTCGTTCAATTGGATGTTTGTTTGTACAAACGATCGCAATCGATTAACAAGGTGCCCCTTTTTGGTAGTCCCATCGATCTTTTTGATTGAGGAAAGCTCTCCATTTATTGGCGTGCCTTGTTAGAGGGCTTTGTTGATCCTTGGGAAGGAGCATCAGTTGGTTGGTGTGCCAGGAAGGTTGCGTCTTAGGGGCAAGTAGATCCATGGGATGGACACAAGCTGCCTGATCGGATGCATCACAATCAGCCAGCGAGGGTCTTATTCCTTCTGCTTGGGAAGTTATCCTTTTAGTGGATCTACCTGCTTTCCTGTTGAGAGGCATACCTTCCTTTGGCTGCTTCCATGTTTGCCTGCTCATGTTGTATCATCATCCACCAATCTGCGATCCTTTATCATCGTTTTCCAAGCGCATTTTTCTTTCTCTTGCAAGTAAATTGCTTTATTCGAAGAAGTAGACTTCACTGTTGAATGACTCCACAGAGTAAACGCAAGTTATTTGGTTGGATGCCTTTTTTACATCAGCGATCACAACCAGTTAACGAGGGCTTGACCTAGTGGAGCCGTCAACTTTTTATGTGAAGTTCCTCTTGTATGGGATTCGAGTTTGAAATTTTTGTTGCTTGAAATCTGCTAAATGATTTGTAAGGCTCGCTTAGCTTTGCGATGGGTGAGCTTTGCTTTAATGACCTGCAGTATTAGATCGATATTTTAGCAATACATTTAGAGTATTTACACATCGAAATATAACAGGCATTTTATAACAGAAAACACAATGCGTAGTTTTTTCATTATTGATTTACGCTGATTTCTCAGCGGTTTACAATGCAGAAGTTACACATCTATCATTATCTTTACAAATTCAAGCAATGCTGTTAAGTAAAAATGAATGCTAGTTATTGCTGTTCCAGAATCTCCAAGCTAGATTTCCATTTGTGCTTGATTCATAGCTTTTGGATTTTTCATGTCAGAGAAAGCGAGAGATGCTCCAGTCGCAGTTTTGTGAGTGATTAGTAGTCATCCCAACTTCTGCTTGCTGGGTATGGTCCCCCTGTGATAGCATTAATGACAAGCTTTTCTGAATCTTGCACTGCAGTGTTGCTGAGAGAATCGGATTGATGGGTAGGACGTTGTTGATCCCGAGCGGATGGGGTTGGATCGACTCCGGTTCTTTTAACGTATTGTTGGAGTTTACCCTGCTCTAGCAATTCTTCAATCACCTTCTTTAATTCGCGACACTGGTCAGTGTCATGGCCAGGTTGATTGTGAAATTGGCAGAACTTTCCGTTACGCTTTGCCCCTCTCGTCATCTCAGGCGGCTTAGGGTACCTGACAGCGTCCTTTGTTGCAAAAAAGATATTTCTTGGTGTATCAGTTAAAGGAGTAAAGTCCGAAGGATTAAAGCGGCGAGGTTTCTTTTCATTTCCCTGGCTTTTTCCTCCTTCATTCTCCCTTTTCTGACTTTCAGATTCTCTTTTCTTAGGTGCGACATTGTCATTGTTAGTCTGGGCGGTAACCACTTTCGATGTTGCAGAAAGGCTTTCAAGGCGAATGAACTCATCGGCCTTTTTATAAAATTTATCAAGTGAGTTTGGTTCTTTCATCTTTAACCATATCCCAAATTCACTCGATTTATCAATGGCTCTCATCAAATAAGTCAGGATCATGCGTGGTTCCGCATTTTCTACCTCGGCCAAAGCTATATTGAAACGACTCAAGAAAGATTTGATTGATTCTCCGGGCGCTTGTTCAAGGTTGGACAATGACATTATATCCTTAGCTTTTGAAGCATACAATCTGAACTGTTCTTTAAACTTTTGCGTTAAGTCGGAGAATTTATCTACAGACCGAACTGGAAGCTTTGTGAACCAAAGTAAAGCCACACCTTCTAGGTATACCGGAAAGTATCGGCACTTGATCTCGTCTGATGCTCTTGCACCAGTCATATGCCAATCGTACTTGTAGAGGAAATGATTAGGGTCACTGGTTCCCCTATAGGTTTGGATAGTAGGAGGTGCAAATTTCCTTGGAAACTCCGCTCTTAGGATCCTTTCAGTAAACGGAGTTCTGCTTGGCGCAAAACCCCAGTCAGCCTCATCCTCTTCCCTTTGCATGCTTTCTTTCATGATGCGGCCAACCATTTCAGACAGGTACTCTTTATTGTTCAAAGACACCTCCGGGCAAGCACCAGTTCTTCCCTCGGAAGTTTGCCCGGGCATATGTTCATGACAAGTTGGTTGCGGCCTAGAACCATCAGCTTGGAAAGGTGGCGTTTCAGGAAGGGTGGTTTGATGGTTTTCTGGCTGACGATTTGCCCCAAGTAAGGCAGTTATTCTATCCATCATCAAAGCGTTTTGAGTCTCAATTTGCTGGTATAATCCAGAAACTGCGTCATCCAATTCAGCCCTGGTGACCCCAACGGTTGGAGTTGCTTGGTCTGTTATCGGAGAAGCGGAAGTTCCTTCGTGAGCGTTTCCGGATCTGATAGGTCTGCCTCTTCTTCCAGGAGCCATTATTTCAGATCTGGTTTTTAAAGAGAGGTTCTTTTTATGAATCTTTGCGAAGCAACGGTGGATGATCGCCTGAGTTGGGTTCTCAGTGAAAGCACCAAAATGTTAACGGTAAAAAGTGAACGCTAACACCCAGTGTGTGTAATAGAATCGTGAAAGCACTACCCGTTGGTACGGGAACAGAATATGAGCTGAGAATAGCAGAAAAGCAGTAAATGAACAACAGATTTATAGTGGTTCGGCCCGTAATTGAGCTTACATCCACTTTATAGTCTTTTATTGCTGATTTGATTACAATTCAATACAATATCCCTCTAAATACAATACAATTTGATCATGAAATCATTCTTGACTACTAGCTCGATCTTTAATGATGAAACTCGACGAATCCGCGTTGGATGTTAGGAGCTCTTCTCGAAGATCGTTGTAGTGTCTCGAATGCTTGGAGATCTTTGATTGCTGAATGAGAGGAGGCTTCGACAGCGTAACGGCGCTTGGAGAAATGAATGGCCCAAAAGTCCCCTTGATGTTGGAAGTGGTGGGGTATTTATAGGAGCTGATTTGAATTCAGAAAATTCGCCTAAGTCTTAGGTCGCGTACGACCTTAGTTAAGTCGTAGGTCGCGAGCGACCTAAGCTAGGTCGCAGTTTCCTCGCGGCTTGAGTTATAAGTGCGGTCTTAGGTCGGGGACGACCTTAATTGGGTCTTAGGTCGCAAGCGACCTAAGATAAGTTATGGACTTCAAATTGCTCTAGGTCGTAACACTGCTAAACCATGAAACCTTTAGGTCGTGACATTCCTGTAGCTTAGGTCGCAAACCTTTCCAAGTCCTTAGGTCGCTAGCTACCTTAGGTCGCAAACTGCTTAGGTCGCGAACTCTTAGGTCGCGAACTCTTCTGTAGTTAGGTCGCTGACTCCCTTAGTAGTTAGGTCGCTGACTCCCTTAGGTCGCAAAGCCTCTTAGGTCGCGGACTTCTTTAGGTCGCGAACTTCTTATGCTGTTAGGTCGCGAACTTCTTATGCCGTTAGGTCGCGAACTTCTTTAGGTCGCGAACTTCTTATGCTGTTAGGTCGCGAACTTCTTATGCCGTTAGGTCGCGAACTTCTTATGCTGTTAGGTCGCGAGATCCTCCTAGATCTTAGGTCGCAAGGCCTTTCCATCCTTAGGTCGCTGAAGACCTCTTAAGTCCTTAGGTCGCAATGCTTTCTTATAGTTAGGTCGTAGACTCCTCTAGGTCGCAGCAATGCTAAGTCGCGAAGTTCCCTTCAGCAGTTAGGTCGCGACATTCTTTAGGAGTTAGGTCGCAAGCTTCATTGACTCGTTCAAGATTTTAGGTCGCTTCTTAATAGGAGTTAACAACGTTGCTTCATCTGTTCAGGATCTTCTCTCTCATACAAATCTGCAACACTATGATGACGGTTAACATATCTCGAAGGCATGATCAAGTCTTCAACAGATCCAAACAAAAACTTCACTTTGATCCAAAAATTTTCGAATCAAACTTTCCCACTTGTTTGAAATTCACGAACACCCACATAAACAAATGACTTCAATCGAACTCTAAACATCAAATCCCAAAATTGATGCCCAATGAACTTGAACAAATCTCCCACACACTTGAACCAGTTCGCTTCTAGCTCACGACTTGACTCTACTCTTCTCCTTGGCTCGGTTGAAGTTGAGCAAGCACTTCTTCTCGGTCCAACAGGCTCGTCTTAGCTATGATTGGCTAAGTCTTGCTCTGATACCAAACTGACGCAGAGGATTAACCAAAACAATCTTCAATCGGTGAAAGTAGCAATCGATGGATTGATGAATACTGAAATGCCCGAATTCGTTAATCCGAAGATACCGAATTCTAGCTATCCCGAACTCGTTGATCGCGCACGATACCGGGTTCAAAGATCTTCAATTCTTCAAGCGTTGATCAAGCGCACTTGATTCCGCAAATCGGCTTCTGCAATCGTTGAATCGAGCGCACTCGATTATCCGAAAGAGGAGATAGGAGATTACACTCAACTACCAATTTGAATGAAAGCACAAAGCTAACAAAAGTGAATTTTATTCAAAAATCAACAACCTTACAAAATGACTCACACGGCCTATTTATAGGCGTTTTACAATTCACACAAAGAAAACACAAAATTACATCAACTCCTAAGTCGACACCGACCTAACAACCTCCGACTTACGACTCAGCCAAAGCACACGACTTACCAGTTACAGACGACTTAAAAACAAAGGCGACTCAACATACATGTATATTACAAACGACTCATGTATATTACAAACGACTCACGAGTTATAAAAGTTGCGACCTACGGCTTAGTATAAGTCGGTAACGACTCATCAACAGCTCCGACTTAACCCACATGACTTAACTAGTAGCGACTCTAAAACAGACGACTTATCAAATAACGATTCAGATTAACTCGGCATAAGAATCAACGGCTCCAGGCTTCTGCGACTTAAGATGGTACGACTTAACCTAGTTCTCGACTCATCCATAGTAGCGACTTAAGAACCAGCGGTTTAGATTAACTCGGCATAAGATTCAACGTCATCCAGAGCTTCAGCGACTTAACTTTTGACTCGTTAGGTCGTTCACGACTCAACTAAGTCGTAACTCGGTATCGACTTATCCTCTGTTCCGTTAAGTCGTACACCAACCACAAAACTTCGCTTAAGTCGTTGCCGACTTAAGCCTTCGCATTTTTCAACCTTTGTTGCTCCTGTAGTGTTAGGTCGTAACCCAGCACGTCCCTTAAGTCGTTGACGACTCATAGCTCCTTCCTTAAGTCGGTCACGACTTATACCTCCTTCCTTAAGTCGGTTACGACTTATGCCTTCACCTTCCTCACTACTTACTCGACTTATGTTTTTGCCTTCCTTGAGTCGGTCACGACTTATGCCTTTGATGCTTTTACTCCTGTTAAGTCGGTCACGACTTAAATCTTCTATCATGTTAAGTTGGTCACGACTTATACCTTTGACAAATGTGGGCTGCGCTGCATCAATTTGAATTTGGAATTTGAAGTTGATTTGATTCGATTTGCGAGACTTGAGGAAATAATAAATATTTTACTTTTTAAATCATTTAATATATATATATATACTATTTTGGAAAATAGATATATTTGAAATGAAATGATATTTGGGTTTTGAAGTATAAATTAAATGGAAATGACCACGGTGTTAAAGTGTATATTTCTACATTGTAGATAGTTCCACGGATCCTTAGAGAATGGTTATCCCAAACATCCTTTAAGTTACTTGTATTTCAGTTGATATTTCACTTGAGTTGGATTTATTAGTATAAGAATGTTAATCCTGACTCGAGTGTTTTGTGTTTTTGTGACGCCCCACCTCTATACCCACGCTAGCCAAGAACACTACGAGGTAGTGCCGTCAACTAGCGTGGAGAATAAGGCTATTGAGGAACGACCATCTGTATAATTGCTTTGTGCAAGTACCGATATGCCAGATAAAAATATAACTTTTCATCTCAAGAGGAAATCCGACATACCGATACAAACTCAAAGCTACTACACAGTGGCTATGGACTTCGGAAACAAATATAGAAATAAACATAACACAAATCAGTCACATACAATTCATATCACAAAGGCGGAAATAGATGTGAATATAACACATGAAAGTGTATATCAGAGTAGTGGTCAAATAAGATCCACAATAACATAAAAGAATAGATACAAGTGCAAGGCAAAAGAATATGTATACATCAAGGAGTCTAAATCTCAAATGTATACAACAAAAACTACTAAACTAGAGTAGTTAACCAAAAGTCAGAAGATGGCTCCAGATAAGAAGTCATGAGGAAGCACCTGTAATATCTCAGTCTGACCCGAGTATTATTTAAGAAGAAAATAATAAACGGATCAGTCTAGCTATAATTATCTGATAAAATGATATAGAATAAGAGATATGACAAAAACGTATGATAACTATAAAGTCATACTGTGATAAGTACGTAATTGAAAATCAATCCAGAGATTAATCAATATCACAAGAATCTTCTCAAAGATTAAAAAGAATGTCATATTCTTTATTTAATTCACCAAGCCACAATAGTGACATACATATCAATGCCAATTGTAAAAGTTGGTGAAACATAAATTCCAGAAATCATCAACAAGAAATCCAGAAAACACAATAAATAGGAACAACGACGTCGTACAACGTAACGTTCGATGAACCAAAGCATAATGAAAAGGAACAACGATGTCGTACAGCGTAACATCCGATGAACCAACACATAGGAAAATGGAACAACGACGTCGTACAGCGTAACGTCCGATGAACCAACACGTAGTAAAGTGGAACAACGACGTCGTACAGCGTAACGTCCGATGAACCAAAACACAATAAAAAAAAGAACAACGATGTCGTACAGCGTAACATCCGATGAACCAACACGTAGTAAAATGGAACAACGACGTCGTACAGCGTAACGTTCGATGAACCAAATCACGATAAAAAGGAACAACGATGTCGTACAACGTAACATCCGATGAACCAACACGTAGTAAAATGGAACAACGACGTCGTACAGCGTAATGTCCGATGAACCAAATCACTATAAAACGGAACAACGACGTCGTACAGCGTAACGTCCGATGGACCGAATCAAAGAGACATCGCACATTGCTAGTCTAAACCATAAAATGATTGTCATCGATCATCAAGAAGTGTCAATCACAACAAGCTAGTAAATATATGAGTTTAGCTTCATGTCCCATAACCACTTGCTTAACTTAAATATTTACGAACAAGTTGTAGGTCTTCACTAGAAAATTGTCACAAAAGATTCAATCGAACAAGTCCAAAAATTAACCGACGAAGTAAACACAAGCGTTTCATACCACTTGTTTTGCTAGGCCGTTTAATTATATTTTCTCATACGAATGAGGTAAAGGTTTGTATATACTAGTAGATTGGAAAATGGTTTAAGAAAACGAACTTTGTAATAAAATGGTGTTGAAATCGTTTTGATAAAAGCCTTTTGATATTTACTACTAGTATAGAAAACCTTTATATTTTTAAAGTGACAAGTCATAGAAATGATTTAGAAACAATCAATCATCAAAAATTCACATTCGAAGACATGAATCAAATCCAATTAAACCGATAAAGAACCCATCGAAGTGGATATTCAAAAATCCCAAAAAAGGAGTCATCAAAGTCATAATAAATGATAACAACAAATAGGATCATCACGAATCGTTTCAAATTGGAAATTCAATCCCAAAATGCAAAGTGGGCTGAAATAGCAAATTCAGTTGACTAAACAGATATTTCAGTTGACTAAACAGAGATTTCAGTTGACTGAACAGAGAATTTCAGTTGACTGAATTCTGCCTGGAAACTTTCTGTTCCAGGTTCAGTCGACTAAACAGAGATTTTCAGTCGACTAAACCCTGCCTGGAAACTTTCGGGTTCCAGATTCAGTCGACTGAACAGAAAATTCAGTCGACTGAATCATGCCTGGGCTGTTTTTCAGCCTATACAAATGAAGAGCAAACTCTTCCAAAATGCAACCGGACGAACATTGGCTCTAAGGGATTATGCCAATTAGCAACCCGGCCCTATATGCTCCACGGTGCATCACCAAAAGCATGATCAAACATCCATAAAAAGATTTACACACAAATTTGACTTCAAAAACCAAAAATTGGAATATTCACAAAACCAATCAAAATCAAGGGCAAATGCACATGAAGAAGTGTTAGGAATTCATACCAAACAACCAAAGATAATTATAGTCATAGATGTGAGATAAAAATCTCACCTTTGACACAAGAACAAGGAAGGAGAAGCTTGAAATCAAAGGAGAGGCAACCACTCTTCAATCCTAACTCAAGAAGCTCCAACTAAGATCAAAACAAGCATCTCCCAAATTTAGGTTTAGGAAATAAACTGAAATTGATAAGAGAATGAGTTGGAGAAGATGAAGAGGAGGCTTACCAATGGCTTCTCTTTAATTTTGGAGCAAGAATTCAACTTTGCAAAGAAGATTAGGGCTTAGGATTTTAGTTTCCACTCTCCTCCTCCATTTTTGATGAAGCTAGGGTGTTAGGAAATGAAAGTGAAATAATGAAGAGGAGAAGTGGTTCAGAAATGATATAAGGTGAGTTGGGTTAGTGGGCTGAACCCAAATCCAAACCCAAAGCCTTAAGTGAAAATGTAGCAAAAATCAACTTACTCCAAACATATCGAAGTTTATACTCAAAAAGGTCGCAAACGTCATTTTGAACTCAATGAGGGTGGTCTCGAGTCCTAATTTGACCGTATGCAAAAAGTAGCTTTTCGGACTTTAATCCGATTAACGATGAAATATTTAAATAAAATATTTAAATATACAATCGATAAATATGCGGGTTGTTACAGACTCCCCTCCTTAAAGAAATTGCGTCCTCGCAATACTTAAGAAGAAAATAAAGAGTAACAACCATAAAAGCATATCAACACAAAAGAAATTTGAAATAGGAAGTTCACCATAAAGAGCATGAAAGGGTAAGTCTGAACGGGATCGCTCGATGAATTCCCAGAATTCCCAATAGCAATCCTTAGGATCTGATAACCCTTGAACTCTCACAAGAAGAACATCTTTATTCCGAAGGCGCTCAACCTCTGAAGCAATGATGCGAATGGAATGTTTCTCATAAGTCAAATCTGGTGAAACTTCAATTTCCACAATAACACCGGGCTCAAGAATAAAAATCGAGATCCCAAAGGCATTTCTGTAAATAAAAGACGTGGAAAACGTCATGAATAGCAGAAAATTGAGCTAGGGCAACGGCGTAGTACAATAACAATACGCTCAAGAAACTGGAAACACGAATAACTCCGAACATCGATGTAGCACAATAATGGTACGTCCAATGAACGAAAATTCAAATAATTTGGAACACCGACGTAGTACAAAAACGGTACGTCCAATGAACTAGACACCATAAAAGAACAACGGACGCTAGTCCATATAAGAAATGAGACGAAGCTCAATAAAGCGGGGTATATTGAAACGTCCGATGAATTTGGTAAAAAGATCATAAGATACAAGGAACTCGATCCAACAAGGTTGACACAAATTAAGTTCCTTATGAAAAATAAATATTCCAAAGATTTATGATCGAGGTGGATAACAAATTTCTCCGCCAAACACAATGATGCCAAACTCTGAAAGTGAAATCAAAAGCCACGAGCACTAGGTCATGAGTGGCATACCTAGTCTCGATAGGCTTTAATGGTTTAGAAGCACAAGTGATAGCACATTCTCTTTTACAAGAGAACGACATCCAAACCAATACTATTAGCATCGGTACAAAAGATAAAGTCTTGGTTCCCTTCGGGAATCACAAGAATAAGAATATCGGAAAAGAACTCTTTCAAATAATCTTCTTTCCCGAAAAGCTAAAACTTTTTAAAATTACATTTATCTTTATGTAATAATCTTTTCAAAAAAAACTTTTATTTTACAAGTCAATTTACTGTGTCTGATTGTCTCATCAAAGCATTTAGGAGATTCCTATCGATAACGTTGATCAAGCGCATCGACCAAAATTCTTAAAACACTCAATGGGCAATACAATCACAAAATCATCTTCAAGATATTAAACATGTTTCTTATAAACTTTTAAGAATATTCTTTGTTTGCTTAAAGAACAAAAATCCAATTGTACTTATAAATAAATCTTATGAAAAAGATTTGCAAAATTTTAAATTGCTATTTTCACCCAAAATCAATGAATACAAGAATGGTCTCATCGAAATATTCATAGAAGACTCAATTTATAGAATGGATGAAATAAGTTGGACAAACTAAATGACATAATAAGTCATTCATAAGAACCATAACGAGTGCGGAATGTGGTAAATGGATAACTCCCGCAACTCATAGCAAATGAAAATCGGTGGCAAGGTCGAGCTAAAAAGACCTTATCACCACTCAAGATATTGCTTAGGTGATAATCCTAAGACAAGCTCAAAAATACCGAAAATTCTCAAACTACATGAACGAGAGAAATAACGCTTTCCTCATCATGAGAGCTTAAAGAATAAAATGATGCCATCAAATTGGAATCGAAATCACAAAGGAATAATAGAAATATGCTTAATAGATTGAAAATGTCGAAGATGAATAGTCCACTCGAGACATAGGATATGGCTATATAAAAATTAAGTCAATCCTTACAAAAATCAATTCCGAAGCCTAAGTAAAAATCGGCCCAGAAAGAAAAATCACATAAAATAATTTCGACATCAATAAAAAGCAAATTGAGTGTTGCGAATCCACCAATCGGATTCACAATCCTCAAAGAAGTCAACAAGCCCAAAAATGTTTAAAGAAAAGGAATCACAAGTTCATTTGATATAAAAATAATGAGATGAAACCCATATCAGAAAGAACTCGAATAAGATAATCACAAAATAAATGTCATCAAGGATAGAATGGATACCTTGACTAAGAGAAGAGTTGCTAGAAGCTTGCACAATATTTAGCTTTCTCATGTCCTTGTTCAAAAGTTTGGGACATGCAGATAAAAGATGACCCGGTTTCTTGCAATAACGACAAGAATGGGGTTTCAGACACATATTCGCATAGTGTTCTTTAGAATTACAATTGTAGCATTGTTCAGGACTAGAGGTAGGCGACTTTGCTACCGAAGTTTCTTTCTTGCTTAGAAGTTTGGAGCATGCAGAAATATGATGACCAGAATTTTTGCAATAAGGAAAAAAGAGCGGCTCTGGACACTCCTTTGCATAGTGGTCCGTGGAACCACAATTGTAGCATTCTCCACGATTAGGGATTGGAATATTTGCCACCAAAGTAGTTTACTTCACTCTCTTATTGGGATTAAGGCTCTTGAACTTAATATGCCTCTTCTTGGAAATCCCAATATCACTATCACTTCCTTTACCAACCTCTTCATGTCGAAGAGTGATATCCACAAGCTGATGGAAAGGAACTTCAAGTTTTAGAGGTAAAACCATTTCAGGGTTCTCACACAAAGCACGAATAAACTTTTGATTCTTTACAAGATCCAAAAGTTGCTGGGCGGACATGAATACGCCATCCCGAGAAGGACTACTGGATTGACCAGCGCTAGGACTGCCAGATCCAACAATTTCTTCTTCTTTAAGAAAGAAAGAAAGAAGAAGAAAAAAGTTATCCACAAAATGAATTTCTACCAAACTTGATTGATAAAACAAGGAATCATAAGAGAAAATAGGATAGAACAGGTCCAATTGACTCGAATAAAATCCTAAGGCACGACTCCTAAGAAAGACTTAGGACAATGATCCTTGTTAGATTATTCTACATTGTTCCAAAGTTTGGCTCTGATACCAAGCTGTGACGCCCCACCTCTATACCCACGCTAGCCAAGAACACTACGAGGTAGTGCCGTCAACTAGCGCGGAGAATAAGGCTGTTGAGGAGCGACCATCTGTATAATTGCTTTGTGCGAGTACCGATATGCCGGATAAAAATATAACTTTTCATCTCAAGAGGAAATCCAACATACCGATACAAACTCAAAGCTACTACAAAGTGGCTATATGGACTTCGTAAACAAATATAGAAATAAACATAACACAAATCAGTCACATACAATTCATATCACAAAGGCGGAAATAGATATGAATATAACACATGAAAGTGTATATCAGAGTAGTGGTCAAATAAGATCCACAATAACACAAAATAATAGATACAAGTGCAAGGTAAAAGAATATGTATACATCAAGGAGTCTAAATCTCAAATGTATACAACAAAAACTACTAAACTAGAGTAGTTAACCAAAAGTCAGAAGATGGCTCCAGATAAGAAGTCAAGAGGAAGCACCTGTAATATCTCAGTCTGACCCGAGTATTATTTAAGAAGAAAATAATAAACGGATCAGTCTAGCTATAATTATCAGATAAAATGATATAGAATAAGAGATATGACAAAAACGTATGATAACTATAAAGTCATACTGTGATAAGTACGTAATTGAAAATCAATCCAGAGATTAATCAATATCACAAGAATCTTCTCAAAGATTAAAAAGAATGTCATATTCTTTATTTAATTCGCCAAGCCACAATAGTGACATACATATCAATGCCAATTGTAAAAGTTGGTGAAACATAAATTCCAGAAATCATCAACAAGAAATCCAGAAAACACAATAAATAGGAACAACGACGTCGTACAGCGTAACGTCCGATGAACCAAAGCACAATGAAAAGGAACAACGTTGTCGTACAGCGTAACATCCGATGAACCAACACATAGGAAAATGGAACAACGACGTCGTACAGCGTAACGTCCGATGAACCAACACGTAGTAAAGTGGAACAACGACGTCGTACAGCGTAACGTCCGATGAACCAAAACACAATAAAAAAAAGAATAACGATGTCGTACAGCGTAACATCTGATGAACCAACACGTAGTAAAATGGAACAACGACGTCGTACAGCGTAACGTCCGATGAACCAAATCACGATAAAAAGGAACAACGATGTCGTACAGCGTAACACCCGATGAACCAACACGTAGTAAAATGGAACAACGACGTCGTACAGCGTAACGTCCGATGAACCAAATCACTATAAAATGGAACAACGACGTCGTACAGCATAACGTCCGATGGACCGAATCAAAGAGACATCGCACATTGCTAGTCTAAACCATAAAATGATCGTCATCGATCATCAAGAAGTGTCAATCACACCAAGCTAGTAAATATATGAGTTTAGCTTCATGTCCCAAAACCACTTGCTTAACTTAAATATTTACGAACAAGTTGTAGGTCTTCACTAGAAAATTGTCACAAAAGATTCAATCAAACAAGTCCAAAAATTAACCGACGAAGTAAACGCAAGCGTTTCATACCACTTGTTTTGCTAGGCCGTTTAATTATATTTTCTCATACGAATGAGGTAAAGGTTTGTATATACTAGTATATTGGAAAACGGTTAAAGAAAACGAACTTTGTAATAAAATAGTGTTGAAATCGTTTTGATAAAAGCCTTTTGATATTTACTACTAGTATAGAAAACCTTTATATTTTTAAAGTGACAAGTCATAGAAATGATTGTAGAAACAATCAATCATCAAAAATTCACATTCGAAGACGTGAATCAAATCCAATTAAACCGATAAAGAATCCATCGAAGTGGATATTCAAAAATCCCGAAAAAGGAGTCATCAAAGTCATAATAAATGATAACAACAAATAGGATCATCACGAATCGTTTCAAATTGGAAATTCAATCCCAAAATGCAAAGTGGGCTGAAATAGCAAATTCAGTTGACTAAACAGAGATTTCAGTTGACTAAACAGAGATTTCAGTTGACTGAACAGAGAATTTCAGTTGACTGAATTCTGCCTGGAAACTTTCTGTTCCAGGTTCAGTCGACTAAACAGAGATTTTTAGTCGACTAAACCCTGCCTGGAAACTTTCGGGTTCCAGATTCAGTCGACTGAACAGAGAATTCAGTCGACTGAATCATTCCTGGGCTGTTTTTCAGCCTATACAAATAAAGAGCAAACTCTTCCAAAATGCAACCGGACGAACATTGGCTCTAAGGGATTATGCCAATTAGCAACCCGGCCCTATATGCTCCACGGTGCATCACCAAAAGCATGATCAAACATCCATAAAAAGATTTACACACAAATTTGACTTCAAAAACCAAAAATTGGAATATTCACAAAACCAATCAAAATCAAGGGCAAATGCACATGAAGAAGTGTTAGGAATTCATACCAAACAACCAAAGATAATTATAGTCATAGATGTGAGATAAAAATCTCACCTTTGACACAAGAACAAGGAAGGAGAAGCTTGAAATCAAAGGAGAGGCAACCACTCTTCAATCCTAACTCAAGAAGCTTCAACTAAGATCAAAACAAGCATCTCCCAAATTTAGGTTTAGGAAATAAACTGAAATTGATAAGAGAATGAGTTGGAGAAGATGAAGAGGAGGCTTACCAATGGCTTCTCTTTAATTTTGGAGCAAGAATTCAACTTTGCAAAGAAGATTAGGGCTTAGGATTTTAGTTTCCACTCTCCTCCTCCATTTTTGATGAAGCTAGGGTGTTAGGAAATGAAAGTGAAATAATGAAGAGGAGAAGTGGTTCAGAAATGATATAAGGTGAGTTGGGTTAGTGGGCTGAACCCAAATCCAAACCCAAAGCCTTAAGTGAAAATGTAGCAAAAATCAACTTACTCCAAACATATCGAAGTTTATACTCAAAAAGGTCGCAAACGTCATTTTGAACTCAATGGGGGTGGTCTCGAGTCCTAATTTGACCGTATGCAAAAAGTAGCTTTTCAGACTTTAATCCGATTAACGATGAAATATTTAAATAAAATATTTAAATATACAATCGATAAATATGCGGGTTGTTACAGTTTTGATTTACGCTCGGGTCAGACCGAGTGATACAACATTTGAGACTAACCCTTGGATTTTGGAGCTTCATTTGGAGATCCAACTATCGATTCAGCTTCAGCTTTCCAGTTGATTTGTTCAGAGAGGTCATCTATTCGTACTGAAGACTTCACTATATTTGAGATATTCTGTTGTATTTTATTTCTAACTCTGATGTTTATATAGTAGCTTCATGAACTACTATTTTATCTATTCCGCTGCGTATTATTGTATTACTCTATGTCTGTGATTCTGTGATTAATTTATTTACTGTCTATGTTGAGTTTTGCCAAATTTAAATTAACAATCTGATATTTTGAGCAATTCAAGTCCGACATGTGCGGATGGGAATGGTTGAAAATACCGGGTCGTTACATAACCCATTTATACTCAATTCCTTCCATTTTAATTCATTTGCAACCATATCAATTTTATTTCTATTCACCTGATTTTATTTACCACTCAAACCATCACTATTTCAACTCTATTTTGTTTAACTTGAGTTCATTACCAGCTCCACTCGTTTAAATTAAATTAATATATTTCATTGAATCAATATGAATCCTAATGCACATTCAATAATTTATTTCTGAATTCCTTTCATCTATAACGAGGCCATGTCCCATTTATTTCTACTTGGATTCTATTTGCAATACAAATCATTTTTTTATTCAATTTCATTCATCTTCAATTCATACTTAATTCACTTACAATTTCAAGTTGAATTTCCATCAATAACTCAAGCTTCACTTTCAAATTTTAATCGACCAATTCAAGTTCCATTTCCATATTCCGTTATTAACTCACAACTCAACCTTTAACTTAATCACTTTAAATCTCATCAACCAATTTCAACTTACTAATTTATTCCAAATTAGTTATTTCCAATTATTATTCAATATTTGATTTTATTTCATCACTCACTTTAACTATTTTACTTGAGTTCAATATATTTTATAATTCGGGTTTTGGATTTTATTCATTTTCCCAAAATACAAAACAATTTTTATTTTGGCTTATTTATTTCATTCCTAAATTTTATAAGTCACATTTTATTTATATCCATACTTCCATCTATTTAAAATCAATCTCATACACATTTTCTTTTTAACTCGGGATTATACAATTTATTTAGCCAATATATATTTTTATTATTCCATAAACATCATTAAATAAGATTCCAGAGTTAAAAAAATTTCCCAAAATTTTCAAATTCTCCCTTGGGAATCAACTATATCCAAAATCCTTTGGCAAATCCAATTCGCAAACAATTTCAATTTAGAATATTCAGGTAGTAATTCCCCTCTAGAACTCGAAAATAGACATCGATGATGCTGCAGTCATCACCGAAGTTATTTTCCAACGACCGAGAAGAGTTTAGTGCTTTTATCTCTTTAAAAAACATTTTTAAATAATTTTAATTTCAAATCTCCCCAACTTTCAAATCCCACACTAAAATATTTCTGAAATAATACTATTATTTCCCCAAACCTTTTGAAAACCATTTCAAATTCAAAGGAATTTAAATTTTCCCAAAAATTCCAAATTGCAATTCCTTTAAATCTATATTCAAACATTCTCTGAAATTTTATCTCATTTCAATTTCAAATGTTTATCTGGAATTCTATTCCAAATTATATTTGTTTATCAGAATTTATTTTCTTAACTTTGGTTATAATTCAATTTTTTATTTAAATTTTACACTTGAGTGATAATAATTTAATATTATCACTTCCCAACAACTAAGCAACCAAATACTATAAAAATTTACAAAAATTATTTCCTTTATATACAAAAATAATTTGGGAAAAATTATTTCATTTACCCATTTTAAAACAATACTATGTCGAATTGTTCTATTCGAGTGTTTAGAGATCCCTATCAATAACGTTAATTACTCGTATTGACCAGAATCCATAAACTACTCAATAAACCAACCAACACAATATAATACCATTTTATATTCACTAACAAATACGCGCTCATATCTATTAATATACTCAAACTCATTTTAGAGTTCTATTGACTCTATTTACGAGAAATTCCCACCAGAGCTAAGGTTATCTCTAAGCTGGCTCTGATACCACTATAATGTCCCGCAGTTCCGTACCCTTTGAATTTACATTAATCTTCATTAATGAACTCAAGAAGAACGGAAATACGAACCATTTGGGTTGAAGAAGAAAGAGGTAGAAAAAGAAAGAAGAAACAACATCAAAAACTAACCATCGCAGCGGAATAAAATATAATAGACAATAACATATCTTTACACAAATCAAAACTATATCTGTTTATACAATACACCATCAGAGTATACATCAGAGTGCACTTACATACAACTGGACAATAATCCTATCATGTCCTCAATATAACTGAGTACAGCAATCAACACAGCGGAATATATATATAAACAAGTACGGGAGATACGTCTCGCCATCCAGCTCATCCCTGAGCTCCACAACTCCATCCTGTATCCTAAAATACTCGGTCTGATCCGAGCATCATAATAAAACAATACCCGAGTCAATCTAGAATACCAGCGTGAGAAAATCACACTCAAATTGATTATTAAAGTTTTCAAAAATCCTTTGAAATCAAAAGCATCTCGTAAGACCACGCCACAAATAAACATGTCGGGTTTTTACCTTACGATAGCTAAAACATTTTATATCAAAATCCGTCTGATATTATAATAGTGTCTACAGAAAGTAAAATAGAATCTAGTTGAAATGCTTGCATCTCACATTTCAACAATAGTTGGGCACAATCAAAACCGTACAGGCACGTAGGGAAAATGGGTTTCCGACGAATGACTAGGCACTAGGGTACCCCTGTCACAGTACGTGGCCTAGATCACAGTACCGAGGAGTACGCCCGCTCCCCTACAACACAAGGCCGGAACCATCCCTTACTGGATAATTCCAAATAAAATCACCCCACGGTTGTGATCAGCAACCGCACCACTAAGCCGAGTCAAAAGGGACATCTAGACAGGGATGACCTTACTCTCAAGTGGGAGCTACCCACGAAGCCTTGCTGCATATCCCTTGATTTTCAGTCATTCCCGGTTGATGAGGCTTGAGGCTAAGCGTTACCTTTATAGAACATTTCACTTAGAATGCCCATCGTCCACTGACGATGTTTTCGAAAGCATTCATCCATACAAGTCCGTTCCGGGTTCGAACGGAACTGAAGACACTATTCCATCTTCGATATCAATATCGTTTTCCCCACGAAAACGTACAAACCGGATTGAAGTGGTTTTTGAGAAATTAATCTCGATCCCGGTCTCTTCGAAACGATCAGCGCATTGGCCAATATTGATAGTCGGTTATTTAACTATCAATTAACAACCATAACATCCATCAAGCAATAAATGATTTTCCAAAATTTTGTTTTTTTACCTCAATATCTTCGCAAGATATATTTCTATTTTCAAACCCTTTTGAAAATAGTTCCAAAACAGTTTCCTCTCACGGAATGCATTTCCCAAATATTTATTTCCATTGAAAGACCAAGTACTAAATATTTTTTAGATTTTAAAACAATTTAAAATCACTTTATTATAAATATATTTTATAACATTTAAAGTAGAACTATTTTAAATATTTTATTAAAATATATACTTTATGGATGTTTAAAATAAAACCATTTTGTAAATATAAACTAAATTTCCCTTTTTTTTAAACATAATCCAAGTCATTTTAATATATTTATTACAATAATAGATTTGGAGAATACTTACTTATAGTTAACATTTTGGAATAATAGATTTTCTAAACATGCTTTTAAAAACTACATTAAAACCTTTAATTTATACTTTGAAATTTCTTTTGAAACGTACTTGGCTCCTAGAGAAATACACCTATCTTTCACCTCTTTTAAAAAAAAATTTACATTTATTTCTACACACATTTACATTCCTTTATAAATTCCCAGCTTGAATTTATATTTTCAAATATCCACCAATATTTTATTCCATTTTATAACCCAGTTTATAAATTCCAAATCTCTCTTTTAAATTCCAATTTTAAACGCTTAAATTAATTTACAATTTATTTCCAATTTACTTCACTTTAAAATAAATTTCTTTGCTTACTTCATTTATTTCAAATTTCAATAACTTCCAGATTTTATTTCTTATTAAAGATTAAAAATCCTTTCAACTGAAAATAAAAATTTCAGATTTTTCCCAATTTCTTTTATCCCTTGAATAAATTTTAAACCTTGAATTTTAAAGCAAATTCTTCATTATTTTAAATGATATCACTTTAGGTTAAAATTTCATTTTTACTTTGTTTATTAAAAATCCCCCTTTTCCATGCTTGAATTTATTTAAATTTTAAAAATCACTTTTATTTCTTTCAATTTAATCTTAAATTTATCCAAGCCTCTATAATTATTTTACTTAAAGGTTTCTTTTTTATTTTCTTCCCTAAAAATCTAATTCTAGGAATTTCGATAACTCAGTGTATCGAGATATTCAAACAACCAATATCATTCAATATTCCATTTATCAATATAGTCCATCACAAATATCAATAATAATAATAACACAGATTTTAAACAATTAAATAATTTTGAGGAATCCAGTTGGATCCCTCCAACCTGTTCCCTGCATCCACAGACGTTAGCACAATACCAATCCCACTTCGAGGTGGAATATCATGGTATATAGGATTTATAAAATATCATCTGCTATTATGCGGCGCATAGTGACGCAGCGGATTAATCAAAATGATCTTCAATCGGTGAAAGTAGCAATAGATGGATTGATGAATACTGCAAGGCCCGAATTCGTTGATCCGAAGATACCGAATTCTAGCTATCTCGAACTCGTTGATCGCGCACGATACCGGGTTCAGAGATCTGCGATTCTTCACGCGTTGACCAATCGCACTTGATTCCGCGAATCGGCTTCAACAATCAAAGATTCGAGCGCACTCGAATGTCGAAGGTGGAGATAGGAGATACACTCGACTACCAATTGAAATTGAAAGCACAAAGCTAACAAAAGAGAATTTTATTCAAAAATCAACAACCTTTACAAATGAGACTCACGGCCTATTTATAGGCGAACAACTTTACAACAGAAATTTCACTAACTCCTAAGTCGTTTCCGACTTAACAAAGTCTCCGACTCAACATAAGTCATACACGACTTACGACTCAACAGAATACAGACACCAGACGACTTACAACAGACGACATATGAAAACAGACGACTTACGACTTATAACAGAAGCGACTCAACATATATGTATTACAAACTACTCACGACTTATAAAAGTTGCGACCTACGACTTAGTATAAATCGTACACGACTTATCAACAGATTCAGCTTCCATCAGCGGCAGATATTAACTCGGCAGACAAATCAACGGTAATAAGCTTTAGCGACTTAAACATGCGCATCCCAGATCAGCGACCTAAAGAACTCAACGGTAGAGATTAACTCGCAGAAGAATTAACGGCATCCAGCTGTAGCGACTTAAAGATAAGACCTTGCGACTTAAGGATCATAACTTCGCGACCTAAGACCATAGCATCTTCACGCGACTTAAGAAAATCAATGGCAGAGATTAACTCGTCAGAAGATTCAACGGTATCCAGAGCATTGCGACCTAAAACAAAAGCGGTATCAGAAACTTCACGACCTAAGCCTTGCGACCTAAGTCCTTGTGACTTAACTCCTGACTCGTTAGGTCGTTCACGACCTAATACTTCACCAATTTGTTTTGCATTTCCTCTGGGTGACTCGTTAGGTCGGTTAGACGACTTAACTAAGTCGTACCTCGTCATCGACTTATCATCTGTTCCGTTAAGTCGTACACTAACCAAAACTCTTCCCTTACGTCGTTGCCGACTTAAGCCTTCGCATTTTTCAACCCGTGTTGCTCCTGTAGCTTTAGGTCGTGACCCAGCACCTCCCTTAGGTCGTAGCTCAGCACTTCCCTTAAGTCGTAGCTCATTTCCTCCTAGTCTGTTAGGTCGTAGCATGTGATCTTTGAGACTGGTAGGTCGCATACGACCTAGAACTACAACTTCTCGTGACTCTTTACCAGAATCTAGTTCATTAGCCTACTCCTTAGGTCATACCCAACTTACCAACATGTTAGGTCATACACGACCTATGACTTCTTCTTTCTGGGCTGCATCATCCTCCCCAGGTTGAGAAAAATTCGTCCTCGAATTTGGATTTTCTGCCTCCACAACAAACTCATCCCCATGATATGGTACGAGATGCTTAACATTGAATACGTCAGACGTATACACATCATCTGGCAGCTTCAATTTATAAGCATTTTCATTAATTCGTTTCACGACTTCTACCGGACCAATTTTCCTGGCTTTCAACTTGTTGTAAGCACCCACTGGAAAACGATCTTTCGTTAACACTGCATAAACCATATCTCCTTCATTAAACTCAACATTTCCTCGTTTCAAATTGTAACGACCCGTAAATTTCAACTGTTTCAATAACGTAATTAGTTGAAATTTTGCGAAATTTTAAATGATAAATTTTGAAATAAAAATTTAATATTTGGAATACGTCTAGTTAAACATAGCGACTGGTAAATTTTCGTCTGAAAATATGAAAGTTTATTTCGCGCGTAAATTCACTTCAATTTAATCAGTTAAAAAGCGTTGAAAACAAAATGTTTCCGAAACCTAAATATTTTTACATAGAAAAATTCTAAACCATCTTCTAAGCAAGATGTCAGTTTGTCGTTTTTCCAAATTCGGACATCTTTGGCTCCGTCGATCTTATTTTCCAGTGTTTTTCTTGCATTTTCCGCTATTAGAAAATTCGAATTTTTATAATTCAACGAAACCACGGATAATTTTATACCGTTTTGATCGTCTCATCGCGCTGATCTCTACGGTATATTTGTTTGTGTATTTTGGAGTCCGGTACGCAGCAAAATATGTGTAACCGTTAACCGTATCGGTACTAAAATAAGCCTTTTGGTTTTCCAGTAAACATTAGCTGTCGCAACAGTAGGAAAGCAAATGGACATTTGCTTTTATTATCACCCGAATTCAGTTTTACTTTTGAAATTCCTTCGTTCCATTGTATAGCCGGTTACATCTCTTCATTTTACCTAAAGCCGGCTCATCTCTCCACCTTTATTGGCCACGTCGTCCCACCTTCTCTATTGCAAGCTGCATTTTCATTTTCATTAACCTCAGTGCCTGTTCTTTTTCTCCCATGCTAGCCTCGCCACCGCTTCACCGACTCCGCCATTGGAACCTCCTCAAACCGCGCCCACCTCTCCACTAGCACCGCACCACTCGAACAACCCACACGAGCCGGCTAGCCACATCCACCCCTGCCGCAACTACATGGCCCCACTTTCCACCATCTTGGCCTCCCCTCCCTCTTTGCTCGCCAACAGCCTTCTCATTTATAAAAAAAAGAGGTACATATTGTAATTTGTTTAGTTAAGTGGATGGTTTAGTCTATATATTAATTTTTGCATGGGAGGTGTGTACTGTACGTGTTATATATATCATCTAAGTTTTGGCTTTTGTTGTTCATGCATGTTTACATATAAGTTTATATATAAGTATAGTATATAAGCATACTAGAGTTTGGTTTTTAAAAGATATATGTATATATTTTATTTTATATAGTACGTATTATATATGTAGGATAGTTTAAGTTTCCCATATCATGTGCAACAACTATGATCTGATGGTTGCAGTTTGCAGAATTAGGAAGGGAAATTTAAGTATTCTACTAAATGTAGTTGGATTTGTAGTGTACTGAAGTGTTATTTTGAGCGCGTTAGATGTAAGCTGATGTTTTAGGTAGGGAGCTAAATCGATGTTGATGCATTTTATCTATTTGTCCATGCTAGTAGATATGTTGTCGCTTGGTTTGTAATAGGGGCTAATTATTTGATCAGCGTTTTAAGAATGTTTTACGTTATCAGATTTAAAAGGCATATTCTAAAAAAAAAAAAAAGATTAGTATACATGATTTGTGTCGTATTTGTATACATAGGCGTATGGTCTGCATAGTGTCAATACTTGCATTGATTTTTGAGTATAAATTTATACTAGTTTATAATATATACGTGAGTTGGAAGCTTGCATATAATATATAGCTGAAGAAGTGTTATACAAATATTCATGGGTCTAAAGGTTTGGTTAGGTGGATCTGTTCCAATGCTATATAAGATCTTGTATTTTACCGCAAATATATGTATAAGTGTCGTTGGTTTTAAACCTGCATATAAGACTTGTTTATGTGTTTTAAAATTTAAACTAATAAGTTTTGAAGTACAGATATGTATATAATTATTGATAAATGTTTGAAATTTTAAATATAATTTTGTATATATGTATTTTATTTGTTATATCAATATCCATTCACTTATATCAATTACCTCCATCAACCCCGTTCTGATTTGTTTCATCTAATTCTTTTATCAGCCTTGACCGTTGAATTTTGGCCGATGTTGCTTTGCTTCGATTCGTCACTCAAATTCCAGTGTCTGTATCTATGTGCGTATCCGTGTCACCTTCCGAACTCCTCTAGCCTCTAAAGGTGAGCACTCACTCACGATTAACGTTCTTTTATTTATTAAATTTGATTTCAATTGAAAAGACAATTGAAATATGCTGCTGTTAGTTAATTACACTGTTTTATATGCTATTACCTATATCAGTTCACCTGTGACATCTGACACCATTATCTGTTAATTATTTATGCGATGATAATACAGTTTGGCTGATAATTGATTGATTGTTGATGTTTATATTGGATGTTAAATTGTTAATGTTAAAATGATAAACAGTATGAAATTGAACTTGATATAGGATAATTAATTGTTAAATTTGATTAAATGACATTTGTATAATATGACCCCTTTAACTGTTAAATTTATCGACACGTAGGATTTGTTTAATTACACTTTGAACCATCAAATTGTATGTTGTTTAAATTGATGATGTATGAAATTGTAAATATATGACAAGTGAAAACCGTAATGTAATAATCTTTAATCTACATGAAATGATAGTGTAGATTCTAGAAATAATTATATTAATTCGTACAAATAACAATGCGAATTAATACGGTTATTTCGGGATTATTTAAATTGATTATTGGATTGTTATTGTTGTTGTTATTGCTTGTTTATTTACTTTGACACCATCCCAGTTATCACACTGAAAGTTCCCTTGTTATATTTTGATTTTGAATAGAATTGGAATCGGGTTGAAATGATAAATACCCAAAAATTGAACTCTGACCTAGGAAAGAAAATTAAATAAAACCCGATTGGTCAATAATTTGATTTAAAAATAAAATGAAGATTTTATTTGAATAAAGAATATGGATTTGAAATGAAGTTGAAATTTGAATTTTTGATGAAAGGAAAATGGTAATATTTAATAATCTGAAACAAAAGATTAACAATGTAATCAATGAAAGAATGTTGTTTAATTTGAGAAATGATTGAATTAACTTTGAAATGATTTAATAATTAAGTTCGAAGTTATAATTAAGTTTGAAATTGTTAAACTTTGAAACTACTTAATAATTAAGTTTTGAATTATTTAATAATTAAATAAGATTGAATTATTTAATGATTAAATTGAATTGGATTTCTTTAATAAGAAAAATTGAACTTTTGAATAAGTGAATTTTACTTCGTAAAGAATTGAAATTGAGTTTCTTTATTAATTATGTTTTGGAAAATTATTTAAGAAAGTTAATAAGTGAAATGGAATTTATTTAACAAGAAATGAAAATGTGATATTTTTGGAATTAATGTAAGACTTGTAATTGGAGAATTGATTTGACGAATTTAGTTTAATTCAAAATTGTAAGTTTTGTTTTAATGAAGTTGAACTTAAGAATTGATTAAATGAATTGGAAATTTAATAGAAATTGTTTTGAATGATAAGGTAACTTAACGAATATTGAATGAAATCGATAAATGAGTTTAAATTGATTTGAATGTTAAATAGAATTTATTTAAATGATTTCAGAATGAAACTTATATACGAACTTGAATCAATATTTGAATTGTTTTAAATAGAAATTGAAATTGAATTATAAGATTTTGAAACGGAAAATTGGAAGTTTGAAACGAAAATTTGGAAATTGTTTTAGAAAGACAAATGAAATGTTGATTTACGAATTCTATTTGAAATTGAAATTGATTTGGTTTTTGAAATATATAAACGACCAATCGGTGTAATAATTACGAAAGTTATTAAAGAGACCGGGATCGGTAATGGATATACTCTCTATCTGAACCGAAACCACTTTAATAACTATACGCGGAGTGTTGATCCAGAACGAAGTGGATGGTTTTGATGAACGTGTTGACTGAAGAAAGAGAACGATTTTGGATGACCCCTGACATGACTAAAACAGGAGCCGCGCCGGGCCATTGAGGATCGCCATCTCTAGCGGACACACTTCTTCGATACCATATCTATTACTTTGTGATTCGATTTGGGTGCACCCCTCGATTTGGGAGTGTTGTTCGCGGTGTTGGGGTGGTAGCTGCTATGCTCAACATCAGTCCGGATCAGGCAACTACTAGTATCCTAGTTGGTATCGCCTCATGTACCTTGTCATACTGATTATCCTATTCGCGACCACTACGATTTTGATTTGTACCTTTAGTATATGGATTGCCCTCTGGTGACTTTCGGTTTTGGGGAAACTACGGTCTTGTATATGCTTTTGGGAATAAACAGGTTAAGAGGTGTATGGGCCCTGCTTAACCCTACTTTGATATTTTTATATTACTGATAGACATTATCTACTTAGCGTACATTACTACCTAGTAGATAGTTTAACGGATCCTTAAGGATGGTTATTCCAAACATCCTTTGAGTTACTTGTATTTCAATTGCTATTTCACTTGAGTTGGATTTATTAATATGAGAATGTTAATCCTGACTCGAGTGTTTTGTGTTTTGCTTTACGCTCGGGTCAGACTGAGTAGTTCAGCTTTCGAGACTCACCTTTGGAGTTGGAGCTTTGCTTGAAGATCCAACCATCTATTCTGCTTTCAGTATTCGATGATTCCAGTGATGTATTCTGATTCGTATCTGATGTATCGTATTACTCTTCTGTGTAAACTCTGATGTATTTTTATATATTCATATAGTAGCTTCATGAACTACTATCTCTTTTATTTCCGCTGCATTTATTACTCTGTGTCTGTGATCTGTGATTATATCTATTTACTGTATATGTTCAGTTTTGCCAAATTTAAATGAACAACGCGGTATTTTGAGCAATTCAACTCCGGCATGAGTGTCTACCTATACACTTATAATGGACGCGAATGGTCCAAAATATCGGGTCGTTACAGTTGGTATCAGAGCTTTGGTAGCTCTAGGCAAAACTTAATATATAGGGTAAATGTATTTACAGAATCACTCTCATTCGAGTTTCAACCTCTTCCTTTCGACGCGATTTCTTTGAATTTTGGAACGTTCCCCTCTGTTTCGAAATTCATTCGTGTTCTTCACTATTCGTCTTCTTTCAATTCTGGAACACCCCATAACTCCATTTTGAAGGATATCTATAATAGATCGGCGGTCTCGCCAATCTTCGAATAATTCGTAAAGGAGCAAACTCCTTTACAATAGGCATTGATTTACCGGAGATTTCTGTATCCTCGGTTTACGATGCTATCTATTCCCTGCTATACCTGAATTCCATCTCTTGAGATCGAGTGTTGATTTACCTCGGAATTCAGCATTGATCTTATTCTTGAAGTTACGGACGACCCGGTTAAGGTTGCCCGTGAATTAAATAAACTCATTCATCTTCCGATTGTGGTAATTGAATTATCCTATTCTCTGTTTCGAACTTATAATCGAATCAAAATTCTCTTTGATTTGATTTCCTTAAAAATTTGAATCTCTATTCTTGCTTTGAAATCCATTCTTGTATCATCAAGAGAGGAAGTGTATTTGTAAATTAATACTAAAATGTTTTATATATTGTGTTGTTTGAGTTGTTGATGTTGATTTGGGTTTCCGATCGATTCGTCTGATCAACGCTATCGATAGGATTTCCAAAACACTTGAACAGAGCAAACTGACACAATATTATTTTCAAATTTGGTAAATGGAATAAATTTGTTTGATTATATTGTAAAAATATAAGTAAAATTTTCTGGAATTTAAAAAGTTAATTAAATTGGTTGTTTGAAATGATAATATTTGATTATCATTTATTGTTCTAAATGAATTTATAAACTTGGTTATAAATTGATTGGAATTTGAACTGAATTTAATTCAGAAATTTGAGAATTTATTAGTTTCCGGTGATTTCGAACTTTGGGTTTTAAAATTTTACAGTATATATTATTGAATGTATTTTCGAATAGAAATCATTTTCAAAGAATTTTAAAATGTTGAAATCAGTGCTCTTCTCTTTGTCGCTGGAAAATAATTTCGGTGATGACGGCCGCATCATCGACATTCATTTTCGAGTTTCGAAGTGGAGATACTATTCTGTAGCTTTGCTACGGTTTTGTTTTGAAACAATATTTTGATTTGAATTTCTTCAGTATAATTTGATTCATATGTATAAGTATCTTATTTTAAAATTTAATTTGATTTGATATAAATATATTATATATATCTCTAAATTGTTTAAAGTTAATCGGAAATCTAATTCTTAAATTTGTTAAAGGATGATTTTAATTATAAATAAAACCAAAATTTGGAATAAATATTTAAACTTGAATAATTGAATTGGGAAAATTTAATTTGTATATTGTTCAGCTGCATTCTAATACAACTTGCCTAAATCATTCAGAAGTTGAATATGTGATTGGATAATATATAAGATAAATTGAATTTATAAATAAAATTGAGTGTTTATAATAAATGTTATACACTAAATTTTGATTTTTAAGATGTTAATAGAGTTAGATAGGATAATAGGTAAAACTTAGTTAATAATGTAATAAATTTGTTTTGAAAGAATTAATAAATTAAAATTTGATCAACATATGAAATACCTTGAATTTAAAAGAATTTAGTAAATATAAATTAATTTAAATGGAAACTTTTATGTTTTAAATTAATTTATATGGTTTAGATATATGTAATGAGATATATTAAGTGGAATAAATTTAACAATAGTTTGGAATAAAGAAGAATTAAATTTGTTGAATAAAATATGATTGTAATAAAAGACTATTTAAATTTATGGTTTTATAAATTGTAAATTTAAGATAATTGGATAATAAGATAATGAATTTAGAAATAGTTGAGATTAATTTAGTTAAATCAAATGGATTAAATCAATTATTGAATATAAATTAATTTAAATTTGAATTTATATGGCTTAAATTAATTGTAATTTTGTATTTCAAATCTATTTTCTTTCTGGTTGTTTCTATCCTCCTTCCTCGTTCCTTTTCGGGGACGAAAAGTTTTGAGTGGGGGAGAATGTAACGACCCGTAAATTTCAACTGTTTCAATAACGTAATTAGTTGAAATTTTGCGAAATTTTAAATGATAAATTTTGAAATAAAAATTTAATATTTGGAATACGTCTAGTTAAACATAGCGACTGGTAAATTTTCGTCTGAAAATATGAAAGTTTATTTCGCGCGTAAATTCACTTCAATTTAATCAGTTAAAAAGCGTTGAAAACAAAATGTTTCCGAAACCTAAATATTTTTACATAGAAAAATTCTAAACCATCTTCTGAGCAAGATGTCAGTTTGTCGTTTTTCCAAATTCGGACATCTTTGGCTCCGTCGATCTTATTTTCCAGTGTTTTTCTTGCATTTTCCGCTATTAGAAAATTCGAATTTTTATAATTCAACCAAACCACGGATAATTTTATACCGTTTTGATCGTCTCATCGCGCTGATCTCTACGGTATATTTGTTTGTGTATTTTGGAGTCCGGTACGCAGCAAAATATGTGTAACCGTTAACCGTATCGGTACTAAAATAAGCCTTTTGGTTTTCCAGTAAACATTAGCTGTCGCAACAGTAGGAAAGCAAATGGACATTTGCTTTTATTATCACCCGAATTCAGTTTTACTTTTGAAATTCCTTCGTTCCATTGTATAGCCGGTTACATCTCTTCATTTTACCTAAAGCCGGCTCATCTCTCCACCTTTATTGGCCACGTCGTCCCACCTTCTCTATTGCAAGCTGCATTTTCATTTTCATTAACCTCAGTGCCTGTTCTTTTTCTCCCATGCTAGCCTCGCCACCGCTTCACCGACTCCGCCATTGGAACCTCCTCAAACCGCGCCCACCTCTCCACTAGCACCGCACCACTCGAACAACCCACACGAGCCGGCTAGCCACATCCACCCCTGCCGCAACTACATGGCCCCACTTTCCACCATCTTGGCCTCCCCTCCCTCTTTGCTCGCCAACAGCCTTCTCATTTATAAAAAAAAAAGAGGTACATATTGTAATTTGTTTAGTTAAGTGGATGGTTTAGTCTATATATTAATTTTTGCATGGGAGGTGTGTACTGTACGTGTTATATATATCATCTAAGTTTTGGCTTTTGTTGTTCATGCATGTTTACATATAAGTTTATATATAAGTATAGTATATAAGCATACTAGAGTTTGGTTTTTAAAAGATATATGTATATATTTTATTTTATATAGTACGTATTATATATGTAGGATAGTTTAAGTTTCCCATATCATGTGCAACAACTATGATCTGATGGTTGCAGTTTGCAGAATTAGGAAGGGAAATTTAAGTATTCTACTAAATGTAGTTGGATTTGTAGTGTACTGAAGTGTTATTTTGAGCGCGTTAGATGTAAGCTGATGTTTTAGGTAGGGAGCTAAATCGATGTTGATGCATTTTATCTATTTGTCCATGCTAGTAGATATGTTGTCGCTTGGTTTGTAATAGGGGCTAATTATTTGATCAGCGTTTTAAGAATGTTTTACGTTATCAGATTTAAAAGGCATATTCTGAAAAAAAAAAAAAAGATTAGTATACATGATTTGTGTCGTATTTGTATACATAGGCGTATGGTCTGCATAGTGTCAATACTTGCATTGATTTTTGAGTATAAATTTATACTAGTTTATAATATATACGTGAGTTGGAAGCTTGCATATAATATATAGCTGAAGAAGTGTTATACAAATATTCATGGGTCTAAAGGTTTGGTTAGGTGGATCTGTTCCAATGCTATATAAGATCTTGTATTTTACCGCAAATATATGTATAAGTGTCGTTGGTTTTAAACCTGCATATAAGACTTGTTTATGTGTTTTAAAATTTAAACTAATAAGTTTTGAAGTACAGATATGTATATAATTATTGATAAATGTTTGAAATTTTAAATATAATTTTGTATATATGTATTTTATTTGTTATATCAATATCCATTCACTTATATCAATTACCTCCATCAACCCCGTTCTGATTTGTTTCATCTAATTCTTTTATCAGCCTTGACCGTTGAATTTTGGCCGATGTTGCTTTGCTTCGATTCGTCACTCAAATTCCAGTGTCTGTATCTATGTGCGTATCCGTGTCACCTTCCGAACTCCTCTAGCCTCTAAAGGTGAGCACTCACTCACGATTAACGTTCTTTTATTTATTAAATTTGATTTCAATTGAAAAGACAATTGAAATATGCTGCTGTTAGTTAATTACACTGTTTTATATGCTATTACCTATATCAGTTCACCTGTGACATCTGACACCATTATCTGTTAATTATTTATGCGGTGATAATACAGTTTGGCTGATAATTGATTGATTGTTGATGTTTATATTGGATGTTAAATTGTTAATGTTAAAATGATAAACAGTATGAAATTGAACTTGATATAGGATAATTAATTGTTAAATTTGATTAAATGACATTTGTATAATATGACCCCTTTAACTGTTAAATTTATCGACACGTAGGATTTGTTTAATTACACTTTGAACCATCAAATTGTATGTTGTTTAAATTGATGATGTATGAAATTGTAAATATATGACAAGTGAAAACCGTAATGTAATAATCTTTAATCTACATGAAATGATAGTGTAGATTCTAGAAATAATTATATTAATTCGTACAAATAACAATGCGAATTAATACGGTTATTTCGGGATTATTTAAATTGATTATTGGATTGTTATTGTTGTTGTTATTGCTTGTTTATTTACTTTGACACCATCCCAGTTATCACACTGAAAGTTCCCTTGTTATATTTTGATTTTGAATAGAATTGGAATCGGGTTGAAATGATAAATACCCAAAAATTGAACTCTGACCTAGGAAAGAAAATTAAATAAAACCCGATTGGTCAATAATTTGATTTAAAAATAAAACGAAGATTTTATTTGAATAAAGAATATGGATTTGAAATGAAGTTGAAATTTGAATTTTTGATGAAAGGAAAATGGTAATATTTAATAATCTGAAACAAAAGATTAACAATGTAATCAATGAAAGAATGTTGTTTAATTTGAGAAATGATTGAATTAACTTTGAAATGATTTAATAATTAAGTTCGAAGTTATAATTAAGTTTGAAATTGTTAAACTTTGAAACTACTTAATAATTAAGTTTTGAATTATTTAATAATTAAATAAGATTGAATTATTTAATGATTAAATTGAATTGGATTTCTTTAATAAGAAAAATTGAACTTTTGAATAAGTGAATTTTACTTCGTAAAGAATTGAAATTGAGTTTCTTTATTAATTATGTTTTGGAAAATTATTTAAGAAAGTTAATAAGTGAAATGGAATTTATTTAACAAGAAATGAAAATGTGATATTTTTGGAATTAATGTAAGACTTGTAATTGGAGAATTGATTTGACGAATTTAGTTTAATTCAAAATTGTAAGTTTTGTTTTAATGAAGTTGAACTTAAGAATTGATTAAATGAATTGGAAATTTAATAGAAATTGTTTTGAATGATAAGGTAACTTAACGAATATTGAATGAAATCGATAAATGAGTTTAAATTGATTTGAATGTTAAATAGAATTTATTTAAATGATTTCAGAATGAAACTTATATACGAACTTGAATCAATATTTGAATTGTTTTAAATAGAAATTGAAATTGAATTATAAGATTTTGAAACGGAAAATTGGAAGTTTGAAACGAAAATTTGGAAATTGTTTTAGAAAGACAAATGAAATGTTGATTTACGAATTCTATTTGAAATTGAAATTGATTTGGTTTTTGAAATATATAAACGACCAATCGGTGTAATAATTACGAAAGTTATTAAAGAGACCGGGATCGGTAATGGATATACTCTCTATCTGAACCGAAACCACTTTAATAACTATACGCGGAGTGTTGATCCAGAACGAAGTGGATGGTTTTGATGAACGTGTTGACTGAAGAAAGAGAACGATTTTGGATGACCCCTGACATGACTAAAACAGGAGCCGCGCCGGGCCATTGAGGATCGCCATCTCTAGCGGACACACTTCTTCGATACCATATCTATTACTTTGTGATTCGATTTGGGTGCACCCCTCGATTTGGGAGTGTTGTTCGCGGTGTTGGGGTGGTAGCTGCTATGCCCAACATCAGTCCGGATCAGGCAACTACTAGTATCCTAGTTGGTATCGCCTCATGTACCTTGTCATACTGATTATCCTATTCGCGACCACTACGATTTTGATTTATACCTTTAGTATATGGATTGCCCTCTGGTGACTTCCGGTTTTGGGGAAACTACGGTCTTGTATATGCTTTTGGGAATAAACAGGTTAAGAGGTGTATGGGCCCTGCTTAACCCTACTTTGATATTTTTATATTACTGATAGACATTATCTACTTAGCGTACATTACTACCTAGTAGATAGTTTAACGGATCCTTAAGGATGGTTATTCCAAACATCCTTTGAGTTACTTGTATTTCAATTGCTATTTCACTTGAGTTGGATTTATTAATATGAGAATGTTAATCCTGACTCGAGTGTTTTGTGTTTTGCTTTACGCTCGGGTCAGACTGAGTAGTTCAGCTTTCGAGACTCACCTTTGGAGTTGGAGCTTTGCTTGAAGATCCAGCCATCTATTCTGCTTTCAGTATTCGATGATTCCAGTGATGTATTCTGATTCGTATCTGATGTATCGTATTACTCTTCTGTGTAAACTCTGATGTATTTTTATATATTCATATAGTAGCTTCATGAACTACTATCTCTTTTATTTCCGCTGCATTTATTACTCTGTGTCTGTGATCTGTGATTATATCTATTTACTGTATATGTTCAGTTTTGCCAAATTTAAATGAACAACGCGGTATTTTGAGCAATTCAACTCCGGCATGAGTGTCTACCTATACACTTATAATGGACGCGAATGGTCCAAAATATCGGGTCGTTACACAAATCTGCGGAACGTTTATACTTCTCATTTGTTTTCTCCAATCGTTCCTGAACGATTTTATGACATTCCGTCAACCCCTCAACAAAATCAGCGGCTTTCTTAATTGTCCCCTTCGAGTGTGGTATTACCGTTAAGTCCAACGGTCCCTTTGGCGAATTTGAATATACAATCTGGAATCGACTGAACCCAGTACTTCGATTTACAGCACGATTATGGGCAAACTCTGCTTGGCATAACTTCACATCCCAACTCTTCAGATTGTCTTGTACAAGACATCTCAACAAATTTCCCAATGATCTGTTAACTACCTCAGTCTGTCCATCTGTCTGCGGATGATAAGCACTACTAAACTTCAGCTTCGTTCCGACCATCTTCCACAAACTTAACCAAAAGTGACTCAGAAATCGAGTATTTCTATCCGACACAATAGATTCTGGAAATCCATGAAGTCGATAGATCTCCTTGAAAAACAATTGAGCAACATGAACAGCGTCCGCCGTCTTCTTACAAGCAATAAAATATGCCATTTTCGAAAAGCGGTCCACCACTACATAAATGGAATCATTACCACGCTGTGTCCTTGGCAACCCCAACACAAAGTCCATACTCACATCAACCCATGGTTTAGTTGGTACAGGTAGCGGCATATATAAACCAGCATTAGTCGCAGTTCCTTTCGAAACCTGACAGATATGACATCGTTCCACAAACCTTTCCACCTCTTTCCTCATTGATGGCCAAAAGTAAGATTGCGAAATCAATTGCAAAGTACGGTCTCTACCCACGTGTCCTTCTTCATGTAGCTCTTTTACAATCTTCATTCTCAAACTACAATCAGGTATGCACAATCGATTTCCTTTGAACAGAAAACCGTCCACCATCATAAAATCATCCGTCTTTCCCTCCTTGACTTTATCAACAAACTTTGCAAAGTAAGGATCATCGACAAATAATTCTGGCAACACATCAAACCCTGTCACCTCAACTTTCAGTGTGGTCAACAAATGACTCCTCCTACTCAAAGCATCAGCCACTCGATTCGTCACCCCTGACTTGTGTTTAACAACAAAAGTAAACTGTTGCAGATATGCAATCCACGATGCATGTCTCGCTGAAATCTTGTCTTGCCCTTGTAAATGCTTTAACGCCTCCTGATCAGTGTAAAGAACAAACTCCTTCTGAAATAGATAGTGTCTCCAATGTTTAATAGATTGCACAACAGCATAAAATTCAACATCATATGTATTGTATCTCATCTTTGCTCCTGATAACTTCTCGCTAAATATGCAATCGGACGTCCCCTCTGACTCAACACTCCTCCAATCCCAACCTTGGATGCATCAGTATGTAGTTCAAACACTAACTGAAAATCTGGTAAGATTAGAATTGGTGTAGATGTCAAGAGTTCTTTGATTCGATCAAAAGCAACCCCGGCTTCCTCCGTCCATGCAAACTGTCTACCCTTCATACAATCAGTCACAGGTGCCATCACACTACTAAAGTGTGGAATAAACCTTCGATAGAATGAAGCCAACCCGTGAAAACTACGAACTTCCGTTATCGTCTTGGGTTGCGGCCAATTTCTAACTGATTCGACTTTACTCTGGTCAACCTGTATACCGTCCTTCGAAACAACATACCCCAGAAATAAAACACTATGCGTCATGAACACACATTTCTTCGTTGCAGCATAAAATTGTTCCTGTCTCAGTACCATTAGCACTTCTCTTAAATGTTGCAAATGCTCCTCTGCGCTCCCACTGTATATCAAAATATCATCAAAATACACCACCACAAACTTCCCAATGAATGGTCTAAAAATCTGATTCATAACCCGCATAAATGTACTCGGTGCATTTGATAAACCAAACGGCATTACCAACCATTCGTATAGACCTTCCCTGGTTTTAAAAGCAGCCTTCCATTCATCACCTGGTCTGATACGAATTTGATGATATCCGCTCTTCAAATCAATCTTCGAAAAGATAGTAGCCCCGCTCAACTGATCCAACAAATCATCAAGCCTCGGCATCGGAAATCTATATCTCACAGTAATCTTATTCAATGCTCTACTATCTGTGCACATCCTCCACGTCCCATCCTTCTTGGGTACCAATAAAGCTGGTACAGCACAAGGACTCAGACTCTCCTGCACACGCCCCTGCTCAAGCAATTCCTCTACCTGCCTCCGCAACTCTTCATGTTCCTTCGGACTCATTCTGTAGTATGGTCTGTGAGGTAATACAGCTCCTGGAACAAGATCGATTTGATGTTGAATGTCCCTCAACGGCGGTAACTCCGTTGGTAACTCTTCTGGAAATACATCGTCAAATTCTTTCAGGACTGATTTTACTTCCTCTGGCACTTCCACCACTTCACTGCTCTCTCGTCCAATCAACAAGAATAATTCTGGCTCTTCTTCAATCTCCTTGACAAACTCCTTTAAAGACAATAAAGTTTTCAGCTCTTCAATCTCTTCTGACTTACTTTCTCCTGGTTGTCTCTTCTTTGGAACTAAGATAATCTTCGTGCCTTTAAACATAAAACTGTAGCTGTTGGTCCGACCGTCATGTTGTACTGCTCGATCATACTGCCATGGTCTTCCCAAAAGCAAGTGGCAAACATCCATCTCTACTACATCACACCAGATTTCGTCTTTGTATTTCTTCCCAATAGAGAATGGAACACGAACTCGTCTATCCACTTTCACTTCTCCTCCTTTTCTCAACCATGCTAACTTGTATGGATTAGGATGCTTCTCCGTCTTCAATTTCAACTTTGTCACAGCCTCGGTTGAAACGATATTGTCACAGCTTCCGGCGTCAATCACAAATTTACACACCTTCCCCAGTATAGTACATGTTGACTGAAAGATATTACTCCTCAACCAACTAGCTTCTTCCTGCTTCGGTGTCAAACATGATCTCCTCAGCATTAGATTACAACCTTCATCTCCTGACGCAATATCCTGCTCATCCTCCTCAACTGGACTAGAACAATCTCCATCACCATCCTTATCTTCAAGTTCAGCGATCATGGTTCTCTTCTTTGGCTTTGGACACTCGTTGCTTTTATGACCCACTTCCTAGCAATTATAACATTTGAAACCATTGTTAACCCTTGCCTTCTCAGCCTCCTTCACCACTGGTCTACTGATAGGTTTAGAAACATTAGAACTCCCACTAACACCCTTCACTTGATTGTTGGAATTAGTAAACACACCTCCTCCTCGTCTACCCTGCTTCTCCCAAGCCAACGCTTTCTGATGTGCTTCCGCTACAGATCTAGGATCAAACATGTTGACCATATCCTGAATCTGCATTCTCAATCCCCCCATGAATCTAGATGTCAGCTGCTCTTCCGTTTCCATAATATCATTCCTTGTAATAAGTTGATAAAATTCATCTGCGTAGTCATTAACATTCTTTGTGCCCTGCCTCAAGTTCTGCAAACGTTGATACATCAAAGATTGATAATTGTAAGGTAAGAACGTTGCTTTCATCAATTTCTTCATCTTCTCCCAAGATTCAACATTTGACTTTCCCATTCGTTCACGTGTAAGTTTGGTTTGCTGCCACCATGCCAAAGCTCTACCCCTCAACCTTGTAGCAACCAACTTCACTCTACGATGTTCTGGAACTTGTTTAAAGTCAAAAATCTCTTCAACATTAGCTACCCAATCTAGAAACTCCTCAGCTTGCATACCACCTTTGAATTCTGGAATTTCAGTCTTCATTCCCGACTCCCACTTGTGATCATACTCAGAGTGATTTCTTCCTTGTCCTCGAACACTACCACCATCATTCTCCTCTTCAAAATCAGATGTATATCGTTGTCTATCTCGTCCACCCACATCTCTACTACCTTCACGCCTACCACCATCATCCCTTCTATCTACATTCCTCCGATCATGATCATTCACGTTCCTCCCACGCCTTTGACCATCATCAACACTTCTGTCTCGATTGGAATGTGGTGAGACTCTACTTCCCCCATGGTTAGATTCAGGTGAAACCCTTCTCCGATTTTGATTCATCTCTAACATCATCTTCTCTAATCGTCCAATTCCTTCGTTAAGCTTTTCACTAAAATTTTCATTGATTCTTTGCTCCATCTCATCGGCTTCTTCTCTTCGATACAAAGCTTCTATGTTTTGGTGACGATTAGCTCTCCTTGGCGGCATACTTGAAATTTTCACAAACTCTTCAAATTCAAAATTCAAACACCTTTCGGACTTTGATCCAAAATGAAATGGATCGAAACTTCCACTTTTGTTGCAAATCGCGATGAACACGATGAACAAAAATTCTCGGCTAGACAATGAAATGATGCTCGATCTACACTCTTCTTAGCTCGGCTTCCATGCTCAAGCTCGGCTAACACTTGATCTCTTCAAAACTCCAAAATGATTAGGCTCCAAGTCTCGATCTAGCTATGATTGGCTAGAACAAGCTCTGATACCAAATGACGCAGCGGATTAATCAAAATGATCTTCAATCAGTGAAAGTAGCAATAGATGGATTGATGAATACTGCAAGGCCCGAATTCATTGATCCGAAGATACCGAATTCTAGCTATCTCGAACTCGTTGATCGCGCACGATACCGGGTTCAGAGATCTGCGATTCTTCACGCGTTGACCAAGCGCACTTGATTCCGAGAATCGGCTTCAACAATCGAAGATTCGAGCGCACTCGAATGTCGAAGGTGGAGATAGGAGATACACTCGACTACCAATTGAAATTGAAAGCACAAAGCTAACAAAAGAGAATTTTATTCAAAAATCAACAACCTTTACAAATGAGACTCACGACCTATTTATAGGCGAATAACTTTACAACAGAAATTTCACTAACTCCTAAGTCGTTTCCGACTTAACAAAGTCTCCGACTCAACATAAGTCGTACACGACTTACGACTCAACAGAATACAGACACCAGACGACTTACAATAGACGACATATGAAAACAGACGACTTACGACTTATAACAGAAGCGACTCAACATATATGTATTAAAAACTACTCACGACTTATAAAAGTTGCGACCTACGACTTAGTATAAATCGTACACGACTTATCAACAGATTCAGCTTCCATCAGCGGCAGAGATTAACTCGGCAGACAAATCAACGGTAATAAGCTTTAGCGACTTAAACATGCGCATCCCAGATCAGCGACCAAAAGAACTCAACGGTAGAGATTAACTCGCAGAAGAATTAACGGCATCCAGCTGTAGCGACTTAAAGATAAGACCTTGCGACTTAAGGATCATAACTTCGCGACCTAAGACCATAGCATCTTCACGCGACTTAAGAAAATCAATGGCAGAGATTAACTCGTCAGAAGATTCAACGGTATCCAGAGCTTTGCGACCTAAAACAAAAGCGGTATCAGAAACTTCACGACCTAAGCCTTGCGACCTAAGTCCTTGTGACTTAACTCCTGACTCGTTAGGTCGTTCACGACCTAATACTTCACCAATTTGTTTTGCCTTTCCTCTGGGTGACTCGTTAGGTCGGTTAGACGACTTAACTAAGTCGTACCTCGTCATCGACTTATCATCTGTTCCGTTAAGTCGTACACTAACCAAAACTCTTCCCTTACGTCGTTGCCGACTTAAGCCTTCGCATTTTTCAACCCGTGTTGCTCCTGTAGCTTTAGGTCGTGACCCAGCACCTCCCTTAGCTCGTAGCTCAACACTTCCCTTAAGTCGTAGCTCATTTCCTCCTAGTCTGTTAGGTCGTAGCATGTGATCTTTGAGACTGGTAGGTCGCATACGACCTAGAACTACAACTTCTCGTGACTCTTTACCAGAATCTAGTTCATTAGACTCCTCCTTAGGTCGTACCTAACTTACCAACATGTTAGGTCGTACACGACCTATGACTTCTTCTTTCTGGGCTGCATCACATAGGGTCTCATCCGCTATATAATGTGGGAATATCAATTCCAATATATACATATTCCAATATATATATATATATATATTGATATATACTACTATATACTATCATATCGAATCAATCCAATCATTCACCAAATATTTAAATTTAACTATTTAAATTTAAATAGCAACCAGATGAGTGAGATTAACTCACCTTTAATTTTGTTAGCATCCCATTTCCAATCCAGCTTGTTTCCTTTCAGATTTTGACCTTGAATAACAATTTATATGATTTTATTAATATTCGAAAAAAAATCAAACAACTAAATTCTTATTTATGATTTCAATTACCAATGAAATTAATTTCAATGATTCCCTTAAAATATACATATTTATATTTCCAATTTAGTGTATATTCATTCTGTTTGGAAACTATAACGACCTGTAAATTTCAGTGGTTTTATTTATTTAATTAATTGAATTTTGTGAAATTTTAAACGATAAAATTTTGAAATATAAATTTGATATTTGGAATGCGTCTAATTAAACATAGCAACTGGTAAATTTTCGTCCGAAAATATGAAAATTTATTTCGCGCGTAAATTCACTTCAATTTAATCAGTTAAAATTGATGATAATAAAAATGTTTTCCAAACTTGAATATTTTTACATAGAAAATTTGTAAATCATCTTCTGAGTGAGACGTCATCTTTCGTTTTGTCAAATTTGGACATCTATTGCTCCGTTCATCTTATTCTGGCAAAATAGCAGCATTTTCGGTACCGATTATCGACTTTTGACCGGATGATCGTGCCACTAATATATGTGTACCGTTTTGATCGTCTCATCGTGCTGATCTCCATGGTATATTCAACTCTGCTATTTGAGATCCGGTACGCGTCGAAAAGAATAAACAGTTCACCGTAACGGTACCGAATTTTGACTTTACATTTTCCCTTAGACTTCAAATCTATAACGTATAGCCCAACAACAATTAATTGGTTTAATAATTTTCCAGAAATCAAGGGGTGACCAATTTTATTCCTACTGTTCAGTATTTGCGGACCTGTTCTTTCGTTGTCTATTTCCTATTCACCTTTTTCTTTCGGTGCATATTGCCGTTTCAGTTGGAAACAAAAGTATATATTAATAAAGTTGGGCACTGTTCTTCTTCTCTTCAACCGATCTGACTATTTGCAAAGTCACCCATCAGGCTTCCCTTCCTCCACTCTCTCTTCTCCAACCATCAACCAAACCCGCCCTCACCTTCCCCTTTGAAGCCTGCAAACCCGTAGCCTCCACGCGACCCCCAGATCTGGCCGAAGTCACCTAAACACTTAACCGCTCTCCTCCTCTGGCATCTCCTCACCTTCGGCCACAAGCAACACCCCGAAACCCTGACCTTCACCACCCACACAGTAGTCACCGTTCAACCACCCAATCCCGACCTCTCCACCAGCTGCCGGTCCCACTTCCACTCGTGCAGCCTTCCCATCCACCACCGTCGTGCCGTGCCCAGCAACCCACCGCCTCCACATCTTCCTCCCTCTTCTTCCAAACCGCCACAACAACCTAGCCCATCCCTCTACCTCCTCCTTCACCCTCGCTAGTGGATCCATGGCGTAGCCATCCTTCCCAGCCACTTTGGCCATGGCCGAAAGCCACTCCTTCTTCCAATCGGCCAGTCATCTCTGCCTCAACACGCAAGCTTTCTTCTAGGCTTGCACCTTCTTCCTATTGTTGCATGTAAGTTGTTACATATGGGTTCTCTTGTTTATGTATATATATTTATAGCAGTTTATAATCTGTTTATATATATGAAGTATGAAGGTTATATATATAACGTGTCTATTTGTATTATATAAGTTTATATAAGCTATGTTTTCAAGTAATGGTTGTGAAGTATGCGCATATAAATACCTTTTATAATAACTTTGAATCATTTTGAGTATTTTAGATTTGGAGTATAAGATCTAAGTTTAAAGACTATATCTATATAAGCCTAAATGCATTCATATCTGGGTTTTTTTTCTAACTGTTATAATATATATATTGGGATATATTGATCCATCTCTGTTTTAATAACTAGTAAGGGTTTGGAAAGCATATATATTACGTTTTATATTTTGCTGTTAATAGTTTCAAGTATAGAAATGGTAAATAGCAACATACTTAGTTATACGTATAGTATATATATATAGTTTCTACTAATAGTTGGATATATATATTATGTGAGTGTACTGTATATGTATTTGTTTATATTAATCTGCACGAGTTGTTTCCATATGAAAATTTTAAGTTTATAAAGCATAATAAGTTGTGGAAGTTACTTAAGTTATATAAACTATGTTAGTAGTATAAAGTTATACTCTGTTGGATATTTAAAGGATATACATATAGTTTATATAGATTTGGGTATGAAAAGTTATATAGTTTTAAAACAATTGTTTGGTTGTATAGATGTTAGAAATATATATATGTTAGTCTATACCGATCCTAACATATTTTAGTAGAAGTTAAGCTATATTTTGAAACAGTTTTGATATATGTACATATCTCTGATTTTCAATATTTGAGCTTAAGGATAATGATTTCGAAATCTGTATATTTTACTATTTGTCTTAAACCAAAATACTGAATTTTATGTATATTATATATGGTACGCATGTAAACAGCATGGATAGATATAGGTTGCTTGCAAAGTTTTATATATATTGAGTTGTACTTAGTCTTATGGGTTCTGTTCGTATAGTTTATTTATATATATATGTAGTATATTATATGTGTGCATTTAATTTGGTATATACATATAAATATCTTGCAAATATATTTTCCTAATATTCATATATAGGTTTCGACTGATAAGTTTAAAAATATATACAATTGTTTAAGTTTGGTTCTTCGATCGGTCTATAACTATGTAAGTTCTGTTGTCCATTTATAGATATATACTAGTTATATTAGAGCACATGAGTTTGGATTCTAAAAAATATATATATATATATACAGATTTTGTTTATGGGTGTTAGGATTTAAAATATTGATTTGGAAAAAAAAATTATTATATATATATTATTTTAAATATAGGTTAATAATTTGTTTTAAAGTAAAATCTTTATATATATTTTTGCTCAGTTATACTAAGATGGTCCTGATTGATTTCGTCAATTCCTATCTATCAGCTATGTCCGTTAAAATCCGCTTTCAGCTTACTTCACTTTGAGACTATTGTTTGGATTGTTCGATTTTCTAGATCGTGATCCAATTCGTAGCTGGTTGTGTTTCAAACTTCTCTAACCTCGAAAGGTGAGCAATCACTCTGATTAACGTTCTTATATTTATTAAATTTGATTTCAATTGAAACATCAATTGAAATATACTGCTGCTAGTTATTTACATTTTTATAAATGCTATTGACTGTATCAGTTCACCTGTGACATCTGACACCATTATATGTTATTTATATTGTTGATATATGCATGTTGCTGTTGTTATTTTATTATCATATATGTAATCACTCTGCAAGTTCCCTATTTGTATAGAATCTGACGCAGCGGATTAATCAAAACAATCTTCAATCGGTGAAAGTAGTAATCGGTGGATTGGAAGATACTGAAATGCCCAAATTCGTTGATCCGAAAATAACGAATTCTAGCTATCCCGAAATCGTTGATCGCGCACGATGTCGGGTTCAAAGATCTACAATTCTTCAAGCGTTGATCAAGCACACTTGATTCCGTGAATCGGCTTCTACAATCGTTGAATCGAGCGCACTCGATTATCCGAAAGAGGAGATAGGAGATTACACTCAACTACCAATTGGAATGAAAGCACAAAGCTAACAAAAGAGAATTTTATTCAAAAATCAACAACCTTACAAAATGACACAACTTGCCTATTTATAGGCTACAACACATCTCCCGAAAATTACATAAGTCTTAAGTCATTTCCGACTCATCACCTACGACCTACGTCTCAACATAAGTCACACGACTTACGACTTAAAAGTAACGACTCAAAAGTAAACGACTCAAAACAGACGACTCACCATAAGTCGTTTACGACTTATCAGATTACAACACAATCACCACTTAACTCGGCTCCGACTTAAGATATCCTCCGACTTAGCATATATGCCAACTTACCCAGTACACGAGCTACGACTCACACCACAAACGACTTAACCCAGTTCTCGACTTATGGCAACCAGGCGACTCATCTTAAGTCGTAACTCGGCAGCGACTCATCCCTTCTCTTAAGTCGTAGACGACTTATCCCTTGTTTGTTCTCAACTCGTATTGCTCCTCCTGGATCCTTCTTCTTAAGTCGTAGACGACTTATAGCTCTGTCTTTAAGTTGTGGACGACTTATGTCAGCCTCTTCCATAAATCGTGGTTGACTTACCTCCTCGTCTTCGTTGAGTCGTGGACGACTCATGCCTGTTTCCTTAAGTCGGTCACGACTTATGCCTTCCCCCCAGTTAAGTCGTAGACGACTCAAAACATTTCCCTTAAGTCGTAGCCGACTTAAGCCTTCAACTCGCGCATTTCCTTTGAGTCGTGGACGACTCAAGTCTGCCTCCTTATCTCGTGTACGACTCAAGTCTGCCTCATTATCTCGTGTACGACTTATGCTATCTCGTGGCGCTTCCTTAGGTCGTGCACGACTTATGTCTACTTCCTAAGTCGTGTACGACTTATACCTTTGAAAGTTGTGGGTTGCGCTGCATCATCCTCCCTAGGTTGAGAGAAATTCGTCCTCGAATTTGTAAATTCTTCCACATCCGATTGTTCATTCCCATAATATGGTACGAGATTTTTGACATTGAATACGTTAGAAGTGTATACATCTTCCGGCAGCTTCAACTTATAAGCATTTTCATTAATCCGTTTCTGACTCAGAAAACGAGTATCCCTATCCGACACAATCGATTCTGGCAATCCATGAAGTTGATATATCTCTTTGAAAAACAACTGAGCAACATGAACAGCATCCGCCGTCTTCTTACAAGCAATAAAATGTGCCATTTTCGAAAATCGGTCAACTATCACATAAATGGAATCGTTTCACCTTTGAGTTCGAGGCAAACCCAAAACAAAATCCATACTCACATCAACCCAAGGTACAGTTGGTACAGGTAACGGCATATATAATCCAGCATTAGTCGCAGTTCCCTTCGAAACCTGACAAATATGACAACGCTCCACAAACCTCTCCACCTCTTTCCTCATCGATGGCCAAAAGTAAGATTGCGAAATTAATTGCAACGTACGGTCTCTCCCAACATGTCCTTCTTCATGTAGCTCTTTTACAATACTCATTCTCAAACTACAATCAGGTATGCACAATCGATTTCCCTTGAACAGAAAACCATCTTCCATCAAAAACTCATCCGTCTTTCCCTCCTTGACTTTATCAACCACCTTCGCAAAGTAAGGATCATTGACAAATAATTCTAGCAACATTTCAAATCCCGTCACTTCAACCTTCAGTGTAGTCAACAAATGACTCCTCCTACTCAAAGCATCAGCCACACGATTCGTCACCCCTGACTTGTTCTTAACAACAAAAGTAAACTGTTGCAGATATGTAACCCACGATGCATGTCTCGCTGAGATCTTGTCTTGCCCTTGTAAATGCTTTAACGCCTCATGATCAGTGTATAGAACAAACTCTTTCTGAAATAGATAGTGTCTCCAGTGTTTAATAGATTGCACAACAGCATAAAATTCAACATCATATGTACTGTATTTCCTCTTTGCTCCTGATAACTTCTCGCTAAAGTATGCAATCGGACGTCCCCTCTAACTCAATACTCCTACAATTCCAACCTTGGATGCATCAGTATGTAGCTCAAACACTAGCTGAAAATCTGGTAATATTAGAATTGGTGCAGACGTCAAGAGTTCTTTGATTCGATCAAAAGCAACCCCGGCTTCCTCCGTCCATGAAAACTGTTTACCCTTCATGCAATCCGTAATAGGTGCCATCACACTACTAAAGTGTGGAATGAACTTTCGATAAAATGAAGCCAACCCGTGAAAACTACGAACTTCCGTTATCGTCTTGGGTTGCGGCCAATCTCTGATCGCCTCAACTTTACTCTGGTCCACTTGTATACCTTCCTTCGAAACAACATATCCCAGAAATAAAACACTCTTCGCCATAAAAACACACTTCTTTGTAGCAGCATAGAATTGTTCTTCACGAAGAATGATTAACACTTTCTTCAAATGTTGAACATGCTCTTATGTACTAGCACTGTAGATTAGAATATCATCAAAGTAAACCACCACAAATTTTCCAATGTACGGTCTGAAAATTTGATTCATCACCCTCATGAATGTACTTGGTGCATTTGATAGACCAAACGGCATTACCAGCCATTCATACAATCCTTCCCTCGTCTTGAATGCTGTCTTCCATTCATCCCCTGGTCTAATGCGAATCTGATGATAACCGCTCTTCAAGTCAATCTTAGAAAAGATTACGGACCCACAGATTTGATCCAATAGATCATCAAGCCTCGACATCGGAAATCTATATCTGACTGTGATCTTATTCAATGCTCGACTGTCTGTGCACATCCTCCACGTTCCATCCCTTTTGGGTACCAATAAAGCTGGCATAGCACAAGGACTTAAACTCTCCTACACACGCCCCTGCTCAAGCAATTCCTCTACCTGCCTCCGCAACTCTTCATGTTCCTTTGGACTCATTCGATAATGTGGTCTGTGTGGCGACACTGCACCTAGAACAAGATCTATCTGATGTTGTATATCCCTCAACGGTGGTAACTCCGTTGGTAACTCCTTTGTAAATACATCGTTAAATTCTTTCAAAACTGGTTTAACTTCTTCTGGAATTTCAACTTCTTCACTGCTCTCACGCCCAATTAACAAGAATACTTCCGGTTCTTCCTCAACCTCCTTAACAAACTCCTTCAGAGATAATAAAGTTTTCAGCTCTTCAATCTCTTCTGACTTACTTTCTCCTGGCTGTCTCTTCCTTGGAACTAAGATAATCTTCGTGCCTTCAAACATAAAACTGTAGCTGTTGGTCCGACCGTCATGCCGTACTGCTCGATCATACTGCCATGGTCTTCCCAAAAGCAAGTGGCAAACATCCATCTCTACTACATCACACCATATTTCATCTTTGTATTTCTTCCCAATAGAGAATGGAACACGAACTCGTCTATCCACTTTCACTTCTCCTCCTTTTCTCAACCATTCTAACTTGTATGGATTCGGATGTTTCTCTGTCTTCAACTTCAACTTTGTTACAGCCTCGGTTAAAATAATATTATCACAGCTTCCTGCATCAATCACGAACTTACACACCTTCCCCAGTATAGTACATGTTGACTGAAAGATATTACTCCTCAACCAACTAGCTTCCTCCTGCTTCGGTGTTAAACACGATCTCCTAAGCATTAGATTACAACCTTCATCTCCTGACGCAATATCCTGTTCATCCTCAACTGGACTAGAATATTCTCCATCACCATCCTCATCTTCAAGTTCAGCGATCATAGTTCGTTTCTTCGGCTTTGGACACTCATTGCTTTTATGACCCAATTCCTGACAATTGTAACATTTGAAACCATTGTTAACCTTTGCCTTCTCAGCCTCCTTCACCACCGGTTTACTGAAAGGTTTAGACACATTAGAACTTCCACTAACACCCTTCATTTGATTGTTGGAACTAGTAAACACACCACCTCCTCGTCTACCCTGCTTCTCCCAAGCCAACGCTTTCTGATGTGCTTCCGCTACAGATCTAGGATCAAACATGTTAACCATATCCTGAATCTGCATTCGCAACCCCCCAATGAATCTAGATGTCAGCTGCTCTTCCGTTTCCATAATATCATTCCTTGCAATCAGTTGATAAAATTCGTCAGCATAGTCATTCACAGATTTCGTCCCTTGTCTCAAGTTTTGCAAACGTTGATACATCAATGATTGATAATTGTAAGGTAAGAACGTTGCTTTCATCAATTTCTTCATCTTCTCCTAAGATTCAACTTTCGACTTCCCCATTCGTTCACGTGTAAGCTTGGTTTGCTGCCACCATGCCAAAGCTCTACCCCTCAACCTTGTAGCAACCAACTTCACTCTACGCTGTTCTGGAACTTCTTTGAAGTCAAAAATCTCTTCAACATTAGCCACCCAATCTAGAAACTCCTCTGCTTGCATACCACCTTTGAATTCAGGAATTTCAGTCTTCATCCCCGACTCCCACTTGTGATCATACTCAGAGTGATTTCTTCCTTGTCCTCGTCCTTGTCCTCGAACACTACCACCATCATACTCCTCTTCAATATCAGATGTATATCGTTGTCTATCTCGTCCACCCACATCTCTACTACCTTCACGCCTACCACCATCATCCCTTCTATCTACATTCCTCCGTTCACGATCATTCACGTTCCTCCCACGCCTTTGGTCATTGTCAACACTTCTTTCTCGATTGAATTGTGGTGAGACTCTACTTCCCCCATGGTTAGATTCAGGTGAAACCCTTCTCCGATTTTGATTCATCTCTAACATCATCTTCTCTAACCGTCCAATTCCTTCGTTAAGCTTTTCACTAAAGTTTTCATTGATTCTTTGCTCCATCTCATCAGCTTCTTCTCTTCGATACAAAGCTTCTATGTTTTGGTGACGATTAGCTCTCCTTGGCGGCATACTTGAAACTTTACAAATTCTTCAAATTCAAACACAATTCGAACCTAGATCCAAAATGAAATGGATCGAAAACTTCCACTTTGTTGCAACGTCGCGATGAACACAATGAACACAACTTCTCACAATCACAAATCCGATCTTCAAACTTCAATACAAATGCGAACAACTTCAACTAGCTCTCGACCGTGATTAACAAACTCAAATCTTCACTACAATTCAAACTTCTTCAAGATGATTGGCTCCAAGACTCGATTTAGTTATGATTGGCTAAAACAAGCTCTGATACCAAAACTGACGCAGCGGATTAATCAAAAAATCTTCAATCGGTGAAAGTAGTAATCGGTGGATTGGAAGATACTGAAATGCCCAAATTCGTTGATCTGAAGATACCGAATTCTAGCTATCCCGAACTCGTTGATCGCGCACGATGCCGGGTTCAAAGATCTTCAATTCTTCAAGCGTTGATCAAGCGCACTTGATTCCGCGAATCGGCTTCTACAATCGTTGAATCGAGCGCACTCGATTATCCGAAAGAGGAGATAGGAGATTACACTCAACTACCAATTGGAATGAAAGCACAAAGCTAACAAAAGAGAATTTTATTCAAAAATCAACAACCTTACAAAATGACACAACTTGCCTATTTATAGGCTACAACACATCTCCCGAAAATTACATAAGTCTTAAGTCGTTTCCGACTCATCACCTACGACCTATGTCTCAACATAAGTCACACGACTTACAACTTAAAAGTAACGACTCAAAAGTAAACGACTCAAAACAGACGACTCACCATAAGTCGTTTACGACTTATCAGATTACAACACAATCACCACTTAAGTCGGCTCCGACTTAAGATATCCTCCGACTTAGCATATATGCCAACTTACCCAGTACACGAGCTACGACTCACACCACAAACGACTTAACCCAGTTCTCGACTTATGGCAACCAGGCGACTCATCTTAAGTCGTAACTCGGCAGCGACTCATCCCTTCTCTTAAGTCGTAGACGACTTATCCCTTGTTTGTTCTCAACTCGTGTTGCTCCTCCTGGATCCTTCTTCTTAAGTCATAGACGACTTATAGCTCTGTCTTTAAGTCGTGGACGACTTATGTCAGCCTCTTCCATAAATCATGGTTGACTTACCTCCTCGTCTTCGTTGAGTCGTGGACGACTCATGCCTGTTTCCTTAAGTCGGTCACGACTTATGCCTTCCCCCCAGTTAAGTCGTAGACGACTCAAAACATTTCCCTTAAGTCGTAGCCGACTTAAGCCTTCAACTCGCGCATTTCCTTTGAGTCGTGGACGACTCAAGTCTGCCTCCTTATCTCGTGTATGACTCAAGTCTGCCTCCTTATCTCGTGTATGACTTATGCTATCTCGTGGCGCTTCCTTAGGTCGTGCACGACTTATGTCTACTTCCTTAAGTCGTGTACGACTTATACCTTTGAAAGTTGTGGGTTGCGCTGCATCAGAATCACTATGGGTTGAAATGATACATACTCGAACGATCTGTAGAACAGGAGAAAATCGTTATGGGTTGAAATGATAAACCCAAGCGATTTTCATTGAAATGAATTTGGGATTTGCGGGTTGAAAAGATAGATACCCGTATATATATTTTAAATTGTGGATTGAAATGATAAATATCTGTATCACTTGACCATAGGATAGAAAACTATATACAGGCACCGTTGGTCTTTATATAAAGTTTTGAAAATGATTTCTATGGTTTTTGAAAAGAAATATATGGTTTTGATAAATATTGATTTTAAAGATTTATTAAAGTTGATTTAATAAAGTTGATAAAAAAAGTATGTTTAAGTATTTATTTAATATCTATATTTTTAAATATAGAATTTATAATGATTTGAAATTGATTGAAATTATATTTATTTAAGAATTATACTTAAATAAGTTTGATTTGAAATGTATTGAATTTGAAATTTAAAGAAGTGATTTACAACTTGAAATTTGAAAAGGTGACTTAAATGGATATTCCAACGTATAAATATTTAAATGAGATATTTTGTTTATTTAAATTGTAAATTTGAAATTGTATTCAAATGTTATGGAAATGTTAAGTTAATATTTCAAAACTAAATAATTGTAAAGTGAATTTGATATGTATATAAATTTATCGAAGTTAGTTTTGAAATGTTGAATATTTAAAGCTTTGAAATATATTAAAATTTGAAATGGCTTATTTTATGGTTCAGATATGTATTTGAAATCGATAATTTGAAATGGTTTATTTAGAAGCTGAATCGAGTTGAAACTGCTGATTTGAGATTTGATTAAATTAAATTTTTGGAATTCGAGTTAATTTGAATCGATTTGTGAAAGTTGAAGAACTATCTTATTTTATAAAAAGAAATTTTAAATTATATTTAAAACTATTGATACTTTACTTTATAAATTATTTCGTTTTATTTAACGGAGATATTATTGAATTGTTTTGGAAATGGAAATGATATATTATTGAATTGGGTTTTGAAATAGAAATAATACATTGATAATTTGGGTTTGAAATAGTAATGATATTTTGGTTTTGAAGTATAAACTATTTTGAAATGACCACGGGGTTATAATAACGGTTGGTTGGCAAAGAAACCGGGATCAGATATGGACATACTCTCTGTCGATACCGAAAACCACTTTGACAACCGTGTACGCAGTGGAGATTCCAGAATGAAGTAGGATGGTGGCGACGTTCTTAAGGTATGTTACATGGACCCAACTCCCGTGAGTTGGCATAAGGTGGCTAAAACAGGAGAGATCTCGGACCAGTGAGGTAGCACCACTTCTCGGACACATTTCTTCGATATTATACTCTTACTTGTGATTTGACTAGATGGCCATCCTCCGATTTGGGAGTGTTGTTCGAGGTGGAACGGTAGTGGCTGCTATGCGTATTCATCAGTCCGTGTGCGTAATTGTTATATCTACCCTGGCATTGCCTAGTTGTGCCGTGTTACCTACCATATGTAGCTTTACTACGATTATGATTTTAAGATCCGACCGCGTTAAGGTTCTCCATCCCCTTAACGCTATTTTCTATATGATTATACTTTACTAATCAGACACTACTGTATATAGCGTATATTACTACATAGTAAATAGTTTAACGGACCCTTAGAAGATGGTTATCCCAAACATCTTTAAGTTACTTGTATTTCAGTTGATATTTCACTTGAGTTGGATTTATTAAATATAAGAATGTTAATCCTGACTCGATTGTTTTGGTTTTCTTTATGGTCGGGTTAGACTGAGTGATACAGCATTTGAGACTCACCTTTGGAGTTGGAGCTTCGCTTGGAGATCCAGCTATCTATCGATCCTGCTTTCGGTTATTCAGTTGATTCCAGTGATGTATTCAGATCTCGTATTTGATTATTGTATTGAGACATCTATTGTATTCGAGACTTCTGTTGTATCTTGTTGACTCTGATATATATATATATATATAGTAGCTTCATGAACTGAGATGACCCACTTTCCACAAATGATTTTTTTTTTATAGTGATCATCTATTCAAGAGAACATCCTTTCCCTACTATCCAGGATCTTTTAACCAATATAAAAATATTGTTGTAATCAAATCACCTAACTTACATACAAGAAACCATGTATAAATGATACTTTAAGGTTTCTTCTTTCTTTTTAATCAGAGTAAAGGAGTTTTGAATGCAGAGAATTTATTTTGGAATTTTCTATATAATTTCTCATGGCAAAAATAATTTCCAGAAAGCTTTTCTGTCTTACTTAACTTTTGGCAAATTCTAGATGTTATTTTTCTAGTTTTAGAGTTAGTTTAGATTTCCATGAATTTAGATCTACTGAACACTTAATTATCCCTTGTGCAAGTGTGTGTATATGTATTCTGTATGCATGTGTGCATCTGTGTTCTGTGTGCATGTGTGTATCTGTGTTCTGTGTGCATGTGTGTATCTGTGTGATTTTAGGTAACCTATTTTCCCAATATATAAATCCTTGTTTTCTGGTTTGCTTTATTTGTTACCTTTCTTAACCAAATAGCTTAGGGTATTTGACTGGTTGAACCTAGGCTTGACAAAGTTGGTCAAGTTAGCCTGAATTCCTCTGCTACTTTACACACATCTCTTACAAATTAATCTGGGTTCCTATCCTACCTTTTCTTTCCATTGATACTTACAACAGACCTCAGGTTACTCCTTTAATTTTTAATTTACAGATCATTTCAGATTATTCTTATTGTTGCACACTTATGCTAAGCATTCACGGAGTTAATACTATAAATTGTATCACTTAATAAAACAATCCTCAAAAGCAACTCACAACTTTTAATAGAGATTTCATGAGTAGTCCAATACTTGCAAATAGAAAATAACATTACATCAGTTTCTTCCCAAACAATTTAACTAACATTTCATAACACAAGTTCAATTTAACATCTATTTTAATATCCTTGAGTCTGTAACTATTATATCTAGTTCCTTAGCAGCTAATTCATCCAATTCTTGATCAAGAAAATGCCTATTTACCTGCACATTCACCACGAGCTGCCTCATAAAAAGATGAGACACCCAATGGTATACAAACACACAAAGGGTCAGACTAAATTGTCTGGTATGAATAATCTTACTGAAAATTTAATTAACTTTATAAAACAGATAGGTAAAGCAATGTCTCTCTTGTATACATTCCTTCATCACCTATGCATGTTCATTAATGCATATCATGATAATATATAATTCAATGGATTCTTTCAGAGAGCACAAACATATAATTCTCAATAGAATATTCTAAACCAACCAATATGATCATCATTTAATCACTTTTCCTATTGAAAATTTTCTGGCTATCAGGGATTTTTCCCAAACCTACCTGTGGACTTATTCTCAGAATTCAATCTCGGGTATTTTATGATGGACTTTAGCTACTTTCCTTTTATTAAAACACACATTATCTGGGGCATATTCACTGTTAACCCAGCACACTCAGGCCCCTGGGTATAATCATACCATGTGTGAGCTTGCAATATTTCCCTTGCCAAGCCATACTTTGTAGCCCTAAGATCCAAATCCTTAGTTAAATTACTAAGTGTTTATTTCCCCTTTTCCCTCATGTATGCTAATCCCTTCTGCATCTCATAGATTAATCAGAGAAAATAATTAACTCAACCATCATGCATATGTTTAAAGAATAACAGATCATCTTTCCATAATCATAGATTTATTCATACAAGCTAGTTTGATTCTTCAGTGTACATATTGTTTAAATCATGGGTTTTAAGGAATCATGCCTATAAATATATGGTCATATATAGTTTGCTTTGATGCATCCATCTACCTCTGGCTTAATCAAATACTCACAGATTCACAAGATCTGACTAAACCACAAGCTTTTATTCTTATTTGGATTTGTTTGTAATCATAGAAGCTCAGCACAAGTATGACACTGCACTTCTATGTTACCATGTTATTCTTGAGATATAAGCAGCAACCACTTTATGCAACAACCCCATTTATTTTTTTCATTTTTAGACCATAGATTTAAATCATGTATCCCTGGAGTTTCCATGAATTAACTTATATGCAGCAATCACATAAAGAAAGCATCTCATCTCAAAGATAATTCATGACACAATAATTATTCAAACATGAAAGCCATCAATATATTTTCTGGATATATTAACACACAATATTTAAACAGATTATCAACACATCAATATCATAAAATAAGCATAGATTAATTAAAAATATAAAACTGTAACGACCTGTAAAATTTAATGGTTTTAAAAGTATATTTAACTGAAAATTTGTGAAATTTAAATAATAAAATTTGGGAAAAAAAATTTATTATTTGGAATACGTCTATTTTAATATAGCAACTGGTAAACTTTCATCTGATAATGTTAAAGTTTATTTTCTCGTGAAATTTTATTTCAATTTAAGTCAGTTAATTTTTGATGGAAATAAAATGTTTTCCAAACTTGAATATTTTTATATAGTAAATTTCTAAATCATCTGCTGAGTGAAACATCAGTCTTCGTTTCGTCAAATTTGGATTTCTATTGCTCCGTTTATCCTAATTCTGGCAAAATAACAGCATTTCTGGTACCGATTATCGACTTTCTATCAGATGATCGTAACACAAATATCTGTATACCGTTTTGATAGTCTCGTCGTGCTGATCTCTATGGTATATTCAATTCTGTGTTTTGAAGCTTGGTACGCGGTGAAACCCGTGAAAACAGTTAACTGTATCGGTACAACTTTTTTCACTTTTCATAGTGTTGTCCATTCAAATTTTAAACTGTTGGAATAAACGGCCACTAGCTTTCCTTATAACATTTTATTTCACCACTTACTAAAAATTTGACTGTTGCCATCCCATACCGCTTTGAAGTGTGAACGCACAAAAAACTGGTACGTTTTGTATTTTATTAAATGTGAACGGTTCATCCTATTTTTTCCTTTCTGACTTCATATTTCCCATTGCAAAGCTTGATATAGTTGTCTGTCATCTTCATCATCATTTGCTCTGTAAAAAAAAACAGAGAGAAAATACTAAAAATATATTCATCTTCCATCTTTCCATTGCCTGGAAGCTCCACACGCATACAACCCTTTGCCTCTGTTTATTTGTGGACTAACCCGTTCTTTCATCATCTCACCAGTGCCCAAGAGCAATGCACCCTCTCCCTCCTTGCTCAACATTCCCACATCGTTCCCCTCCCTCTTCCACTGGCGCAGCCCAACCACCCAAGCCAATCCAGCATTTCACCATAACCCGTTCGACAACCTCTGCCGATCCTCACTTCCCTCCGCTGAACACAACAGCCGGCCATAGCCGCCGCCACAACCACTAAGACCCGCCGATCTTCCATACCGCCTGTCCCATCACCTTGCAGCTGCTTCCCTTATCTCCTCCTCTATATAATGGGTATGCAATATTATTTATATTATATGCGGTGATAGTATATATATAGGACTGAGATATATTTATATTGATACATATTGGCATTGTAAACATGTCTATGCGTATATTTATAGTTTTACAAAATTTGGATATTAACTTTGTTACATGTTTTGTTTATATGGTTATATTAGTTTTAATATGTTAGTATATTTTAGGCAAATTGTTTTTTTATCTGTTTTACATTTTTCCTTCTCTTTGCTTACTGTATAACATATTTCATACTATGTGAAAGTATTTTGATATGTTAATATAATATGGTTCTCTGCTAATCTATAAGTGAGGTATACTTAACAGTTTCATTTTAATATATATATATAAGGTAATTCATATATTAATACTTGGATTTTAATAAGTATAGTTTATACGAGTTATATGTTGCGACAGTTTATATATTTATATTGACTTGGATATATATGGTATTCTATGTTTTATAAAGTATAAGTCATCTTTGATGTGTATAAGCCTATATAAAATGATGTATCAGTGATGTATTATAGTGACAGTAATAATGTTAAATATATTAAGTCAGGCATGGTTGAAGATAATCTAGTATTATGTATATAAGTTAAATGTACTTGAGCAGGTTCTGATTTCAAAATTTTATATATAAACAATAGTATGTGGTTTCGAAATGTGCAACTGGGCAACTAATATATGTTTGTGATGTTCTATATATGGGTTCAAGTTAGGATATTGCCTTATAATTGGTATATTGATTTCATATAAGCCTGTATATAACTAAAGTTATATATGTTGTTATATATATATATATATTATGCCAGAAGCTATATACATATTAATATTCATATATGATGTGTGTACAGTATATTATTTATGTTAGTTAAATTCATATATAATCTGTTTCAGTCAGTATATATATTATATTATATAAAGTAAGTTATATAGGTACATTTGTTTACATCTAGTATAGATCCTGTTGATTGAAAATATTATGTTAGTTCATATATTTGGATAAGTTTAAAGTTGAAATTGTTGTTATTTATATGTGTATATATATAGGTTTTGAAAGTTATTTGTTTATTTTAAATTATAAGTTGTATATGATTTAGTAATAACCTATATATATATACATATATACATGTATTTATTTCAAAATTATATAATGTTTATATGTTTGATTTTTTTTATGTCTTAATTTAAACAACGAGTTATATATAGTTATATATATATACATTCAATTATACCCTTTATCTTCATCAATCCAGTTCTGATTCATTTCGTCCATTTCTATCTATCAGCTCTGACTGTCGAATCTGTGTTCTGCTTACATCGCTTTGAGATCTGTTGTTGGATCGGTCGATAGACTATATCGTGACTCAAACCGTAGCTTGCCTTGTTACCTATCCTCTCTAACCTCGAAAGGTGAGCAATCACTCACGATTAACGTTCTTTTATTATCTAAATTTGATTTCATTTGAAATAGCAATTGAAATATGCTGCTGTAGTTATTTACATTGTTATATATGCCATTATCTAAAACTGTTCACCTGTGACATCTGACACCAGTATCTAGTATTATATGCCTGTTATTACTATTATTTGTATCTGTTCACCTGTGACATCTGACACCCGTATCTATTATTTATACTGATGATATATGTTTGTTGTTATATTTTTTTTAGTATCTTTTATCACTCTGCAAGTTCCCTGTTAGTATAGAATTCACTATGGGTTGAAATAATACATACCCGAACGGACTTTAGAATAGAAGAATTTCGTTATGGGTTGAAATGAAAAACCAAAGCGATTTTCATTTGAATTGAAATTGGGATTACGGGTCGAAATGATATCTACCCGTATATATTTAAATTTCGGATTGAAATGATAAATATCTGTATCACTTAACCATATGATAAATATATATACAGACACCGTTGGTCCATATATATAAATATTTGAAAATGAATTCTATGGTTTTGGAAAGAAATATATGGTTTTAATAAATGTTGAGCCTTAAATTATTATATATAAATGGGAATGATTGATTTAAATACATATAATATGTTGAGTATTTAAATATATTTCAAAATAGATTTTGGTAATAATTTGAATAAGTTAAGGTTGGGAAGATAATTTGAATTTAGTTGAAATTGTATTCAATAAAGAATTTTATTTAATTAAACCGATTTGAAACTTATTGAAATTAAGATGTAAGATATGATTTATAACTTGAGTTTGAATTATAAGTAATCTAATGAATATTTCTTGCTTAAATAAAGTTTAAGGAAATATTTAGTAAAATGTAATTTAAGGCTAGTTAAATGATATTGAATTTATTAAGTGAATATTCCCTGATTAAATAATAATAAAGTTAAACCAAGAGTTATATGAAATTGTAAAATTTAACTTTGAAAATGTTGAATATTAAAGCTTTGAAATATATATTAAAAATTTAAATGGTATATTTAGAATTGAATTGAATTAATGAATTGAGCTTTGAATGAATTTGAATTTGGAATTTGAGTTAATTTGAATCGATTGTGAGACTTGAGGAAATTGTAAATGCTTTACCTTATAAATTATTTAATCTATATATACTATGTTGGAAATAGATATATTTGAAATGAAAATGATAATTTGACTTTGAAGTATAATTTGAAACGATTTGAAATGACCACGGTGTTGTAGTGTATATTTCCACCTTGTAGATAGTTCCGCTGATCCTTAGAGGATGGTTATCCCAAACATCCTTTAAGTTACTTGTATTTCAGTTGATATTTCACTTGAGTTGGATTTATTAGTATGAGAATGTTAATCCTGACTCGAGTGTTTTGTGTTTTGCTTTACGCTCGGGTCAGACCGAGTGATACAGCATTTGAGGCTCACCCTTGGAGTTTGGAGCTTCCTTTGGAGATCCAACTATCGCCTCAGCTTTCAGCTCTTCTAGTTGATTTGTCCAGAGAAGTCATCTGTTGTACTGAAGACTTCACTACATTTGAGTTATTCTGTTGTATTTTTATTTCTAACTCTGATGTTTATATAGTAGCTTCATGAACTACTATTTTATCTATTCCGCTGCGTATTATTGTATTACTCTGTGTCTGTGATTCTGTGATTGATTTATTTACTGCATATGCTGAGTTTTGCCAAATTTAAATTTACAACGCGGTATTTTGAGCAATTCAACTCCGGCATGAGTGTCTACCTATACACTTATAATGGATACGAATGGTCCAAAATATCGGGTCGTTACAGTTGGTATCAGAGCTTTGGCTCTAGGCAAAATTTAGCATATATAGTAAATTTATTTACAGAATCACTTTCGTTCGAGTTGAATCTCTTCCTTTTGACTCGATTTCCTTTCAACTTTGGAACGTTCCTTGCCGTTCCAAAAATTCATTCTTGTCACTCTCTATTTGTATTCTTTTGATTCTGGAGTATCCCATAACTCCACTTCGAATGATCTCTATAAGAATAGGATCCCACCAATCTTTGAATGATTTGTGAAGGGGTGAAACTCCTTCACAATTGGCATTGATTCACCGGAGATTTCTATATCTTTGGTTTAGATGCCGCTATCTCTTGCTATCGAATGTTGATTTTTCTTCGAATTCTGCATCGATCTTGTTCCTGATGTCACGGTTGACCCTAGGATCATCCGTGATTTATATAAGTATATTCATCTTCTATTTTGAAGTTTAATTATCTCATCTTCGTTCGAGCTTATCTTTGAATCAAAATTCTATTTGACAAGAGTCCCTCTAATTTGAATCTCTATCTTTGTTTTGAAATCCGTTCGTGAATCGTCCTTTGAAAATCGGGTTTGTTTATATTCTAGAAATTGTTTTCTAAACCGAAATTATTATTTTGATAAGTATGATTATATTCTATATATAAAAGTGAAATGTTTTTGATAAAGATTATAAACCCTTTAAAATAAGAATTTGAGGTTTCGAAAGGATTTGTAATTTTGAAAAAAACTAAATAAGAAATTTGATTTATCTAAAAATGATTTATGACTGAAGGATTTTAAATTTGAAATTCGAGAATTGAACTCCGGTATTTTGAAATTGGTTTTAAGATTTTGAAATATATAATAATAGTATGATTTAAAAATATTTTCCGAATAAGAAATGTTTCAATGATTTTAATGAGTTTCGAAGAAATTTCAAAAGAAGTTTGAGAAAAATAGAAGTCCAGAACTCACTTATGTCGCTGGAAAATAATTTCGGTGATGAGTGCACGCATCATCGACGTTGATTTTCGAGTTTCATAGTGGGGGAGAGGCCACTTTAGTAGCATTGCTACGCGAGTGATTTTGTAAAACCAGTTTTGATTTTCAAATTCCGAAGTAATATTTGATATTCGAAAGATATATGTACATATATTTGAAATGATTTGAAGTAAGCCGGTGTTCAATCCTTTAGTTTCAGATTTGAAACCTATCTTTTGAAATTGATTTACTGATTGGTTGATTTCGAACTCTTGAATTTGAAAATGATTTCTTCAACTATTTCGAAGGTTCGAGCACTTCCAAATCAAGGTTAACTTTTCAAAGCTAAATTTTTTTGAAAGTATGAATTATTTGATAAAGTATATAAATTTGTTTTGAATGTTTAAGTATGAAGTAATATGATTTAAATAAGTTGAAATTGTTTTGTTAAGTATATGAATAAGGAAAATTTTAAATTTTTCTGATATGAAATTTAGATTTGAAATGTTTTGAAAAGAATTTCGTCTTCAATATATTTTGAATGAAATTTAGTTTAAATGTTTTAACTTAGTAACATCTTTATGAAACTATATATTTAACAAGTTGGAATAAATATATAAGTGGTACGTATGCTGTTTTATTCGCATAATTAATTTGATCCAAGTTTGAGTACACAAGTTCGAGGTGGATTACACCATTTCGTGTTAGGATTTTTCATTCGATTCTTGATGGCGAATATTTGATATGGATTTTGGGCTTGATTCTAGAATTCTCTATCGTAGTATATGGCTATGCAAGGAGACTGATGGCTTCTAGTCGAGAAACCATATCGAAGTCCGCATTAGGGAAGTCGAATGGATAATACTAGTTCGAAAGCCAACTTGTGTGATCGAGCGAGCGATCAAATGTGATTCTGCGAAATGATGACGTATGTACATCTTATATTCTAATATCATTGATATATTTTGATGCTGAAATTGAAAGCTGTCGAGTTAGAATATCTTTGCTTACCAAACGAAATTTCCAATATAAATTACAAAGATATATAACCCATAAAAGCAAAGATATTCAATCCCATATGGCTCTTCATACAGCGAAATTTATTTTGAAAATTTGATCCTTATATAAGATGGACCTTACGTAAGTATAAGATGATTTTGAAAACAGTTGATTTTGGAAATGAATTGGTTGACTTAAATTATATTGATTTGGAAATTTGGATTTATTTTCTAAATCTATTATTTTGGAAACTTTGAAACCAAAGATATTTAATTTGAGAAGAAATAATTTGGTGAAATTGTATATGATTTTGAAATTGAACTGATATTGAAACAAATTTAAATTTGAGAACCTTATGTTACTAAACACTTGATTTGGGAGTTGTCGAACTTATATAAAATTGATTTGTATGAGTATGCAATTGATTCGAAAACTATAGATTTGAAAAGGTACTCAATTTGAAAGTGAAATCTTATATAATTGAAGTCTATATAAGTATGATTTTATATACTATTGATTTTGGAATGTATTTGATTTGAAAATTAAATCTTATATATAATGGATTTTATATAAGTACGATATTTGAAAGTGATTTGAAAATGGTACTATATGATACATATTTTCGAAGTAAAGATATGGAAAGTGCCTTCTGCTTGATATCTGATTTGTGGCCACATCTTGGATTCATTCTATCGATATTATTCTCTCTGATTTTTGGTTTTTCGGATATGATACTCGAGTGTCCTTCGAATTCCATGGTGTTACCCATGGTCTTACGATCGTGACTGCATAGCGCAACTGCCTGGCTGAGTCTTGCCTAGGGGTACGGATTGTTTCCTAGAGGATCCAGGCGTAACCATTGTGTATCCTGCAATCTGTGTAGGTCGCGAATAGTAGCGCAAATGCTTGGCTGAGTCTTGCCTGGGGGTACGGATTGTTTCCTGGGGGATCCAGGCGTAACCATTGTGTATCCTGCATTCTACTAGTCATCATGGCGTAACTCGCAGGGCTGAGAAAGCTTACGGATATGGATTGTTTCCTGGGGGACCCAAGCGTAACCATTGTGTATCTACGAACCATGGTTAGACAAAGGCTTTGTTTGTGTTTTTGATTGGATTGTACTTTCCATATCTGTTTTTAAAAGTTTTCCAGTATTTTCACTGGGTGTTGAAACAAGTTTACTAAGTACCTGGAGAATTCTAGTTTTGCGCCTGATCAACGCACTGCCAGAGTGTACAGGAATAAGGATAAACTTGTTGAAACATCGAGTTATAAAAGTATTTTCGAAATAAAATTTGTTTCGTTATAAAAAAAATATTTCATTATAAAAGTATTTCCAACAAAGAAAATTTTGTATCAAATATTTGGAATCAAAACCCTTATGGTTTGAATTAATTGTTCGTGCCCGATGCTATTCTTTTGAATCCACCTTATCTGCTCAGCTTTATTTATTCACCTATATTCTGTTTTTCCAAATCCTCCTCATTTTCCTTGTTGACTATATCCTTTTCATTGATTTATTAATAATATTTGAAAATTTTCTTGAGATAAAAATTTATAAATTTATAAATTATGGATTTAATGTTTTCAAATAGCTTCTTTGTAAATATAAGTAATAATGTGAATAATTGTTTTCAAATAGTCTTCATATATTTATAAAGGAAGCAAGAAATTTGCAAATGAGTATTAAAGTATTAAAAATAATTGATTTGCAAACGAAGTTTTCAAATGAATATTTCAAGTAAAATTTATATAGTTTAAATTAATTGTTTAATCTTGACTTTCAATCTATCTTTTCTGTCTGGTTGTTTCTATTCTTCTACCTCCTTTCTTTTCGAGGACGAAAAGTTTTGAGTGGGGGAGAGTGTAACGACCCGTAAAATTTAATGGTTTTAAAAGTATATTTAACTGAAATTTTGTGAAATTTAAATAATAAAATTTGGGAAAAAAAATTTATTATTTGGAATACGTCTATTTTAATATAGCAACTGGTAAACTTTCATCTGATAATGTTAAAGTTTATTTTCTCGTGAAATTCTATTTCAATTTAAGTCAGTTAATTTTTGATGGAAATAAAATGTTTTCCAAACTTGAATATTTTTATACAGTAAATTTCTAAATCATCTGCTGAGTGAAACATCAGTCTTCGTTTCGTCAAATTTAGATTTCTATTGCTCCGTTTTCTTAATTCCGGCAAAATAACAGCATTTCTAGTACCGATTATAGACTTTCGATCAGATGATCGTACCACAAATATCTGTATACCGTTTTGATAGTCTCGTCGTGCTGATCTCTATGGTATATTCAATTCTGTGTTTTGAAGCTTGGTAGGCGGTGAAACCCGTGAAAACAGTTAACTGTATCGGTACCACTTTTTTCACTTTTCATAGTGTTGTCCATTCAAATTTTAAACTGTTGGAATAAACGGCCACTAGCTTTCATTATAACATTTTATTTCACCGCTTACTAAAAATTTGACTGTTGCCATCCCATACCGCTTTGAAGTGTGAACGCACAAAAAACTGGTACGTTTTGTATTTTATTAAATGTGAACGGTTCATCCTATTTTTTCCTTTCTGACTTCATATTTCCCATTGCAAAGCTTGAAATAGTTGTCTGTCATCTTCATCATCATTTGCTCTGTAAAAAAAAACAGAGAGAAAATACTAAAAATATATTCATCTTCCATCTTTCCATTGCCTGGAAGCTCCACACGCATACAACCCTTTGCCTCTGTTTATTTGTGGACTAACCCGTTCTTTCATCATCTCACCGGTGCCCAAGAGCAACGCACCCTCTCCCTCCTTGCTCAACATTCCCACATCGTTCCCCTCCCTCTTCCACTGGCGCAGCCCAACCACCCAAGCCAATCCAGCATTTCACCATAACCCGTTCGACAACCTCTGCCGATCCTCACTTTCCCTCCGCCGAACACAACAGCCGGCCATAGCCGCCGCCACAACCACCAAGACCCGCCGATCTTCCATACCGCCTGTCCCATCACCTTGCAGCTGCTTCCCTTATCTCCTCCTCTATATAATGGGTATGCAATATTATTTATATTATATGCAGTGATAGTATATATATAGGACTGAGATATATTTATATTGATACATATTGGCATTGTAAACATGTCTATGCGTATATTTATAGTTTTACAAAATTTGGATATTAACTTTGTTACATGTTTTGTTTATATGGTTATATTAGTTTTAATATGTTAGTATATTTTAGGAAAATTGTTTTATTATCTGTTTTACATTTTTCCTTCTCTTTGCTTACTATATAACATATTTCATACTATGTGAAAGTATTTTGATATGTTAATATAATATGGTTCTCTGCTAATCTATAAGTGAGGTATACTTAACAGTTTCATTTTAATATATATATATAAGGTAATTCATATATAAATACTTGGATTTTAATAAGTATAGTTTATACGAGTTATATATTGCGACAGTTTATATATTTATATTGACTTGGATATATATGGTATTCTATGTTTTATAAAGTATAAGTCATCTTTGATGTGTATAAGCCTATATAAAATGATGTATCAGTGATGTATTATAGTGACAGTAATAATGTTAAATATATTAAGTCAGGCATGGTTGAAGATAATCTAGTATTATGTATATAAGTTAAATGTACTTGAGAAGGTTCTGATTTCAAAATTTTATATATAAACAATAGTATGTGGTTTCGAAATGTGCAACTGGGCAACTAATATATGTTTGTGATGTTCTATATATGGGTACAAGTTAGGATATTGCCTTATAATTGGTATATTGATTTCATATAAGCCTGTATATAACTAAAGTTATATATGTTGTTATATATATATACATATTATGCCAGAAGCTATATACATATTAATATTCATATATGATGTGTGTACAGTATATTATTTATGTAACATCCCACCTTTTTGTATGCTTAAGCAGACACACGTGCCAACTTAAACCATACAGAAGGGTGGATTGTTATGGGGTAAATAAGAAAAAGTGGAGAAATAAAAGAAACAAAATAGAATCTTACAGCGGAACGATAAAATATAATAATCAAATAACAGTTCATGAAGCTGTTTTACAAAACATTTGATTATACTTATACAATACATATCAGAGTTACACATACCAGAGAATGATAATTAATGCAGCGGAATACAAGGGTGTAGTGGAATATAATAAATAGTAGTAGTAAAATCTTCGTCTTCGTCCTCCAGAAATAGATCCTTCAAATCCTGAAATGCTCAGGCTGACCCGAGCGAATTGAAAAGACAAAACACTCGAGTCAGAACTAAAAGATCTTATGTAAGTTAAATCAATGAAATAAATATGAGTGTAAACGGCGTCAGAGATGTTTACGGGATTTGACATCTCCTATCCAGTGTCTAACGTGAGTGCAGTAACTTAAGAAATGTTCGGGATTCACATCTCTTAAGGATCCGTTAAACTATCTACTATGTAGTAATATTCGCTATATACAGTAGTGTCTAATCAGTAAAGTATAATCATATAGAAAATAGTGTTAAGGGGATGGAGAACCTTAACGCGGTCGGATCTTAAAATCATAATCGTAGTAAAGCTCGATATGGTAGGTGACACGGCACAACTAGGCAATGCCAGGGTAGATATACCAATTACGCACACGGACTGATGGATACGCATAGCAGCCACTACCGTTCCACCTCGAACAACATTTCCAAATCGGAGGATGGCCATCTAGTCAAATCACAAGTAAGAGTATAATATCGAAGAAATGTGTTCGAGAAGAGGTGCTACCTCACTGGTCCGAGATCGCTCCTGTTTTAGCCACCTTACGCCAACTCACGGGAGTTAGGTCCACGTATATACCTTAGGATCGTCGCCACCATCCTACTTCATTCTGGAAACTCCACCGCGTACACAGTTGTCAAAGTGGTTTTCGGTATCGACAGAGAGTATATCCATATCCGATCCCGGTCTCTTTAACAACCAATCGTTATTATAACACCGTGGTCATTTACAAATATATATACTTTTAAAACACAATTATTGCCCTTTCAAAACATATTCTTTATTTCAAAATAGTATATATTTTAAAACCAAAATATTTTTACTATTTCAAACCCAAATTATCAATGTATTATTTCCATTTCAAAACCCAATTCAATAATATATCATTTCCATTTCCAAAACAATTCAATAATATCTTATTTAAATAAAACCAAATTTCCAATCACTAATCTTTCTTAAATTTAGATAACTTGAAATATTCTTTTAAATCATCTTAAACCCAAACCACATTTTTGAAGTCATATTCTTTTCAATTTCAATAGGTTTCCAATCAATATATTCACAGATAATTCTTAAATAAATTCCATTTCAAATAAATTCATTTTTCAAACCATTTTACTTTCAAAGTTATAACAATTTCGAAAACTAATACTTTGAAAACAATAATACCTTAATTTCATATAAAACATTTCAATTTTGATATATTTCAAGTCTTTAAATATTCCAAAATTCCCAACCAAATCCGATAATCTTATATATACCTTAATTCAATTTACTATTATTTAGTTTAGAAATATTTATTTAATAAATTCAATATCACTTAAATAAAGCTCAAACTTGAAATATTCGTAAATCAAACTTAAAACATCATCAAGTTACACATAGCTTAAATTTTAGAATTTAACTATAATAATATTTATATAATATCAAAATTTTATATTTATTAAACCGTATATTTCTTTCCAAACCATAGAAAATCACTTTAAATATTTTATATATAGACCATGGTGCCTGTATATAATTTTCTATCCTATGGTCAAGTGATACGGATATTTATCATTTCAATCCGAAAATTTAAAAATAAAAGTTTTACGGTTATATATCATTTCAAACCGCAATCCCGAATGAAATGAAAATGCATAATAACTTGCAGTTTATACAATATAAAATATAGCATCCATTCATCCAAATATCAATAAACAAACATTTATTACAATCATCATCCAATTTAAACAAAACATCAATATAAAGCATATAAAATATAACAGGCATCAACGAATAGTTTATATTCAAAAAAAAATAACTGTTTAACTGACAGTTTATATGCAATAATAAATAAATTTAACTGTCAAATTATATGCAATAATAAAATTAAATAACAATTTAATTTAAATAAATGCTATCTAACTGAGATGATGATTAAATATATGCCCAAACAATCATAGATAAATTTTAAATCACATTAAAATTTAATTTAACAAACATAAGAAATCTTAGAAGTTGTGAGTGGGTTAAAACACTCACCTTTTGAATTTAAATTCAATTTAAACCCAAAAATTTGACCGTCTTAGAATTTTTCCAAACCAATGTCATCAGGTCTGGAATTTCAATACGATCCTAACAAAAAAAACCGCGCGTGAAACGGAGTTCGTATGCACAAGATATTGCGAAAATTGCGATTGAATTTCAAAAAAAAAACAAAACAAAATAGAACACAATACCTTCCTTGCCACGTCATCAGGTTCTCCCTCACGCACTCTACAGTAAAACAAATGCACGCGCACGAACTCCAGATCGCACGCAAGAGGAAACAGCCGAACCCATCTACATCCCTTTGACCGGCCCTTTGACCGTGTTTTGCCGCCAATCCGACCGTCAATTCGCCACCAAACTTCGCCGATGAACAACGCGCTAGCCCCTCTACAAAACCCAGAAGGGATTTTTCGATCAGACGCACCAGTCAAAAACGCCCAATTCAATTTTGACCGCGATTTCTGGTCAAACGATGCGTCGAATTGAAAAACGAATTACACCATTGAATTACTCTCGTCGAGAGCATCAACATATGTTAATTTGAGATTTTTCTGAGGACTTTGAATTTTTGACTTTATGTTGAAATGGATCCGGATCTGAAATTTTGTCTGCCATTGAGGAGGAGAAGAAGCTGAAGAAATTTTACGCGCAGACAAATGAGAATAGGCGGAGGCTAGGGTTTAGCGGGATATTTATAGAGAAGTTTGAAAATAGAATAGATGGATAGAACAAGTGTACGCGCTAACGCCAAAGTGGCTCAAAAAGCCCGTTCTGACCCCGGAACGAAATTGGATAAACTCATATATCAAAATAGGTGTTTTAAAATATTTTAAACGCAATGGAAAAGGTTTTAGGTTCAAATTCTATCGTATGAAGAAGTTATGCTAAAAACAATGTTTTCAAATTGACTTTAACTGATTTAAATTGCATAAATTTCAAGGCGTTTCGAGTCCGTACGATCAAACGACAAGTCCGATTGCTACGAAATTTGAAACATTATTATAATTCACCGTTACGGATCTGATGAAACTGGTTTCGTCGAAATCCGAGTCAGTGGCCAAAATGGCTATTTTTCCATTAATTAAATAAATTAAAATTTATTATTAAATCAACTTCCAAATTTTAAATTTTAAACTCACAAATTTTATCACCTTATATTTCTCAATTATTTACAATGATTTAAACAAATCTTTATGTCCATTTTAGAGTTGATAAATCTATAAGTTGTAGTGTCAAATCTTTTATTTCAATATATTCAAAAATATAAATTAAGTTCCCAAAATTTCTATTAAATTAAATATCAATGATTATTCCATCTATAAATTTTTAAGTAGAATGGATTCAATGTTGGGTTCAAAACTATTATTTTAATATTCTTGAATTTCAGTTTAAATCTCTATTAACGTAAAATTTAACACTTAATTCCAATTAATTTCAATGACCAAATTCTCCTAATTTAAATTCAATTAAATAAACAAATCTTAATTCCCATTCTTATTATTCAAACAAATTATTATCCTATAAACATATTTAACCTTTGGTTATGTTTTTCTACCTAAATCTTCCAATTTCACCTTTATTCGTATTAACTCTTTTATTTCCACTTTTTGTGAAATAACTACCCTATCCAATATATGACGCTAAATTTATTTCCTTGCATTAATATACACCTATTTACATTAATTAGAATAAATATTATATTCCTAAATGTATTTCTATCAATTAAATGCATTAATTAAGGTTTTAAAATACTTTACGTTCTATAAAAATTTAGAACATTAAATTTACATTCAATTAATTACTTTACATAGTTTACGTATTAATTTCTCAATTAACTTAATTTGAACTTATTTCCCAATCTATCAATTACTACTTAAAGTAAATTTACGCTTCTAAAAAATTTACATTCCCACTTCCGTTACTATATTATTAATTATTAGAGTAACGTTTATTATAAATAATAACATCATAATTACTTAACATTTAAATGAACTTTAATTCCAAATAAATTCATTGACCAATAAATTGGGTAATTTATAATAGTTGTTATTGCCCTTAAATTTATTTCCAAATAACGTACTACCTTATTACCTAAATTTAAGAACAAATACCGTTACAATGTTTTATTGCATAAATCAATTTAATCCTTTCCTTTATCCCATATATGCAATTACAATTAATTGTTGGCATTTATTCCCATACTACCGATTGCATTCACTTATGTTCTATCCAACATTCATTTAGATTTTATTTCCATTAATTTATTCAATATTGACATCCACTTAATCAAATTTACTTCCATTTGTATAGTTGCAATTAAATTCAGTTATTATTTCATTAATACTATTTCCAATTTATTTCTTCCAGTATTAATTACACAATCAAGTTTAATTAACCAATTATAACGGTTTCCACTATTTCTTCAATTGGATTTCATTCCAATCGTCAAGAATTTATTTTATTTCCCAATGCAACCTTTAATTCCTAACATTCGCTCCAATATAAATTATAAGATTTTCATTTCTTTCTACATTAAATTACAAAAATCAATTTAAATTAACAAATTAAATGATCGAAATTTACGGGTCGTTACACTCTCCCCCACTCAAAACTTTTCGTCCTCGAAAAGGAAAAGAAGGGAAAAGAAGAATTAAATAAACCATACATCCTATTCAAAATATACCCATTTTATAATCATTAAATCTTTTTATACGTAAATAAATAAAGTTTAGAAAACATTTTCAAAATATTTTCTAAGTCCGAAATTTACGGAAAATTTTGGCAGTCTCCTTTGTACGGAGAGGCTCGGAAGAAAATATAATATAAATATATTAATATACCACATATAATATCCAAAATTTAATATCCCAACACGGGAAAATAATAAAATAACGCTATAAAAACCGTAATCCGAGAACGTACCTATTTGTCGGGCAAACAACGCTTAATTATGAAACCAAAAGCAGTAGAAATTGCTTCCATAACCTGTATTTCACTTATATAATCCAAAAATGGTTAAAAATTATATAAATTGAAATATTTGGAGTTGTTTCAACCACAACAACTATCAATACAACAACAATCAATTCCAACCATGCATACACAACAAATACAAAACAACCATTCAATAAAAAAAACAAATAGTTGTTCGGGTTCAAAACTTGAAATTGTACGGAATGAAAATAACTATCAAGTGCATCATTTACTCAACAGTCTTAGATGGAACAAAAAAATAGATTATGTATTCATCCAACAACTTCAAATTTCCTTACCCAACCGACCATAAAACAAGCAATAACAATTCAAACCAACAAACCAAATTAACTTATTATAAATTTATTTCATACTTTAGTTGTTTGATTTTCTTTCTTTTATTTATTCAGTGATTACTTCATTTATTTTCATTTTATTATATTTTTTTCCTATTTCATTTAGAAATAACTTCAACCCTTTTCTTAAGTTTACAATTTCCCTTTATTATATTACACTCATTTATTTGCACTTACTACTTACTATTATTCATTCATTTATTATTTCGTGATCTTATTTATCCACACTTTAATTACTTAAGTTTATAATCATTCATTTGTCACACTTACCTTTAATTATATTTACTTGGTAAAATTTCAATTATAACTTAAGTTTATAACATTAAATTATCATTTAACAGCAATTTCATTGAATACTTTCATTATTTCAAAATTCTACTTGCATAATATTCTATTACAATTTAAACACTTGCAACAAGGCATACAACCATAAAATCAATCATTCATTCATATCAAACAAAAGAAATAGTTGTTCAGATTCATAACTTTATATTGTGCAGAATGAAGAATAAACTACTAAGTGTACCCTTCACTCAGCAGTCTTAGGTGAAACTAAATAGATTATTCCTACATCCAAACAATATTAAAGTAACCTTGCCTAAACAACCATAAGCCAAACAAACAATAAATTCAACAATAGATCAAGTTCATTATTATTAATTTCATTCCATATATTTTTGTTTGATTTTCTCTTTATTCATTATTTTTATACATTAAATCAAATTCCTTAGTAGGTAAATTTATTAACTTAAGTTTACAGTCATTTTCCAGTATTCATCTTTTATTCTTATTTTATTCTTATTTTTTTTTTAATACTAAAATCCATAACAACTAGAACATCAATACTTATTAATTTCATTTATTCATTTCTTAAAAATATTCATGTTCAATTTTAGTTACCTGGCATAACAGCTATACTTTAATTCTTATTAATAAAAGAAATTCACTGAATATTTTCATTACATAAGCTTACTTGTATAATTTCCTATACATTTTCTTATTAACATTTTCAACTTTTATATCTTTTGGTAAGTTATATATATGCCTTTAAGAATGTAATTGAAAGTTATACAAATTTTTCTCAATTCTTCTAATTGATTAATGGTTCAATAATTACATTATTTGTTTCATAGGTTACAATTCCAAGTTCCTTTTAAATTTCATTTACCCTTGCATTTAATCACTTATTTTTAGTAAAAGTTCCAATTATAAATTAGTTATATTCCAATTTACTATACTTAATTGAAACTATTAATTAACGGAACTTAAGAATTAAGTACCGGGTTAAATTTCAAATCATTTAAAATAATAGATAAATATATACTTAAAACTTATATATCCAATTATATTTAAAACAATTTAAAAATATTTATTTGTCTATCAAAATAATCTTGTAGTAAAACTACTACAGTGGCCTTCCCACTTCGAAACTCGAAAATGAATGTCGATGATGCGTGCACTCATCACCGAAATTATTTTCCAGCGACAGAGAGGAAAGTACAGAACTTATCTCTTTCCAAAATTTTCTTTAAAACAATTCTTTCAAATTAAGTTGAAATATTTATATCAGAAAATACTTCTAATTAATATTATTACTATATTCCAAAATTATTCGAAAGAAATTTCCAAAAACCCGGAACTTAAGTTCTAAATTTCCAATTTTCACTTATTTTATCTTAAATCTTATTTCTATTATTTATAAATTTCATTACCTAACAACCAATCTATTGCAACCAAATATATATCTTTTATAAAATATTTTACTTTATATATAGAAAATATGATAGGCAAAATTATTTCATTCACCTATATTAAAACAAATATTATGTCGGTCTGTCCTATTAAGTGTTTAGAAATCCCTATTGATGTCATAGCGTCCCATGCACCAACCAGAATTTATAAATACAAAACGGAATAGATTAACACAATATTAAAACCTTTTTATAACACTAACAAATACGCTCTCTCATATATATACACTCAGCGACTCCCATAGGGTATTACTACCCTATTAATAAAGAGTCAGACCCCACAAAGCTAAGGTTTATCGCTAAACCAAAGCTCTGATACCAGATGTAACATCCCACCTTTTTGTATGCTTAAGCAGACACACGTGCCAACTTAAACCATACAGAAGGGTGGATTGTTATGGGGTAAATAAGAAAAAGTGGAGAAATAAAAGAAACAAAATAGAATCTTGCAGCGGAACGATAAAATATAATAATCAAATAACAGTTCATGAAGCTGTTTTACAAAACATTTGATTATACTTATACAATATATATTAGAGTTACACATACCAGAGAATGATAATTAATGCAGCGGAATACAAGGGTGTAGTGGAATATAATAAATAGTAGTAGTAAAATCTTCGTCTTCGTCCTCCAGAAATAGATCCTTCAAATCCTGAAATGCTCAGGCTGACCCGAGCGAATTGAAAAGACAAAACACTCGAGTCAGAACTAAAAGATCTTATGTAAGTTAAATCAATGAAATAAATATGAGTGTAAACAGCGTCAGAGATGTTTACGGGGTTTGACATCTCCTATCCAGTGTCTAACGTGAGTGCAGTAACTTAAGAAATGTTCGGGATTCACATCTCTTAAGGATCCGTTAAACTATCTACTATGTAGTAATATTCGCTATATACAGTAGTGTCTAATCAGTAAAGTATAATCATATAGAAAATAGCGTTAAGGGGATGGAGAACCTTAACGCGGTCGGATCTTAAAATCATAATCGTAGTAAAGCTCGATATGGTAGGTGACACGGCACAACTAGGCAATGCCAGGGTAGATATACCAATTACGCACACGGACTGATGGATACGCATAGCAGCCACTACCGTTCCACCTCGAACAACATTTCCAAATCGGAGGATGGCCATCTAGTCAAATCACAAGTAAGAGTATAATATCGAAGAAATGTGTTCGAGAAGAGGTGCTACCTCACTGGTCCGAGATCGCTCCTGTTTTAGCCACCTTACGCCAACTCACGGGAGTTGGGTCCACGTATATACCTTAGGATCGTCGCCACCATCCTACTTCATTCTGGAAACTCCACCGCGTACACAGTTGTCAAAGTGGTTTTCGGTATCGACAGAGAGTATATCCATATCCGATCCCGGTCTCTTTAACAACCAATCGTTATTATAACACCGTGGTCATTTACAAATATATATACTTTTAAAACACAATTATTGCCCTTTCAAAACATATTCTTTATTTCAAAATAGTATATATTTTAAAACCAAAATATTTTTACTATTTCAAACCCAAATTATCAATGTATTATTTCCATTTCAAAACCCAATTCAATAATATATCATTTCCATTTCCAAAACAATTCAATAATATCTTATTTAAATAAAACCAAATTTCCAATCACTAATCTTTCTTAAATTTAGATAACTTGAAATATTCTTTTAAATCATCTTAAACCCAAACCACATTTTTGAAGTCATATTCTTTTCAATTTCAATAGGTTTCCAATCAATATATTCACAGATAATTCTTAAATAAATTCCATTTCAAATAAATTCATTTTTCAAACCATTTTACTTTCAAAGTTATAACAATTTCGAAAACTAATACTTTGAAAACAATAATACCTTAATTTCATATAAAACATTTCAATTTTGATATATTTCAAGTCTTTAAATATTCCAAAATTCCCAACCAAATCCGATAATCTTATATATACCTTAATTCAATTTACTATTATTTAGTTTAGAAATATTTATTTAATAAATTCAATATCACTTAAATAAAGCTCAAACTTGAAATATTCGTAAATCAAACTTAAAACATCATCAAGTTACACATAGCTTAAATTTTAGAATTTAACTATAATAATATTTATATAATATCAAAATTTTATATTTATTAAACCGTATATTTCTTTCCAAACCATAGAAAATCACTTTAAATATTTTATATATAGACCATGGTGCCTGTATATAATTTTCTATCCTATGGTCAAGTGATACGGATATTTATCTGTAACGACCCGGAAATTTCGATACCAAAAATTCCAGATAGTTAGAAAAGAAAAGAAAGAGAAAGAAGAAGAAACAGGAACAAGACACAGAAACCTCACATTCGCAGCGGATCAAAATATAATATCACATAAATAACAGTTTTACAAAAAGAACTGTATCAATACACTTATACATTATACATCAGAGTTATACATTTACAAATGACTGGACAGTTATACAACTTGTTCCAGACTACAATCTATACAGACTACACAGTCTCATATACACAGCGGAATACACTCCATACGTTCCTGCCATCCAGCTCGCCTCCTGAACTCCAGAACGTCCTTACCTGAAATCTGTAATACTCGGTCTGACCCGAGCATTACATTAAAGTAACACCCGGGTCAGGCTGGAAACCAGCGTGAGTAAACCCATATAATTTGAAATACTAAGTTCAAACCATAAAAGAAAATCCCGGGTAACTCGTACTTCACTACGAGTTCATTACTTGTTATGCTCAATACTCACTTCACATATCGATCTATAAAGAATCGAAGTGGTTTCGGGTATTTACTAATACCCGACCCCGGTCTCTTCGAATTCAATGTCATTTTTTTTAAATCAAGTTGTTTAAGTTAAATAATTCAATTAATCTTCAGAAAAATCATATTCACTCAGCAATTCATCACAGATTGATAACTTACATTATCACAATTCAATCCAAAACAATTCATATCATAGAGTATCATATCAGAGATATTCAACAAACCAAGGCATTCAATTCAGGTTTATCAATCATAAGCAAGATTACTTAGATGTTCAATTCCTAATTAACTTAATTTAATCTCTAATTAAATTAATTAGTTTAATTACTTTTAAATCCTGCTTACTTAATATTAATTTATTAACCTTTAATAATAAATTAATCGACCTTTAATCATTAAATAATTAACCTTTTTTTATTGAATTATTCTTTAATTAATTATTCTAAATTAATTACCATAATTAATTAACCTTTAATTATTAACTCATTCCTTAATTATTTTCATAAATTAATTAACCTTTAATTAATTTATTATCCTCAAATATATTATCTTGATTAAAAATGTCACATAAATAAATTATCCTTTAATTAATTTTTCTTTAATCACTTGATTATTCAACTCTTAATCATCAATCAATTATACTTAATTACTTATCTTAATTAATCAATCTTTAAATAAATTACATTACTAGATTATCTTTTAATTTATCACATTAACAAATTATCCTTTTAAGTAATTAAGTAAGTAAACCATTAATTTAATATATGATTAATTAATTAATTAATTATTCCTTTAATTATCCACCTTAATTACTTTAAAGATAAACCTTTATATCTTAATTACTTACTCAACCATCATTTAAATATTATCAATTTAAATGCTTGGAATTGATTCATTACAAAATCAATTGAGATCTTTTATTAATTAAGGTTTTAATACCACATCGTTATATTTTCAAAAACACTTGTTAAACAATTTCCCTTTAAAAACATTTAACTTAAAAAAAATTAAACTTGGAAATTTTGTTTAAAACTTGTTTAACATTTCACTTTTAAAACCTGGTTATATTTTCTTAAAACCCAGAACAGAGTTTCTTTCTACAATAAAAACTGATAATTAAACTAAAAACCCGAGCACACAACTCCCAATACCCGAGTCATTTAACCAAATTCTCGAGAACGTCTTCGAGTAACACGCGTTCCACCTTCCTTCGAGACAAACACACTAAAACTTCGAACTCGACCCGATACATCTTCTTCCCAAAACTCGATATCTTGCTCCAGATCACCAGAGATACAATTCCGATCGACCACGAACAAATTCGACGACCTCACCGTTGACGATCGACACACACTCGTCCTCGAGATCAAACCCCAACAAACTCTCGCATCACCCATCATCGAATCAAACTAGCTTGCCTGGATTTAACATGTACTGACACGCGTACACGTGCACACTCGAACGAGTCGACTCCGACCACCATCACCGTTGCCTTCAGGTCACCCATGACTCATACGAATGCCATGACCACCCATCACCATCGTTTACCTCAGTAATCGAAATCGAGCATATCGATCTTTTTCCTGGAACCAACAGTTCATCAACAACCACCTCGCCATGCCAACTCCAACCACCGGATGCTACGCGATCATGACCAAGCAACGCCACATGTCTACTCTTTGATTTCCCCCCCTACCGATCGCCTCTAATACACCCACGACGATGCAGCAACCACTAAAACCCATTCGACCAAAACTGTCGATCGAACCCTAGTTCGATGTCGCCGAGCCGCCTCGACCACTTATAAATTCAATCACCATTTTTCCCTTGAACCCTGACTCACGAGCCACCTCCAGGCGTAATCACGAGACCCACTTCTCCACCAATCATCGGAATTCAATGATAATAAGAATTCCGTTCAACATACATTATCTCATGATCTATATTCTTAAAATTCATGATTTTATTTTTAAAAATCATCATTTCAGATAACGAATTAGATTATATACTTGAATACATGATTTATTTAAATTGAGATTTCGATATGTTCATACTTTTACTGTAATTCTTCATTTTGTTAAAAACTACCTTTTTATCTTGCCTGGAAATATTTTTAGATCAGATATCTTGTTATTACAAACAAAGTTTGTTTATATATCTAAGTCTAAAAAGAATCAGAGAGAGAGAGATTGGATTTTATCAAGTTTTAAATTTTGTAAAGCTAGAACAGGGCAATCATATTGATACTCAGACAATCACACCAGATATACAGACATGCAAGCATAATTTATAATCATTCAAACAATTTAACAACATACTTTAAGCTTTTATCACATGCAATCAAGATTTATAGAGTAAAACTTTAAAATGTTAGTCTACTCACTGTAATAGGATGTTTGAACAGAGAGCTTTGAACAGGTTATGTTGGAAAATGCCTTGATCTTTTAAAAACTTGTAAACTGGAACTGGAAAACTTTGATTAGCTTGAAACCCTGCTTTAAAACTGAGATGGATTTGCTTTGATTCTGCTTAGATCTTAGATTGCTTCAGATTTGAAAACTTAGAGAAGCTGATAATTGTTTGCTTCCTTTAGATTTGTTTACTGGTTTTTTTTTTTGGTTTTAGATTTTCTTTTTCTTTGTTTTGATATTTAAGATAGAAAAGAAAATGAGAGGAAAAAGTAGAGAGTTTTCCTATAACTCAGTTTTATCATTTAAAAAAAAATTATTAAAATTAAGACACTTGTATGAATTAACTTACACTTGTCATTATTGTTTTATAAATAGTTTACATTTGTTAAAATGCATGGTGAATTTGTTTACATTTGTAATTATAATGTACCTAATATGTTTTATGTATTTATTACTTTCTTAAATCTATATAATACCTTTATACATGTATGTTTTAACCTTATATATTTACAAACTACCTTTATTTTAAGTATAGCCTTTAAAGAAATATATATCTTTTATCAAATCTTAATTTAAACTAAAATACTTTTTAAATTAATAAATATATCTTATAGATACTATTTAGTGTTAGAAAAAATATAGAACTCAATTTTTAAATAAATCTTGAAATTCATAAAAAAAACATAACTTCCAATTCAATATATATTATATTTTATGATTAGAAAAATCATTTTTATAAATTTTGAGAAGATAAAATTTTGTCTAATTAAATAATTATAAAAGAAGATTATTAGACTAATATTGTCAACTTCAATAATTATGATAGGTGATTATCAAATAAATATCTATCCAAATAAAAATCCAGCATTTATTATAGTTCAGATTCTTCTATATACATATCCAGATTTATATATATCAGAATTTCATTTATTAATCCAAATAAAATCAATATTTTCATTAATTAAACCAGTAAATTTTAATTAACAGATGTTCAAAAATCCGGGTTATCACATTCCTCCCCCCTTAGAATCTTTTCGTCCTCGAAAAGGAACGAAGCCAGAATTTACTTATTTACTTATTATCAGATAAATTTTTCTTTTGAACATATTTTTAAAACACTTTAAAAATCTTTATAATATTACTAAATTAGTTTTTATAAAAATACTTTTATAACTCGATGTTTCAACAAGTCCATTCTCGTTCTCACAGAAATTCGGTCATACGTTGATCAGGCGTAAGACTGAAAATCTATAAGTACTTAGCAGACCCATTTTCAACACCCAGTGAAAATATTTTATTGAAAATATAGAAAACAGTTTTGAAAATAGAGGAAATATCTTTGGTGAGAATGCTCTGGAAATCATCACCCCCATCCATGGTCACCGTTACATCACGGGTTACGTTGCCATCGCAGCAAAAGTCCATGTAACTAATGACAGCATGGAACCCACAACAGATCGCAGTTACATTCCAGGGTTACGTTGCCATCGTAGCAAAAGTCCATGTAACTGTTGGCTCTCAGCGGCACACACGATTTCGCTGTCAAAATGAAACTTCTCCCACATAGGTCGCAGTCTACCGATATAAAATCAAACGTAGACAGTTGGCTCTCAGCGGCACACATGACTTTCGCTATGGTCTGCAGTAGATCGCAGTGACATCGAGTTAAACTGTCGTCACAGTATAACCCAAATGCCTCTGTGGGCACCAGCCCCTCGACTTTCGCTACACAAATAATCCTCAGGAACTAGTTTTTTCCGGACTCCTCACAGGATCAACTTTAGAATCCCCCCTTGGGGTTCAAGGCAGTACCACCCTGTGGTACTCCTGAGAAGTTCATTTCAAGGGAGCGCCTTTTTCCCCAGAGCTATACTCAAAACATTTTATACTATACACTTATAGTATCTTCAAATCATACCCTTTATGATTTATCAAATCTCATTTACACAAAATCGATATCCAAAATCGATAGTTCCAAACTTGGCTTTCCAAAATCCAAAATTGATTTTTCCAAAAATCAAAAGTCTTTTCCAAATTCATAGGTTCCCAAAACCTTTTCCAAAATCATTCTCATAAGATCCTTTATATATATAGATATAGATATATATAACTTTGAAAATCTTTGGATCATTTCAACTTTGTATAAAACCTCTTTTATACTTCAAATATTTCAAAACCCTTTTCTTTTAGCAATAGATTCAACAAGGGAAGTTTATCATATTACAAAATACAACTTTATTTATTGCCAAATCAAATATTCAAGTTTGATTTCTTTATAAAGTCATTTACCATTTACTTATCTCCATAAAGTAAATTTCAACCAAAGAAATATCCAATTCCATTATATTTCACAAATATACTTTTCATTTCAAAGATCATTTTACAATCCTTATCCACAACTTCAATATCAATTTCATTCAAACCCGTACGATGTACACATATCATCCGTACGCAATATCAGTCTGATCGCTCAATCGATCACAAAATTTCACTTCCGAACTAGTATCGTCCACCCGACTTCCTAGTGCGGACTCAGATCTGGTTTCTTGACCAGAATCCGTCATTCTCCTTGCATAGTCGTAGCTATGATAGAGAATATCCAGAACCAATCAAAAATCCATATCCAGGTTCGCCGTCGAAAATCGAGCGAAAAATCCCAACTCGGATCGATAATACTATCTTGAAATTCTGTGTTCGAATCTGGATCAAACCACTATGCGAATAGAATAATATTCGTTCATCCTACGTATTTAACTTCATTGATTATTAGCCAAATCAATTCTCTTTTCTATTCACATTTCCTTTAATTCCATTCACTTATTCTCAATTGCTTCCATTTCCAATTGAGTTATTACTTCAATTACAAATAGTTTGAACTCTGACTTATTAAATTTAAAATAGCTTGAAAAAGTTTAAAATAGATAAGTAGTTGAAAAATAGTTATTAGTTTGTAAAATAGCTGTAAAATAGTTAAGTAGGTATAAAGTAGTTAGATAATTGCAAAATAGTTTTTAAAATAGCGATTAGATATAAGTAACTGAAAAATAGTAATTAGTTTATGAGACAGTTTCAAAATAATTAAATAGTTTCAAAATAATTGTAAAATAAGTATAAGATAGTTTGGGGTTTAAGAAGAAAGATTGTATAGTAAATAGTTTGGAAAAATATACTTGAATTAAAACAATTTGAAAATAATCCAGAGCCAAACCGTTTAATTTCCCAATCTCCATTTCTAATTAATTTCCCATTAATTCAATTTAAATTTCCACTTCCATTTAAATTGACTCAATACTTCAATTTCCATTGAATTTTATTCAATCCCAATTCAAGTTGAATTAATCTTAATTCCTTTCCAAATTCAAATTAAATTCCATTTGAATTTTTGAACTCATTCAATCTTCAATTTTTATTTTAAATTAATTCAATTCAAATTTTCCATTTGAATTTTAAACTTATTCATCTTAAATCACAATTCCCATTTATTCAAATCAAATTCAGTTTGAACTAATTCGATTTAAATCTCAATTTTAAACTATCTCGAATTATATAAATTCAAGTTAAAATTTTTAAATATTGATTTAATTCCTTAAATCAAATTAACCTTTACTTTTAAATCAAATCAACTTAATTTTTAATTTAACAACTTAAATCTTTAAACCATTTAATTCTGGATCCAAATTCCAAAATTCCATTTTAAGATTATCTTTACTTAACTTATTATAAAGTTCAAATAAGAATTTAAAAACAATTAAATTTCAGATTATAATTTATTATCCATTTCCAATTTCCAAATCTCAAACCCATTTTGAGATCACTCATAACTCCCATTTTAATCAACCATTTAACTTCCCAAGTTAAATTTTAATTTCATCTTGAAATTTCTAATTCAAGTTGTTCATTCTAAACTCATTTAACTTTCCTTAAGTTAAATTCAATTTATCTTTACCCAAATTGAATTCCCATTCAAATTTTAAACTTCAGATTAATAGTCTTTCCCCTTTTAAGTTTAAAAACTTACTTTACTTTGGGTTTTACATCACATTCCAATTTAAAACTCAACACTAAGTGTTTATTTCAAATCATCATTGGTATTATATATATTCCTCATATATACATTTTCTTTATACACCAAGTTATACTTTAAATTTTTAAACCACCTTTGGTTTTAATTCAAAACAAACTTCTTTAAAACAATTTCAAGTTTTCTGGATTTAGATTTAAAATTTCATAATTTTAAATTCTCTTCAATTCCAATTTATAAGTTATACTTACTTAAATGTTTACTTCCCTAAAACATTTCTTTTTTCTTAATCATTAACAACATTCATTATTAAACACAACTACCATTTATGATAATAACCAAGGTTATCATATCTGGAAACCAATTTATTATTATCTTTATTTCTACAAATTCAAGATTTAATTTTAGTTTGAATTCATTTCAAACTTATCTTTATTCAATTTTAATTTGGCTTTATTTCTATTACCACTTAATTTAATTCCAATATTTTAACAACCAATTACCTTAATATTTATTAGAAAGAAATATCATTTTATATATCAAAATATATTCTTATATAAAATCATTTAAAATCCTTATATAAGAAAATAACAATTACGCTCTCATATATATATATATACACTCAACTCGTTCTAGGGTACCATTGACCCTATCCTTAACGAGTAATCCCAACAGAGCCAAGGTTTTCGCTTAACCTGGCTCTGATACCAAGTGTAACGACCCGGAAATTTCGATACCAAAAATTCCAGATAGTTAGAAAAGAAAAGAAAGAGAAAGAAGAAGAAACAGGAACAAGACACAGAAACCTCACATTCGCAGCGGATCAAAATATAATATCACATAAATAACAGTTTTACAAAAAGAACTGTATCAATACACTTATACATTATACATCAGAGTTATACATTTACAAATGACTGGACAGTTATACAACTTGTTCCAGACTACAATCTATACAGACTACACAGTCTCATATACACAGCGGAATACACTCCATACGTTCCTGCCATCCAGCTCGCCTCCTGAACTCCAGAACGTCCTTACCTGAAATCTGTAATACTCGGTCTGACCCGAGCATTACATTAAAGTAACACCCGGGTCAGGCTGGAAACCAGCGTGAGTAAACCCATATAATTTGAAATACTAAGTTCAAACCATAAAAGAAAATCCCGGGTAACTCGTACTTCACTACGAGTTCATTACTTGTTATGCTCAATACTCACTTCACATATCGATCTATAAAGAATCGAAGTGGTTTCGGGTATTTACTAATACCCGACCCCGGTCTCTTCGAATTCAATGTCATTTTTTTTAAATCAAGTTGTTTAAGTTAAATAATTCAATTAATCTTCAGAAAAATCATATTCACTCAGCAATTCATCACAGATTGATAACTTACATTATCACAATTCAATCCAAAACAATTCATATCATAGAGTATCATATCAGAGATATTCAACAAACCAAGGCATTCAATTCAGGTTTATCAATCATAAGCAAGATTACTTAGATGTTCAATTCCTAATTAACTTAATTTAATCTCTAATTAAATTAATTAGTTTAATTACTTTTAAATCCTGCTTACTTAATATTAATTTATTAACCTTTAATAATAAATTAATCGACCTTTAATCATTAAATAATTAACCTTTTTTTATTGAATTATTCTTTAATTAATTATTCTAAATTAATTACCATAATTAATTAACCTTTAATTATTAACTCATTCCTTAATTATTTTCATAAATTAATTAACCTTTAATTAATTTATTATCCTCAAATATATTATCTTGATTAAAAATGTCACATAAATAAATTATCCTTTAATTAATTTTTCTTTAATCACTTGATTATTCAACTCTTAATCATCAATCAATTATACTTAATTACTTATCTTAATTAATCAATCTTTAAATAAATTACATTACTAGATTATCTTTTAATTTATCACATTAACAAATTATCCTTTTAAGTAATTAAGTAAGTAAACCATTAATTTAATATATGATTAATTAATTAATTAATTATTCCTTTAATTATCCACCTTAATTACTTTAAAGATAAACCTTTATATCTTAATTACTTACTCAACCATCATTTAAATATTATCAATTTAAATGCTTGGAATTGATTCATTACAAAATCAATTGAGATCTTTTATTAATTAAGGTTTTAATACCACATCGTTATATTTTCAAAAACACTTGTTAAACAATTTCCCTTTAAAAACATTTAACTTAAAAAAAATTAAACTTGGAAATTTTGTTTAAAACTTGTTTAACATTTCACTTTTAAAACCTGGTTATATTTTCTTAAAACCCAGAACAGAGTTTCTTTCTACAATAAAAACTGATAATTAAACTAAAAACCCGAGCACACAACTCCCAATACCCGAGTCATTTAACCAAATTCTCGAGAACGTCTTCGAGTAACACGCGTTCCACCTTCCTTCGAGACAAACACACTAAAACTTCGAACTCGACCCGATACATCTTCTTCCCAAAACTCGATATCTTGCTCCAGATCACCAGAGATACAATTCCGATCGACCACGAACAAATTCGACGACCTCACCGTTGACGATCGACACACACTCGTCCTCGAGATCAAACCCCAACAAACTCTCGCATCACCCATCATCGAATCAAACTAGCTTGCCTGGATTTAACATGTACTGACACGCGTACACGTGCACACTCGAACGAGTCGACTCCGACCACCATCACCGTTGCCTTCAGGTCACCCATGACTCATACGAATGCCATGACCACCCATCACCATCGTTTACCTCAGTAATCGAAATCGAGCATATCGATCTTTTTCCTGGAACCAACAGTTCATCAACAACCACCTCGCCATGCCAACTCCAACCACCGGATGCTACGCGATCATGACCAAGCAACGCCACATGTCTACTCTTTGATTTCCCCCCCTACCGATCGCCTCTAATACACCCACGACGATGCAGCAACCACTAAAACCCATTCGACCAAAACTGTCGATCGAACCCTAGTTCGATGTCGCCGAGCCGCCTCGACCACTTATAAATTCAATCACCATTTTTCCCTTGAACCCTGACTCACGAGCCACCTCCAGGCGTAATCACGAGACCCACTTCTCCACCAATCATCGGAATTCAATGATAATAAGAATTCCGTTCAACATACATTATCTCATGATCTATATTCTTAAAATTCATGATTTTATTTTTAAAAATCATCATTTCAGATAACGAATTAGATTATATACTTGAATACATGATTTATTTAAATTGAGATTTCGATATGTTCATACTTTTACTGTAATTCTTCATTTTGTTAAAAACTACCTTTTTATCTTGCCTGGAAATATTTTTAGATCAGATATCTTGTTATTACAAACAAAGTTTGTTTATATATCTAAGTCTAAAAAGAATCAGAGAGAGAGAGATTGGATTTTATCAAGTTTTAAATTTTGTAAAGCTAGAACAGGGCAATCATATTGATACTCAGACAATCACACCAGATATACAGACATGCAAGCATAATTTATAATCATTCAAACAATTTAACAACATACTTTAAGCTTTTATCACATGCAATCAAGATTTATAGAGTAAAACTTTAAAATGTTAGTCTACTCACTGTAATAGGATGTTTGAACAGAGAGCTTTGAACAGGTTATGTTGGAAAATGCCTTGATCTTTTAAAAACTTGTAAACTGGAACTGGAAAACTTTGATTAGCTTGAAACCCTGCTTTAAAACTGAGATGGATTTGCTTTGATTCTGCTTAGATCTTAGATTGCTTCAGATTTGAAAACTTAGAGAAGCTGATAATTGTTTGCTTCCTTTAGATTTGTTTACTGGTTTTTTTTTTTGGTTTTAGATTTTCTTTTTCTTTGTTTTGATATTTAAGATAGAAAAGAAAATGAGAGGAAAAAGTAGAGAGTTTTCCTATAACTCAGTTTTATCATTTAAAAAAAAATTATTAAAATTAAGACACTTGTATGAATTAACTTACACTTGTCATTATTGTTTTATAAATAGTTTACATTTGTTAAAATGCATGGTGAATTTGTTTACATTTGTAATTATAATGTACCTAATATGTTTTATGTATTTATTACTTTCTTAAATCTATATAATACCTTTATACATGTATGTTTTAACCTTATATATTTACAAACTACCTTTATTTTAAGTATAGCCTTTAAAGAAATATATATCTTTTATCAAATCTTACTTTAAACTAAAATACTTTTTAAATTAATAAATATATCTTATAGATACTATTTAGTGTTAGAAAAAATATAGAACTCAATTTTTAAATAAATCTTGAAATTCATAAAAAAAACATAACTTCCAATTCAATATATATTATATTTTATGATTAGAAAAATCATTTTTATAAATTTTGAGAAGATAAAATTTTGTCTAATTAAATAATTATAAAAGACGATTATTAGACTAATATTGTCAACTTCAATAATTATGATAGGTGATTATCAAATAAATATCTATCCAAATAAAAATCCAGCATTTATTATAGTTCAGATTCTTCTATATACATATCCAGATTTATATATATCAGAATTTCATTTATTAATCCAAATAAAATCAATATTTTCATTAATTAAACCAGTAAATTTTAATTAACAGATGTTCAAAAATCCGGGTTATCACATTATCATTTCAATCCGAAAATTTAAAAATAAAAGTTTTACGGTTATATATCATTTCAAACCGCAATCCCGAATGAAATGAAAATGCATAATAACTTGCAGTTTATACAATATAAAATATAGCATCCATTCATCCAAATATCAATAAACAACCATTTATTACAATCATCATCCAATTTAAACAAAACATCAATATAAAGCATATAAAATATAACAGGCATCAACGAATAGTTTATATTCAAAAAAAAATAACTGTTTAACTGACAGTTTATATGCAATAATAAATAAATTTAACTGTCAAATTATATGCAATAATAAAATTAAATAACAATTTAATTTAAATAAATGCTATCTAACTGAGATGATGATTAAATATATGCCCAAACAATCATAGATAAATTTTAAATCACATTAAAATTTAATTTAACAAACATAAGAAATCTTAGAAGTTGTGAGTGGGTTAAAACACTCACCTTTTGAATTTAAATTCAATTTAAACCCAAAAATTTGACCGTCTTAGAATTTTTCCAAACCAACGTCATCAGGTCTGGAATTTCAATACGATCCTAACAAAAAAAACCGCGCGTGAAACGGAGTTCGTATGCACAAGATATTGCGAAAATTGCGATTGAATTTCAAAAAAAAAAACAAAACAAAATAGAACACAATACCTTCCTTGCCACGTCATCAGGTTCTCCCTCACGCACTCTACAGTAAAACAAATGCACGCGCACGAACTCCAGATCGCACGCAAGAGGAAACAGCCGAACCCATCTACATCCCTTTGACCGGCCCTTTGACCGTGTTTTGCCGCCAATCCGACCGTCAATTCGCCACCAAACTTCGCCGATGAACAACGCGCTAGCCCCTCTACAAAACCCAGAAGGGATTTTTCGATCAAACGCACCAGTCAAAAACGCCCAATTCAATTTTGACCGCGATTTCTGGTCAAACGATGCGTCGAATTGAAAAACGAATTACACCATTGAATTACTCTCGTCGAGAGCTTCAACATATGTTAATTTGAGATTTTTCTGAGGACTTTGAATTTTTGACTTTATGTTGAAATGGATCCGGATCTGAAATTTTGTCTGCCATTGAGGAGGAGAAGAAGCTGAAGAAATTTTACGCGCAGACAAATGAGAATAGGCGGAGGCTAGGGTTTAGCGGGATATTTATAGAGAAGGTTGAAAATAGAATAGATGGATAGAACAAGTGTACGCGCTAACGCCAAAGTGGCTCAAAAAGCCCGTTCTGACCCCGGAACGAAATTGGATAAACTCATATATCAAAATAGGTGTTTTAAAATATTTTAAACGCAATGGAAAAGGTTTCAGGTTCAAATTCTATCGTATGAAGAAGTTATGCTAAAAACAATGTTTTCAAATTAACTTTAACTGATTTAAATTGCATAAATTTCAAGGCGTTTCGAGTCCGTACGATCAAACGACAAGTCCGATTGCTACGAAATTTGAAACATTATTATAATTCACCGTTACGGATCTGATGAAACTGGTTTCGTCGAAATCCGAGTCAGTGGCCAAAATGGCTATTTTTCCATTAATTAAATAAATTAAAATTTATTATTAAATCAACTTCCAAATTTTAAATTTTAAACTCACAAATTTTATCACCTTATATTTCTCAATTATTTACAATGATTTAAACAAATCTTTATGTCCATTTTAGAGTTGATAAATCTATAAGTTGTAGTGTCAAATCTTTTATTTCATTATATTCAAAATTATAAATTAAGTTCCCAAAATTTCTATTAAATTAAATATCAATGATTATTCCATCTATAAATTTTTAAGTAGAATGGATTCAATGTTGGGTTCAAAACTATTATTTTAATATTCTTGAATTTCAGTTTAAATCTCTATTAACGTAAAATTTAACACTTAATTCCAATTAATTTCAATGACCAAATTCTCCTAATTTAAATTCAATTAAATAAAAAAATCTTAATTCCCATTCTTATTATTCAAACAAATTATTATCCTATAAACATATTTAACCTTTGGTTATGTTTTGCTACCTAAATCTTCCAATTTCACCTTTATTCGTATTAACTCTTTTATTTCCACTTTTTGTGAAATAACTACCCTATCCAAAATATGACGCTAAATTTATTTCCTTGCATTAATATACACCTATTTACATTAATTAGAATAAATATTATATTCCTAAATGTACTTCTATCAATTAAATGCATTAATTAAGGTTTTAAAATACTTTACGTTCTATAAAAATTTAGAACATTAAATTTACATTCAATTAATTTGTAACGACCCAGTATTTTCAACCATTCGCATCCATTATAAGTGTATAGATAGACACTCATGCCGGAGTTGAATTGCTCAAAATACTGCGTTGTAAATAAAATTTGGCAAAACTCAGCATATACAGTAAATAAAAAAATTACAGATCACAGACACAGAGTAATATAACAATACTGCAGCGGAAACAAAGGATAGTAGTTTATGAAGCTACTATATATATATAACAGAGTTAAACAATATACAACAGAGGTCTCGAATACAATAGATGTCTCAATACAATAATCAAATACCAGATCTGAATACATCACTGGATCGACGGAATAACTGAAAGCAGGATCGATAGATAGCTGGATCTCCAAGCGAAGCTCCAACTCCAAAGGTGAGTCTCAAATGCTGTATCACTCAGTCTGACCCGAGCGTAAAGCAAAACACAAAACACTCGAGTCAGGATTAACATTCTTATATAAATAAATCCAACTCAAGTGAAATATCAACTAAAATACAAGTAACTTAAAGGATGTTTGGGATAACCATCCTCTAAGGATCCGTTAAACTATTTACTATGTAGTAATATACGCTATATACAGTAGTGTCTAAATAAGTAAAGTATAATCATATCGGAAAATAGCGTTAAGGGGATGGAGAACCTTAACGCGGTCGGATCTTAAAATCATAATCGTAGTAAAGCTCGGTATGGTAGGTGACACGGCACAACTAGGCAATGCCAGGGTAGATATACCAATTACGCACACGGACTGATGGATACGCATAGCAGCCACTACCGTTCCACCTCGAACAACACTCCCAAATCGGAGGATGGCCATCTAGTCAAATCACAAGTAAGAGTATAATATCGAAGAAATGTGTCCGAGAAGAGGTGCTACCTCACTGGTCCGAGATCGCTCCTGTTTTAGCCACCTTATGCCAACTCACGGGAGTTGGGTCCACGTAACATACCTTAAGAACGTCGCCACCATCCTACTTCATTCTGGAATCTCCACCGCGTACACGGTTGTCAAAGTGGTTTTCGGTATCGACAGAGAGTATGTCCATATCCGATCCCGGTCTCTTTGCCAACCAATCGTTATTATAACACCGTGGTCATTTCAAAATAGTTTATACTTCAAACCAAAATCGTTATAATTTCAAAACCCAATTTAATACGATATCGTTTCACTTCAAATATATCCATTTTCAAAATCATATTACTTTCCAAAGTTATAATGCTTTCGAAATCATAGTCTGGAAATCACGGTATTTTGGAAATCATAACACTTCCCTTTTAAACGGTTTAGATATTAAAATTTCGTTATAAAATAAATTAGTTTCCTCAAATTTCACAAATTGATTCAAATTAACTCGAATTCCAAAAATTTAATTTAATCAAATCTCAAATCACCAGTTTTAACTCGATTCAGCTTCTAAAATAAACCATTTCAATTTATCGATTTCAATTACATATCTGAACCATAAAATAAGCCATTTCAATTTTTAATATATTTCAAAGCTTTAAATATTCAACATTTCAAAACTAAATTCGATAAATTTATATATATATCAAATTCACTTTACAATTATTTAGTTTTGAAATATTTCTTAACATTTCCATAACATTTGAATACAATTTCATTTTTCAATTCAAATAAACAAAATATCTCGTTTAAATATTTATACGTTTGGAATATCCATTTAAGTCACCTTTTCAAATTTCAAGTTGTAAATCACTTCTTTAAATTTCAAATTCAATACATTTCAAATCAAACTTATTTAAGTATAATTCTTAAATAAATATAATTTCAATCAATTTCAAATCATTAAAAATTCTATATTTCAAAAATATAGATATTAAATAAATACTTAAACATATTATTTATCAACTTTATTAAATCAATTTTAATAAATCTTTTAAAATCAATATTTATCAAAACCATATATTTCTCTTCAAAACCATAGAAAATCATTTCCAAAACGTTTAGATATATACCAACGGTGCCTGTATATAATTTTCTATCCTATGGTCAAGTGATACGTATATTTATCATTTCAATCCGCAATTTAAAACATATTCGGGTATATATCTTTTCAACCCGAAATCCCAAATTCAATTCAATTGAAAATCGCTTGGGTTTATCATTTCAACCCATAACGATTTCCTCATATTCTACAGATCGTTCGGGTATGTATCATTTCAACCCATAGTGATTCTATACTAACAGGGAACTTGCAGAGTGATAACAGGTATGATAATAAAAGAACAACAGTAAAAGGCATATATCAACAATAATAAATAACAGATAATGGTGTCAGATGTCACAGGTGAACAGATACAGAAAATGACATATATAACAATGTAAATAACTACATCAGCATATTTCAATTGACATTTCAATTGAAATCAAATTTAATAAATATAACAACATTAATCGTGAGTGATTTCTCACCTTCCGTGGTTAGAGACGAACTAGGATGAGATGAGTTACGAATCTGAACACGAACTTCGAAACAAAGCAAAATTTGCACGAATTTGATGACCAAGCTGATAACACGAATTGATGGAACGAATCAGAATGTGATCGATGAAGATAATTGGTAAGTGAACTTATATATATATATACAATTATATATATAAACTATATATATATAAAATCATATTATAACAAAGTATTAACATACATGTAGTCACAAATCAAAAAAAAAATGAAAATATGAAACAACCTATCTACAACGTATATACTTAAAACATATTATATTTATTTTTCAACTATCAATCGTCATTAACCATATATAAGTGAATCAACACATCTATATATACTATAACAGTCAATATGAAAAATCCCGATACATGTATGCACTCAGGCTTAGATGTAAATACATCTCTAACATGCAAAACTTACATGAACTCATGCATACGACAGAAAAATGAAAAAAAAAAATAAAGAAACAAACAACTCCAGGCTAAAATATATGTGACTACAAGCTTGAATATACAACCCATACTCATACAGTAATACAAATGTGATTCACTTCTCAACTGTCATTCGATATCTAACGCATATATAATGTGTTATATCGTATAAACTAATATATTATGAACTAATATTACCAGTTAGACGTTCACTGACAGAATACAACTCATATAATTTTTAAAATAATATATATATACTATACGAAACTATATGAAGCACTGATATAAAACAAGTAAAAAATAAATTATGCAGACATTGAAACTTATACAAACCCATATGCCTATATGTATAGACTGTAAACAACAACAAAAAAAACAGCAACTAGACTTACACATTTTTCCAAACTAAACATTTTCAGGGAACATTGTCAGGTGGAAGAAAAAGTTGGAAAAATACTATATTGAAGCAACTATATATTATAACAATATATAAGATACGAACTATGTATGAAAATAGACACTTCAATAATAACAGAGCGAAAGACTAAAGTAATATATGTTATACTTTTAGAATATATAGGACACTATAAGCCTATGCACAGTAAACACACAAAAATATAACAACTTGTTATCTGCATACCAAGGATATAACTAAACTGTTACATAAATAAGATATACTTAAACTGTTATATACATACTTAAAAATATATGCAAACATATTCAGGTATACAACATATGTAGGTTGACATGATACATATAAAGTACATATATAATACTGCATATATAAACTTACATATATATATATATAAACAGAATATATAAACTAATGATATATCAGTATAAATGTAGTTAATATATAACTAACATAATATACACATAAGGTAATATTTTAAATAGGTAAATATATATCTCATATACTATTAAAAGAAAATATAAACAAACACTAACAGATTATATACAAACCCGTTTAAACATATTATACAACATATAACCAACACATACACATATAAATCCAATATCGAACTAATATAAACTTTATATATATACAAAATCATACTGTAAACATCAGGCTGCTAATATCTATATATATACGTACGTATATAAAACATTAAAATAAAATATACACAAGACTGTATATAGATGCGAACACTTATACATATGCGAACAGTTAAAATTATACACTGTAATATAATGTAATATACCTCTGACTGAAAGTAGATGATAAGCAACAGAGGAACAATCATATTAGCAGATATGTATACACGCGTATATATAACGTATATAAGTTGCTAAGCCTGGCTGGAAGCAGGGGCGGATGTGCTCGATCTAAGTGGAATGCTTTGGCGAGTTGCTGTTCGCTGTCAAAGGGAAGGAGACGCTCGGTGTGGGGTTGGGTGGTGGGCTCGGCATGAGGTTGGAGGAGTTTCGGTGACGTGGGTTAGGGGTTGGGCGTGGTGGAGGATTGGCACGAGCAGAGGATAGGAGGCGTAGAGATGGTCGGCGGAGGAAGGGTGATGGTGTTCTAGGTGGGTTTGTTGCGTGAGAAAGATACAGTGGGTGGGAAAAATTTGAGGGCGGATGGAAAGGATGTGGAAGATTGGCATGAGAGAGGGAGGTCAGTGTGGGGTGTGAAGGCGGAAGAGAAAGCAAGTCAGGTGGGTTTAAGGAGGAAGAGGAAGTGCTGAAGAACAGAGATCTCAAAAAAAAAGAGGAAGTAAAACCAGAGGCCACGCAAATATAGGCTAAATCAAAGGACAAATAGCGCAAGTGATTGTTGAATTTTTCACCGCTGGCAATAAATGCACAATAAAAATGCAACAGAAGGACGCTTGATTGACGCGATTAAAGCTATTGTGGTTTCAAATTTTTTTAAACGCCAAAGAAATCAAATGGTCACGGATCCGGTACCGATACGGTTACCGGTTTCGTGGATTCCGTTGTGTACCGGACTTCAAAACACAGAATAAATATACCGCAGAGATCAGCACGACGAGACGATCAAAACGGCATACAGATATCAGTGGTACGATTATCCGATCAAAAGTCGATATCGGTACGAAAATGCTGCTGTTTCATCGAAAATAAGATCGACGGAGCAATAGGTGTCCAAATTTGACGAAACGAAAGATGACGTCTCACTCAGAAGATGATTTACAAATTTTCCATGTAAAAATATTTAGGTTTGGAAAACATTTTATTATCACCAATTTTTAACTGATTAAATTGAAGTAAATTTACGCGCGAAATAAATTTTCATATTTTCGGACGAAAATTTACCAGTTGCTACGTTTAATTAGACGCATTCCAAATATCAAATTTATATTCCAAAATTTTATTGTTTAAAATTTCACACAAATTCAATTAATTAAATAAATAAAACCACTGAAATTTTACGGGTCGTTACACTCTCCCCCACTCAAAACTTTTCGTCCCCGAAAAGGAAGGAGGTAGGAGAATAGAAACAACCAGAAAGAAAGTAGATTTGAAATACAAAATAAACAGTTAATTTAAAACCATATAAATTTCAAATTTAAATTAATTAATACCCAATAATTGGTTTCAAGCCATTTGATTTCACTTAAGTTAAATCAGTCTTAACTATATCTAAATTCATTATCCTTTTTATCTAGTCATCCTTAATTTAAAATTTCCAAATCAATCTGTTTGTATAATCATTTATTATACTCATGTTTTATTCAACAAATTTAATTCTTTTATTCTAAATTATTATTAACCTTATTCCACTTAATATATCTTATCACATATATTTAAACCATATAAATTAATTTAAACCATATGAATTTTGATTTAAATTAACTTATATTCAATAATTGCTTTTAAATTCAAGGTATTTCCATAAGTTAATCTAATTGCAACTTATTAGTTCCTTCAAAACAATTTATTTGTCTCATCTATTATTTAATTAACTTATTATTCTGTTTATCTCTATTGATATCTTTATAATAAAATTTAAGTGTATAACATTTATTATAACACTCAAATCTTTCCTTATAAAGTCATTTTATATTGTATATTATCCAATTACATTTTTAACTTCTGAAAATTTTAGTTGAGATGTAGTTGAGTATTATACAAATAAGATTTTACAAATTCAGTTATTCCCAGTTAATTGTTTATCCAAGAATTTGACTTTAGTTTATAATTGAAATCATTTTTAATCAAAAATTTAAGAATTTAAATCTCCGATTTACTTCAAACAATTTAGAGATATATATAATATTTTTATATCAAATCAAATTAAATTTTTTAAAATCAGATACCTGTATATATATATATACATCAAATTATACTGAAGAAATTCAAATCGAATATATTTTTTTCTCAAAACAAAACCGTAGCAAAGCTACAGAATGGTTTCTCCTCTTCGAAACTCGAAAATGAATGTCGATGATGCGGCCGTCATCACCGAAATTATTTTCCAGCGACAACGAGAAGAGCACTAATTTAAACATTTAAAATTCTTTGAAAACCATTTTATTTGAAAATACTTAAATAATATACCTTTTAAGACTTTAAAATAAAGTTTAAAATCACCAGAAATTTAATTCTTAAATTCTCAATTTAAATCCATTTCAATTCCAAATAAATTTAAAAACAATAGTCATTTTGCAATAGTCAATGATTTACAAAACAATAAAATGATAATCAAATATTATCATTTTCAACAACCAAATCATTTAACTTTTATTTCCAGAAAATTTTCTTATATATTTATAATATAATCATACAAATTTATTTCATTAATCAAATTTAAAAAAATTTATATTATGTCAGTTTGCTCTGTTCAAGTGTTTTGGAAATCCTATCGATAGCGTTGATCAGACGAATCGATCGAAAATCCAAACCAACATCAACAACTCAAACAACACACTATAAACATATACTATTTTATATTAATTACAAATACACTCCCTCACACGATGATTCCAGAATTGGATTCCAACACAAGGATAGAGATCCAAATAGAGGGACTCTAATCAAAGAGAATTCTAATCTAAAATAGATTGGCTCGAAACGAAGGTTAGATGATTGCATTTCAAACAGGAAGATGGATAAAATTGTATAAATCGCGGGCAACCTTAACCGGGTCAACCGTGACTTCATAGATAAGATCGATGTAGAATGCTGACGCAATCGACATTCGATTACCAGGGGTAGAATTCGGGTATAGCATAAGATAGCAGCATCGTAAACCGAGGATACAGAAATCTCCGGTGAATCAATACCGATTATAAAGGAGTTTCACCCCTGTACAAATTATTCAAAGATTGGCGAGACCGCCGATTTATTATAAAGATCATTCGAAGTGGAGTTATGAGATACTCCAGAATCAAAAGACACGAATGGGGAAACACGAATGGACTTTGGAACCGAAGTGAACGTTCCAAAATTCAAAGGAACTGGGTCAAAGAAGAAGGAATTCAAGCTCGAACGAAAGTGATTCTGTAATTGAATTTACTACATATGATGAGTTTTGCCTAAAACCAGAGCTCTGATACCACATGTAACGACCCAGTATTTTCAACCATTCGCATCCATTATAAGTGTATAGATAGACACTCATGCCGGAGTTGAATTGCTCAAAATACTGCGTTGTAAATAAAATTTGGCAAAACTCAGCATATACAGTAAATAAAAAAATTACAGATCACAGACACAGAGTAATATAACAATACTGCAGCGGAAACAAAGGATAGTAGTTTATGAAGCTACTATATATATATAACAGAGTTAAACAATATACAACAGAGGTCTCGAATACAATAGATGTCTCAATACAATAATCAAATACCAGATCTGAATACATCACTGGATCGACGGAATAACTGAAAGCAGGATCGATAGATAGCTGGATCTCCAAGCGAAGCTCCAACTCCAAAGGTGAGTCTCAAATGCTGTATCACTCAGTCTGACCCGAGCGTAAAGCAAAACACAAAACACTCGAGTCAGGATTAACATTCTTATATAAATAAATCCAACTCAAGTGAAATATCAACTAAAATACAAGTAACTTAAAGGATGTTTGGGATAACCATCCTCTAAGGATCCGTTAAACTATTTACTATGTAGTAATATACGCTATATACAGTAGTGTCTAAATAAGTAAAGTATAATCATATCGGAAAATAGCGTTAAGGGGATGGAGAACCTTAACGCGGTCGGATCTTAAAATCATAATCGTAGTAAAGCTCGGTATGGTAGGTGACACGGCACAACTAGGCAATGCCAGGGTAGATATACCAATTACGCACACGGACTGATGGATACGCATAGCAGCCACTACCGTTCCACCTCGAACAACACTCCCAAATCGGAGGATGGCCATCTAGTCAAATCACAAGTAAGAGTATAATATCGAAGAAATGTGTCCGAGAAGAGGTGCTACCTCACTGGTCCGAGATCGCTCCTGTTTTAGCCACCTTATGCCAACTCACGGGAGTTGGGTCCACGTAACATACCTTAAGAACGTCGCCACCATCCTACTTCATTCTGGAATCTCCACCGCGTACACGGTTGTCAAAGTGGTTTTCGGTATCGACAGAGAGTATGTCCATATCCGATCCCGGTCTCTTTGCCAACCAATCGTTATTATAACACCGTGGTCATTTCAAAATAGTTTATACTTCAAACCAAAATCGTTATAATTTCAAAACCCAATTTAATACGATATCGTTTCACTTCAAATATATCCATTTTCAAAATCATATTACTTTCCAAAGTTATAATGCTTTCGAAATCATAGTCTGGAAATCACGGTATTTTGGAAATCATAACACTTCCCTTTTAAACGGTTTAGATATTAAAATTTCGTTATAAAATAAATTAGTTTCCTCAAATTTCACAAATTGATTCAAATTAACTCGAATTCCAAAAATTTAATTTAATCAAATCTCAAATCACCAGTTTTAACTCGATTCAGCTTCTAAAATAAACCATTTCAATTTATCGATTTCAATTACATATCTGAACCATAAAATAAGCCATTTCAATTTTTAATATATTTCAAAGCTTTAAATATTCAACATTTCAAAACTAAATTCGATAAATTTATATATATATCAAATTCACTTTACAATTATTTAGTTTTGAAATATTTCTTAACATTTCCATAACATTTGAATACAATTTCATTTTTCAATTCAAATAAACAAAATATCTCGTTTAAATATTTATACGTTTGGAATATCCATTTAAGTCACCTTTTCAAATTTCAAGTTGTAAATCACTTCTTTAAATTTCAAATTCAATACATTTCAAATCAAACTTATTTAAGTATAATTCTTAAATAAATATAATTTCAATCAATTTCAAATCATTAAAAATTCTATATTTCAAAAATATAGATATTAAATAAATACTTAAACATATTATTTATCAACTTTATTAAATCAATTTTAATAAATCTTTTAAAATCAATATTTATCAAAACCATATATTTCTCTTCAAAACCATAGAAAATCATTTCCAAAACGTTTAGATATATACCAACGGTGCCTGTATATAATTTTCTATCCTATGGTCAAGTGATACGTATATTTATCATTTCAATCCGCAATTTAAAACATATTCGGGTATATATCTTTTCAACCCGAAATCCCAAATTCAATTCAATTGAAAATCGCTTGGGTTTATCATTTCAACCCATAACGATTTCCTCATATTCTACAGATCGTTCGGGTATGTATCATTTCAACCCATAGTGATTCTATACTAACAGGGAACTTGCAGAGTGATAACAGGTATGATAATAAAAGAACAACAGTAAAAGGCATATATCAACAATAATAAATAACAGATAATGGTGTCAGATGTCACAGGTGAACAGATACAGAAAATGACATATATAACAATGTAAATAACTACATCAGCATATTTCAATTGACATTTCAATTGAAATCAAATTTAATAAATATAACAACATTAATCGTGAGTGATTTCTCACCTTCCGTGGTTAGAGACGAACTAGGATGAGATGAGTTACGAATCTGAACACGAACTTCGAAACAAAGCAAAATTTGCACGAATTTGATGACCAAGCTGATAACACGAATTGATGGAACGAATCAGAATGTGATCGATGAAGATAATTGGTAAGTGAACTTATATATATATATACAATTATATATATAAACTATATATATATAAAATCATATTATAACAAAGTATTAACATACATGTAGTCACAAATCAAAAAAAAAATGAAAATATGAAACAACCTATCTACAACGTATATACTTAAAACATATTATATTTATTTTTCAACTATCAATCGTCATTAACCATATATAAGTGAATCAACACATCTATATATACTATAACAGTCAATATGAAAAATCCCGATACATGTATGCACTCAGGCTTAGATGTAAATACATCTCTAACATGCAAAACTTACATGAACTCATGCATACGACAGAAAAATGAAAAATAAAATAAAGAAACAAACAACTCCAGGCTAAAATATATGTGACTACAAGCTTGAATATACAACCCATACTCATACAGTAATACAAATGTGATTCACTTCTCAACTGTCATTCGATATCTAACGCATATATAATGTGTTATATCGTATAAACTAATATATTATGAACTAATATTACCAGTTAGACGTTCACTGACAGAATACAACTCATATAATTTTTAAAATAATATATATATACTATACGAAACTATATGAAGCACTGATATAAAACAAGTAAAAAATAAATTATGCAGACATTGAAACTTATACAAACCCATATGCCTATATGTATAGACTGTAAACAACAACAAAAAAAACAGCAACTAGACTTACACATTTTTCCAAACTAAACATTTTCAGGGAACATTGTCAGGTGGAAGAAAAAGTTGGAAAAATACTATATTGAAGCAACTATATATTATAACAATATATAAGATACGAACTATGTATGAAAATAGACACTTCAATAATAACAGAGCGAAAGACTAAAGTAATATATGTTATACTTTTAGAATATATAGGACACTATAAGCCTATGCACAGTAAACACACAAAAATATAACAACTTGTTATCTGCATACCAAGGATATAACTAAACTGTTACATAAATAAGATATACTTAAACTGTTATATACATACTTAAAAATATATGCAAACATATTCAGGTATACAACATATGTAGGTTGACATGATACATATAAAGTACATATATAATACTGCATATATAAACTTACATATATATATATATAAACAGAATATATAAACTAATGATATATCAGTATAAATGTAGTTAATATATAACTAACATAATATACACATAAGGTAATATTTTAAATAGGTAAATATATATCTCATATACTATTAAAAGAAAATATAAACAAACACTAACAGATTATATACAAACCCGTTTAAACATATTATACAACATATAACCAACACATACACATATAAATCCAATATCGAACTAATATAAACTTTATATATATACAAAATCATACTGTAAACATCAGGCTGCTAATATCTATATATATACGTACGTATATAAAACATTAAAATAAAATATACACAAGACTGTATATAGATGCGAACACTTATACATATGCGAACAGTTAAAATTATACACTGTAATATAATGTAATATACCTCTGACTGAAAGTAGATGATAAGCAACAGAGGAACAATCATATTAGCAGATATGTATACACGCGTATATATAACGTATATAAGTTGCTAAGCCTGGCTGGAAGCAGGGGCGGATGTGCTCGATCTAAGTGGAATGCTTTGGCGAGTTGCTGTTCGCTGTCAAAGGGAAGGAGACGCTCGGTGTGGGGTTGGGTGGTGGGCTCGGCATGAGGTTGGAGGAGTTTCGGTGACGTGGGTTAGGGGTTGGGCGTGGTGGAGGATTGGCACGAGCAGAGGATAGGAGGCGTAGAGATGGTCGGCGGAGGAAGGGTGATGGTGTTCTAGGTGGGTTTGTTGCGTGAGAAAGATACAGTGGGTGGGAAAAATTTGAGGGCGGATGGAAAGGATGTGGAAGATTGGCATGAGAGAGGGAGGTCAGTGTGGGGTGTGAAGGCGGAAGAGAAAGCAAGTCAGGTGGGTTTAAGGAGGAAGAGGAAGTGCTGAAGAACAGAGATCTCAAAAAAAAAGAGGAAGTAAAACCAGAGGCCACGCAAATATAGGCTAAATCAAAGGACAAATAGCGCAAGTGATTGTTGAATTTTTCACCGCTGGCAATAAATGCACAATAAAAATGCAACAGAAGGACGCTTGATTGACGCGATTAAAGCTATTGTGGTTTCAAATTTTTTTAAACGCCAAAGAAATCAAATGGTCACGGATCCGGTACCGATACGGTTACCGGTTTCGTGGATTCCGTTGTGTACCGGACTTCAAAACACAGAATAAATATACCGCAGAGATCAGCACGACGAGACGATCAAAACGGCATACAGATATCAGTGGTACGATTATCCGATCAAAAGTCGATATCGGTACGAAAATGCTGCTGTTTCATCGAAAATAAGATCGACGGAGCAATAGGTGTCCAAATTTGACGAAACGAAAGATGACGTCTCACTCAGAAGATGATTTACAAATTTTCCATGTAAAAATATTTAGGTTTGGAAAACATTTTATTATCACCAATTTTTAACTGATTAAATTGAAGTAAATTTACGCGCGAAATAAATTTTCATATTTTCGGACGAAAATTTACCAGTTGCTACGTTTAATTAGACGCATTCCAAATATCAAATTTATATTCCAAAATTTTATTGTTTAAAATTTCACACAAATTCAATTAATTAAATAAATAAAACCACTGAAATTTTACGGGTCGTTACATAATTACTTTACATAGTTTACGTATTAATTTCTCAATTAACTTAATTTGAACTTATTTCCCAATCTATCAATTACTACTTAAAGTAAATTTACGCTTCTAAAAAATTTACATTCCCACTTCCGTTACTATATTATTAATTATTAGAGTAACGTTTATTATAAATAATAACATCATAATTACTTAACATTTAAATGAACTTTAATTCCAAATAAATTCATTGACCAATAAATTGGGTAAGTTATAATAGTTGTTATTGCCCTTAAATTTATTTCCAAATAACGTACTACCTTATTACCTAAATTTAAGAACAAATACCGTTACAATGTTTTATTGCATAAATCAATTTAATCCTTTCCTTTATCCCATATATGCAATTACAATTAATTGTTGGCATTTATTCCCATACTACCGATTGCATTCACTTATGTTCTATCCAACATTCATTTAGATTTTATTTCCATTAATTTATTCAATATTGACATCCACTTAATCAAATTTACTTCCATTTGTATAGTTGCAATTAAATTCAGTTATTATTTCATTAATACTATTTCCAATTTATTTCTTCCAGTATTAATTACACAATCAAGTTTAATTAACCAATTATAACGGTTTCCACTATTTCTTCAATTGGATTTCATTCCAATCGTCAAGAATTTATTTTATTTCCCAATGCAACCTTTAATTCCTAACATTCGCTCCAATATAAATTATAAGATTTTCATTTCTTTCTACATTAAATTACAAAAATCAATTTAAATTAACAAATTAAATGATCGAAATTTACTGGTCGTTACAATTTATGTTAGTTAAATTCATATATAATCTGTTTCAGTCATTATGTATATTATATTATATAAAGTAAGTTATATAGGTACATTTGTTTACATCTAGTATAGATCCTGTTGACTGAAAATATTATGTTAGTTCATATATTTGGATAAGTTTAAAGTTGAAATTGCTGTTATTTATATGTGTATATATATAGGTTTTGAAAGTTATTTGTTTATTTTAAATTATAAGTTATATATGATTTAGTAATAACCTATATATATATACATATATACATGTATTTATTTCAAAATTATATAATGTTTATATGTTTGATTTTTTTTATGTCTTAATTTAAACAACGAGTTATATATAGTTATATATATATATATACATTCAATTATACCCTTTATCTTCATCAATCCAGTTCTGATTCATTTCGTCCATTTCTATCTATCAGCTCTGACTGTCGAATCTGTGTTCTGCTTAAATCGCTTTGAGATCTGTTGTTGGATCGGTCGATAGACTATATCGTGACTCAAACCGTAGCTTGCCTTGTTACCTATCCTCTCTAACCTCGAAAGTTGAGCAATCACTCACGATTAACGTTCTTTTATTATCTAAATTTGATTTCATTTGAAATAGCAATTGAAATATGCTGATGTAGTTATTTACATTGTTATATATGCCATTATCTAAAACTGTTCACCTGTGACATCTGACACCAGTATCTAGTATTATATGCCTGTTATTACTATTATTTGTATCTGTTCACCTGTGACATCTGACACCCGTATCTGTTATTTATATTGATGATATATGACTGTTGTTATATTTTTTTAGTATCTGTTATCACTCTGCAAGTTCCCTGTTAGTATAGAATTCACTATGGGTTGAAATGATACATACCCGAACAGACTTTAGAATAGAAGAATTTCGTTATGGGTTGAAATGAAAAACCAAAGCGATTTTCATTTGAATTGAAATTGGGATTACGGGTCGAAATGATATCTACCCGTATATATTTAAATTTCGGATTGAAATGATAAATATCCGTATCACTTAACCATATGATAAATATATATACAGACACCGTTGGTCCATATATATAAATATTTGAAAATGAATTCTATGGTTTTGGAAAGAAATATATGGTTTTAATAAATGTTGAGCCTTAAATTATTATATATAAATGGGAATGATTGATTTAAATACATATAATATGTTGAGTATTTAAATATATTTCAAAATAGATTTTGGTAATAATTTGAATAAGTTAAGGTTGGGAAGATAATTTGAATTTAGTTGAAATTGTATTCAATAAAGAATTTTATTTAATTAAACCGATTTGAAACTTATTGAAATTGAGATGTAAGATATGATTTATAACTTGAGTTTGAATTATAAGTAATCTAATGAATATTTCTTGCTTAAATAAAGTTTAAGGAAATATTTAGTAAAATGTAATTTAAGGCTAGTTAAATGATATTGAATTTATTAAGTGAATATTCCCTGATTAAATAATAATAAAGTTAAACCAAGAGTTATATGAAACTGTAAAATTTAACTTTGAAAATGTTGAATATTAAAGCTTTGAAATATATATTAAAAATTTAAATGGTATATTTAGAATTGAATTGAATTAATGAATTGAGCTTTGAATGAATTTGAATTTGGAATTTGAGTTAATTTGAATCGATTGTGAGACTTGAGGAAATTGTAAATGCTTTACCTTACAAATTATTTAATCTATATATACTATGTTGGAAATAGATATATTTGAAATGAAAATGATAATTTGACTTTGAAGTATAATTTGAAACGATTTGAAATGACCACGGTGTTGTAGTGTATATTTCCACCTTGTAGATAGTTCCGCTGATCCTTAGAGGATGGTTATCCCAAACATCCTTTAAGTTACTTGTATTTCAGTTGATATTTCACTTGAGTTGGATTTATTAGTATGAGAATGTTAATCCTGACTTGTAACGGCCCGATATTTTCAACCATTCGCATCCATTATAAGTGTAAAGGTAGACACTCATGCCGGAGTTGAATTGCTCAAAATACCGCGTTGTAAATAAAATTTGGCAAATCTCAGAGTATACAGTAAATAAATATAATCACAGATCACAGACACAGAGTAAAATAATGCTGCAGAAGTAAAAGAAATAGTAGTTCATGAAGCTACTATATAAATATATCAGAGTTACATAAGATACAACAGAAGAAATAGAGTACAACAAAAGTCTCAATAAAATAACCAAGTACAAGCTGAGTAGAACAACGGAATTGAAATAGATAGGACATGACAAGCAGATAATCTCCAACGATTCAAATCTCCAAGAGAGTAGAAATCCAAATCTGTGAATAACTCAGGCTGACCCGAGCATAAAGCAAAACACAAAACACTCGAGTCAGGACAATATATACTTATATAATGTAAACAAACTCAAGTAAACTGTAATAAAGGTACAAGTAACTTAGAAGATGCTTGGGACCGCCCATCCTCTAAGGATCAGTTAAAATATCTACTATGTAGTAATATTCGCTATTATAATAGTGTCTAAATAAGTAAAGTATAATCATATAGAAAATAGCGTTAAGGGGATGGAGAACCTTAACGCGGTCGGATCTTAAAATCATAATCGTAGTAAAGCTCGATATGGTAGGTGACACGGCACAACTAGGCAATGCCAGGGTAGATATACCAATTACGCACACGGACTGATGGATACGCATAGCAGCCACTACCGTTCCACCTCGAACAACACTCCCAAATCGGAGGATGGCCATCTAATCAATCACAAGTAAGAGTATAATATCGAAGAAATGTGTCCGAGAAGAGGTGCTACCTCACTGGTCCGAGATCGCTCCTGTTTTAGCCACCTTATGCCAACTCACGGGAGTTGGGTCCACGTAACATACCTTAAGAATGTCGCCACCATCCTACTTCATTCTGGAATCTCCACCGCGTACACGGTTGTCAAAGTGGTTTTCGGTATCGACAGAGAGTATGTCCATATCTGATCCCGGTCTCTTTGCCAACCAATCGTTATTATAACCTGTGGTTATAACTTTTAAAAACAATACTTTACTTCAAAATAAAATATCATTTCAAACCATATCTTTATCAAAATAAAGATTAAATCAATTCCAAACCATTTCCATATATTTAAATGTTCATATCATTTCAAAACTTCATTTCAAATCATTTTAATATAATAAAATATCATATCCTTACAAAACTTCATTTCAAATCATTTTAATAAAATAAAATATCCTATCAGTTCAAATCCAAATATTCAACTTTAAATACCTTTTAAATTCAAAGATATCGTTCATTTACTATCATTTCAAATCACCTTTAAATAGTTTATATTCCAATCAAAATAATTCATTTAAACCTTTTAGAAGTGTAATTATTATAATTTCAAATCAAGTATTCAATTTCCAAATTTTCAAACCATTCTGAGTTCGTTTACTAAGTCAAAAACCCTAATTATTAAAATTTTAGCATTTCACAGCATTTAAAAACAACTGCTATAAGTTATATTTGAAAACATTTTTAATTCAGCAAAGACAGCACTTAAAACTGCTGTTAAAACTCAGTTTTAGTTGAATTATAGTTCAAAACAGAAAAGACAGCATTTCAGAAGTGCTGCGGTAGTTCAGATTTCAAAACAAGGGTTAAATTTGGTTTCAGCAAAGACTGCAGACCATTATAGCATTTCCAGAGAATGCTATAATAGACCTGAGTTCAATTACAGCAACTACAGCATTTCAGAAATGCTGTAATAGCTCTTTTTACACAAATTTAGTTCAAAACAGAATCTATAGCATTTCTGAATGCTATTAAAAGTTAATTTCAGGTGTTAGTGTATTTCCAGCAATTAAATAACTTTAATTTAAAACACATAAACATTTAAAAAAATCATATTTTAACATTTAAAATGTTCATTTACATATTATTTAACATATATCTTTTCACAATAAATTTCTTATAATCAAATCCAATTTCAACAATTTACTTAATAAATTTAAGTGTAAAAGTGTCCAATTCTTCACCTTTCAACTAATAAACTTAACACTTCAAATTTAAATTACCATTTCACAATTTAATTGAATTTCCAATTTTATTTAATTAACTTAAACCTTTAATTAAAACCAAATATCACATTTCCAAGTCAAGTTATATTTTAAAAGATCACTTTTAAACATTCATTTATTTAACAACTTAAATTCATAGAAAAATCAATAATACTTTAATAAATCACTTAAATTCAAATTTAATCAAATTATCATATTTACTATTTCCAAATAAAATTTAATATCCATTTTATTTATACAACTTAAATATCATTTTTAACCAAATTCCAAATTTCCAACTTAAGTTATATTTCAAAAATCCAGTTAAACCATTCATTAATTACATTTTTAACACATAGAAAAATCATAATTTCTTTATTTTAAAACATTTCAAAATCTATTTAAATCAAATTTCATAAATTTATAACTTTTAAAATACTTAAAATTATCCAAAACACTTTATAAAATAACCACGGGCCTGTATATAATTTTCTAACTTAGGTCAAGTGATACGGATATGTATCATTTCAATCCGCAGTTAAAAAAAGAAAAATCCAGGTTCTATCATTTCAAACCCGAAATCCCAAGATAAAATAAATTAAATAAAACCATTCAGGCCTATCATTTCAGCCCATAACGAATTTTCCCTATTCTAAAGTTCGTTCGGGTATGTATCATTTCAACCCATAGTGATTCTAGTCTACAGGGAACTTGCAGTTTGATAAACAGATATAAATGAACAGAATACATTATATAACAGTAACGAATGACATAACAGGTGTATAAACATCATATGATTATAGCATAGTCAAGTATAACATGATAATATATTTCTACAGATTCACAGGGTGTCAATTTACTAGTTATATAGGTACATATTGTCTGGTGAGAATAACTCACCTTTTTACGCTGGAGTTTGCAAAACAAAATACACAGATAAATTCCAGAAAGCACAATAGCACGATTTGATTTGAGTGGAGAGATCCAAGATATAAACCTTGTATACAAAAATAAAGCAAAGTACATTATAAATATATTTGCAATACCAAAGATAAAATTGAAACAAATGGAAACTAGGCTAGACAAATAACATCACCTAGCTTTAAATCAATGTTTGCTTGATCTTGCCTCAACTTGTGCTCAACCATACATGCTTATGGTTAGGCCATGATGTTTTCATGTGGAAATATATCAGGTTTGGACTGAAATATATGGTTAGGCTTGAGAAGAGGAAGGGTCTTGGAGTTACAATTGGAAGGAGGTTAAAAAGCAAGGCTAACAATGGAGTTTGGATGCATCTAGGCTCGACCAAAGGGGTCTATGGGCTCGTCTATGGCTCACTACAGGTCAGCTCAGATCTGAAACAAGGCTATTGGTGATGGCACTTGCTGGTGGTGGAGGCTATAGGGGTGGCCGAAGTCAACTATGAAGGTGGCGGTGGAGTTTTGGTAGGCTATGCATTGTTTTGTGGAGTTCTTGTGCAAATTTGAGGTGGTGGCTTCATCTAATGGTCAAGGCCAGATCTGGTCTGAAGGGTAGGTGTTTGGCAGGGGATGATGAAGAGGAGGAGATGATGGTGGTTGAGGGAGAAGATGGTGGTGGTTGTGGCCAAGCAAAGTTGAAGAGAGATCTAGGAAAACAATGAAAAATAAGAGGGAAAAGTAGAAAGAAGAAGACATTAACTTGCAATTTTTTTCTCAATTCTTTTCAGATCTAAAATGCCGAAAATTTGTGATGAAGCAAGATGTTTTTACGTGAAAAAGAAATAAAAACTCATGGCCAACAATAAAGTAATGAACGGCTAAAGAAATGAAAAGTCTAGAAAGTGAAAAGTCAAGTTTTTTTAAGGCTTAAGTCTCTTCAAATTTCCTTTTCTCTAATTCAAATAAAAAAAAATTTCAGTAAATGAATTTAAAAACTGAAACAAAGTAAAAATAGAATAAAAATAAATAATCAAATTTAAAGAAAATGGAAAAGAATATAAGAAATTGCTTAAAAATTGAAAATAGGGTCCAGAAATTTCAAATAAATCACCATTGTCTTTGGAAAATTATCTACTTCTTTTTAAAAATATTCTAAAGCAAAATTTTGAAATAAAATAATTCATTTCATTTCTAAAGTGAAATAAATAATTAAATTTAGAGAAAATAGAAAAAGAATAAAGAAAATGTTTAAAAATTGGAAATAGGACATGAAAATTACAAATAAACATCACTAGTTTTACAAAAATTTTATTTCACTTTAAAACAAATAAAAGTCCAATAAATAAAATAAAATGAGAAACAAAATAAAGTGGGAAGAGAATAAATAAGTTCTTAAGAAAAATATAAAGATAAATAAAGAATTACTTTAGTTAATTGAAGTTGGAAATTATAAATTGTAAACAAATATACAACTGATACTGGAAAATGTCAATTATACTTTAAAATGTATTAAAACCAAAATATGTTCATAACATGTTATTTTACCCATATAAATATAACTTATAACATTACATGACCAAATAAAATATTATTTATATAATTTATATGATTTAAAATAAATAATATTGCAAAATAAACAGTTTATACATAAAATTGAAAATTACATAACTTCTACAATATAAGTCCGTTTTCAACGAAACGAAAAGCAGTATTCATGGAATTAAATCTATTTTCATAATAAAAGATAAAATTTAAGAATTTGAAATATTTAAATTTAAAGTTCAAAAGTCAAAGTTTGACCAGTTTGAACAAAAATTCACTTTTCAGTGAAATATCCAATTTATACTAGTTTGAAACAAAAATTCACTTAATAATCAACATTTATATTTTTAAAATGAAATGTTTGAAATATAAAAAGTTTAAAATAATTTAAAAATAAAAATAAAGTCAAAATTAAAATATATGCAAAGTCTAGGGTTGTTACACTCTCCCCCACTCAAAACTTTTCATCCCCGAAAAGGAACGAGGTACGGGAAAGCACAGAAAAAGATAGAATGAATAGAATTAAGACTAGATGATAAGAAAATTGGAATTACACCTGATAACTATTGTTATAGGTATGTTTAACAAGATTGAGGTGATCAAATCAAGAATATAAGCACGAAACAAGTCCTCTAGAGTCAGAATCTCCCTTTCACTTGACCGACGGTCTATGAATGGAAAACAGTGTTCATGTAACGACCCGGTATTTTGGACCATTCAAATCGACAATAAATCCACACATGTCTGACTTGAATAATTCAAAATAACAGATTGTAATAAAAATTTGGCAAAACTCAGCATATGCAGTAAATAAATCAATCACATAATCACAGACACAGAGTAATACAATAATACGCAGCGGAATAGATAAAATAGTAGTTCATGAAGCTACTATATAAACATCAGAGTTAGAAATAAAATACAACATAATATCTCAAATGCAGTGAAGTCTCCAGTACAACAGATGACTTCTCTGAACAAATCAACTAGAAGAGCTGAAAGCTGAGGCGATAGTTGGATCTCCAAAGGAAGCTCCAAACTCCAAGGGTGAGTCTCAAATGCTGTATCACTCGGTCTGATCCGAGCGTAAAGCAAAACACAAAACACTCGAGTCAGGATTAACATTCTTATATAAATAAATCCAACTCAAGTGAAATATCAATTGAAATACGAGTAACTTAAAGGATGTTGGGATAACCATCCTCTAAGGATCTTCAGAACTATCTACAAGGTGGAAATATACATTTTAACACCGTGGTCATTTCAATTAAATTTATACTTCAAAACCCAAATATCATTTCATTTCAAATATATCCATTTTCCAAAATAGTATATATATATATATTAAATGATTTAAAAAGTAAAGTATTTAATTTCCTCAAGTCTAGCAAATCGATTCAAATCAACTTCAAATTCCAAATTCAAATTTATTCAAAGCTCAATTCATCAATTTAATTCATTTCTAAACAGATCATTTAAATTTTCAATATATTTCAAAGCTTTAATATTCAACATTTTCAAAGTTAAATTTAACAGTTTCATATAGCTCTTGATTTAACTTCATTATTATTTAATCAGGGAATATTCACTTAATAAATTCAATATCATTTAACTACCCTTAAATTACATTTTTACTAAATATTTCCTTAAACTTTAGTTAAACAAAAAAAATTCATTAGATTACTTATAAATCAAACTCAAGTTATAAATCATATCTTACATCTCAGTTTCAATAAGTTTCAAATCGGTTTAATTTAAATAAAATTCTTTATTGAATACAATTTCAACTAAATTCAAATAATCTTTCTAACCTTAACTTATTCAAATTATTACCAAAATCTATTTTGAAATATATTTTAAACACTCAACATATTATATGTATTTAAATCAATCATTCCCATTTATATATAATAATTTAAGGCTCAACATTTATTAAAACCATATATTTCTTTCCAAAACCATAGAATTCATTTTTAAAATATTTATATATATGGACCAACGGTGTCTGTATATATATTTATCATATGGTTAAGTGATACGGATATTTATCATTTCAATCCGAAATTTAAATATATACGGGTAGATATCATTTCGACCCGTAATCCCAATTTCAATTCAAATGAAAATCGCTTGGGTTTATCATTTCAACCCATAACGAAATTCTCCTATTCTAAAGTCCGTTCGGGTATGTATCATTTCAACCCATAGTGAATTCTAAACTAACAGGGAACTTGCAGAGTGATAACAGATACTAAAAAAATATATAACAGCGGGCATATATCATCAGTATAAATAACAGATACGGGTGTCAGATGTCACAGGTGAACAAATATAAATAATAGTAATAACAGGCATATAAATATTATATACTGGTGTCAGATGTCACAGGTGAACATATACAGATAATAGCATATATACAGCAATGTAAATAACTACAGTAGCATATTTCAATTGTCGTTTCAATTGAAATCAGATTTAATAAATAAAAGGACATTAATCGTGAGTGATTGCTCACCTTTCGAGGTTAGAGAGATTCGACAATGGAATGAGTTACGAAATCCAAAGCAACGCTAGATTGGCACGAATTCGACGGACAGAGCTGATAACAGAATTTGACGAGAACAAATCAAAACCGGATTGAAGAAGATAGATGGTATAAATGAACATATATGTAGCTATATATACTATTTACAATTCATATACAACTTAAAATTTAAATAAACACATAACTTATATTTAAAATCAAATCTTTAACTTAAACACATAGAAAAATTAAGTCAATATACTATGTACATACCAAAATCATACTCTAAATTCTCAAACACATATAATATATATATTTTAAAATCCACATTTAATTCAGAAATAAGCTTATATATGCAAGCTACAAATCACAATATAATTTATACTTAAAATCGAAATGAATTTGCCTTATTCCAATATATATAAACTATCACTTCAAATAATAAAACCCACATTTTAAAATAATATGTTTCCCAGGATAATTAAAATTTATATTTACCTTTCAACGCATAATAAAATTCAATGTAACACATCTACATGAATACAAATCGACTTCCATATATCCACCTCAGAATACATAAGACATAGGCATACTAGTATATAAATGTACATATAGATATACTATGCAGGTTAAAACAATGTGCAGACACAAACAATAGCTTCTACTAAATGTATTTATCAGACTCCAATTTATTATATAAACAACACACATACATTAGAACTTTAAGGTTTATATAACTGGTATAGATTCAAAATTATTATAAAACTGTCGAAAACTATGTATGTTAATATAACTCATGCAAACCGATCCTATAAAACACTAATATACATGTCATATGCAGACTCACATATTATCTCTAACACAGCCTATATATATATATATATATAGATAACGACTCAAACAGACTTCATAAACTGGTATGAACTTATATTTATAACCAACATTTTCATGCAGACCTGCTTTATATACTATATACTTTATATTTTCAGAACCAAAGTAAGATAGAACTGACGAAAGTAAATTACAAAATCAACATATAAACACCTAAAGTAACGTATCTAAATTGTTTTATGAATGAATATATATAACATAAGCAACTAATATAAACCTCTAACTTTAAGAAATATAACTTGTACTGTAAAACAGAACCCACTTTGCACTAACAAAATTTTAAACCATAATATAATATACTTTACATGTAAAACCAATTTATAACAGAGCATATCATAATATACTTTTAAAACCATATTATAACATAGAAAACTTTTTTTTTATAACTTAACAGATCAATAAGCCTTGTATAAATATATGGACATAACGCATTTTTGACAAAAGCTTACCCACATAAATATAACTAGTATATAAAATAATAAATACTTATCTCACATATAAAAGCATGCATTGAAAGGACCTGAAGCCATCAGTGGAAGTTCGGCCATGGCGTTCGGTGATTGGAGCAGGGTGATCAAGGTATCGGGTTTTGTGTGGCTAGGGGAAGTGAAGGCCGAAGGTGAGGGGAAAGATGAGGGGTTGGGCGAGGCATGGGTGCTCTCGGTTGGCCAGTGGTGGGAAGGTTGCAACTCGGGCGATTGAAGGCGAACTGAGCGAAGGGGATGGATGCGGAGTCGATCTGGGTTGCTTTTGTGTGGCCGAGGTGGTGAAGTGGATCGGGTCTAAGGCAAAGGTGATGGGCTCGAGTTGAACGGTGATGAGAGGAGCAGCGCGCGGCCAGGCAAGGAGGTGAAGGTGTGTGGAGGGAAGACGTGAAGGACTGGTAGGGGAGGGTGCGCGAATCTGGGTTGTAGATTGGGGTGAAGACGAGGCGAGTAGGGAGGAATTGTTGGAAAAATATTATCTGGTTAGAGAAGGATAAGGAACGAAAAATGTGGAGGAGGAAGACTAGAGGAGCGCCAGCACGCAAGTTTGCAATATAAATGAAGAAATGAACAGGCACACAAATGAACCGTTCAAAAGAATACAACTTATACCAATTCATACGTTTAGATTTTCAAAAAAAATAGTATGGAATGGAAATGGTCACCCTGGAATTTAGCTGGAAGATTAAAGGAATTGATGGTTGCTTGGATACCACGGTTACAGTTTAAAAAGGGCAAAGAGAAATAAAAAGTCACGGATTCGGTACCGATACAATATATAGTTTGATTGTTTTCGCCGTGTACCGGACCTCAAACACAGAAATAAATATACCGTTAAGATCAACACGATGAGACGATCAAAACGGTACACAGATATCAATGGTACGATCGTCCGATCAAAAGTCAATAATCGGTACCGAAAAATGCTGCTACTTTACCAGAAATAAGATAAACGGAGCAGTAGAAGTCCAAATTTGGAAAAACGAATTTCGCAGTCTGATTCAGAATGATCTGAATAAATTTTCTCCTATTGACATATTTTGGTTTCGGAAAACTTTTAAATTCACTTTTATTAACCGGTTTGATTTGAAATGAAATTTCACAGGAAAACAAACTTCAATATTATCAAATGAAAATTTTCCAGTTGCTATATTAAAATAGACGTATTCTAAATAATAAATTTTTATTTTCAAATTTTATTATTTAAAATTTTACAAAATTTCAATTAACTACGTTATTAAAACCAATCAAAATTTATGGGTCGTTACACTCTCCCCCACTCAAAACTTTTCGTCCCCGAAAAGGAAGGAGGTAGGAGAATAGAAACAACCAGACAGAAAAGATAGATTAAAAGACAAGGATAAACAATCAATTTAACTATATAAATTTTACTTGAAATATTCATTTGAAAACTTCATTTACAATTCAATTATTTTTAATACCTTAATATTTTTCAAAACTCATTTGTAAAGTTTCTTGCTTTCTTTATAAATACCATTTATATGTTTAAATAACACATTTATAATTATATGAAACTATTTGAAAACAATTATTTACATTGTTACTTATATTTACAAAGAAGCTATCTGAAAACATTAATCCATAATTCATAAATTTATCAATTTATCTCAAGATACTTTTCAACATTATTAATAAATTGATAATCATTTTCTTTAAATATGTTTTATTTAATTAATAACTTCTAAAATATTTATAACACTAAAGTTTTTTTCTATTAAACCATATAGTATATAAATAAACAATATTTAAAAGGATATAGCCAACAAGGAGAAGAAGGAGGATTTGGAAAAGCAGAATATAGGTGAATAAATAAAGCTGAGCAGATAAGGTAGATTCAAGGAATAGTATCGGGCATGAATAGTTAATTTAGGACCATAAGGGTTTTGATTCCAAATATTTATACAAAATTTTCTTTGTTGGAAATACTTTTATTATAAAATACCTTTATAACGAAACAAATTTTCTTTCGAAAATACTTTTATAACTCGGTGTTTCAACAAGTTTATCCTTGTTCCTGTAGACTCTGGTAGTGCGTTGATCAGGCGCAAAACTAGAATACTCCAGGTACTTGGTAGACCTGTTTCAACACCCAGTGAAAATACTGGAAAAACTTTTTAAAAACAGATATGGAAAGTACAATCCAAACAACAAAACGAACAAAACCTTTGTCTAACCATGGTTCGCAGATACACAATGGTTACGCCTGGGTCCCCCAGGAAACAATCCATATCCGTAAGCTTTCTCAGCCCTGCGAGTTACGCCATGATGACTAGTAGAATGCAGGATACACAATGGTTACGCCTGGATCCCCCAGGAAACAATCCGTACCCCCAGGCAAGACTCAGCCAAGCATTTGCGCTACTATTCGCGACCTACACAGATTGCAGGATACACAATGATTACGCCTGGATCCCCCAGGAAACAATCCGTACCCCTAGGCAAGACTCAGCCAGGCAGTTGCGCTGTGCAGTCACGAGAGAACAATAAGACCATGGGTAACGCCATGGAATTCGAAGGACACTCGAGTATCATATCCGGAAAACCAAAAATTAGAGAGAATAATATCGATAGAATGAATAAAAGATGTGGCCACAAATCGGATATCAAGCAGAAGGCACTTTCCATATCTTTACTTCGAAAATATGTATCATATAGTACCTTTTCAAATCACTTTCAAATATCGTACTTATATAAAATCCATTATATATAAGATTTAATTTTCAAATCGAATACTTTCCAAAATCAATAGTATATCAAATCATACTTATATAGACTTCAATTATATAAGATTTCACTTTCAAATTGAGTACCTTTTCAAATCTATAGTTTTCGAATCAATTTCATACTCATACAAATCAATTTTATATAAGTTCGACAACTCCCAAATCAAGTGTTTAGTAACATAAGGTTCTCAAATTTCAATTTGTTTCAATATCAGTTCAATTTCAAAATCATATACAATTTCACCAAATTATTTCTTCTCAAATTAATTATCTTTAGTTTCAAAGTTTCCAAAATAATAGATTTAGAAAATAAATCCAAATTTCCAAATCAATATAATTTAAGTCAACCAATTTATTTCCAAAATCAAATGTTTTCAAAATCATCTTATATTTACCTAAGGTCCATCTTATATAAGGATCAAATTTTTCAAAAATAAGTTTCGTTGTATCAAGAGCCATATGAGATTGAATATCTTTGCTTTTATGGGTTATATATCTTTGTAATTTAAGTTGGAAATTTACTTTTAGTAAGCAAAGATATTCTAACTCGACAGCTTTCAATTTCAGCGTCAAAATATATCAATGACATTAGGATATAAGATGTACATACGTCATCATTTCGCAAAATCACATTTGATCGCTCGCTCGATCACACAAGTTGCTTTCGAACTAGTATTGTCCATTCGACTTCCCTAATGCGGATTTCGATATGGTTTCTCGACTAGAAGCCATCGGTCTCCTTGCATAGCCATATACTACGATAGAGAATTCAAGAATCAAGCCCAAAATCCATATCAAATATTCGCCATCAAGAATTGAATGAAAAATCCTAACACGAAATGGTGTAATTCACCTCGAACTTGTGTACTCAAACCTGGATCAAATTACTTATGCGAATAAAACAGCATACGTACAACTTATATATTTATTCCAACTTGTTAAATATATAGTTTCATAAAGATGTTACTAAGTTAAAACATTTAACTAAACTTTATTCAAAATATTTTGAAGACCAAATTCTTTTCAAAACATTTCAAATCTAAATTTCATATTAGAAAATTTTAAAATTGCCTTATTCATTTACTTAACCAAACAGTTTCAACTTATTTAAATCATATTACTTCATACTTAAACATTCAAAAAAACTTATATACTTTATCAAAATACTTTTCAAAATTTCTTAGCTTTGAAAAGTTAACCTTGATTTGAAAGTGCTCGAACCTTCAAAATAGTTGAAGAAATCATTTTCAAATTCAAGAGTTGGAAATCAGCAACAAATCAGTAAATAAATTTTAATAGATAGGGTTATATCAAATCCAAAACTCGAAGACTTAACACCGGCTCATTTCAAATCGTTTCAAATACATATACATATATCTTTCGAATATCAATCATACTTCAAAATTTTGAAATAAAAATGGTTTAAAAAAATCACTTGCATAGCAAAGCTACTGAAGTGGCCTATCCCTCACTCTGAAACTCGAAAATCAATGTCGATGATGCGTGCACTCATCACCGAAATTATTTTCCAGCGACACAAGTGAGTTCTTGACTTTTATTTTCTCAAACTTCTTTTGAAATTTCTTCGAAACTCATTGGAACTCATTTGAAGTCATTTGAAACATTTCTTATTCGGAAAATACTTTTAAATCATATTATTATTATAGATTTCAAAATCTTAAAACCAATTTCAACACCGGGATTCAATTCTCGAATTTCAAATTTAAAATCCTTCAGTTATAAATCAAGTTTCTTATATAGTTTTTTCAAAATTACAAATCCTTTCGAAACCTCAAATTATCATTTTAAAAAAAGTATATAATCTTTATCGAAAGCATTTCACTTTTATATATAAAATAAAATCATACTTGTCAAAATAATAATTTTGGTTTAGAAAGCAATTTCTAAAATACAAACAAACCCGATTTTCAAAGGATGATTCAAGAATGGATTTCAAAACAAAGATAGAAATTCAAATTAGAGGGATTCTAATCAAATAGGATTCTGATTCGAAGATAAGTTCGAACGAAAATGAGATAATTAATTACAAAACAGTAGATGGATATACTTATATAAATCGCGGGCGACCTTAACCGGGTCAACCGTGACTTCAAGAATATAATCGATGCGGAAATCTAAGGCAAATCGACATTCGATCGCAAGAGAGAGAATTCGGCATATCAAGAGATAGCAGCATCTAAACCGAGTGATATATAAATCTTCGGTGATTCAATGCCAATTGTAAAGGAGTTTCACCCCTTTACAAAACATTCAAAGATCGGTGGGATCGCCTATTCTTATAGAGATCATTCGAAGTGGAGTTATGGGATACTCCAGAATCAAAAGAATACCAATAGAGAGAGACAAGAATGAATTTTGGAACCGTAGGGAACGTTCCAAAGTTCAAAGGAAATCGAGTCAAAAGGAAGAGATTAAACTCGAACGAAAGTGATTCTGTAAATAAATTTACTATATATGCTAAGCTTTGCCTAGAGCCAAAGCTCTGATACCAACTGTAACGACCCGATATTTTGGACCATTCAAATCGACAATAAATCCACACATGTCTGACTTGAATAATTCAAAATAACAGATTGTAATAAAAATTTGGCAAAACTCAGCATATGCAGTAAATAAATCAATCACATAATCACAGACAGAGTAATACAATAATACGCAGCGGAATAGATAAAATAGTAGTTCATGAAGCTACTATATAAACATCAGAGTTAGAAATAAAATACAACAGAATATCTCAAATGCAGTGAAGTCTCCAGTACAACAGATGACTTCTCTGAACAAATCAACTAGAAGAGCTGAAAGCTGAGGCGATAGTTGGATCTCCAAAGGAAGCTCCAAACTCCAAGGGTGAGTCTCAAATGCTGTATCACTCGGTCTGACCCGAGCGTAAAGCAAAACACAAAACACTCGAGTCAGGATTAACATTCTTATATAAATAAATCCAACTCAAGTGAAATATCAATTGAAATACGAGTAACTTAAAGGATGTTGGGATAACCATCCTCTAAGGATCTTCAGAACTATCTACAAGGTGGAAATATACATTTTAACACCGTGGTCATTTCAATTAAATTTATACTTCAAAACCCAAATATCATTTCATTTCAAATTTATCCATTTTCCAAAATAGTATATATATATATATATATTAAATGATTTAAAAAGTAAAGTATTTAATTTCCTCAAGTCTAGCAAATCGATTCAAATCAACTTCAAATTCCAAATTCAAATTTATTCAAAGCTCAATTCATCAATTTAATTCATTTCTAAACAGATCATTTAAATTTTCAATATATTTCAAAGCTTTAATATTCAACATTTTCAAAGTTAAATTTAACAGTTTCATATAGCTCTTGATTTAACTTCATTATTATTTAATCAGGGAATATTCACTTAATAAATTCAATATCATTTAACTACCCTTAAATTACATTTTTACTAAATATTTCCTTAAACTTTAGTTAAACAAAAAAAATTCATTAGATTACTTATAAATCAAACTCAAGTTATAAATCATATCTTACATCTCAGTTTCAATAAGTTTCAAATCGGTTTAATTTAAATAAAATTCTTTATTGAATACAATTTCAACTAAATTCAAATTATCTTTCTAACCTTAACTTATTCAAATTATTACCAAAATCTATTTTGAAATATATTTTAAACACTCAACATATTATATGTATTTAAATCAATCATTCCCATTTATATATAATAATTTAAGGCTCAACATTTATTAAAACCATATATTTCTTTCCAAAACCATAGAATTCATTTTTAAAATATTTATATATATGGACCAACGGTGTCTGTATATATATTTATCATATGGTTAAGTGATACGGATATTTATCATTTCAATCCGAAATTTAAATATATACGGGTAGATATCATTTCGACCCGTAATCCCAATTTCAATTCAAATGAAAATCGCTTGGGTTTATCATTTCAACCCATAACGAAATTCTCCTATTCTAAAGTCCGTTCGGGTATGTATCATTTCAACCCATAGTGAATTCTAAACTAACAGGGAACTTGCAGAGTGATAACAGATACTAAAAAAATATATAACAGCGGGCATATATCATCAGTATAAATAACAGATACGGGTGTCAGATGTCACAAGTGAACAGATATAAATAATAGTAATAACAGCCATATAAATATTATATACTGGTGTCAGATGTCACAGGTGAACATATACAGATAATAGCATATATACAGCAATGTAAATAACTACAGCAGCATATTTCAATTGTCGTTTCAATTGAAATCAGATTTAATAAATAAAAGGACATTAATCGTGAGTGATTGCTCACCTTTCGAGGTTAGAGAGATTCGACAATGGAATGAGTTACGAAATCCAAAGCAACGCTAGATTGGCACAAATTCGACGGACAGAGCTGATAACAGAATTTGACGAGAACAAATCAAAACCGGATTGAAGAAGATAGATGGTATAAATGAACATATATGTAGCTATATATACTATTTACAATTCATATACAACTTAAAATTTAAATAAACACATAACTTATATTTAAAATCAAATCTTTAACTTAAACACATAGAAAAATTAAGTCAATATACTATGTACATACCAAAATCATACTCTAAATTCTCAAACACATATAATATATATATTTCAAAATCCACATTTAATTCAGAAATAAGCTTATATATGCAAGCTACAAATCACAATATAATTTATACTTAAAATCGAAATGAATTTGCCTTATTCCAATATATATAAACTATCACTTCAAATAATAAAACCCACATTTTAAAATAATATGTTTCCCAGGATAATTAAAATTTATATTTACCTTTCAACGCATAATAAAATTCAATGTAACACATCTACATGAATACAAATCGACTTCCATATATCCACCTCAGAATACATAAGACATAGGCATACTAGTATATAAATGTACATATAGATATACTATGCAGGTTAAAACAATGTGCAGACACAAAAAATAGCTTCTACTAAATGTATTTATCAGACTCCAATTTATTATATAAACAACACACATACATTAGAACTTTAAGGTTTATATAACTGGTATAGATTCAAAATTATTATAAAACTGTCGAAAACTATGTATGTTAATATAACTCATGCAAACCGATCCTATAAAACACTAATATACATGTCATATGCAGACTCACATATTATCTCTAACACAGCCTATATATATATATATATATATATATATATATATATATATAGATAACGACTCAAACAGACTTCATAAACTGGTATGAACTTATATTTATAACCAACATTTTCATGCAGACCTGCTTTATATACTATATACTTTATATTTTCAGAACCAAAGTAAGATAGAACTGACTAAAGTAAATTACAAAATCAACATATAAACACCTAAAGTAACGTATCTAAATTGTTTTATGAATGAATATATATAACATAAGCAATTAATATAAACCTCTAACTTTAAGAAATATAACTTGTACTGTAAAACAGAACCCACTTTGCACTAACAAAATTTTAAACCATAATATAATATACCTTACACGTAAAACCAATTTATAACAGAGCATATCATAATATACTTTTAAAACCATATTATAACATAGAAAACTTTTTTTTTATAACTTAACAGATCAATAAGCCTTGTATAAATATATGGACATAACGCATTTTTGACAAAAGCTTACCCACATAAATATAACTAGTATATAAAATAATAAATACTTATCTCACATATAAAAGCATGCATTGAAGGGACCTGAAGCCATCAGTGGAAGTTCGGCCATGGCGTTCGGTGATTGGGGCAGGGTGATCAAGGTATCGGGTTTTGTGTGGCTAGGGGAAGTGAAGGCCGAAGGTGAGGGGAACGATGAGGGGTTGGGCGAGGCATGGGTGCTCTCGGTTGGCCAGTGGTGGGAAGGTTGCAACTCGGGCGATTGAAGGCGAACTGAGCGAAGGGGATGGATGCGGAGTCGATCTGGGTTGCTTTTGTGTGGCCGAGGTGGTGAAGTGGATCGGGTCTAAGACAAAGGTGATGGGCTCGAGTTGAACGGTGATGAGAGGAGCAGCGCGCGGCCAGGCAAGGAGGTGAAGGTGTGTGGAGGGAAGACGTGAAGGACTGGTAGGGGAGGGTGCGCGAATCTGGGTTGTAGATTGGGGTGAAGACGAGGCGAGTAGGGAGGAATTGTTGGAAAAATATTATCTGGTTAGAGAAGGATAAGGAACGAAAAATGTGGAGGAGGAAGACTAGAGGAGCGCCAGCACGCAGGTTTGCAATATAAATGAAGAAATGAACAGGCACACAAATGAACCGTTCAAAAGAATACAACTTATACCAATTCATACGTTTAGATTTTCAAAAAAAATAGTATGGAATGGAAATGGTCACCTTGGAATTTAGCTGGAAGATTAAAGCAATTGATGGTTGCTTGGATACCACGGTTACAGTTTAAAAAGGGCAAAGAGAAATAAAAAGTCACGGATTCGGTACCGATACAATATATAGTTTGATTGTTTTCGCCGTGTACCGGACCTCAAACATAGAAATGAATATACCGTTAAGATCAACACGATGAGACGATCAAAACGGTACACAGATATCAATGGTACGATCGTCCGATCAAAAGTCAATAATCGGTACCGAAAAATGCTGCTACTTTACCAGAAATAAGATAAACGGAGCAGTAGAAGTCTAAATTTGGAAAAACGAATTTCGCAGTCTGATTCAGAATGATCTGAATAAATTTTCTCCTGTTGACATATTTTGGTTTCGGAAAACTTTTAAATTCACTTTTATTAACCGGTTTGATTTGAAATGAAATTTCACAGGAAAACAAACTTCAATATTATCAAATGAAAATTTTCCAGTTGCTATATTAAAATAGACGTATTCTAAATAATAAATTTTTATTTTCAAATTTTATTATTTAAAATTTTACAAAATTTCAATTAACTACGTTATTAAAACCAATCAAAATTTATGGGTCGTTACAGTTCAGATCCGGATGAGTAACAAAGATTATCAAAGATTACAGAAAGATTTCTAAACAGAAAGATTATAGAAAGATGCTTATACCAGCCTGTAGCAAGATGAGGGAAAATATGGACAACCAAAAGATGGTTTGAAAAATAATAATTTGAAATCATAATGCTTTGAAATCATAACAATTTAGGGATGTTTATCATTTGGAAATCACACTACTAAAATCATAACACTTGGAAATGTTATTCTAAAAAAACATAATACTTAGAAAATCATAACTCCTTAAAAAATAATCTTCATTTAAACCATTTTAATTCAAGGTCAAATAATATTCATTTTAAAGTTGTAACATTTCTAAGTTCATTCAACTATAAAAATTTCCAAAACATTGTCTTTTCAAAATAGTAGCACTTATAAAATGCTACAGTAGTTATATTAGTATTTCAAATCAGTTTTATTCCAGAAATATTCATTTGGATATCATTTAACTTATGACTTATTAAAACATACTTTTATGAATGGAATATCCCATTTCATAAATAGATATTCCTTTAATAAGTTACACTTAAAATTCCATTTGAAAACCAAATTCTCAATTATCAAGGTTTAGTGATGTTAAAATACATTTTAACTATTTAAATCATAATTATTCATTTTTCAAGACATATCTATTTCATAAATGAAATATTTATATAGCAAATATAACAATCAAATTTCTTTACACATTTATTCATTTAGACATTAATTAAACTATGAATTCAAGTTAAATAAACTTTATTACAAAATGTCCAATTCAAATGTATTTTATTTTATCTATTCAAAGATACATTATTTATTATACAACATATTCATTTCAGGAAATAACCTTTATTAAATTCCTAGGTTAGACTTAAGGTTCCATATTAAATCAAATTTGATTATTAAGTTATTTAAATAAATCTCTTTAAATTCCTTTTTCACTATTTACCTCTGTTAATCTTTTATAACTAAAATTTAAGTGTATAACATTTATTATAACCACTCAAATTTTATTTATAAAATCCTTTCTATATTGTATATTATCCAATTTCATATTCAACTTCTGTGTAATTTAGGTAAGTTATATTGGAATGAAATTGTGTGTTATACAAATAAAACTTTCCAATTTAATTATCTCAAGTTTGAATCATTTATCCAAATTTTTGAATTTTTTTCTTTTAACTTAAATTATACTTTAAAATAAAATTTAAGAATTAAACTTTCGATTCCTTTCAAACCATTTAGCGATAAGTACTTATACATACATAATATGTCAAATCAAATTTTAAATCATATATCTATATATTATAAATTCAGTCATATTTTAGAGATTCAAATCAATTAAATTTCCCAAAACAAAGCTGTAGCAAGATAACAGAACGGTCTCTTCACTTCGAAAATCGAAAATGAATGTCGATGATGCTGCAGTCATCACCGAAATTATTTTCCAGCGACAAAGAGAAGAGCACTAAATTTTTAAACCTTAAAATCCTTTAGAAACATATTTCTACTTAGAAATACTTTAAATAATATATCCTTTTACAACTTTAAACACAAGGTTTGAAATCCATCGGAAATTAAATTCTTAAATTTCTTGTTTTAAATTCATTTCAGTTCCCAAATATTTTTATAAACAACTATTTATAAATTCATTTATAGAACTATAAATGATAAGTTCCATAAATTTTCTTATATCTCAAAATTTATTTCATTAACCAAATTTAAAATAATATTGTGTCAGTTTGTTCTGTCAAAGTGTTTTAGAAATCCTATCGATAGCGTTGATCAGACGAATCGATCGGTGTTGGGTAGATTCTCACCACCGGTCCAAAGCTTCGCCGATCCAACCTGCTTCGCATGCAACGACCCTGCCGAACCAACTCATCCCCATGCTCTGCCGAACCAGCTCACCTCCCATGCTTCGCCGAACCAACTCACCTCCCATGCTTCGCCGAACCAACTCACCTCCCATGCTTCGTCGAACCAACTCATCCCCATGCTTCGCCGAACCAACTCATCCCCATGCTTCGCCGAACCAACTCATCCCCATGCTTCGCCGAACCAACTCACCTCCCATGCTTCGCCGAACCAACTCACCTCCCATGCTTCGCCGAACCAACTCATCCCTATGCTTCGCCGAACCAACTCACCTCCCATGCTTCGCCGAACCAACTCATCCCCATGCTCTGCCGAACCAGCTCACCTCCCATGCTTCGCCGAACCAACTCACCTCCCATGCTTCGCCGAACCAACTCACCTCCCATGCTTCGCCGAACCAACTCATCCCCATGCTTCGCCGAACCAACTCATCCCCATGCTTCGCCGAACCAACTCATCCCCATGCTTCGCCGAATCAACTCACCTCCCATGCTTCGCCGAACCAACTCACCTCCCATGCTTCGCCGAACCAACTCATCCCCATGCTTCGCCGAACCAACTCACCTCCCATGCTTCGCCGAACCAACTCACCTCCCATGCTTCGCCGAACCAACTCACCTCCCATGCTTCGCCGAACCAACTCATCCCCATGCTTCGCCGAACCAACTCACCTCCCATGCTTCGCCGAACCAACTCACCTCCTACCACCGGACCAAACGCTGCCGGACCAAGACGTGCCAGGCCAGATCACATCAGCCCAGGCCCACCAGCAGCTATATACATCCAAGACCCCTGCTCCCACCCTCACTCTATAAATAGAGGGGCAGGGGTATGGCAATGTGGGACAAGTTGGAGAGCTCAAGCACGGAGAGAACTTTCAAACAACTTTCTTTTACTTGTATCAAAGCTTTGTACTTGTAATCAAAACAAGAGAAGAGAAATAACATATAAAGTGGACGTAGGCACATTCTGGCTGAACCACTATAAATTTGCGTGTCTTTTTACAGTTTAGCCCCTGCTTTTCATATATTTGCATAAATCACCCAAATCACTAAGAACAACATAAGATCTACTAAATCATACAACTTTGATGTGTTTGTCCATTTTTTGTGCAAACATTTTTGGTGCTTTCGCTGAGAAATCGAAGCTCGAAGCTTCAGCTTCATCCGCTTAACAAGTTTTCCTAACAGCATCGTCCGCCACTTGGAAAACATGCCTCCCAAACAGAGAAAAGATGTTAACAAAGTAAAAAACATCGCATCCAGCAGTCTTCCAGATCCAGCTGTCACGAATCAAGTAAATCGTCCTCCTCCAGCAACAGTAACAAATGAAGAACAGGCTAACCCAACCACTCCTGCCACAGAACAGCCTGCAGCAATTACTAGAGCAGATCTGGATAGAGTTGTGGTTGAAGTAACTAACCGCTTCAGTCCCAGCAGGAAGCCTTGGTGGACCATCTCATGTCACGCTTAAGGGACGCTGAAGAATCCAACCGCAACACTGAATCATGGGGCGAGTCCCAGTCTGGAGGATCTCAAAGACAACAAAGATCTTCCTTCTTCGAAGGAGCTAACTGCAGAAGTAGCCATGGTAGGAGCCGAGACCGAGCACAGCCCGAAGTTAGGCTTGAGGAAACGTTTGGTACCGAACCCAACGGGGGAGGTACCGGGCGAAGGTCAACTGTAGCTGAGCCTGTCATGCTGCCTAACCACAGAAACGCCAGTGAACGGGGCCGAGCTACAGTCCAGCCCGAAGTTGGACCCGAGGAAGTGCTTAGATCAGAACCCAGCAGGGGGAGATCAAGGCAAGGGCCAACTGTAGCTGACCCGAGCATGCTCCCAGAAGACCAAAGGCAGCCACTGGAAAATATGAGGAATGATAGACGATACCATCCCTACAGGTCATCTGGACGGAATCAATCCCACAGAACATAACCAAACTCATTTCTATCTGCTCCAAATTCTAATGAAAGGATGGCGCGCTTATTCAGAGAGTGCGTCCAACGTGAGCAAAGAGATCGAGGGATAGGCGCTAGGGTGACCAGCCCTTTCGCCCGCAACATTGAAATTGCTATCACCCCTCGAGAATGGAAGATGCCAACAATGGAACCTTACAAAGGAACCTCCGACCCCGTTGTACACTTGCAGAGATACACACAACATATGCTCATGAGTGGAGCGACAGAGGGAGTACTGTGCAAATGCTTTCCACTCTTCTTAGCAGATCTCGCTACCTCCTGGTTCTGTCATCTACCTCAGGGATCCATCAGCTCATGGGAAATGTTGAAAGAAAAGTTTATCAGCCAGTTCCGCATTCATGTGGAACAACCTAAGGATGCTTATTCCCTATCCAGTATCAAGCAGAAACCTGGAGAGAAGCTGCAGCAATACCTAACCCGATTCAATGCCGCAACGGCCACAGTCCAAGATGCCGACGAGAAGCTTATCTTAATGGCCCTCTGTAGTGGTGTGCATCCGGATACTAAATTTGCTAGAAGATTGACAAAAGAAAAACCAACTACTTTACCCGATTTTTTCTATGAGGCCGGGAAATATATGAGGCTTGAAGACGCTGCCACTAAAGGGCAGTCGGGGCGACAAAATAAGGCAGCTTACGGCAGCACGTCCGCTGTAGCAAAGGACGTTCGAAGGGATGCTTCTAGAGACAATGCTGGGGGCAAGAAGGGAGAAAAGTGCTTGTATCGGCCAGGACCGAGATTTGACGCTTATACTCCTTTAAATGAAACGATCGAAAACATCTCCCGGGACACTCAAGACGAAGTAAGATACAAACGCCCCCCGCACAAGAAGAAACCAGATATCCTAAACTTGAGAAGCTAGCCTATTTCCTACTAATCACATCACGGAAACTGCGTCACTATTTCCGATCTCATTCCATCAGAGTTCTGACCGATCAACCACTAAGGCAGGTACTCCATCGTCTCGACGCTTCTGGGCGACTACTTAAATGGTGCATTCAACTAAGTCAATATGATATCACCTACCATCCTCGCACCGCCATCAACGAACAAGGCTCGGGGGCAGGTGTGGTAATAATCACTCCCAAGGGAAATGAACTACACTATGCTATAAGGTCAGGATTCACTGCCACCAACAACGATGCAGAGTATGAAGCAGTGATAGCTGGATTAGAACTTGCCTTAGAAATCGGAGCCAATTCTTTGTGTCTTCATAGCGATTCTCAACTTATTGTAAATCAAATACTAGTAGGATTCCAGGCTTGAGAAGAACGACTCATAGCATATTTAAAGAAGACCAAGTTGCTTCTCAATCGATGGGATCACTATTTAATCAAACACATCCCTCAGGAAGCAGAACCCCTAAATAAAGTATTTTTAGCAAAAGTTATTAACTTCTTGATCAAAAAATGTTCTATGCAGGTACGGAGTTCCATTCAAAATCATATCGGACAATGGACTTCAGTTTGACAGCGAGGAGTTCGCCAACTGGTGCCAAGAGCATGGAATTCACAAAAGCTTCTCATCTGTAGCTTATTCCCAGGCAAACGGAAAAGTCGAAGCCGTCAACAAAATTCTCAAAACTCTAATAAAAAAGAAACTCGAAAAGTCAAAGGGCGCTTGGGTGGATGAACCTCCTACTGCACTATGGGCCAATCGCACGTCTTTCAGAACATCAACGGGGCATACTCCTTTTCTCTTTGGCATACGGATCGGAGGCTATGCTCCCAATTGAAACTATAGTGCCTTCCCATCGTAGGATCCACTACAACCCAGAAGAGAACGAAGAGTTCCTCCTCATGTCTCTGGATCTAATTGAGGAAAGAAGAAATGATGCAGCCCCCCAGGGCAGCAGCTCACAAGCAAAAAGTGGCAACGCAATACAACTCCAAAGTCAAGCATCGTAGCTTACAAAAAGGAGATCTTATCCTCAAGCGAATCTTCCCGCGCCCCGGAGCGCTAGATCCAATCTGGGACGGACCATATGTAATTCATAAAGATCTTCGCAATGGAGCTTATATTTTGTCAACAGTGGACGGGGAGGTGTTCCAGAGGGCATGGAACATCCAACACCTTCGTCGATACTTTTCTTAACTCATACTGCCCATATGAAGTGAATTAACAAAGAGAATCAGTGGACGTAGGCATTTTCGTGTCGAACCACTTTAAAAAACTTGTCTCTTTTTAACTTGTTCCTTCATATCTTGGCTACTTGTTAACTGTATCCTTTTCTGTTGAACAAAATCCTGTGCAAATAGCATTTTCATTCAAGGCGCTCCGCAGCGCAACCTCTCCTGGACAAAACCTAACAGGTACTATGCGAATCTATGCCCTCGCCAATGAGACACTTTCGCTCCGGCATCCCTCTGCTGTGGGTTAACTCATTGCTCGCGACGGCCCTTAAAGCCAACTGTAATGAGCCGATTATAAGCCACCGAGAAGGCCGACTATAGCCGAGGCAGCTCATTACGGCGTTAGGCTCGCCGGCAACTGTGAACCGACTATAAGCCCCAACATAAGGTGTGGCCAGCCAGGGGCAGTTCACAGTTGACGATCGGCACCCACGCTAGCCGGCCACAGTAAATCGAATAATACCCACGATTACGGGCCATAATGGCCCGGGTAGTTACTGTGCGCGATCTCGGCTCCGATGTGTCTTAAGTGCGGCTGTGGTAAAAATGAATTAACTCCCCACGGAGGCGTAAGATGGGTGACAAATGTCTCCAAGACCCACAGCTAGGGAAAGTGACTACAAAACCCGTTTGCCACGAACTTAAGCACATCGAAGGCCTTCCGTGATTGGAAGTTTTACTATTTCACCTATTTCAATTTTACTTAAAAAGCTTTATAACAACCCCTAAAGTACAGGATACAGAGTAGGAGATACTCGCCAATGGGTGTAGGGACTCACAATCGGATGGCAGGGCATTCAACTGCTTTCCATGCTCGGTCATACAAGATACTCAAAACTGCCATCTACAATTAGAGCATGAAAGGCGGTATTTTCTTCTTTTGTGTACAAATACATGACTATAATTTGTTCACACCACACGCTAACATTGCAAGTCATGAAATTATGTTTTAAACCAGAACCCGACATCAAACACAATTTAATTACAAGAATATACATAGCTATATTTCTCATACGACATGTCAAAATAACAACAAACATTCAGAAGACGACAAAATCAGCTTAAGTTAAAGAATTACACGTAAAAAATAAGACTATTTATCACAAGTGGCAAATTATTACAACCTAAAGGCTACTTCACTGCTTTAAAACTAACATATACAACCCTGTCAAATCCACAAAAGGAGTCTTTCCAGGTATAATCAAGGGGCCGGCTGCATTGGAGTTTTATCCTTGTCCTGTTGACCACCTGTCCAGTCAAAGAAAGGATTCATTAGCAATAAGCAACCAAGTTAATGGAGAGACTAAAAAGGAAGACTTACCAGCACCTGCTTCTTGGCTATCTTGATCGTCGTCCTCTACTTGCACGCCTACCTCCTCAGCAGCAAGCAACCGCATACCTTCCTTCACCGCCACCATCTTTATCCGCATCGGCCTTAGCCTCCTCCTAAGCCCGAAGATAGATCTTAGCCATGACCCTGGGATAATCATTCATCCAGGATAGGTTGCCCTGCTTCCAGGTACGGAAGTACATGTCCTGAAGCATTTCGTCCATCATCTCCTCATTTTCCTCAAACTCCATCATCCGGGCCTCGGAAGCCGACAACCTTTCAACGGTGGCATCTCTCTCCGATCGGTATCTCGAGCAGTCTACCAGAAGGGATTTCCGCATTGCCTCCATCTCCTCCCTCAACTTGGCTTGAGCAAGCTCTATAGTCTCAAGTTTCCCGGATAGCTCCCCTATCTGCTCAAGATCCACTTTCCGAACCTCGTCCACCGTGGCAATAGCCATGTCGATCCGTTCCCTGCAGGTAGCTTCCATTTTCCGCAGTTCAGCCCGGCTGGCCTCTTCCATGGTTTTCTTTAGTCGTCCAGAAGCAGCCTCATGTTGAGAAATCTGAATGGCCAGATCAGCAAGCTGTTTGGCCTGATCTGAAACCACCAATCGAAGTCGAATGTTGGCACTCCCAATCTCCTCTCCAGCCTTAACCAGCCGGGCATGATGCTCCATCAGCTTCCTAGTCTCCTCCGCCACCCGATCAATATTAGCCTTGGCCTCGTCTCCCATGGTAACTATCCGAGTAGTAAGTAGATCCAGATCTAAGGACTTAGCCACATCAAGCACCCGTACCATGGGATTGCGGGGAAGAAGGTGCTCACCAGTAACCTCGTCAAAGGTAATATCGTGGGAACTTGGATCCAGATCAGGATGACCCGCAAATGGATTACGAGCCAAGTCAGGACGGTCGATATGAGTAACGGAAGGGTTTCCGGACGGGTGCAGAGAGAGTGCAAACTCGCTATTGTAACGACCCGGAAATTTCGAACCCGAAATTTCCAGATAGTTACAGTTGGTATCAGAGCGAGGTTAAGCGAGAACCTTGGCTCCTTGGGATTACTCATTAAGGATAGGGTCAATAGTACCCTAAGATGAGTTGAGTGTATATATATATATATGAGAGCGTACTTGTTATTTTCATATATAAAGATTTCAAATGATTTTATATAAGAATATATTTGATATATAAAATGATTTCTTTCTAATAAATATTAAAGAAATTGGTTGTTGAATCATTGGAATTAAATAAAATAATAAGAATTAAGTGGTAATAGTAATACAACCAAATTAAAATTTAATGAAGATAAGTTTGAAAAGGATCCAAACTGAAATTAAAAATCCAATTGGAATTAAAGATAATTTAAAATTGTGAAGTTTTAAATCTAAGTCCAGAAAACTTGAGATTGTTTTAAAGAAATTTGTTTTGAAATTAAAAACCAAGAATGGTTTAAAATTTAAAGTATGACTTGAAGTGCAAATGAAATAAATATGTATATAAGTTAGATATACATAAGGTCAAAGTTGACTGGAAGTAAACACTAAGTGTTGAGTTTTGAATTTTCTAGAAATATGATAAGTTTTAAAAACTTAAGTAGGAAAGTTTATTAATTTAAAGTTTAAAATTTGAAATGGGAAATTCAAATTGGGTAAAGATGACTAGATTAAATTGAATTTAACTTAAGGAAAGTTAAGTGAGTTTGGAATGAACAACTTGAATTGGAAATTTCAAGATGAAATTGAAATTTAACTTGGAAAGTTAAAATGGTGAATTTGATTAGTTTGAATGAATGAAGAAATGGATTGTGATAATATATCCATTATAAAGATAAATGAAAATTAAACCTTAATTTGAAATTAAGGATATGGAATCCCTTTTAACTTAAGATTTGAATATTAAGAATTGAATTTGTAACTTAAAATTGTTTAAGAATCAGTTTCAAAGTTAGAAGATAAAATTGGGCAATAAATTGAATTTTGAAGATACAAATTTCTTTGAACTTTTAAATTTGAAATTTAAAATAAGTTAAGTAATGATAGTTTAAAATGGAATTTTGGATTTAGGATTGATTTGATTTAAAAGTAAGGGTTAATTTGACTTAAGTGATTAAATCAATATTTAAAATATTTAACTCGAATTTATATAATTCGAGATGGTTTTAAGTTGAGATTTAAATAAAATTTGATAATCCAAATTGATTTGAAATAATTTGGAATTGTGATTAAAGTTGAATAAGTTTAAAAATCAAATGAAAATTGATTTGAATTTGGAAAGGAATTAAGGTTAATTCAACTTGAATTGGGATTAAATCAATTTCAATGGAAATTGAAGTATTGAGTCAATTTAAATGGAAGTAGAAATTTAAATTGAATTAATAGGGAATTGAACGGTTTGACTCTGGACTATTTTCAATGTAATTTGTTTTAATATAAACCTATTTTTTTCAAAACTATTTACTATACAATCTTTCTTCTTAAACCCCAAACTATCTTATACTTATTTTACAATTATTTTGGAACTATTTAACTATTTTGAAACTGTCTTATAAACTAATTACTATTTTTCAGTTACTTATATCTAATCACTATTTTGCAATTATCTAACTATTTTATACCTATTTAACTATTTTACAGCTATTTTACAAACTAATAACTATTTTTCAACTACTTATCTATTTTAAAACTTTTTCAAGCTATTTTTAAATTTAAATGGGTCAGAGTTCAAACTGTTTATAATTGAAGTATTAACTCAATTGGAAATGGAAGCAATTGAGAATAAGTGAATGGAATTAAAGGAAATGTGAATAGAAAGGAAAGTGATTTGGCTAATAACCAACAAAGATAAATACGTAGGATATACGTATATTATTCTATTCGCATAGTGATTTGATCCAGATTCGAACACAGAATTTCGAGATAGTATTATCGATCCGAGTTAGGATTTTTCGCTCGATTTTCGACGGCGAACCTGGATATGGATTGTTGATTGGTTCTGGATATTCTCTATCATAGTTGTGACTATGCAAGGAGAATGACGATTTCTGATCAGGAAACCAGATCTGAGTCCGCACTAGGAAGCCGGGTGGACAATACTAGTTCGGAAGTGAAATTGTGTGATCGATTGAGCGATCGGATTGATATAGCGTACGGATGATATGTGTACATCGTACGGGTTTGAATGAAATTGGCATTTAAAATTTAAGGATAAGAAATTTGAAATGGTTTTCGAAAATGAAAGGTATATTATGTGAAATATAATGGAATTGGGTATTTCTTTGGTTGAAATTTACTTTATGGAAGTAAGTAAATGGTAAATAACTTTATAAAGAAATCAAACTTGAATATTTGATTTGGCAATAAATAAAGTTGTATTTTGTAATATGATAAACTCCCCTTATTGAATCTAGCCAGAATAAAAAGGGTTTTTGGAAATATTTGAAGTATAAAAGAGTTTTATACAAGTTTGAAATAATCCAAAGATTTTCAAAGTATATATATATATATATATATATATATATAAAGGGTTTTATGAGAATGATTTTGGAAAAAGGTTTTGGAACCTATGAATTTGGAAAAGGCTTTTGATTTTTGGGAAAATCAATTTTGGATTTTGGAAAGCCTAGTTGGAGAATTATCGATTTTGGTAATCGATTTTGTGTAAAGGAGATTTTGATAAATCATAAAGGGTATGATTTGAAGATACTATAAGTATATAGTATAAAGTATTTTGAGAATAGCTCTGGGGAAAAAGGCGCTTCCTTGAAATGAACTTCTCAGGAGTACCACTGGGTGGTACTGCCTTGAACCCCAAGGGGGGATTCTAAAGTTGATCCTGTGAGGAGTCCGGACAAAACTAGTTCCTGAGGATTATTTGTGTAGCGAAAGTCGAGGGGCTGGTGCCCACAGAGGCATTTGAGTTATGCTGTGACAACAATTTGACTCAATGTCACTGCGATCTACTGCAGACCATAGCGAAAGTCATGTGTGCCGCTGAGAGCCAACTGTCTACGTTTGATTTTATATCGGTAGACTGTGACACTATGGTAACATAGCGAAAGTCGTTTGTGCCGCTGAGAGCCAACAGTCTGCGTTTGATTTTATATCGGTAGACTGCGACCTATGTGGAGGAGTTTCATTTTGACAGCGAAATCGTGTGTGCCGCTGAGAGCCAACAGTTACATGGACTTTTGCTGCGATGGCAACGTAACCCTGGATGTAACTGCGATCTGTTGTGGGTTCCTTGGTGTAATCAGTTACATGGACTTTTGCTGCGATGGCAACGTAACCCGTGATGTAACTGTGACCTTGGATGGGGGTGATGATTTCCAGAGCATTCTCACCAAAGATATTTCCTCTATTTTCAAAAACTGTTTTATATTATTCTCAATAAAATTATTTTCCAAGTATTTTCTCTGGATGTTAAAAACGGGTCTGCTAAGTACTTATAGATTTTCAGTCCTACGCCTGATCAACGTATGACCGAATTTCTGTGAGAACAAAGATGGACTGGTTGAAACATCGAGTTATAAAAAGTATTTTTATAAAACTATTTTTGAAAAATTATATAGATTTTAAAGTGTAAAAAAAAAAAAATTATAAAAGGAGTTAAGAGTTAAAAAAATAATATTCAAAGAGTAATTTATTCAAAGAATAATTTATCTGATTTTAAATTATTAAATAAATTCTGGCTTCGTTCCTTTTCGAGGACGAAAAGATTCTAAGGGGGAAGGAATGTGATAACCCGGATTTTTCGGACATCTGTTAATTGATAATTAACCGGATTGAATTAATAAAATACTGAATTATAAGTGAACAAATGAAGAGGTGATAATATAAAGATATCTAAATGGATTTGAGCTATAATAATATTGAATTATGAATATTTGGAAATGATATATCTTATAGTAAATTAACAAATTTGAAATAGACATGTACAAACTTTATAATATTGAGAATTTTTAGTGTATACTTATACATATATATACAAGTGTGTATATATATATTTATATTATGATTAGGAAGCTATTGTTTTGAGTTCAACATGATGATTTCCAAAAGCTATTTAAATAAACTCTACATTTTAATGCTAATATATATATATGGTTACTTAGTATATAATTAAATCTTATATAACATTTTCTTTAAGTAATATAAACATAAGAGAAAAGTATTTATGGAAATATAAGATGAAAACACATAAAGATATCATTTACATGTAAAATACAAGTGGAAGCTAAGGGTAACATACATTGACATTTGTTATCTTAGTGTTAGCATAATAATACAAGTGGCAACCTTATTTCTTTAAGTTTTTGATGAAAATAAAAATCAAAATGTTAAACCAGGCTATTGTATAATCTTCTTTCATCCTTCTCAAGAAAACGAAAAAGAAAAAAAACCAGAGAAATTAAACCTGGAAATTTAAAACCAGGAAATCAAATCCTGTAACAAAAAAATTTCTCAAACCAGAAAAGTATCAAACAAGATTTTATCTTCAAAATGCAATCTGTAGCAAAATCAAAAGCCTGTGACCAAATTTGCAAACCTGAAATCAGAAGAAATACAACATCAGTTTCCAAGTTTTATACCTGAGATCAAGCTAGCAATTCAATCAAACATCAAAAACAAGTTGCAAGCTTCAGTTTTAAAGGATTCAACAACTCAGTTTCAAAAATCATCTTCCAGGATACTCTGTTCATCTTTTAACAGTGAGTAAACTTCACCTTTAAAAGCCTAACCTATTTTATTATCTAATGCATGTGATAAATAATAGTAGTAATGTTGTGAAAATGTTTTGCATGGATATAGAAATGTAATTTTGTCTGCGTATACAAGTTGAAAGTATGTATGTATGTGCATGTCTCTTTTTATTCCAACAGGCCCAAAAACAAATCAAAAATTCAAATTCTTTTCACTCAATCACTTATAGGCTTTGGTGTTTAAAAGGAATATGTTTGTATTTGTTAGATTCTATTTTTAAAAATGTTTTTAAGTGAAATTATCTAGTATTCATCTGAAAAGAAGAATTTACAGGGATGGATGAATCATATCAGAAAATAAATTTGTATAATCTCATGTTGTGCTTATACTATCAGAATCGTCTTGTTAAGTTATGATTTTTAGGGGAAGTTTTGTAAATTTTAAGTTAGAATATAAAGAGGAATCGGTAGTTGATCGGTTTTCGATCGTTGGGTGGTTACAGACAATCGCGGGGGAGTTTTGGTGTCGGGTTGGAACTGGAGGTAGCGAGTCATCTAGGGGTTGTGGGAAAATTTGTTGATGATTTTTCTGATCGCCGAGGTGGTGTGGCGAAGGAGGAATAGGGTTTAGGGCTGTGGTTTGGTCGAGTTGGTGGTCGAGGCGAATGCGGTGTCGCCGTGGCATCGGAATTTACCGGACCTGGGGGGATCGATGCATGGAATGGTGACGAAGCTTGGGTCGTGATGGCGTGGTCGATGGCAATTGGGATCGTCGGCGTCGAGTCGTTTTTGATTAGGCTATGGGTTTCGGTTTCGTTCAACATGTGCGATTTTGAATTGATAGGGTTTTTGGATTTTTGAGTGATCGTTTGGGATAAGGTGATCATCAGAGATTTGCGGGTGGTCGCGGCGTCGGTTGAAGATGATCGGAGCAGTGGTGTAGGTGCACGCGTGTCAGAGCGTGTCAATGGGATTTAAGTTTGAGCGGAAGTTTGCACTCGAAGTAGGAACCGGGAAGGAAGATGAATGTCTCGAGATTGCTACCGTGTCGTAGGCAATGTTTAAGTCTACATAGCAGTTTTAAAAATTTAAAACAGGGTCAAGAGAAGAAGAAGGAAAGAGCCACTGATGGACTCGAGTATTTTCAGATCTAGCTCGGGTTTCACTCGAGTTTTCTCGTGTACCTGTTTTCTCAGTTTTTTTTTTTAAAAAAAAAAATTTATTATTAATAGAGATAAAGAATTTATCTTTAACTTAATTTAAGTTGTGATTAATTTAGAATAATTAGTTAGTGAATTAATTAAAAGATTTATTACTTAATAAAATTTATTGGTGTAATTAATTAATGATGAAATTAATTAAAGATAATTACTTAGGGTAAGAAATTAATGGGAAGTTAATGGGTAGTTAATAATGGGATCATTAACTAGTGATTAGAAATAATTGATTAATGTAATTAACTTAAAGTAATTAATTGATTAAGGATAAACTTTGAATTGGATTAAGTATTAATTACTTAATGTGATTAATTAAGCGAATTTCTTAGTGAAAGTAACTAATGTGTAATTACTAAATGTAATTAATTAAAGAAGATAATTACCTAATGAAAGTAATTAATGGTTAATGTAAATAATAAGAGTAATTAAGGGTTGATTAATGTGATTTATTGAAGGTTGACTTAATATAATTAAAGAATAATTAATCAAGGATGATTAATTAAGATGAATATTAAGGGATGATTAATAAATTGGTTTGTAATTAATTAATGTTAAGTATACAGGATTTAAAAGTAATTAAAGCAATTGATTTAATTCATTGGTGATTAATTAAATTAATTAGAGATGGTGTGGTTGATTTATCTTGCTTATTGATGATTGAATGATATTGCGTGATATCTCTGATATGTGATATGTATTGCTTTGTGTTATGAGATGAATTGTTGCATATAAATTGTATTGTTTAAATTTAAATTTTTGGTTTAATGAATAATATTAGATTCGAAGAGACCGGGGTCGGGTATTAGTAAATACCCGAAGCCACTTCGATTTGAAATCTATAATCCTTTGTAGATTTGATTTGTAAATCAAATAGGCTGGAATGGAATAAATAAGTAAACTTGACCTTTGAAACTAAGTAATGGTACTTAGATATTATTTAGAGAAATAAGTGTTTGAATATGATAAGTTAAGAACTTGTTGTAAGGAACGAGTTACCCGGGTTTGCAAATTAGTCTTATAACTTAGTATTTCAAATTATATGGATTGACTCACGTTGGTTTCCAGCCTGACCCGGGTGTTACTTTGATGTAATGCTCGGGTCAGACCGAGTATTACAGATTTCCAGGTAAGGACGTTCTGGAGCTCAGGAGGCGAGCTGGATGGCAGGAACGTATGGAGTGTATTCCGCTGTGTATATGAGACTATGTAGTCTATATAGATTGTAGTCTGGAACAAGTTGTATAACTGTCCAGCTCATGTAAAATGGTTATAACTCTGATGTATTAAATTGTAATTGACTGATACAATTTTCTTTGTGTAAAAGAATATTATTTGATATTATATTTTATCCGCTGCGAATGTGAGAATCTGTGTCTTGCTCTGTTCTTTCTTCTATCTCTTTTCTTTTTCTTCTAACTATCTGGAAATTTCGGGTTCGAAATTTCCGGGTCGTTACAGCTATCCTCCTCCGTGATATCATGAAGAGGCTGAGCCGGGAGCTGAGGACCAGGTTAAGGTTCGGATAAAGGATGACTCCTCTTTCTCTGCTGAATACACTCATCAATAACCCCGAGAAGAGGACGGTAGCCGACTACATCCCTAGAGCGATGGGTCGAAGACTTCGGCTTGGCGGAAGTTTTTGAAAGCTTGTATTGCTCAAGCCTGTGCCGAAGATCTGGGGCCTTAGATGTCTTACCTGCTCCTGATATAAAGAACAAGTGTCACAAGCTTACATCACTATATAATTCGAGAAGCGTGGTAAATTACAAGTTAAAAGAAGAAAGAAAGCACGTCTGTTATACAAACCCTGGGGAGAAGTAGGATACTGCAATGAGTCCTGGATTTCATTCCAGGACGGGAGCAGATCATAAAATATTCCTAAGTCCCTATCATTAATGAAGCATGCAGGAGTCAAGAGTTCACCTTGAGTCGTCGGAGCCACCTTGGCTGGAATGGTCTGAGAAGACTCGCTTGCACCGGTTCCGACCTTGTCCGCTTTCCCGGTTTTCTCTACCAAAGCTGGATCTTCGTCCAGCCCCTCGAAAGCTTGGTGGAACGTATCATCCGTCCACTCCTGAATCTCGCCCGCTTGCCCAGGAAGCAAGGCCTCCGATGCCATCTCCACCCTCACCTCTTTCCTCCTCCACGTCTTCCTCCCCCTGAGTAAGTGGACAATTGCTGGGAGAAGGACCGTCCGATCTCTTAAGTTTCTCACCTCCCTTAGCCTGAGCAGCCGCCCTCTCCTCCGCCGTTTCCCTCAGCTTGACTACTGACTGGTGTGGAAGGATCAAATTATAGTCCAGAAGGGTCGCGTTTCTAATCAGGAAGGTAGCTGATCTATCCCTCCCGTGGATAGCTTCTATCTCAGCCGCCGTTTGAACCAAGCGATCGGTCTCCACCACCGCAAAGCCACCTGTCGTTAGCAAAAATGAAGACGTATGAGAAGAAGCCTCGCAAACCAGAATGGAAATAAATAAAGTGTAGACTTACATCCAGAGGTGAAGCGCCTAAAAGAAACTGAGCCGTCCCTATCGAAGAACCACTCCTTCTTGAACATGCTGAATTTGGAATACAGGTCCAAGACCGGCTTGAAGGTTACAGCCGACTCCAAGCTGATGTATGGGGACCCCTTCTTATAGCCCCTCAGATTATATAAGTACCGGATCTCCCGGTTGGAAGGAGCACGACCACACTTCCTCTAAAAAATAAAGAAGAGGCTCACTAGTATAGCGTAGGAGTTGGGTTGAAGCTGGAATGGGGCCACCTTTAGAAATGTGAGGAAGCTGGCTACCCAAGCGTTAAGAGGAGGAATGGCACCACACATGCAGTGGTATCTGCTGTAGGCAAGATACCCTTCAGAAGGTTCGTACGGCATAACTTCTCTCCCTGGCAACAGCAAGTGCGCCCTATCAATTCCAAAAGATCGGGAAATAACATCAAGCTGCTCCTCCTTGAGGGAGCTAGGAAAGCAATCGGGCGGGGAGTTCAGAAGTTCCTGAGGGCCGTACCCATCCACTAGTGATCTCGGGGCAAGTCCGTGACGTTCTGGATTCGGCTGAGCTGGGGGCACGGCGGAGGAACCTCCTTCGCCCCCGGATTTTTTTTTGTCTGATCGAGTTTCCGCTTTACGAGACATTATCTGCAAACACAAAGAAGAACGTCGTTAGAATAGAGGAAGTAAAGGAGCAAGTGTATGCAGTCTGAAATTTCAAGTGAAAAAATCAAGTTTATCAAGTTCATTCGGCATCCAGAGTGAATGTTCATTCGGCACCCAGGGTAAAGTTCATTCGGCACCCAGAGTAAATGATCATTCGGCACTTAGAGTACGTAAATTCGTTCGGCAGTACTTGATTCGGTATTCTGAAGCAATTCGTCAGAGAGCTTGATTCGGCAGAAACGTTTGGTTCGGCTATCTTGAATTGGAAGGGAATAACGAGAGTATACAGCCCCTACTTATAGGCAAATATAGGATGCCGGACCAGTTGGATCGGCGCTCAGCGACCGAATAAGAGGAAACAAAGTAGGCCATACGCCAGCATATACCCCACTTTGGGGGGCAAATGTTGGGTAGATTCTCACCACCGGTCCAAAGCTTCGCCGATCCAACCTGCTTCGCATGCAACGACCCTGCCGAACCAACTCATCCCCATGCTCTGCCGAACCAGCTCACCTTCCATGCTTCGCCGAACCAACTCACCTCCCATGCTTCGCCGAACCAACTCACCTCCCATGCTTCGCCGAACCAACTCATCCCCATGCTTCGCCGAACCAACTCATCCCCATGCTTCGCCGAACCAACTCATCCCCATGCTTCGCCGAACCAACTCACCTCCCATGCTTCGCCGAACCAACTCACCTCCCATGCTTCGCCGAACCAACTCATCCCCATGCTTCGCCGAACCAACTCACCTCCCATGCTTCGCCAAACCAACTCATCCCCATGCTCTGCCGAACCAGCTCACCTCCCATGCTTCGCCGAACCAACTCACCTCCCATGCTTCGCCGAACCAACTCATCCCCATGCTTCGCCGAACCAACTCATCCCCATGCTTCGCCGAACCAACTCATCCCCATGCTTCGCCGAACCAACTCACCTCCCATGCTTCGCCGAACCAACTCATCCCCATGCTTCGCCGAACCAACTCACCTCCCATGCTTCGCCGAACCAACTCACCTCCCATGCTTCGCCGAACCAACTCACCTCCCATGCTTCGCCGAACCAACTCACCTCCCATGCTTCGCCGAACCAACTCATCCCCATGCTTCGCCGAACCAACTCACCTCCCATGCTTCGCCGAACCAACTCACCTCCTACCACCGGACCAAACGCTGCCAGACCAAGACGTGCCAGGCCAGATCACATCAGCCCAGGCCCACCAGCAGCTATATACATCCAAGACCCCTGCTGCCACCCTCACTCTATAAATAGAGGGGCAGGGGTATGGCAATGTGGGACAAGTTGGAGAGCTCAAGCACGGAGAGAACTTTCAAACAACTTTCTTTTACTTGTATCAAAGCTTTGTACTTGTAATCAAAACAAGAGAAGAGAAATAACATATAAAGTGGACGTAGGCACATTTTGACTGAACCACTATAAATTTGCGTGTCTTTTTACAGTTTAGCCCCTGCTTTTCATATATTTGCATAAATCACCCAAATCACTAAGAACAACATAAGATCTACTAAATCATACAACTTTGATGTGTTTGTCCATTTTTTGTGCAAACAATCGGAAATCCAAATCAACATCAACAACTCAAACAACACCATATATAAAACAAAACATAGATTTACAAGTACAATTTAAAAATGTTTGGAGATAGTTTGGAAACAAAAGACAAGATGATTAAATAACAAAATAGGGAGATGGGTAAGCTTAAATAAATCGCGGGCAACCTTAACCGAGTTAACCGTGAGTTAAAGAATAAGATCGATGTGGATTTTCTTGGGACAAATCTACGTTCGATCTCAAGAGATAGAGTTTGGAAAAATAAAAGATATTAGCATCTAAACCAAGGATAAATAAAAATCTCTGGTGAATCTATACTGATTGTAAAGGATTTTCACCCTTTTACAAGAAAATTAGAATATTGGCGAGACCGCCAATTCACTATAAAGATCATTCGAAGTGGAGTTATGTGATACTCCAAAATCAAAAGAAGATGAATAGTGAGGGACAAGAATTAATTTTTGAACCGCAGGGAACGTTCCAAAATTCAAAGAAAATTCGAATCAAGAGGAAAAGATTCAAACTCGAACGAAAGTGATTCTGTAAATAAATCTACTCCATATGCTGAGTTTTGCCTCAAAGCCAAAGCTCTGATACCAACTGTAACGGCCCGATATTTTCAACCATTCGCATCCATTATAAGTGTAAAGGTAGACACTCATGCCGGAGTTGAATTGCTCAAAATACCGCGTTGTAAATAAAATTTGGCAAATCTCAGAGTATACAGTAAATAAATATAATCACAGATCACAGACACAGAGTAAAATAATGCAGCGGAAGTAAAAGAAATAGTAGTTCATGAAGCTACTATATAAATATATCAGAGTTACATAAGATACAAAAGAAGAAATAGAGTACAACAAAAGTCTCAATAAAATAACCAAGTACAAGCTGAGTAGAACAACGGAATTGAAATAGATAGGACATGACAAGTAGATAATCTCCAACGATTCAAATCTCCAAGGGAGTGGAAATCCAAATCTGTGAATAACTCAGGCTGACCCGAGCGTAAAGCAAAACACAAAACACTCGAGTCAGGACAATATATACTTATATAATGTAAACCAACTCAAGTGAACTGTAATAAAGGTACAAGTAACTTAGAAGATGCTTGGGACCGCCCATCCTCTAAGGATCCGTTAAAATATCTACTATGTAGTAATATTCGCTATTATAATAGTGTCTAAATAAGTAAAGTATAATCATATAGAAAATAGCGTTAAGGGGATGGAGAACCTTAACGCGGTCGGATCTTAAAATCATAATCGTAGTAAAGCTCGATATGGTAGGTGACACGGCACAACTAGGCAATGCCATGGTAGATATACCAATTACGCACACGGACTGATGGATACGCATAGCAGCCACTACCGTTCCACCTCGAACAACACTCCCAAATCGGAGGATGGCCATCTAATCAATCACAAGTAAGAGTATAATATCGAAGAAATGTGTCCGAGAAGAGGTGCTACCTCACTGGTCCGAGATCGCTCCTGTTTTAGCCACCTTATGCCAACTCACGGGAGTTGGGTCCACGTAACATACATTAAAAACGTCGCCACCATCCTACTTCATTCTGGAATCTCCACCGCGTACATGGTTGTCAAAGTAGTTTTCGGTATCGACAGAGAGTATGTCCATATCCGATCCCGGTCTCTTTGCCAACCAATCGTTATTATAACCCGTGGTTATAACTTTTAAAAACAATACTTTACTTCAAAATAAAATATCATTTCAAACCATATCTTTATCAAAATAAAGATTAAATCAATTCCAAACCATTTCCATATATTTAAATTTTCATATCATTTCAAAACTTCATTTCAAATCATTTTAATATAATAAAATATCATATCCTTACAAAACTTCATTTCAAATCATTTTAATAAAATAAAATATCCTATCAGTTCAAATCCAAATATTCAACTTTAAATACCTTTTAAATTCAAAGATATCGTTCATTTACTATCATTTCAAATCACCTTTAAATAGTTTATATTCCAATCAAAATAATTCATTTAAACCTTTTAAAAGTGTAATTATTATAATTCCAAATCAAGTATTCAATTTCCAAAGTTTCAAACCATTCTGAGTTCGTTTACTAAGTCAAAAACCCTAATTATTAAAATTTCAGCATTTCACAACATTTAAAAACAACTGCTATAAGTTATATTTGAAAACATTTTTAATTCAGCAAAGACAGCACTTAAAACTGCTGTTAAAACTCAGTTTTAGTTGAATTATAGTTCAAAACAGAAAAGACAGCATTTCAGAAGTGCTGCGGTAGTTCAGATTTCAAAACAAGGGTTAAATTTGGTTTCAGCAAAGACTGCAGACCATTATAGCATTTCCAGAGAATGCTATAATAGACCTGAGTTCAATATTAGCCTATAAGTTCAATTACAGCAACTACAGCATTTCAGAAATGCTGTAATAGCTCTTTTTACACATATTTAGTTCAAAACAGAATCTATAGCATTTCTGAATGCTATTAAAAGTTAATTTCAGGTGTTAGTGTATTTCCAGCAATTAAATAACTTTAATTTAAAACACATAAACATTTAAAAAAAATCATATTTTAACATTTAAAATGTTCATTTACATATTATTTAACATATATCTTTTCACAATAAATTTCTTATAATCAAATCCAATTTCAACAATTTACTTAATAAATTTAAGTGTAAAAGTGTCCAATTCTTCACCTTTCAACTAATAAACTTAACACTTCAAATTTAAATTACCATTTCACAATTTAATTGAATTTCCAATTTTATTTAATTAACTTAAACCTTTAATTAAAACCAAATTTCACATTTCCAAGTCAAGTTATATTTTAAAAGATCACTTTTAAACATTCATTTATTTAACCACTTAAATTCATAGAAAAATCAATAATACTTTAATAAATCACTTAAATTCAAATTTAATCAAATTATCATATTTACCATTTCCAAATAAAATTTAATATCCATTTTATTTATACAACTTAAATATCATTTTTAACCAAATTCCAAATTTCCAACTTAAGTTATATTTCAAAAATCCAGTTAAACCATTCATTAATTACATTTTTAACACATAGAAAAATCATAATTTCTTTATTTTAAAACATTTCAAAATCTATTTAAATCAAATTTCATAAATTTATAATTTTTAAAATACTTAAAATTATCCAAAACACTTTATAAAATAACCACGGGCCTGTATATAATTTTCTAACTTAGGTCAAGTGATACGGATATGTATCATTTCAATCCGTAGTTAAAAAAAGAAAAATCCGGGTTCTATCATTTCAAACCCGAAATCCCAAGATAAAATAAATTAAATAAAACCATTCAGGCCTATCATTTCAGCCCATAACGATTTTTCCCTATTCTAAAGTTCGTTCGGGTATGTATCATTTCAACCCATAGTGATTCTAGTCTACAGGGAACTTGCAGTGTGATAAACAGATATAAATGAATAGAATACATTATATAACAGTAACGAATGACGTAACAGGTGTATAAACATCATATGATCATAGCATAGTCAAGTATAACATGATAATATATTTCTACAGATTCACAGGGTGTCAATTTACTAGTTATATAGGTACATATTGTCTGGTGAGAATAACTCACCTTTTTACGCTGGAGTTTGCAAAACAAAATACACAGATAAATTCCAGAAAGCACAATAGCACGATTTGATTTGAGTGGAGAGATCCAAGATATAAACCTTGTATACAAAAATAAAGCAAAGTACATTATAAATATATTTGCAATACCAAAGATAAAATTGAAACAAATGGAAACTAGGCTAGACAAATAACATCACCTAGCTTTAAATCAATGTTTGCTTGATCTTGCCTCAACTTGTGCTCAACCATACATGCTTATGGTTAGGCCATGATGTTTTCATGTGGAAATAGATCAGGTTTGGACTGAAATATATGGTTAGGCTTGAGAAGAGGAAGGGTCTTGGAGTTACAATTGGAAGGAGGTTAAAAGGCAAGGCTAACAATGGAGTTTGGATGCATCTAGGCTCGACCAAAGGGGTCTATGGGCTCGTCTATGGATCACTACAGGTCAGGTCAGATCTGAAACAAGGCTATTGGTGATGGCACTTGCTGGTGGTGGAGGCTATAGGGGTGGCCGAAGTCAACTATGAAGGTGGCGGTGGAGTTTTGGTAGGCTATGCATTGTTTTGTGGAGTTCTTGTGCAAATTTGAGGTGGTGGCTTCATCTAATGGTCAAGGCCAGATCTGGTCTGAAGGGTAGGTGTTTGGCAGGGGATGATGAAGAGGAGGAGATGATGGTGGTTGAGGGAGAAGATGGTGGTGGTTGTGGCCAAGCAAAGTTGAAGAGAGATCTAGGAAAACAATGAAAAATAAGAGGGAAAAGTAGAAAGAAGAAGACATTAACTTGCAATTTTTTTCTCAATTCTTTTCAGATCTAAAATGGCCGAAAATTTGTGATGAAGCAAGATGTTTTTACGTGAAAAAGAAATAAAAACTCATGGCCAACAATAAAGTAATGAACGGCTAACGAAATGAAAAGTCTAGAAAGTGAAAAGTCAAGTTTTTTTAAGGCTTAAGTCTCTTCAAATTTCCTTTTCTCTAATTCAAATAAAAAAATAAATTTCAGTAAATGAATTTAAAAACTGAAACAAAGTAAAAATAGAATAAAAATAAATAATCAAATTTAAAGAAAATGGAAAAGAATATAAGAAATTGCTTAAAAATTGAAAATAGGGTCCAGAAATTTCAAATAAATCACCATTGTCTTTGGAAAATTATCTACTTCTTTTTAAAAATATTCTAAAGCAAAATTTTGAAATAAAATAATTCATTTCATTTCTAAAGTGAAATAAATAATTAAATTTAGAGAAAATAGAAAAAGAATAAAGAAAATGTTTAAAAATTGGAAATAGGACATGAAAATTACAAATAAACATCACTAGTTTTACAAAAATTTTATTTCACTTTAAAACAAATAAAAGTCCAATAAATAAAATAAAATGAGAAACAAAATAAAGTGGGAAGAGAATAAATAAGTTCTTAAGAAAAATATAAAGATAAATAAAGAATTACTTTAGTTAATTGAAGCTGGAAATTATAAATTGTAAACAAATATACAACTGATACTGGAAAATGTCAATTACACTTTAAAATGTTTTAAAACCAAAATATGTTCATAACATGTTATTTTACCCATATAAATATAACTTATAACATTACATGACCAAATAAAATATTATTTATATAATTTATATGATTTAAAATAAATAATATTGCAAAATAAACAGTTTATACACAAAATTGAAAATTACATAACTTCTACAATATAAGTCCGTTTTCAACGAAACGAAAAGCAGTATTCATGGAATTAAATCTATTTTCATAATAAAAGATAAAATTTAAGAATTTGAAATATTTAAATTTAAAGTTCAAAAGTCAAAGTTTGACCAGTTTGAACAGAAATTCACTTTTCAGTGAAATATCCAATTTATACTAGTTTGAAACAAAAATTCACTTAATAATCAACATTTATATTTTTAAAATGAAATGTTTGAAATATAAAAAGTTTAAAATAATTTAAAAATTAAAATAAAGTCAAAATTAAAATATATGCAAAGTCTAGGGTTGTTACATGACTCGAGTGTTTTGTGTTTTGCTTTACGCTCGGGTCAGACCGAGTGATACAGCATTTGAGGCTCACCCTTGGAGTTTGGAGCTTCCTTTGGAGATCCAACTATCGCCTCAGCTTTCAGCTCTTCTAGTTGATTTGTCCAGAGAAGTCATCTGTTGTACTGAAGACTTCACTACATTTGAGTTATTCTGTTGTATTTTTATTTCTAACTCTGATGTTTATATAGTAGCTTCATGAACTACTATTTTATCTATTCCGCTGCGTATTATTGTATTACTCTGTGTCTGTGATTCTGTGATTGATTTATTTACTGCATATGCTGAGTTTTGCCAAATTTAAATTTACAACGCGGTATTTTGAGCAATTCAACTCCGGCATGAGTGTCTACATATACACTTATAATGGATACGAATGGTCCAAAATATCGGGTCGTTACAAAAACCATTTAGGCTGCCTCAATATTCAGGACTTAATGCTAATTTTTCAGTGAGATTACTCACCTTAATCCTTTTCTTTTGATCTGTTATCTCCTACTTGTCTCTAAAGGCCAGTGCTTCTCAGTTTTTCTCTTTTGCTAACTGTCTATATTTCTATATATTTATTTTTAAAGAAAATGGTGACAGATCCTTTTCACCCTTAACCCTCTTTTATACAAGACCTTGGCTGCCTCTAGGGTTTTAATATTTACCCAATGTCAATTTTACCCTACCACTTATGATCAGCCTCTCTTTCTATTTTTAAGAGCAAATGGGTAAATGGTCCCTGTTGCTATTAACAGAAATTATGCCTTACCCCTGTCACCTTATTTACATGATCTCTGTTTTTTTTTAAAAAAAGCTAAGAAAATTGCTAAAAGTGGATAAAGTGTTTATTCAGCAACTCATACTATTTTCATGCAACTTCTAATAATTTTTCCTTAGCCAGCATTTTGTTTAAAATACCTGTTTAATACCTATGTTTCTATTTCTGCCTAAGTCTTTATTTCCCTTACCCTAGACTTGTTTCAATGGCACATTCATATTATGTCATGTTCATGTATTTATAGTTTACTCTAGCTTACAAACAAATTTTCTGCTTCTAATAATTTTCAGAGAAGTATATATATGTGTATTATATCATCTTGCATACATATCAATACTTACTCAATGCATTTATGTCAACTTATCATATATATATTTTCCTAGGCAACCAAAATTTCAAGCAAGCATATTAAATTAAATTGTAAAACTTGTTCATAAATCAGGGTTATCACATATACCCCTCCTTTTAGGAATTGTGTCTCACAATTCTTTCATACTTAATTCAGACATTTTCAATTCAACAATCAATCATCCTCAGATCAATCATTAATTAAACCCTATGCATAACAAAGTATTTAATCAAATCACTCATTAGTATACTTAAGTATATATGTATATATATATATATATATTTACCTCTTGATTCAATCAATTAGCTGTGGATAATCACTTCTGATTTTATCTTCCACCTCCCATGTGCAATCATTTGGGTCAAGACTCCATTGCACTTTTACTAATTTTATTTCTTTGTTTCTCAATTTCTTAATTTCCTTTGCAACTATGCCTACAGGCTTCTTCTCATACACCATTCTGGGGTCAATTTGCACTTTCTCAGGGGATTTTAAAATTGTTTCTTCATCATGAACCCATCTCCTTAACTGGGATACATGAAAAACATCATGCATTGCTCTCATCTCCTCTAGCAATTCTAACTTATAGGCTACATTTCCAATTCTTTCTAGAATTTTATATGGTCCTATATACCTTGGAATCAACTTTCCTTGTTTTCCAAATCTCAAAATCTTTTTCATGGGTGATATTTTAATAAATACATAATTCCCCACATCATACTGCACTTCTTTCCTCTTTTGATTAGCATATTTCTTTTGCCTATCTTGAGCTGAAGCAATCCTTTTCCTAATCAAGGCTATCTTCTAAGAGGTCTCTTTTACATTTTCTGGTCCTAAGACCACTTTCAACCCAGACTCAATCCAACTTGAAGGTGATAAACAGGGTCTACCATAAAGTGCTTCAAAGGGTGCCATGCTTATGCTACTGTGATGGCTGTTGTTATATGCAAATTCTGCCAGAAATATGTGATCTTCCCAACTTCCTCCCCAATCCAATATACATGCCCTCAACATGTCTTCAAGTAATTTGTTCACAATTTCTATTTGGCCATCTGATTGAGGGTGATATGATGTGCTCAAGCACAAATCAGTCCCCATTGCCTTGTGGAAACTTTGCCAGAATTTCGAAGTGAAGATGGTATCTCTATCACTTACTATAGTCTTTGGTATTCCATGCAATCTAACTATTTCTTTAATAAATAACTGAGCTAAGATGCATGCATTCCTATCTGATTTTACAGGTATAAAATGAGCTATTTTGGTTAACCTATCAACTATAACCCAAATACTATCATTTCCCCTCCTAGTCTTAGGCAAACCATCAATGAAGTCCATTGATATGTCTTCCCATTTCCATTGTGGTATTTGTAAAGGTTGCAGCATTCCTGAGGGTCTTTGATATTCAGCCTTTACCTGTTGACAAACCATGCACTTAGACACATATAATGCCACTGCACTCTTCATCCCACTCCACCAATAATCTCTTTTTAGGTTGTGATACATTCTGCTACTTCCTGGGTGTATGGTATACTTGCTTCTGTGATAAGCATCCAAAATTTCTTGCTTCAATTCTTCAATGGCAGGAACACATATTCTCTTTCCTTTCTCCAAATGACCTTGTTTATTCAATTGGAATCCTTCCACTACCTCACCATTTAATATTTGAACTTTCTTCTCAAGTAAAAATGGATCTTGGTCTTGTAACTTTATAATTTTATTTTTTAATTCTGATCCCAAAGTAACAAAACTTAACTTCCCTACTTCTTCCTTCTCACTGCATACACTCATATTTTCTTCACTGTCTCTTTTCACTTCTGAGTCAATCTGTAATGATAAAGTATTAAATTCTTCTATCATCAATCTAGCTACATTGGCATGCTGTCTACTTAAAGCATCTGCCACTTTATTAGCTTTACCAGGTGTATATAGTATTTCAAAATCATATGAGGCTAAGAGTTTAATCCATCTTTGCTGCCTCATGTTCAATTCTTTTTGTGAAAACAAATATTTGAGTGACTTATGATCTGTATAGACTTCAAATTTAGCTCCTAACAAATAATGTCTCCATAACTTAAGAGTATACACTATAGCAGACAATTCAAGATCATGTGTAGCATACTTTACCTCACTGGGCTTCAACTGTCTAGAGGCATAAGATATTACTTGCTGTTGTTGCATCAACACTGCCCCAAGTCCCTGTCCACTAGCATCAGTATATATCACCAAGTTCTCATTCCCTTCAGGCACCTTTAGTATTGGAGCTTGTATCAATGCTTCTTTTAATCTCTCAAAGGCTTTCCCACACTCCTCAGTCCAAACAAAAGCCTGATTCTTTCTAGTCAATTTAGTTAATGGAATTGAATTTTTTGCAAAATCCTTTATAAACCTTCTATAATAACCAGCCATTCCCATAAATGACCTAACTTCTGTGACACTGGTAGGCCTTTTCCATGTTTGAATTGCCATCACCTTATTGGGATCTACAGATAGGCCTTTTTCTGATACTACATGACCTAAAAAATTTACCTCATTTTGCCAAAAAGTACACTTTGAAAATTTTGCCTTCAAATTTTCTTGCCTTAATTTCTGCAGTACTATATGCAAATGATTCTCATGCTCTTCAATTGTTTTAGAATAAATTAGTATATCATCAATAAATATCAATACAAATCTATCTAAATATTTTCTAAAAATTCTATTCATCAAATCAACAAAGTAAGAGGGGGCATTAGTCAAGCCAAAGGGCATCACCAAAAATTCATAAAGCCCATACCTAGTATTAAAAGCAGTATACTTGATGCTCTCCTCTTCTACTTTCATTTGATGAAATCCTGAAGCTAAATCAAGTCTAGAAAATATTTTTGCACCATTTAATTGATCAAAAAGATCATCAATTCTTGGCAAGAGGTATTTATTTTTAATGTTGATTTTATTTAACTCTCTATAATCAATACATAATCTGAGAGATCCATCTTGCTTCTTAACAAAAACCACTGGTGCTCCCCATGATGAGCTACTAGGTCTGATGAATCCTTTTTCCTCTAGTTCAACCAACTACTTTTTCAGTTCTGTTAATTCCTTAGGCCCCATTCTAGTTGGCCTCTTAACCACTGGGTTAGCTCCTGGAATTAGTTTGATAGAAAATTCTACTGGTCTATGGTTAACAATTCCCTTAACCTCACTAAACACATCAGCATACTGATTTACAACAGGGATTTCTTCTAATGCAGGTATGTGCTTCTCACCAGTTAAATTATCAAGGGTGGCTATGTTTCTGTTCTTATCTACTTCACAAAGAACAACTACCCTTTTTCCATCAGAAGTTTTCAATTATAAGGTGGAGGTCTCCATATTTATAACTGTCTTATATCTTTTTAACCAATCAACTCCTAAAATAACTCCCATGCCTGGATATTGCAACACATATAGATCTGCACCAAACATATGCCCCCCTATATTCAGTCCTAATTGTTTACATATTATACCCAATACACAGGAACTACCTAAAGGACTTTTAATAAGCAAGGGCTTATCTACAAGCATACAATTTAATTTTAGCTGTTGTACAATGTCATGGGAAATTAATGAGTGTGTGGCCCTAGTATCATACACTACTGCAAAAGGTATTGAGTGAATAAGCAAAGTACCTTCAACTTGGCCATGATTTTCAACATTTGGACTTCCAGTTATTTTGCTTTTCCCTTCCAACATTCCCATCTTTCCTTGCCTCAACTCTGGACAGTTCCTTCTTATGTGCCCTTCCTTCCCACACAGATGACATTTGAAAGATGCTGGTTTGGGATTTGTACACCTATTCTTCATGTGTCCCTCTTGTCCACAATTATAGCAAGTGATCTTCTTTTTAACCTCAGTAGTTTTGACTTCTTCTGATTGCTTGGTGGAAGCTACATCCATTTTCTTTTTATCATAAGGGTGAAACTTACCCTTTCCTTTCTTGTTTTGGTTATTTTTAAATGCTCTGAAATTTTCTCTGGCTTTATCATGTTGTTCAAGGCTCAAAGTCAGATCTAAAACTTGATCAAAGGTCCTATCCTTATATGGTAGCATGGCTCTACTGAGACTGGCATTCAATCCTTGGATGTATCTACCATTTTTAGCTTCCTTAGTTGTGATGAGCACTGCACCATACTTTGCTAGAGATTCAAACTTCTGGGTATACTCAGTAACACTCATAGTTCCCTGTCTTAATTTAATGAATTCTTCCAGCAAAGACTCTTTAGCTGATGCAGGTACAAATCTTCCTTCCAACATTTCTTTAAACTGGTTCCATGTCACCTCTCCTTCAGGTCTTCCAGCTATAATGACTTCCCACCAGTCCAAAGCTGCTCCTCTCAATTGTCTAGATGCTATTAGCCTCTTCTTTTGGTCTTCCACTTGCATATCAGCAAAGATTCTATCCAAAATTCTGAGCCAATTTTGAATTCCCATTATTCCTTCTGTTCCATCAAAAGTCTTGCCTCCAAGATTGGTAAAAGTCTTGAGTAGTTTAGAAAGCTCCTCATGTGGATTTTCTTGCCTATTGCCTACCCCAACCCTTATGGCTCTCATGAAATCTTGCATATTCACCATGGGTGGTTCACTTGGTCCTACCCCTTATTGTCTGGGTCTTACCATAGTTCTATGGATACAACACTTGAGTTAGTCCATTATATCTAATCTTATATAAGTTAACCTATTTCAACTCATTATCATTCAATTATAACAGATATTATCAATATAAGTATATAAAGACAAGGCATCAAAGACAGTCAATACTTCCATGTATTCAAAACAACCAAGTTCATTCAAGATTTTTACTATGTTATTTATCAACATAGCTCTGATACCAAATTGAGATGACCCACTTTCCACAAATGATTTTTTTTTATAGTGATCATCTATTCAAGAGAACATCCTTTCCCTACTATCCAGGATCTTTTAACCAATATAAAAATATTGTTGTAATCAAATCACCTAACTTACATACAAGAAACCATGTATAAATGATACTTTAAGGTTTCTTCTTTCTTTTTAATCAGAGTAAAGGAGTTTTGAATGCAGAGAATTTATTTTGGAATTTTCTATATAATTTCTCATGGCAAAAATAATTTCCAAAAAGCTTTTCTGTCTTACTTAACTTTTGGCAAATTCTAGATGTTATTTTTCTAGTTTTAGAGTTAGTTTAGATTTCCATGAATTTAGATCTACTGAACACTTAATTATCCCTTGTGCAAGTGTGTGTATATGTATTCTGTGTGCATGTGTGCATGTGTGTTCTGTGTGCATGTGTGTATCTGTGTTCTGTGTGCATGTGTGTATCTGTGTGATTTCAGGTAACCTATTTTCCCAATATATAAATCCTTGTTTTCTGGTTTGCTTTATTTGTTACCTTTCTTAACCAAATATCTTAGGGTATTTGACTGGTTGAACCCAGGCTTGACAAAGTTGGTCAAGTTAGCCTGAATTCCTCTGCTACTTTACACACATCTCTTACAAATTAATCTGGGTTCCTATCCTACCTTTTCTTTCCATTGATACTTACAACAGACCTCAGGTTACTCCTTTAATTTTTAATTTACAGATCATTTCAGATTATTCTTATTGTTGCACACTTATGCTAAGCATTCAGGGAGTTAATACTATAAATTGTATCACTTAATAAAACAATCCTCAAAAGCAACTCACAACTTTTAACAGAGATTTCATGAGTAGTCCAATACTTGCAAATAGAAAATAACATTACATCAGTTTCTTCCCAAACAACTTAACTAACATTTCATAACACAAGTTCAATTTAACATCTATTTTAATATCCTTGAGTCTGAAACTATTATATCCAGTTCCTTAGCAGCTAATTCATCCAATTCTTGATCAAGAAAATGCCTATTTACCTGCACATTCACCACGAGCTGCCTCATAAAAAGATGAGACACCCAATGGTATACAAACACACAAAGGGTCAGACTAAATTGTATGGTATGAATAATCTTACTGAAAATTTAATTAACTTTATAAAACAGATAGGTAAAGCAATGTCTCTCTTGTATACATTCCTTTATCACCTGTGCATGTTCATTAATGCATATCATGATAATATATAATTCAATGGATTCTTTCAGAGAGCACAAACATATAATTCTCAATACAATATTCTAAACCAACCAATATGATCATCATTTAATCACTTTTCCTATTGATAATTTTCTGGCTATCAGGGATTTTTCCAAAACCTACCTGTGGACTTATTCTCATAATTCAATCTCAGGTATTTTATGATGGACTTTAGCTACTTTCCTTTTATTAAAACACACATTGTCTGGGGCATATTCACTGTTAACCCAGCACACTCAGGCCCCTGGGTATAATCATACCATGTGTGAGCTTGCAATATTTCCCTTGCCAAGCCATACTTTGTAGCCCTAAGATCCAAATCCTTAGTTAAATTACTAAGTGTTTATTTCCCCTTTTCCCTCATGTATGCTAATCCCTTCTGCATCTCATAGATTAATCAGAGAAAATAATTAACTCAACCATCATGCATATGTTTAAAGAATAACAGATCATCTTTCCATAATCATAGATTTATTCATACAAGCTAGTTTGATTCTTCAGTGTACATATTGTTTAAATCATGGGTTTTAAGGAATCATGCCTATAAATATATGGTCATCTATAGTTTGCTTTGATGCATCCATCTACCTCTAGCTTAATCAAATACTCACAGATTCACAAGATCTGACTAAACCACAAGCTTTTATTCTTATTTGGATTTGTTTGTAATCATAGAAGCTCAGCACAAGTATGACATTGCACTTCTATGTTACCATGTTATTCTTGAGACATAAGCAGCAACCACTTTATGCTACAGCCCCATTTATTTTTTTCATTTTTAGACCATAGATTTAAATCATGTATCACTGGAGTTTCCATGAATTAATTTATATGCAGCAATCACATAAAGAAAGCATCTCATCTCAAAGATAATTCATGACACAATAATTATTCAAACATGAAAGCCATCAATATATTTTCTGGATATATTAACACACAATATTTAAACAGATTATCAACACATCAATATCATAAAATAAGCATAGATTAATTAAAAATATAAAACCATTTAGGCTGCCTCAATATTCAGGACTTAATGCTAATTTTTCAGTGAGATTACTCACCTTAATCCTTTTCTTTTGATCTGCTATCTCCTACTTGTCTCTAAAGGCCAGTGCTTCTCAGTTTTTCTCTTTTGCTAACTGTCTATATTTCTATATATTTATTTTTAAAGAAAATGGTGACAGATCCTTTTCACCCTTAACCCTCTTTTATACAAGACCTTGGCTGCCTCTAGGGTTTTAAGATTTACCCAATGTCAATTTTACCCAACCACTTATGATCAGCCTCTCTTTCTATTTTTAAGAGCAAATGGGTAAATGGTCCCTGTTGCTATTAACAGAAATTATGCCTTACCCCTGTCACCTTATTTACATGATCTCTGTTTTTTTTTTAAAGCTAAGAAAATTGCTAAAAGTGGATAAAGTGTTTATTCAGCAACTCATACTATTTTCATGCAACTTCTAATAATTTTTCCTTAGCCAGCATTTTGTTTAAAATACCTGTTTAATACCTATGTTTCTATTTCTGCCTAAGTCTTTATTTCCCTTACCCTAGACTTGTTTTAATGGCACATTCATATTATGTCATGTTCATGTATTTATAGTTTACTCTAGCTTACAAACAAATTTTCTGCTTCTAATAATTTTCAGAGAAGTATGTACATGTGTATTATATCATCTTGCATACATATCAATACTTACTCAATCCATTTATGTCAACTTATCATATATATATTTTCCTAGGCAACCAAAATTTCAAGCAAGCATATTAAATTAAATTGTAAAACTTGTTCATAAATCAGGGTTATCACATGAACTACTATCCTTTTTTTCCGCTGAATTATTGTTATTACTCTGTGTCTGTAATCTATAATTATTTTATTTACTGTATATGCTGAGTTTTGCCAAATTTTATTTACAATCCATTGTTTTGAATTATTCAAGTCCGACATGTGTGGATTTATTGTCGACTTGAATGGTTCAAAATACTGGGTCGTTACATGTGGTATTAGAGCTCTGGTTTTAGGCAAAAACTCAGCATATGTAGTAAATTCAATTACAGAATCACTTTCGTTCGAGCTTGAATTCCTTCTTCTTTGACTCGGTTCCTTTGAATTTTGGAACGTTCACTTCGGTCCCAAAGTCCATTCGTGTCTTCCCATTCGTGTCTTTTGATTCTGGAGTATCCCATAAATCCACTTCGAATGATCTCTATAATAAATCGGCGGTCTCGCCAATCTTCAAATAATTAGTACTGGGGTGAAACTTCTTTACAATCGGTATTGATTCACCGGAGATTTCTGTATCCTCGGTTTACGATGCTGCTATCTTATGCTATACCCGAATTCTACCTCTGGTAATCGAATGTCGATTTGCTTCAGAATTCTACATCGATCTTATCTATGAAGTCACGGTTGACCCGGTTAAGGTTGCCCGTGATTTATACAACTTTATCCGTCTTCCTGTTTGAAATGTAATCATCTAACCTTCGTTTCGAGCCTACCTATTTTAGATTAGAATTCTCTTTGATTAGAGTCCCTCTATATTTGGGTCTCTATCCTTTTGTCGGAATCCAATTCTGGAATCATCGTGTGAGGGAGTGTATTGGTATTTGTATTAATATTAAAATGTTTTATATATTGTGTTGTTTGAGTTGTTAATGTTGATTTGGGTTTTCGATCGATTTGTCTGATCAACACTATCGATAGGATTTCCAAAACACTTGAACAGAGCAAACTGACACAATATTAATTTAAAATTTGGTAAATGAAATGAATTTTGTATGATTTTATTATAAAATATAAAAAAAATTCTGCGATTTAATAAGTTAATTAAAATTGGCTGTTTGAAATGATAATATTTGATTATCATTTATTGTAATATAAATAAATTTATAAATTGTGGTTTATAAACTTATTTGGAATTGAAAGGAATTTAAATTAACAATTTAAGAATTAAATTTCTGGTGACTTCAAACTTTGTTTTAAAGTCTTAAAATGTATATTATTTAAAGTATTTTCGAATAAAAGGGTTTTCAAAGAATTTTAAATGTTTAAATCAGTGCTCTTCTCTTTGTCGCTGGAAAATAATTTCGGTAATGACGGCCGCATCATCGACATTCATTTTTGAGTTTCGAAGTGGATAGACCATTCTGTAGCTTTGCTACATTTTGTTTTGGAAAATTTATTTGATTTGAATTTTCGAAGTATGACTTGATTTATAATATATATATATATATATATATATATATATTGGTATATGATCATATATTTAATTTGATATATATAGTATATATACTTATATCTAAATGGTTTAAATTGAAATCGGAAATTTAAAATCTTAAATTCTTGAATAAATACTTAAATTGGAAAATTTTACTTGTATAATACCCAATTTCATTCTTATATAACTTACCTAAAATTTTCAGAAGTTAAAAATGTAATTGGATAATATACAATATAAAATGACTTTATAAGGAAAGATTTGAGTGTTATAGTAAATGTTATACACTTAAATTTTATTATAAAGATGTTAATAGAGATAAATAGGATAATAAGTTAATTGAATAATATATGAGACAAATAAATTTGTTTGAAGGAATTAATAAATTGAAATTAGATTAACTTATGGAAATACCTTGAATTTAAAATCAATTGCTGAATATAAGTTAATTTAAATTGAAATTTATATGGTTTAAATTAATTTATATGGTTTAAATATATGTGATAGGAGATATTAAGTGGAATAAAGTTAATAATAATTTAGAATAAAAGAATTAAATTTGTTGAATAAACATGTGTATAATAAATGATTATACAAATTTGATGATTTAGAAATTGTTAACTTAGGATGACTAGATAAAAAGGATAATGAATTTAGAAACAGATAGGTTGATTTAACTTAAGTGAACTCAAATGGATTTAACCAAATGTTAGATATTAATTAGTTTAATTTGAAATTTATATAGTTTTAAAATCAATTGTTTATTTTGTTTTCAAAGCCAATTTTCTTTCAGGTTGGTTCTATTCTCCTACCTCCTTCCTTTTCGGGGACGAAAAGTTTTGAGTGGGGGAGAGTGTAACGACCTGTAAATTTCAGTGGTTTTATTTATTTAATTAATTGAATTTTGTGAAATTTTAAACGATAAAATTTTGAAATATAAATTTGATATTTGGAATGCGTCTAATTAAACATAGCAACTGGTAAATTTTCGTCCGAAAATATGAAAATTTATTTCGCACGTAAATTCACTTCAATTTAATCAGTTAAAATTGATGATAATAAAAATGTTTTCCAAACCTGAATATTTTTACATAGAAAATTTGTAAATCATCTTCTGAGTGAGACGTCATCTTTCGTTTCGTCAAATTTGGACATCTATTGCTCCGTTCATCTTATTCTGGCAAAATAGCAGCATTTTCGGTACCGATTATCGACTTTTGACCGGATGATCGTGCCACTAATATCTGTGTACCGTTTTGATCGTCTCGTCGTGCTGATCTCCACGGTATATTCAACTCCGCTATTTGAGATCCGGTACGCGTCGAAAAGAATAAACAGTTCACCATAACGGTACCGAATTTTGACTTTACATTTTCCCTTAGACTTCAAATCTATAACGTGCAGCCCAACAACAATTAATTGGTTTAATAATTTTCCAGAAATCAAGGGGTGACCAATTCTATTCCTACTGTTCAGTATTTGTGGACCTGTTCTTTCGTTGTCTATTTCCTATTCACCTTTTTCTTTCGGTGCATATTGCCGTTTCAGTTGGAAACAAAAGTATATATTAATAAAGTTGGGCACTGTTCTTCTTCTCTTCAACCGATCTGACTATTTGCAAAGTCACCCATCAGGCTTCCCTTCCTCCACTCTCTCTTCTCCAACCATCAACCAAACCCGCCCTCACCTTCTCCTTTGAAGCCTGCAAACCCGTAGCCTCCACGCGACCCCCAGATCTGGCCGAAGTCACCTAAACACTTAACCACTCTCCTCCTCTGGCATCTCCTCACCTTCGGCCACAAGCAACACCCCGAAACCCTTACCTCCACCACCCACACAGCAGCCACCGTTCAACCACCCAATCCCAACCTCTCCACCAGCTGCCGGTCCAACTTCCACTCGTGCAGCCTTCCCATCCACCACCGCCGTGCCCTGCCCAGCAACCCACCGCCTCCACATCTTCCTCCCTCTTCTTCCAAACCGCCACAACAACCTAGCCCATCCCTCTACCTCCGCCTTCACCCTTGCTAGTGGATCCATGGCGTAGCCATCCTTCCCAGCCACTTTGGCCATGGCCGAAAGCCACTCCTTCTTCCTATCGGCCAGTCATCTCTGCCTCAACACGCAAGCTTTCTTCTAGGCTTGCACCTTCTTCCTATTGTTGCATGTAAGTTGTTACATATGGGTTCTCTTGTTTATGTATATATATTTATAGCAGTTTAAAATCTGTTTATATATATGAAGTATGAAGGTTATCTATATAACGTGTCTATTTGTATTATATAAGTTTATATAAGCTATGTTTTCAAGTAATGGTTGTGAAGTATGCGCATATAAATACCTTTTATAATAACTTTGAAACATTTTGAGTATTTTAGATTTGGAGTATAAGATCTAAGTTTAAAGACTATATCTATATAAGCATAAATGCATTCATATCTGGGTTTTTTTTTTCTGACTGTTATAATATATATATTGGGATATATTGACCCATCTCTGTTTTAATAACTAGTAATGGTTTGGAAAGCATATATATTACGTTTTATATTTTGCTGTTAATAGTTTCAAGTATAGAAATGGTAAATAGCAACATACTTAGTTATACGTATAGTATATATATATATAGTTTCTACTAATAGTTGGATATATATATTATGTGAGTGTACTGTATATGTATTTTTTTATATTAATCTGCACGAGTTGTTTCCATATGAAAATTTTAAGTTTATAAAGCATAATAAGTTGTGGAAGTTACTTAAGTTATATAAACTATGTTAGTAGTATAAAGTTATACTCTGTTGGATATTTAAAGGATATACATATAGTTTATATAGATTTGGATATGAAAAGTTATATAGTTTTAAAATAATTGTGTGGTTGTATAGATGTTAGAAATATATATATGTTAGTCTATACCGATCCTAACATATTTTAGTAGAAGTTAAGCTATATTTTGAAACAGTTTTGATATATGTACATATCTATGATTTTCAATATTTGAGCTTAAGGATAATGATTTCGAAATCTTTATATTTTACTATTTGTCTTAAACCAAAATACTGAATTTTATGTATATTATATATGGTACGCATGTAAACAGCATTGATAGATATTGGTTGCTTGCAAAGTTTTATATATATTGAGTTGTACTTACTCTTATGGGTTCTGTTCGTATATTTATTTATATATATATGTAGTATATTATATGTGTGCATTTAATTTGGTATATACATATAAATATCTTGCAAATATATTTGCCTAATATTCATATATAGGTTTCGACTGATAAGTTTAAAAATATATACAATTGTTTAAGTTTGGTTCTTGGGTCGGTCTATAACTATGTAAGTTCTGTTGTCCATATATAGATATATACTAGTTATATTAGAGCACATGAGTTTGGATTATAAAATATATATATATATATACACAGATTTTGTTTATGGGTGTTAGGATTTAAAATATTGATTTGGAAAAAAAAATTATTATATATATATTATTTTAAATATAGGTTAATAATTTGTTTTAAAGCAAAATCTTTATATATATTTTTGCTCAGTTATACTAAGATGGTCCTGATTGATTTCGTCAATTCCTATCTATCAGCTATGTCCGTTAAAATCCGCTTTCAGCTTACTTCACTTTGAGACTGTTGTTTGGATTGTTCGATTTTCTAGATCATGATCCAATTCGTAGCTGGTTGTGTTTCAAACTCCTCTAACCTCGAAAGGTGAGCAATCACCCTGATTAACGTTCTTATATTTATTAAATTTGATTTCAATTGAAACATCAATTGAAATATACTGCTGCTGTTATTTACATTTTTATAAATGCTATTGACTGTATCTGTTCACCTGTGACATCTGACACCATTATCTGTTATTTATATTGTTGATATATGCATGTTGCTGTTGTTATTTTATTATCATATATGTAATCACTCTGCAAGTTCCCTATTAGTATAGAATCACTATGGGTTGAAACGATACATACCCGAACGATCTGTAGAACAGGAGAAAATCGTTATAGGTTGAAATGATAAACCCAAGCGATTTTCATTGAATTGAATTTGGGATTTGCGGGTTGAAAAGATAGATACCCGTATATATATTTTAAATTGTGGATTGAAATGATAAATATCTGTATCACTTGACCATAGGATAGAAAACTATATACAGGCACCGTTGGTCTTTATATAAAGTTTTGAAAATGATTTCTATGGTTTTTGAAAAGAAATATATGGTTTTGATAAATATTTATTTTAAAGATTTATTAAAGTTGATTTAATAAAGTTGATAAAAAAAAGTATGCTTAAGTATTTATTTAATATCTATATTTTTAAATATAGAATTTATAATGATTTGAAATTGATTGAAATTATATTTATTTAAGAATTATACTTAAATAAGTTTGATTTGAAATGTATTGAATTTGAAATTTAAAGAAGTGATTTACAACTTGAAATTTGAAAAGGTGACTTAAATGGATATTCCAACGTATAAATATTTAAATGAGATATTTTGTTTATTTAAATTGTAAATTTGAAATTGTATTCAAATGTTATGGAAATGTTAAGTTAATATTTCAAAACTAAATAATTGTAAAGTGAATTTGATATGTATATAAATTTATCGAAGTTAGTTTTGAAATGTTGAATATTTAAAGCTTTGAAATATATTAAAATTTGAAATGGCTTATTTTATGGTTCAGATATGTAACGACCCGTAAAATTTAATGGTTTTAAAAGTATATTTAACTGGAAATTTGTGAAATTTTAAACAGTAAAATTTGAAATTAAACAAATTATTATTTGGAATACGTCTATTTTAATATAGCAACTGGTAAATTTTCATCGGATGATATTGAAGTTTATTTTCCTGTGAAATTTCATTTCAAATCAAACCGGTTAATAACAGTGAATTTAAAAGTTTTCCGAAACCAAAATATGTCAACAGGAGAAAATTTATTCAGATTATTCTGAATCAGACTGCAAAATTCGTTTTTCCAAATTTGGACTTCTACTGCTCCGTTTATCTTAATTCTGGCCAAATAGCAGCATTTCTGGTACCGATTATCGACTTTTGATCGGATGATCGTACCACTAATATCTGTATACCGTTTTGATCATCTCGTCATGCTGATCTCTATGGTATATTCAATTCTGTGTTTTGAAGCCCGGTACGTAGCGGAATCCGCGAAAACGGTAACCATATCGGTACCGGTTCTGTACCTTTTGTTTTCCCGTGACCTTTCAGCCATTTGTTTTTCTATTCCCAATAGTAACCTCTGACCTTTACTATTCTACATTGAATTCCCACGTGCCTCCTTCTCTTCCTTTTGGTAATATGTTCTGATTTGTTTATTTTCTTTTGTGACCTTTCATTTTTGTACTATTCATTCATAAAACAAACGTATACAATGGGCCTTGCCTGTAGCTTTGGCATTTTCTTTCCATTGAAAACTTTACCGTGCTCATCAACAGCTCACCACATCCCTGCCTTCCTCCTTTCTTTTTTCTCTTTTATTTTTGCCTTCGAACAGCTTCCCCACGTCCTCATCTTCACCGTGCCAGTGCCTAGGACCAGCCTCTGCCTCCATGCCTCCTCCGCTCCGGCCGAGCTCTCCCCTGCTCTCTCTCTCACGTGCCGTCCTTTCTCTCGACCACATCAGACCTGCTTGCTCGTATCCCTTGTTGCGTGCATATTGATGTGAGTTTATACAATGATTTTTATTTATATTGTTTTCTTTCTCTTGCGTTCTCGGATCTAGGCTATTTTAAAATATGCCCTTGTATATATAAGGTTATACTGTATTTTATAACAGTTGTTATACTACATAAATAACATTTTGGTTTACATGAGTTTTTATATATATTTAACTTGTTTATATCTCCGATTTTTGGTCTTATATATATGGATATTGGCTTACAGTACTTCCCATATATGTATAAGTATTGTTAAGTGATGATATATATAACAATGGAAGTCTATGCTATATGTTTGAGAGGATTTTTTTTGAAACAACTTTAATATTTATGATCTATATGCGGCCTATATATACATTATATATATATATATTTTTATATTATATTATTATTTTGGTTTATATAAGATATGTTAGTGGTAATACACGTGCATGAGTTAAAACTGTCAGAGTATATGTTATTTTAAAAGTTAGTTATATTTTATATACAGGGAAGTGTATATATGATATTGGAATTACAATGATTCGTATTACAGTAGTATATAGTTGATTTTTTTAGATAGCTTGGATAATAGTTAGTTTGTATAAAAATGCTGTTCATAAGTATAGTACGTATATCAAATGAGTAGTGTTTCAGTTTCTATATTAGTCTGTTAATGTTACTTAGTGTAGGTATATATCTATATACAGTTTATATAAAGTTGCTTATAGGTAGATATTCTGTTATATCCTGTTATAGTGGTTTATAGCATATATTTATGCAAAATATATAATGTTTTAGCATGTGTTATATAAGTAAGTTTCATATAAAAGGAGATATTAAATAATTGCAACAGTATGTGTAAATATAGTCTTCAAAATATATATTTTATATGGGTTAGTGTATATGGGTCAATTTATATATGTGTTTAATTATATAAGATTTTATCATAGATTTGTTTATATAGTTGATAAAGTTATATAGTTTATATATATTAAAAAGCATATGAAGTTTCGGCAGTATGTATATTTGTATATATGTGTTGCAATATATGTGTGAGTCCATTTTATAATATATATATCTAGCATTTATAGATGTAACGACCCGTATTTTTAACACTTTAAAAATACGAATTAAAAGGAAAATTTTGGATAAAAATCCGAAGGAAATAAAATTTTGTGTTGTTAAATGTGAATTACAATCTAAAATACAAAACTGAATTCTGAAATAAGTTATTTGTAAATTAAATATGGATGTTAACTTGTAGTGAATGTAAATAATGAATTGAATTTGATTGTAAACCAAATATGTTATGATTGTAAACAAAGAATAAATAAAATGGTAGATCTAATAATGAAAGTTTATGTTATTGAAACTAATATAAATAAATGTAACTTAATATTACAGTTGATTGAAAGCAGATAATAACTGAAACTGTAATTTGATAAAGATGTTAACTTGTAATTGAACGTAAGTAAAAGATTTAAATTTGAATGTAACAAGTAATTGAATTGAATTGAATTTGATTGTAAACAACGAAATAAATAAAATGTTACATTTAATATTGAAGTTAGAATATGGAAATCAACGTAAATGAATGTAATTTAATATTACTGTGAATTTAAATAAGATGATAGCTGAAGAAAATGAAAGTAAATGAATTATAAACTATTGATAATAATGTATAAGTAAATGGTTGATTCAATAATGAAAGTGTAAATCGAAACAAAAGAATTCATTTGGAATTAAATAACTTGAATTTGAATTATAATATAATTGAACGCTGAATCTAATATAATCTTTTATATTGGATTTATAATGGAAAACTAAATTGTAAAAGATTGTTAATTACTATGAAATTAAAAATGGAATTTGTGAACAATTAAAATTTGATTTAAAAGTTAATAATTTAAAATTGGGAATTTTATATTGAAATTAAACAGTCGAATAATTTATTTTTCGAATATTGGATTTAATTAGACAATTACATCGATAATTTAATAAGTTAAATTTCATAAATAATTGAAAATCGAGTTGAATATGATTGAAAATAATTTGTAAAATTTTATCTTATCATATTGGAGTTATAGTAATGTTATAGAACTTTTAAAATTGAATTTAAAGTTAATTTGTGAAAATTGAATATTTTAATATTTAATTATCGACTGAAAAATAGCCATTTTTTCGAACAGTCTCAGAATTGAACGAAACCAGTTTCATCGGATCCGTAATGTGATATTATTGTATGGTTTTAAATTTCGTGTCAATTGGATGTACCGTTTGTCCGGGGCAAGCCAAAACGCATCGAAATCGGTTTAAATCGGTTTAATTTAAAACTGATCGTTTTTCTCCGTAACTCGCCCAGATGACCGAATTAGCCTCCGAAACATATTCCATTGCGTTCGGAACGTGGGGTAAACCTTAGAAACGCCAGCCGGCACGCTTCGTTTGGAGTTCGGAAAATTTCGGATGAATAGTGTCGCGTATTTTTCTATAAAAAGCCCCTCACTTATTTCATTTTGTAAAAGAACTAGGGTTTCTCTTTGTAGCCGCCACTTTTACAGCCAAGGGCCAGAATTTCATCTTCTTTCTTCCCTTAATCTCTCTCAATCCGTAAGGAATTAGCAAAAGTTCTCAACTACAAAGTTGTAGAGGACGATGAGAGCTTCAAATCCATACGGAGATGATCAAAAACGGAGCAACGGATCAACGGGAATTTGCATTTAAAGTTTCGTGTTTGTCCTCGATTTGCGTGCAGCAGAGATGGCCGAGCTCCACCCTACTCTGGCCGATGGTAGCTCTTGCGAAGACGCTTCTAACGGTGGTCTCTGATCATTGTGAAGTCGAGTGAGTTGGTCGTGATAATTTGATGAAGATATGCGGCTATGGGTTAGGGTTCATGTGAATTGAACGATGATGGAGAAGGAGGCAGGCGCGGCCCAGATTTCCTGAAGCAAAGATGAACGGCCAGATTTGAAGCTAGGGTTTGAAATTTAAATTAAAAGCTGAAATTGTTTATTTAAATTCGTGTAAACTTTAAAATAGCATAACTTTTTCATACGAGGTCCGATTGGAACAAAACTTTTTACGCTGCGGTCGTAATGACGAGAGCTTCGAAAAGAAACTGGTTTGGATGGATTTGGAGACGGTGGAAATTTGGGCTAAAGTTGGGCGTCGTCCAGTTTTAGTTCCAAACCGGAACGTCTCGGCGACAACAGAAAATCAATGTGAGTGTTTATACGCTCACAATTGACTGAATATCTTTATGGTAGTTAAATCTGACATTATGAAGTAATATGGATTTATTTGTCGTTGTTTGATAAAAATTTAATTGTCATATAGATTCTCATTTGAATTCACCGTTGAAAATTAAATTGACAGTCAAATTGAAGTTAAAATTTAATTGCGATCAAATTACCTGATATTGATAATTACGAAGTTGTTGTGAATGTTATTGGCTTTATGGTTGATTTGTTGTGATGGATGCTAATGGTCGATATTGGTTGTTTATTTATTTTGATATATCATGTTATCATCATGTATATTGTTTATTGCATATAAACTGTAAACTGAATCATTTCGAATAAATTAAGAAATAGGTTGAAATGATATACCTATGACATCTATTTGGATTGAAATGATATATGTCCATCCTTGAAATTAAAATTGAAATAATTATCCACTTGGCCATAGGTTAGGAAATTATATACGGACACCGGGATGGTTAAATTAAATGATTTTAAAAAAAAAATTGTTTTGAAATTATTTAAATGAATTGATTTTAAGAATAAAAATCCAATTTATGGAAATTGAATTATTTTGAATTGAAGCTCGAAATGTTGGAATTTAAACTTGGTAAATGAAATTGTTTAATTATTCGAAGTTTAGATTTTAAGAAAAAATCGAAATACGGCGTAAATTTTCGAAAGTTGATTTGTTTTAAAAGATTGGACTTTTAATCGAACTTTGAATATTTCTAAGAAAATTTATATGAAATGATATTTCAAGTTGAGTTTGGAATTGAAAATTGATTTGAAATTGAGATTTAATTAATTTGGAATTTAATTGAAATTCAAAGAAATTTGTGAATTGGACTAAATTGAAACTATTGAATTAAATTTGAAGATAAAATTGATTTGAATGTGATTTGAACTGAAATTGATTTGGAATGTAATACTTAAATGAATTCTTGAAATCCGAATGTGAATCTAAGTTTATTGAATTGGAATTGCTACAGAAATTAAGTAAACTACTTAATACGGATGTTTAATTTGAAGTATATTCTAATTTGAATACGAAATGGTTTTAAAGCGAATCTTATATTCTTATATAAATATATGAGCTGTTTTGAAATGTGAAGTATTTAAAGTTTCGAAATATATTGAAACTGAAATGGCTTATTTTGTGGTTCAAATATGTATTTGAAATTGATAATTTGAAATGGTTTATTGAGAAGCTGAATCGAGTTGAAATTGATGATTTGAAATTTGATTAAATTTTAAATTTTGGAATTCGAGTTTATGTGAATCGTTTTGTGAGATTTTGAGGCGAAAAATGATTTTGAAATCGAAATGAGATATTGAGGCGAAAATTGATTTTGAAATCGAAATGGGATATTGAGGCGAAAAATGATTTTGAAATGAAATCGTATATTTGAGTAGATATGATGATTTTGAAATGGATTTGATTTTGAAGCGAATATGATATTTTGATATCAATTATGAATCGATTTGAAATGTAAAAGATCCAACCGGTGTGAAAAATATAACGTAGTTATTAAAGAGACCGGGATCGGATATGGACATACTCTCTGTCGATACCGAAAACCACTTTAATAACTATATTCGTGGAGTGTTGATCCAGAACGAAGTGGATGGTTTTGGTGAACGTGTTGATTTGAAGAAAGAGAACGATTTTGGATGACCCCTGACATGACTAAAACAGGAGCCGCGCCGGGCCATTGAGGATCGCCATCTCTAGCGGACACACTCCTTCGATACCATGTCTATTACTTTTGTGATTCGATTTGGGTGCACCCCGCGATTTGGGAGTGTTGTTTCGCGGTGTTGGGGTAGTAGCTGCTATGCCCAACATCAGTCCGGATCACGCAACTACTAGTATCCTAGTTGGTATTGCCTCATGTACCTTGTCATACTGATTATCCTATTCGCGACCACTACGTTTTGGTTTGTACCTTGAGTATATGGATTGCCCTCTGGTGACTTCCGGTTTTGGGGAAACTACGGTCTTGTATATGCTCTTGGGAATATAAACTGTGTTAAGGGTGGAATGGGCCATGGCTTAACGCTATTTTAATACTTTTACTTTAGTGTAGACATATTATAATAGCGTATTGTACTACATAGTAGATAGTTTAACGGATCCTTGAGAGATGGAAAATCCCGTAACATCTCTTAAGTTATTGCACTCACGTTGACACTGGATAGGAGATGTCAAAACCCGTAAACATCTCTGACGCCGTCACACTCATATTTTCTTATCCGATTTGACTTACATGAGATATTTTAGTCCTGACTCGAGTGTTTTGTCTTTTCATTACGCTCGGGTCAGCCTGAGCATTTCAGATAAGGTTGAAGATCTATTCTGGAGGACGAAGACGGAGTTTGGTATTACATCATTTGTATTCTACTACTGTATTATTTTTCCGCTGCATTGTTGTGTTATCTCTGATATGTATGTAACTCTGATTTATGATGTATAATAATAATCAAATTTATTTATTTAACAGCTTCATGAACTGTTATTTTATTATTATACCTTGTTCCTTCCGCTGCGAGATTCTGAGTTTGTTTCTGTTCTTTCTTTTCTTTTCTTATTTAACCCCAATAACCATCTTCCTTTTAGACGGTTTGAGTTGGACATGTGTGGATTATTGTCGACTTGAACGGTCAAAAAAGGCGGGTCGTTACAGTTGGTATCAGAGCTTTGGTTTAGATTACCTTGGCTCTAGTGGGGAATAACTCGTTGAAATAGGGTTAAACCTTATGAATGTGTTTGAGTGTATATGAGAGAGCGTATTTGTAATTTTGATATAAAAATGATTTTATATTGTGTTAGTTTGTTCCGTTGAGTATTTATGAATTCTGGTTGGTACTTGGGACGCCAAGGCATCGATAGGAATTTCTAAACACTCGAATAGGACAGATTGACATAATATTGTTTTGGATTATATTTTATATATAAAAGAATTACCTTGAAAGTTTATAAATTTTGATTATATTGGTTGTTAGGAGATGATAATATTAGATTATCATCGTTTATTGTTGATTAGTCAATATTTCTAACTATTGACTAATGGATGATTTTAAGGAATGAAACTTGTAAATATGACTGACAATGAATATAAATGGTAAATAAAATAAAATAAAAATGAATTTAAATTAAGATGGAGAATTTAAATTCCGGTGTTTTGAAAATTTATTATCAAAAATTTGAAATGTATAATATAAGTATTATATGATAGTATATTCGATTAGAAATTGTTTTCAAAGGATTTTCAAATGAAGTAAGTGTTATACTCCCCTCTTGACACTAGAAAATGATTCTGGTGATGAGTGCACGCATCATCGACTTTATTTTCGAGAGTCTAAGTGGGGGAGATCACTTAATAGTTTTTCTAAACCCTGTTTTGATTAAAATTGAATTTTATTTTGTATTCTCTATAGTATGACTTGATATATATTAATATAAGTATATATTATTTCAAACTTGATTTGAAATGAAACCGGAGTTGAAATTCTTAAGTTCTTTAATATTTAATGACTTTAAACTATTGAAATAAACTAGAAACTGTACTCTTTTGGATTAAATAGAACTTGAATTGAGATTTTCTAAAGTATGTAATGAAAATAAGTATATATATATATATATATATATTTCAATGCTGATTAAAATTTTTCTAAAAGTATGATTTGAGATATAAAGATATTAGTATATATATATATATTTATATATAAAAAAAAAGGGGGTTTAATCGAATCCGGTGTTGAAATTCTTAAGTTCTCTAATAAGGAATGATTTTAATTATTAAACTAAAGTAAATCTTGAATTGTTAGAAACTTATGAATTGAAAAGGGTGAAATTGAATTTAAGTGTTAAAAAAAAAAATTATTAAAATTGTAGGAGTAACCCTTAATTTGGAAAATAATAAATTGGAAATTTATTTAATAGGTATAACACTCAAATTGAATGAAAAGAAGTTGTATATTGTTTAACTACATTCTATTTGCAAAGCTATAACTTACCAAATACTTAAAAAGTTTAAAATGCTAATATGGATAAGTAAATGAATAATGTACAAGTGTGATTGCGAATAATAAAATGTGAAGATCTATTGATAGTTGTAAATATAAAGGAAATTTAAGTTGTAAAATGAATTAAATTTAAAATTAATTAAATATAGAATTAGTAAATGGAAACTAATTAAATTTGAATAAAACTAAATGTCAATAAACTTGGAAGTGTATGAAATTAAAATTTTGACTTGGAAATGTATAATTGATTTATTATAGATTTGGATGGATGTTAATGTTTGATATGCATTGGTTGTTAGATGGATGATAATTGATTAAATAGAATTAATTAGTGTTAATGGAATTGAATAAACGGAATAAAATTTTAAATAATTAAATTCAAATTTGAAGCAAAGTGAAATTAAATATAATTGAATTCAAATTAAATTGAAGCAAATTGACTTGAATTTAAATTAAGAATGAAACAAACTTGAATAAATTGGAAACAAATCGAATGTAAACTTATTTCATGGATATAAGAAAATAAACGACTTTGTGTTTGTGATTGTTTCTTTAGAAAATTTGAAGATTGATGATTTGTACTTTGAAATAACAAAAGCAAAATTTGAAAAATCCAAAATACTCAAAGAGAGCTGAAATGAAAATAGCCATAACTTTTAAATGGTTGAACGAAATTAGACGATCTTAGACTTTTCAGAAAGCCTGGAAACTGTGCTACATGTTTTGTTTAGAATGTTTTGATAAATACCTTCATCCACTAGGCTTAAAACACCAATATTAATCGCTGGCCTGTGCGAAGTAGAAATCTGAAGCACCTTAGTATTCTTGCCATAACTTTTTACTGGTGTATCGGATTTTGACGATCTTGCCCTTTCTGGAAAGCTTAGAACTTAAGCTAAAACTTTTGTTTTAAATGTCTTGTGTTTTTCTGTCATTTAGAGGGTCAAAAACGTGAGGGAACGTCGCTGACCTGCGCAATTCATTGCCAGGCTGAGGCATATCTATTTAGTAAAACTGTCGTAACTTTTGAATGGAAGGTCCGAATTCAATGATTTTGGACATTCCGGAAAGCCTAAAACGAATGCAACAACTTTTGTTTAGATTCCATTGTCGAATTTTATCGTTTAGGTGACCAAAAACTGAGATTCGTTTGCTGTCCTGGAATTGGAATTTTAGTTTTGAAGCTAAACATGTTATATGTATGTTGTTTATGCTAAGTATATCGATCTATCTTTATATGCATGGTTCTAACTTGGTTATTGAGCATTTTAGTAGGTAGCAAAGGGGTTGCGCTTCGCTGTGGAGCTCGCTTCTGCGCTAAATGCAAAATGTAAGTTAAAATGCTAATAAACGCTTAATAAAAGGTACGTTCTCGGATTACGGTTTATGTTGTGGTATATTATTGTGTTCCCCATGTTTTGGGATGCCTCATTCTTGTAATGAGATGTATATCATGCA